>JASDDO010000019.1:103546413-105946413 GCA_030015575.1 Agapanthus africanus
GCTCAGTCGCTCCCTTCTCTTCGGGTGATTCCAGAGATATTTCCGCTGGGGCAAGCACCCGACGGCTTTGTACCACGATTCTTATGTCATCGAGGTTCTCGTCGGCCAGTTCTTTAGCAAGTTTGGCCAACGCGTCTGCTTTGCTGTTTTCCGCGCGCGGTATGTTTTCTAAAGTGTAGAAGGGAATTTGGGTCAACAGTTGCTGCACCTTTTCGCCGTACTTCACCAACTCCGGTTTACACGTCTGGTAGTCGTCGTTTACTTGACTAACGACCAGCTGGGAGTCTCCGTATATGAGGAGGTTTTCAATTCCTATGTCGATGGCGATCTCGAGGCCTGCTATCAAAGCTTCATATTCGGCTTCGTTGTTTGTCCTCGGCTCCGTCAGGGAGAAAGCAAAGCGCATTATCCCTCCTTGTGGAGTTAAAAAGATGAGTCCTACCCCCGATTTTATTATAGGAGTACTTTGTTTGCGCTTCTTTACGGAAGATGCTCCATCGAAATAGACCTCCCATCGGGTATCACCACCGTCGATCGCATCAAACGCATGTTCGTCTGGAAGATCGCAATTCAGAGGAGAATCGGCGGGTATCGGATGCTCAGCGAGGAAGTCGGCGATGGCCTGGCCTTTCACTGCCTTGAGAGGTTGATATGTTATCGAGAACTCCATCAAGAGCAGGGCCTATTTAGCGAGTCGTCCCGTCAATATGGCCTTTGACATCAATTATTTAAGGGGGGTCCACCTTTGAAATAAAACGGACTTCATGCGCCAACGCATAGTGTCTAAGCTTTGTTATCGCAAAAATCAACGCCATGCAATGTTTTTCAATGGGGGAGTAATTGCTTTCTGCCCCCAGCAGGACTCGACTTAAGTAGTAGAGTGCTCTTTCCTTCCCTTGATCGTTCTCTTGTGCCCATAATACGTCTAAGGAGCCTTCGAGGGCGGTTGTATAAAGAATGAGGGGTTTTCCCTTGACCGGAGCAGCCAACACCGGCGGGTTCTGCAGGTATTGCTTGATCTCGTCTAGTGCGCTTTGGCATTTTTGGTCCCAGACGAACGGGGTTCCCTTCTTCATCAGGTGGCTGTAAGGACGGCACTTGCCTGAAAGGTTGGCTATAAATCGTCGTATATATGCAAGCTTTCCTTGGAGAGACCACAGCTGTTTGAGAGTCCTTGGCGGAGGCATTTCCATGATCGCCTTGATCTTTGATGAATCTATCTCGATACCCCGGTGTCGGACAATGAATCCCAAGAATTTGCCCGAGGAAACTCCGAATGCACACTGGAGAGGGTTCATCTTCAAGTTGTATTGCCAAAGGCGTTGAAATACGGTCTTCAAATGCTCGAGATGTTCCTCGTATGATTTGCTTTTAACCACGAGGTCGTCGATATAGCATTCGACGATTTCGTGTATAAGGTCATCGAAGATCTTCGTCATGGCCCTTTGGTAGGTGGCACCGACATTCTTTAAACCGAAGGGCATCACCTTGTAGCAGAATATACCCAAAGGAGTCCTGAAGGTGGTGTGCTTCTAGTCTTCGGGATGCATCTTTATCTGGTTATACCTCGACGAGCCGTCCATGAAGGAGAAAACCTCATGAGTGGACGTATTGTCTATCATCAGTTCGGTGACTGGCACTGGGAAATCGTCCTTCGGGCAGGCTTTATTGAGATCTCGTAAGTCTACGCATATGCGCACTGTCCCATTTTTCTTCATCACCGGGACGATGTTGGCGATCCATTCAGGGTATTGAACTTCCTGGATGAAGCCAGAGTCGATCAGTTTCTTGACCTCAGCATTGATGCTCATCTCAAGCTCGAGCCGCATTCTCCTCGGCGCCTGTTTGACTGGCTTGATGTACGGGGATATCGCCAATCTATGCACAGCAATTTCTGGATCTAGTCCCGGCATTTCAGAATAGTTCCACGCGAAGCAATCTCTATGCTGTAGAAGCACGTCCTTTAACGCAGCCACCCTTTCTTCAGATAGCAGCTCGCTGATGAATGTCGGTCGCGGGTCATTTGTCGTTCCCAACTCAATTTTCTTAAGGTTATCTGCGGTGGTATGGATTCCATCTTCCAGCTCTTTTGGCGCTGGTGGAAATTCTGAGATTATCTCGTCGTTGTTGTTTTCGAAGCACTAGGGAAGGTCATCCATGTTCTCGGGCTTTTCTTTTAATATCGTTATCACGTGACAAGTACGAATTCGCTTCCAATCCCAATGTGGAACCGGTTCTTCTTTCGTGGCCTTGGGCTCATGCTTCTGTGGCGGCGCTACCCTCCAGTTGTCGGACAGAGCGAACTTGCCAAGCTGATACTGATCTTCGACCCAATTCTTGAAGGTGAAGCAGTCCTCAAGAGGGTGCCCTATCACTCGGTGATAAAAGCAATAGTCCGGGTGTGAGACTCCGGCAGTGTAAGCATCTGATATTTTAGAGCGAAGTCAAGTATCTTCTTCGTCTTGTCCCGAGGAAACGAGTACGCTCGACCCATTTTCTTCACAAGGGATAGATCAATAACGCTCGACTCCCGTTTACGTGGCTTCTTAGCCCTGCTTTGTTGTTGAGCGCCTTTTTGGCCTTTCGACTTATTTCTGCTTTTGCGCCGAGCCTTCTTTATAACAGGTTGACAAGGAGCGGCATTTTCATCCTTCACGGCCTGTTGGAGAAGGCGTTGCGTCTTGGCTTTCTCGTAGATGACCATTTCGCGGTTATGGTCGTCTCGGACTTTTTGACCCGCTTCCCTTATAATCTTGTCCATTTGTTCTTCGAACGACGGACTGGGCTCTTTTGCATCTGGAACTTTTACTGTTTCAGGATTAGCGTCCTCCCATTGAGCGTCCGCTTCTTCATCGAAGTCATACATGACATAGCAGCTATTTAGTAGCTCTCGTTCCTTTGACCGGATGTATCCAAGCCCGATTGTCTCCATTTTCCCATTAGGCAGTTTGCGTTGAGTCCCGAGAACGTTCCAGACTTTGTCATAGAACTTGGCTTTTCGAACGGTCTGCTTGAAGGATATCCCCTGGCGTTTCAGCAGCTTTTTCAAACCTTCCGTATAATATCTGGGAAGACGGATAGGCTGAAGCCTGTCGAGCGTAGGATCTGCGCCATGGCAGATTTTTTTTTCCACCTTGGTTTCTTCAGAGCGGTAGAACAGAATTGCTTTCTCGCTTTCTCGTCTGGGAGGCATATAGAACGTCTGCAGCTCTTCTACATTGTAAATATTAAGTGCATCCAGTTCTTTATGGTGTTTAAGCGGCACTATGGCGACTTGTAGACTTTGCTCTTCGTCAGCGGACGTTCGTATTGAAGGTCGAGCAGAGAATACAGCATGGATCTCATCTTCCGAGTCGCTACCAAAGACTAACGTAGGAGTGGATGGTCCTGGCTTGCTGTGTTGGGGCGGACCCGAATAAACTATCTCCTCTTCCTCCTCGGTATCACTGCCGAAGACAGGGATGGTGGCATTAGCTTTATTCTCCGGCTTGTGACACTTCTCCTTATCTTTGAAATCCGGTAAGAAGTATTTGGTATCTTCATATTTGCGGACCTTGTTCACAGAGAACGGGTTCAGTTCTCCCGTCACGGTATACTCAAAACCGTCCTTAAAATACTTCTTACACTGATGTTGTGTAGAAGGGATGATGTTGTACTCGTGTAACCATGGTCGGCCGAGCAAAGCGTTGTAGCATGTCTTGGCGTCTATGACATGGAACTTAATGTCCGTGACGAGTAGCCCGAAGCGTAGCGTCAGTATCACAGACCCAAGAGTTCTTGATGACTGGGAGTCGAACCCGGAGATGGCGATCTTGTCACGAGCAAGGTGCTGGACGCTCATGCAGATTTTTTTTAACACCCGCACATTGAGGAGGTTAACGGAGGATCCATTGTCGATCAGGATCTTGCCTATCTTTATATCGTGGCAGTATCCTGAGACATAGAGGGGGGGATTGTGTTCGCAAGTCCCAAGGAGAAGGTCCTCGTCGCCGAAAGTGACATCAGCCGTGTGCACTTCCTCCAATTCATCCTTCATCTTTTCCTCGGCCAGGCATGCTTGGAATTGTTCCGGATCTTGGAGCGCTTTAATCAACGAATCTCTCGCCTCTTTTGATGGTAAAAGGGCGTCAAGAATGCTGAGCTGTGAGGGCAGCTTCCTCAGATGTGCTAAGACGTTGTAATCCACCTTATTCTTCTTCGGCGGGTTGTTGGAGCTTAGCTCCTCC
The DNA here is from genome assembly GCA_030015575.1 of Agapanthus africanus. Classification (NCBI taxonomy): domain Eukaryota; kingdom Viridiplantae; phylum Streptophyta; class Magnoliopsida; order Asparagales; family Amaryllidaceae; genus Agapanthus; species Agapanthus africanus. The sequence continues at coordinate 103,550,640 of JASDDO010000019.1, forward strand.
AGAACTTGGTCATCTAAGACGATATCTTCAGAGACCTTTTCTTTCCCTTTATCTTTTCTGTTTGAGGGTCCGAGATTCTTTTCAGGCAGCGTCCGATTCCGCAGCCGGATATTTTCGCAGACCTTCGGCTCTTCTTCTTTTCCCGAAGTGGATTCTTTAAAGAGAGGGGCAAGTTCCAGCTCTTCATCAGAATCGCTCCCGAATGTAGGCACTTGTGACCCGCCAGTGTTAACCATGCGACAATTGCCGGTAGTTCTTTTAATCCCTTCGGTCGTATTTCTTTGCTCTCGACGAGTTTTACGCTCTTCCCGCTTAAAGCGTTGCCGGTGAGCAGCGTATCCTTGCCACCATCTATCAAAAGCTTTGCACTCTTGAGTGGGGTGCGAAATCCTTTGATGATATAAGCAATAGGAAGGGTGCGTTTCCACTTCACCGGTGATGTTTCCTTCAGAGGATGGTAGCTTCATGCCCATTGATATGGCCTTAGCAAACTTTTTCCTCATCTTGAATTGGCTTTTGTCGGTAGCGGAGGTGTTTTGCTCCAGCGGGATCGAAGGTTTCCTTTCGGATCAGCGGGTTCTCCCGCCCTAGTGAGAAACGAGAAATGAATGAATGAAACAGCTTCCTAATGCTTCACTTTCAACCGGGTCAGCTCTTTCATCAAGTCGCTGGCGCTTGGCCTTTTCAAATATGACTGCCTCGCGTTCTCGATCAGCTTTACTCTTCAACCGAGCTTCATTAAGGAATGCGTCAATCACTTCATCTGATGGCCCCAGAATTTTTGATTCAGGATCTGCCCTCAGCGTTTCAGTATAAGAAGTCTCCTCACCATTCGTGAACGAATGGGAAATCACATGACAGCTCGCCACGCATTCTTCAGATTCATCTGACGAACTTTCTCCCTCACCTTCCTTTTGAAAGACGTGGTTGAAAAACTCTTGGAATGTAATGGGAGTCCGTGCCTTCTGGTTGTATTCCTCCAGCGCGTCAATTTGCTTTTGCAAGTCCGTGCGCTTGTCGCCAGGCTTCACGGGATTCTTTGACTTCTTTTTCTTCTTCTTCGAGGATTTTGACGGCTGGTTGCGAGTGCTTGAGTCACCACCATCGGTCTTTGGAGTTGAACGTGGCTTCAACATCCCTTCAATGACCTGCGGTTCCAACGGGTTCTTCCACTTGATCGCTGGACATGTCTGAAGATCGTTTAGCATCCTCTTTGTCTTGGCTGATAATACAACCTCCCAAGGAGCTTCTTCAACGATGGAGCATGTTGCCCTCGGCGTATTCGTCCCCTTAGAGGTGTGGGGCTGCGGGGGATTCACCTTCCATTTGTCAGATAACGCGTACTTACCCTGTCGGTACTGGTTTTCAAGCCAATTCTTGAAAACGTAGCAGTCTTCGATCGGATGGCCTAGTACTCGATGATAAGGACAGTAGTTGGGCTCGTTGACGTCGCTTAGTTGCAACGGACGTTTTGGATCCGGCAGATTTATGAGTCTGTTGCGCAATGCCAGCTCGAATAACCTTCTCGTTTTATCACGGGAAAACGAGTAAGGATGCCCTAGTCTCTCCTCAAGGTCTACGTACGGGCGCATATTATTTTGACGCACAACCGGCTTCGAGTTGCTCGATTGTTGTTGAGCATTAGCGACAACGATCGCTTTTCCCTTCCCTTTGTCATTTCGGGAGTCCGGCTTTGGAAGAGAAGGTTTATGGCCCATCTGATCCATCTGCGCTAGCTTGTCAATCAAGGCCTGGATGGTAGTCGGCTTGAAAAACATCATAAATTGCGAGATGGTTGCTTGCGGATCAAGGGTTCCCACAAACATACCCACCGCAGGAGCTTCTTCAATGCGCTGCTCGCACTTCGACCATAAGTTCCGCCACCGTATAGCATACTGAACCCACGTCTCGCCTGGCTTTACCCTGGCGTTAATCAGTGCCGTCATCGGGGTGCGTTCACTGGCGCTTGCAAAACGCTGAGTAAACAACAGCTCCATCTCCGCGAAGGTTTTGATAGAGTCGTTCGGGAGCTCAGAGTACCACTCGAACTCCGTATCCGATAAACTTCCAACAAACTGGCGAAGCAAAAGCTTGTCATCACCGCCGGTGTTGCCACAGAGTGCCCTGAACTGGGCAACATGCTGGTGAGGATTGCCCGTCCCCTTGTAAACATGGAACTTGGGAATCGTATAACCTGGCGGGTACTTGATTTGATCGTACCAACTTGGATATGGCCGCCCCGTTTTTACGACCTAGCCGGCTGCTTCGGTCGCATGATGAACCCGTATTTGTTGGGCGATGTACTCATCCAAATCAGCTTTGGAGATTGTATCCTCTTTAGCCGTCGACAGAGCTGGTGGAGGATTTGATGTCTCTCCCCTATCGTCTCCAAGGACGATCGGGGGCTCTTCGGTCGGAGGATCTTGTTGTATCATCATCCCTATCATGTCTTGGAAGAGGAGGCCCATACGCTGTATGTTGGCTGCTTGTTCAGCAGCCTCTTTGTCCTTCTTCTCCAATATTCGATGAAGGAATTCGGTGTCGGTTTCTTCCTCTTGGCGTTCATCCAAGGACGTTTCAGGGTTTTCTTTTGGCCCTGTAAGTGCGGCCATAGCGTTCATCATTTCTTGGAGCTTCTGCTGCTGCTCCTGCGCCTTGGTCACTGATCGCGTAAGTGGTCGATGACCCATAGATATGCGACTGTCCTCTTTACCAGACGCCACATAGACGGTATGCACTACGATGCCCCCTGACTTAGGGCGTTTGGGTGCACCACCTCTGATATTTGTCGTTGGCACGGGGGTTTTCTCCGGCCTTCTTCTTTTGTGGGCCGTTGAAGTTGAAGGGGCCGTTGTAGTGGGCACCCTAGCGATTGTTGTCCCCAGCTGTTTAATAGGACGGTCTTTTTCTTTTTGCACTTTCGTCTTCTTTTGTTGACGAGAGTGATCTGGGTCGATCAAGGAGTCTTGAACCCTTCGCCAAACCTTGTATATTTTTTAGGACAGCCGTTGAGGGGGCTGTTCTTGCTTCGTTTCTGGAGCTCTCTCCGCAGATGGAGGAGATCTCTTCAGTGTAGCGGTTGGAGAGTTCTTCCGTACCCTTCTCAGCAATTCAAAGCTATTCCCAGTTGGAACAGCAGCGTTGACTTCCACCACTGGAGCCGGTGGAGTTAGCCCTGAGGGGGAGTTGCCCCATGCCTTCCTCACTCGTTGCCAATGGCGACGTCGAGCATGACGAGCCGTTGGGACTGGCTCGGAGATTGAGACATCTTCTTTTTGCCCCCTGTCTGAATGAGGCGCCGCCGGTGTTAACCTCTTAAAGACTGAGGTTGTCTTTTGAGGGGTGATATTCAACCTGTCGAAGACGGATCCTCGAGCAGGGGCAGGAATCGTCAGTCTTGAAAAGACTGACTCTTTGACAGGGGAAGCCGCCTTGACGACTTCTGGAGCAGCAGTTATTGCCTTCCTTGGGACAGCCAATTTAGAGTTCTGATCTAGCCTGGTGAAAACAGAGGCTGTCGGTTTGGTAGTGGGCGACCCGTTGACAGGGGTCGTCGTAGCAGTGAGCCGGTCGAAGACCGACTTTTTGTTCACTTCCGGTGCAGGTATTGGCACAGAGAAGCTTGTAGGTGGGATCATGGTCCCGAAGAACAGGCCAGTGGTGTCTTGGGTCACCTGGTCTACCGGCAGAGCGAGGAAGGAAGCCGCTTGGGGCCTATATGCTACACCTCCTGGTGAGGTGGAGCATCCCCTGCAGTGGCATTTCGAGCAGTTGGTGCAGTTAAAGACCATTGAATCTTGAGTTCTGCGCCAGGAAAAAGACCAAATCTTAGTAACTTGAAATCCGAAGGCAACCATTTAACAAACCACGATCGGTTCGCAAGGACGACACACGAAGTGTGGAGTGGAAAGAGGAAAAGGTCCCACCGGGCGTGCCAGAATCTGTTCCCCTCCGAAGGACGGCGCACAAGACCGCAAGGTCCTTACGCTGAGATTCGGGGCAGATGCTATTTGGTTTTATCCGTCTACCTCTCCGAAGATGCCGAGTTGATTTATGGCACCGTGTATCGGAGGTTTAGACGGATGCGGCCGATGTAGCAGACTTCGTCAGATTCCCCCTCGCTTGAGGGGTTTTTGATTGTGGGGACGCTCTTCCCTGCAGGCGCAAGCCCCTGCAGTTAATTACGCTATCGCATCGCGGTAACAACTTTCTCCTTCTCCAGAATTTCACTTCGTGTCGTGGGTGTTTGTTTTGTTTGTGGTTGCCCGTGGATTGTATACGGAGACTGAGTAATGTCGTCGCCCGTAGGACGTGGATTAGTCCAAATCCGTATTTACTTAGATTTGGGTTTGGTGTTTTTAGTTTAAGGATACGTTAGCCGTGTTAAGGTTAAGATCGACTTAAACGTTCGTTAAGGATACGTTAGTCTTGTTTGAGACTAAGATCAACTTAACGTAGTGATTCATTTAATATATGGCCATCAGGACTCGTCACCTCTCTGACGTCGTTAAAGGATTACAATGACAGGCGTCAGAGGAGCTCGGAGATGTACCCTCGAACCAGAGTTGATTTGGAATTTTATAGTCCATTTGAATGTTTAAGGATACGTTAGCCGTGTTTGGGGCTAAGATCGACTTAAACGGGATCGTTTAGATCCGGTAAAAGAGCATTTGGAGGATCTATTGTTCCAGTTTAGGGACGTGGTGGTCCATGTTCCAGTTTAAGGACGTGGCATTCTATATTCCAGTTTAAAGACGTGGTGGTCCGTATTCCAGTTTAGGGACATGGTGGTCCATGTTCCAGTTTAGAGACGTGGCGGTCCGACATTAGTTTAAGGACGTTTCGGTCCAACATTAGTTTAAGGACGTTTCGGTCCGATATTAGTTTTAAGGACATTTCGGTCCGATATTAGTTTAAGGACGTTTCGGTCCGATATTAGTTTAAGGACGTTTCGGTCCAATATTAGTTTAAGGACGTTTCGGTCCACGAGTTTAAGGACCCCGCAGTCCATATTCATGTGTGGTCGTTGGGACTCGTCGTTTCTCTGACGTCGTTGAAGGATTACAACGATAGGTGTCAGAGGAGTTCGGAGATGTACCCTTGAACCGGATGTAGATTAATTTAAGAGAGCCGACGTGCTCAGTCAATTTAATTTGAGGACTTATGGCCATGATTGGGTTAAGTCTAACTGAGAAATGTCCAACGTTTTGTTTACATTTGGCCTATTAGACCTGTGTTAGGGCTTTGCCCATGTTTAGTAATGCACAGCATTTTATTCTGGCCTGCTAGGCCTTTCTGATTTGGGCTCTGTCCATTTATTTTTGATGCAGAGTATCCGTCTTTGCTTGGGCTCTGCCCTCTTGCAAAGTATTTAGTTCAGCCTGTTAGGTCTTTTTTAATTGGGCTAAGCCCTACTGCAAATAATGCAATGCATTAATTATTTGACAGTGGCTTGTCAGGCGCTTTGCGCCAAATAATGAGCGCAAGCGCTCGTGGAAGCGACACGTGTCGCACTCCGGTGAATGCAAGCGCAATAGTGCAGTGCGCTGTGTCAGTGCGCTGCGCTGTTGCGCTGTTGACACGTGGCGCTCCCTGGTGGCTTGCGCCAACAAAGGAGCGCAACAGTGCAATTTTTCAAGTGCCAAGCACTGTTTTATATTTTGATCGATTTTAAATCCAAAAAAACAAGTTTTTTCTTGTTTTCAAAGAACCAATGGTTCATAAGAAAGTGCAAAGCACTATTATTATTTATTTTTTTCTTTTATTTAAGATTATTGATCTTACTCTTAGATCAATAATCTGTTCATAAGAGAATTTTCTCTTCTTCCTAAAGGTTTTTACCTTTTCTTCTTTTGAAATTTCTTCAGAGTTTTCTCTGTTTGAAGTTCTTGATTTTTCACCAAAAAATCTTCCCCCTTCAAATTAAGGCCTAGGGTCCTTTTTATAGTGCTCATAAATTAGTTAAATTTGTTAAAGAGATCTTTCTCTGAGTGATTTGGGGAATTTTCCCCACCGTTGGATCTTTGATCCAAGGGCTTATGTTTTACAGAAGAAAATCTTCTTGTTTTAACAAGAACAGAAAGATTTCTTAGAATTTTAATTCTGTTTGGCGCAAATGCTCCAGAGCGTGACACGTGTCACGCGGCGCACAGCGCAGCGCAGCTACGTTTGCGCATCTGCGTCGACACGTGTCGCACAGCGCAGCGCTTTGCGCAAAAGCGACTGCGCTGACACGTGTCGCGCAGTGCAGCGCTTGCGCAACTGAAGCTTTGCTGCTATTTTTTTTTTAATAGAGCTTTGCTCTGATTGGGCGCACTGCCTTGGGCGCTGCGCTGCCGTATCAGCTTTTGACACGTGGCGCGTTGCGCGCAGCGCAAAGAATTTGAAGCGTTGCTTCGAATTTTGAATTTTGAAATTCAAACAGAGCTTTGCTCTGATTGGGGGAAACAGGTACCATGTCGTGTCAAGTAGCGGGTGTATCAAGTCATGTCAGGGGTGCACAAAATGTCACGTGGGTGCTCATAATCAAACTAACATAAGCATGGGTATACAAAACAAGTATGGGGTACTAATGCAACAATAAAATGGAACATTGTGATGTGGTATGCAAATAGGTACAGATTAAAACATATGGATGCACGGTTATCGATTTGAATTAGGGTTATGGTTCCAACACTAATTAAATACACTTTATCAAATATGAAATGTTAAAATCTCATTAATATGTATTAAATGATCTAGGGATGCAATTGAATATATATTAGGCTAGATGTATGCAAACGGGTGTCCGATAGGGTATAAACTATTAAAAGGGTACTATGGGCTATGCAACCAAGCACTATGTGATATAAATATGGACGTGAGTACCACGTATTGTAATTTAAAATGCAACATGATATGTTTCAAGTTCTAGATCTAAAATGATATAATGGAATATCGAAATGTTAAAATGGAACATGTGACATTAGATTTAATCTACAGGTTTAATATGCAATTAAATAAGTATAAAAATAATATGAATAGCATGTAGCAAGTTTTACTTGCCTACGGATCAAGAGACGGGTATACGAAACGTCACACGTCGGCGGGAAAAGTCGCGACGCGCGCACGGTACACGGAACGGATCCAAACAATGCACAAAGTGATCACACGGGTCTGGTACGCTCGCTGGGTCATCGGGATCGTCGACGTCGTCACGGCTCCGGCGATCTACAGAGATCAAGAATTACAGAAAAGAAAAGAAAAGAAAGAAAGAAAGAAAGAGAAGAAAGGAACGAGGAAGAAGAAGCATGAGAAGAAAAGAAAGCTTACTGCGGTTGCAGAGAGGAGTCACGAGGGTGTCGACGGCCGTGAACGAGCTCCGGCGAAGCTAGGGTTGGTGTTAGGGTTTCGGTTAGGGTTTGGGTTTTGTTATCTGGGGTCTTGCTGGGTTGTAGGAGGAGTAACAGAGGAGTTATGGAGAGAAAGGAGATGGTGATGATGGTGGTGTGAGGCTAGGGTCGTCGGCGATGAAGAAACGGCGACGGTGATGGGTTCTGCGATTGCACAGTGGGTGTACAGGCGAAGGTTTAGAAGGAAAAGAAGAGGAGGAAGATGGAGAAGAAAGAAGGAGAAGGAGGAAGGTGGTGTGAGGCGACGAGGAGATGTGGGTTGTCAGCGGTTGGTTAGAGTTGAGAAGCTAGGGTTTCGTTGTATGGGTTCTCGTGGAGGGCTCGGGTTAAAAGAAGAATAAGAAGAGAATTAGAAGGAGGGAGGTGACGGGATTCGAGGGCGGTGACGGGATCTCAACAGAGATCGCGAGATGAGAGAGAGAGAGTTGTGAGATGAGAGAGATAGGGAGAGAGCGAGAGGAGAGAGAGAGTTGAGGAGAAAGAAAATTGGCAGTATTAGCGGAGAGAGAAAGAGAGAAAAGAGAGAAAAAGATTATGAGGGGAGAGAGAAAGAGGAGAGAGAGAGGCAGTTGCGCTGGGGAATAGAGAGAGAGAGAAAAGGAAGTGGGGCCCGGTGAAAGTGATGAGGCTGGAATTGGTTAAAGAAGAGATTTAGAAAAATTTAAAAAGATTTTATAGTTAACGAGAAAACTGTGAACTGATTAAACAAATATTAGTTAACGAAACTTTAAAGGAAAAATTAAAATAAAATATTAATTAAATTTGAATTTAGGCGGGATATAAAATATTTCAAAATGCGCCCGGGTCGGGTCCAAAAATTTAGATTTAAAATACGAAAATTATATGCAACTCCCAAATTCTAAAATGAATGATTAGGTAACGAAAATGCATACCCCCAAGAACGGATGCACGTACGTGCGTGTAGCCATCCAAACACGTCCGTTTCACTGAACGGGACGAGAACAAGATGCGCGGACGCTACCACGGGGTTAGGGGTATCATTCAGGCTACGAAATGCAATTTTAATTTATTATACATGACCTAAAAATGTTATATGTAAGATATGCGATGCTTGATGAAATGCCAAAATGCAATTTACAATAGATGCCCGTGTCTATGTAACAAGCCAGGGTAATCTATAAATATGAATCAAAAAGTTCAAGCAAGCGGGTCGGGTCGAATGCAATGCAAAATGTAAACTACCATTCGCACCTAAACATGATAAATAAATAAAATACCACAAATAAATGAATACGGAAACAGAAATTGGTATAACTGAACTCATTTGTTACATTATACCCAACTACAAAAAGAATTTCGTCCTCGAAATTCCAAGAAAAAGAAAGGATAAACAATCAACAAACTACAAAAATATATGTGGAAACTTCTGCCGGATTTCATTTTCTCGTTCCCAAGTTGATTCTCCATGTGAGCGGTTTCCCCAAGAAACAAGTACAAGAGAGATAACTTTATTCTTAAGAACATTTTCTCTTCGATCCACAATCGACATCGGTCGCTGCTCAAAAGTCAAATCTTCTCGGACAGTCAGCTCCGAATGATCCAGCACGTGTGTTTCATCTCGAACATATTTATGGAGTTGAGATACATGAAACACGTCATGAACATTCGCCAAGGATTGCGGTAACGCGAATCGATATGACACTTCTCCAACACGTTCCAAAATCTCAAAAGGTCCAACGAATCAACGACTAAGCTTTCCTCGACTTCCCAAACGAATCACCCCTCTAGTCGGTGAAATCTTCAAGAATACTAAATCACCAACGGCGAACTCTAGAGGTCTTCTCGACGTATCTGCCCAACTCTTTTGTCGGTCTTGTGCTGCTTTCATATGATTCCAGATAGTGTTAACCTTCTCAACTGTTTGCATGACCAAATCCGGTCCCAACAATCTTCGTTCACCAACATCGTCCCAACAAACAGGTGAACGACACTTGCGACCACATAAAGCTTCAAAAGGAGCCATCTGAATAGTCGCCTGGAAACTGTTATTGTAAGAAAACTCCACTAAGTGTAGATGATCCTCCCATGAATCCTTGAAGTCTAACATGCAAGCTCTCAGCATGTCTTCAAGAGTTTGGATCGTTCTCTCCGACTGGCCATCTGTCTGAGGATGATAAGCTGTGCTAAACTTCAATCGAGTCCCGAAACTTTCCTTTAAGCTCCTCCAAAAGTGTGATAAGAAACGAGTGTCACGGTCGGACACGATGCTCACCGGTACACCATGCAATCTTACAATCTCCTGCATGTACCGTTCTACCAAAGTTTCTGTTGATTGACCAACTCGAAAAGGGATGAAATGATCTGCCTTGGTCAATCGATCAACAATCACCCAAACTGCATAGTTTCCTTTTGGACTCCGCGGTAGAGCCATCACGAAATCCATGGTTATATGTTCCCACTTCCACTGAGGAATCGGAAGTGGTTGCAATAAACCAGCAACCCTTTGATGTTCAGCCTTAACTTGCTGACACACCAAGCACTTCGCTACAAAGCGGGCAATCTCCCGTTTCATGCCTTCCCACCAGAAATGTTGTCGTATATCTCGGTACATTTTCGTGCCTCCTGGATGCACAGAATATGCTGAACTGTGCGCCTCCTTCATAAGTTCTTCACGAATATCTCCCTTTGGCACACACAAACGGCTACCGTAACGCAGCGAACCATCTTCATGGATCAGTAAGTCTGTTCGAAGTCCAGCTTCAACCTGTTCTCGAAACTTCTGCAATCTTGGGTCCTGCAATTGTGCTGCTTTAGTATTCTCGATCAACGATGAATGTACTTGCAGCTGCATCAACTGTCCCGAAGAATGCGGTAGCACAACCTCCAAATCAAATCTTCGAAAGTCTTCAATAAGTTTCTTCTGTGCAGTCAACATTTGAATTGCTGGGAACCGACTAAGCGCATCCGGTACAACATTAACTTTCCCCGGATGGTATTTAAGATCAAGATCGTAGTCAGCCATCAGCTCCAACCATCTACGCTGCCTCATATTAAGCTCCTTCTGCGTGAACACATACTTCAAGCTTTTACGATCGGTGAAAACCTCGACCCTTTCGCCCAATAAGTAGTGTCTCCAAATCTTCAAAGCGAAAATCACAGCTGCTAGCTCCAAGTCATGAGTTGGGTAATTCTTCTCGTGGGTCTTCAACTGTCTCGATGCATAAGCTATAACCTTCCCATGCTGCATCAAAACACATCCCAATCCTTTCTTAGATGCGTCACTGTGAATCACTAATCCTCCGGAATTTTATGGCACGGTCAGAATAGGAGCGGTTATCAACCTCTGTTTCAACGCCTCAAAAGCTGACGCACACTTATCCGTCCATACAAATGGTACTTCTTTGCGCATAAGCTTGGTCAAAGGCTCTGCCAGACGAGCAAAGTTCTCCACGAACCTTCTGTAATACCCGGCAAGTCCAAGAAAGCTTCTGATCTCTGCAACGTTCTTCAGAATCGGCCAATCTAGAAATGCTGTAATCTTTTCGGGATCAACGGCGATTCCATCTCCAGACACGACGTGTCCCAAAAACTTCACTTCTTCAAGCCAAAACTCGCACTTGCTCATCTTTGCATACAATTTTTCTTGCCTCAACGTCTGCAGCGCGATCTTCAAGTGTTCTGCATGCTCTTCAATACTCTTCAAGTAGACCAGAATATCATCAATGAACACCACTATAAACTGGTCCAAGAATGGTGAAAAGATTCGGTTCATCAAGTCCATAAATATTGCCGGAGCATTTGTTACTCCGAAGGGCATCACTAAATACTCGTAATGTCTATACCGAGTTCGGAACGCCGTCTTGCAAATATCTTCTGTTTTAACTCGGACTTGATGATATCCGGATCGCAAATCCAGTTTCGAGAATACCCTCGCGCCGTTTAGCTGCTCGAACAATTTGCCAATGCGAGGGATCAGGTACTTGTTCTTAATAGTCACCCGGTTTAATTCTCGATAATCGATGCACATCCTCCTTGTGCCATCTTTCTTCTTAACTAGAAGAACTGGAGCTCCCCAAGGTGAGTTACTGCTGCGAATCCAACCCTTCTCAAGTAATTCAGTAACCTGCTTCCTGACTTCTTCCAACTCCATTGGTGCCGTTGGATAGCATGCTTTAGAGACTGGCGCTGCACCAGGTACAAGATCAATCGCGAACTCCACGTCTCGCTTCGGCGGTAAACCTGATATGTTCTCGAACACGTCCATGAAATCTCGAACAACAGCCGGCGCTTCATCTTTATCAGCCTCCATCAACGAAAGAACACTAGTTGTCGACCTAGCCCTAAACTCGACTGGCCCGACAGAACTGCTTCCTCCAGTAAAGATAAACTCTGGATGCCCGGGAATCTGGAAAATTACTTTCTTCGCCCTACAATCGATGTGAGCGTGGAAAGTGCCGAGAAAATCCATTCCCAAGATGACCTCATAGCTGCCTGTATCAATCACCAAGAAATCTGCAAATAGCTCTCGTCCGCAAACAACAACTGCACAATCCTTACATTCTCTACTAGATATGATCTTCCCGTTCCCAGTGTGTATATCCCAACAACTAGACAGGTTCGTGCAAGCAATCGAGTGTGTAGCAATAAACTTGGACGACATAAAACAATGGGATGCACCAGAATCGAATAACGCTAATGCGGGAAAACCATGAACAAGTAGAATACCTGAAACAACTTCTTCTGAAGCTTTAGCTTCCTCAGCCGTCAGAGTAAAAGCTTGAGCATGATTGGGTCCTTGAGTCAGCTGCTTCTGTCCCTGAAACGGTTTCTGCGGTGGCTTCTGAACATCATCCTTCGTGCGAAGCTTCGACGGACAAGCATTGATAGTATGATCCGCCAATCCACAAACCAAACAGAGTCCCTGCCTCCTTCGACAATCTCTTTGCACGTGCCTAGGTAATTGGCAGTAGTCACAAATCACAGTCCTCCTCTGATCAACAACAACATGCCTCTTCATCGGTGTTACGCCATGACGGTTCACTGGAATACCTCTGCGTCCATGTGCTCGGTTCGGTGCAAATGCCGGCTTCCGCACTGTAACTGCTGGCTGCTGTGTACTCCCAGTCTTCATAGATAGGCTTTGCTGCTCTCGGGCCGCTGTAAGTACTTGTGAAAAAGTGGTCAAACCCAGGGAGACAATCTGCCTCTGGATGTCTACATCCAAACTGCGCATGAACCTCCTTGCCCTATCAGCATCGTTGGCAACCAAAGGTCCAGCGAATCTACTGAGCCGCGTCCACTCAGCTGCATGTACATCCACAGGTGCGCCGTTCTGCTTCAAACTGATGAACTTTTCTTCCATTTCCTCCCGTGCAGTCCGCGGGAAGAACTTCTCCACGAAACTCTTCGAAAAATCCGCCCAACTGATCGGCTTAGGCAAGCGGGTCTCTTCCACAAGCCACCATTCATGGGCGTAGCCCACCAACTGGATGCGTACCACATCCACTCTCTTATCCTCTGGAATCTGTGCCGCAACGAGTAAATTCTCCTTATCAACCAGCCACTGCTCCGCTGGCAACGGCTCCTCCAGGCCAGTAAAGACAGACGGACCCAGTCTCCTGAAATCCGCCATGGTACCCACACGATCAACTGGTCTGGCCACAACATTGTTCACGGACTGCTGAACGGTCCGCAAACCTTCCTGAAAAGCTTCAGCTTGCTGCTGGTTTAGCTCAGTCTGTCGTTTTTGGTTCTCCAACATCCCACGGATTACTCCAAGCATAGCGGCTTCGTCAACACGCCTTTGGTACGTTTTCAGATTCTTGTCTGCCATGTTTCTGAAATCAAAGCACCAAAAGGATTAGCATGATAACAGATTCAAAATATAGATTAAGGATATGAATCAAGGCTAGAACTCCAAGTTACTTAAATAGAGTACCGCATTGTAATCATGTCGCGGTATCATAGCTACAATCACATAACTCCACCCAAGTTCTAGAGATAAACAAAGGAAACTAGGTTTTCGAGTCGATATGCAAAGGAGGTTTGCATATCGTAAAAGTAAAATCAGGAGGAGGTTAAGATTCAAAAATGATAAGACGGTAAGGTGGCAGGACATGTTTCATAATCATGAGTATTCTGATTCGTGTATTGGGTCTAATACCCAACTACAAAAGAATCAAACCCGATTGACTTAAATCCTATGTCTCTGATACCAAAAGAACCAAGTCACGCCCCGCTTCCCAGAGTACGCTAAGATAGGCACGTGACATAGCCAACCATGCTACCTGTGGATAGGAAATATCCTCCCACAGTCACATTACGGCTATAGAGATATCAAGAACAATAATAAACTATCTAACACATGTCCATAAGCCAGAATAAAACGAGTCAAGAATAAAATAATGCGGAAGCAAAAGATCCAATACAAGAATAAACTGGAATGTACGTCCCATATTATGGGCTCACATCAGGAATGAAAATACCGAGAGTAAAATAAACTAACTACTAATAAGTCCTCAATGCTCAGCCTGCTGACTGAAATATTCCTGCTCGGCCTACAGCAAAGCTAAAGAATCTGGGCCATGCAAAACCCAGACGTCAGTGCGTCATAATATCAAGCAATAATATAAACAGGGTAGCAAGACATGTAGTTACGAGCATGGACTGTAAACAGGTATAACAGTGATATAAGTGAGGACAGTGAGGGTAATGTGTAGTGATTTATCTAAACTGGTCTATTGGGTTAACTACTTTCAAGTCTTTGAAATCAATATGATGAATCATCGATGTAACTCAATAGTATCCCGTGCGTGCCCGGGATCACGGTGAAGATTCTCGGGCTGAATCCGAGACGTGCCGCTAGGCAGTAAAAGGGTAGTATGTAACGATGAGTGATGTCAGCAGCACCACCCCGGGGCTGGCCTAGCCCGTAAGACTGATCAGTAAAGGTATCGAACTGTCGAGTTACAAGTCAGGTTTCATCATTGATTTCCCCATAACCCCAGGTTATATGTTTAAGTCAGGTATTAATAATTTGAAGCTAATGCCAACACAGGATCAAACAGGTACAGGTTTGTCTGGATAGACAACAGGATATGTCTGTAGGGACAACTGGTCAAGTTTGTTGGCATTAGTAACAAGATCAAGTAACAGGTAAAGCCATGGTACATCAGGTCAAGTCAGGTAGTATATAGGTATCCTGTCATGTTAAGAAGTGTACGGTACCATATCGTGTCAAGTAGCAGGTGTATCAAGTCATGTCATGGGCGCACAAAATGTCACGTGGGTGCTCATAATCAAACTAAAATAAGCATGGGTATACAAAACAAGTTTGGGATACTAATGGAACAATAAAATGGAACATTGTGATGTGGTATGCAAATAGGTACAGATTAAAACATATGGATGCACGGTTATCGATTTGAATTAGGGTTATGGTTCCAACACTAATTAAATACACTTTATAAAATATGGAATGTTAAAATCTCATTAATATGTATTAAATGATATAGGGATGCAATTGAATATATATTAGGCTAGATGTATGCAAACGGGTGTCCGATAGGGTATAAACTATTAAAAATGTACTATGGGCTATGCAACCAAGCACTATGTGATATAAATATGGACGTGAGTACCACGTATTGTAAACTAAAATGCAACATGATATGTTTCAAGTTCTAGATCTAAAATGATATAATAGAACATCGAAATGTTAAAATGGAACATGTGACACTAGATTTAATCTACAGGTTTAATATGCAATTAAATAAGTATAAAAATAATATGAATAGCATGTAGCAAGTTTTACTTGCCTGCGGATCAAGAGACGGGTATACGGAACGTCACACGTCGGTGGGAAAAGTCGCAACGCGCGCACGGTACACGGAACGGATCCAAACAACGCACAAAGTGATCACACGGGTCAGGTACGTTCGCTGGGTCGTCGGGATCGTCGACATCGTCACGGCTCCAGCGATCTACAGAGATCAAGAATTACAGAAAAGAAAAGAAAAGAAAGAAAGAGAAGAAAGGAACGAGGAAGAAGAAGCATGCGAAGAAAAGAAAGCTTACTGCGGTTGCAGAGAGGAGTCGCGAGGGTGTCGACGGCCGTGAACGAGCTCCGGCGAAGCTAGGGTTTGGTGTTAGGGTTTCGGTTAGGGTTTGGGTTTTGTTATCTGGGGTCTTGCTGGGTTGTAGGAGGAGTAACAGAGGAGTTATGGAGAGAAAGGAGATGGTGATGATGGTGGTGTGAGGCTAGGGTCGTCGGCGATGAAGGAACAGCGACGGTGATGGGTTCTGCGATGGCACAGTGGGTGTGCAGGCGAAGGTTTAGAAGGAAAAAAGAGGAGGAAGATGGAGAAGAAAGAAGGAGAAGGAGGAAGGTGGTGTGAGGCGACGAGGAGATGTAGGTTGTCGGCGGTTGGTTGGAGTTGAGGAGCTAGGGTTTCGTTGTATGGGTTCTCGTGGGGGGCTCAGGTTAAAAGAAGAAGAAGAAGAGAATTAGAAGGAGGGAGGTGACAGGATTCGAGGGCGATGACGGGATCTCAACAGAGATCGCGAGATGAGAAAGAGAGTTGCGAGATGAGAGAGATAGGGAGAGAGGGAGAGGAGAGAGAGTTGAGGAGAAAGAAAATTGGCAGTATTAGCGGAGAGAGAAAGAGAGAAAAGAGAGAAAAGGATTATGAGGGGAGAGAGAAAGAGGAGAGAGAGAGAAGGAGTTGCGCTGGGGAAGAGAGAGAGAGAGAGAAAAGGAAGTGGGGCTCGGTGAAAGTGATGAGGCTGGAATTGGTTAAAGAAGGGATTTAGAAAAATTTAAAAAGATTTTATAGTTAACGAGAAAACTGTGAACTGATTTAAAAAATATTAGTTAACGAAACTTTAAAGGAAAAATTAAAATAAAATATTAATTAAATTTGAATTTTGGCGGGATATAAAATATTTCAAAATGCGTCCGGGTCAGATCCAAAAATTTAGATTTAAAATACGAAAATTATATGCAACTCCCAAATTCTAAAATGAATGATTAGGTAACGAAAATGCATACCCCCAAGAACGGATGCACGTACGTGCGCATAGCCATCCAAACACGTCCGTTTCACTGAACAGGACGAGAACAAGATGCGCGGACGCTACCACGGGGTTAGGGGTATCATGCAGGCTAGGAAATGCAATTTTAATTTATTATACATGACCTAAAAATGTTATATGTAAGATATGCGATGCTAGATGAAATGCCAATATGCAATTTACAGTAAATGCACGTGTCTATGTAACAAGCCAGGATAATCTATAAATATGAATCAACAAGTTCAAGCAAGCGGGTCGGGTCGAATGCAATGCAAAATGTAAACTACTATTCGCACCCAAACATGATAAATAAATAAAATACCACAAATAAATGAATATGGAAACAGAAATTGGTATAACTGAACTTGGTTGTTACACTGGCATACAAAGATGAGTCCCAAAACGTAATACTCCACGGTCATCTATCTCGAACTCCGAATTTCTACCCTATCTACCTGATCTATGAATTCTGACATACGAGCATCTGCGGGCTGTGTCTCTCGAATACGTTCCAACAAACTGAGGACGGGTGCGAACATGTGCTAACTGTCCTCCTGTCGATGTGAACTCAAACTGTACACGACTATCACACAGAATCTGCCAGTCTGTAGAAGACTGTCTCTCCAAGGTGTGCACATGAGATAAGCTACCTCCAGGCCTCCGACTCAAAGCATCTGCTACAACATTCGCTTTGCCTGGATGATACAAGATCTCACAATTGTAATCCTTCACGAGTTCCATCCATCTACGCTGCCTTAGATTCAGATCCCTCTGCTGAAAAATATACTTCAAGCTCTTATGATCTGTAAAAATCTGGCACGACTCTCCATACAAGTAATGCCTCCAAATCTTCAGTGCGAAAACTACAGCAGCCATCTCCAAATCATGAGTGGGGTAGTTCTGCTCGTGCCTCTTCAACTGCCGAGAAGCATAAGCTACAACACTGCCATGATGCATCAACACACAGCCTAAACCCACTCGAGAAGCATCACAATACACAACAAAACCACCAAACCCAGAAGGTAAAGATAAGACTGGTGCCGTCGTCAAGCGAGTCTTCAACTGCTGGAAACTCTGCTCACATGCATCTGTCCAAAGAAATAGAACTTCCTTCCTAGTCAATCCGGTCAATGGTGCAGCAATCCGAGAAAAATCCAGCGCAAAACGTCTGTAATAACCGGCCAGACCCAAGAAACTGTGAATCTCTGTAACTGACAAAGGTCTGGGCTAGTGTTGTACTGCTTCGATCTTCTTTGGGTCCACACGTATACCTTCTCTTGTAACCACGTGACCCAAGAAATCCACACTATCCAGCCAGAACGTACACTTGGAGAATTTAGTGAACAGCTGAGGCTCCTTCAAGATCTGCAATGTGATACGCAAATGCCGCTCATGCTCCTCTCGCCTACAGGAGTATACAAGGATGTTATCCATGAATACAATAATGAACCGGTCAAGAATGGCCTGGAATTACAATTCATCACCTCCATGAAACTGCTGGGGTATTGGTGAGCCCGAACGACCTCACCAGAAATTCAAAATGCCCCTAACGGATACGAAAAGCAGTCTTCGGAATGTCATCCTTCCGAACTCTCAACTGGTGATACCCTGACCGCGGATCAATCTTCGAGAAATAGCCAGCTCCCTTCAGCTGAACGAATAAGTCATCGATACGAGGTAGTGGATACCTATTTCGCACAGTAACTCGATTTAGCTGCCTGTAGTCAATGCACGGTCTCATGCTGCCGTCCTTCTTTTTAACGAACGAGACAGGAGCTCCCCACGGTGATACACTTGGACGAACAAGTCCTCTATCCAACAACTCCAGCAACTGACCTTTGACTTCCTTCAACTCCATCGGGGACATCCGATAAGGTGGTATAGAACTAGACCCCGCACCCGGAATCAAGTCAATGCAAAATTCGATTTCATGATCGGGTGGCAATCCAGGTAATTTAGCAGGAAACATATCCGGAAATTCTCGTGCAACCGGAATCTGGTCCAATAGAACTTCAGCGGCTCCTACGTCCTGAACAAACGCTAAGAACCCATGACAACCCTTCTTCAAGAGCCGTTCCGCACAAAGAGCAGAAATCATGCTGGCGGGAGTTATACTACAGTTTCCCTGCACAACCAAAAATCGGTTTGCCTGGAAAACAGAATCCGACCGCTTTCCCCCGACAATCTACATAAGCATGACAAGCCGCCAACCAATCCATACCCAGAAGTATATCAAAATCTAGCATATCTAGGAGAATCAAATCAACTAATGAATCCCTATCCCCAATACGTACTGAACAAAACCTGAATACGTGTCGAGCTACAAAAGAATCTCCTACCGGAGTAATCATAACTAACGGTGACTCTAGCAACGACGACTCTCTTCCCAGAGAAAGTGCAAAGTGTACAGATACATAAGAATGCGTAGAACCAGGATTTAAATAAAATATGTGCATTTAAGGAACATACTGAAAGAATACATGTTACGACTGCATTGGATGCCTGGGCATCTTGTGGAGTCAAGTAAAGACCCGAGCCTGGCCCTTACCTGCATCCTGACGTCCTTCCTTAGAGTCTACAATTCCTAGCGAAATGCCCAGGACTTCCACAACTAAAACAGGTAGATGGGGGCCTCTACTCAACGGGGTATGAACTGAACATCTGGCCCTGAGTCCGACCTCGACTAAAACTGCGGCCTGAAATATATCTGCCTCGACCTCCTCGTCCTCTCGAATTACGACCGTCACGACCACGGCCTCTATGGGCGTTGATCTGGCAAGGAACAACAACAGGTGTAGGAGGTAATGTGCTCGGAGGAGGTGGTGAAGTCACATGTGAGACCGATGCCTCACCCTGTCGCATATCGGGACAATTCCGGATAAAGTGATATGGACATCCACACCCGAAACATCTTTGTGAGGGTTGTTGATCATATGGGTATAAGTAACATAACTGATCCATAAATAATCCGCCACGGCTTCGACGAACATGACTAGGAGCTGATGTATTAGTACGAATTCGCCTTGATCTCTGAACAACCGTACGTGGAGCAATGGCCGATCTCCGTACTCGACTAATCTCTATCAAGTATCCAATCATTTGGCGCATCTCCTGAACACTCACCTCCATCCTAGCTATACAATCAATAGAGGGTGGATCAATCTGTTCATGAAGGAGAGATGCGCTGCCTTGGTCTATCCTCGTCTCAGACGAGCCCGCTCCAATCTCATCTCTAACAGCGGTCCCCTGAGTCCTCATAGTCATTGATGACTTAGTGTTTAGAGTAAGAAACAGGATTGCTAAGGACATTGCAATTGAATCACAGGATACATGGAATCAAGAAAGGAAGTATGAACAATTTTATCCTAAGGTTACTTAGGCTGAGTATCATAGCGTAAATATGCCGCGGAACATATGTACGGTACCCTACTCATCCTAAATCACCTACTCCATCAAACCAAAGGTCAACCTACGTAACGAACTTAAGTATACTTATTCTAATTTTCTACTCGGTTCCGTAAGGTTAATCCTAAGCTTTGATACCAACTTTGTCACGGCCCACAGTTTGGATGCGACCGACACTTAGATTGTATAATATCTAAAGATATCTACACAACCCGAGTAAGCCAAAAACCAAGATCCAAACCCTTTTTGTGGAATTGTTAAGAAAAATTAGTTTTTAAGTAAAAATCACAGTTTTAAGTAATTAAGATCTTAACAGTAACTCCCTATTGAATTCATAATAAAAACAGTTATAAAGTGTTTAATTTGGTTGTATCCCTAGTTGGGATCAACAGTGTCAACAGAAGAAATAAATATACAACTTTATACGGCATCAATAAGAATCTCAGACATAAGTAAAAGAAATATTATTTAATATAACTAAACGATCTCATCTGTCAAATAATATACATACTACCATCTCTCGTTCTAAGTCATAATATAGGGTCTGATGGAGATATTCTAGATTCAATATACAATACCAAAAGAGACGGTTACTATATATGTAACCCACCTAGCAAAAGATACATTAAAATCTGATAAGTGGATCTGCACTGCTGCTAACCGTCCACTCGACTCCTGCAAGAAACTGTGGCACAACGGGGGTGAGTTGCCAACTCAGTGAATAAGATTAACATATATCAGCAGATAATGTAAGTATGACGAACTAGAACTACTATCAACAGTAATGAATGTGATGCATGATAACAAGTGGAAGATTGAATATGTAATACTCAATGTATAAATCAAAACTGAAATCTCATCAATTATTTTCCAAATCAGGTTCATTTTTCCGTGTCTAACATCGACACAAATCTTCAGTGTTTCATCAGGCATCGTTCCTCGAACGATCCTGTTTCTCAATAACACCGGTCGGTATCATCTAGATATCCACTGTGTTCACAACTGTCTCCGGTATCGAGTATCCTCGTTAGGCTCACCGCCTAAAGTGCGGCTATCCTGCCCCTCGGTCTCGAACGGGTCCACCATGTATCCAACTGTATGCCCCCCGACTCAGTCTGGATAAAATTATAAATCCGCAACCGTATGACCTCCAACTCGGTTCGGAATAAAACCAAATCATAAAAACGACATCTCATGGTGACGTGACACATAATCATGAAAATCATTGATTTTACGCAATAGTATATGAAAACTTAAAACCACAAATCCTCGAAAATACAAATGCCACTTATATCAACTTCTGATGCTTGAATATGAAACATGATGTCATTTGTGGAAAGTACTAATAATTTTGATATTTAAGGTACGATAGGAATCATATTTAACAGGATAAATATTAAGTGTGAAAGTGACATGTAATATCGACGAGGTGTAGTGTACCATGTAGGTACGTGCATGTGCAGCATGACTCGCCGATAATTGTGCAGTATTCTAACAATTATTAACCTGGCAATGGATATATATGTATGAATGCATATGTTCAAGTTATATGTAAAAGCACATTTCATTTAGCTTAAGTTACGGGCGTATCATGCAATCCACACAAAATCCCCCGGTAGATATTTAGTCTACTCACCGGAATACGTTGAATCAATTCAGATCACCAATCATTTCCTTTTCCCTGCGGCCTCCGAAGGTTCCGTATTTGAATCTAATATTGAAATTAACTTGAATAAGAAACGGCTAACTCCGATACGGCAAAACATGAAAATACGAGTTTTACGTACTAACTATACTACGCATGACTATTTTAAACTATCTAACACTTATACTAACTGAGTCTTAACCCCCTCGCTGTTTTGCAACAGAAAACCCGAACGCGTTACTAATTTACCGTGTCGTATTTTAGAACTTTTGATCCCTTTTCCGATATTAGTTTACAGATTTTATATACAGTCAAATTAAATTATTTAAACAATACCAAAACTCCTAAAATTTATACAGAGACCTGCCCAAAAACCCAAAACACCAAACTCTACTAGAAATCCAGCGACGCCGGATCTGCCCTTCTTCTCGCCGGCCAAAATTCGAGCAGGGAGGTTCGTACTCCTAGAGTTTGTTCTAGGTCCAGTTTATAAGATTTAGACACTGTTTGGTTAAGCTGATTTTCACTTAAACTATAGCAGATTAACACAGAGCTAAGTTTTACCTAGAATACGATATTCGATTTCTAAATTTTACAATTACAGAAATAAAATCTACTGAATTAAGAATTATACCTACTGAGGATGGTTGAAAAGCTTCCTCCAAGACACCCAAATCCTTAGCTCCTATCTTGATGGTGGAAATCCTTAGCCTAGTTCTTCTTCTTCACTTCTCTTTTCTTTTATTTCTCTTTTGTGAGTTCTTAGTGTTTTCTTTCTCTTTGTTTTGAAATTTTCAGAATTTTAATTTGGTTAAATGATCTGAACACCTAATATATGGTCAAGGGAAAGAGTGAGGTGTAGGAGGAGGTGTCACCAAGTAAGGGTGTGGTTGTTTCATGCAAGGAGGTGGTGTAGAAAGGAGAAAAGGTGGGATTTTCATGCAAGGATGAGGTGGATGTGCAAGATTAATCCTAATTTGTGGTATTTTGAGGAATTTCTGAGCCAAAACATTTCCTAACCCTTTTTCACATACACCCTCAACATTTCCAAGTTTGCATATTTTCCTAAATTTTACACAAAGACCCTTCACTACCTATGTTATTATATAAACTCCATTTTATTAAAAATGAAGCTAAATTTATCACTAAAACCCTTGTAATTTATTAATGTTACACACTAAAATTTCAATTTAATTTGTTTCACATACTACTTATGAAAATGTCCTATTTTGTTTTAATAACTTTTTAAATTAACATTTTATTATTTAATTAATTAATTTTATTTATTCCTAAATTTCCAAAATGTTACAATATTCCCCTCTTAAAAAAATTCGGTCCCCGAATTTAAAACTTAACTAGACGTACCTTCAAAAAGATGTGGAAATTTCTTTCACATCGCATCCTCGGTCTCCCAAGTGATCTCCTCACGATTCGTTCCTCGCCAAAGAACCTTTACAGACGGAAGTACCCCTGATCTCAGTTTCCTTGCCTGTCGGTCTTGAATAGCCACTGGTTGTACTGTGTAGGATAAATCCTGCTCAAGCTGTAAGGTCCGATGCTGGATCGCTTGAGAAGGATAGTGAAGATACTTGCGAAGCATAGACACGTGAAATACCGGATGCACATTGGAAAAACTCGGTGGAATGCCAAACGATAAGTTACAGCACCTACTCTCTCTAGAATCTCGTGGGTCCGACATATCTGGGGTTGAGCTTCCCCTTTTCCTCGAAACGCATCACACCCTTCATCGGAGATACACGAAGGAACACATGATCTCCCACATCAAACTTGATTCTACGACGGCGTCGATCGGCATATGATTTCTGTCTGTATTAGGCCGCTTTTATTCTTGCCTATATCAAATGGATCTTTTCTGTAGTCCCTTATACTATCTG
Organism: Agapanthus africanus; assembly: GCA_030015575.1. Taxonomy (NCBI): domain Eukaryota; kingdom Viridiplantae; phylum Streptophyta; class Magnoliopsida; order Asparagales; family Amaryllidaceae; genus Agapanthus; species Agapanthus africanus. Next base: position 103,574,009 of record JASDDO010000019.1, read on the forward strand.
CGATCCCAACATGCTTTTCTCGCTGAGTCCTGTCCAGCAAACGGGTGATCGACACTTCCTCCCATACAAGCTTCATAGGGTGCCATCTGGGTCGTCTCCTGAAAACTGTTGTTTTAAGATAATTCTATAAACAGTAAGTGATGATCCCAACTGCCACCAAAGTCAAGACTGCAAGCTCGAAGCATATCCTCTAGAGTCTGAATGGTCCGCTCTGACTGACCATCTGTCTGTGGGTGAAAAGCTGTACTAAAACTCAATTGTGTACCAAGAGCTTCTTGAAGTTTCTGCCATAGCCTGCTGGTAAACTAGGTACCCCTTTCGGATACTAGGCACATCGGAACTCCATGCAATCGTACAATCTCGTCAATATAAATCTGAGCATACTGCTCAAACCCATACGTCGTCTTCACCGGAAGAAAGTGAGCTGCCTTTGTCAATCTATCTACAATCACCCAGATGGAATCATACCCTCTGCTAATCCTGGGTAGACCCAGAACGAAATCCATGAAAATCTGTTCCTATTTCCACTCCGTAATGGGCAAGGGCTGCAACTCTCTTGCCGGCCTCTGGTGCTCAGCCTTGACTTGCTGACAAGTCAAGCATCTTGAAACCAATCTCCGCAACATCCCTCTTCATTCCTTCCCACCAATAAACATCCTTCAAGTCATGAAACATCTTGGTGGAACCAGGATGAATACTGTATGATGATCGATGGGCCTCCTCTAAGATCTCACGTCTCAGTCCATCTGACTCTGGCATACAAAGACGAGTCCCAAAACGTAATACTCCACGGTCATCTATCACGAACTCCGAATTTCTACCCTATCTACCTGACCTATGAATTCTGACATACGAGCATCTGCAGGCTGTGTCTCTCGAATACGATCCACTAACTGAGGATGGGTGCGAACATGTGCTAACTGTCCTCCTGTTGATGTGAACTCAAACTGTACACGACTATCACACAGAATCTGCCAGTTTGTAGAAGATTGTCTCTGCAAAGTGCGCACAAGAGATATGCTACCTCCAGGCCTCCGACTCAAAGCATCTGCTACAACATTCGCTTTTCCTGGATGATACAAGATCTAACAATCGTAATCCTTCATGAGTTCCATCCATCTACGCTGCCTTAGATTCAGATCCCTCTGCTCAAAAATATACTTCAAGCTCTTATGATCTGTAAAAATCGGGCACGACTCTCCTTACAAGTAATGCCTCCAAATCTTCAGTGCGAAAACTACAGCAGCCATCTCCAAATCATGAGTGGGGTAGTTCTGCTCGTGCATCTTCAACTGCCGAGAAGCATAAGCTACAACCCTGCCATGCTGCATCAACACACAGCCTAAACCCACTCGAGATGCATCACAATACACAACAAACCCACCAGACCCAGAAGGTAAAGATAAGACTGGTGTCGTCGTCAAGCGAGTCTTCAACTGCTGGAAACTCTGATCACATGTATCTGTCCAAAGAATTGGAACTTCCTTCCTAGTCAATCCGGTCAATGGTGCAGCGATCCGAGAAAAATTCTGCACAAAACGTCTGTAATAACCGGCCAGACCTAAGAAACTGCGAATCTCTGTAACTGACACAGGTCTGGGCCAGTGTTGTACTGCTTCGATCTTCTTTGGGTCCACACGTATACCTTCTCTTGTAACCACGTGACCCTAGAAATCCACACTATCCAGCCAGAACGCACACTTGAAGAATTTAGCGAACAGCTGATGCTCCTTCAAGATCTGCAATGTGATACGCAAATGCTGCTCGTGCTCCTCTCGCCTACGGGAGTATACAAGGATGTTATCCATGAATACAATAATGAACTGGTAAAGAATGGCCTGGAATTACAATTCATCACCCCCATGAAACTGCTGGGGTATTGGTGAGCCCGAACGACCTCACCAGAAATTCAAAATGCCCCTAACGGATACGAAAAGCAGTCTTCGGAATGTTATCCTTCCGAACTCTCAACTGGTCATACCCTGACCGCAGATCAATCTTCGAGAAATAGCCAGCTCCCTTCAGCTGAACGAATAAGTCATCGATACGAGGTAGTGGACACCTATTTCGCACAGTAACTCGATTCAGCTGCCTGTAGTCAATGAACGATCTCATGTTGCCATCCTTCTTTTTAACGAACGAGACAGGAGCTCCCTACGGTGATACGCTCGGACGAACAAGAACTTTATCCAATAACTCCTGCAACTGACCTTTAAGTTCCTTCAACTCCGTCGGGGCCATCCGATAAGGTGGTATAGAACTAGACCCCGCACCCAGAATCAAGTCAATGCAAAATTCGATATCACGAGCGGGTGGCAATCCTGGTAATTCAGCAAGAAACACATCCGGAAATTCTCGTGCAATCGGAATCTGGTCCAACAGAACTTCAGCGGCTCCTACGTCCTGAACAAACGCTAAGAACCCATGACAACCCTTCTTCAAGAGCCGTTCCGCACAAAGAGCAGAAATCATGCCGGCGGGAGTTATACTACAGTTTCCCTACACAACCAAAAATCGGTTTGCCTGGAAAATAGAATCCGACCGCTTTCCCTCAACAATCTACATAAGCATGACAAGCTGCCAATCAATCCATACCCAGAAGTATATCAAAATCTAGCATATCTAGGAGGATCAAATCAACTAATGAATCCCTATCCCCAATACGTACTGAACAAAACATGAATACGTGTCAAGCTACAAAAGAATCTCCTACCGGAGTAATCATAACTAACGGTGACTCTAGCAACGACGACTCTCTTCCCAGAGAAAGTGCAAAGTGTGCAGATACGTAAGAATGCGTAGAACCGGGATTTAAATAAAATATGTGCATTTAAGGAATATACTGAAAGAATACCTGTTATGACTGCATTGGATGCCTGGACATCCTGTGGAGTCAAGTAAAGACCCGAGCCTGGCCCCTACCAGCATCCTGACGTCCTTCCTTAGAGTCTACAATTCCTAACGAAATGTCCTGGACTTCCACAACTAAAACAGGTAGATGGGGGCCTATGCTCAACGGGGTATGAACTGAACATCTGGCCCTGAGTCCGATCTCGACCAAAACTGCGGCCTGAAATATATCTGCCTCGACCTCCTCGTCCTCTCGAATTACGACCGTCACGACCACGGCCTCTATGGGCGTTGATCTGGCGTGGAACAACAACAGGTGTAGGAGGTAATATGCTCGGAGGAGGTGGTGAAGATGGTGAAGTCACATGTGAGACTGATGCCTCACCCTGTCGTATCATGAGACAATTCCGGATAAAGTGATATGGACATCCACACCCGAAACATCTTTGCGAGGGCTGTTGATCATATGGGTATAAGTAACATAACTAATCCATAAAGAATCCGCCAGGGTTTCTACGAACATGACTAGGAGCTGATGTCTTAGTACGAATTCACCTTGATCTCTGAACAACCGTACGTGGAGCAATGGCCGATCTCCGTACTCGACTAATCTCTATCAAGGATCCGATCATTTGGCGCATCTCCTGAACACTCGCCTCCATCCTAGCTATACAATCAATAGAGGGTGGATCAATCTGTTCATGAAGGAGAGGCGCACTGCCTTGGTCTATCCTCGTCTCAGACAAGCCCGCTCCAATCTCATCTCTAACAGCGGCCCCCTGAGTCCTCATAGTCATTGATGACTTAGTGGTTAGAGTAAGAAACAGGATTGATAAGGACATTGCAATTGAATCACAGGATACATGGAATCAAGAAAGGAAGTATGAACAATTTTATCCTAAGATTACTTAGGCTGAGTATCATAGCGTGAATATGCCGCGGAACATATGTACGGTACCCTACTCATCCTAAATCACCTACTCCATCAAACCAAAGGTCATCCTACATAACGAGCTTAAGTATACTTATTCTAATTTTCTACTCGGTTCCGTAACGTTAATTCTAAGCTTTGATACCAACTTTGTCACGACCCAAAGTTTGGATGTGACCGGCACTTAGATTGTATAATATCTAAATATATCTACACAACCCGAGTAAGCCAAAAACCAAGATCCAAACCCTTTTTGTGGAATTGTTAGGAAAATTTAGTTTTTAAGTAAAAATCACAGTTTTAAGTAATTAAGATCGTAACAGTAACTCCCTATTGAATTCATAATAAAAACAGTTATAAAGTGTTTAATTTGGTTGTATACCTAGTTGGGATCAACAGTGTTAACAGCGGAAATAAATATACAAATTTATACGGCATCAATAAGAATCTCAGACATAAGTAAAATAAATATTAATTAATATAAATAAACGATCTCATCTGTCAAATAATATACATACTACCACCTCTCGTTCTAAGTCATAATATAGGGTCTGATGGAGATATTCTAGATTCAATATACAATACCAAAAGAGAAGGTTACTATATATGCAACCCACCTAGCAAAAGATACGTTAAAATCTGATAAGTGGATCTGCACTGCTGCTAACCATCCACTCGACTCTTGCATGGAACTGTGGCACAACGGGGTGAGTTTCCAACTCAGTGAATAAGACTAACATATATCAGCTGGTAATGTAAGTATGATGAACTAGAACTACTATCAACAGTAATGAATGCGATGCATGAAACAGGTGGATGAATGAATATGTAATACTCAATATATAAATCAAAACTGAAATCTCATCAATTATTTTCCAAATCAGGTTCATTTTTCCGTGTCTAATATCGACACAAATCTTCGGTGTTTCATCAGGCATTGTTCCTCGAACGATCCTGTTTCTCAATAACACCGGTCGGTATCATCTAGATATCCGCCGTGTTCACAACTGTCTCCGGTATCGAGTATCCTCGTTAGGCTCCCCGCCTAAAGTGTGGCTATCCTGCCCCTCGGTCTCGACCGGGTCCACCATGTATCCAACTGTATGCCCCCTGACTCAGTCTGGATAAAATTGTAAATCCGCAACCATATGACCCCCAACTCGGTTCGGAATAAAACCAAATCATACAAATGGCATCTTATGGTGGACGTGACACATAATCATGAAAATCACTGATTTTACGCAATAGTATATGAAAACTTAAAACCACAAATCCTCCAAAATACAAATGCCACTTACATCAACTTCTGACACTTGAATATGAAACATGATGTCATTTGTGCAAAGTACTAATAATTTTGATGTTTAAGGTATGATAGGAATCATATTTAACAGGATAAATACTAAGTGTGAAAGTGACATGTAATATCGACGAGGTGTAGTATAACATGTAGGTACGTGCATGTGCAGCATGACTCGTCGATAATTGTTCAGTGTTCTAAAAATTATTAACATGGCAATGGATATATATGTATGAATGCATATGTTCAAGTTATATGTAAAAGCACATTTCATTTGGCTTAAGTTACGGGCGTATCACGCAATCCACACAAAATCCCCCGGTAGATATTTAGTCTACTCACCGGAATACGTTGAATCAATTCAGATCACCAATCCTTTCCCTTTCCCTGATGCCTCCGAAGGTTCCGTATTTGAATCTAATATTGAAATTAACTTGTACAAGAAACGGCTAACTCCGATACGGCAAAACATGAAAATACGAGTTTTACGTACTAACTATACTACGCATGACTATTTTAAACTATCTAACACTTATACTAACTGATTCGTAACCCTCTCGCTGTTTTGCAACAGAAAACCTGAACGGGTTACTAACCGTGTCGTATTTTAGAACATTTGATCCCTTTTCCGATATTAGTTCCCAGATTTTATATACAGTCAAATTAACTTATTTAAATAATACCAAAACTCCTAAAATTTATACAGAGACCTACCCAAAAACCCAAAACACCAAACTCTACCAGAAATCCGGCGACGCCGGATCTGCCCTTCTTCTCGCCGGCCAAAATCCGAGCAAGGAAGTTCGAACTCCCAGGGCTTGTTCTAGGTCCAGTTTATAAGATTTAGACACTGTTTGGTTAAGTTGATTTTCACCTAAACTATAGCAGATTAACACAGAGCTAAGTTTTACCTAGAATACGATATTCGATTTCTAAATTTTACAATTACAGAACTAAAATCTACTGAGTTAAGAATTATACCTACTGAGAATGGTTGAAAAGCTTCCTCCAAGACACCCAAATCCTTAGCTCCTAGTTTGATGGTGGAAATCCTTAGCCTAGTTCTTCTTCATCACTTCTCTTTTCTTTTATTTCTTTTTTGTGAGTTCTAAGTGTTTTCTTTTTCTTTGTTTTGAAATTTTCAGAATTTTAATTTGGTTAAATGATCTGAACACCTAATATATGGTCAAGGGAAAAAGTGAGGTATAGGAGGAGGTGTCGCCAAGCAAGGATGTAGTTGTTTCATGCAAGGAGGTGGTGTAGCGAGGAGAAAATGTGGGATTTTCATGCAAGGATGAGGTGGATGTGCAAGATTAATCCTAATTTGTGGTATTTTGAGGAATTTCTGAGCCAAAACATTTCCTAACCCTTTTTCACATACACCCTCAATATTTCCAAGTTTGCACATTTTCCTAAATTTTACACAAAGACCCTTCACTACCTATGTTATTATATAAACACCGTTTTATTAAAAATGAAGCTAAATTTATCACTAAAACCCTTGTAATTTATTAATGTTACACACTAAAATTTCAATTTAATTTGTTTCACATACTACTTATGAAAATGTCCTATTTTGTTTTAATAACTTTTTAAATTAACATTTTATTATTTAATTAATTAATTTTATTTATTTCTAGATTTCCAAAATATTACATGCGGGTTATCGCACATTCTCGGGCCTAGTAGAGCAAGATGCAGACCTCCGTAAGGAGCATTCGATCTCGATGGAATTTCTAATGCAATTTTTAAGAAAATGAGATCTATACAAAATAAATAAAATTTATTTTCATTAAATATATATGAATATTATCAAAATATCTATTTTAAAAATATTATATAAATATTCCATGTTTTCTAAGGCAAAGGAATCACAATTACATGAAACTACTATTTCAATTCAATACAATTCCAATATTTCATTAAAATACCATATACAATGAAAATTAGGTTCTACTCACTAGAAAGTTTCACTTTTATAAAATATACATCTATGAAAACTCTAAAGACGATAATTAAATACTTGAGGTGTATTTTGAAATTATATCAAAACTATTTTTATATAAAACCCCTCAAGTTATACTAAATTACAATAAGGAACCTGGTAAATATAAGTTTAAGCGGGACCATCTCTTGAGCCTCAGTGTCACGACCCAAAATTCGGCCCGTGACTGACACTTAAACCACATAACGTCTACAGGCGTAACGCAATTTAAGTAAGCCGAAAACCCAGAAATCTAAACCATCAAAAGTAGTAAGTGAAGAAAACATTTGTTAAAAACATTTAGAAATCCCAAGTAAAAATCCTTCCAGTTTAAATTATTTTCTTAAAAATTTTGGCAGCACCTCCTTTGTAAAAACTAGCCCCGAAACGAGTACAACATAAGATAAAGGTAAAACAACATATGACATAAATAAAGCATCCCTAACGGGAGCAATCACGCCCAACGGCGGAAACAACCACCACAAGAATAATATACGACGCCGTAGCGAAGAAATAGACAACATAAGTGAAAACAGCATAAGGATAAAACTACATAAACAAGGTCGGCTCACACGAGCTCGACATCCAGAGTTACAAAATAATATACAACATCGTCCTCACAACTGGTCTCTAAGTCAATACATGAAATGGTAGATGGAGAGTACTAGATACAATAAGGTATACAATGAAATATAAACGGATAACCGCAAAACCCACTTATAAGCAAAACGGCTCACACGCCAACTGTAACGGTATCCGCAGCAAAAAGATACAATGATGTAGTCCTGCCGCGACTACTCTGAGGGTCAACCTTCAAAACACTGTGGCACAACGGGGGTGAGTTGCCAACTCGTGAATAGTAAATAACATCATACAGGTAATCGCAGGTATGCACGTATGCGATACTCTAACATATGAAAACTGGTAACATCAATATGGTAATCTGGGTATGCAATAATCATGCGAGGTACTCTATCAGGTACTACAAATACATGATGCAATGCATATCAATGAATGCTGAGTATGAGATAAAACATATCATTAACACGAATCATCATCATAGAAAAACCCGGTGTCCATCAAATACACCCCAAATCCCAATAACTCAGGCGCCGTCACTCTGATCGGCCCTCATAACCTGTAAATCTCATGGAACCTGAGTGCCCAACATCGGCACTCGAAAACATCATGAAATACTCGTATTCAACACCGACACATAAATACTCATCTCTCAGGCTCCGCATACCAGATCGACCCTCAATATATCTCATGTCATAACTCCCAGACGGTATCCTCCGGATATCTGTCGGGCTCTATACTATCACCGGTAGGTAGTACATCCCCTGCCAGACTCATCGTCATCCCCACAAAATCTTTTTCTTGCCCCGGGGTACCATACCGGGTCCACCATGTACCCGCAGACGGTTCCTCCACTCCTCGAATCGGGTCTCGAAAACAAATCTTTGAACCGAGAAAACTCATGGTGGACGCACTGAAATATCATATCACGAGAAACCGGGTTTTCAAAACAATGCATACTTCTTGAAATAATACCACGGTTCTCAAATCCAGAAATCACATGAAATCCATATCTCAATGCGTAAATCCATGCAATATGACATATGCAACATAAAATCGTAATATGAGCATATCAAGGGAAAACCGCCTTTTTAAACGAATCCAGTTTTAAAATATATCATGCGGTTCCCAATTCTCCAAAAAAATCAAATCCTACATCATTTAAGAATGCGCATGTAACTATAGCAAGTGTGTAACTCATATACGCGAAAGAACAAGCATCATGTCTAATCGTCAATGATAAGGTAAGCTAAACAATGTATTAATCATGGCAATTCTATATTGTGAGTGTCATGGAAATTACTAACGGTGTGTGTGTGGCATACAGTTAGTGCTCGTGCAAGCATGAACCGTTAGTAACAGTGCTGTGTCTCATAAATACTACGTCCATATGAAACAAGATATGGGTATGCAACAATGGTACACATGCGAAATCAATATGTGTGTGTGTATCACATCAAGCCCTGACGCATAACGCCATACGGGCGATTTCCCCGTAGATGTTAAATCTACTCACCGGTGATCTCGAGCTAAGTGTATCCGACCACCTGCTTCCCTTTCTTCGCAGCGTCCGAAATCCCCGCCTGCGATCCTAAAATCATGCAACAACAATATAACAAGTGCACATTAGAAACATTTCGATAACGCACGCATACAACGGCAACAACGACCCGACTCCCAAGCGCTCCCGAGTGTTTCCCCTCAGCGGGCTAAACGCGTGCAGCAACCCCCTAGACCAGCCCTACGGCTATACAGCGAACAAAACACCTAAACAATTAACGGATAATCCAAAACGCATTTTGCCGAAACACTCAAATTTTAGCTAAAAGGTCCCAGATTTTTCTACACAAAGAATTGGTGCAAGTTGCAAGTTCCACGAGCCTAAAAATAACCTCAGAGACCCCTCGACAAAGACACGACCCCCAGTTCCCAAGTCTGGCGGCAAATTGCGGCCGGAATGATTAAATTTGCGGCCATGAAGTTTGGGAATGGATTCAGGTTTTGGCGATGGGTTCTATGTCTCTCAAACACCTCTCAGTAACGGCAACTTTCAAAACAACCACACGTGTTGATAGCAGATTCAACAGGACACCAAAATCTAACCAAAATATGATATTTTGCGCAAAACTGAAACTTTATGGTTCAAAACATTAATTGGCAACACAACATATTAACTACCTAATTAACAGTAGAGAGAGCACTACCTTCCCAAACTTCCTCAAAACTCTATCTTTCCAAGCTCCAAGTGGTCTCCATAGGCTTTGGCTCAAGTTCAAAGAAGGGTGTAGTGAGTTTTGGTGAGGGGCAGTAAGGATTTGTGAGGGTTTAATTTTTGTTTAGTGAGGAGCAATAGGGTTTTTCAGTTGAGGGGGTGAGGGAGAGAAAAAATGAGAGAAAGAAAATGAGGTGAGAATAATGGAGAGAGTGAGAGGAGGGTATGGGAGTAAGCATGGCTCTCCCTCTCTCCTCATTAAATGCTAAGCATGCTTGTCCCCCATGCCATAACCTTATCATTCCCTCTCAACACAATAATTCAAATTAAAGGAAAACCCTAATTACTAATTAAACCAACACTTAACCTTAAACTTGTACAGTACATGACATGCTACGAAGAGGTATGGTTAACATGCACAAATTATGTGCAAGCATCAAAATAAAATTAAAATATTAATTTAAAATAATAAAATATATTAAAATATTTATCGGTTAACTTTTCATTAAAAACCCTCACTATCGCTTAATTAACACTAATCGCATTCTAAGGTGTTACAATCTTCCCTCTTAAAGAAATTCGTCCCCAAATTTTAAAAATTTACTATGCGTACCTTTAAAGAGATAAGGGAATTTCTTCCGCATCTCGCTCTCAGCCTCCCAAGTGATCTCTTCACCATTTGGGCTGCGCCAAAGAACCTTCACAGATGGCAAGACCTTTGATCGAACTTTCTTCACCTACCGATCCAATACCACTACCGGCTGCTCGATGAACGAAAGATCGCACTCTAGCTGAACGGTCTGGTACTGAATCATATAAGAAGGGTCATGAAGGTATCTGTGAAGTATCGACATATGGAATACGGGGTGAACATCTGGGAAGCTGGGTGGAAGAGCCAAACGATATGCAACTGCGCCGACACGCTCGAGGATCTTGAAGGGACCCACATATCTGGGACTTAGTTTCCCTTTCCGCCCAAATCTCATCATGCCCTTCATCGGAGAGACCCTCAGGAAAACATGATCGCCAACGGCGAACTCGAGTCTTTGACGACTCCTGTCAGCATACGATTTCTGCCTGCTTTGAGCTGCCCTCATCCTATCTCGAATCAACTGTATCTTCTCGGTCGTCTCATGTACGATCTGCGGCCCAAAATACTACTCTCGCTGAGCTCTGTCCAACAGACGGACGATCGACATCTCCTCCCATATAAAGCCTCGAAAGGTGCCATCCGAATCGTATCCTGGAAGCTATTATTGCAGGAGAACTCTACCAAGGGCAAATGACGATCCCAGCTGCCACCGAAATCTAGAATACAAGCTCGAAGCATATCCTCAAGAGTCTGAATAGTCCACTCTGACTGACCATCGGTCTGTGGATGGAATGCTGTGCTGAAACTCAATCGGGTGCCCAAAGCCGCCTGAAGTCTCTGCCATAGTCAGCTGGTGAACTGGGTGCCTCGGTCGGACACAATACAAGTCGGGACGCCATGCAAATGCACGATCTCATCAATGTATATCTAGGTGTACTGAGAAAATCCGAAAGTGGTCTTCACTGGTAGAAAGTGAGCCGCTTTCGTCAATTGATCCACGATCACCCAAATGGAGTCATACCCTCGACTGGTCCTGGGTAGACCCACAATGAAGTCCATAGAAATCTTCTCCCACTTCCATTCCAGAATGGGCAAAGGCTGCAACTCTCCTGCGGGCCTCTGGTGTTCGGCCTTGGCTTGCTGACAAGTCAGGCATCTCGAAACAAAGTCTGTGACCTCTTCATCCCTTCCCACCAGTAAACGTCCCTCAAATCATGATACATCTTGGTGGAACCGAGATGAACACTGTATACCGATCTATGTGCCTACTTAAGAATATCACGCCTCAGTCCCTCAGAATCTGGTACGCACAGTCGAGTGCCAAATCGTAGTACCCCCTGATCATCGATCACGAACTCGGAATCTCTGCCATGTCTAACCTGCTCCATGATCTCTGAAAGACGGTCATCACTGGACTGTGCCTCACGGATACGGTCAAGCAACTGTGGACGTGCACGGATATGCGCAAATTGTCCCCGAGTCGAAGTAAACTCAAACTGCACTCGGCTGTCATACAGAATCTGCCAATCTGCCAACGACTGTCTCGGAACTGCGCTCAAACAGGATAAACTATCTCCGGGCCTCCAACTCAAAGCATCTGCCACTACGTTCGCCTTTCCCGGATGATACAGAATCTCGCAATCATCGTCCTTCACTAGTTCCATCCAACGGCGCTGCCTCAAATTTAGATCTCGCTGCTGAAAGATATTCTTCAAGCTCTTGTGGTCTGTGAATATCTGGCACGACTCGCCGTAAAGGTAATGTCTCCAGATCTTGAGTGCAAAAACCACTGCAACCATCTCTAAATCATGGGTGGGATAGTTCTGCTCGTGCTTCTTCAACTGCCGAGAAGCATACGCGATAACCCTGCCGTGCTGCATCAATACACAGCCTATCCCCACCCGAGAAGCATCACAATAAACTACAAAACCGCCCGATCCTGAAGGCAATGATAACACTGGTGCAGTAGTCAGACGAGTCTTCAACAGCTGGAAGCTATGCTCGCAAGCCTCGGTCCAATCAAAAGGAGCCCCCTTCCGGGTCAACCCGGTCAATAGTGCAGCGATACGGGAGAAGTCCTAAACGAAACGCCGGTAGTAGCCAGCCAGGCCTAGAAAGCTGCGAGCCTCTGTAACCGATACCGGTCTGGGCCAACGCTGGATGGCCTCAATCTTCTTCGGGTCTACACATATACCATCTCTCGTAACCACGTGACCTAAGAAGTCGACACTGTCAAGCCAGAATGCGCACTTGGAGAATTTAGCGAACAGCTGATGCTCCCTCAAGGTCTGCAATGTAATACGCAAGTGCTGCTGATGCTCCTCTCGGCTCCGGGAATACACTAAGATGTCATCAATGAATATGATAATGAACTGATCAAGATACGGCCTGAAAATCCGGTTCATCAAATCCATGAACGCTGCTGGGGCATTGGTGAGTCCGAACGACATCACCAAAAACTCATAATGCCCGTAGCGTATACGAAAAGCAGTCTTCGGAACGTCATCATTCCGAACCCGCAACTGATGATAACCTGATCTCAAATCAATCTTAGAAAAATGTCCCGCACCCTGGAGCTGATCAAAAAAATCATCAATGCGAGGTAAAGGATACCTATTCTGCACCGTAACTCGGTTCAATTGACGATAATCAATGCACAGCCTCAAACTGTCGTCCTTCTTCTTGACGAACAGAACAGGATCTCCCCAAGGCAAAACACTCGGACGTACAAGTCCCCTATCAAGCAACTCCTGCAACTGATCCTTAAGCTCCCTAAGCTCCACCGGGGCCATCCGGTAAGGCGGTATAGAAATAGGCCCCATGCCTGGAATCATATCAATGCAAAGCTCTATCTCACGCACTGGCGGCAACCCAGACAACTCATCAGGAAAGACGTCGGGAAACTCTCGCACGATAGGAACCCGGTCCAACGAATCTACTGTGGCTCCAGTATCACGAATGAAAGCCAAGAATCCCTGACATCCCCTCCTCAAAAGCCGACTAGCGCAAAGGGCTGAAATCAAACTGTGAGGGGCGGCACCACAGTCCCCCTGCACAACAAAAACTGACTCGCCGGGAAAACAAAACCTAACTGTCTTCTCGCGGTAGTCCACAGACGCATAGCATGTAGCTAATCAGTCCATGCCCAGGAGAATGTCGAAGTCCAACATCTCAAGAAGGATCAAGTCGACGGACAACTCTCCCTCACCAATACGGACAACACACGACCGAAACACGTGTCACGCAACAAACGACTCGCCAACAGGAGTAGTCACAACAAGCGGCCGATCTAGCAAACACAACTCTCTGTCCAATCTCGGCACGAAGTGTGTAGAAACATACGAGTGCGTAAATCCCGGATCAAACAACACGTGTGCATCAAAAGAACATACTGAAAGAGTACCTGAAACCACTGCATTGGACGCCTGCGCGTCCTGATGAGTCAAAGCAAATACCCGTGCCTGTTAGTTATATATATGCCCTAGAGGCCATTGTTGTACATATGATGTATATTATAGTAGATGCTTGGATATATATAGAGAGGACTTTCTTGCTCGACGCGATAGTATGTTATTTGGTTTCGCTTTATCTTAACATGTTGACTTGTATTAGTTTATTGTCTTGCTCTCACATGTTAATAAAGCACTTAGGATATATACTCGACTACTAGGACTATGATGCAGATCATACTAATGGGGCCAGGGTAGTCAAAGAGTATATCCTATAACTGTTCCTAGTCGAGGGAGTATCGAGATAGGACATCGATACTCCAGAGTAGACTAGTGTATACGCTTCTCGACCCATATGATGGGCGATGGATGATCCCATATCCATTGGAGTTTGTCATCAGAGAAGGTATACGGGTGCTCAGTGGAGACTGGGTACACCGAACGGACTCGCCGAGAACTCCTAGATGGTATTATACCTATCGTCAGATAGCAATTCTCTAGTGACACTGGTACAGGTTAGTCTGTAGACCCGAGATCGTCATAGAGTCCTGTGTGATTCCTACCGTGTTTTGATTTCCACCTTACCAAGTTCATGAGAACATGCAAAATGGTGGCTTTTGGGTACAGTCCCGAATCGCATGGAGGCAATGAGCGATAGGAGGGGTTTCGTCTCTCTTGGTATTGGGAGTTAATGTTGCGCTGTGTTCGATTGGCTATAACCGGAAGTCCTTGGCCATGGCTGATATGGAGATATACTGGTAAGTGTTATCAGTAGTTTCTCGACCTATTATGAGCCTCACATCGACACGACTTATCGGTTACTGGGGTCTGACGTTTACCACCCTAGACCGGATATGCGACAAATCGGACGAAGAGACCGGACTGTACGGGAGTGTTACTAATTGGATTTATAGGAGTATGTATAGGCTTGCTTGTTGATCTTATAATCACTCAATACCCGGGTAGCTGTTACGTTTAGCTGATCGCTTGCAGCTTGTGGGTGTTTGATATGATCATCACCTACTGCCGGCGTATTGACGATTCTTTAGAGTTCTACATAGAGGTTTCCTTGCTCAGGCAAAACGGAGTATGAGCACATATGTGATATGTGCGGGACCGAGAATAATACATGTATGTGATACCGTATTCGATTCTCGCGATATGTGATATCGGCCGGGTATATGTGATATAGCCGGGTCATCGGATCAAGTGCTGATTCGATGAACTGATACAGATTATATTAGTCGGTTATTTTCAAAATTGCCGGATTATCGGATCAAGTGTTGATTCGATAATTTAATGTATAATTATATATTTGATATATTACATTGCATTAACTAATATAAGCTCACTTAAAGATTCTTTTTCTTACTTGATGATACATTGATATATATGTGATATATGTTAATTATATTATTTTCTTTTGTTACAAAATATTGTATATGTGATATATAATATTGGAACATGTTAGGGTTACAAATGCAACTAGGGTTAAAACCATGCTAGGGTTTAAACTTGGATTTACATTTTCTTTTAGTTAATTCTTTTTGGATGGATTATGTTTTGGATGAGCTTTGAGGAAGCTTCATGATACTTTGAGAAAGTCCACCCTCTTTGTTTTTAGCTTGATATTTGTTAACCCAACTTTAACCCTAGCCTATGGTTTATTCTCTACATGAGTTAGCCATGACACATACCTAACCTTGGTTGCATTTCTAACCTCAACAATAATTCATTCATCACAACTTCATCTTCTTCTTCCTCACTCCAAAAGCTTGCTTGCTTTTTTGTTTGTGATGATTGTTTGTGAGAAATAGAAAACAAAAGAGAGCAAAATTCCTACTTCATCATCCTCATCTATTCTAGCCACTTAGATTAGGGTGTTTACTTCAATAGTACTTCATTAGTGAAGTGTAAGCTTGGGTTTGTGATTCCTCAAGGTAGATCATCTTGGATTAGTGAAGTCTTCAAGCAAGGATGTCTCATTCACCTCATGGAGCCTCTCTAGAGTCTGGGTACTTGATGATCGCAGCGATGGGACCTTAACTTAGAGCTTATGAAATGAAGGAACGGACTACAAAGGTTGTAATCCCTAACTCTTAGATGTTAAGGTGTTAACATGTTAGTTTTGTTTGATTCTCTAGTTAAAAATCTAGGGTTAGGGTTATCTAAAATGGCAAATTTTTTAACTTGGCATGGATGATGCCTCTTGAAACCTTGCTGCCGTTGTAAGTAACCCAAGAGTTGTATCAGAGCCTAGCTAGAGAATTAGACGGATAAGTGTAGGATTACGAAACCGAAACAACTCCGAAACATCCGTATCGAAACTCTAGTTTCTGTCGATTTTTTCTAGATGTCAAAAAAAATTTTAAATAGTTGAAGAATGATGTATATGATACATAATGAACACTGTCCAAATTTCATCCCATTCTATGAAAATTTAGCCGAGATCATGACCCCCAAAACCGGTCAGATCGGATCCCTGAAGGCTGAAATTTGCACGGTGTTTAAAGCTCTGGGTTTTGGTACTTTAGGTGCTGTTTGCTTTTGCAAATTTTGCATGTGATGTTATCTTTTAGCAAAGGCAATTCAGAGTGTTTCGTATTCGTAATTCTAGTTTTGTTTCGGTTATTTTAGACGGTGTTAAAAAGTTCGATCGGATATCAAATACCCACTTTAATCCTTGCCGGAAAATTTTTCAAGAGTTGGATCTTTTTCATAGTTAAAGAACATTCAAATATCATGCAAGTAACGCGGTGGACCCTCTAGAAGAACAAAATCTTAACTCGATTATGTGACCATCAGAACTGCCTATAAACCCTTGGGTTTGTGGTAGTTCGGCGTTGCCACATGTGAGGCGTTGGTTTGACCCTTCTACGGCTGGTCCATTAGTACTGTGGTATGTGATGGATGCTTTTAAACTAAGTTCAAGTGTTGAGCATCTAGGGAAATTTTGGGTGTTTATTGATTCTATCGGAATGTTTAACGTCGTCTAGTTTTTTCTGGAATGTGATACAATATGTGGAATTCATATAGTTAGGCATGAAATCTGTAATATGTGATATTTCGGGTTTACGATATCTAAAGTGATTGTGGATTCCAAATGTTGTAGTTTTTCACTTTCTTTTCTGGGACCGTAAGTGTAATATGTGGTATATCTCCGTTTTCGTTGCTATATGTCAACGACAATTGTGATAGGCATATTTACTTACGTTGATGACATGTGATGTTATGTGTTGCTGTGATATGTTATATTGGATCGTCGTGTTTTGAATAGCCGGGGGTTTTATGTGAGATGGGGTTTTTTTATTTTCATTCAAGTAAAATTCATTGTTTGTAATATTCTTTTATTGGGGCACTTCCGGGTTGAGGATGATGTCACCGTTGTATATTATTTACTTTTCCGCATTAGGATAGACCCAGGTGGGGAGCACAAGTAACCGGGTTCTAGGGTCCAGTGGGAGGCCATCTTGAGGAGTCGAGACCGGGTCTCCTAACCCTAGAATTGGTAGGGTTGCTTGGTGCTCTCATAGGGGTCTAGGGATGTGGGTTTGGCTATTCATCACGACCGTGGAATCCGTGTTTTATACAGTCTCACAATAAAACACGGACCTCCTAGTATATCCTTTATTTCATATGTTTTTTCTGCTGCTGATATACTGTGATGTGATCATTTTATATGCCTGAGACGAATGCTTTGTTACTATATATATGATATATAAATATTAATGCTTTCGTTTCTTTTGTGATGCTTAGGAAGCATAAATGATGGGATTCATTAATGGGATTAATGAAAAGAAAAGAAACCTAAAAGATGTTGTAGAATCATATTTATAAAAAGGGTAGCTCTAGTTTTTGCTTTGTATAGCGGTATTCCTTGTAGAATATCCAGCACCTTGTTTGATAAGGAAAGAGCCGAGATCTCTTCACCGGGAGTGACCTCTTTAGTGAAACTAGCAGATACTACAAACTCACTCGGTTTAGTTTTTGACTGCTTTAATAGTTTTTGTTTTGCACAGAGATATTTGTGAAATATCCTGCACCTTATTCGATATGGAAAGAGCCGACGATCCCTTCACCGGGAGTGACCTCTTTAGCAAAACTTGAAAAAGCCTCAAAAACACTCCTTTTTAAAATCACTTGTTTCTACAACGATATCAAGTTCATTACGCAATAGGTTTTCAGAAAAACCTGTCGTAGCCCTCCGTTATTTCAGATAAGTCCTACTTAGTATTCGTTCTATGTCTGTTGACCTCCGTCAAGGCGTAGTGTGCGGTAGCTGACTAGTATTTATTTGCTGCATATGATGCGATTGTTTTAGGGTAGTTGTACGACCTTGTTGACCTCCGTCAAGGGCCATGCGGGTGAGTTTAATTCAATCAGGAAATGACGGGTTGAACTTAACTAGTACCCTATGGTTTGTTGACTTCCGTCAAGATCATAGGATGCTAGGGGCAGAATATTGTCGGGAATTTCAAGTGTTGAAATTTGCAATGAGATTGCATACCTTCTATGAGATAATTGGATCCTGATACCCACTGCGAGTAAGAGTTACTCCTGGGAGAGTTTTACACATGACAGTTAGCCGATCAAGTAGGTGTCTAGAAATGTGTTAACGGGGTTATGCTTCCGGGAAAATGAGGTTTATTTTAATTAGGTCCATGCCAAAGCACGAGGAACCTCCCTCAAAGTACCAACACTGGCCTGGCCAAAAAATTGGCGAACTTGTAAAGTGTAATTAATCCCGGCTAGTCTTACATTTTAGAGTTTGAAGGAATATTTGATTAAAACAGTGGGAGACATCCTGATTAGATAAGATAATAACCAATCTAATCTTGCAAGAGCATACGCTAAAGTGTTTTCTTCTCTCTCTCTCTCCAGGTAGCGACCATATCAGGCCTTAATCAAGATAATAATATGGATGTATTGACCGAACCCGCTTATTATACTGAGCAGGGGAACGTTGGCCCCGTTCTTTCTTATAATTGTTATAAGACAGAGCAGGAATTAGGAAAATATCCAGATTCTCATGCCGCCCAAATGAAGAATAAGTATGTTGATGCATCTTCTTCGGGTGTGTTTGTTATCGAGAACTGTTTCTCAGTTCACTCTACGTCCTAGGTATTTGATACCGGATTGGGATCCCACATATGTAATATGTTACATGGACTACGGAAAAGTAGGGAACTGGGAGAGGGTGATCATTCCATACGAGTAAGGAATGGTGCAAATGTTGCAGCCAAAGCAGTTGGAGAATATCACCTTGTGTTGCCAAATGGTAATACATTGATTCTGAACGAATGCTATTACATTCCGACCCTGATATGCAATATTATATCAGTTTCTATATTGAGTAAAGAAGGATTTAATTTTGTAGTACAGGATAATGTTATGAACATCTTCCTGAATCAAAAGTTGATTGGATCAGGCTCGTTAAATAATGGCATAAACGTTCTAAATCAAACTACAGTACTTAATGTACAAAACACACACAAGAAGAAGAGTTCAGAAATGAACGAATCCTTCTTGTGGCATTGTAAACTAGGTCATATCAATGCGACACGACTAGCTAAGTTGCATAAGGATGGATATTTTAATCCGTTCAAATTTTCATCTTATGACACTTGCCAGTCATGTCTCAAAGGCAAGATGACCAAAACTCCGTTTAGTGGACACAGAGAAAGAGCTACGGAACTCTTGGGACTGATACATAGTGATGTATGCGGTCCCATGTCTACACATGCTAGGGATGGTTCCTCATACTTCATTACATTCACCGACAATCTCTCAAGATACGGACATGTGTTCCTGTTGAAACACAAGTCTGAAGCTTTTGAGAAATTCAGAGAATATAAGAACGAAGTAGAGAACCAAACGGGTAAAAGTATTAAAATCCTTCGATCTGATCGAGGAGGAGAATACTTGACCAATGAGTTCCGGGACTATCTAAAAGAGAATGGGATTCTCTCTCAGCTTACTCCTCCATATACACCACAGCACAACGGTGTATCGGAGTGGAGGAATCGCACCCTATTAGATATGGTGCGCTCTATGATGAGCATTGCTGAGTTGCCTATTTTCTTCTGGGGGTATGCGCTTGAGACAGCCATAGACCTATTGAATAGAGTTCCTACCAAATCAGTGTCTACCACTCCATATGAGATATGGGAGGGGAAGAGATCATGTCTTAATTATGTTAAGATATGGGGTTGCCCGGCCTATGTTAAAAAGCAAAATCCGGACAAACTCGAGGCAAGGTCTGTTCTGTGCAAGTTTGTAGGATATCCCAAGTATTCGCGATGACATATCTTCTACCATCCTGAGGAACAAAAGGTGTTTGTTGCTCAGCATGCCACCTTTTTAGAAAAGGAATTTCTCGCTAAGGAAATTAGTGGCAAGGAGGTAGAACTGGAAAAGGTTCCAGCTGTACAAACTACGACAGGAGATTTGGTAGAACCAGAGGATTCAGTAGTTCCCGACGAACCTCAGCCGCTCCGCCGATCTAGTAGGGTTCCTCATCCACCTAAGAGATACTACGGTTTTCTCATCGATGGTGGGAGTGAGGATTGCATCATGGAAGATGATGGCCTAACTATCTTTGAGCAGGCCATCACGAGTGGGGAATCTGTGAAATGGCTAGATGCAATGCGATCTGAGATGGAATCCATGTACACCAACAAAGTATGGACTTTGGAAGTTGCTCCTGAAGGAGTAAAACCCATTGGGTGGATCTTTAAGAAGAAACTTGGTGTAGGTAGAAAAGTTGAGACTTTCAAAGCTAGACTTATTGCAAAAGGTTTTCGTCAATGACCAGGTGTGGATTATGACGAAACCTTTTCTCCAGTGGCTATGCTTAAGTCCATCCGGATCCTACTTGCCATTGCTGCATACCATGACTACAAAATCTGACAAATGGATGTTAAGACCGCCTTTCTAAATGGTGATTTAGAGGAGTGCGTGTACATGACTCAGCCAGAGAGCTTCGTAGACAGTGGGAGCAGCGGAAAGGTGTGCAAGCTGCTTAAATCCATCTATGGGTTAAAGCAGGCATCGCGGAGTTGGAACATCTATTTTTGATGTAGTAGTCAAAGAGTTTGACTTCATCAAAAACGTAGATGAACCTTGTGTATACAAGAAGGTGGCAGAGAGTAAGGTTGTCTTCCTCGTATTGTACGTGGATGACATACTCTTGATAGGAAATGATGTTCCTATGCTGCACTCGGTCAAGCTCTTCTTATCACATAGATTCTCAATGAAAGATCTAGGTGATGCCTCCTGCATTTTGGGGATTAGGATCTATAGAGATAGATCCAAGAGGATATTAGGATTGTCCCAATCCAGGTACATTGACACCATACTAAAAAGGTTTAGTATGGAAGAATCTAAGCGTGGGATCCAACCCACGATCTCTGGACTCACTCTCTCTAAAGAGATGTCTCCCAAGACTGATTTGGAGAGAGCTCGCATGCAAGGGATACCCTATGCTTCGGCAGTAGGCTCTATCATGTACGCGATGTTATGTACCAAACCCGATGTAGCATACTCACTGAGTGTAGTGAGTATGTATTAAGCAGATCCAGGAGAGAGTCACTGGACAGCTGTTAAGAACATTCTCAAGTACTTGAGAAGGACTAAGGAGATGTTCTTGGTGTATGGTAACGGAGAACTCCAGGTGGAGTCCTTTACCGATTCGAGCTTCCAAAGTGATAAGGACGACTCTAAGTCGCATTCGGGATTTGTCTTTACCCTAAATGGAGGGGCGGTTTGTTGGAAGAGTTCCAAGCAAGAAACCGTGGCAGACTCGACGATGGAGGCTGAATATATCGCTGCCAACGATGCTGCCAAAGAGGCTGTCTGGATCAAGAAGTTCATCACTGAACTTGATATGGTTCTTTCCATTGAGCATCCAATACCTTTGTATTGCGATAACAATGGAGCTGTGGTTTTGGCTAAGGAACCCAGGTCCCATCAGAGATCCAGGCATATTCTGAGGCGGTATTACCTGATCCGGGAGATGGTTGATCGCCGAGAGATCGATGTCAGGAGAGTTGACACGAAGGACAACACTGCGGATCCACTCACGAAGGCCATACACCAGATACAATTTGAGAGACTTTACGGGATGTTGGGTATGAGATACTACAACAGCTGGCCTTAGTACAAGTGGGAGATTGTTAGTTATATATATGCCCTAGAGGCCATTGTTGTACATATGATGTATATTATAGTGGATGCTTGGATATATATAGAGAGGACTTTCTTACTCGACATGATGGTATGCTATTTAGTTTCACTTTATCTTAACATGTTGACTTGTATTGGTTTACTGTCTTGCTCTCACATGTTGATAAAGCCCTTAGGATATGTACTCGACTACTAGGACTATGATGCAAATCATACTAGTGGGGCCAGGGTAGTCAAAGAGTACATCCTATAACTGTTCCTAGTCGAGGGAGTATCGAGACAGGGTATCAATACTCCAGAGTAGACTGGCATATACGCTTCTCGACCCATATGGTGGGCGATGGATGATCCCATATCCATTGGTGTTTGACATCAGAAAAGGTATACGGGTGCTCAGTGGAGACTGGGTACACTGAACGAACTCGCCGAGAACTCCTAGATGGTACTATACCTATCGTCAGATAGCAGTTCTCTAGTAACGCTGGTACAGGTTAGTCTGTAGACCCGAGATCGTCATAGAGTCTTGTGTGATTCCCACCGTGTTTTGATTTCCACCTTACCACGTTCACGAGAACATGCAAAATGGTGGCTTTTGGGTACAGTCCTGAATCACATGGAGGCAATGAGCGATAGGAGGGGTTTCGTCTCTCCCGGTATTGGGAGTTGATGTTGCGATGTGTTCGATTGGCTATAACCGGAAGTCCTGACCAGGGCTGATATGAAGATATACTGGTAAGTGTTATCAATAGTTTCTCGACCTGTTATGAGCCTCACATCGACACGACTTATCGGTTACTGGGGTCTGACGTTTACCACCCCTAGACTGGATATGCGACAAATCAGACGAAGAGACCGGACTGTACGTGAGTGTTACTGATTGGATTCACAGGAGTATGTACAGGCTTGCTTGTTGATCTTCTGATCGCTCAATACCTGGGTGGTTGTTACGTTTAGCTGACCGCTTGCAGCTTATGGGTGTTTGATATGATCATCACCTACTGCCGGCGTATTGACGATTCTTTAGAGTCCTACACAGAGGTTTCCTTGCTCAGGAAAAATGGAGTATGAGCACATATGTGATATATGCGGGACCGAGAATAATACATGTATGTGATACCGTATTCGATGCTCGCGATATGTGATATCGGTCGGGTATATGTGATATAGCCGGGTCATCGGATCAAGTGTTGATTCGATGAACTGATACAGATTATATTAGTCGGTTATTTACAAAATTGCCGGATTATCGGATCAAGTGTTGATTCGATAATTTAATGTATAATTATATATTTGATATATTACATTACATTAACTAATATAAGCTCACTTAAAGATTCTTTTTCTCACTTGATGATACATTGATATATATATGATATATGTTAATTGTATTATTTTCTTTTGTTACAAAATATTGTATATGTGATATATAATATTGTAACATGTTAGGGTTACAAATGCAACTAGGGTTAAAACCATGCTAGGGTTTAAACTTGGGTTTACATTTTCTTTTTGTTTAATTCTTTTTGGATGGATTATGTTTTGGATGAGCTTTGAGGAAGCTTCATGATACTTTGACAAAGTCCACCCTCTTTGTTTTTAGCTTGATATTTGTTAACCCAACTTTAACCCTAGCCTATGGTTTATTCTCTACATGAGTTAGCCATGACACATACTTAACCTTGGTTGCATTTCTAACCTCAACAATAATTCATTCATCACAACTTCATCTTCTTCTTCCTCACTCCAAAAACTTGCTTGCTTTTTTGTTTGTGATGATTGTTTGTGAGAAATAGAAAACAAAATAGAGCAAAATTCCTACTTCATCATCCTCATCTATTCTAGCCACTTAGATTAGGGTGTTTACTTCACTAATACTTCATTAGTGAAGTGTAAGCTTGGGTTTATGATTCCTCAAGGTAAATCATCTTGGATTAGTGAAGTCTTCAAGCAAGGATGTCTCATTCACCTCATGGAGTCTCTCTAGAGTATGGGTACTTGATGATCACAGCGAAGAGACCTCAACTCGGAGCTTATGAAGCGAAGGAACGGACTACAAAGGTTGTAATCCCTAACTCTTAGATGTTAAGGTGTTAACATGTTAGTTTTGTTTGATTCTCTAGTTAAAGATCTAGGGTTATGGTTATCTAAAATGGCAAAAATTTTAACTTGGCATGGATGATGCCTCCCGAAACCTTACTGCCGTTGTAGGTAACCCAAGAATGCCTGCCCTCTACCTGCAACTGGCTGTCCTCCTCCTCTGCCATCCCGTCCCCTCTGAGCAAAACCTCCACGACCACGACCTCTCTGAGCAAAAGTCTGACGTGGAGCAATGACGGGTGTAGGAGGCAACTCCCCCTGAGGTGAAGGTGGTAAGGTATCATAAGGAACTGCTGCCCCATCCTGGCATGACTCCATACAATCTCTAATGAGGTGATATCGACTCCCACACCGAAAACATCCCGTCGCCGGCCACTGACCCTGTGGGTAGGTGCTATATAACTGACCGCGTCTCAAACCTCTGCTATCATCATAGCCTGGAGGGGGTCTGCCACGGCGTTTATCCACCTTCCTATGGGCAGACACATCAGTGCAAACCCTCTTCGATCCCGGAACGACCGACGTCTCGGAAAGACGCTCCTCAACTAGTAGGGCTGCGTCCACTACGGCTGCATATGTGTCACACTGCCGGGCGTTGATAGTGAGGAATAACTGGGTAAGAAAGCCTCGAAAAAACCTCTTGATTCGCGTCTCCTCAGTATCTACCAAATACGGAGCATACACAGATAGCTCGGTAAACTGTACATCATACTCCGCCACCGTCATATCCGAAGTCTGGCGTAACGACTCGAATCTACGCGCTCGAGAATCCCTGACACTCTATGGGAGAAAACGGGCAAGAAACACCATCACGAACTCAGCCCAGGTCATAGAAGAAAGGTATGCGGCTCTGCCCTTCTCTAAAGACTCGCACCACTTCTGCGCAAGACCTTCCAGACGAAAGCTCGCAAACTCTACCCATCTCGCGTCGGAGCATCTCAGCGAACGACATATCCTGGCCATCTGATCGATAAAAGACCGTGGATCCTCAGCTGCATCAGTGCCTGTGAAGACCGGAGACTTCAGCCTCATGAACTCGGATAACGATAATGTGATAACCTCCGTAGCTGCAGGTACAACTGCCTGAACAGTAGGCACCATCGCGGTCCCCGTAATAGGTGGGATAACCTCCTGTCGTTGCGCTCTACTGGCCTCTACTAGTGATCCCATCATCTGGCGCAAATCCTGCATACCAGCCTCTAGCCTAGTAATACGATCGAGCGAAGGTGGATCAACCTGCTCCGGAACAACGGGCGTACCACCCTGATCAGTCCTCGTCTCAGATGAGCCAACCCTGACCTCGGCTCTCGCGGCCGCTCTCTACGCCCTCGTAGTCTTCGGCGGCATAATGGCTGGAAATGAAAACAGGATTCGATAAGAATACGGAAATTGAATCACAAGAATGTATGTAATCACGAAGGAATTTCAACCAATAAGTCCTAAGGTCACTTTGGCGAAGTACCGTGTCGTAAGTATGCCGCGGAATATACACACGCTACGCCACTCTGCTTAAACTACCTACTCCATCATACCAAGGCCATCCTACACTCCGAAAGGTACAACCTACACTTTGATACCAACTTTGTCACGACCCAAAATTCGGCCCGTGACCGACACTTAAACCACGTAACGTCTACAGGAGTAACGCAATTTAAGTAAGCCGAAAACCCAGAAATCTAAACCATTAAAAGTAGTAAGTGAAGAAAACATTTGTTAAAAACATTTGGAAATCCCAAGTAAAAATCCTTCAAGTTTAAATTATTTTCTTAAAAATTTCGGCAGCACCTCCTTTGTAAGAACTAGCCCCGAAACTGGTACAACATAAGATAAAGGTAAAACAACATATGGCATAAATAAAGCGTCCCTAACGGGAGCAATCACGTCTAACGGCAGAAACAACCACCACAAGAATAATATACGACGCCGTAGCGAAGAAATAGACAACATAAATGAAAAACAGCATAAGGATAAAACTGCATAAACAAAGTCGGCTTACACGAGCTCGACATCCAGAGTTACAAAATAATATACAACATCGTCCTCACAACTGGTCTCTAAGTCAATACATGAAATGGTAGATGGAGAGTACTAGATACAATAAGGTGTACAATGAAATATAAACGGATAACCGCAAAACCCACCTATAAGCAAAACGGCTCACACGCCAACTGTAGCGGTATCCGCAGCAAAAGGATACAATGATGTAGCCCTGCCGCGACTACTCTGAGGGTCAACCTGCAAAACACTGTGGCACAACGGGGGTGAGTTTCCAACTTGTGAATAGTAAATAACATCATATAGGTAATCGCAGGTATGCACGTACTGCGATACTCTAACATATGAAAACTGGTAACATCAATATGGTAATCTGGGTATGCAATAATCATGCGAGGTACTCTATCAGGTACTACAAATACATGATGCAATGCATATCAATGAATGCTGAGTATGGGATAAAACATATCATCAACACGAATCATCATCGTAGAAAAACCCGGTGTCCATCAAATACACCCCAAATCCCAATAACTCAGGCGCCGTCACTCTGATTGGCCCTCATAACCTGTAAATCTCATGGAACCTGAGTGCCCAGTATCGGCAATCGAAAACATCATGAAATACTCGTGTCCAACACCGACACGTAAATACTCATCTCTCAGGCACCGCATACCAGATCGGCCCTCAATATATCTCATGTCATAACTCCCAGACGGTATCCTCCGGATATCCGTCGGGCTCTATACTATCACCGGTAGGTAGTACATCCCCTGCCAGGCTCATCGTCATCCCCACAAAATCTCTTTCTTGCCCCGAGGTACCATACCGGGTCCACCATGTACCCGCAGACGGTTCCTCTACTCCTCGAATCGGGTCTCGAAAACAAATCTCTGAATCGAGAAAACTCATAGTGGACGCACTGAAATATCATATCATGAGAAACCGGGTTTTCAAAATAATGCATACTTCTTGAAATAATACCACGGTTCTCAAATCCAGAAATCACATGAAATCCATATCTCAATGCGTAAATCCATGCAATATGACATATGCAACATAAAACCGTAATATGAGCATATCAAGGTAAAACCGCCTTTTTAAATGAATCCAGTTTTAAAATATATCATGTGGTTCCCAATTCTCCAAAAAAATCAAATCCGACATCATTTAAGAATGCACATGTAACTATAGCAAGTGTGTAACTCATATCCGCGAAAGAACAAGCATCATGTATAATCATCAATGATAAGGTAAACTAAACAATGTATTAATCATGGCAATTCTATAGTGTGAGTGTCATGGCAATTACTAACGGTGTGTGTGTGGCATACAGTTAGTGCTCGTGCAAGCATGAACCGTTAGTAACAGTGATGTGTCTCATAAATACTACGTCCATATGAAACAAGAGATGGGTATGCAACAATGGTACACATGCGAAATCAATGTGTGTGTGTATATATAATCATGCGGCTATACTATCACATCAAGCCCTGACGCATAACGCCATACGGGCGATTTCCCCGTAGATGTTAAATCTACTCACCGGTGATCTCGAGCTAAGTGTATCCGACCACCTGCTTTCCTTTCTTCGCAGCGTCCGAAGTCCCCGCCTGCGATCCTAAAATCATGCAACAACAATATAACAAGTGCATATTAGAAGCCTTTCGATAACACACGCACACAACGGCAACAACGACCCGACTCCCAAGCGCTCCCGAGTGTTTCCCCTCAGCGGGCTAAATGCGTGCAGCAACCCCTTAGACCAGCCCTACGGCTACACGGCGAACAAAACACCTAAACAATTAACGGATAATCCGAAACGCATTTTGCCGAAACACTCGAATTTTAGCTAAAAGGTCCCAGATTTTTCTACACAAAGAATTGGTGAAAGTTGCAAGTTCCACGAGCCTAAAAATAACCCCAGAGACCCCTCGACAAAGACACGACCCCCAGTTCCCAAGTCTGGAGGCAAATTGCGGCCAAAATGATTAAATTTGCGGCCATGAAGTTTGGGAATGGTTTCAGGTTTTGGCGATGGGTTCTATGTCTCTCAAACACCTCTCAGTAATGGCAACTTTCAAAACAACCACACGTGTTGATAGCATATTCAACAGGACACCAAAACCTAACCAAAATACGATATTTTGCGCAAAACTGAAACTTTATGGTTCAAAACAGAAACTAATTGGCAACATAACATATTAACTATCTAATTAACAGTAGAGAGAGGACTACCTTCCCAAACTTGCTCAAAACTCTATCTTTCCAAGCTCCAAGTAGTCTCCATAGGCTTTGGCTCAAGTTCAAAGAAGGGTGTAGTGAGTTTTAGTGAGGGGTAGTGAGGATTTGTGAGGGTTTAATTTTTGTTTAGTGAGGAGCAAAAGGGGTTTTCAGTTGAGGGAGTGAGGGAAAGAAAAAATGAGAGAAAGAAATTGAGGTGAGAATAATAGAGAGAGTGAGAGGAGGGTATGGGAGTAAGCACGGCTCTCCCTCTCTCCTCATTAAATGCTAAGCATGCTTGCCCCCCATGCCATAACCTCATCATTCCCTCTCAACACAATAATTCAAATTAAAGGAAAACCCTAATTACTAATTAAACCAACACTTAACCTTAAACTTGTACACTACATGACATGCTACAAAGAGGTATGGTTAACATGCACAAGTTATGTGCAAGCATCAAAAAAATATTAAAATATTAATTTAAAATAATAAAATATATTAAAATATTTATCGGTTAACTTTTCATTAAAAACCCTCATTATCGCTTAATTAACACTAATCGCGTTCTAAGGTGTTACACTCAGGGAGCCTGAGAATATGGGTGCTTGCCTATCTAAGGTAGAAAATCTTACAATGGTGTTATCAACACGGTAATTGTCTTGGAAAAAGACACAAATCCTGCCGTCCATGTGCAGCAGTTACCGATAACATCAAAACTAATTCAGGACTTCAACTTCTTTTCAAAGTGTCTGACTCAGACAGAGTCTCAATCTAATCAGTCTGACTTGAATATGATTCAAGTATAACTACAATTCAACATGAATCCGTCTATACCAGAACTCAATCCATATCATTATGTCTCGACTGAACCGAACCATGGATATACTCCGTTTACATGTCTATCCATTATATACATTCTGCTTACATGATATCATGGTTTCGGCAAGTCATCCATCTATATAACAAAACAATACAATTAATACATAAAGATATTACGGGATTTAAATGGGTAGACTGGTACGGAATGTGTTAGAAGTGGCACAAGACGGTCACTTTAATACACCTAACCTGAATATCCATTGCCGTTGTACCGTGGCTGAACGGTTCCTTGTGCTCCGTATACCTTAGTCTCCGGAATAGTGGGACTCCTCTCGTATACACTGGCATATTCTGTACCAAGCTACAAACAACTGCGTTAACAATATAATCAAACATTACTAGTTATACTCTCTTTCTGTCTATTCTATCTCTACCTATCTTTGGTACTTACCGAGCGATTGTTCGCTGACGACATTCCTTTTTTCTTTCTTTGGAATGTTGTCAGGTGGATCGGACTCACTAGAGATCGAGCCCAGTACTGAGGACTTGGAGCAGTTTGCCTTCGACCCAGAGCTATAGGCACTTGTATATACTTTTCATTTCCGTTATGCCATTGTTTAGGTATTAATTTCTATTCATGTATTTACGTTTCCAGTTGTACTTGTAAAAAATTGTTAAATAAATAAAAGTTGTTGTTCATTTACATTCATGTCTCTTATGTACATTTTACTTTATATTGCTTAGATCCACTTAGCGTGTTTACTTCTAAGTAAATACGTAGCGTGCCCAGTCACGTCCTCTTACCAGTACACCGGGAAGCGGGGCATGACATTGATATTTATGACGCACTGACGTCTGGGTTTTGCATGGCCCGGTTCCTTTGACATTGTTGCAGGCAGATCAGGAATACTTTAGCAAGCAATCCGAGCAATGAGGAGCTAGATGTTTAATTTTAGAGATGCTTGGTTTCTTTTATTTTCATAGTTTTATTTTATTGATGTGAGCCCATATAAGACGTGATTCAGATATTATTGTTTTATTTGGATCTTGATTCGTTTCCGCTATATGCATTTCTCGATTTTATTTATTGTGGCAGAGGGACATGTGTTAGCTAGATTTTATTTTATTGTTCTTGATATCCGATTGACAGCCGTAATGTGACTATGGAGGGATGACTCCTAACCATAGATAGCATGGTTGGCTCTGTCGCGTGCCGTGTTTACGTATTTTAGGAAACGGGGCGTGACATTTTCTATGTCAGATTACTGCTTACCATGTACTGCTAGAAGCCGAAGTGTGACTACGGCAGGATATTTCATTGACCGTAAGGGCATGGCTGGTCTAGTCACCCCTCCTATTCTGTATTTTGGGAAGCCGGGCGTGACATGGTTTTGATGGTATCAGAGCACCAGGTTTAGAATGAGATTACAGTTTCCGACTAAGGCTTGATAATTTAAGTCGCCAATTCAGTCTAGGGTGTAAACTTGTTATCCTTGATTAGGATTCCCGTAGTGTTCCTGCTATATATTTTGACTCCATCAGCTAGAGTTTTGGATGACTTGGTAGAGTTATGTGGTTGTAATTATGAATTGCAGCATGCTTACAATGCGGTGCTCTGCCTGAGTGACGTGGAGTTCTATCTTTGATTACCTTCTCGATTGAGATTTACCTCACCACATTTTCTTGTTTTGTTTGTCGATTCTATACCTTATCTTGATCCTTGTATCGTATGCCATCCGAAAATTGTTGTTTCAGGACCATAGCTTCCAGCGACTTTTCTTCCATCTCCCCTCCTCAGGGTCAGACCGCCGAAATTTTGGGTGTACTGCAAGGATTGAAGAAAGCCCAAGAGAGGACGGACGATATTTTAACTGGGGGGTTAAGAAAGCAACTAGTTCGAGCACTAGGAGGAGCCCCCGATCGTGAGGGAATCTCTATTAGAAAAAGAGAAGGGGTGCAGATGAAGCGCTCAACCCAAGTCTGCGGTTATTGCAAGAGGCCGGGGCACCTTCGGAGGGATTGTCGCCGGGCTAAAGGACAATGTTTGATTTGTGGATCCGGTGAATATCGTGTCAACAGTTGCCCTCAGAGGAAAGATCTATAAAGAGAAGATTCGTCAATGTCTTCCCTATCTTTTGAGTAGTTTGCTTGTTTCGTTGATTCCATTGTTTTTGTTATTTTAATTTCGAGAACGAAATTTTCTTTAAGAGGGGTATGATGTAATAACCGGTTCCACCTTGTACTTAAATCCATATTTGAATAAATATTTTTATAATAATTTCATGTATACCATTCCGAATTATTTTTCATATTTAAATTTTCCTTACATTATTTCCTTTCCTAATAATCTTCATAATTATTTTCGTATTTTATTTAATTACCTAAACTCTACTTATATAATACCCAAAACCCAAACTTAAGCTAAACTCCAACCCATCTCTCATTTTTCCTTTCCCCTATTCTGCAAGCCTAGCCCATTACCCTCACTCAACCCATCCCGACCCATCTCTCCTCCCCTCTTTTCTTTTCCTTCTCTTTTCCTCTCTCTTCCGTATTTCTTTTTAAAACCCAACGACTCCCTTTTCATCCTTCCTCGCCATGTCACCCTCAAGACCCACTCTTCGCTAACGGCCGCGACCTCGCCCTCGATCCCAACTCCCCGAGATCCCCTCCTCCAAATCCTCTTTTCCTCAACATCTTTCTCACCCTCTCTTAGTCTCACTCTCTCTCCAGCCCACTCCACCTCCTCCAACTCAAATCCCGAGCTACTCTCCCTCACCGACGACCACCTCCCACCACGCTAACGATCACCCAGCATCACCATAGACCACCCTCCATCGACGGAGACCTTCACAAGCAGCGGCTTCATCTTCATCATCACCATCGCAACACCCATCACTCGCCCCGAGCTCGACCGCTAGAGCACCATGCCAGCCATGTCCACCGTCGACCCTTCCTTCTACCACCGGCAAGCTCCTCAACCTCATCACCACCAAGCTCCTTCTCTCTCTCTTTATCACTCTCTCCCTCTCTCACCCCTCACCTTCTATCTCTCTCTCTAACTTACCCACTCTCAAACCCATCGCTGGCGACCACCTCACACCACCGGCGACATCCTCCGGGACCACTGCTCATTGTCACCAGCACCCTCACGAGACCATCGCCACCGCTAGCTTCCCCTGCAGCAGCAACCTCCTCCTCTTTCGATCTAGATGCAGACTTCACCTCCGGCCACCCGAGCTCCCTGCTACGACCATCACCGACGACCTTAGCATACTACCACCAACACACCATTGCTGAGCCTCATCCCCTGAACACCACTGTAACCGATCATCAACACCACCTTATTGCCACCTCCTCTCTACCTTTCCACCACCAGAGCTCCGCTGCGACCACCGTCGAGGCAATGGACATCACCGAGCCCTTCCCAGCTGCCGAGCTTCTCCACCCACCATGAGTCACCACTGTGCCTAGCCCCCATGCCTCTTCATGCCTGGACCCGGCCACTATGTGCCCATTGCATGACCGCCTTTGCACCATGGCTGTGCCCACTACTATATCAGCACCGTGCCCAATAGTGCCCAGTACCGTGTTCAGTAGCGCCTAGTACCGTACCACGCCCAAGTCGCTACCTCATCCAATACCCTACCACACCCGCACAACCCACACGCCCACTCCCGTGTCATGCTGTACCACACCCACACCATGCACCGAGCTAATACCGTGCCCAATACTTTGTCATGCCCGCATCGTCACTACACCCAATACCGTATCACTCCCGTGTCTCCACCGCGTCTAGTACCAGGTTATCGCACATGTGTTACACACCGTGTCCAGCATTGCACCGTCTTGTGTGTCAAGACGAATCCTACACGTTGAGTCGCTTCTATATCAGCGACCCAATGCAAGTGGAATCTCCTTCCCTTGCTATATCATGCTACTATAATTTACAAGTTAATATTAGATAAATAGAGGTATTTGTGTGTATATGCGTGTGTGTGTGTAGGTCATAATTGAATACGGATATATTGAACTATCGTATTGATTGTGTCGAATCGACCCCGCTCGGGTCTATTGATCGTATGAATCTCATTTTAGAATTTATATGAATAAATGGTGGTCGACCGATATACGTAGCCGAGCCCAAGCCTTGTTGTCGTCGTGACTAGCCTGTGCATGCAATGTGCCAATGTCGCGCTCTTCGTCATTGTAGTGGCACTATCGCCAAAGTCAAGTGAAATCCCTCACTTGTTTATCATGCTATTTTTAAACGTTAGCCGAAGCAATTTTATAATAACTAGATATATATATCTATATTTAGATCATAACTATCTTTGAAATTGCATAGCGAACCATAATACCGTCTTATTGATTGGAGCTTGACTGGGGCTTATTACTATGTTAGTATTACATAGAAGTTATATGGATAACATTTAAATTCAATTGGTTAAAGAAAACTTGTGTTTCGATCGATTACCGAATGCTACCCTAGGTGTTCGATACGAACTATAAATGATAACTGAATCAAATATGGCGGAACTTGTTGTAGATAGATCCGTTTTCTGATAACGAACATCATGTAGGAATTTGGGTTGAAAATAGTGAAGTTTACACCATGAAATGATACCCCCGATAACCGATGCGAAATCTAGAATTTCCGTACATGACATCCCGTAAAATTCATAATAAATCGTACACAAATCGTATTGTAGCGTTGTTAGGCTCGTTGCGAATAGGAATGGATAACCTATGAATATAAGGTGACTTTTACTGAATATCATGTCATTTAGATAGCAAAATCTGAAGGGATTTGTGGCTTTGGACTGCAGTACAGAGCAGAAATCTCTATGAATACCTGAAATCAAACACATGTAACTCACTGTTCAAATGCGCAAATGTGTGAAACCATATATATATACGTAGGAAATTTAGTTATCTTTCTTACGCCACTTGTTCCACTGAATTCCGTCATTTTTTGATATTTTAACATATTTTATATTATCGATGTGTACGGCTGATTTCTGCAGTATTTCATGTTGATACCTGAATTTAAATGCATGTACGTCCCTACATAAAACTGAAAATATGTGAAGTCCTATATCGTTGCGTATAATATTAAGTTAGATAATAAATGGTGTTGGTTTCATTTAATTTGAGTATGTTTTACTATTTTAAAAGTATTTTAGATCATTGATATGTCCTGCAGTTTTCTGCAGTGACAGTTTATGCATGTTGACATTGAACTGAACATATCACACCGTATACTACCGTTATTATTGATACGTCAATTGCGCTGGAAACCTAACTGATAAGGATAGATTTTATTCAACTGTAACGTTCCCTGATTCTGATTATAATTTATAGAAAACTGCGCTCGAAATTGGACTTCCAGTTCTGAAACTGGAATTCCAGTAACACATCACTGTCTTAAATTGAACATAACTCCTAAATCTTGAAGCCTATTGATATGAAACAAATTTTACTGATTAGATAATCCAGTATACTTCATATGCCTTTTATATTGTTTTGGTCGATTCTGCACGTTTGATTTATGGTGAATTTTGCAGGTTATATAACACTGGTTGCCATAATTTAGTGAACATTTATTTAGCGCATTCCTACATTATCTTGTGATTGCTTTATACCCATTGTTCAGTGATTGTTTACATTGAAACCTTAGTGACCGATTTGCATTATCGATAGATAAGTGTTAGTGACTAGATTGTGACAAGTATGATAGTGAACCAGTGATTGAAACTGATATTGATAAGCGAAAGTGTGACTGAAAGTGAAAGCGATACATACTTGTTCACAACCTATATAATACCTGAACACATACTATAATATGGAGAAATGGGGAAATCAAGGTGAAATCAAACTCGTATTTAGCGAGGTGCAGTGGTTTAGAGGATGATCATTCAATATTAGTGAGATATACTGATTAGGTCAAGGCCCTAGCGGCATGGCTGCAGGGTTATGTCCCGGGTAACAGCGGATTGTAGTCTCGGGTATGCATGAGACCCTTCTTAAACACAAGCATCCTTTTCCACCGATTGATTTCAATTGACTTAGTGATTGATAGGTAGTGACATACACATTGCTTGGATTGCTGACATGATACATATACTATTGTTCACATATACATGATATTTTATATTCTGATGTTACTAGTGTTTGTCATTCTTTTCTGCTTATCATTGCAAATACTATATATATTGCTATATGTGTCGCCCTGACGACTGTATGCTCAGAGGACGTAGTGGACTCAGCTCAGGAGCAGGACTTGTCTTACGAGATCGCAGAGATTTAGACCGCGACACCAGCGTTGACGCCTTCTGCTTGCAATAAAGACTTGTTATTTTCTTGGTTAGTTATTTCTTTCATGCGAATAATTGTAACCTTGAACTCTGATGGTTAAATGTAATAAATTTATGAATTGTGACTCTTTATTTTATGTTGTGATATTGATTACCATGTAATACTAGAAACCGAAGTGTGACTATAGCGGGATCATTCCCTGACCGTAGGAGTATTGTTGGTCTAGTCATTCTCGTATTTCGTATTTTGGGAAGCAGGACGTGACAGCACGCCTAGGGTTTTGAGCTGCCTTCCTGACGAGAAATTCTCATAAGTTTTAATAAATTATAACTGAATTTTCAAATCTTTTCATCTTTTTGAAAGTAATAATTTAAGGAATAAATCTATTTAAAATATAAGTCCTGATTTTCAAAAATGTTCCAAAATATTATAGAACTGTCATTTTCTACTGCTCGCCTTAATTACGAAACTGTCATTTTCTACTGTTCGCCTTAACTTCGAATCTGCCACTCAAAACATTATTCAAAATTATGAAATCTATTTAAAATATAAATTCTGAGTTCCAAAAATGTATATATACGAGAAAATTGTGGAAAGAGGTTTTAGGAAATCTATTTAAAATATAAAGGGTATTTATCCTTTTTGTTTGTATTATTAATTGCAATTAAATCTGGATTTGATTGATTTGTTATTAATACAAATATTAATATTATAACAAGATTTAAAATTAAAATCATGAAATCTATGAATCTGCCAAAAATGTTCCAAAATTCCCATGATTTTGAATAATGAAATATTAGATATACGAGACATGAGAGATTGGTAAATTATTTAGTTAGGATTTTTTGTTTGTATTATTAATTGTAATTAAATCTAATTTTGATTGATTTATTATGAATAAAAATATTAGTATTATAATAAGATTTAAATTTAAAATCATGAAATCTACGAATCTGCCAAAATTGTTCCAAAATTCCTGTATTATTTAGTTAGGATTTTTTTGTTTGTATTATTAATTGAAATTAAATCTGATTTTGATTGATTTGTTATGGATACAAATATTAATATTATAACAAGATTTAAATTTAAAGTCATGAAATCTACTAAATATCATCAAAAGTAAAAGATGAGATTGATTCAATCTACCTTTGCTATTGACAATTTTATTGCAATCTCAACAAAATCAAAATCAAAATCTGAAACAATCTTAACAAAATCAAAATCTAAACCAACCATAACAAAATAAAAAATAATCTCTTTCTTTTATAACTAGGATAGGATGTGTGGGGAAGATTGAAAACCCAAAGGCGGCATTGTTGTAACACCCTAGTGCATGTATACTATTACATTTTGGGGTATTTCAAATCTTGCGGTAAATTCTTGATTATTTTTGTTTTTGGGTTGAGGAGGTAGTTGTGATTATTATCCGATCCGACCCGTATGTTTGAAACCCATCATGATTCAAGATTACATCAAATATTTGATAGTACAGAATATCCGTGCAAATCTAGATATTATACACATATAATATATTTCACATATCTTTTAATGATACAAAATAAAAATCAAATAACATATTTTAATATCTAGCCTTGCATGTCATCGTACCCCATATGATGTGGTTGCATCTATATATTATGTTCATGTCCTAATTGTTAAAACAGACTCGTTTGGATCGCTACATAGATCCGTACTTGGGGGTATACATTTTTATTGACTGGATACCGTATTATGGTTTAAACTTTTACTTATATTCTCCATATCGAAAAACTAGATTTTTGAATGGTTACGGGTAATATTCGGACCAATATGATATTATCTAAAAACCTATAATATATATATATATGTGTGTGTGTATATGTATATATATATAATATTATAGCTTATAATAATATATCACTGTTAGTATATAATATACTAATAACCGATATAAATTTA
This sequence comes from Agapanthus africanus, assembly GCA_030015575.1. Classification (NCBI taxonomy): domain Eukaryota; kingdom Viridiplantae; phylum Streptophyta; class Magnoliopsida; order Asparagales; family Amaryllidaceae; genus Agapanthus; species Agapanthus africanus. The sequence goes on from JASDDO010000019.1 coordinate 103,611,483, forward strand.
TCTCTCTCTCTCTAATATATATATATATATATATATATATATATATATTGTCACGCCCCGCTTCCCGGTGTACGGGTAAGGAGACGTGACGAGACCCACGACGTATTTACTCAGAAGTAAACACGTTAAGCGTAAATAAGCAATATAATATAAATATATACAAGAAAGACATGAGATGTAAATGAACATCAACTTTATATTGATTAAATATTCTTTACAATACAACTGGAAAGTAAATCCAATATTGGAAAGCGGTGCCTAAACAATGGCATGAACTGAAAGTAAAAGTATATACAAGTGACTAGAGCTCCGGGTTCTCGATGAACTGCTCCAAGTCTTCTGAGCTGGGCTCAATCACCAGAGAGTCGGGTCTTCCTGACAACATTCCAAAGAAAGAATAGAAAATGAATATCGTCAGCGAACAATCGCTCGGTAAGTCCCAAAGAGAGAGAGAGAAAAGAATAGACAGAGAATAGAACATGTGAAGTATATACGGTTATATTTGTTATGCTAACGTAGTTGTTTGTACCTTGGTACAGAAGATATTAGTGTTTATGAGAGGAGTCCAACTATCCCGTGGACTAAGAAAACCCATAGTACAAGGCTCCATCAAACCCCATGGAATAACGACAATGGATGTTTAGTTATGTCTTTTAATGACCATCTCATACCACTTTTAACCCATTATGTACCAGTCTACCCCTTTAACCCCGTAATGTATATTGTGTTGTTTTATAGATGTAAGACTTGCCGAAACCATGATATCAATTGTTCATGTAAACGGATAAGGATGTAAACGGATAGTCATGTAATCAAGTCAATGTATATCCATGGTTCGGTCAAATCAGGTCATGTTGATATAGATAGTATTTTGGTATTCATGTTCAAGTTCCAGTATATATAGATTCATGTTGTATTGGAGTTATATTTGAATTGTATTCATATATGGATTGTATTCAGATTAGACTGTGACTCAGCTTGAGTCAGACACTTAAACATAATTTGATTCCTGAATTAGGTTTTGGAGTTATCGGTAACTGCTGCACATGGACGGCAGGATTTGTATCTTTTTTTTAGATAACTACCGTATTGATAACCCCGTTTTAGTTGTCTATCTTAAATAGACAAGCACCCACTTTCTCCGGCTCCTCGAGGCTCAAGAGAATTGGTCCCGCTTAAACCTATATTTATTAGGGTCCTTATTAATAAATAAACTTGAGGGGGTTTTATGAAAAATAGTTTTGATAAACTTTCAAAATAAACCTCAAGCATTTATTTATCATATTTTGGGTTTTCATGGATGTAATTTTTAAAAGTAAAGCATTCTAATGATTATAAACCTAGATTGAATAGTATATGGTATTTTAGTGTAAATTGAAACTGTATGGATTTGTGATGGTATATTCATGAATTTTGGGATTTCTTTGTTTAGAAAACATGGAATTTATTATATGTATTTAAAATAGATAGTTTGATAATATTATATATAATTATTAGAAAATAAATTTGTTTATTAAATAGAAATCACGTTTTCTTAAAAATTATAATAAAAATTCCATCGAGATCTTATGCTCCGTGAGGAGGACTGTATCTCGCCCTACTACTCCGATGGATGTGCGATAACCCGTACCAACCAAATCGTATTCCCCAAGAATGGGTTGTAAGGACATAATCGTAAGGAATTTAATTAAAACAATTTAAAGAAATACGGTTTTTAATAGTTTAGGGTATTTTAATGCAAAATTATATTTGTCCCACAAAATATTGTTTTCAAGCCATCGTGCTAATTCAAGATGTGTGTTGTGATGAGGTTAGACATTACCTTGTGAGATTTTTCTAAAGGTAATACGAGTAAACATGATAAAATATGTCGAATGTAAAGTTTGTAGTATTAAACTGTAAAAATGCAATAAACATGGTTTTAAATGGAGTTTTATAGTGAAATTGGTTTCTAAATTTTAGTTAATATTTTATAAGCAAGGTATAATAATTTAGATAATTGTTTCCTAAGAAAAATTATTATTTTTAAGAGAATAGAATTTAAAAGTCGGTTAACTCCACTAACCAACGTCATTTGAAAAGAGAACTTGTTTAATAGAGAAGAGAGGAAAAAAGAAGGGACTTACTAGATTAGTGTAGGGAGAAGAGGTGAAGGAAGGTTTTGAAAGCTTCGTGGAGTCGTGGGATGGCCGAAATCTTCCTGAATTGTCGCCGGAACTTGACCTTGGCTAACTCCACTTGTACAACTTATTTGACTTGGAAAAATTTGAGAGTTTTGACAATGAATTTCAGAATAGAGAGGGCTAGGTATGGGGTGGTATTTATAGGATTGAATTAGGGTTTAGAGAATTAAAAATGAGAATTAAAATGCAATAAAACATTAGTTTAATGGTGATTTTTAATCCCCTAATTAATTGCAGAAAAAAAACAGAAAAGGAGTAGTGGGGGAGGCCAAGGGTGTTGGAGAAAAAATTGGGAGCATTCCCCATGGGGGGCCGGCGCCGCCGGTCCATTAAGTGAGGTGGGGTGTGGGATTGGTGCCACTTGTCATGGTCTGTTCATAAAACCTTCACCACATGTTTGATTAATCTGACTTTTCATTTTTACGTGTTTTGCACGTGTAAACTTTTGGGCTTCCAAAAAGTTTAAAAGAAAAATCATTAAAAATAATATGTGTCCAGGGGGATTTGAACACAGCAGTGTAAAACTTTACCAATGAGCTACAAGTGTTTTCTTGTTGTTCTTAAACAAGAAATACTTTTAAGTTGTGCTCAGGCTAAGTTATTCCTTTATGTATTTTAAAAAGAAAAAAATTTGTACAGAAATTTCAGGGTCGTTACTTATATATTATAATATATTATTTAAAACCAAACCTTACTCTCTTTCTCTTCCTCTCATTATTCTTCCCCGCAAGCAAAACCCAAAAACACTAACCCGCTCCCTCGTCGCCACCGTTCGTCCCCTCATCAGCACCGCCCTCTCATCACCACCACCTCCACCTCTTCCTCTCCTCTCCCCGACGACCCAAACCTAAATCGTAGCGACCCCGACCCAAGAAAAACCACACCCCGCCGGCAACCCTTGTCACCGATTGACCCAACCACCATCACAGTCTCCCTCGCAACCTCACCCTCTTCACCTCCTCTCCCTGCAACCTCAGACCACCACTACCACCGACTCTACACCAAGTCCCCGATCACCTCCAAGCTTACAGCTACACCCTGCCACCTCGCCGTCGTCGACCTCGTCACCCTGTTACCTCATCGGCATCTCTCCTCTGCTGTCCCTACCTACCTGAAACCCCATAGCACTTTCTTCTTCTTCTTCTTCTTCTTCTTCTTTCTTCTTACTTTTCTTCTCTTGATTCCGGTCGTCTCTTCGGAGTTTCGCGTGTCACCGACGATCCAGACGACCCAGTCACCGTCTTCATCTAGTCCAACCACCACGTCACGTCACTGCTCAGCCAGGTCCAGTCCTGCGCACGTAAGTTTTGCATCGCGACGTTATTTCGACGTCGGACGTGATATCCGATCAGGAAAGTTTTAAACTTGCAACATGCTATTTTATTATATCAATAGTTATTTAATAAATAATAGTGCATGTGTTTTATTATTCAGCAAATATTACAGATTTACAGTTTTATAGCATCCGTCTGTATCCGTACCGATAATAGTTTGTCTAGTTGCATGCCGGAACATCATGATAATATCATACTACTATATCAGTTCAATATGCTATCTAGATTGCATCATCCATGGTAATGGACGTATAATAGTTATTACAGATAGATACATATGCATCCTGGTATCAGTTGTGTTTACCGTGTTTCGACATTGATTACAGTTTTACATTGGGTATTTATTTTGGTTAATATACATTACATGATATGTTCACGACACATTACCAAACTTTTTACTTAGATCTTATTGCTAATGCCAACAATCATGATTTGTTGTTCTGATGGATGTGACTTGTTGTCTGCATAGACAAAACCTATACCTGCTTGATCCTGTATTGGCATTAGATTTATATTGTCAATACGTGACTTGAACACAAAATCTTGGGGAAAAGGGGAAATCAAGAATATAACCGAAACGTAACTCAAAAGGATATTATTATTGTTTGCCGTGATTCCGGACGTTACGGAATAAATCAATGTTTATTGTACCGTGGTCCCGTAAGGAATGAACGGGATATATTGTACCGTGGTCCCGTGGGGGCATGAACGGGATATATACTGTTGAGTTGCGATGAGGATTACATTAATTGATTTCAAAGACTTGTAGAATAGATAACCCAGAAGCACAGATTTTAGGATACACATCACATACATATAGCTCACTATTTATATCTGTCTTATTTATTTACATTCTTATTAAACCATATTATCATACCCTAGTTATTACTATTATTTTGATATTATGACGCACTGACGTCTGGGTTTTGCATAGCCCGGTTCCTCTACTTTTATCGCAGACAGATCAGGAGTACCTCGGTAAGCAAGCCGAGCAAGGATGAGTTAGTTGTTTAGTTTAGAGATGCTTAGTTTATTTATTTAAGCAGTTTTATTTCTATTAATGTGAGCCCATATTGGGACGTGATTCAGATATTGTTTATTGGATCTTGATTCGTTTCTGCTTTATGCATTTTCTTGATTTTATTTATTGTGGCAGATGGACATGTGTTAGCTAGATTATATATTTTACTGTTCTTGATATCCACTTCACAGCCGTAATGTGACTGTGGAGGGATGATTCCTAACCACAGGTAGCATGGTTGGCTCTGTCATGTGTCGTGTTTACGTATCTTGGGAAGCGGGGCGTGACAATTGTGAATGGTTTGTATCCACAAGATTGATAGTAATTATAATCCTTCGATTTATAGTGTAAGTATCTTTACTTTGATCTTATTATTCTTTGTTGTTATTATTTTTTTCAATTTCTATTGTTTGTTGAGACGCAGTGTTAAGGATTTTGATTGAATGAGAGTTTTTTTGCAGGAATCTCTGTTCTCGGATCAAATTTAAACTTTCTTTAAAAATTTGGAATCGATGATATTTCGATCATAGTAATTTTTATTGTTATTTTTAGTTCAATTTCAGGTGTGGATCCAGAAGATTGATAACGACTCTAATCATTCGATCTACTGTGTAAGCATATTTACTTTTGTAATACCCGGTTTCCTTTTATACGCCTATGTCCGTATTTTTTTATAAATTATCACTTACAGGTTGTTATTTTATATTTAATATTATTTTAGTTAATTTAAAAACCCTAATAATTCCATATCCTTATTCATTTCCAACCCCTTTTAATTTTCCCATTTCATTTTCTCTATATTCACTCAACCCATTTTTATTAAACCCAGCCCATTCCTTTTTAACTTAATTTATTTATTAACACCAAACCTAAACCCTAGATCCAATATTTACCCTAAACCAAAACCCCAAGACATTCTCTTCTATTCGTTTTCTTTTTCTTCTGTTTTTCCAGCCCAAGCCAATTTATGATGGAAATCCATTTTTTCTATTTAAAACCTCGGCCCACATCCTTCCTCAGCCCACTTAGTTTTATTAAAATCCTTTTAATAATTTTTCCTGCCCTCTTTCCTTTTCCACTTCTTTTAATCCTTTTATTTCTATTTAGCCCGATCCCTCAGGCCCACTCTTCTCTTATCCCTCACCCATGCCCATGACAAAATTTTTCATTTCATTTACAATGAATCCCGGCTCGGCCCAGCTCCTATTTCCTTTACTCTTTTTTTATTTACTCAGCCCAAACTCTCTGGCCCGTTTCCTTTTTTCTTGGCCGGCCCACTCCCTTAATTCTCCGTTTAAATTCCCTTTAAACCCCGGCCCAGCCCTTTTATCCCAATTTCCCTAATTCTTTTATATTTCGCCGGCCCGGCCCGCTCCCGCGTCCCTCTCTCCAAGCCCATGCTCGCTCCCTCAACCCGACCCGCTTAGCCCTGTTCATCTTCTTAAAATCCCAACGGCTACCTCCTTCCTTTGCGCGCGCGTTTCGCCTTCTCCGCCGCCTTCTTCGCCAGCGCTCGCGCTCTTGTCGGCCACGCCCCCGCTCGCGCCGTTACTCCACGACACGCGACCCCGTCTCCATATCCCTCTCTTTCCTTTCCCCTCTCAATCTCAAACCTCCCCTCTCTCTCTCGCGAGAAAACTCCGGCCACCTCCCTCCATCACCACCGCCACGACAGCCCTCCACCACCATCGTTCACCCACTCGTTCTCTCTTCTCGCTCCTCCCTCTCCTCCTCCTCTCTTCCTTCACTGCACCCAAGCTCGAGCCTGAGCCCCTGCACCCACCTCGGCCAACCCCATCACACTCGACACCACCACCATTACCTCGTCGGCAACCAAACCCCACCGACCGCCAGCACCACCCTCTCTCTCTCTTCCTACATCTCCCTCTCTCCTCTGTCTCTCTCTCTCTTCCTACAGCTCCCTCTCACTCTGTCTCGTTCTCTCTCTCAATCCCTCTACCTCTCATTACTCTCTCTCTCTCACTCTGTTACCTCTCTCTCTCTCTGTAACTCTCTCCCTTCCCCTCACTGTCTCCCTCTCTCTTTCACTGAGTTTTCCCTCTCCCTCTCTCTTTCTAACACATTCTCTCTCTCTCTCTATTTGATTCTCTCTCCTCTCTCTAAACTGTCTCACTCCCATCTTGCTCCCCATAGGCCTCAACGGTATCGACGATCCCCAGCCCCGACATTGCCCGAGCCCGCAACAGCCAACTCCGTCAAGCTCGAGCCAGGATCGAGGTTTTTGTCACTCGGAGCCGTAGCCGTCGCGGTGCTTGCCCGTCGTGCGTTCGTGCCTTTACCACTGCCGTGCACCGCCTAGACACCTCCAGGCAAGTTCTTACTTGCTTTCATGCTATTCTGTATATGTTACAAATCAACAACATATATATATTCCATGTTTACCTCATGTTAAAATATTGCAACACAACTGTTCGATGCTTGTTCCCTTAGGAAAACATTATTAAATTTGACGGAACTCAATGGTGTAGGTTACCCCGTAGGGCTGTGAACATAGTGTGTGATTTTCGTTGGATAATTTGATCGTTAACGACTAAAACAATTACCCCCAAGTTTAATCGTAAAACTGTAATTTTATTTCACCTGAAAATCGTTAAATTCACCATAAATCATATACATAGTAGAATGGTGCGTTCGAGGGCTCAAATCGAAGCTAACTCAACGAACTTTAACCCTATACCAGTTTTCAGACATTTCTGTATTTAAACTGGGATGATATTCGGATCGGAGCGCGACTCTGGACTGCAGTCCAGAGTGACTCCAGTCTTTGCTTACTGTTTCGTAGTGGATACCATAGAATTTCCTTAACTCGTAAGTTGCGGAACTCCACTGTTTATTATAGATAAATCTGTTAGCTAAACAACACAATTGATTTCATCCTGTTTCGTTACCGTTTGATATTTAATCTGTAATTTAGAAGATCGGGACACATAACAGTCCCAGCAGAATCAGAATTGACATGTTGATATTAAACAGATTATAACTCCTAACGTACAGACGCGATTGAAGATCCTTTTGTTGCGTTGAAAATCTTACTGAAAACCCAAGAATTCATCCAACTGTAGCGTTGCTAAAATCTGATCCCAACTGGGGTTAAAATGCGTTGCGAAACGGACATCTGATTCTGAAACCGGATTTCCAGCCGCGAGCGCTTAAAATGAAATGGTTATAACTATTGATCCTGGAACCCAATTGACTCGAAACCAAATTAGATGGATAGCTAACTGAACATATTAATTACTACCTGTTTATCATTTCGCTAAATTATATACATATGTTTCATGATAAATCGTGAAAGTGATAGACTGTTGTTTTTATGATACCTTAGTTGTGCTTCTTATACTGTTCATGCATCATATCATACTTATATCATTGTAGTGATAACCGAGTGACATCGTGCATTTACCCAGTGTTAGGTTTTAGTGGTGATTGTGGCAAGTACGTCAGTGTTCGTGTATCCGTGATTAAGTGAAAGTGATACGTACTGGCACACAATCAGCGATCCTATTATTTCATTGCATTGTCGACGTCTGTGAGATGCGTGCACGTGTGACTATAAGTGGAATGGGACATTTATGGAAGCGTTGCACGGGTGTCACAGATAAGACACCAGACACTGCCGTTTATCTTAGGTATTAGTCGGGACGTGCTTGATGGAGGTCCTGCCTCCAGTTCTCGCGCAGACTTGTCACGGATCGATTAGTATTTAGGTAGATGGTTAGCGTTTGATGTAGACCATGGGGTGTGGGGTAGTTTAAGTGTGAGTTCAACAGAATCTCGGGAGTCCCATGCCGGCTTATATATTTAGGGAGTTATATGGAGCTTTACAGGGTATGTGATATATACACCGTGATATTCTCGTTACATGTTGGGCCCGTGGTCCCTTGCCCTTGGGTCCTACCCTTGGGTGGAGGACACTCACGAGTGGTTGACTCTCACACTTGGACTGACGATAGGCTTATTGACCTGTGCAGTGAGACTTAGAGACTGATAGGGTTACTGTCATTTACATTCTTTATATACTGTGTTGCCTTACATGACATATCGTTATACTGTTTTACTGCTCCGCTGCATTGATTACTGCTCCTTCATATTCATGCTGTTTTACCGTTATTCACATCTATTACCACTGTTAGAACTGTTACTTGATTATATATATTATATTGCTATTGTGTCGCTCTGACGACCTGAGTATGCATGCTCAGTGTGAGGAGGAGATTTAGCCTGGACCAGTGCATTACAGACTTCTTGACTTGCCCTCCCGAGTTACATTGATTTGTTCCACTTCATGTCAGTCTTTATTTTGTTTCCCTTCAGTTACTGCATTTCTCATTACCTGCGCATTATATACTGTTTACCATGAGAAACTAGAAGCCGAAGTGTGACTACGGCAGGACCTTTCCTTGACCGTAGGAGCATGGCTGGCCTTGTCTACCCCTCGTATTCCGTATTTTGGGAAGCGGGGCGTGACATGGTTTAGTTGGTATCAGAGCCCAGGTTTTGCATCGATTGGGATTGCAGTTTTCCGTGTACAATTTGACAATCTAAGACATCCCTCGGTCTAGATTGTAAACTTGTCATTCTTGATCCATATTCACATCGTGTGTTCAGCTATCCATTCGCTATGGTTTCGGGTGACTTGGCAAGGATACGTGGTTGCAATTGCACTACCGTACTCTAATCAAGTGACTTAAAGTCATACGGTTGATTCTCCACTTGTAATAAATTCATCACCTCTAATATTCTTGAACCTTTTGTCCTCTCCATATTACGTTTTGACTCGTATATCTTGTGACTTATATCATCCCTAAAATCATTGTTTCAGGATCATGTCTTCCAACGACTCTGCCTCTAGCTCCACTCCTCAGAATCAGACAGTTGAGATTCTGAGCGTACTGCAAGGTTTAAAGGAAGCCCAGGAGCGAACGAACGACTTGTTGGCTGAAGGACTGAGAAGACAGGTGAATCAGACACCAGCGGGAGTCTCAAATCATAAAGGGATCCCCGTTAGACGAGGAGAGGAGAGGAAGATGAAGCGTCAATTTGTTTCCCCACGAAAGAAGCATCAGAAGACCCCTTGCTGTGGGTATTGTAAGAGGCCAGGACATCTTCGGAAGGATTGTCGCCGCGCCCAAAGGAAATGTTTGATTTGTGGATTCAGCGAACATCTCATCAACGGTTGCCCAGAAAGGAAGGAACTACAAGGAGGAGATTCGTCCACTCTCCCCAATTCTGCCAAGTGAGGGTTAGCGCGTAGTTCGAACTTCGACGATAAGGCGGAATGCAGGATTCAACTCACGCGACGGAAATGCAACGTTATAGTAGTCGAAGAAGGATTTTTCATAATTATCTACTTTCAGCATTAATGTTGTTATCTTTCGTGAATATTTCTTTCAGTTTGAAACCTTGTATCCACTGAACTTTTGATTTAATGCAATAAAATTTGAATCATAATATATGTATCATTCTCTTGTTTTCTCCTTATTCATATTATTCGTGATCACAGCGTTTCTATCCTGATTTTCAGTTCCTGCAACCGCATATCTTTCTATACTTCGTGCACTTGACTATTCTTCTTGATGTATTCCGTTGTTTAATCATGACTTTCCTTTCCATAACATGGCCCACCCGGGAGCAGCGCCGCATTTGGATGAAGATGCGCAATCTTGCGTTTCCTTATACCGCACGCTGATGAGTTCTGACGATGAGATCGACGGACCTCAGGTCAACTTCGGAAACAACGATTTAGAGGACGAAGGAGTAGCCGCCCCAGAGTTTAACATGATAGCTGATACCGACGACGAAGGAGAAGATCTTGAAGAGAACCCTATAGAAGAAGATCCAGTGGAGGAGGATCCTGTGGAAGAAAATCCAGAAGAAGAGAATCACATGGAATCGGATCTCGATGAAGAAGCTCCATCCGAGGAAGAAGGACCAGAAGATCAAGATCCTGTGGTGGAAGGATTTTCCAATAAAGATACCGGCGAGACGATATGGCAATGGACGTCCCTACCTGAGTGCGCGAGCCTACCGCAACTTAATGAATCTCCGCAACCGCGACTGACAGAATTCCTTTTGATGTTGTCTTTCTGGCCAAATAAACGGTATATAGTTTAGGGCCACTTTTTGCCCTTGGGAATGCCTTGTTTCAAATTTTCTTGAATGAAATAAATCTTCTGAATTTGTAAACCTTTTTAATTATTGGTTCGCTTAACACTCGTTTATTGCCCATATCCATTTATTTTTCTGCTGAGATTCCTGACTGTCCACCCCTACTCATTGTATAGTTTTCACCCTCGTTTCGACTAGAAAGTACCGCATCCTGACCCTTGGAGTGAGCCACCATTCATCCTTCGTCTGTACCCTGTTTGAGATCTTTCTGGGAGGAGGACCTTCCTTATGAATTACCGAGTTCATTAACCTTTCAAATTCTTGATTCATAGGACTTACCGATCGTTAGTCTCCCCCACATTTTTGTCATGTAGTCCTTTCGTTGCTCACCCTTAATTTCTATGCTGACCCGATCCCAGTCTTCTTGATCTTCAGCCTAAAGCCGACACACTCCAACCTTCTGTTAGAGCCACATTTCCTTGTAATCATTACCCTAGCTAGCTTATGCAATTTTGTGTTCTTCCTATTATCCTAACTATATATGGGGACAGTGTTATTCAAAGGTTTAGTTTTCATTATTTTGGTTCGTGTTATTGACTACTCCGTTTTTGTATTCTAAGTACAACTATTATTCTTTTCATTCTCAGTAGCACAACCTTACACCGCGCATATTTCGTTACATGTTCCTAAATTTCACTATACAAGCTCTCTAAATTATTTTAAACCCTTTTTCGATACATTATTCTAAAATGTTTTAACCTACCGATAAATTTTCGCTGCTTTATTCTCGTTATTTTATTTTCAGGTTTTGTGCCCATGTTTATTATTAACAATGTTTGTGCCTTATACTATTTATTTCTGACGTACTACTTTTGACATACTTACATATGCATATATCTGAGTTTCGATCTTATCGAGTACGCCTCGAATGATGTGGTCGTATTGTTGTTATTTATATTTTCGTATATGTGTAGCTACCCTTATAGTTGTTCCTATTTTATACCTACTTAAATCTATATTTCGTATGTTATTCTTACGTATTTTATATCTTCGAAATTTCTTCGTCCACTCATTTCTAGTAAATCTTTATGTGTTAAATTGCAAAATAATAGCTTTCGCATATGATTGTATTACTTATAGTTTATTTTAAATTTCGAGGACGAAATTTTTGTAAGGGTGGTATGATGTAATACCCGGTTTCCTTTTATACGCCTATGTCCGTATTTTTTTATAAATTATCACTTACAGGTTGTTAGTTTATATTTAATATTATTTTAGTTAATTTAAAAACCCTAATAATTCCATATCCTTATTCATTTCCAACCCCTTTTAATTTTCCCATTTCATTTTCTCTATATTCACTCAACCCATTTTTATTAAACCCAGCCCATTCCTTTTTAACTTAATTTATTTATTAACACCAAACCTAAACCCTAGATCCAATATTTACCCTAAACCAAAACCCCAAGACATTCTCTTCTATTCGTTTTCTTTTTCTTCTGTTTTTCCAGCCCAAGCCAATTTATGATGGAAATCCATTTTTTCTATTTAAAACCTCGGCCCACATCCTTCCTCAGCCCACTTAGTTTTATTAAAATCCTTTTAATAATTTTTCCTGCCCTCTTTCCTTTTCCACTTCTTTTAATCCTTTTATTTCTATTTAGCCCGATCCCTCAGGCCCACTCTTCTCTTATCCCTCACCCATGCCCATGACAAAATTTTTCATTTCATTTACAATGAATCCCGGCTCGGCCCAGCTCCTATTTCCTTTACTCTTTTTTTATTTACTCAGCCCAAACTCTCTGGCCCGTTTCCTTTTTTCTTGGCCGGCCCACTCCCTTAATTCTCCATTTAAATTCCCTTTAAACCCCGGCCCAGCCCTTTTATCCCAATTTCCCTAATTCTTTTATATTTCGCCGGCCCGGCCCGCTCCCGCGTCCCTCTCTCCAAGCCCATGCTCGCTCCCTCAACCCGACCCGCTTAGCCCTGTTCATCTTCTTAAAATCCCAACGGCCACCTCCTTCCTTTGCGCGCGCGTTTCGCCTTCTCCGCCGCCTTCTTCGCCAGCGCTCGCGCTCTTGTCGGCCACGCCCCCGCTCGCGCCGTTACTCCACGACACGCGACCCCGTCTCCATATCCCTCTCTTTCCTTTCCCCTCTCAATCTCAAACCTCCCCTCTCTCTCTCGCGAGAAAACTCCGGCCACCTCCCTCCATCACCACCGCCACGACAGCCCTCCACCACCATCGTTCACCCACTCGTTCTCTCTTCTCGCTCCTCCCTCTCCTCCTCCTCTCTTCCTTCACTGCACCCAAGCTCGAGCCCGAGCCCCTGCACCCACCTCGGCCAACCCCATCACACTCGACACCACCACCATTACCTCGTCGGCAACCAAACCCCACTGACCGCCAGCACCACCCTCTCTCTCTCTTCATACATCTCCCTCTCTCCTCTGTCTCTCTCTCTCTTCCTACAGCTCCCTCTCACTCTGTCTCGTTCTCTCTCTCAATCCCTCTACCTCTCATTACTCTCTCTCTCTCACTCTGTTACCTCTCTCTCTCTCTGTAACTCTCTCCCTTCCCCTCACTGTCTCCCTCTCTCTTTCACTGAGTTTTCCCTCTCCCTCTCTCTTTCTAACACATTCTCTCTCTCTCTCTATTTGATTCTCTCTCCTCTCTCTAAACCATCTCACTCCCATCTTGCTCCCCATAGGCCTCAACGGTATCGACGATCCCCAGCCCCGACATTGCCCGAGCCCGCAACAGCCAACTCCGTCAAGCTCGAGCCAGGATCGAGGTTTTTGTCACTCGGAGCCGTAGCCGTCGCGGTGCTTGCCCGTCGTGCGTTCGTGCCTTTACCACTACCGTGCACCGCCTAGACACCTCCAGGCAAGTTCTTACTTGCTTTCATGCTATTCTGTATATGTTACAAATCAACAACGTATATATATTCCATGTTTACCTCATGTTAAAATATTGCAACACAACTGTTCGATGCTTGTTCCCTTAGGAAAACATTATTAAATTTGACGGAACTCAATGGTGTAGGTTACCCCGTAGGGCTGTGAACATAGTGTGTGATTTTCGTTGGATAATTTGATCGTTAACGACTAAAACAATTACCCCCAAGTTTAATCGTAAAACTGTAATTTTATTTCACCTGAAAATCGTTAAATTCACCATAAATCATATACATAGTAGAATGGTGCGTTCGAGGGCTCAAATCGAAGCTAACTCAACGAACTTTAACCCTATACCAGTTTTCAGACATTTCTGTATTTAAACTGGGATGATATTCGGATCGGAGCGCGACTCTGGACTGCAGTCCAGAGTGACTCCAGTCTTTGCTTACTGTTTCGTAGTGGATACCATAGAATTTTCTTAACTCGTAAGTTGCGGAACTCCCCTGTTTATTATAGATAAATCTGTTAGCTAAACAACACAATTGATTTCATCCTGTTTCGTTACCGTTTGATATTTAATCTGTAATTTAGAAGATCGGGACACATAACAGTCCCAGCAGAATCAGAATTGACATGTTGATATTAAACAGATTATAACTCCTAACGTACAGACGCGATTGAAGATCCTTTTGTTGCGTTGAAAATATTACTGAAAACCCTAGAATTCATCCAACTGTAGCGTCGCTAAAATCTGATCCCAACTGGGGTTAAAATGCGTTGCGAAACGGACATCTGATTCTGAAACCGGATTTCCAGCCGCGAGCGCTTAAAATGAAATGGTTATAACTATTGATCCTGGAACCCAATTGACTCAAAACCAAATTAGATGGATAGCTAACTGAACATATTAATTACTACCTGTTTATCATTTCGCTAAATTATATACATATGTTTCATGATAAATCGTGCAAGTGATAGACTGTTGTTTTTATGATACCTTAGTTGTGCTTCTTATACTGTTCATGCATCATATCATACTTATATCATTGTAGTGATAACCGAGTGACATCGTGCATTTACCCAGTGTTAGGTTTTAGTGGTGATTGTGGCAAGTACGTCAGTGTTCGTGTATCCGTGATTAAGTGAAAGTGATACGTACTGGCACACAATCAGCGATCCTATTATTTCATTGCATTGTCGACGTCTGTGAGATGCGTGCACGTGTGACTATAAGTGGAATGGGACATTTATGGAAGCGTTGCACGGGTGTCACAGATAAGACACCAGACACTGCCGTTTATCTTAGGTATTAGTCGGGACGTGCTTGATGGAGGTCCTGCCTCCAGTTCTCGCGCAGACTTGTCACGGATCGATTAGTATTTAGGTAGATGGTTAGCGTTTGATGTAGACCATGGGGTGTGGGGTAGTTTAAGTGTGAGTTCAACAGAATCTCGGGAGTCCCATGCCGGCTTATATATTTAGGGAGTTATATGGAGCTTTACAGGGTATGTGATATATACACCGTGATATTCTCGTTACATGTTGGGCCCGTGGTCCCTTGCCCTTGGGTCCTACCCTTGGGTGGAGGACACTCACGAGTGGTTGACTCTCACACTTGGACTGACGATAGGCTTATTGACCTGTGCAGTGAGACTTAGAGACTGATAGGGTTACTGTCATTTACATTCTTTATATACTGTGTTGCCTTACATGACATATCGTTATACTGTTTTACTGCTCCGCTGCATTGATTACTGCTCCTTCATATTCATGCTGTTTTACCGTTATTCACATCTATTACCACTGTTAGAACTGTTACTTGATTATATATATTATATTGCTATTGTGTCGCTCTGACGACCTGAGTATGCATGCTCAGTGTGAGGAGGAGATTTAGCCTGGACCAGTGCATTACAGACTTCTTGACTTGCCCTCCCGAGTTACATTGATTTGTTCCACTTCATGTCAGTCTTTATTTTGTTTCCCTTCAGTTACTGCATTTCTCATTACCTGCGCATTATATACTGTTTACCATGAGAAACTAGAAGCCGAAGTGTGACTACGGCAGGACCTTTCCTTGACCGTAGGAGCATGGCTGGCCTTGTCTACCCCTCGTATTCCGTATTTTGGGAAGCGGGGCGTGACATGGTTTAGTTGGTATCAGAGCCCAGGTTTTGCATCGATTGGGATTGCAGTTTTCCGTGTACAATTTGACAATCTAAGACATCCCTCGGTCTAGATTGTAAACTTGTCATTCTTGATCCATATTCACATCGTGTGTTCAGCTATCCATTCGCTATGGTTTCGGGTGACTTGGCAAGGATACGTGGTTGCAATTGCACTACCGTACTCTAATCAAGTGACTTAAAGTCATACGGTTGATTCTCCACTTGTAATAAATTCATCACCTCTAATATTCTTGAACCTTTTGTCCTCTCCATATTACGTTTTGACTCGTATATCTTGTGACTTATATCATCCCTAAAATCATTGTTTCAGGATCATGTCTTCCAACGACTCTGCCTCTAGCTCCACTCCTCAGAATCAGACAGTTGAGATTCTGAGCGTACTGCAAGGTTTAAAGGAAGCCCAGGAGCAAACGAACGACTTGTTGGCTGAAGGACTGAGAAGACAGGTGAATCAGACACCAGCGGGAGTCTCAAATCATAAAGGGATCCCCGTTAGACGAGGAGAGGAGAGGAAGATGAAGCGTCAATTTGTTTCCCCACGAAAGAAGCATCAGAAGACCCCTTGCTGTGGGTATTGTAAGAGGCCAGGACATCTTCGGAAGGATTGTCGCCACGCCCAAAGGAAATGTTTGATTTGTGGATCCAGCGAACATCTCATCAACGGTTGCCCAGAAAGGAAGGAACTACAAGGAGGAGATTCGTCCACTCTCCCCAATTCTGCCAAGTGAGGGTTAGCGCGTAGTTCGAACTTCGACGATAAGGCGGAATGCAGGATTCAACTCACGCGACGGAAATGCAACGTTATAGTAGTCGAAGAAGGATTTTTCATAATTATCTACTTTCAGCATTAATGTTGTTATCTTTCGTGAATATTTCTTTCAGTTTGAAACCTTGTATCCACTGAACTTTTGATTTAATGCAATAAAATTTGAATCATAATATATGTATCATTCTCTTGTTTTCTCCTTATTCATATTATTCGTGATCACAGCGTTTCTATCCTGATTTTCAGTTCCTGCAACCGCATATCTTTCTATACTTCGTGCACTTGACTATTCTTCTTGATGTATTCCGTTGTTTAATCATGACTTTCCTTTCCATAACATGGCCCACCCGGGAGCAGCGCCGCATTTGGATGAAGATGCGCAATCTTGCGTTTCCTTAGACCGCACGCTGATGAGTTCTGACGATGAGATCGACGGACCTCAGGTCAACTTCGGAAACAACGATTTAGAGGACGAAGGAGTAGCCGCCCCAGAGTTTAACATGATAGCTGATACCGACGACGAAGGAAAAGATCTTGAAGAGAACCTTATAGAAGAAGATCCAGTGGAGGAGGATCCTGTGGAAGAAAATCCAGAAGAAGAGAATCACATGGAATCGGATCTCGATGAAGAAGCTCCATCCGAGGAAGAAGGACCAGAAGATCAAGATCCTGTGGTGGAAGGATTTTCCAATAAAGATACCGACGAGACGATATGGCAATGGACGTCCCTACCTGAGTGCGCGAGCCTACCGCAACCTAATGAATCTCCGCAACCTCGACTGACAGAATTCCTTTTGATGTTGTCTTTCTGGCCAAATAAACGGTATATAGTTTAGGGCTACTTTTTGCCCTTGGGAATGCCTTGTTTCAAATTTTCTTGAATGAAATAAATCTTCTGAATTTGTAAACCTTTTTAATTATTGGTTCGCTTAACACTCGTTTATTGCCCATATCCATTTATTTTTCTGCTGAGATTCCTGACTGTCCACCCCTACTCATTGTATAGTTTTCACCCTCGTTTCGACTAGAAAGTACCGCACCCTGACCCTTGGAGTGAGCCACCATTCATCCTTCGTCTGTACCCTGTTTGAGATCTTTCTGGGAGGAGGACCTTCCTTATGAATTACCGAGTTCATTAACCTTTCAAATTCTTGATTCATAGGACTTACCGATCGTTAGTCTCCCCCACATTTTTGTCCTGTAGTCCTTTCGTTGCTCACCCTTAATTTCTATGCTGACCCGATCCCAGTCTTCTTGATCTTCAGCCTAAAGCCGACACACTCCAACCTTCTGTTAGAGCCACATTTCCTTGTAATCATTACCCTAGCTAGCTTATGCAATTTTGTGTTCTTCCTATTACCCTAACTATATATGGGGACAATGTTATTCAAAGGTTTAGTTTTCATTATTTTGGTTCGTGTTATTGACTACTCCGTTTTTGTATTCTAAGTACAACTATTATTCTTTTCATTCTCAGTAGCGCAACCTTACACCGCGCATATTTCGTTACATGTTCCTAAATTTCACTATACAAGCTCTCTAAATTATTTTAAACCCTTTTTCGATACATTATTCTAAAATGTTTTAACCTACCGATAAATTTTCGCTGCTTTATTCTCGTTATTTTATTTTCAGGTTTTGTGCCCATGTTTATTATTAACAATGTTTGTGCCTTATACTATTTATTTCTGACGTACTACTTTTGACATACTTACATATGCATATATCTGAGTTTCGATCTTATCGAGTACGCCTCGAATGATGTGGTCGTATTGTTGTTATTTATATTTTCGTATATGTGTAGCTACCCTTATAGTTGTTCCTATTTTATACCTACTTAAATCTATATTTCGTATGTTATTCTTACGTATTTTATATCTTCGAAATTTCTTCGTCCACTCATTTCTAGTAAATCTTTATGTGTTAAATTGCAAAATAATAGCTTTCGCATATGATTGTATTACTTATAGTTTATTTTAAATTTCGAGGACGAAATTTTTGTAAGGGTGGTATGATGTAATACCCGGTTTCCTTTTATACGCCTATGTCCGTATTTTTTTATAAATTATCACTTACAGGTTGTTAGTTTATATTTAATATTATTTTAGTTAATTTAAAACCCCTAATAATTCCATATCCTTATTCATTTCCAACCCCTTTTAATTTTCCCATTTCATTTTCTCTATATTCACTCAACCCATTTTTATTAAACCCAGCCCATTCCTTTTTAACTTAATTTATTTATTAACACCAAACCTAAACCCTAGATCCAATATTTACCCTAAACCAAAACCCCAAGACATTCTCTTCTATTCGTTTTCTTTTTCTTCTGTTTTTCCAGCCCAAGCCAATTTATGATGGAAATCCATTTTTTCTATTTAAAACCTCGGCCCACATCCTTCCTCAGCCCACTTAGTTTTATTAAAATCCTTTTAATAATTTTTCCTGCCCTCTTTCCTTTTCCACTTCTTTTAATCCTTTTATTTCTATTTAGCCCGATCCCTCAGGCCCACTCTTCTCTTATCCCTCACCCATGCCCATGACAAAATTTTTCATTTCATTTACAATGAATCCCGGCTCGGCCCAGCTCCTATTTCCTTTACTCTTTTTTTATTTACTCAGCCCAAACTCTCTGGCCCGTTTCCTTTTTTCTTGGCCGGCCCACTCCCTTAATTCTCCGTTTAAATTCCCTTTAAACCCCGGCCCAGCCCTTTTATCCCAATTTCCCTAATTCTTTTATATTTCGCCGGCCCGGCCCGCTCCCGCGTCCCTCTCTCCAAGCCCATGCTCGCTCCCTCAACCCGACCCGCTTAGCCCTGTTCATCTTCTTAAAATCCCAACGGCTACCTCCTTCCTTTGCGCGCGCGTTTCGCCTTCTCCGCCGCCTTCTTCTCCAGCGCTCGCGCTCTTGTCGGCCACGCCCCCGCTCGCGCCGTTACTCCACGACACGCGACCCCGTCTCCATATCCCTCTCTTTCCTTTCCCCTCTCAATCTCAAACCTCCCCTCTCTCTCTCGCGAGAAAACTCCGGCCACCTCCCTCCATCACCACCGCCACGACAGCCCTCCACCACCATCGTTCACCCACTCGTTCTCTCTTCTCGCTCCTCCCTCTCCTCCTCCTCTCTTCCTTCACTGCACCCAAGCTCGAGCCCGAGCCCCTGCACCCACCTCGGCCAACCCCATCACACTCGACACCACCACCATTACCTCGTCGGCAACCAAACCCCACTGACCGCCAGCACCACCCTCTCTCTCTCTTCATACATCTCCCTCTCTCCTCTGTCTCTCTCTCTCTTCCTACAGCTCCCTCTCACTCTGTCTCGTTCTCTCTCTCAATCCCTCTACCTCTCATTACTCTCTCTCTCTCACTCTGTTACCTCTCTCTCTCTCTGTAACTCTCTCCCTTCCCCTCACTGTCTCCCTCTCTCTTTCACTGAGTTTTCCCTCTCCCTCTCTCTTTCTAACACATTCTCTCTCTCTCTCTATTTGATTCTCTCTCCTCTCTCTAAACCATCTCACTCCCATCTTGCTCCCCATAGGCCTCAACGGTATCGACGATCCCCAGCCCCGACATTGCCCGAGCCCGCAACAGCCAACTCCGTCAAGCTCGAGCCAGGATCGAGGTTTTTGTCACTCGGAGCCGTAGCCGTCGCGGTGCTTGCCCGTCGTGCGTTCGTGCCTTTACCACTGCCGTGCACCGCCTAGACACCTCCAGGCAAGTTCTTACTTGCTTTCATGCTATTCTGTATATGTTACAAATCAACAACGTATATATATTCCATGTTTACCTCATGTTAAAATATTGCAACACAACTGTTCGATGCTTGTTCCCTTAGGAAAACATTATTAAATTTGACGGAACTCAATGGTGTAGGTTACCCCGTAGGGCTGTGAACATAGTGTGTGATTTTCGTTGGATAATTTGATCGTTAACGACTAAAACAATTACCCCCAAGTTTAATCGTAAAACTGTAATTTTATTTCACCTGAAAATCGTTAAATTCACCATAAATCATATACATAGTAGAATGGTGCGTTCGAGGGCTCAAATCGAAGCTAACTCAACGAACTTTAACCCTATACCAGTTTTCAGACATTTCTGTATTTAAACTGGGATGATATTCGGATCGGAGCGCGACTCTGGACTGCAGTCCAGAGTGACTCCAGTCTTTGCTTACTGTTTCGTAGTGGATACCATAGAATTTTCTTAACTCATAAGTTGCGGAACTCCCCTGTTTATTATAGATAAATCTGTTAGCTAAACAACACAATTGATTTCATCCTGTTTCGTTACCGTTTGATATTTAATCTGTAATTTAGAAGATCGGGACACATAACAGTCCCAGCAGAATCAGAATTGACATGTTGATATTAAACAGATTATAACTCCTAACGTACAGACGCGATTGAAGATCCTTTTGTTGCGTTGAAAATCTTACTGAAAACCCTAGAATTCATCCAACTGTAGCGTCGCTAAAATCTGATCCCAACTGGGGTTAAAATGCGTTGCGAAACGGACATCTGATTCTGAAACCGGATTTCCAGCCGCGAGCGCTTAAAATGAAATGGTTATAACTATTGATCCTGGAACCCAATTGACTCGAAACCAAATTAGATGGATAGCTAACTGAACATATTAATTACTACCTGTTTATCATTTCGCTAAATTATATACATATGTTTCATGATAAATCGTGCAAGTGATAGACTGTTGTTTTTATGATACCTTAGTTGTGCTTCTTATACTGTTCATGCATCATATCATACTTATATCATTGTAGTGATAACCGAGTGACATCGTGCATTTACCCAGTGTTAGGTTTTAGTGGTGATTGTGGCAAGTACGTCAGTGTTCGTGTATCCGTGATTAAGTGAAAGTGATACGTACTGGCACACAATCAGCGATCCTATTATTTCATTGCATTGTCGACGTCTGTGAGATGCGTGCACGTGTGACTATAAGTGGAATGTGACATTTATGGAAGCGTTGCACGGGTGTCACAGATAAGACACCAGACACTGCCGTTTATCTTAGGTATTAGTCGGGACGTGCTTGATGGAGGTCCTGCCTCCAGTTCTCGCGCAGACTTGTCACGGATCGATTAGTATTTAGGTAGATGGTTAGCGTTTGATGTAGACCATGGGGTGTGGGGTAGTTTAAGTGTGAGTTCAACAGAATCTCGGGAGTCCCATGCCGGCTTATATATTTAGGGAGTTATATGGAGCTTTACAGGGTATGTGATATATACACCGTAATATTCTCGTTACATGTTGGGCCCGTGGTCCCTTGCCCTTGGGTCCTACCCTTGGGTGGAGGACACTCACGAGTGGTTGACTCTCACACTTAGACTGACGATAGGCTTATTGACCTGTGCAGTGAGACTTAGAGACTGATAGGGTTACTGTCATTTACATTCTTTATATACTGTGTTGCCTTACATGACATATCGTTATACTGTTTTACTGCTCCGCTGCATTGATTACTGCTCCTTCATATTCATGCTGTTTTACCGTTATTCACATCTATTACCACTGTTAGAACTGTTACTTGATTATATATATTATATTGCTATTGTGTCGCTCTGACGACCTGAGTATGCATGCTCAGTGTGAGGAGGAGATTTAGCCTGGACCAGTGCATTACAGACTTCTTGACTTGCCCTCCCGAGTTACATTGATTTGTTCCACTTCAGGTCAGTCTTTATTTTGTTTCCCTTCAGTTACTGCATTTCTCATTACCTGCGCATTATATACTGTTTATCATGAGAAACTAGAAGCCGAAGTGTGACTACGGCAGGACCTTTCCTTGACCGTAGGAGCATGGCTGGCCTTGTCTACCCCTCGTATTCCGTATTTTGGGAAGCGGGGCGTGACAACTTTGATCTTATATTTTTTGTTGTTATTTTTTGTTTAATTCCTATAGTCTATTGAGACATAGAGTTATGGATTTTGATTGCATGAGAGTTTTGTTTTGCAGGAATCTCTGTTCTCGGATCAAATTTGAAGTTTATTTAAAAATTTGGAATCAATGATATTTTGATCTTAGTAATTTTTATTGTTATTTTTAGTTCAATTTCAGGTGTATATCCAGAAGATTAATAGTGAATCTAACCATTCGATCCATACTGTAAGCATCTTCACTTTGATCTTATTATTTTTTGTTGTTATTTTTTGTTAAATTTCTATTGTTTGTTGAGACGTAGGGTTAGGGATTTTGATTGAATGAAAGTTTTGAATTGCATGAATCTCGGTTCTCGGATCGAATTTGAAGTTTCTTTAACAATTTGGAATCGAGAATACTTCTCGCTTAGTAATTTTTATTGTTGTTTTAGGTTCAATATCAGGCGTGTATCTAACCATTCGATCCGTACTGTAAGCATCTTCACTTTGATCTTATTATTTTTTGTTGTTATTTTTTGTAAAATTTCTATTGTTCGTTGAGAGGTAGGGTTAGGGATTTTGATTGAATGAGAGTTTTGACTTGCATGAATCTCGGATCAAATTTGAAGTTTCTTTAACAATTTGGAATCGAGAATACTTCTTTCTTAGTAACTTTTATTGTTGTTTTTGGTTCAATATCAGGTGTTTATCCAGAAGATTGATAGTGACTCTAACCCTTCGATCCGTAGTATAAGTAACTTTACTTTGATCTTATTATTTTCTGTTGTTATTTTTTATTCAATTTCTATTGTTTGATGAGACGTAGGGTTATAGATTTTTATTGAATGAGAGTTTTGTTTGTAGGAATCTCTGTTCTTGGATAAAATTTGAACTTTTTTAACAATTTGGAATCAAAGATACTCTATCTTACTATTTTTTTGTTATTTTAATTATTATTGTTATTGAAATTTTTATTATTAATTGGTTCAATTTCAGTTGTTTGTTAAAGTAGGGTCAGGGTTTTTGATTGAACGAAACTTTTGATTTAGAGGAATTTCTATTCTAAACTATATCCAGGATCGAATTTAAATTTTCTTTACTAATTTGCATTCGATAAGAAATTGAATAAGAGTTTGGTTTGCTCAACGGTATCAATGAAAAATTTAAATTTCTATTTACAAACTATTACACATCTGAATCCATGATTTAACTAACTAATTTTAGTTTACAAACTAATAATCTTCTAAATCCTTAAATTAAGGCAGCTCTCCTCCCGGGTTGCCTACCCATTCACCCATCCATCTTTCTTTGTGTGACATCACGAAGAAACTAATCTTATCTATGACCTTGGCATCTTTGATTTTGGATCCAGGAACAATCGATTTGCGCATCTGCCATGCTTTTGGGTTTATAGGCTTGAAAATAAAGTTTTTAAGTTAGTTTTGAATTTTGTTATTTAAGGTATGTTCCACATTTATTTAGCATTTTTAAATAAGTTTTGAACTTTTTTAAAATATCAAACTCCTAAATTTTATTGTTCTATTCTGTTAGAGTTGTTATGAAAGACTCAAGATGAAAAAAATAAAAATATTTATAAACAATTGAAAAATAAACGGAACACAAAAAAATTGCAAGATATAAAATTATTTATTTATTATTTTCTTATAAACTACATATAAGAAGTCCTTTTTAAAGATTATTTAGAAAAGTAGATCCTCTAAAATTTATTTATGAAAATTATACGTTTCTTTCTATGTAAGCGACAACTATGTGGATGGCTAAGTCCAAAAATAAAAAATAATAAAAAGTTTTTTATTTTTTAACTTTTAACGAAAAGTTGATTCAAAAATACTAACGAAAATAGATTTTCAAAGAAATATGAATTCCAAAAAATAATAACTAACAAGATACGTATTTAAAAAAATAATAAACAACATCTAATATAAGTTGAAGCCAATTTTTACACATATATCACAATTTGAAGAGATTGCTAAGTCCAAAAAATAAAGAAAAAACTGTAAGATTTTTAATGATATAAGAATCCAAAAATAAAACTAAAGAAAAGACGGATTAAAAAAATTAATAGCTTAAAATATTTGAAAAAGATTTATATTTTAATTTTAAGACATCTAAAAATAAATATAAAAATATTTACAAACATTTAAATAAAGGGTTTTAATAAAAATAAAAAAAACTGCAAGATTTTCAAAGATTTAAAAATCAAAACTAAATATTAAAAAGATTTATAAGGAATAGAAAAATACAAATATCTAAGAGGATTTGAAAGGTATGATTTTTTTAATTTTATTACCTTTTTTATAAACTATATTTAAAAGGTAAGCAAACTGTTAAAGATATAATTTTATATTTCTTTTTAACAGATAATTAGGAGAAGCTCTCTAAAATTTTATTACGACAACAATTATGTGTAAAGAAAAGTCTAAAATAAATGAAAAAGTTAAAATAGTTTAAAATTTTACCAAAAATAAATTTAAAACACAAAAAGAGTTACAAAGATTTGACAAATTTAAAAATCTATAGATATTTGCAAGAATTTGGAATCCAAACACATAAAAGAATTTGCACGATTTAGAAATGTCAAAGTAGAAACTATAAGGAGACGGATTTGAGAAAAGATAATTATAAATAACAAAATTTTCTTTGATATCAATTGGAGGCAAAAAACAAAAACAAAAAAAACCAACCCCCATTCCGGGCCTTGATTTATGAAATGAACATAACAAATGGGTAAAGGCCCACCGTTTTAAAAGTTTTAAACCAATCGCTGCTTCTCAATAAATAGAAATCGCCGCTTCTCAAAAGGCAGCCTCAACAACACCCCCGAAAACCCAAACCCTAATCAGACGACTCTAATGGCGGTGGGAGGCGTCGACTGGTCGTTGCTCCCAAACGACATGGTGGAGCTGATCTCAAAGTTCCTCACTTTCGATCCCGACTTCATCCGGTTTCGCTCCGTCTGCAGTCGGTGGCGCTCCGCCGCTCCGAACGGCCCTCAACTCCCATGGCTCATCGGCCTACGCGAGGATGCAGAAGGTAACGACGAAATCCTCAGCTTCTTCAAACTCTCGTTCCAACGCAACCACGAATTAAAAATCCTACTGATGGATCATCTCATGGATGGTTTGCCGTGGATCATCTCATGGATGGACGGTTTTGCTCGATTTCGCTGCCCCATCAATCGTCCTATGGAATCCTGTCACCAAATCCAAGATCCAGCTCCCAACTCTCCCTCTATTCGATGTCGGCCACGGTGAAATACGCCAGAATCGGTGAACGGCGGTATGCTTCTGTACTTATTCATCCCTCGGCTGGGGTAAGGTTCTTTAAAGTAAAATTAAGCGCTATCGAGGAGTACTTTGCAAGTCAAGTCGTCTTATCATCCGATCCTGCCGTATCATCGTCCGATTGTGTAGCGTTAGCCGTCTGTGGCGAATATAAGCACCTGGCGTTTTGCAGCATCGGGGATGAAGCTTGGACTCCGATACACTGCCCTCCTGCATTCGATTGATGGAAGGCCAAAGCTGTCTTTTACAAGGGCAAGTTTTACGTGGCCACATGTGGCCATGTGTATGTTTGTAATTTTGGGCTGATTCCTAGAGTTGAGCTAGTTGTCTCGGTCAGTCCACAATGTGCTGGATTTGATCCAATTGATGAGTCTCACTTGGTGGAGTCGGATGGTGATCTCTTGCTCGTTCTTGCACTCCGTCCCGATAAATTTACACATAAAAAAGCAAGATACCAATTTAAGATTTTTAAAACGGTTTGGGGGAAGCAGGTGGATTTGGTAGAGGTGAGGAGTTTGGATGATAGAGCATTGTTCTTGGACCATAGTCATTCCTTCTCTCTCGCCGAGAGCTTGTTTTCCGGATGCAGAGCAAACTGTATTTACTATAATGAGATTGATTATACAAAAGGAAGAGTGGGAGCAAAACAATTGAGTGTGTGCGATTTCGAGGATGGTAGCATTGTGTCCATACTCGCTCATGGAGCTTTTCCCCACCTGGATTGGGAACCATACCTTTGGTTTTGGCCGAGTTTCTTGCCGCAAGGTCTTGGAATCAAGTGATGCTCCCATGAGGCAGTAAGTACCGAAGGTGGTTTTTTTCCCTTGCCTTTTCTTTTTCGCGCATGTTATATGCCTGTCATTCATTGGTTTTTTTATTAAAAAAAATGTTGTTTCATTTTGAACCAACACTATGTGTAATAGCCTTCTTGTTACCCACCTAATTGCTACTACCAAATGCAATATTGTTAAATTCCAGATAGGTTTTGAGTTCTTAGGAGAAAGCTTAAGCATTATACTGATTGGTGATTAAGATAGTGGATTGCTAATGTGTGTTTGTGGATATATTTATACTTAGGGATGTTTGCTTGTATAATATCCCCCTTGTTTACCCACATACGTACTAGTATTAATGGCAAAATTTTCTTGTTTGGTAGATATTTGAATATGTAGTAGCAAGATTAAGGGATTATGAGGACTGCTAATCGTGGTTTGAAATCTCGGCCGATCCCGATCCGAGATGGCCGATTCCAATCCCAAAAATAACCAGCCGAGTTTCAAGACCGATACTGTCCAAAACCGAGTAATATTAGATTTACCATTTGATTAGTGGGATTGAAGAATTAAGATCATTAATGGTTAGTGTGTTCATTGATAAGTTAATGGGTTCATTGATGGTTTAATGGGTTTATTATAGATTATTGGGCTATTACGGTTAGTTTGACATCATTAATACAACTTTAAGACATCATTTATTATTAAAGAATTTGCCAAACGGTCTACAGTTACTTAAACTGTTTATTTAAAAAAAATTAATTCTTAAAAATTCTTTTTCTCAAACGATATAAACCCGATATTCCTATCTGAGATCGCTGATACGATTGAGATTGCTGATTCTAATCCTAAAAGTAACCGTTCGATACCGATCCCGATACCGATATTTTAAACCTTATGCTAATGTACTTGTGTGGCTAGATTCCTGTATGGAGCAGACTAGGGTTGCACTTGGTACACGGAATGCAAGATTCCCGGGAATCCCTGCATTACCAGGAATGTGATTCCCAGGCATCCGATTCCCACGAATCCTACATTAGCATGCTTGGTACACTTTTAACATTCCCAGGAATCCCTACATAATTGAATCTAAAATTACAATCTGACAATATTCTTGAATCTTCTTCTTCATCATGTCCAATCTTTGCTTAATATGTCTCCTCAAGTTTGTATTTGAAAGCTTCATATCTTTTACCACCATGATTGAATCTAAAATTTTGAGTCCAATCTTTTACATAATTGACTTACAATTTGATCGTTTTCTACATTGGCTGATTTCATCATTGCCAAAAAGATTATAAGAAATTCAAGCAAATAAAGGCAAGCCCCTGCATCAAGATAGAGTGAAGAAAAAAGGTTATGCAAGAATTGATAGTCCTAGTCTCTTCCAAACCAAATACTCGTCATTTTCAGAAAATTTCATTTCCAGTCCCAAATATCACATATCCAAATCCGATGTTAGTGATGGAAAATTCAACATAAATGAGGAAAACAGAAAGACATATAAAGTCCAAGCAAATCCACCATAATTGGGGCAAATCTGATCGAGGAAGAACGCCGGCAAACTCCCCAGGACGACGAGAAACGCCGACGAACTCCACACGCTGACAAGGAGCACCGGCGGAAAGCGACGCCGACGAAGAACGTCGGCCGATGGTTATTTACAACATAGAACGATGGGTGGGTTGAAGATGAACAGCCTCTCTCTTTTCTTTTGGCCGGACAAGGGGTAATATTTGGAGGTAATCCAGGATAGACACCTATTTTGGGGAATTAGGATTGCCTCCATTTTTGGGGTATTTGATTACCATGGTAATCCTAAATTCTTGGAAATATATTTAACACCAAAACAAGCGTGGTAAAATTCATGGTAATCTGGGATTACCCCCTTAGATTACCTCTTACCAAGCGCATCCTAGGATCTTTTTCGGTAGGGAGACATGGATTCATGTTTTTATTTTATTTAACACTGCAAGCACATTCTGAAGCTGACTAGTAGTTCTTTAACATTGCTTTGTACTTATTACGAATGGATAAACATTACATAATGTGAGTACTAATTTAATGAATAAGATTAATCATTATAAGTGAATGATATACGGAAACTTTCTTCGAACCAGGCTTGGTCATATTATTGAATATTATCCTAGCAGCAATCTTGGTCTGAACCTCGCTCTTAATCTGCATTGCAGACTTGTCCTCTCTATGCTCGTGTACCAATCCCGAGTGGTCAAGGTCCTATGTCTAACCATCGTCAACAGGCTCCTCATATTCCATGCCGATACATTCTTCTGATTAAGCTTATGTAGCTGGTCAATTGAAATCGCATCCAGCTGCTTACTGTTTTCCTTCTTCATTGCTCCCAAGAGCCTCATGCTCTTCCTCACTCCTTTCTGCATGCTCTACCTTGGTCCACAATCACCACTGCCCTTGCCTTCTATTACTCTTCCACTTTTAGTTCTTAGAGCAGCTGTCGTTGGATCATTAGGAATCTTGTGCCCAGCATTTTGAAGTTTCTGAACCTCTACAAAATCTCGGTCTTCTTCCTTATTTTCTTGAATTTCGATTAAAGGTGGCCTGAATAGCGTTTCAATCACATACCAATTCAACAAAGACTCTTGGATTCTATCAAAGTAGTACTAAACATGAAACGAAGAGGCCAAACATTGACAAGCAAAGTCTTTACTAGCCATGTGAGAGCTGCAGCAATGAGGCAGATTAGCTATAGTGATTTTAGGCAGGACTGGGCTCTTGGTCTCTAGTTCAACTTTATCGTCAAAGATATAATGCCAAGGTAGCAACACAAGCCCAAGCCATAGAAAATTCTGTACCATGTTTCTAACTCCATAGACAAAGTAAAGAACCCTCTTTCAAAGAGAATAGCTTCGCTCGATAAAGAAGACAGCAATGCAAACTACCCAACCAGAAAGCAAACAGCCACAAATAAGAGCAAGTACCATTATCTCCCACTTCCATAAACGCCACCCCCATACAGTTTGCCTTTGAAGCACCTGAATCGAAACTCGAAAATCTACGCACAAGAGAATCAGGAATTAGAATCAATATTACTAATCGAAGAATTGCCAAAGTACCATATTTAGCATTTTGGAAATCCTCTGGAAATCCCCAACTTGTATGCCATCGTCATAGAACATTGCAGTATTGTACCTCCCTTGGTATATAAAATATAGAAAACTGTTAGTAACTTACAAATCGATTGATTGGTTATTTGCTCTTCTTCATGCCAATTGTTGAGGTAATCTATCCGCATCATAAGATTAAAGGTTTAGTACTTAAAAGACATACAAATGCATAGAAAATATTTAGTTTCTTCCATGCTGTAAGGCCGCTTCTCTTAATCTATATATGACACATAACATATGATCAAATAGTATGTCAAATGCAAGAATATTTTCATTTTTCATGTTACCCACAAAATGCATCTTTGATTGAGAACCATACAGTTTACAAATAACAAATCACTGTAGGTATTTTAGAAAACGAGAAAAACAGCAAGTATCTGTTGAGCAAGCATCAACAGATGAAATTTAGATGGAAATGGTAAAATATATTAAAAAAAGAGCAAGTATCTGCCGAGCAAGCATCAAAAGTTGAAATTTAGATGGGAACACTAAAAATATATTAAATTTAAGTAGATACTCTGCATCATCAAGAGACCGATATCCGATAAAGAAAAAGCACGCCAGCGATGGCTCCAACTTTCAAAAAGAAGTAAGATATTGAAGTATACAAACACCCGAATACACACCATCAACGGACATGGTGACAAGGGCATGAAGATAGCAGACATTATAGTAAGTGGGCATTTAAGACTTAACATGCTTGGGAAGCCGTTTCAATACATTTCAAGTGCACCAAAGT
The DNA here is from genome assembly GCA_030015575.1 of Agapanthus africanus. Classification (NCBI taxonomy): domain Eukaryota; kingdom Viridiplantae; phylum Streptophyta; class Magnoliopsida; order Asparagales; family Amaryllidaceae; genus Agapanthus; species Agapanthus africanus. The sequence continues at coordinate 103,641,848 of JASDDO010000019.1, forward strand.
TCAGATAAAGAAATCAACTGTAAAATTCCAACTGTCATAAAAGAATTTAAAGATGTCTCAGGTAAAAAATTCAAATCAGTTAGCATAAATGCATTCCCACAGATAAAGGGAACTAACTCATATCATATCGCAAATGTCACAAAGTCGGATGATCCAGCAGCATGATCCGAAGACAATATGACTCGGCTTACTAAAAAAGACTTGATCTCTCTAAAACTCAATTTCATGGTGAACGTTCTGTCGTTTAAAGAGTACATACACACATATTTGCCTTCACCGATTTTGGAAACCGTACGATCTTTGTTATCATAGGAACGAGGGAGATTTGGAAGCCGAATCTCTGATCTAGTTACAGGATTCCAAAGAACAATCAATACAGTTGTTATATCAAGCAAACACAGCCATCCGTGCGATGAACCTCGACAAGCCATTCCATCAATGGAACACTCAGGAATCTCAAGAATTTTCAGGAATTTGTTGACTTGCGTTAACAATTTCAAGAAGCTAAAAATGGTGGGGTTACCTTCGTCATCCTGGCGACGGCCTACGATCCATGGCAGTTGGATTCGCTTTGGAGTTGAGGAGCACCACAAGGAGCCGACAGAGCAGAATCGTATGTAATCGGGATCGACATTGAGCCGTTTCGAGATCAGATCCAATGATGTACTTGGCAGCGCCGACCAATCTCTCTCCGCCATTAGGTCTAGGGTTTCGATTTGGTGGTGTGATTAGGGGGAATCGGGGGTTAGGGTTTCGATTCCCCTAATCACACCACCAAATCTCCCGATTCCCCCTAATCACACCACCAAATCTCCCGATTCCCCCTAATCGAAACCCTAGACCTAATGGCGGAGAGAGATTGGTCGGTGCTGCCAAGTACAACATTGGATCTGATCTTGAAACGGCTCAACTTCGATCCCGATTACATACGATTCCGTTCCGTCTGCTCCGAAGCGAACCCAACCGCCATGGATCGTGGGCCGTCGCCATGATGACGAAGGCAACCCCACCATTTTCAGCTTCTTGAAATTGTCATCACAAGTCGACAAATTCTTGAGATTCCTGAGTCTTCTATTGATGGAATGGCTTGTCGAGGTTCATCGCACGGATGGTTGTGTTTGCTTGATATAACAACTGTATCGATTGTTCTTTTGAATCCTATAACTAGATCAGAGATTCGGCTTCCGAATCTCCCTCGTTCATATGGTAACAAAGATAGTACGGTTTCCAAAATCGGTGAAGGCAAATATGTATGTACTCTTTAGACGATAGAACCTTCACCATGAAATTGAGCTTTAGAGAGATCAAGTCTTTTTTAGTAAGCCGAGTCATATTGTCTTCGGATCCTACTGCTGGATCATCCGACTTTGTGGCCTTTGCGATATGATATGAGTTAGTTCTCTTTATCTGCGGGAATGCATTTATGCTAACTGATTTGAATTCTGTACCTGAGACATTTTTAAATTCCTTTACGACTGTTGGAATTTTACGGTTGATATCTGTATCTGAACTTTGGTGCACTTGAAATGTATTGAAATGGTTTCCCAAGCATGTTAAGCTTTAGATGTCCACTTACTATAATATCTGCTGTCTTCATGCCCTTGTCACCATGTCCGTTGATGGTGTGTATTCAGGTGTTTGTATGCTTCAATATTTTGCTTCTTTTTGAAAGTTGGAGCCATTGCTGACGTGCGTGCTTTATCGGCTATCGGTCTCTTGATGATGCAGAGTATCTACTTACATTTAATATGCTTTTCCTGTTCCCATCTAAATTTCAACTTTTGATACTTGCTCAGCAGATACTTGCTTTTAAAAAAAATATATTTTACCCTTTTCATCTGTTGATGCTTGCTCAACAGATACTTGCTGTTTTTTTTTCTAAATTACATACAGTTATTTGTAAACTGTATGGTTCTCAATCAAAAATACATTTTGTGGGTAACATGAAAATATTCTTGCATTTAACATACTATTTGATCATATATTATGTGTTATATATAGATTAAGAGAAGCGGTCTTACTGCATGGAAGAAGCTATTTTCTATGCATTTGTATGTCTTTTAAGTACTAAACGTTTAATCTTATGATGCAGATAGATTATTTCAACAATTGGCATGAAGAAGAGCAAATAACCAATCAATCGATTTGTAAGCAACTGACATTTTGCTATGTTTTATATACCAAAGGAGGGTACAATATTGCAATGTTCTATGACGATAGCATACAAGTTGGGGATGTAGGTCAATCGAATCATTTGGATACGCTTAGCGGTCTTCTCTAGAGCTTGATCTATTTACAGATATCAAATCATAGTCTTCTCTAGAGCTTGATCTAGTTACAGATATCAAATCATAATATGTTGTAGTGAATGAAAGAGGATTGGGATAGTATAGGGAGTTGTGGGATTGAGGGCATGTTTGGTGAATGGAAAGTGAGGGAGGAAAATTGAAAAGTGGAGGAAAGCAGCCACTTGAATTGTTTGGGGTTTGGAAATTGTCTAGAAAGTAGGTGCAGGCTTTTCTATGTCACATAGGATATCTTGCTCGTTTCTTTTTCCAACTTAAATCAAAGAAAGTAGAGAGAGAGTTTATGCTTTATTTTATTTTAAAAAAAATTGGTTATTTTTTAATGCATAATCTTGAAAGATTGTTATCATAGTACTTTTTACATCTTTAATTTTATTGCACATAATCTCCAATTCATCATCTTTCCCATTTTTTTCGACCAAACAAAAAAATTTACTGCCTTCTTATAATTTCATTTTCTTTCTACTTGCTTTCTTATCTTTTTCTATTTGCCAAATAGCCCCTGAAGGGAAAAAAGAGACTTTTTTTTTCGAGGAAAATTAAAAAAGAGAAACTTTTTTTCGAGGAAAAGCGATAAACTGTTTTTCTTAATAAAAATGCAAAAAGAAAAAAAATGGTGATAATTTAGTGAAATTAATATAAATAGTATAATTAAAAATTTACAATCATGTTTTATGTTAGCAGTTTAATGAAAAACGAGCAATAATTTATTAGTGAAATCCAGGATTTTTCATGATAGGCAGATTGGAATTACACTAGCGTACTCTATAACTATTTACTGCGTAGCAATTAAATTTTGGCAATGGAAGGGGTGTGTGTTGTTTGAGGGGTCTGGGTTTTGTGAATTATGAGTGCATTAACCACGTACCTTCATCTCAATTCCAATTTGGGAATTACCTGCCGATATTGCGCTGGCCGGTACCGAGACAAGAACCGCAGCGACTGGGAGTGAAGTGTCACTCCCATTCGAGACGGTAACCCTTCGCTCCCAGTCGCGACGGTTCTTGTCTCGTTATCGGTCAGCGTTACATCGGTAGGCAATTCCTAATTTAGAATAGAGGTGAAGGTATGTCATCGAGCGTCGACAGATGTTGTGCATTGTGTCTCACTTTCTATCCATGTTTACTCGAATCATAAGATTTGTGATTGAGGGCACAATTGAGGGAAGGATACTGAAATTACAAGAGAAAAAAGAACTTGTGTTTGAAGGGTAATGTTTGTTTGATGTAAATCATATAATAAGTTAGACCCTGTAACGACTCTGAAATTGTCACACACCGCTTCCCAAAAATACGGAATGCGAGGGGTGACTAGGCCAGCTATGCTTCTACGGTCAAGGAATACTTCCGCCGTAGTCACACTTCGGCTTCTAACATTACATGGTAATCAGTAAACAGTATTAGAGTAAAGGAGATCACAACTCACAATTTTATTACATTAAAATAAAAGAGTTCCAGATACATTTATTTACATGGAAGAAATAACTAACTAACGAAATAATAATGTTCTTATAGCAAGAAACGGATGGTGCTGATGTCACAATCTAAATCTCCGCGATCTCGAATGGCAGGTCCTGCTCCTTACCTGGGGCTACTTCGTTTTCTGAGCATGCACATTCAGGTTGTCAGGACGACACATAAAGCAATAAATATATAATGTGTGTACAATATTATTAAATATGAAATGCGCAACAGAATACAGAAACATGAGAATAATGAATATCATTTCAATATGAACAACGCGATATATGTATCATGTTAGTAAATCAGGCAATGCGGGTGTCGCTACTTATTGCCACTAAGGGTCTTGTGCATGCCTGAGACTGCGGTCCACTGTTGCCCGGGACATAACCTTGTAGCCGTACCGCTAGGACCACAACCTAACGTATATATACATATCACTAATATCGAATGATTATCTTTTAAGTCACTGTACCTCGCTAAATACGAGTTCAATTCCACCTTGATTTCTCCATTCGCCCATGTCTCACTAACTATAAGTATAGGATTAATTGTAAACTGGCACGCACCAAATTACGGTCTTACTCATTTTTACTGCATTGTTTACTTTCACTAGTCAATCACTTATCATTGGCATGCTTGATACAACTAATCAAATACCACTCACGTTCGACAATGCAAGTCAGTCGTTAGGTCTCAATGTAAAGATCACTTCACATTGGGTATAAAGCAACACAAAATAAGCTAGAAATGCATTAAACAAATACTCACTAAATTATGACAGCCAACGTTATATGACTTGCAAAATTCACCATAAATCACACGTATAGAATCGACCAAAACAATATAGAAGGAGTACGAAGTATACATGATTATCTAAGCGGTAAAATTAGTTTCATGTCAATAGGAATTCCGGCTAGCGATTTATCATCAGTTTAAATCAGCTATCAGTTGCTGGAATTCCAGTTTCAGAACTGGAAGTTCAACTTCACGCGCGGTTTATTAGGCATTGTGTTTAGATTCAGAGGTTGCTCCAGTTGAATAAAACCCAGGTCTATCTGTTAGGTTTCAGACGCATTAAGCGGATCAATGATAGCCTTTATGTACTAGGAGATATGTCCTATTTAGTGTGAGCGTGTAAAAAAAATGTCACCGCAGAAACTGCAGAACACGTTAACAATCTAAAATATAAACAAAATACCAAACGACAGTGAAACTGAACGAGACCAGAACCATATGTTAGCTAACGAAATTTTCTACGCGACGATATAGGATTCCGCATATTTTCAGTTTTATGTAGGGATGTACAGGCGCCTAAGTTCAGATATCAACATGAAAAACTGCAGAAATCTGTCATATACATCGGTAGAATAAATTATGTTAAAAATATCAAACAACGGCGTGATTCATTGGAACCAGTCGCATAAGAAAGCTAACTAAATTTCCTACGTATCTATATAGAGTTCCGCACATTTGCGAATTTGAACAATGAGTTGCCGGTGATAGTTTTCAGGTATTCGTAGGGATTTCGGTTCAGGACTGCAGTCCAAAGCCACATATCCTTTCAGTTTCCACTATCTAAAAGACACGATATTCAGTGAAAATCACTGTAGGTTTTTAGGTTATACAGTTATCTTTGCAAAGAGCCTAAGAACGCTATGAACTAATTTTTGTACGATTTATTATGAATTAAATGGTCTAGCATGTTCGGGAAAATTCTGATTTCACAATGGTTATCGGGGGCAACATATTTTGGGGGAAACGATATTAATATGCAACCAAATTTCTGCAGTGTATCTGTGAATAGTAAAACAGTAAACGGGTTCAATAAACACAAATTCCGCCGATTTTAATTAGATTCTGGCACAAGGTTTTTATCGAACACCTTGGGTAAACATTCGGTTATCGATCGAAATACATGTTTGTTTTAGTCAAAAGAATTTAGATATTAACCATATAACTTCTGCGTGATACTAACACATTAATAAACCCTAGTTGGGCTCCATTCCATAAGATGGCATTATGGTTCGCTACACATTCAATAAAAGTTTACGATCTAATTGTATTTATGTATATCTAGTTATTGTAAACATCTTTGGCTAATGTTTATAATAGCATGAGAAATAAGTGAAGGTTTTCACCTGCCTTCGGTCGCTGATATAGAAGCGACACCACGTGTAGGATCCGTTTCGACACACGAGACGATGCGATGCTGGACACTGTGCGTGACGCGAGCGCGATGCGCGGTGAACCGGTACTGGACACGGTAACGAGATGGGCATGATACGGTAGTGGGCATGGTGATGACGCGGGCGTGACACGGTACTGGGCACGGTGATTGTTTCCCCGATAAAAGAGCAAAGCTCTATTCAAAATTCAAGAGGCAGCGCCTCACGTGTCTGCCACGAGGGCGCCAGCGCCAGAGTTAAAAACTCTTATTGGCGCCGCACGTGCACAGCACGTGAGCGGCCGACATCTAGTAGAATTAAATTCTATTCTCTGTTAAACAGGGCCGTTGGATTCGATCCAACGGAGATGATAAATCATCAGAATGCAGAATTAAATTCTGTTGAGGAAATATTTCTCAAATCTTTCTAAACAAGAAAGATTATTCTCTGTAAAACAGAGTACCGTTGGATTAAAAATCCAATGGTGATTAAAGAATCACCGATCTACAGAATAAATTCTGTATGGGAAAATATTTCCCTAATCTTTTTAAGAACAAGAAAAATACCTTCTGTAAAACAGAAGCCCTTGGATCAAAAGATCCAATGGTGGGTAAAATCTCCAAATCAATTAAGATCTCTCAATGAGAGATTTCTTCAACTAATCAACAGACTTGCCTCTATTATATAAAGGACTCAAGACTTCAAGTCTAACACAGAGGAACCCCTCATAAGCTTTGGAAAAAAAATAGAGAAAGTTTTGAAAAAACAAAGAATTAAATTCTTGAGAAAGAACTCTCTTCTTAGAAATTTTAGGTAAATAAAATTAGTTAAAGATCCTGTGGAACATTCAAAAAAAAGAAAAGAGAGAACTCAGGAGTGCTTAGCACTCAGTGGGCGGCGCTCAACGCCCAGCGTCCCACGTGCCCCTCATGTGGGCGCTATAAAATAAAGAGTGCTTAGCACTCGGTGGCTGGCGCTCAGCGCCTCACGTGTCCCTCACGTGGGCGCTATAAAATAGAGAGTGCTTAGCACTCAGTGGCTGGCACTCAGCGCCAACCGCCTCACGTGACCCTCATGTGGACGCCATAGAACATAAAGTGCTTGACACTCATCATTCAGCGCCTAGTGTCTCACGTGCTTGGCACCTGGGCGCCATAAAGAGTGCTCAGCACACTCCATAAAGAAAAAGAAAAGAGAGAGTAAAGTGAGCGTCAGAACTCACATGGGTGCTCATCACTTTTTGCAAGAAAAAGGGGACTGAGCCCAAACCAGTGCTTAGCACATCTTTCAAATAAAAGAAAATTGAGTGGGTCAAGTCCAAGTTCAGATCAACTAAGCCCATGGGTTCATTGCTTTCCAAACATGACCCATGACATCCAAAATGATGTTCATCCCACATTTCCTTAGTTAATCTTAGTCTCCCAAAAATGGCTAATGATTCTTCAGATGGTCCACCATGATCTCTTCCCTCAGACACGGGAATTGGTTCAAGAGTACATCTCTCTATACCTCTGATGCATGTCGTTATAATTCCTCAACGTTTTCAGAGAGGTGGTGGGTCCCGACAACCAACTGCTTTTGGGTGCACTTTCCAAGATGACGTGCACACCTTAAACCAAACTATACCAAATGGGTGTATCCCGCATCATCGACGTACATCCCGCCACGTAACAATTGTTTTGTTAAGGGCTAGACATGAATTGAAATCAGATTAACAATTGTTTTGTTAAGGGCTAGACATGAATAGAGATCAATGAAGAGACAAGAGTCAATAGTGGGAAACCATAGTTTCTTCCAAGAACTCTAATCCTCATTCATCACTATCTATCTGGTTTTAAATCTATCAATAGATAAAAGGAGTCATCTTTATTAGTCATCCATGACTACTAAATCCTAACGAACCGTACAAGCCTTCTTATATATTCTATATCCGTGTTTAACATAGATCTAGGATTTATAACCATTCTCTCTATTCTTCTTCTATTCAACTCATCTAAAGCAAGATTAGAAATTCCATGTATCCCTGCGGACGATCAGTACTCATCTCGGCTAGCTACACGCGATACCGTTACTGAGTGCGGTTATTAACTACAAACACTCTTTCACAGATCAATCCGGACGACATCGGAGATAGAGAACTTCTTAGACCTGAGATGATAGTGGCGACTGCAGATGTAGTTCGCACTATCAGGGAACGAATACGCACAGCCCAAGATCGACAGAAGCACTGGGCTGATGCAAAGCACCGACACTTGGAGTTTCAACCGGGAGATCGTGTCTTTCTGAAGATTTCTCCAAACCGTGGAGTGATTCGCTTTGAAAAGCGGAATAAGTTAAGTCTGAGATACATTGTACCGTTCGACATACTCGAACGAGTTGGAGAAGTGGCATACGGCTTGGCACTTCTACCCTCATTGGAAGGAGTGCACAATATATTCCATATATCCCAACTCAGAAGGTATGTGGGTGACCCCAGTCACATTCTTGATCACTCCGAGCTCACGTTACAGACAGACCTATCTTATGAGCAACAACCCGTTGAAATCCTGAACAGAAAAGTGAAGTCATTTCGGAACAAGAAAGTAAACTTAGTTCGAGTGATGTGGAGAAAAGACTCACCAGGAGAATCAACATGGGAAAGAGAAGACGACATGCAGCAAGATACCCTTTCTTATTTGTAAATTAGTCCTTAAATAATTGTAAATTTCGAGGACGGAATTTTTGTAAGGAGGGTAGAATGTAACGACTCTGTTTTAATGTACAGAATTTTTTTTAAAGTTAATGTACAAATGGAGTATCTGTAAATCATGAGCATAAGTTATAAATTTGATTTGTTTTTAAACAGCAAGAAAGCACGTGTAGCTTATTGGTAAAGCCTTGCACTGCTGTGATATAGCCCCTATATTCGAATCCCCCCAGCCACATTATTTTTGCTGATTTTTCTTTTGAACTTTTTGGAAACCCAAAAGTTTACACGTGCAATACACGTAAAAATGAAGTCACTAAAATCAAATATATGGAAAATGATATATCTACAGACCCCAACACACGGCATCGATCCAGAGCCGTACACCCCCAAGTCGACCGATGAGATTGAACTTTGGGCCGGCGCCGCCGGGCCCCCCGTCCCTAATGCCTCAATTTTTGCCCTAGCACCCCTTAAACTCCTTCTACTAACCCTTGTCTGTATGTTTTCCCTGCACATTAACAGAGAATTAAAATGAGGTATTAATCCAAAATGTTAATGCATTTTAATTCCATTCTTCAATCCTCAAAACCCTAATTTCTCCTATAAATACCACCCTATACCTAGCCTTCTCATTCTGAAATCTCTTAAAACTCTCAAAAAAATTTTAGTCCAAAAGATTGTACAAGTGGAGTTAGCCCAAGGTCAAGTTCCGGCGACGTTTCGGGACAAATCCGGCGACACCGCGACTCCACGACGCTTTCAAAATCTTCCTCCATATCTTCTCTTTACCGTAATCCAGTAAGTCCCCTCTACTCTCTTTTTTTCACCTCTCAAAACTTCTTTTCAATGATGTCGGTAAGTGGAGTTATACCGACATCTATCTCTAAAACTTCTTAAACTAACAATTTTTCTTAAGAACTATTTATCTAAATCATTACTTAGTTTTTTAAACATTAAACTATAATTAGAAACAAATTTCAATTCAAAACTCCATATAAAAAATACTTTTATTGCACTTTTACGGTTAAATACCACAAACTTTCTATTCGACATTACTTCATCATATAGCTCATATTACCTTTAGAAAACTTACGAGGTAATGACCTACCTTATCACTACACTCATCATGATATAGCACGATTGCTACTTTACAATATTTTTAGGACTAATACAATTTTACGATAAAATAACCTAAACTATTAAAAACCGTATTCCTTAATATTGTTTTAATTAAATTCCATACAATTATGTTCTTACAACCCATTTTGGGGAATCCGATTAGGTTGGTTATCGCACATCTATCGGACTATTAGGGCGAGATGCAAACCTCCTCACGGAGCATACGATCTCGATAATTTTTTTTTACAATTTTTAAGAAAATGTGATTTCTATTTAATAAATAAATTCTATTTTTAATATATATATATATATATATTATCAAAATATCTATTTTAAATATATTTAATAATTTCATGTTTCCTAAATCGAAAGAAAAGAATCACAAAAGTTCATGAAAATACTCTCGAAATCAATACAAGTCAAATTACATGAAAATACCATATACTATTCAATTTAGGTTTATATCCACTAGAATATCTCATCACTTTAAAAATTACATCTATAAAAACCCTAAAAACGATAATTAAATACTTGAGGTTTATTTTGAAAATATATCAAAACTATTTTTCATAAAACCCTCTCAAGTTTTTTAATTTATAATAAGGACTCTAGCAAACATAGGTTTAAGCGGGACCAATTCTCTTGAGTCTCAGGGAGCCGTAGAATGTGGGTGCTTGCCTATTTAAGGTAGACAACTAAAACGTGGTTATCAATGGTAATTGGCTTGAAAAAAGTCACAAATCATGCCGTCCATTTGCATCAGTTACCGATAACTCCAAAACTAATTCAGGACTTCAATTCTGTTTAAGTGTCTGACGCAGTCGGAGTCTCAGTCTAATCTGAAATCAATCCAACCATATATACAATTCAATATAACTCCAAGGCAACATGAATCCTTTTATACCAGAATACAATGTATATCAACATGACTTGATTTGACCGATCCATAGATATACATTTGACTTGTCTATATGACTATCCGTTTATATCCTTATCCGTTTACATGAATAATTGATATTATGGTTTCGGCAAGTATTATATTTACAAATCACTACAAAACAATACAATAATACATTACGGGGTTTAAAAGGGTAGATTGGTATGGAATGTGTTTAAAGTGCCATGAGATTGTCACTTTAATACACCTAACCTGAAAATCCGTTGCCGTTATCCCGTGGATTTTGACGGGACTTTGTACTTATACCATAGTCCACGAGATAAGCTGGACTCCTCTTGTATACACTGGCATATTTTATACCAAGTTACAAACAACTGCGTTAATATAACTATCAACATTATACCAGTTATATTCTTATTACCTGTTCAGTCTATTTCCATCTCTCTTTGGGACTTACCGAGCGATTGTTCGCTGAGGATATTCCTTTTCTATTATTTTTTTGGAATGTTGTCAGGAGTACCCGATTCTCTGGAGATCGAGGCCAGCTCAGAAACTTGGAGCAGTTCGTCGACGACCCAGAGCTCTAGACACTTGTATATACTTTTACTTTCAGTTTCATGCCATTGTTTAAGCATTGCTTTTCAGTCTTATATTTACTTTCCAGTATTGTATTGTAAAGAATGTTTAATAAATAAAAAGTTCATTTACATTTCATGTCTTTTTTATGTACTTTTATATTATATTGCTTATATACGCTTTAGCGTGTTTACTTCTGAGTAAATACGTCGCGTGTCCCGACACGTCTCCTTACCACTCTGGGAAGCGGAGCGTGATAGTGGGAAACCACCGTAGGACCCTTCGACGATCATGTTAGTTCCTGGGAAATAAGAGCAGTGTAACGGCCTATTGGAATTAATTCGAGTTATCTGAGTTTCTGGAAGAGGGGTTTATATAGTGATCGCGTGGAGCGAGCCGGCGTGAGATCATTGCAGTCGTTATGTCCCCGCGTTATCCCCGTATTAATGGCGGGATACGTCCATTAATGGAGGACACGCTAGTGTGGGACGCGGAACGTGGGGAGGAGGGTATCTCGTCCTGGCGAGATACGCGGAGCCGTTGCGGAGGTGCTTGGGCTCCGCCCTCTCGGTTGATCGAAGAAGCCGAGGAAGCTCGGCCTGTCAGATGGCTCAGAGATGAGCCGGGAGGCCGAGGGAGCTCAGCCTGTCAGATGGCTCGGAGACGAGCCGGGAGGTCGAGGAAGCTCAGGCCTTATAACAGCTCGGCGGGAGGCTAAGGAAGCTCAGTTGTAGTATTGTTTGAAGGTGAGCTGTTGGTTGTTTGCTAGGTGAATATGAAAGGTATTTATGGAGGTCTTCGGAAGGTCGAATGCATCCTCGGAGACGAAGTCCCGAGGAATTTCCCCAATGCATCTTGTTTATTCCACCTCCATAGTCTCCGGGACACATCATCCGCCACGTGTCGCAATCTAAGGAATTCCTACTTGTGAGCATCATCAGAGTGGCTCTATTCTAAAAGATAGGAAAAGAGACAACTGCATTTGTAGTTGACTTTAAAAGCTTGGGATAAAGTCTTGTTATTACTTGTTACTATAGTGAAAAAATATGATTCATCGCTAATCCAAATACAGATACCATTCAGGACCGCATATGTTTCTCCTATGATGCTAAAATTCTAAATGCAAAATGGGATAGATTCGAAACATCCTTATCCGTTTGCATATTATTGGGGAGAGTTAATTATTTTGCAGACTGCAATATCTTTTCAGGATATCTAATCTGATTCGACATCTGAGACTTAAACTTGATTTATTTGCAGGCTAAATTGGAGGCGGCGAAGGAGGGAACGAGGCGTGCCGAGCTTCGAAGGCGGTGGAGAGCTACAAGAAGTCGGATCAGTACTACACCGACCTCGCTGGAGCCGCTACTGTCGTTTGGCACGAAGCTCTCGACGCCGTCAAGGCCGTGATGCCGGAGCTCCCTGACGGAGAGCCCCGGGGTGAGTATCCCTTTGGGGATGAGGCATGGGGGATGCTCCCAGAGGCGCTACAAGGGAAGAGGCCCCTGGTGGGCCTGTCGGGGATAAGTCGGTCGCCCCTTCCATCGGCGCCGAGGCTCCCGCTGTGGGCGCCGACCTTCAAGATGCCACCCCGGTTGTAGCAGTGGAAGCGCAGCTCATTGATGTCCTCCCCGGCCCCGAGGCCTGAACTTCTTTGCCTCATTTTCTTTGCACTAAAATTTTGTAAGCCTCCGGGTGTTTTGTAAGGCTGGGGAGCCAACAATACCTCTGTAAAGACTTCCTACTTTATGAATAAAAAATCTTTTTGCAGTGTTCTTTGCGTGCGTGTTTTCCCTTTGTTTGTGGTGAACATTTTATTTGCGCGGTACTGTTTTCATGTTAGATCGGTTTTTCGTCTAGCGATCGCACGTCGAGTTGAATTCAACCATTTGCCAAGTGTGCAAAGACCGGTGAAAGGTCGGCATCTCCATGGCCCCGAAGTCGAGGTGGAGATCGCTTGGTAAAGACGTGTAGGGAGTTGAGCAGGGTAGCTGCTTGGCGGCCTCTAGATGAGGGCTTTTGATCCTTGACGTCGGGGGGTAAGAAATTACCAGCCAAGGATACCCCGAGCAGGGTAGCTGCTCGGTGGCCTCTTGATGAGGGCTTAGATCCTTGGCGTCGGGGGGTAAGAAATTACCAGCCAAGGATACCCCGAGCAGGGTAGCTGCTCGGTGGCCTCTTGATGAGGGCTTAGATCCTTGGCGTCGTGGGGTAAGAAATTACCAGCCAAGGATGGACCGAGCAGGGTTGCTGCTCGGTTGTCTCTTGGTGAGGGCTTTGATCCTTGGCGTCGGTGGGTAGTGAACTACCAGCCATGGATGGACCGAGCAGGGTTGCTGCCCGGTTGCCTCTTGATAAGGGCTTTGATCCTTGGCGTCGTGGGGTAAGAGATTACTAGCCATGGATGGACCGAGCAGGGTTGCTGCCTAGTTGCCTCTTGGTGAGGGCTTTGATCCTTGGCGTCGGTGGATAGTGAACTACCAGCCATGGATGGACCGAGCAGGGTTGCTGCCCGGTTGCCTCTTGATGAGGGCTTTGATCCTTGGCGTCGTGAGGTAAGAGATTACCGGCCAAGGATGGACCGAGCAGGGTTGCTACCCGGTTGCCTCTTGGTGAGGGCTTTGATCCTTAGCGCGGGAGGGCATAGGGAGACGGTTGCTGCTCGGTTTTGTGAGGTTTTGTCCAGCCTCCCCTGGTTCGTGAACATCAGGAAGAGTAACCATCGCGGGCGACACGTATTATGAACGTGCGGGGAGGTGAAGCGTAAGATCTGCGTCGTTCCGATTTCGCCGAGAAAAGCGGGATATCCGCCGCATGGCGGTACAGTATTGGAAGAAACGAGCGACTGTTGGACTCTTGGGGGTGCCGTGGGGCTATAAAGCGGAAGGCGTGTTGAGGTGTTCGCCTCGTCGTTCGGAGGGCTGAGGTGTTCGCCTCGTCGTCGAAGTGCTCGACCCGGTGACTGGGGAGACCTATCTCCGCTGGGACCATTGCCTCGGTACCGTAGCAGAGGCTGAAAGGGGTCTTCCCGGTAGGGGTTTTCTTCGACGTGCGCAGGGCCCATAAGACCCGGGGTAATTCCTCGACCCAACTGCCTTGGCGTCCTTCTAGGCGTGTCCGAAGACCTCGGAGGACGTCCCGATTAGCGACCTCGGCTTGCCCGTTGCATTGGGGATGTGCGACCGCGGCGAACTTCATGAGGATATGATATTCGCTGCAGAATTCCTTAACTTTTTCGTTTTTGAAATTTGTCCCATGGTCGGTGATGATACACCTCGAGATGCCAAACCGGAGTATCACGTTGTTCTGCAGGAACTTGATAGTCGTGGCGTCCGGTTTTCTGATGGGAATGGCCTCGATCCACTTCGTGAAGTAGGCCACTGCGACGAGGACGTACTTATGCCCGCCCGTACCGGTAGGGAACTGGCCTATCATGTCCATTCCCCACCGGGCAAACGGCCTCGGGGAGGTTAGGGCGGTTAGCTCGGTAGCCGGAAGGTGGGGTATGCTTCCGTGGAGTTGGCATCTTTTGCATCTCCTGACGAGCTTCTGGGCGTCCTGATGAATTGTTGGCCAGTAGTACCCCTGGAGCAATGCTTTCTGGATTAAGGTGCGGGCCCCTTGGTGTGCGTCGCTGACCCCTTCGTCGATCTCACGGAGGACATAGTCGGCTTCGTGGGGGTCGACGTACCGGATAGCGCTGATTTTCTCCGGGTTAGCTTCGATTCCACGGTGGGTGACCATGAAACCGAGGAACTTACCATCGGTGATCCCGAATGCGCACTTGGCGGGGCTCAGTTTCATCTTGTATTTGCGAAGGACGTCGAAGGACTCACCCAGATCCTCGGCGTGTTTGTTCGATGAGACCAATTTGACGAGCATGTCGTCGACGTAAACTTCCATGTTCCTGCCGATCTGCGGCTTGAACATGCGATTGACCAAGCGTTGGTACGTAGCTCCGGCGTTTTTGAGGCCGAAGGGCATTACCTTGTAGCAGTATACCCCCGGTCCGTTGTGAATGCGGTGAGATCCTCGTCTGCCGGATTCATACGGATCTGGTTGTAGCCGGAGAAAGCATCCATGAAGCTAAGTAGCTCGTGGCCTGCCGAGCTGTCGACAAGCTGATCTATCCGAGGGAAGGGATAGTTGCCTTTCGGGCAGGCCTTATTGAGGTCGGTGAAGTCGACGCACATGCGCCACTTCCCGCTTGATTTTTTTTACCATGACTATGTTCGCCAACCATTCCGAGTAAGGCACATTCCGGATGAAGTTGGCGGCGAGAAGCATGTCTACCTCGTCCTCGATCGCCTTTTGCTTGATCGGGACGAAGCTTCGTTTTTTCTGCCTGACAGGTCGGACCGCAGGGTCCACCCCGAGCTTATGAGATATGATCTTAGGGTCGATCCCAGGCATGTCGGCAGACGCCTAGGAGAACATGTCAGAGTTGTTTCTAAGGAAGTGAACCAGGTCGTCTCGCTGAGTCACCATCAACAGTGACCCGATCTGAACGGTTCGTTCGCCGTCCCCTTCTACGAGGGGGACCTCTGTTAATGGCTCCACCGGGGTTCCTTGGACCTCTTTTTGCTCGTCTCGAGTGTCCAGAGAACCCTTGATGTCACCTTCGCCCTCAACATCATTGTTCGGACCGCTCAGATGTAGACGTTGCGGTGAAGCAAGCCTTTGCGGTTCGTTGGTTCCTGTAGGCCCGACCTATCCCGCCTTGGTCGAGCGGGAATTTCATCGCTAGGTCATAGGTCGATATCTGGGCCCGGAGGGAGTTCAGTGTTGGGCGACCGAGGAGGATGTTGTAGGCCGATGGGATTCTCGCGACGATAAATTCCACAGGCACAGTGCGCGTACGGCCCACTTCCCCGATGTTAAATTGCGGAGTGATTTCCTCTTCCGCCGGGATGGAGTGGTTGGTGAACCCTGACAGGACGTGGACGGTCGGCCTTAGGTCCAACGGGGTGAGTCCCATACGAAGAAAGCAGTCATAAAAGAGAATGTCCGCCGAGCTTCCCGAGTCAACCAGTATCCTCTGCACTTCGTAGTGGTGGACCCGAGTTGTGATCACCAGCGGGTCGTTGTGAGGCAGGGATATACCGTGGAAGTCCTCGTCGGTAAATATGATCGGATCGGCTGCTTTGGCCTTCTTCCTCGGGTGGCTGCCGGTCCCCTCGACCGGTGAAGGACGCTGAGTCTCGTCGGCCTTAGTTGTACCCCCCGCTGATATGGCCATGATTTGGCCGATTGTCAATTCGACGGGAGGGGGACGTTGCTCTTACTCACGGTCGGCTTGCCGCTTGTCCCGCAAGTACGTTGCCAGGTGCCCCGAGCGGATTAGCTTCTCGATGTAGTCTCGGAGCTGCTTGCAGTTCTCAGTGGAGTGGCCCTACGACCTGTGGAAACCGCCGTAGGGGCCCCGGGTGCGCTTTGCCGCTTTATTCGAGACTCGGGGGAGTTTGAAGAAGCTCTCGTCCTTAGCCTTCTCCAGCAGTACCGTCTGGGAGACGTTGAGCGGGGTGTACTCCTGAAACTTTGGGGAGTAGGGCTTTGGCCGTCAATCTTCTTCTTCTCCTCTCTTGCCCTTTTCTTCTGATCGGTTTGCTCTGTCCGGAGGAGATTTGCATTCACCTCGGATTCGAGCTGGATCTCACGCTCGGTCCAGGCCTTTATCTCGGCCATGGTCTAAGGTTGCGCTAATGCAAAGGAGCATAGCCACTCCTTGTGCCTGAGACCCGACCTAAGGGCCGTAATGACCGTCTCGTCCCGGTGTTCTGGGACCTCGAGAAGGGCGTTGTAGAAGCGGGTGATGTACCCTTTGAAGGACTCTCTGTCCCTGCTCTTTATGGTGAAGAGATGGTCGACGGTCCGCTTCTACCGTCTGTTCCCGACGAAGTGGCCGAGGAATTGAGTGGCCAGCTCATCGAAAGTAGAGATCGAGCGCGGGGCGAGTCCTCGGAACCAGTCTCGTCCGGAACGGATGAGAGTGGTGGGGAAAACGCGGCATTGTGCTGCGTCGGAACAGTCCTAGAAACTCATCCCGGCTGTGAACGCGTCCAAATGGTCCTTCGGGTCGGACTTCCCGTCGAAGAGGGAGACCTTTGGGGGCTTGTTCCGGGAGGAGACGTGGACGACGAGCAGTTCTTTGGTGAAGGGCTTCGTGAGTGAATCGGCGGCATATTTAGCCCCATCGCTCGAATGACGATTTTCCCGATGCATGCCTTCGATCTTCTTTTCGAGGGCGTCGAGTAGGCCGTGGTATTCCGATGATTCGGCACATTCTGATTTTTGGCCTCTGCTGTCAGAGACCTGTGCCTGGCCACGGCCCCGGTTCCATTCGATGAGGTTCCTTAGGTCCCCTGGCGAGGTCGTCTTCGAGCTGCCGTGGCGAGTCCAGTCCGCGCGACCCCGTCGAGAGAGGGGGTGCCGGTCATGTCTGGGCACAGGCGAGCTAACCGACACCTCCTCGGGAGGGACAGGGGCGCGATGGGGCTCGGGGCTAGGCGCTATGGCGAAAGATCTCGGTGTTGAGCTGTGTGGCGCCCAGAAGGTCATTGAATACGTCGGCCCGGGGGATCTGTGGTCGCCGGAGACAGCGAGGAGATGGTCAGTAGTGCCGACGCGGGCAGAGTCTTCTCTCCCTCAATAGGGGTCCCGGTCCCATGGTGGGGAGCGGCGATCTGGGGAGCTTGCCCGGCCGTTTGGACGCAGACGAGTGCATCCACGACGGACGCGAGCCGATCTATCCCAGCGGATAGGGCGTGAATGGCGTTCGGGGGAGGAGATTCGTCCGCGCCTTCATTGTGGGGAAGGCGGTGGCTGCTGCTTGGATCGTCGCGGTGACCGCTTGCCATGAAGTCGAGATCGGAAGATGGACTTTCGTTGAGTGGAACTAACTTCCCATAAATGGCGCCGACTGATGGATCTCCGGATCTCCTTCAGATATTATCTTCCGTTGATCTGCTGCTAGCGTTGATGGGCGGCTGAAATTGAGTTTGGAGGGTTGACTCCTGAAGCGTGTGGATCTCAATGGGTTTTATGAGGTTGTGGCCGAGCTACCTGCAAGGAAGTCCCGGGATGGTTGTGCCACCGAGGACCCTCCGACGATCAAGTTAGACGGGGTATTTTGGCAGAGTAACGGCCTATTGGGGTTATATTGGCTTACCTGAGTCGTCTGAGAGAAGGGTTTATAATAGTGGCTGTCAAGGGCAGGCGGGCGCGAGATTCACGCCGGCCGTTACGCCCCTGAAGTTACGTCCACATGATAGGCGGGATTCCCCATTAATGTCGAGATATGCTCGTTAATGGGGGATCGTGATGGCGTGGGACGCGGGACATGGGCGGCGGATATCTCGCACCTGGAGAGATTCGCGGAGCCGTGGCGGAGGCGCATGTGCTCGGTGCTGTGGGTCGGTCGGTGAGACCGAGGAAGATCAGCTCGGCGGGAGGCTCGGGAACGAGCGGGAGGCCGAGGCATCTTGGTTCCGTGACAGCTCGGAGGAGAGCTGGAGGTGGTCTGGAAGGCCACCGAAGGTCGGTAATATCCTCGGATCGCTGCCTGGGTATGCTCCCAACGTATCGTTCTTGGTCCTTTCTTGTAAGCTCTGGGACACGTTATCTGCCACGTGTCATTACCTGGGGAGTCACCGATATCGAGCATCATCAAACACTAAGTGGAGAAAAGCCTGTTCCTGAACTTGTTGCTGATGATGCTTGGTATGAATGTTTAATGATTTTAGATGGTTAAGAATGTTCGTTTATTATCTTATGGATGAAGTTTGAACTACACTAAACTATTTTAATTTTTTACTACAGTAAACTGAAGTACTAGATTTTAGTGGGAAAAACTCACTTAAACTTGCTTAAAACCAAATTTTAACAGAATTTACTGTAATAAGAAAACTGTAAGGTAGTTTGATTAAAAACAGCAATGATTTAGGGTAATTTAGTGCTATTTAGCTTTATCTGATGGCTAAAACTCTATTTTCTTATTGTTAAAAGGCTGAGATGAGAGTTCATTACAACTGTTCAGCAACGTGGAGCTGCAATCATTAGAGTGCATTCTCTGCTGCCAGCTCTGCTTGCGATCACATTCGCGATTGGGTGCTAGGGACCCCTGAGGTTATTATCTTTACTGTTGATTTTATTTAAATTTCAATTTTCAACAAGTATTATAGTTAGGAAAAACTCTAATTCAAATTTGCTACTAGCTTCTTTACAGAGCCTTTTTTTTGGTTCATGTTGTGTGTGTGTGTGTACTTCCCATATAACCGACATCTCTTTAAACTAGAAAAGAATGCGCGCGCGCGCACACACACACACACACACAGAGAGAGAGAGAGAGAGTTTTACTGCTTAACACTTAAATTCACTGCCTTTTATGAAAAGGTGCATAAAACAATAAAGCCAATTTAATAGCATCTGAAGAAATACATTGAAGTTGAGAGCTGGCAAACAATTGTTGTTTCAAATGATTAAAGGAAAGTTACAGGATGTATGCCATGCTGAAAATGTATGTTCGAGTCGATCAGTTAACCAGTAGATATAGACTGTATATTATTATATTGATAAAACATATAGGCTAAACTGCAGGGGAGCACCCCCCTCCCCCCCACCCCCTCCACCTCAGTTTGAAAAACCTTCACATTGCCTTTCGTTTTAACAACTGTAACCTTAATTTTTCATTTCTAACAGTTATTTATTCCAAGAATATCCCTCGGTCAAAATATGAATTACGAGCTTGTAAGTTTTAACGAAACAATGACAGAAATATGGAAAAAGTTCAAGCCCAGCTTGAAAATACTTAAGAGAAATAACAATTCCATTAGGGCCAGAGGAGGAAGGTGCATATTTTTAAAACTGTAGGAGGAATCCTGCTATATTTGATAGACTCATTCAAATCTAGCTGTAGGCATACAAGTACATTAACTATTTATAATGTTATGTCCTGGACAAGGATATGCATTTACTTTTGAAATATGCAAGGCCACTTTAGACACATCACCTGCCTATTGAGTATTGACTCTTAAATCTTATTATCTGAAAACTTAATACTTTCAGTAAAATATATATTATGCAGTTTTTTCCAGTATCCCTTTTCATTGCATATCATTACGACAATTGACATGATTCCTTTGATTTGATTTTTCAGGACTGTCCATTGATGAATTCTCAAGGAAGAAGTTGGATGCAACGGCTGAGGAGCCAAGCGAGGAGAAGGCTCTAGCTTATTCCTCCATGCCTCTCTTAAATTCCTCTGTTTTCTTGGGATTTCCACAGAGTGCTAAGTTTTTAATTGCCAGCGTTTTTGCAACAAATTTTGAATAAATGGACATGTGCTGTTGAGACATTTTGCTGTATAGGCAGCTTCCTTTGACTCTGTAATAAAACTCAAATTTCAACCTGCTTTCAATTTGTTGTGCTACAGCACTGCTGCGTTGCAATTTTCACTCTAATTTTTTTGCAGCTGTCAATATGGAGTTGTTGAGTTTTCTGTATCGACTTTGTTGCTGCAAAACAAAAAAATACTTAAAAGTGAATTAGTGATAGTTTAAAACATTTTAGTGTCAGTTAATCATCTGCAGCAAATTGGCGGCTGATGATGATGCATTTGCTGCAAGCCTGCACCATTTTCTGCAGCTTCTTATAGTTCTGTGTACTATTTTTAATCTGTTACTGTTTCAACTCTAGCCTTCTCTTACTGAGCAAATCAGCCACCATATCTGTAACATCGCTATGTCATTTTTTTCAAGTTACCGTCAAATTTCTGATTGCGGGCTATCTGAACAGATAGCGACTTGTATGATTCTGATAACCAGTTCTAATTCTTCTAAATCCTGCTGCGCTGCACTTTGTATTTCATCGGCAGCTGCATAACTTTGACTTTGGATCTCTCGCATGGATCCTTTTCCTTTTGTTTACCATCTCAATCCTTATTTCTTTGGGTCAAATGTTTGATCATGTGTTCTTGTGAAGGTTAACTTTGAATCATATCAGAAAAAAACATTGTTGTTTTGGTGCTTTCCTTTGACTTGCCTTGCTGAGTAAAAAGTTTAGGATTTGACCTTTTTAAAAGATGAACCAATTTTTTTATATCTCGAATGTGACTTTTGTTGTAAAACTTTCTCAAAGGGATGGCATCCAGAAAAAGAAAAACAGAAGAAAACCCTTTATACATTGTTTTGCTTTTTTTTCTCGAAAGGGCTATGGAAAGCTACTCCTTAACCATTCATTATGTACATCTAAATATTATTAGCGATGACAAACGTTTTGAATAGTTTTGATATATAGTTTTGCATAGTTTTCATGATCTTTACAATACCATCTCAATCGAAAAAAGGAAACTATTAAAATTATTTTCTTTATAAAAATATGGGTAAATTATTAAAAAGCCCCCGGCCCGCTCAGAACTTGTTTTGAAATCCCTAGACTTTTTTGCCTTGTTAAAAAAATCCTGGGCCCCATAAAAACCCCTTGATATACAATTCCTCACTTGTATTTTCGTATAACCGCAAAATGCTCATTGCCCATGTGGGCCGACTGTACTTTACACCTGGATTTAAGGCAGTTATAGTATAGACGACAGAGGACTTGCTTGTAACATATGAAGACTTTCCTGCAATATCTATCCCGTTTTCATTTTTCGCTCCACATATACTTTTTTCCCATAAAAAAAATCTAATTTCCTACCAAAAATCTAATTTCCCGCCAAATACTTATATCTTGTCAAAAGCCTGTAAAATATCTTTCTACTTTCATGTAATATCTAAGTAGTTGCCTGTAATATCTAACTAGTTGCTTGTAATATCTAAGCATGGGTATTTTGGGGAGGGGTATTTTTGTAATTGCATTTAAAGTAGAATACAAGGACTAAATGAAATACAATCCAGAGTTCTTTCACAAATATTTTGTACAGTAGGCGCTTCCTAACAATTTTGAAAATATCAGGGGGTTTTAGACAACTCCCAAGCGGGCCGGGGGCTTTTTGTAAATTTACCCTAAAATTATTCTGTTCAATATAAAGCTTTCCACAAATTTCTTTGATGATTATATGCCAGAATTCTCCATTTGAAAACTTGTAAGCTAACCCTCCTACTTTCTTTTGGAGGCCAGAAACTTTGTGGCCGGTAGGTTAAGTATTAATTAATCTCCTGCTTAGATCCCCTTAACATTCTCAAAGGCTCAAAAATAAATTGATAGATAGATAGATAGATAATTAAAAAAGAGGGAGATGGCTAATGTGTTATATTTAACAATCATTTCATAATTGTATTTTCCAAAAGTTAAACATGGAGATTATTTTGAAATCTACTAATCTCTTTCGTTTTTCTTAATGGAGTACCCTCGAGTTAAACATGTAGATTATTTTGAAAGAGAAACAATTAGAACTGCACTTCTCTGAGAAAAATATAATATTTGAGGATACTGAGATCTACTTTAGTCCTAAGTGAATGATTCTCTTGGAATTATCATGAAAGTTGATACCTCCAGAAAAAAAATGGTATAATCTCCACTAGCAGCGTTTTAATTTTGGGCTGCTGCATGAGCAGCACCCTATCATGATCTTGGTTAGGCTAGTCACCATTACTAAATAATTCTATATATGAGCTTATTATTACCAGAAATTCCAAACTTATGGTGAGAGTCGAGAAATCTATAGCTCTATTTTAATTTTAATGTCTGGGTCTGAATGCCATATTGCTAATAGTTCTAATGATACTCCATCAAACTCGAAAGCACCTATGAGTACAATAAATTTATATTTAATAGCGATGCCACTATCATAGGAAATGTAGCCATCAAAGAACGTTTTGAAGGCATATTACATCAAAGTTTTGAGATAATGGGATTGAATCATGACTTGTTTTTAGTGCGATAGAATATATTAACCTAAATGTGACGCATTTTCCATGAGTTATACTATTAAAAAGCGTTAGTTGTGCAACTGATACTGATGATGATGTAGCAATTGAGAAAGACCCACACATGACTACTGTGTGGACTTGGGAATATATTAATCCATGTTGAAGTTCTTTTTCCAAACAACCTAAGGATCAACAATGAATATATTTTGAATTATTGTGGAATTTATTTGTGAAATGCAATTTTATGTCAGTATCATCTTTGCGTCTTGTTTAAAATTTATATCCGATTCATGTAAATGTTAAACACGCCGCTAATAGTTAGGACTATCACAAATTTCTATTGTTATTAATGGTCATGATTTGAATACTAGTGAAGATAGAGCATGAAACCAAACTTTATTGGATCTTGCAACCTTGCTTCATAGCTGATTCTGGTTCATCCGAAAAAATGCTTATATATATGCAAATTTCAATCACAAGAAACATATTGACAAAAAAACAACCATCCTTTGACGAAAACATTAGACGAAAACTTAGATGAGACGTAATTGAATTTTTTTTCAATAATAACAGGAAACTTAAGATTAAGATGCTCCGGAATGGAAATGCGGAAATGTCCACAATATCTGGATTTAATCATATACAATTTAAGGGATTTTGTAGGTTCGGCTTGGGTTTGGGTTGGTTTTTCCAACAAAAGCAAAATTTAGTTTTATCTCTTTGTCAAAATCAAGTAGGTAATAACACATAGTAGATAAAAATCATGTACTCTTATTGTCAAGCTCACTAAGAAGTTTGAAACATGAGATATTTATGTAGATATATGACACAATTTTCTTTTTCCATTTTGAAGAACAAAAACTTTTAGTAAAATGTTAGTGCTCTCTAATCTCTATTTCCTCTAAATTTCTGAAAAATTAACTGGAAATGTTGATACAAATAATGGTTATTTTCCCACAAAATTCTCAGAGTCACCAGATTCCATAACCACTTTGAACCAGAAGCTCGCATCATCATAATCACTTAAAGAAGCAGAAGCAAAGTTGTTCGTAGACAATGCATCCGCATTTAACCAAAAGCTCTCGTCAATCTCGGTATAAAAAATTTCTTCTTTAGACTCCGAGCCATTGCTTTCTCCGGTTACAACGGAAGACGATATTTCGCTGCAACATATCTCGGGTGATTCCATCTCGGCCTTTTCACCACTCTTCCTGAAGTTATTCTTGGAATCATGAGGATTCAACTTCTTTAAGTGTGTGCGCCACACGTTCTTGATCTCGTTGTCTGTTCTTCCTGGCAACCGCGCCGCGATTGCAGACCATCTGAAATTTAAAGAAGAAAAACATATTTTCATCGACTACTCCTTTATATAATTTCAAATAATAATTGAACCAAGCAAGAGAGACAAAGATACACATAGCCTCCCGTATTTCTATCCAAAAGACAAAAATAAACAGCATGACATAACAATCAATCGAGTTAGCATAAAACCGCCGACATATAGAGTCAGATAAAATATCACTCGATAGAAAAGCATTGCATTCGAAGGACCACAAAGAAGGACAGAAAACAGAAACAGGGATGTTAATTTCAATTTAATTGAAAAAGAAAATACCTGTTACCAAGCATTTCATGCAAGCTAATGATAATCTCTTCTTCTTCTTCTTCTTTGGTGAAGTTCCCTCTCTTGATGTCCGGCCTCAAATAGTTCGTCCATCGAAGCCTACAACTTTTCCCGCGCCTCAAAAGACCTGAAGAGTACAAACAACAAAACAAGCCTTACGAGCATCCGATGCGGCTAAACGAAAAACATACGACAACGAAGCAATTTAAAAGGAAAGACAGCACGAATTCGGCACAAAACGCTTTATTCATGGCATTATTTGTGCATCTAATTAACAATGGTTGACAACTGATTGCAAAACTTCATCAAATCTTTCATAGAACCTCGCTTTATTACCGACCTCATTGTTAATTGAGTTTGTACTCACCAGCTTGTTTGGGGAGAGCTCGCCAGTTGCCATGGCCATATGTGTTGATGTAAGAGATGAGGATTTGATCTTCTTGTTGTGCCCATGGCCCTTTCTTTAGTCCCATTTTCTCACAACAAGGAGCTCTCCCCATGTTTTAATTATTTTGCTCTAGTGTTTTCACTCTCTTACGAAAAAGCCTTGGGCTATTTATTGACCAAAATCCCAACGTCCATCAAATATTTAGTCAAGAGCACACCCAGCAATTTCTGAGAAGGGAGCAGTATTTTATAGGATAGGATTTTTTTTTTTAAATTCTTGAAAGTTAACTATGGTCATAATGCAAGTCTTAAAGTAAAAAATTTGCTTTATTATTAAATGTTAGAAGAAGCACACCTTAACTTCTGTGATGTACTTGAAATCATACTTTGATCTTGTTGCCGATCCCTGCAGAAATCAAACCAATAAACTCCGACATCCGGTGGCATCATCGTTCGCCGGAAGTTGTTTCGCTCTCAATATTAATGGAAACAAAGGAAAATTGTTACCTTGTTGGAGAGGTTTGAGACAAGGGGAGCCGTTGTCGTCTTTGTTATTTGTGACTATTACTGATGTTTTATCAAGGATATTGTCAAAAGCAAGAAATAATAGTCTTATTTCCGATTTGGGAGCTTCTGGTGAAATTCTTAATCTTTATTATGTTGATGATACCTTCATATTTTTTAAGCCTGATATTGATCATTTACTGCCCTCAAATTCATATTTAATATGTTTGAGTTTGCTTCGGGGCTCAAGATTAATTTTTCTAAAACATCACTCTTGATGATGGAAGGTTCTGAAGAGTTGCAGGACTTCTTAGCTATAACTTTTAACTGCAAGAAAGAAAATTTTCCTATTCAATATTTGAGTCTTCCTCTGAAAGTGAGCATCCTTGCTAAGTTAGATTGGTACCCTTTCATTGGGAAGTTTGATAAAATACTTACTGGGTGGAAATATCATCTTCTAAGATTAATTTTGATTAACTTGGTGTTGAATACTTTGCCTTTTTATATGCTCTCAATTTTTCTTGCCCTTCATTGGGTTATTAAGAAGATTGATTCTATTAAGATGGCATTTTTATGGGGTGGTTCTGATTCTATCTCATCAATCAAATACTTGGTTAATTGGAATTCCGTATGTAGGAGTAGAAGTGAAGAAGGACTTGGTATCATAAACATGAAACAATTTAATCTAGTTTTGCTGGAAAAATGGAGATGTAAATTATCGATAGGCTGTGATGATCCTTGGGCAAGACATGTGGTTGCTAATTATTATCAAAGAAGAATTCCATATGATCTATCTCTTTGTATTCCATCGATATGCTCCTATTTTTGGAAAGGTGTTTTGAAAGATGATTCGAAGTTGAAAGACGACATATCATTAATTTGTGGAAATGAGGTTTCCACTAAGTTTTGGAAATATGCATGGTTAAGTCTTCATTCTTTTAATCATCTTTTTCCCACTTTATTTAATTTGGCATCTGATAATGTCACCGCACAAGGTTTTTGATTATCTCAAACTTGGATTCGGAACCCTTCCTTTACAGATATGATTACAGAAGATCTCTCTTCTGAATTTCTAGTTTTCTCTTCTCTATTATCTACTGCAACTATCTCTTTGATCCCAGATAAGAAAAGGTGGAAATTGTCCAACAACGGATTATACACGGTACTGTCAATGTATAAAGATCTAAATACTTGTGGAGTTTCATAGGTTCTTCTAAGTTTATCTGGGCTGCTAAAGTTCCTCTTAAAGTTAAATTGCTAATATGGTTAGTGGTTCGGAAAAGAATTTTAACTTTTGATCTTTTGCAAAAAAGAGGCTTTCAGTTGTGCAATATGCATTCTCTTTGCCTTTCAACTGAAGAAAGTTGTGGACATATTTTCTTTCAATGCAACTTCACAACAAGGCTTTGGGCTTGGATATTATCCGCTTTGAATGTATCTTCTTCTCCTGAACCTTTTGAAAATTGCTGGAATGAATGGAGTAGAAGAAATACAACTGATAGTTTGAGGGTTCATTAGGACTGTGCTGTCATGACTCTGTTATGGTGCTTATAGAAGGAAAGAAATCAAAAAAAATTGCGGTGTCTCTAAAAATGTTTTGGACGTTCTTCAAAAAATGAAATTTCTCTTTCACTCTTGACTAGAGGTTTTTGGATCATCAACGTGGAAGTTTTAAATGAGACATTTCTCGAGATTCTATTGTTTTTGTTGGAATTTATTGACGTTTGTGTTGCTTCTAGCATATTTAAGACTTTTCTATTTTGAATTAAGATCTACATTTTGTAACTTGTAATATTTGTAACTTTTATGTTTTCTTGATTAATAAAGTTTTTCTTGGGGGTAGGATCTCCTTGATCCTATCCATTTATCTCAAAAAAATAAACTCCGATGTTGCACAACAAAATTTTACTAGGCAATGTTGACGGGTTGCTAAAAGCTACAGATGATTTTTTAAAAGTTCCAAATTGTTATATTTTTTCATCTTCTTTAGTTTGAAGCCTTTTGGTTGCTAAAAATGTTTATCGGATAATAGGAGCAAAAATTTAAGAAAAGACAAAAAAAGATTTCAACCAAACTTTTAATGAGAATTCTAAATCAAATCAATTGAGATAAATAACCAGAGAATGAAGTAAAAGAAATTTGAGTCAAAGTTTTAATCATAAATGATAAACCTAAATCAAATCAATCTCAACACTCACCAAACCCTAAACCTACTAAATAGAATAGAAAGACACTCTCATAGCAACAGGCCAAACATTGGAATACATGATGTCATGTCAAGTGGAAGGCCATGCATGTGATTGCATCATACAAATCAAGTAAGAGAGTGAAGGACAATAACCTAGTGGTAAAATTTACTGCTCCGTGAAATGTTACCTGTTCGATTCCCAATTCCCACGAGTCTCGCATTCCAAATAAAAATAATAAAAATATATTATACTCCTTTGTAGTAAGATAAACGCTAAAAATAAAAAATACAAAAATTATTTTTAGGGAGTTTACTTATCCCCAAAAAAGAAGCTATATGACTTTATATTGTTGCTTACAAACTTAAAATATACTCGCTAAATATTTAACTGGTTTGTAATGGGTTTTGATAGACGTCGGAATCTCCCTCAGATGTTGTTCTCCGTCGATCTAGTAGCGAGCGAGTTGAAGGGCTGTGATTTGGAGAGAGGGTGTGAATTTCAATGGGTTGCTGGTTGGTGTTGTCACCGAGCTACCTGCAAAAGGAGTCCTGGGGTGGGAAACCACCATAGGACCCTCTGACAATCAAGTTAGGACCGGAGAATAATTGGCAAAAAGTAGCGGCGTACTGGATTAAGTCCGAGTTACCTGAATCGTCTGGAGGAGGGGTTTATATAAGGGTCGTATTGGAGCAAGCCGTTGCGAGGTCCTCACCGCCAGTTCCTCCCACACGCCACGTTCACATTAATGGAAAGATACGCTCGCGTGAGACGCGGAACGGGGGTGGTTGAATTAGTCGTGGCGAGAGATGCGAAGTCGTTATGTGGAAGCTCAATAAGGGGAAGTTGAGGAGGCTCGATCCGAGAAAGCTCAGGCTTTGAGTTACTGGTCCCGAGTTGGTCGGGGCGGCAAGGAGGCTAAGAAAGCTCGGCTTTATGATTGCTCGGAGGTGAGCTATTGACCGGCGGTTGGTTGAAGGAGAAATGTACCAGGTGGAGGCCCGAAAGGTCGGAGCCTAGTCATCGGACCGAGCCTTGGTGGCGAGGCTCCGAGAAATGTTCCCTTTGCATCATACGTATTCCAGTTCCGTAGCCTCCAGGAATCTAGTGGGCTTATGTAGATGACACGTCATCTGCTACGTGTCGTGATCTGGGGAATCCCTACTTACAAGTATCATCATTAGCCTCCTACTCTTGTTCCGGCCTATTTATGGATCGGATCGAGAGTGGTTTACTCGGTCTTCTCTGTTCAGCTTGGTCCGAGAAATCTTCATGGTAGGTTGTCCGGAAACGACATGACGTTTAGCAGTTGTGTCTCCCAAGTCCACGTGGCATCCATCCTATGCCTTAATTTTCGTGCATATCCTCGATGATTTCGGTGGAAAGCTAAAAGAACGGTGTTATCATACCGAAGTCGTTTCGTTTGCTCGGGTCGTCGTGGCGACGGGTCGATCGTCGATCTCGTGCCACGCGGCGGCATCTGGAGTGCGAATGTGAGACATTGCTTCGGCTGTTCAGATCCGCGTAAGAGGGATGCCGCCAATGATCGGCCGTGACGTGGCGTTGCATGGACCGTCAGATCATTTCTGCTGAGAGTATAAATAAGGGTGCCCTGCCTTCAGCAAATAATTCTGCTCCCTTGAATTTCTAATCTCCCGATTGCTCGGCGCTCTTGATCTTAGGTCAGCTTCCAATCCCTTCGTCAGCCTTTCCTTTTCTTGAATCAGGTCAGATGTCTTCCTCTGATCTTGTAGAAAATGTAGTTAGGGTAGAGTCTGGTGATGAGGCATCATCATCTGACGCCGAGTCTAGTGAGTCAACCGAGGAAGCTCTTCTTCTGTGTCAGGTTAGCCCCCAAGAGGTGGTGATTCCTTTGTTCCCCAATGCCGGGGGGCTAAGAAGGCCCCTAAGGTGCGCATCGAGAACGTTCATGATGCTGTCTCGGTGTTGAGCAGGAAGAGCGGGCTCACGGATATCCGGGCTCGCTTTCACTTTCCGACTGGCTATACGCTTCGTTTGGCCGGAAAGGATGAACGGGTGGATAAGTGTGGGGCAACGAGATTTCCCTGTACTTGGAAGTGTGCCTCGAAGGAATGCGTCTATCCTTTCCCCCCGAGATTTGTGAAGTCCTCCACTTCTTCCAACTCGCCCTGGGCAGCTAGCTCCGAGCTCATAGAGGATTCTCCTCGGGTTCTTGGTCCGGCTAAAAATTGAGGAGATCCCCTAAATATACTTACTAATAAATTTGCTTTATTCTTAAACCAGTGTGTTGCACGTGTAGATTTTAAATTTCAAAATCACTTTCACATGGAGGGAAGAGTGAGAGGGAGAGAGGAATTTGAAATTTATATTGAGAGAGGCCAATGGAGGGAATAGAGAAAAAGGACAGAGGAATTTGAAATTTATATTGAGAGAGAGAGAGAGAGGCACATGGAGGAAAGAGAGTTTTCTCTAGAGGAATTTGAATTTTTTTATATTAAGAGAAAGAGAGAAAGAGAGCGGGGATTAGGTAGCAACTTGGAGGTTGGGGAGAAGGATGAAGGAATTTGTGATTTTTTGTTTCCCCTAAAAAATGAGGAAAAGACATGTGGCTTTTATCTTATTAGGCATGAGTTTGAGTTATAATAGTAGAGATGTTAGAAGAAGCCATAATGTGACACCTTAACTTTTGTGATGTACTTGAAATCATATTCTGACCGGCCCTTGCAAAAATCGAACCAATAAACTCCGACATTCGGTGGCATCATTGTTCTCCGAAAGTTGTTTCGCTCTCAATATTAATAGAAACAAAGTTAAATTGTTACCTATAATAACCGGTTCCACCTTGTACCTAAATCCTTATTTGAATAAATATTTTTATAATAATTTCATGTAAATTGCTCCTGATTATTTTTCCTATTTAAATTTTCCATACATTATTTACTTTCCTAATAATCTTCCTAATTATTTTCCTATTTTATCTAATTACCTAGACTCTAATTATATTAAACCCAAACCTAAGCTAAACCCCAACCCGTCTCTCATTTTTCCTTTCCCATATTCTGTAAGCCCAGCGCATTACCCTCACCCGACCCGACCCGACCCGACCCATCTCTCCTCCCCTCTTTTCTTTTCCTTCTCTTTTCCTCTCTCTTCCCTATTTCTCTTTAAAACCCAACGGCTCCCTTTTCCACCTTCCTCGCCACGTCGCCCTCGAGACCCACTCTTCGCCAACGACCACGACCTCGCCCTAAATCCCAACTACTCGAGATCCTCTCCTCCAAATCCTCCTTCCCTCAACGTCTCTCTCACTCCCTCTTAGTCTCACACACACACACACTCTCTCTAGCTCACTCCATCTCCTCCAACTCAAACCCCGAGCTGCTCTCCCTTACCGATGACCACCTCCCACCATGCCGACAATCACCCAGCATTACCATAGACCACCTTCCATCGACCGAGACCTTCACAAGCAGCGCCTTCATCTTCATCATCACCACCGCAGCACCCATCACTCACCCCGAGCTCCATCGCCTGAGCACCATGCCGGCCACCTCCATCGTCAAGCCCTCCATCCATCACCGGCGAGCTCCTCGACCTCGTCACCACCAAGTTCCCTTTCTCTCTTTATCACTCACTCTCTCTCTCTCTCACTCCCTTACCTTCTATCTCTCTCTCTAACTTACCCACTCTCAAACCCACCGCCGGCGACCACCTCATACCGCCGGCGACATCCCCATGGGACAGCCGCTCACAGCCACCGCCACCTTCATGAGACCGCTGCCACCGCTAGCTTCCCTTGCAACAGCAACCTCATCCACCTTCGACCTAGCTGCAGACTTCACCTCCGACCACCCGAGCTCCCTGCCACGACCATCCTCGGTGACCCCGAGCACACTATCGCCAAGCCTCATCCCCTGAACACCACCGCAACCCATCATCAACACTGCTTCACTGCCACCTCCTCTCTACCTCTCCACCACCAGAGCTCCGCTGCGACCACCGTCAAGGCCATGGCTATCACCGAGCCCCTTTCCCAGCTGCCGAGCTTCTCCACCCACCAAGAGTCACCGCCATGCCTAGCCCCTATGCCTCTTCATGCTCGGACCCGACCACTGCGTGCCCACTGCATGCCCGCCTCTACACCACGACTATGCCCACTACCACACCAGCACCATGCCCAGTAGTGCCCAGCACCGTGTTCAGTAGCGCCCAGTACCGTACAACGCCCGAGTCACCACCTCGTCCAATACTATGCCACACCCACACCACCCACGTGCCCACTCCCGTGTCGCGCCGTGCCACACTCGTACTACGCACTGAGCCAAGACCGTGCCCAGTACTGTGTCATGCCCGCATCGTCACCATGCCCACTACCGTATCACACCCGCATTGTCACCACATCCAGTACTGGGCCGCCACGCATCACGTACGCGCCACACACCATGTCCAGCATTACGCCGTCTCGTGTTTCGAGGCAAACCCTACACATTGAGTCACTTCTATATCAGCGACCTAAGACAAGTGGAACCCCCTAACCTTGCTATATCATGCTACTATAATTTACAAGTTAATATTAGATAAATAGAGGTATTTGTGTGTATATGTGCGTGTATGTATATCTATGTAGCGTTAGGTTATAATTGAATACGGATATATTGAATTATCGTGTTGATTGTGTTGAATCGAACCCCGCTCGAGTCTATTGATCGTATGGATCTCATTTTAGAATTTATATGAATAAATGGTGGTCGACCGATACACATATACACATACTAAGTGTTCGATACAGAACCCTAACCGAAAACCCTGTTTAAATTGCTCATATCTTGTGATCAATAGTTTCAATTCCTTTTTAACTGATATCTTGTAGAATTTTAGACCTAAAAGATTGATGTTTATATCATGAAATGGTACCCCAATAGGCAGCTTTAAATCTGGAATTTTTTTTGCTCGTCGCTTTATTAAATTCATCGTAAATTAAATACAATTTGAAACGTGATATTCTAGGTCTCATATCGAAGCCAACTCGATAACGTTTAACCCTCTATAAATAGTTATTTAATATGGTCAGGTTATGATATGGGAAAAGCTAGAGAAATACGGTTCTGGACTGTAGTCCAGAGCAGTATTTTATGTTAATGCATGTTTTGAAACACTTATTCATCCCTGTATAAATCTGAAAATACGCGGAGGTCTATATAGTTGCGTAGATAATTAAGTTAGTTAACTTATGGTTCTAGTCTCATTCAATTTTACTGTCTTTTGATATTTTAATTATATTTTAGTTTGACAATGTGTCCTGCAGCTTTCTGCAGTGACAGTTTATATATCTTGACACTAAAGTGAACATATCTCCTAGTGCATAGAAGATATTGCTGATCTGTTTGATGTGCTAGAAACCTAACAAATAGAGATAGGTTTTGTTCAACTGGAGAAATACTTGAATCTAAACACAATCTGTAGTAAACTGCGCGTGAAACTGCGCGTGAAGTTGAACTTCCAGTTCTGAAACTGTAATTCCAAGAACTAATCGCTAATTTAAAATGATGATAAATCCTTAACCTGAAAACCTATTGATATAAAACCAATTTTACTGCTTAGACAATCAAATATAATTATATGCCTTTCATATTGTTTTGCTCAATTCTGCACGTGTGATTTATAGTAAATTTTGCAAGTTATATGACACTGGCTGCCATATTTTATTCGTATCATATTCGATTGCATTCTTATCATATCATGTAACTGTTATACCCTCATTGAATAGTGGTCATATATATTGATATCCTAGTAACTGTTTTAAATTACCAAGTGATAAGTGTTAGTGATTGGATTGTGGCAAGTACGTTAGTGTAAAAGCGTAATTGAATAGTGGAAGTGACACGTACTTATACACAATCAGCGAAACCATTTAATTATTGAATTTTCAACGTCTATGGGACATATATAACTGTAACTATAACTAGTATGGGACGGATATGGAAGCACTTATATTAGTGCCATATGTGAGATATCGAGGACTGTCCACTTATCTTGGATACCAGTCGAGACGTGCTTGATGGAGACCCTGTCTCCAATTCTCGTGTACACTTGTCATGGTCGGTGTTTGATGTATACCGCGGGGTGTGGGGTAGTTTGAGTGTGAGTTTGATCAAAGGAATCTCAGAAGTCCCATTGCCAGCATATTTCATGATTTCTTGATATTGTTACTGATCGTGTTACTTACTCTTACTGATCGTGATTCAGGCCCGTGTTTCCTTTCCCCTGGGGCTTACCCTTAGGTTAGAAATACTCCTGCGATGGTTGACGCTCACACTCGGACCGACGATAGGTTTAGAGATATGAATATTGCATTGATTACTGATTCGATACACATGCTTTACTGTTTACCTGTACCGGTTATTTCATACTCACGTTATTACTCTATGCTTACTGCTTCATGTTTATCATCATTGCACATATTACATATATATATATATATATATATTGCTATTGTGTCGCTCTGACCACCTGAGTATGCATGATCAGAGT
Source organism: Agapanthus africanus (assembly GCA_030015575.1). Taxonomy (NCBI): domain Eukaryota; kingdom Viridiplantae; phylum Streptophyta; class Magnoliopsida; order Asparagales; family Amaryllidaceae; genus Agapanthus; species Agapanthus africanus. The sequence goes on from JASDDO010000019.1 coordinate 103,676,145, forward strand.
GAGAAGTGGACTTAGCCCGGATCAGGACCTACCTTACCTCGAGGATATTGTGAACATCTAGATCTATGGCGTCAGCGCTATCTTTCCTTTATTACGCTCTGGTTAGTTATCTTTTTTGCTTGTATCCGTTGCACTCTGATTCGTTTGGATATGATGGACTTAGAGACCGTATATCTCGTTTTCTGTAACACCCTAGTACGTTTATACAATATAATTTGTATTTTAAATCTTTCTTTAAAATTCTTTCATTCTTTTCGCTATTGGGTTGCAAATGATTCAAGTAGTAGTAGTCGTTATCCGACCCGACCCGCATGTTTATAACCCGATATGGTACAAGATTATATCTGAGATTTGCCAGTAAAATGTATCCATGTGAATCTAGCATAATACCTATATTATATATTTAGATCTTTACATATCTATTTATAATACAAGATATAAATAAATAATATTTTTCTAACTGACTTTGCATGGCATATCACTCTATATCTTATTGTGGTTCTTATCTATTATGGTCAAATCCTAAAATATAGACAACAGAATATTTAGAAAATCTTTATGTATATTTATTTAAAGTTTATTTGGGGGTATATGTATTTAATACTAAATTATTGCATTATGGCCAAAATCTTTACGTATGTATTTTATTCTCAAAACTATATTTTTTGACTAGATTCAGGTAATATTTGGAGTGATTTGATATTATCTAGTTACCCTAATATATATATATATATATTATACTTTCATATAACTCTCTCTCCCCCCCTCTCGTTCTCATCTCACCACCAGACCATCACCGTGCCACCACCAGGCCACCATCATGCTATCACCAGACCACCACCACGTCACCACCAAACCACCACCATGCCATCACCGTGCCGCCACCAGATCACCATTGTGCCACCACCAGACCACCATCATATCATCACCAGACCACCACCAGATCATGCACCATACCCAGACCAGACTACCACCAGACCATGCACCGTACCCAGACCATGCCATGACCGTGTCATCACCGTACCTAGACCATGCCATGACCGTGTCATCTCCATACCTAGACCGTGTCATGCCATGTGCCCTGCTCCTAAGCCACGCTATGCCCGCTTCGTGCTCAGCTCATACCACTTGTGTGCCACCATTGCATCAGTCCTGTGTCACCACAAGACCCAGCACCATGTCGTGCTGCTTCACGCACCGTGTCGTGTCGTGTCGCGCTGAGCCGCTGCACACCTTTATCATTGCAAACGCTATTGTATTTTGATTCTTTGTGTAGCAACAGTCGATCAACCTATTGATGTCATCGCATGCACATCAACCGTTGTTTCCGAGGCAAGTTCTAAAGTTGCAACATGTTATTCTGTTTATATCAATAATTATATGATTAATTATAGTACATGTGTTTTACTATTCAGTAAATATTATCGATTTACAGTTTTATAGCATCCGTCTGTATCCGTATCAATAATGGTTTATCCAGTTGCATGCCGGATCATCAAAATATTATCATACTACTATATCAGTTCAGTATTTTATCTAGATTGCCATATACCTGGTAACAGACGTAAAGTGGTTATTACAGATAGATACATATACATCCTGGCTTTTGTCCTGTTTACCATATTTAGATATTGGTTACGATTTTCCATCTAGTATCCCTTTTGTTTAATATGTATTGCATGACATGTTCACTACACACTATCAGACTTGTTACTTGGATCTTATTGCTAATGCCGACAATCCTGATTTATTGTCCTAACGGACGTGATTTGTTGTCTGCATAGACAAGAACTGTACCTGCTTCATCCTGTATTGTCATTAAATTTATATCATCAATACCTGACTTGAATACAGAACCTGGGGGAAAGAGGGAAATCAAGAATTTAACCGAAACATAACTGAAGAGGATATTATTATTGTTTGCCGTGATTCCGGGCATGACGGAATAATCATTGTTTGCCGTGATTCCGGGCGTGACGGAATAACCATTGTGCCGTGGTCCCGTGGGGGTTTGAACGAGATATATACTGTCGAGTTACGATGAGAATTACATTAATTGATTTCAAAGACTTCTAGAATAGATAACCTAGAAGCACAAAATTTAGGATATACACCACATACATACACCTCACCGTTTTATACTGATATTTATTATTTACATTATTGTTTAATCATATCATCCTATCCTGGTTAGTACTATTATTTTGATTGTAACATCTCTGTTTTCAGTGTACAGAAATTTGTTTAAAAATTAATGATAAATAGAGTATTTGCAATCCTGTGTATGCTATAAGTATTTGATTTGCTTTTGAACAGCAAGAAAGCACTTGTAGCCCATTGGTAAAGCCTTGCACTGCTGTGACATAGCCCCTGTGTTCGAATCCCCGCCGCCACATTATCTTTTTGTTGATTTTTCTTTTAATCTTTTAGAAGCCCAAAGGTTTACACGTGCACTACACGTAAAATGAAAATTTACACAGAAATAAACATGTGCACTAAAGTATACAAAGCGACAGGGACACGTGGCGATGATCACAAGCCCTCTCACCGAATTTGGACCGGCGAGATGAAGGCAAGTGACCGGCACCGCCGGGTCCCCTGTAGGGGATGCTCTCCAAAATTAAACCCCAACACCCCTTCGCCTACCCCACTACCCCCATACTGTTTGATTTCTTTACACATTTCCATAGAATTAAAAATGGGCATTGATCCACATTTTAATGCACATTTTAATTCTATTCTTCATTACCCTAAACCCTAATTTTCCCTATAAATACCACACCACATTTCACCTCTCCTCATTTAGAATTTCATTACAAAAACTCTATAAAATTTCCAAATCCCAAGTTGTGCAAATGGAGTTAGCAAAAGGCGAAATTCCGGTGAAGTTTCAAGAAGATTCCGGCGACGAAACGACGTCCCGACGGTTTTAAAAGCTTTTTCCTTCTCCCCTCTTCCTTCATAGCCAGTAAGTTCCCTCTTCCCTCCTCTTTTGCTATTCTAAAACTTCTCCTTTTCAACTCGTCGGAAGCGGAGTTATTCCGGCTTCCGATTCTCTTTTCTCTAAAAGTCTAATTTTTCTTAATAACAAACTTATAAATTTTTAATAAATTGTTTAGTAATCATTAACAAACATATTAGAACAAGTTTAATCTCAAAAGAATCTATTATACAGCTGTTATCGCATTTTTACAGTAAAATACCATATACTTTACTTTCGACACAATGCAACATATTTCCTTGTATTACCTTTAGATAACTCACAAGGTAATGACATTCCTCATTACAACACACATCTTTGATATAGCACGATGGTTTGTAAAACATTCTTTTGGGACAAAATACGACATTCCATTTAAATACCCTAAACTTACAAAACCATTTTCTTTAAAAAGTGTGTTATTTAATTCCGTGCAATTACGCATCTACAACCCATTTTGGGGAACCCCGATCTAGATGGTGCGGTGTCACGACCCAAAGTTTGGATGTGACCGGCACTTAGATTGTATAATATCTAAAGATATCTACACAACCTGAGTAAGCCAAAAACCAAGATCTAAACCCTTTTTGCGGAATTGTTAGGAAAATTTAGTTTTTAAGTAAAAATCACAGTTTTAAGTAATTATGATCTTAATAGTAACTCCCTATTGAATTCATAATAAAAACAGTTATAAAGTGTTTAATTTGGTTGTATCCCTAGTTGGGATCAGCAGTGTCAACAGCGGAAATAAATATACAACTTTATACGACATCAATAAGAATCTCAGACATAAATAAAAGAAATATTATTTAATATAACTAAACTATCTCATCTGTCAAATAATATACATACTACCACCTCTCGTTCTAAGTCATAATATAGGGTCTGATGGAGATATTCTAGATTCAATATACAATACCAAAAGAGAAGGTTACTATATATGTAACCCACCTAGCAAAAGATACGTTAAAATCTGATAAGTGGATCTGCATTGCTGCTAACCGTCCACTCGACTCCTGCAAGGAACTGTGGCACAACGGGGGTGAGTTGCCAACTCAGTGAATAAGACTAACATATATCAGCTGATAATGTAAGTATGACGAACTAGAACTACTATCAACAGTAATGAATGTGATGCATGATAACAGGTGGAAGAATGAATATGTAATACTCAATGTATAAATCAAAACTGAAATCTCATCAATTATTTTCCAAATCAGGTTCATTTTTCCGTGTCTAACATCGACACAAATCATCGGTGTTTCATCAGGCATCGTTTCTCGAACGATCCTGTTTCTCAATAACACCGGTCGGTATCATCTAGATATCCACCGTGTTCACAACTGTCTCCGGTATCGAGTATCCTCGTTAGGCTCTCCGCCTAAAGTGCGGCTATCCTGCCCCTCGGTCTCGAATGGGTCCACCATGTATCCAACTGTATGCCCCCCGACTCAGTCTGGATAAAATTGTAAATCCGCAACCGTATGACCCCCAACTCGGTTCGGAATAAAACCAAATCATAAAAACGACATCTCATGGTGGACGTGACACATAATCATGAAAATCATTGATTTTACGCAATAGTATATGAAAACTTAAAACCACAAATCCTCGAAAATACAAATGCCACTTATATCAACTTCTGACACTTGAATATGAAACATGATGTCATTTATGCAAAGTACAAATAATTTTGATGTTTAAGGTATGATAGGAATCATATTTAACAGGATATGTGGCCTCCGAAGGTTCTGTATTTGAATCTAATATTGAAATTAACTTGTATAAGAAACGGCTAACTCCGATACGGCAAAACATGAAAATACGAGTTTTACGTACTAACTATATACTACGCATGACTATTTTAAACTATCTAACACTTATACTAACTGAGTCTTAACCCCCTCGCTGTTTTGCAACAGAAAACCTGAACGCGTTACTAATTTACCGTGTCGTATTTTAGAACTTTTGATCCCTTTTCCGATATTAGTTCTAAAATTTTATATACAGTCAAATTAACTTATTTAAACAATACCAAAACTCCCAAAATTTACACAGAGACCTACCCAAAAACCCAAAACACCAAACTCTACCAGAAATCCGGCGATGCCGGATCTGCCCTTCTTCTCGCCAGCCAAAATCCGAGCAGGGAGGTTCGTACTCCTAGGGTTTGTTTTAGGTCCAGTTTATAAGATTTAGACACTGTTTGGTTAAGTTGGTTTTCACCTAAACTATAGCAAATTAACACAGAGCTAAGTTTTTTCTAGAATACGATATTCGATTTCTAAATTTTACAATTACAGAACTAAAATCTACTGAGTTAAGAATTATACATAGTGAGGATGGTTGAAAAGCTTCCTCCAAGACACTCAAATCCTTAGCTCCTAGCTTGATGGTGGAAATCCTTAGTCTAGTTCTTCTTCTTCACTTCTCTTTTCTTTTATTTCTCTTTTGTGAGTTCTAAATGTTTTCTTTCTCTTTGTTTTGAAATTTTCAGAATTTTAATTTGGTTAAATGATCTGAACACCTAATATATGGTCAAAGAAAAGAGTGAGGTGTAGGAGGAGATGTCACCAAGCAAGGGTGTGGTTGTTTCATGCAAGGAGGTGGTGTAACAAGGAGAAAAGATGGGATTTTCATGCAAGGATGAGGTGGATGTGCAAGATTAATCCTAATTTGTGGTATTTTGAGGAATTTCTGAGCCAAAACATTTCCTAACCCTTTTTCACATACACCCTCAACATTTCCGAGTTTGCACATTTTCCTAAATTTTACACAAAGACCCTTCACTACCTATGTTATTATATAAACACCATTTTATTAAAAATGAAGCTAAATTTATCGCTAAAACCCTTGTAATTTATTAATGTTGCACACTAAAATTTCAATTTAATTTGTTTCACATACTACTTATGAAAATGTCCTATTTTGTTTTAATAACTTTTTAAATTAACATTTTATTATTTAATTAATTAATTTTATTTATTTCTAAATTTCCAAAATGTTACAATATTCCCCCTTAAGAAAATTCGGTCCCCGAATTTAAAACTTAACTAGACGTACCTTCAAAAAGATGTGGAAATTTCTTTCGCATCGCATCCTCGGTCTCCCAAGTGATCTCCTCACGATTCGTTCCTCGCCAAAGAACCTTTACAGACGGAAGTACCCCTGATCTCAGTTTCCTTGCCTGTCGGTCTTGAATAGCCACTGGCTGTACTGTGTAGGATAAATCCTGCTCAAGCTGTAAGGTCTGATGCTGGATCGTGTGAGAAGGATCGTGAAGATACTTGCGAAGCATAGACACGTGAAACACCGGATGCACATCGGAAAAACTCGGTGGAATGCCAAATGATAAGTTACAGCACCTACTCTCTCTAGCATCTCGTGGGTCCGACATATCTGGGGTTGAGCTTCCCCTTTTCCCCGAAACGCATCACACCCTTCATCGGAGATACACGAAGGAACACATGATCTCCCACATCAAACTCGAGTCTACGACGGCGTCGATCGGCATATGATTTCTGTCTGCATTGGGCCGCTTTCATTCTTTCCTATATTAAATGGATCTTTTCTGTAGTCCCTTATACTATCTGCGGTCCCAACAAGCTTTTCTCGCTGAGTCCTGTCCAGCAAACGGGTGATCGACACTTCCTCCCATACAAGCTTCATAGGGTGCTATCTGGGTCGTCTCCTGAAAACTGCTGTTGTAAGAGAATTCTATAAACAGTAAGTGACGATCCCAACTGCCACCGAAGTCAAGACTGCAAGCTCGAAGCATATCCTCTAGAGTCTGAATGGTCCGCTCTGACTGACCATCTGTCTGTGGGTGAAAAGATATACTAAAACTCAATTGTGTACCAAGAGCTTCTTGAAGTTTCTGCTATAGCCTGCTGGTAAACTGGGTACCCCTATTGGATACTAGGCACATTGGAACTCCATGCAATCGTAGAATCTCGTCAATATAAATCTGAGCATACTGCGCAAACCCATACGTCGTCTTCACCGGAAGAAAGTGAGCTGCCTTTGTCAATCTATCTACAATCACCCAGATGGAATCATAGCCCCTGCTAGTCCTGGGTAGACCCACAACAAAATCAATGAAAATCTGTTCCCATTTCCACACCGGAATGGGCAAGGGTTGCAACTCTCCTGCCGGCCTCTGGTGCTCAGCCTTGACTTGCTCACAAGTCAAGCATCTCGAAACCAATCTCCGCAAGATCCCTATTCATTCCTTCCCACCAATAAACAACCTTCAAGTCATGATACAACTTGGTGGAACCAGGATGAATACTGTATGCTGATCGATGGGCCTCTTCTAAGATCTCACGTCTCAGTCTATCCGACTCTGGCTGTCATGCCCCACTTTCCAGAGTACGCTAAGATAGGCACGTGACATAGCCAACCATGCTACCTGTGGATAGGAAATATCCTCCCACAGTCACATTACGGCTGTAGAGATATCAAGAACAATAATAAACTATCTAACACATGTCCATAAGCCAGAATAAAACGAGTCAAGAATAAAATAATGCGGAAGCAAAAGATCCAATACAAGAATAAACTGGAATGTACGTCTCATAATGCGGGCTCACATCAGGAATGAAAATACCGAGAGTAAAATAAACTAACTACTAATAAGTCCTCAATGCTCAACCTGCTGACTGAAATACTCCTGCTCGGCCTGCAGCAAAGGTAAAGAATCTGGGCCATGCAAAACCCAGACATCAGTGCGTCATAATATCAAGCAATAATATAAACAGGGTAGCAAGACATGTAGTTATGAGCATGAACTGTAAACAGGTATAACAGTGATATAAGTAAGGACAGTGAGGGTAATGTGTAGTGATTAATCTAAACTGGTCTATTGGGTTAACTACTCTCAAGTCTTTGAAATCAATGTGATGAATCATCGATGTAACTCAATAGTATCCCGTGCGTGCCCGGGATCACGGTGAAGATTCTCGGGCTGAATCTGAGACGTGCCGCTAGGCAGTAAAAGGGTAATATGTAACGATGAGTGATGTCAGCAGCATCACCCCGGGGCTAGCCTAGCCCGTAAGACTGATCAGTAAAGGTATCGAACTGTCGAGTTACAAGTCAGGTTTCATCATTGATTTCCCCATACCCCCAGGTTATATGTTTAAGTCAGGTATTAATAATCTGAAGCTAATGCCAACACAGGATCAAACAGGTACAGGTTTGTCTGGATAGACAACAGGAAATGTCCGTAGGGACAACAGGTCAAGTTTGTTGGCATTAGTTACAAGATCAAGTAACAGGTAAAGCCATGGTACATCAGGTCAAGTCAGGTAGTATATACGTATCCTGTCATGTTAAAAAGTGCACGGTACCATGTCGTGTCAAGTAGCAGGTGTATCAAGTCATGTCAGGGGTGCACAAAATATCACGTGGGTGCTCATAATCAAACTAAAATAAGCATGGGTATACAAAACAAGTATGGGGGTACTAATGGAACAATAAAATGGAACATTGTGATGTGGTATGCAAATAAGTACAGATTAAAACATATGGATGCACGGTTATCGATTTGAATTAGGGTTATGGTTCCAACACTAATTAAATACACTTTATCAAATATGGAATGTTGAAATCTCATTAATATGTATTAAATGATCTAGGGATGCAATTGAATATATATTAGGCTAGATGTATGCAAACGGGTGTCCGATAGGGTATAAACTATTAAAAGGGTACTATGGGCTATGCAACCAAGCACTATGTGATATAAATATGGATGTGGGTACCACGTATTGTAAACTAAAATGCAACATGATATGTTTCAAGTTCTAGATCTAAAATGATATAATGGAACATCGAAATGTTAAAATGGAACATGTGACATTAGATTTAATCTACAGGAGTAATATGCAATTAAATAAGTATAAAAATAATATGAATAGCATGTAGCAAGTTTTACTTACCTACGGATCAAGAGACGGGTATACGGAACGTCACACGTCGGCGGGAAAAGTCGCGACACGCGCACGGTACACGGAACGGATCCAAACAACGCACAAAGTGTTCACACGGGTCAGGTACGCTCGCTGGGTCGTCGGGATCGTCGACGTCGTCACGGCTTCGACGATCTACAGAGATCAAGAATTACAGAAAAGAAAAGAAAAGAAAGAAAGAAAGAAAGAGAAGAAAGGAACGAGGAAGAAGAAGTATGAGAAGAAAAGAAAGCTTACTGCGGTTGCAGAGAGGAGTCGCGAGGGTGTCGACGGCCGTGAACGAGCTCCGGCGAAGCTAGGGTTTGGTGTTAGGGTTTCGGTTAGGGTTTGGGTTTTGTTATCTGGGGTCTTGCTGGGTTGTAGGAGGAGTAACAGAGGAGTTATGGAGAGAAATGAGATGGTGATGATGGTGGTGTGAGGCTAGGGTCGTCGGCGATGAAAGAACGGCGACGGTGATGGGTTCTGCGATGGCGCAGTGGGTGTGCAGGCGAAAGTTTAGAAGGAAAAGAAGAGGAGGAATATGGAGAAGAAAGAAGGAAAAGGAGGAAGGTGGTGTGAGGCGACGAGGAGATGTGGGTTGTCGGCGGTTGGTTGAAGTTGAGGAGCTAGGGTTTCGTTGTATGGGTTCTCGTGGGGGGTTCGGGTTAAAAGAAGAAGAAGAAGAGAGTTAGAAGGAGGGAGGTGACGGGATTCGAAGGCGGTGACGGGATCTCAACAGAGATCGCGAGATGAGAGAGAGAGAGTTGCGAGATGAGAGAGATAGGGAGAGAGCGAGAGGAGAGAAAGAGTTGAGGAGAAAGAAAATTGGCAGTATTAGCAGAGAGAGAAAGAGAGAAAAGAGAGAAAAAGATTATGAGGGGAGAGAGAAAGAGGAGGGAGAGAGAGGCAGTTGCACTGGGGAATAGAGATAGAGAGAAAAGGAAGTGGGACCCGGTGAAAGTGATGAGGCTGGAATTGGTTAAAGAAGGGATTTAGAAAAATTTAAAAAGATTTTATAGTTAACGAGAAAACTGTGAACTGATTAAACAAATATTAGTTAACGAAACTTTAAAGGAAAAATTAAAATAAAATATTAATTAAATTTGAATTTAGGCGGGATATAAAATATTTCAAAATGCGCCCGGGTCGGGTCCAAAAATTTAGATTTAAAATACGAAAATTATATGCAACTCCCAAATTCTAAAATGAATGATTAGGTAACGAAAATGCATACCCCCAAGAACGGATGCACGTACGTGCGCATAGCCACCCAAAGTTTGGATGTGACCGGCACTTAGATTGTATAATATCTAAAGATATCTACACAACCCGAGTAAGCCAAAAACCAAGATCCAAATCCTTTTTGTGGAATTGTTAGGAAAATTTAGTTTTTAAGTAAAAATCACAGTTTTAAGTAATTAAGATCGTAACAGTAACTCCCTATTGAATTCATAATAAAAACAGTTATAAAGTGTTTAATTTGGTTGTATACCTAGTTGGGATCAACAGTGTCAACAGCGGAAATAAATATACAAATTTATACGGCATCAATAAGAATCTCAGACATAAGTAAAAGAAATATTAATTAATATAAATAAACGATCTCATCTGTCAAATAATATACATACTACCACCTCTCGTTCTAAGTCATAATATAGGGTCTGGTGGAGATATTCTAGATTCAATATACAATACCAAAAGAGAAGGTTACTATATATGCAACCCACCTAGCAAAAGATACGTTAAAATCTGATAAGTGGATCTGCACTGCTGCTAACCATCCACTCGACTCTTGCATGGAACTGTGGCACAACGGGGTGAATTTCCAACTCAGTGAATAAGACTAACATATATCAGCTGATAATGTAAGTATGATGAACTAGAACTACTATCAACAGTAATGAATGCGATGCATGATAACAGGTGGATGAATGAATATGTAATACTCAATGTATAAATCAAAACTGAAATCTCATCAATTATTTTCCAAATCAGGTTCATTTTTCCGTGTCTAACATCGACACAAATCTTCGGTGTTTCATCAGGCATTGTTCCTCGAACGATCCTGTTTCTCAATAACACCGGTCGGTATCATCTAGATATCCGCCGTGTTCACAACTGTCTCCGGTATCGAGTATCCTCGTTAGGCTCCCCGCCTAAAGTGCGGCTATCCTGCCCCTTGGTCTCGACCGGGTCCACCATGTATCCAACTGTATGCCCCCTGACTCAGTCTGGATAAAATTGTAAATCCGCAACCATATGACCCCTAACTCGGTTCGGAATAAAACCAAATCATAAAAATGACATCTCATGGTGGACGTGACACATAATCATGAAAATCACTGATTTTACGCAATAGTATATAAAAACTTAAAACCATAAATCCTCGAAAATACAAATGCCACTTACATCAACTTCTGACACTTGAATATGAGACATGATGTCATTTGTGCAAAGTACTAATAATTTTGATGTTTAAGGTATGATAGGAATCATATTTAACAGGATAAATATTAAGTGTGAAAGTGACATGTAATATCGACGAGGTGTAGTGTAACATGTAGGTACGTGCATGTGCAGCATGACTCGTCGATAATTGTGCAGTGTTCTAACAATTATTAACATGGCAATGGATATATATGTATAAATGCATATGTTCAAGTTATATGTAAAAGCACATTTCATTTAGCTTAAGTTACGGGCGTATCACGCCATCCATACAAAATCCCCCGGTAGATGTTTAGTCTACTCCCCAGAATACGTTGAATCAATTCAGATCACCAATCCTTTCCCTTTCCCTGCAGCCTCCGAAGGTTCCGTATTTGAATCGAATATTGAAATTAACTTGTATAAGAAACGGCTAACTCCGATATGGCAAAACATGAAAATACGAGTTTTACGTACTAACTATACTACGCATGACTATTTTAAACTATCTAACACTTATACTAACTGAGTCGTAACCCCCTCGCTGTTTTGCAACAGAAAACCTGAACGGGTTACTAACCGTGTCGTATTTTAGAACATTTGATCCCTTTTCCGATATTAGTTCCCAGATTTTATATACAGTCAAATTAACTTATTTAAATAATACCAAAACTCCTAAAATTTATACAGAGACCTACCCAAAAACCCAAAACACCAAACTCTACCAGAAATCCGGCGACGCCGGATTTGCCCTTCTTCTCGCCGGCCAAAATCCGAGCAAGGAAGTTCGTACTCCCAGGGTTTGTTCTAGGTCCAGTTTATAAGATTTAGACACTGTTTGGTTAAGTTGATTTTCACCTAAACTATAGCAGATTAACACAGAGCTAAGTTTTACCTAGAATACGATATTCGATTTCTAAATTTTACAATTACAGAACTAAAATCTACTGAGTTAAGAATTATACCTACTGAGAATGGTTGAAAAGCTTCCTCCAAGACACCCAAATCCTTAGCTCCTAGCTTGATGGTGAAAATCCTTAGCCTAGTTCTTCTTCTTCACCTCTCTTTTTTTTTATTTCTTTTTTGTGAGTTCTAAGTGTTTTCTTTTTCTTTGTTTTGAAATTTTCAGAATTTTAATTTGGTTAAATGATCTGAACACCTAATATATGGTCAAGGGAAAGAGTGAGGTATAGGAGGAGGTGTCACCAAGCAAGGATGTGGTTGTTTCATGCAAGGAGGTGGTGTAGCGAGGAGAAAATGTGGGATTTTCATGCAAGGATGAGGTGGATGTGTAAGATTAATCCTAATTTGTGGTATTTTGAGGAATTTCTGAGCCAAAACATTTCCTAACCCTTTTTCACATACACCCTCAACATTTCCAAGTTTGCACATTTTCCTAAATTTTACACAAAGACCCTCACTACCTATGTTATTATATAAACACCATTTTATTAAAAATGAAGCTAAATTTATCACTAAAACCCTTGTAATTTATTAATGTTACACACTAAAATTTCAATTTACTTATGAAAATGTCCTATTTTGTTTTAATAACTTTTTAAATTAACATTTTATTATTTAATTAATTAATTTTATTTATTTCTAGATTTCCAAAATATTACATGCGGGTTATCGCACATTCTCGGGCCTAGTAGAGCGAGATGCAGACCTCCGTAAGGAGTATTCGATCTCGATGGAATTTCTAATGCAATTTTTAAGAAAATGAGATCTATACAAAATAAATAAAATTTATTTTTATTAAATATATATGAATATTATCAAAATATCTATTTTAAAAATATTATATAAATATTCCATGTTTTCTAAGGCAAAGGAATCACAATTACATGAAACTACCATTTCAATTCAATACAATTCCAATATTTCATTAAAATACCATATACAATGAAAACTAGGTTCTACTCACTAGAAAGTTTCACTTTTATAAAATATACATCTATGAAAACCCTAAAGACGATAATTAAATACTTGAGGTGTATTTTGAAATTATATCAAAACTATTTTTATATAAAACCCCTCAAGTTATACTAAATTACAATAAGGAACCTAGTACATATAGGTTTAAGCGGGACCGGTTCTCTTGAGCCTCAGTGTCACGACCCAAAATTCGGCCCGTGACTGACACTTAAACCATATAACGTCTACAGGCGTAACGCAATTTAAGTAAGCCGAAAACCCAGAAATCTAAACCATCAAAAGTAGTAAGTGAAGAAAACATTTGTTAAAAACATTTGGAAATCCCAAGTAAAAATCCTTCCAGTTTAAATTATTTTCGTAAAAATTTTTGCAGCACCTCCTTTGTAAAAACTAGCCCCGAAACGGGTACAACATAAGATAAAGGTAAAACAACATATGACATAAATAAAACGTCCCCAACGGGAGCAATCACGCCCAACGGCGGAAACAACCACCACAAGAATAATATACGACGCCGTAGCGAAGAAATAGACAACATAAGTGAAAAACAGCATAAGGATAAAACTATATAAACAAGGTCGGCTCACACGAGCTCGACATCCAGAGTTACAAAATAATATACAACATCGTCCTCACAACTGGTCTCTAAGTCAATACATGAAATGGTAGATGGAGAGTACTAGATACAATAAGGTGTACAATGAAATATAAACGGATAACCGCAAAACCCATTTATAAGCAAAACGGCTCACACGCCAAGTGTAACGGTATCCGCAGCAAAAAGATACAATGATGTAGTCCTGTCGCGACTACTCTGAGGGCCAACCTTCAAAACACTGTGGCACAACGGGGGTGAGTTACCAACTCGTGAATAGTAAATAACATCATACAGGTAATCGCAGGTATGCACGTATGCGATACTCTAACATATGAAAACTGGTAACATCAATATGGTAATCTGGGTATGCAATAATCATGCGGGGTACTCTATCAGGTACTACAAATACATGATGCAATGCATATCAATGAATGCTGAGTATGAGATAAAACATATCATTAACACGAATCATCATCATAGAAAAACCCGGTGTCCATCAAATACACCCCAAATCCCAATAACTCAGGCACCGTCACTCTGATCGGCCCTCATAACCTGTAAATCTCATGGAACCTGAGTGCCCAATATCGGCACTCGAAAACATCATGAAATACTCGTGTCCAACACCGACACATAAATACTCATCTCTCAGGCGCCGCATACCAGATCGACCCTCAATATATCTCATGTCATAACTCCCATACGGTATCCTCCGGATATCTGTCGGGCTCTATACTATCACCGGTAGGTAGTACATCCCCTGCCAGGCTCATCGTCATCCCCACAAAATCTCTTTCTTACCCCGGGGTACCATACCGGGTCCACCATGTACCCGCAGACGGTTCCTCCACTCCTCGAATCGGGTCTCAAAAATAAATCTTTGAACCGAGAAAACTCATGGCGGACGCACTGAAATATCATATCACGAGAAACCGGGTTTTCAAAACAATACATACTTCTTGAAATAATACCACGGTTCTCAAATCCAGAAATCACATGAAATTCATATCTCAATGCGTAAATCCATGCAATATGACATATGCAACATAAAACCGTAATATGTATCAAGGGAAAACCGCCTTTTTAAACGAATTCAGTTTTAAAATATATCATGCGGTTCCCAATTCTCCAAAAAAATCAAATCCTACATCATTTAAGAATGCGCATGTAACTATAGCAAGTGTGTAACTCATATACGCGAAAGAACAAGCATCATGTCTAATCGTCAATGATAAGGTAAGCTAAACAATGTATTAATCATAGCAATTCTATATTGTGAGTGTCATGGCAATTACAAATGGTGTGTGTGTGGCATACAGTTAGTGCTCGTGCAAGCATGAACCGTTAGTAACAGTGCTGTGTCTCATAAATACTACGTCCATATGAAACAAGATATGGGTATGCAACAATGGTACACATGCGAAATCAATGTGTGTGTGTGTGTGTATCACATCAAGCCCTGACGCATAACGCCATACGGGCGATTTCCCAGTAGATGTTAAATCTACTCACCGGTGATCTCGAGTTATGTGTATCCGACCACCTGCTTCCCTTTCTTCGCAGCATCCGAAATCCCCGCCTGCGATCCTAAAATCATGCAACAACAATATAACAAGTGCATATTAGAAACCTTTCGATAACTCACGCATACAACGGCAACAACGACCCGACTCCCAAGCGCTCCCGAGTGTTTCCCCTCAGCGGACTAAACGCGTGCAGCAACCCCCTAGACCAGCCCTACGGCTACACAGCGAACAAAACACCTAAACAATTAACGGATAATCCAAAACGCATTTTGCCGAAACACTCAAATTTTAGCTAAAAGGTCCCAGATTTTTCTACACAAAGAATTGGTGAAAGTTGCAAGTTCCACGAGCCTAAAAATAACCCTAGAGACCCCTCGACAAAGACACGACCCCCAGTTCCCAAGTCTGGCGGCAAATTGCGGCCGGAATGATTAAATTTGCGGCCACGAAGTTTGGGAATGGATTCAGGTTTTGGCGATGGGTTCTATGTCTCTCAAACACCTCTCAGTAACGGCAACTTTCAAAACAACCACACGTGTTGATAGCAGATTCAACAGGACACCAAAATATGATATTTTGCGCAAAACTGAAACTTTATGGTTCAAAACAGAAACTAATTGGCAACACAACATATTAACTACCTAATTAACAGTAGAGAGAGCACTACCTTCCCAAACTTGCTCAAAACTCTATCTTTCCAAGCTCCAAGTGGTCTCCATAGGCTTTGGCTCAAGTTCAAAGAAGGGTGTAGTGAGTTTTGGTGAGGGGCAGTAAGGATTTGTGAGGGTTTAATTTTTGTTTAGTGAGGAGCAAGAGGGGTTTTCAGTTGAGGGAGTGAGGGAGAGAAAAAATGAGAGAAAGAAAATGAGGTGAGAATAATGGAGAGAGTGAGAGGAGGGTATGGGAGTAAGCATGGCTCTCCCTCTCTCCTCATTAAATGCTAAGCATGTTTGTCCCCCATGCCATAACCTTATCATTCCCTCTCAACACAATAATTCAAATTAAAGGAAAACCCTAATTACTAATTAAACCAACACTTAACCTTAAACTTGTACACTACATGACATGCTACGAAGAGGTATGGTTAACATGCACAAATTATGTGCAAGCATCAAAATAATATTAAAATATTAATTTAAAATAATAAAATATATTAAAATATTTATCGGTTAACTTTTCATTAAAAACCCTCACTATCGCTTAATTAACACTAATCGCGTTCTAAGGTGTTACAATCTTCCCCCTTAAAGAAATTCGTCCCCGAATTTTAAAAATTTACTATGTGTACCTTCAAAGAGATAAGGGAATTTCTTCCGCATCTCGCTCTCAACCTCCCAAGTGATCTCTTCACCATTTGGGCTGCGCCAAAGAACCTTCACAGATGGCAAGACCTTTGATCGAACTTTCTTCACCTACCGATCCAATACCACTACCGGCTGCTCGATGAACGAAAGATCGCACTCTAACTGAACGGTCTGGTACTGAATCATGTGAGAAGGCTCATGAAGGTATCTGCAAAGTATCGACACATGGAATACGGGGTGAACATCTGGGAAGCTGGGTGGAAGAGCCAAACGATATGCAACTGCGCCGACACGTTCGAGGATCTCGAAGGGACCCACATATCTGGGACTTAGTTTCCCTTTCCGCCCAAATCTCATCACGCCCTTCATCGGAGAGACCCTCAGGAAAACATGATCGCCAACGGCGAACTCGGGTCTGCGACGGCTCCTGTCAGCATACGATTTCTGCCTGCTTTGAGCTGCCCTCATCCTATCTCGAATCAACTGTATCTTCTCGGCCGTCTCCTGTACGATCTGCGGCCCAAAATACTACTCTCGCTGAGCTATGTCCAACAGACGGGCGATCGACATCTCCTCCCATATAAAGCCTCGGAAGGTGCCATCCGAATCGTATCCTGGAAGCTATTATTGCAGGAGAACTCTACCAAGGGCAAATGACGATCCCAGCTGCCACCGAAATCTAGAATACAAGCTCGAAGCATGTTCTCAAGAGTCTGAATAGTCCACTCTGACTGACCATCGGTCTATGGATGGAATGCTGTGCTGAAACTCAATCGGGTGCCCAAAGCCGCCTGAAGTCTCTGCCATAGTCGGCTGGTGAACTGGGTGCCTCGGTCGGACACAATACAAGTCGGGACGCCATGCAAACGCACGATCTCATCAATATATATCTAGGCGTACTGAGAAAATCCGAAAGTGGTCTTCACTGGTAGAAAGTGAGCCGCTTTCGTCAATTGATCCACGATCACCCAAATGGAGTCATACCCTCGACTGGTCCTGGGTAGACCCACAATGAAGTCCATAGAAATCTGCTCCCACTTCCACTCCGGAATGGGCAAAGGCTGCAACTCTCCTGCGGGCCTCTGGTGTTCGGCCTTGACTTGCTGACAAGTCAGGCATCTCGAAACAAAGTCTGTGACCTCTTCATCCCTTCCCACCAGTAAACGTCCCTCAAATCATGATACATCTTGGTGGAACCGAGATGAACACTGTATACCGATCTATGTGCCTACTTAAGAATATCACGCCTCAGTCCCTCAGAATCTGGTACGCATAGTCGAGTGCTAAATCGTAGTACCCCCTGATCATCGATCACGAACTCGGAATCTCTGCCATGTCTAACCTACTCCATGATCTCTGAAAGACGGTCATCACTGGACTACGCCTCCCGGATACGGTCAAGCAACTGTGGACGTGCAAGGATATGCGCAAACTGTCCCCCGGTCGAAGTAAACTTGAACTGCACTCGGCTGTCATACAGAATCTGCCAATCTGCCAACGACTGTCTTGGAACTGCGCTCAAACAGGATAAACTATCTCCGGGCCTCCAACTCAAAGCATCTGCCACTACGTTCGCCTTTCCCGGATGATACAGAATCTCGCAATCATCGTCCTTCACTAGTTCCATCCAACGGCGCTGCCTCAGATTTAGATCTCGCTGCTGAAAGATATTCTTCAAGCTCTTGTGGTCTGTGAATATCTGGCACGACTCGCCGTAAAGGTAATGTCTCCAGATCTTGAGTGCAAAAACCACTGCAACCATCTCTAAATCATGGGTGGGATAGTTCTGCTCGTGCTTCTTCAACTGCCGAGAAGCATACGCGATAACCTTGCCGTGCTGCATCAATACACAGCCTAGCCCCACCCGAGAAGCATCACAATAAACCACAAAACCGCCCGACCTGAAGGCAATGATAACACTGGTGCAGTAGTCAGACGAGTCTTCAACAGCTGGAACCTATGCTCACAAGCCTTGGTCCAATCAAAAGGAGCCCCCTTCCGGGTCAACCCGGTCAATGGTGCAGCGATACGGGAGAAGTCCTGAACAAAACGCCGGTAGTAGCCAGCCAGGCCTAGAAAGCTGCGAACCTCTGTAACTGATACCGGTCTGGGCCAACGCTGGATGGCCTCGATCTTCTTCGGGTCTACACATATACCATCTCTCGTAACCACGTGACCCAAGAAGTCGACACTGTCAAGCCAGAATGTGCACTTGGAGAATTTAGCGAACAGCTGATGCTCCCTCAAGGTCTGCAATGTAATACGCAAGTGCTGCTGATGCTCCTCTCGGCTCCGGGAATACACTAAGATGTCATCAATGAATACGATAATGAACTGATCAAGATACGGCCTGAAAATCCGGTTCATCAAATCCATGAACGCTGCTGGGGCATTGGTGAGTCCGAACGACATCACCAAAAACTCATAATGCCCGTAGCGTATACGAAAAGCAGTCTTCGGAACGTCATCATTCCGAACCCGCAACTGATGATAACCTGATCTCAAATCAATCTTAGAAAAATGTACCGCACCCTGGAGCTGATCAAAAAAATCGTCAATGCGAGGTAAAGGATACCTATTCCACACCGTAACTCGGTTCAATTGACGATAATCAATGCACAGCCTCAAACTGCCGTCCTTCTTCTTGACGAACAGAACAGGATCTCCCCAAGGCAAAACACTCGGACGTACAAGTCCCCTATCAAGCAACTCCTGCAACTGATCCTTAAGCTCCCTAAGCTCCACCGGGGCCATCCGGTAAGGCGGTATAGAAATAGGCCTCATGCCTGGAATCAGATCAATGCAAAACTCTATCTCACGCTCTGGCGGCAACCCAGACAACTCATCAGGAAAGACGTCGGGAAACTCTCGCACGATAGGCACCCGGTCCAACGAATCTACTGTGGCTCCAGTATCACGAATGAAAGCCAAGAATCCCTGACATCCCCTCCTCAAAAGCCGACTAGCGCAAAGGGCTGAAATCAAACTGTGAGGGGCGGCACCACGGTCCCCCTGCACAACAAAAACTGACTCGCCGGGAAAACAAAACCTAACTGTCTTCTCGCGGTAGTCCACAGACGCATAGCATGTAGCTAACCAGTCCATGCCCAGGAGAACGTCGAAGTCCAACATCTCAAGAAGGATCAAGTCGACGGACAACTCTCCCTCACCAATACGGACAACACACGACCGAAACACGTGTCACGCAACAAACGACTCGCCAACAGGAGTAGTCACAACAAGCGGCCGATCTAGCAAACACAACTCTCTGTCCAATCTCGGCACGAAGTGTGTAGAAACATATGAGTGTGTAAATCCCGGATCAAACAACATGTGTGCATCAAAAGAACATACTGAAAGAGTACCTGAAACCACTGCATTGGACGCCTGCGCGTCCTGATGAGTCAAAGCAAATACCCGTGCCTGTTAGTTATATATATGCCATAGAGGCCATTGTTGTACATATGATGTATATTATAGTAGATGCTTGGATATATATAGAGAGGACTTTCTTGCTCGACACGATAGTATGCTATTTGGTTTCACTTTATCTTAACATGTTGACTTGTATTAGTTTACTGTCTTGCTCTCACATGTTAATAAAGCCCTTAGGATGTGTACTCGACTACTAGGACTATGATGCAGATCATACTAGTGGGGCCAGGGTAGTCAAAAATTATATCCTATAACTGTTCCTAGTCGAGGGAGTATCGAGATAGGGCATCGATACTCCAGAGTAAACTAGTGTATACGCTTCTCGACCCATATGATGGGCGATGGATGATCCCATATCCATTGGAGTTTGTCATCAGAGAAGGTATACGGGTGCTCAGTGGAGACTGGGTACACTGAACGGACTCGCCGAGAACTCCTAGATGGTATTATACCTATCGTCGGATAGCAGTTCTCTAGTGACACTGGTACAGGTTAGTCTGTAGACCCGAGATCGTCATAGAGTCCCGTGTGATTCCTACCGTGTTTTGATTTCCAACTTACCACGTTCACAAGAACATGCAAAATGGTGGCTTTTGGGTACAGTCCCGAATCACATGGAGGCAATGAGCGATAGGAGGGGTTTCGTCTCTCTCGGTATTGGGAGTTGATGTTGCGCTGTGTTCGATTGGCTATAACCGGAAGTCCTTGGCCAAGGCTGATATGGAGATATACTGGTAAGTGTTATCAGTAGTTTCTCGACCTATTATGAGCCTCACATCGACACGACTTATCGGTTACTGGGGTCTGACGTTTACCACCCCTAGACTGGATATGCGACAAATCAGACGAAGAGACCGGACTGTACGTGAGTGTTACTGATTGGATTCACAGAAGTATGTACAGGCTTGTATTAGTGTATATGCCCTAGAGGCCATTACTGTATCATACTAGTTTGTATATTACTTGATGGAAGCTTGGGATATTCACAGTTGTATATACAATCTTGCTCGAAATGGTAGTATGCTACTTGGTTTGTCTCTGCTTTAATATGTGCATGTGTTTCTTTTAGCATATTGCTGATATACATATTAGTCCCTTAGGATCTTTGCTTGATTACCAGCGTTGTGATGGCGCTCACACTCGTGGGAGCTGGGTGATCTATAAGCACATCCTTATACAGGTCCTAGTCGTTGGACTATCGAGACAGGGCATCGATACTCCGGAGTAGACTAGCGTATGCGCTTCTCATCCCAGTGTGGGAGACGGTCTGTCCCACAGCCGTCAGTACGTCGTACTTGAGATAGTATGCGGGTGCTCGTTAGGTTACGAGTACACTGGACAGGACTCGTCGGGAACTGTTGGTTGGTATTATACCTATCGTCAGTTATCAGTTCCCAGGTGACATGAGTACAGCTTAGTCCGCTGACTTGACACTGTCACTTCGCCTCGAGTGTGTTCCCACTGCACTTTGATTACTACCCTACCACGGCTCAAAGGAGTCGTGCAAACAGGTAGTTTTTGGGTGCAGTCCGAAGCACTTGGAGGCAGTGACGGTTTAGACAGGATTCGTCTCTCCCGGTATTGGGGGTTGACATCACGCTGTGTCCAGGAGAGCCATTACACGAGCAGTCCCTGGCCAGGGCAAGCGAGATATACTGGTAGGTTTCCAGTGTTATCTCAGGGTGTTCTGGGCTACACTCCGACACGACTTGTACCGCTATTAGGGGACTGACGTTCACCGCCCTCCTAGGCCCGCCATGCGATGTATCAGACGAACAGACCGGACTGTACGGAGACTGTCACATACAGGCTCAGTAGGAGTTCAGATGGGGTTCACCTCGTCAGTCTTCTTATCGACATCTACCTGGGGACCGTTACGTACAGCTAGTGCCGCTTGCGGTCTGTGGTTAAACCTACTGCCAGCGTAGTGTCGAGTCTTTAGAGTCCCACACAGAGAGCTATTCGCCTTTAGGCAAAATGAGTAGAGGTCGCATGGTTTTGCGACAGGGTTCGTTCACATCCGCGCACTTGTGCACGTTTGCTGTCCGGACAGCTTATACTAGCGGGCTTTGGTTTAAGCCAGATCCTAGTATAGATTTGGGATTGGTTTTTTTCTCATTGTATTCGTGTTCCTCGGATCACGAATACGGGTGCGTATGCACAGTTACTTGAGACAGAGGGAGAGGACTTTGATTAGGGTTAATGACTATTGTCATTTTATTAACCCTAATGCTTATGTGTGTATTATGGTTAATTGATATTAGTTTAATAGAATTGTGCATGGTTATGGTTGTTGACCATTTGACCTCCTTGACTTGTTGACCTAGGTTGACACTTTGACCATAATCATTTCATTTGGAAGATGCTCTTTGATCCTTGCAATTTGCATTAAAAATGAAATGATAATGGTCATGTCTTGATTAACCATGACAATTATCTAGCTAATTATCTAATTACAATAATTCACACATATATGAGAGAATGCTTCATATTTTCTCTCATT
The DNA here is from genome assembly GCA_030015575.1 of Agapanthus africanus. Taxonomy (NCBI): domain Eukaryota; kingdom Viridiplantae; phylum Streptophyta; class Magnoliopsida; order Asparagales; family Amaryllidaceae; genus Agapanthus; species Agapanthus africanus. The sequence continues at coordinate 103,698,807 of JASDDO010000019.1, forward strand.
CTATTATTTTCTTTCTCTCTCTTGTTCTTCCTCTCCCTCAAGCTCTCCCCTCTCATGTGTTGAGAAACACTTGAGCTTGAGAAAAACTCCTTCTTGATAATCTCTACTCTCATCTAGGGTTTAAGGATTAGCACTTCTTACACCCTAGTTACTTCTAGCTTGGAGTTGAAGCCAAAGGTTGAGGCTTTCGGGTGGATCTTTCTTCAACGTGAGAAGACGACCAAGGTGACCTCTTTCCACTACTCCAAGGAGCAAGGAGAGAAGGACATAAAGCCCTAGGTATAACCTTTCTAACACTTAGCTAGTTTCTAGTTAGCTTTAGCTTGTTTTTGTTTAGCAAAGATCCTTCTTTGTCTAGTCCATGTTGCCTAAGTTGATAAAAATTTGATTTTTATTCCGTTTTCCGCCTCCCCGTAAGTACCGGGGTGGGCAGCGTGGACTTACAGTGGTATCAGAGACTAACTAAACATAAACTAGCTAGGTAGTAAAGTGTATGGAAGTTCGAATCGGAAAAATCACAAAACCGAGTTTTCAAAACCCAAACTTTCTGTTAAAATTTTTTCTGTTCAAAATGAAATAAATCATACTCCAAAAATCATCTCAGGGTTTTGTGAAGAAAGCCACCAAAAACGATCCAGAGATTCGACCAAAGAGCCGCGGTTCCGCGGCAATAGCAAGCTATTGCCACGCAACCGCGGCCGTTTTAGCTCGGCTCTGGGTCTAGTTTGGTGCAGTGTTTTTCTGGCTTGGTTTTGGGATTTTTAAGATGGTTTATATGTGCCCAGATTTTCCAGAATAGAAATTTGTTTTTGGGGGCCTATAAATCCGTATTTTTTTTCGAACTTCACTACACTTTGACTATAAGGGTTATATCTGTGATGTTTATATGTATTGAACGTCGGCTAATCGCTATATGTCGATTAGTCGGGGTTATACATATCTGTGATCTGTGTTTGATGATGGTATGTGTATATGAATGCGTTGGATTGTCGCGGGTGAATAGCCGGGGTGGATGTGAGATGAGTGTTTCTTTTTCTTTCATTCATTGTAATATGTAAATTGATGTAATAATATTATTTGTATGGCCGCGCAACCGGGTCGGGGTTGTAGCCGTCATTGTATAATTCTTTTTACTGTTTTTGCTCCTACGATAGACCCATGGAGGGGGTGCACAAACTACCGGGTATCTCGAAGTGCCGAGTGGCCTACTCACGGTGTTGAGGGAGGTTGCTTCGCTTCGGATACTTGGCGGGTAGTTTGCCGCACCCGTAGGGGTCTTGGGTGGGGTATTTGGCTATTCACCGTGACCGTGTAATCCGCTTTTCGTTGCAGGCTCGAACGGATTGCGGATTCCTAGTATATCCAATGTATTCATCTGTGATCTGTAATGTCTATCATTGCTATATATCTATATATGATAACTATTTAGGCGTTGCTTATGTTTTACAGCCGCGCTAGCCCAGCCCCCGCTCTGTCGTTAGTTAAGTAACCTAACGGGTGATGACGGGGCCCCGTGGCGAATGCGAATGGCATAAGCGTACGTCATATTTTGGTTGTTTTCTGCAATGGTAGGATTAAATGATGAGACGCATTAAAAGAACTAATGCAAGAAAATAAACCAAGTAAAAGTCGATTGGAACACTTTGAAAACCACTCGGTTCTTTTCAAAACTAAACTTTTAAACGCGGAGCTTGAACCACTCCTTTTAAAAGCTATCTCGTTCCATCGATTATATCAAGTTCACTACGTTCACGGTTTCGCCAAAACCATCCGTAGCCCTCCATCATTTCAGTTAAATATTCGGTAGTATTCAAGCTATGTATTTTGACCTCACGCCAAGGCATAGTGATTGGTAGCTGCCGGATATTTATCTGTTGCATAGATAGAATGCGTTGGTTTGAGACAGTCGTACTGCCATTTTGGCCTACGTCAAGGGTAGGTACGGGTGGGTTCAAATTAACCGGGATAATGATGGGAAGAACTTGACATGTGACTTATGACATTTTGACCTCACGCCAAGGTCATAAGAGCATGGGGCAAAAATCCACATCGGGAGTTTCATAAGTACTGAAACTTGCTAGCGCTGCATACCATTTGTAGTGTGATGATTCTGGTAGGATTCCTTCGGTTTTATCACGCCATGATATTTGGATCCCGATCCTACTGTGAGTATATGCTACTCCTCGGGAAAACTCTCACTTAACGATCAATGCTATAAACCTAGTAGGTGTCTAGAAAGGTGTTAGCGGGGCTACGCCCACTGGGAAAAAGAGGTTACTTAATTAAGGAACTTCGCGAAAGCGTTGGAAAACCTCCCTCGAAGTACCGACACTGGCCTGGCTGAACGGTTAAGCAAGTATTGTACGGTGAGATTGATCCTGACTAATCCTTTCTTTACGGTTTGAGAAGGGATTCGAGAGACAGTGGGAGCCATCCTGTTTAGACAAACTAAAAACCACTCTAAACTTGCAAGAGCATCATGCTAAAGTGTTTCTTTTCTCTCTCCTAATTGCAGCGACCATTCAACATGACCGGACTTAAGTTATTACTAGATAAAAACATATTGACATGGCCAAACTACAAAGATTGGCTCAGGAATGTCAAGATGGCAATCACTTACGACAAGTTGGGGTATGTCCTTACCACCAAAGCTCCCCCTGTCCCAGGTCCCAAAACCAGTGTCGCGGATAGGGAAATCCGTAAGACATGGGAAATAGATTGCGCGAAGGCCAAATGCCTCGTACTTGCCTCGATGGACAACGAACATCAGAGGAGGCACGAGAATATGGACCTAGAGTCCATATTTCTTCATACAAAAGAACTGTATAGAGAGCAGTCTCGTATCGCAAGATACGAAGTGTCGAAGAAGTTGTTTTCGGCAAGGTTGGCCGTCGGATCATCGGTAGCGGAACACGTGCTTAAGATGATTGGCTACATAGAGGAGCTCGCGGACCTTGGGACCACGTTGGAGAATGAACTCTATACTGATTTGATTCTCCAGTCCCTTCCTTCCACTTACGCCCAGTTTATCTTTAACTTCAACATGCAAGGAAAGGAGGTTGAACTTTCCGAACTTCTGAACATGTTGAGGAGTGCTGAGGGCACCCTACAGAAGGGTAGGGAGACATCCACTTTGTTTGTAGGAGGATCTTCCTCTTCTAGGTCCAGGGCGAAAGCCAAGGGCAAGAAGAAGAAAGCCCCCGCCAAACCAAGAGGCGGTGTTAGTAAAGTGGATACGAAGGGAAAAGGAAAAGCAACAAAGATAGCGGGAAAGCTGGTAGGGAAGGAAGAATGCTTCTATTGTCACAAAAGTGGTCACTGGAAACAGGATTGTAAGGCTTGGAAGGCCAGAACACAGGATTTGAAGCGAGTTGCAGCTTCAGCTTCAGGTGTGTATGTTATTGAAAACTGTCTATCAATAAACTCTACATCCTGGGTATTGGATACCGGATCAGGATCTCATATCTGTAATTCTTTGCAGGCGTTGAGAAAGCGTAGAGTTTTGAAGGCAGGTGACATGACCCTCGGAGTTGCAAACGGTGCTAGCATGGATGCTGAGACCGTGGGGGACTATCACTTGGGACTGTCGGATGGACACTTTTGGTTTTGCGTAGTTGTTACTATGTACCAAATGCAACCTGTAATATCATTTCTGTATCTTTATTATCTAAAGAAGGTTATGAATTTGCATTTGTAAGTAATGTAGTGAACATTAAGTTTTGATTGGGTCAGGTACATTGAACAACGGTATATACGTATTAAACCAACCACAGATTTTCAATGTCCAGAATACACACAAAAGAAAGTCTCCAGAAATCAATAAAACTTTCTTATGGCATTGTAGACTGGGTCACATCAATGAGAGAAGGTTGACTAAGTTACATGCAGAAGGATATTTGGATCCGTTCGAATATCAATCGTATGCAACTTGTCAATCCTGTCTCAAAGGAAAGATGATAAAGACTCCGTTTACTGGACACGGAGTAAGAGCGAGCGAGCTCTTGGGACTCGTACACAGCGACGTGTGCGGTCCAATGTCTACACATGCGCGAAACGGTTATTCTTACTTCATTACTTTTACGGATGATTTCTCAAGGTTCGGACATGTCTTCTTGATGAAGCATAAATCCGAAGCTTTTGAAAAGTTCCAGGAATATAAGAATGAAGTAGAAAAACAAACAGGCAAAAGTATCAAGGCACTGAGATCTGATCGAGGTGGTGAATACTTGAGTGCCGAGTTCTTGGGTTACTTAAAAGAGAATGGAATTCTCTCTCAGCTTACTCCTCCATACACTCCGCAACATAACGGTGTATCGGAGAGACGGAACCGAACCCTATTGGATATGGTATGGTCCATAATGAGTAACGCTGAGTTGCCGCGATCGTTCTGGGGATATGCGCTAGAAACAGCTGCATACCTTTTGAACCGAGTTCCCACTAAGACTGTGCCTACCACACCATATGAGTTATGGAGTGGGAAGAAACCCTATCTTCAATACTTGAAGATTTGGGGATGTCCAGCTTATGTCAAAAAGCAGCATGCGGACAAACTCGAGGCACGCTCAGTACTGTGCAAGTTTGTGGGATACCCAAAGAACTCCAGGGGGTATCTTTTCTATTACGCAGAGGAACAAAAAGTCATTGTTTCTCGTAATGCCCATTTTCTGGAACACCAGTTCATAGAAAAAGAAATAAGTGGGAGCGCAATAGAACTGGAAGAAATTCCAGAACCACAAGCTATTACTGAAAGCTTAGTAGAACCAGAGGGTTCGAAAGATCAGGACATTCCCACGCCACTCCGCAGGAGTAGTAGGCAGTCTCATCCGCCCGAGAGATACTACGGTTTTCTCATTGACGGGGATAGAGAGGATTGCATCATAGATTGTGATGAGCCTACTAGCTTCCAGCAAGCCATTCAGAGCGTCGACTCGGTAAAATGGCTGGATGCAATGCGGACCGAAATGGAGTCCATGTACACCAACAATGTATGGACGTTGGACATTGCTCCAGATGGGGTAAAACCCGTAGGATGCAAGTGGATCTTCAAAAGGAAGATTGGTGTAGATGGACAGGTTGAGACCTATAAAGCTAGACTGGTAGCAAAGGGTTTTCGTCAGCGACCTGGTTTGGACTATGACGAAACCTTTTCTCCAGTAGCTATGCTGAAATCCATTCGGATCCTTCTTGCCATTGCTGCCTTCCACGATTATGAGATTTGGCAGATGGACGTAAAGACAGCTTTTCTAAATGGACATTTAGAGGAGTGTGTCTATATGGACCAGCCAGAGGGTTTCATTCAGAGTGGGAGCAGCGGAAATGTGTGCAAGTTGCTTAAGTCCATTTATGGACTAAAGCAGGCATCGCGGAGTTGGAACATCTGTTTTGATGAGACGGTCAAGGAATTTGGCTTTATCAAAAATCCAGATGAACCATGCATCTATTGTAGATTTGTAGCGAGAACTGTAGTATTCCTCGTTTTATACGTGAATGACATTCTCTTAATAGGAAATGACATTCCTATGCTACAATCTGTCAAGGGGTTCTTGTCACACAGGTTCTCCATGAAAGACCTGGGTGATGCCTCATACATTCTGGGTATCCGGATCTACCGTGACAGATCCAAGAGGATATTAGGACTTTCGCAGTCCAGGTACATCGACACCATACTGAAGAGATTCAGTATGGAAGATTCCAAGCGCAGTAATCTACCGGCTTGTCACGGGATCACCCTCTCCAAAGAGATGTCCCCCAAGACTGATTTGGAGAGGGATCGCATGTCTATTATACCCTACGCTTCTGCGGTAGGCTCTATAATGTATGCGATGTTGTGTACCAGACCGGATGTGGCTTATGCACTGAGTGTGGTAAGCAGGTATCAGTCAAACCCTAGGGAGAAACATTGGATAGCAGTAAAGAACATTCTCAAGTACCTGAGAAGGACTAAGGAGATGTTCTTGGTGTATGGCGGAAAAGACCTCCAGATTGAGGCCTTTGCTGACTCCAGCTTCCAGAGTGACAAGGATGATTCCAAGTCCATGTCGGGTTTTGTCTTTACCCTCAATGGAGGGGCGGTGTGTTGGAAGAGCTCCAAACAGGAAACCGTTGCTGACTCGACTATGGAAGCGGAATACATCGCTGCATCTGATGCCGCAAAAGAAGCTGTCTGGATGAGGAAGTTCTTGAGAGAACTTCAGGTGGTTCCGTCCATTGTTGACCCAATACCTCTGTATTGCGACAACAACGGGGCTATAGCTTTAGCGAAGGAACCCAGGTCCCATCAGAAATCCAGACACATCTTGAGGCGGTATCACCTGATCAGGGAGATCGTGGATCGCCAGGAGATCGAGGTTCGGAGGGTTGCTTCAGAAGATAACACAGCAGATCCATTCACCAAGGCCTTGCCCCAGACTCAGTTCGAGCGGCTGATCGAGATGATAGGTCTTCGATACGCCAGTACATGGCCTTAGTGCAAGTGGGAGATTGTTACTGTATATGTCCTAGAGGCCATTACTGTATCATACTAGTTTGTATATTACTTGATGGAAGCTTGGGATATTCACAGTTGTATATACAATCTTGCTCGAAATGGTAGTATGCTACTTGGTTTGTCTCTGCTTTAATATGTGCATGTGTTTCTTTTAGCATATTGCTGATATACATATTAGTAGAGCCCTTAGGATCTTTGCTTGATTACCAGCGTTGTGATGGCGCTCACACTCGTGGGAGCTGGGTGATCTATAAGCACATCCTTATATAGGTCCCTAGTCGTTGGACTATCGAGACAGGGCATCGATACTCCGGAGTAGACTAGCGTATGTGCTTCTCATCCCAGTGTGGGAGACGGTCTGTCCCACAGCCGTCAGTACGTCGTACTTGAGATAGTATGCGGGTGCTCGTTAGGTTACGAGTACACTGGACAGGACTCGTCGGGAACTGTTGGTTGGTATTATACCTATCGTCAGTTATCAGTTCCCAGGTGACATGAGTACAGCTTAGTCCGCTGACTTGACACTGTCACTTCGCCTCGAGTGTGTTCCCACTGCACTTTGATTACTACCCTACCACGGCTCAAAGGAGCCGTGCAAACAGGTAGTTTTTGGGTGCAGTCCCGAAGCACTTGGAGGCAGTGACGGTTAGACAGGATTCGTCTCTCCCGGTATTGGGGGTTGACATCACGAAGTGTCCAGGAGAGCCATTACACGAGCAGTCCCTGGCCAGGGCAAGCGAGATATACTGGTAGGTTTCCAGTGTTATCTCAGGGTGTTCTGGGCTACACTCCGACACGACTTGTACCGCTATTAGGGGACTGACGTTCACCGCCCCCTAGGCCCGCCATGCGATGTATCAGATGAACAGACCGGACTGTACGGAGACTGTCACATACAGGCTCAGTAGGAGTTCAGATGGGGTTCACCTCATCAGTCTTCTTATCGACATCTACCTGGGGACCGTTACGTACAGCTAGTGCCGCTTGCGGTCTGTGGTTAAACCCACTGCCAGCGTAGTGTCGAGTTTTTAGAGTTCCACACAGAGAGCTATTCGCCTTTAGGCAAAATGAGTAGAGGTCACATGGTTTTGTGACAGGGTTCGTTCACATCCGCGCACTTGTGCACGTTTGCTGTCCGGACAGCTTATACTAGCGGGCTTTGGTTTAAGCCAGATCCTAGTATAGATTTGGGATTGGTTTTTTTCTCATTGTATTCGTGTTCCTCGGATCACGAATACGGGTGCGTATGTACAGTTACTTGAGACAGAGGGAGAGGACTTTGATTAGGGTTAATGACTATTGTCATTTTATTAACCCTAATGCTTATGTGTGTATTATGGTTAATTGATATTAGTTTAATATAATTGTGCATGGTTATGGTTGTTGACCATTTGACCTCCTTGACTTGTTGACCTAGGTTGACACTTTGACCATCATCATTTCATTTGGAAGATGCTCTTTGATCCTTGCAATTTGCATTAAAAATGAAATGATAATGGTCATGTCTTGATTAACCATGACAATTATCTAGCTAATTATCTAATTATAATAATTCACACATATATGAGAGAATGCTTCATATTTTCTCTCATTCTATTATTTTCTCTCTCTCTCTTGTTCTTCCTCTCCCTCAAGCTCTCCCCTCTCATGTGTTGAGAAACACTTGAGCTTGAGAAAAAACCCTTCTTGATAATCTCCACTCTCATCTAGGGTTTAAGGTTAGCACTTCTTACACCCTAGTTACTTCTAGCTTGGAGTTGAAGCCAAAGGTTGAGGCTTTCGGGTGGATCTTTCTTCGACGTGAGAAGACGACCAAGGTGACCTCTTTCCACTACTCCAAGGAGCAAGGAGAGAAGGACATAAAGCCCTAGGTATAACCTTTCTAACACTTAGCTAGTTTCTAGTTAGCTTTAGCTTGTTTTTGTTTAGCAAAGATCCTTCTTTGTCTAGTCCATGTTGCCTAAGTTGATAAAAATTTGATTTTTATTCCGTTTTCCGCCTCCCCGTAAGTACCGGGGTGGGCAACGTGGACTTACAGCTTGCTTGTTGATCTTCTGATCACTCAATACCCGGGTAGCTATTACGTTTAGCTGATCGCTTGCAGCTTGTGGGTGTTTGATATGATCATCATCTACTGCCGGCGTATTGAAGATTCTTTAGTGTCCTACACAGAGGTTTCCTTGCTCAGGCAAAACGGAGTATGAGCACATATGTGATATGTGCGGGACCGAGAATAATACATGTATGTGATACCGTATTCGATTCTCGCGATATGTGATATCGGCCGGGTATATGTGATATAACCGGGTCATCGGATCAAGTGTTGATTCGATGAACTGATACAGATTATATTAGTCGGTTATTTTCAAATTTGCCGGATTATGGGATCAAGTGTTGATTCGATAATTTAATGTATAATTATATATTTGATATATTACATTGCATTAACTAATATAAGCTCACTTAAAGATTCTTTTTCTTACTTGATGATACATTGATATATATATGTGATATATGTTAATTATATTATTTTCTTTTGTTACAAAATATTGTATATGTGATATATAATATTGTAACATGTTAGGGTTACAAATGCAACTAGGGTTAAAACCATGCTAGGGTTTAAACTTGGATTTACATTTTCTTTTTGGTTAATTCTTTTTGGATGGATTATGTTTTGGATGAGCTTTGAGGAATCTTCATGATACTTTGACAAAGTCCACCCTCTTTGTTTTTAGCTTGATATTTGTTAACCCAACTTTAACCCTAGCCTATGGTTTATTCTTTACATGAGTTAGCCATGACACATACTTAACCTTGGTTGCATTTCTAACCTCAACAATAATTCATTCATCACAACTTCATCTTCTTCTTCCTCACTCCAAAAGCTTGCTTGCCTTTTAGTTTGTGATGATTGTTTGTGAGAAATAGAAAACAAAAGAGAGCAAAATTCCTACTTCATCATCCTCATATATTCTAGCCACTTAGATTAGGGTGTTTACTTCAATAGTACTTCATTAGTGAAGTGTAAGCTTGGGTTTGTGATTCCTCAAGGTAGATCATCTTGGATTAGTGAAGTCTTCAAGCAAGGATGTCTCATTCACCTCATGGAGCCTCTCTAGAGTCCGGGTACTTGATGATCGCAGCGATGGGACCTCAACTTGGAGCTTATGAAACGAAGGAACGGACTACAAAGGTTGTAATCCCTAACTCTTAGATGTTAAGGTGTTAACATGTTAGTTTTGTTTGATTCTCTAGTTAAAGATCTAGGGTTAGGGTTATCTAAAATGGCAAATTTTTTAACTTGGCATGGATGATGCCTCTTGAAACCTTGCTGCCGTTGTAAGTAACCCAAGAGTGGTATCAGAGCCTAGCTAGAGACGGATAAGTATAGGATTACGAAACCGAAACAACTCCGAAACATCCGTATCGAAACCCTAGTTTCTGTCGATTTTTTCTATATGTCAAAAAAAAATTAAAACAGTTGAAGAATGATGTATATGATACATAATGAACACTGTCCAAATTTCATCCCATTCTATGAAAATTTAGCCGAGATCATGACCCCCAAAACCGGCCAGATCGGATCCCTGAAGGCTGAAATTTGCACGGTGTTTAAAGCTCTGGGTTTTGGTACTTTAGGTGTTGTTTGCTTTTGCAAATTTTGCATGTGATGTTATCTTTTAGCAAAGGCAATTTAAAGTGTTTCGTATTCGTAATTCTAGTTTTGTTTCGGTTATTTTAGACGGTGTTAAAAAGTTCGATCGGATATCAAATACCCACTTTAATCCTTGCCGGAAAATTTTTCAAGAGTTGGATCTTTTTCATAGTTAAAGAACATTCAAATATCGTGCAAGTAACGTGGTGGACCCTCTAGAAGAACAAAACCTTAACTCGATTATGTGACCATCAGAACTGCCTATAAACCCTTGGGTTTGTGGTAGTTCGGCGTTGCCACATGTGAGGCGTTGGTTTGACCCTTCTACGGCTGGTCCATTGGTACTGTGGCATGTGATGGATGCTTTTAATCTAAGTTCAAGTGTTGAGCATCTAGGGAAATTTTGGGTGTTTATTGATTCTATCGGAATGTTTAACGTCGTCTAGTTTTTTCTGGAATGTGATACAATATGTGGAATTCATATAGTTAGGCATGAAATCCGTAATATGTGATATTTCGGGTTTACGATGTCTAAAGTGATTGTGGATTCCAAATGTTGTAGTTTTTCACTTTCTTTTCTGGGACCGTAAGTGTAATATGTGGTATATCGCCGTTTTCGTTGCTATATGTCAACGACAATTGTGATAGGCATATTTACTTACGTTGATGACATGTGATATTATGTGTTGCTGTGATATATTATATTGGATCGTCGTGTTTTGAATAGCCGGGGGTTTTATGTGAGATGGGGTTTTTTATTTTCATTCAAGTAAAATTCATTGTTTGTAATATTCTTTTATTGGGGCACTTCCGGGTTGAGGATGATGTCACCATTGTATATTATTTACTTTTCCGCATTAGGATAGACCCAGGTGGGGAGCACAAGTAACCGGGTTCTAGGGTCCAGTGGGAGGCTATCTTGAGGAGTCGAGACCGGGTCTCCTAACCCTAGAATCGGTAGGGTTGCTTGGTGCTCTCATAGGGGTCTAGGGATGTGGGTTTGGCTATTCATCACGACCGTGGAATCCGTGTTTTATACAGTCTCACAATAAAACATGGACCTCCTAGTATATCCTTTATTTCATATGTTTTTTCTGCTGCTGATATACTGTGATGTGATCATTTTATATGCCTGAGACGAATGCTTTATTACTATATATATGATATATAAATATTACTGCTTTCGTTTCTTTTGTGATGCTTAGGAAGCTTAAATGATGGGATTCATTAATGAGATTAATGAAAAGAAAAGAAACCTAAAAGATGTTGTAGAATCATATTTATAAAAAGGGTAGCTCTAGTTTTTGCTTTGTATAGCGGTATTCCTTGTAGAATATCCAGCACCTTATTTGATAAGGAAAGAGCCGAGATCCCTTCACCGGGAATGACCTTTTTAGTGAAACTAGCAGATACTACAAACTCACTCGGTTTAGTTTTTGACTGCTTTAATAGTTTTTGTTTTGCACAGAGATATTTGTGAAATATCCTGCACCTTATTCGATATGGAAAGAGCCGACAATCCCTTCACCGGGAGTGACCTCTTTAGCAAAACTTGAAAAAGCCTAAAAAACACTCCTTTTTAAAATCACTTGTTTCTACAACAATATCAAGTTCATTACGCAATAGGTTTTCAGAAAAACCTGTCGTAGCCCTCCGTCATTTCAGATAAGTCCTACTTAGTATTCGTGCTACGTTTGTTGACCTCCGTCAAGACGTAGTGTGCGGTAGCTGACTAGTATTTATTTGCTGCATATGATGCGATTGTTTTAGAGTAGTCGTACGACCTTGTTGACCTCCGTCAAGTGCCGTGTGGGTGGGTTTAATTCAATCAGGAAATGACGGGTTGAACTTGACTAGTACCCTATGGTTTGTTGACTTCCGTCAAGGTCATAGGATACTAGGGGCAGAATATTGTCGGGAATTTCAAGTGTTGAAATTTGCAATGAGATTGCATACCTTCTATGAGATAGTTGGATCCTGATACCCACTGCGAGTAAGAGTTACTCCTGGGAGAGTTTTACACATGACAATTAGCCGATCAAGTAGGTGTCTAGAAATGTGTTAACGGGGTTATGCCTCCGGGAAAACGAGGTTTATTTTAATTAGGTCCGTGCCAAAGCACGGGGAACCTCCCTCAAAGTACCAACACTGGCCTGGCCAAAAAATTAGCGAACTTGTAAAGTGTAATTAATCCCGGCTAGTCTTACGTTTTAGAGTTTGAAGGAATATTTGATTAAAACAGTGGGAGACATCCTGATTAGATAAGATAATAACCAATCTAATCTTCCAAGAGCATACGCTAAAGTGTTTTCTTCTCTCTCTATCTCCAGGTAGCGACCATGTCAGGCCTTAATCAAGATAATAATATGGATGTATTGACCGAACCCGCTTATTATACTGAGCAGGGGAACATTGGCCCCGTTCTTTCTTATAATTGTTATAAGACAGAGCAGGAATTAGGAAAATATCCAGATTCTCACGCCGCCCAAATGAAGAATAAGTATGTTGATGCATCTTCTTCGGGTGTGTTTGTTATCGAGAACTATTTCTCAGTTCACTCTACGTCCTGGGTATTTGATACCGGATCGGGATCCTACATATGTAATATGTTACATGGACTACGGAAAAGTAGGGAACTGGGAGAAGGTGATCATTCCATACGAGTAGGGAATGGTGCAAATGTTGAAGCCAAAGCAGTTGGAGAATATCACCTTGTGTTGCCAAATGGTAATACATTGATTCTGAACGAATGCTATTACATTCCGACCCTGATATGCAATATTATATCAGTTTCTATATTGAGTAAAGAAGGATTTAATTTTGTAGTACAGGATAATGTTATGAACATCTTCCTGAATCAAAAGTTGATTGGATCAGGCTCGTTAAATAATGGCTTAAACGTTCTAAATCAAACTACAGTACTTAATGTACAAAACACACACAAGAGGAAGAGTTCAGAAATGAACGAATCCTTCTTGTGGCATTGTAAACTAGGTCATATCAATGCGACACGACTAGCTAAGTTGCATAAGGATGGATATTTGAATCCGTTCAAATTTTCATCTTATGACACTTGCCAGTTATGTCTCAAAGGCAAGATGACCAAAACTCCGTTTAGTGGACACGGAGAAAGAGCTACGGAACTCTTGGGACTGATACATAGTGATGTATGCGGTCCCATGTCTACACATGCTATGGATGGTTCCTCATACTTCATTACATTCACTGACAATCTCTCAAGATACGGACATGTGTTCCTGTTGAAACACAAGTCTGAAGCTTTTGAGAAATTCAGAGAATATAAGAACGAAGTAGAGAACCAAACGGGTAAAAGTATTAAAATCCTTCGATCTGATCGAGGAGGAGAATACTTGACCAATGAGTTCTGGGACTATCTAAAAGAGAATGGGATTCTCTCTCAGCTTACCCCTCCATATACACCACAGCACAACGGTGTATCGGAGCGGAGGAATCGCACCCTATTAGATATGGTGCGCTCTATGATGAGCATTGCTGAGTTGCCTATTTCCTTCTGGGGGTATGCGCTTGAGACAGCCATAGACCTATTGAATAGAGTTCCTACCAAATCAGTGCCTACCACTCCATATGAGATATGGGAGGGGAAGCGATCATGTCTTAATTATGTTAAGATATGGGGTTGCCCGGACTATGTTAAAAAGAATAATCCGGACAAGCTCGAGGCAAGGTCTGTTCTGTGTAAGTTTGTAGGATATCCCAAGCATTCGCGATGACATATCTTCTACCACCCTGAGGAACAAAAGGTGTTTGTTGCTCAGCATGCCACCTTTTTAGAAAAGGAATTTCTCGCTAAGGAAATTAGTGGCAAGGAGGTAGAACTGGAAAAGGTTCCAGCTGTACAAACTACGACAGGAGATTTGGTAGAACCAGAGGATTCAGTAGTTCCCGATGAACCTCAGTCGCTCCGCCGATCTAGTAGGGTTCCTCATCCACCTGAGAGATACTACGGTTTTCTCATCGACGGTGGGAGAGAGGATTGCAGCACGGAAGATGATGGCCCAACTATCTTTGAGCAGGCCATCACGAGTGGGGAATCTGTGAAATGGCTAGATGCAATGCGATCTGAGATGGAATCCATGTACACCAACAAAGTATGGACTTTGGAAGTTACTCCTGAAGGAGTAAAATCGATTGGGTGGATCTTTAAGAAGAAACTTGGTGTAGGTAGAAAAGTTGAAACTTTCAAAGCTAGACTTATTGCAAAAGGCTTTCGTCAACGACCAGGTGTGGATTATGACGAAACCTTTTCTCTAGCGGCTATGCTTAAGTCCATCCGGATCCTACTTGCCATTGCTGCATACCATAACTACAAAATCTGGCAAATGGATGTTAAGACCGCCTTTATAAATGGTGATTTAGAGGAGTGCGTGTACATAACTCAGCCAGAGAGCTTCGTAGACAATGGGAGCAGCGGAAAGGTGTGCAAGCTGCTTAAATCCATCTACGGGTTAAAGCAGGCATCGCGGAGTTGGAACATCTGTTTTTGATGTAGTAGTCAAAGAGTTTGACTTCATCAAAAACGTAGATGAACCTTGTGTATACAAGAAGGTGGCAGAGAGTAAGGTTGTCTTTCTCGTATTGTACGTGGATGACATACTCTTGATAGGAAATGATGTTCCTATGCTGCACTCGGTCAAGCTCTTCTTATCACATAGATTCTCAATGAAAGATCTAGGTGATGCCTCCTGCATTTTGGGGATTAGGATCTATAGAGATAGATCCAAGAGGATATTAGGATTGTCCCAATCCAGGTACATTGACACCATACTAAAAAGGTTTAGTATGGAAGAATCCAAGCGTGGGAACCAACCCACGATCTCTGGACTCACTCTCTCCAAAGAGATGTCTCCCAAGACTGATTTGGAGAGAGCTCGCATGCAAGGGATACCCTATGCTTCGGCAGTAAGCTCTATCATGTACGCGATGTTATGTACCAAACCCGATGTAGCATACTCACTGAGTGTAGTGAGTATGTATTAAGCAGATCCAGGAGAGAGTCACTAGACAGCTGTTAAGAACATTCTCAAGTACTTGAGAAGGACTAAGGAGATGTTCTTGGTGTATGGTAACGGAGAACTCCAGGTGGAGTCCTTTACCGATTCGAGCTTCCAAAGTGATAAGGACGACTCTAAGTCGCATTCGGGATTTGTCTTTACCCTAAATGGAGGGGCGGTTTGTTGGAAGAGTTCCAAGAAAGAAACCATGGCAGACTCGACGATGGAGGCTGAATACATCGCTGCCAACGATGCTGCCAAAGAGGCTGTATGGATCAAGAAGTTCATCACTGAACTTGATGTGGTTCTTTCCATTGAGCATCCAATACCTTTGTATTGCGATAACAATGGAGCTGTGGTTTTGGCCAAGGAACCCAGGTCCCATCAGAGATCTAGGCATATTCTGACGCGGTATTACCTGATCCGGGAGATAGTTGATCGCCGAGAGATCGATGTCAGGAGAGTTGACACGAAGGACAACACTGCGGATCCACTCACGAAGGCCATACACCAGATACAATTTGAGAGACTTTTCGGGATGTTGGGTATGAGATACTACAACAGTTGGCCTTAATACAAGTGGGAGATTGTTAGTTATATATATGCCCTAGAGGCCATTGTTGTATATATGATGTATATTATAGTGGATGCTTGGATATATATAGAGAGGACCTTCTTATTCGAGATGATGGTATGCTATTTAGTTTCACTTTATCTTAACATGTTGACTTGTATTGGTTTACTGTCTTGCTCTCACATGTTGATAAAGCCCTTAGAATATGTACTCGACTACTAGGACTATGATGCAGATCATACTAGTGGGGCCAGGGTAGTCAAAGAGTACATCATATAACTGTTCCTAGTCGAGAGAGTATCGAGACAGGGCATCGATACTCCAGAGTAGACTAGCGTATACGCTTCTCGACCCATATGATAGGCGATGGATGATCCCATATCCATTGGTATTTGACATCAAAAAAGGTATACGGGTGCTCAGTGGAGACTGGGTACACTGAACGAACTCGCCGAGAACTCCTAGATGGTATTATACCTATCATCAGATAGCAGTTCTCTGGTAACACTGGTACAGGTTAGTTTGTAGACCTGAGATCGTCATAGAGTCTTGTGTGATTCCCACCGTGTTTTGATTTCCACCTTACCACGTTCACGAGAACATGCAAAATGGTGGCTTTTGGGTACAGTCCCGAATCACATGGAGGCAATGAGCGATAGGAGGGGTTTCGTCTCTTCCGGTATTGGGAGTTGATGTTGCGATGTGTTCGATTGGCTATAACCGGAAGTCCTGACCAGGGCTGATATGGAGATATACTGGTAAGTGTTATCAGTAGTTTCTCGACCTATTATGAGCCTCACATCGACACGACTTATCGGTTACTGGGGTCTGACGTTTACCACCCCTAGACTGGATATGCGACAAATCAGACGAAGAGACCGGACTGTACGTGAGTGTTACTGATTGGATTCACAGGAGTATGTACAGGCTTGCTTGTTGATCTTCTGATCGCTCAATACCCGGGTGGCTGTTACGTTTAGCTGACCGCTTGCAGCTTGTGAGTGTTTGATATGATCATCACATACTGCCGGCGTATTGACGATTCTTTAGAGTTCTACACAGAGGTTTCCTTGCTCAGGCAAAACGGACTATGAGCACATATGTGATATGTGCGGGACCGAGAATAATACATGTATGTGATACCGTATTCGATTCTCGCGATATGTGATATCGGCCGGGTATATGTGATATAGCCGGGTCATCGGATCAAGTGTTGATTCGATGAACTGATACAGATTATATTAGTCGGTTATTTACAAAATTGCCGGATTATCGGATCAAGTGTTAATTCGATAATTTAATGTATAATTATATATTTGATATATTACATTGCATTAACTAATATAAGCTCACTTAAAGATTCTTTTTCTCACTTGATGATACATTGATATATATATAATATATGTTAATTGTATTATTTTTTTTTGTTACAAAATATTGTATATGTGATATATAATATTGTAACATGTTAGGGTTACAAATGCAACTAGGGTTAAAACCATGCTAGGGTTTAAACTTGGGTTTACATTTTCTTTTTGGTTAATTCTTTTTGGATGGATTATGTTTTGGATGAGCTTTGAGGAAGCTTCATGATACTTTGACAAAGTCCACCCTCTTTGTTTTTAGCTTGATATTTGTTAACCCAACTTTAACCCCAGCCTATGGTTTATTCTCTACATGAGTTAGCCATGACACATACTTAACCTTGGTTGCATTTCTAACCTCAACAATAATTCATTCATCACAACTTCATCTTCTTCTTCCTCGCTCCGAAAACTTGCTTGCTTTTTTGTTTATGATGATTGTTTGTGAGAAATAGAAAACAAAAGAGAGCAAAATTCTTACTTCATCATCCTCATCTATTCTAGCCACTTAGATTAGGGTGTTTACTTTACTAATACTTCATTAGTGAAGTGTAAGCTTGGGTTTGTGATTCCTCAAGGTAAATCATCTTGGATTAGTGAAGTCTTCAAGAAAGGATGTCTCATTCACTTCATGGAGCCTCTCTAGAGTCTGGGTACTTGATGATCATAGCGAAGAGACCTCAACTCGGAGCTTATGAAGCGAAGGAACGGACTACAAAGGTTGTAATCCCTAACTCTTAGATGTTAAGGTGTTAACATGTTAGTTTTGTTTGATTCTCTAGTTAAAGATCTAGGGTTATGGTTATCTAAAATGGCAAAAATTTTAACTTGGCATGGATGATGCCTCCCGAAACCTTGCTGCCGTTGTAGGTAACCCAAGAATGCCTGCCCTCTACCTGCAACTGGCTGTCCTCCTCCTCTGCCATCCCGTCCCCTCTGAGCAAAACCTCCACGACCACGACCTCTCTGAGCAAAAGTCTGACGTGGAGCAATGACGGGTGTAGGAGGCAACTCCCCCCGAGGTGAAGGTGGTAAGGTAACATAAGGAACCGCTGCCCCATCCTGGCATGACTCCGTACAATCTCTAATGAGGTGATATCGACTCCCACACCGAAAACATCCCGTCGCCGGCCACTGACCCTGTGGGTAGGTGCTATATAACTGACCGCGTCTCAAACCTTTGCTATCATCATAGCCTGGAGGGGGTCTGCCACGGCGTTTATCCACCTTCCTCTGGGCAAACACATCAGTACAAACCCTCTTCGATCCCAGAACGACCGACGTCTCGGAAAGACGCTCCTCAACTAGTAGGGCTGCGTCTACTGCGGCTGCATATATGTCACACTGCCGGGCGTTGATAGTGAGGAATAACTGGGTAAGCAAGCCTCGAACAAACCTCTTGATTCGGGTCTCCTCGGTATCTACCAAATACGGAGCATACACAGATAACTCGGTAAACTGTACATCATACTCCGCCACCGTCATATCAGAAGTCTGGCGTAACGACTCGAATCTACGCGCTCGAGAATCCCTGACACTCTATGGGAGAAAACGGGCAAGAAACACCGTCACGAACTCAGCCCAGGTCATAGGAGAAAGGCATGCAGCTCTGCCCTTCTCTAAAAACTCGTACCACTTCTGCGCAAGACCTTCCAGACGAAAGCTCGCAAACTCTACCCATCTCGCGTCGGAGCATCTCAGCGAACGACATATCCTGGCCATCTGATCGATAAAAGACCGTGGATCCTCAACTGCATCAGTGCCTGTGAAGACCGGAGGCTTCAGCCTCATGAACTCGGATAATGATAATGTGATAACCTCCGTAGCTACAGGTACAACTGCCTGAACAGTAGGCACCATCGCGGTCCCCGTAATAGGTGGGATAACCTCCTGTCGCTGCGCTCTACTGGCCTCTACTAGTGATCCCATCATCTGGCGCAAATCCTGCATACCAGCCTCTAGCCTAGTAATACAATCGAGCGAAGGTGGATCAACCTGCTCTGGAACAACGGACGTACCACCCTGATCAGTCCTCGTCTCAGATGAGCCAACCCTGACCTCGGCTCTCGCGGCCGCTCTCTGCGCCCTCGTAGTCTTCGGCGGCATAATGGCTGGAAATGAAAACAGGATTCGATAAGAATACGGAAATCGAATCACAAGAATGTATGTAATCACGAAGGAATTTCAACCAATAAGTCCTAAGGTCACTTAGGCGGAGTACCGTTCGTAAGTATGCCGCGGAATATACACACGCTACGCCACTCTGCTTAAACTACCTACTCCATCATACCAAGGCCATCCTACACTCCGAAAGGTAGAACCTACACTCTGATACCAACTTTGTCACGACCCAAAATTCGGCCCGTGACCGACACTTAAACCACGTAACGTCTACAGGCGTAACGCAATTTAAGTAAGCCGAAAACCCAGAAATCTAAACCATCAAAAGTAGTAAGTGAAGAAAACATTTGTTAAAAATATTTGGAAATCCCGAGTAAAAATCCTTCAAGTTTAAATTATTTTCTTAAAAATTTCGGCATCACCTCCTTTGTAAAAACTAGCCCCGAAACTGGTACAACATAAGATAAAGGTAAAACAACATATGGCATAAATAAAGCGTCCTTAACGGGAGCAATCACGTCCAACGGCGGAAACAACCACCACAAGAATAATATACGACACCGTAGCGAAGAAATAGACAACATAAGTGAAAAACGGCATAAGGATAAAACTGCATAAACAAAGTCGGCTCACACGAGCTCGACATCCAGAGTTACAAAATAGTATACAACATCGTCCTCACAACTGGTCTCTAAGTCAATAAATGAAATGGTAGATGGAGAGTACTAGATACAATAAGGTGTACAATGAAATATAAACGGATATCCGCAAAACCCACCTATAAGCAAAACGGCTCACACGCCAACTGTAGCGGTATCCGCAGCAAAAAGATACAATGATGTGGCCCTGCCGCAACTACTCTGAGGGTCAACCTGCAAAACACTGTGGCACAACGAGGGTGAGTTTCCAACTCGTGAATAGTAAATAACATCATACAGGTAATCGCAGGTATGCACGTACTGCGATACTCTAACATATGAAAACTGGTAACATCAATATGGTAATCTGGGTATGCAATAATCATGCGAGGTACTCTATCAGGTACTACAAATACATGATGCAATGCATATCAATGAATGCTGAGTATGGGATAAAACATATCATCAACACGAATCATCATCATAGAAAAACCCGGTGTCCATCAAATACACCCCAAATCCCAATAACTCAGGCGCCGTCACTCTGATTGGCCCTCATAACCTGTAAATCTCATGGAACCTGAGTGCCCAGTATCGGCACTCGAAAACATCATGAAATACTCGTGTCCAACACCGACACGTAAATACTCATCTCTCAGGCACCGCATACCAGATCGGCCCTCAATATATCTCATGTCATAACTCCCAGACGGTATCCTCCGGATATCCGTCGGGCTCTATACTATCACCGGTAGGTAGTACATCCCCTGCCAGGCTCATCGTCATCCCCACAAAATCTCTTTCTTGCCCCGGGGTACCATACCGGGTCCACCATGTACCCGCAGACGGTTCTTCTACTCCTCGAATCGGGTCTCGAAAACAAATCTCTGAATCGAGAAAACTCATGGTGGACGCACTGAAATATCATATCATGAGAAACCGGGTTTTCAAAATAATGCATACTTCTTGAAATAATACCACGGTTCTCAAATCCAGAAATCATATGAAATCCATATCTCAATGCGTAAATCCATGCAATATGACATATGCAATATAAAACCGTAATATGAGCATATCAAGGTAAAACCGCCTTTTTAAATGAATCCAGTTTTAAAATATATCATGCGGTTCCCAATTCTCCAAAAAAATCAAATCCGACATCATTTAAGAATGCACATGTAACTATAGCAAGTGTGTAACTCATATGCGCGAAAGAACAAGCATCATGTATAATCGTCAATGATAAGGTAAACTAAACAATGTATTAATCATGGCAATTCTATAGTGTGGGTGTCATGGCAATTACTAACGGTGTGTGTGTGGCATACAGTTAGTGCTCGTGCAAGCATGAACCGTTAGTAACAGTGATGTGTCTCATAAATACTACGTCCATATGAAACAAGAGATGGGTATGCAACAATGGTACACATGCGAAATCAATGTGTGTGTGTATATATATAATCATGCGGCTATACTATCACATCAAGCCCTGACGCATAACGCCATACGGGCGATTTCCCCGTAGATGTTAAATCTACTCACCGGTGATCTCGAGCTAAGTGTATATGACCACCTGCTTCCCTTTCTTCGCAGCGTCCGAAGTCCCCGCCTGCGATCCTAAAATCATGCAACAACAATATAACAAGTGCATATTAGAAACCTTTCGATAACACACGCACACAACGGCAACAACGACCCGACTCCCAAGCGCTCCTGAGTGTTTCCCCTCATCGGGCTAAATGCGTGCAGCAACCCCTTAGACCAGCCCTACGGCTACACGGCGAACAAAACACCTAAACAATTAACGGATAATCCGAAACGCATTTTGTCGAAACACTCGAATTTTAGCTAAAAGGTCCCAGATTTTTCTACACAAAGAATTGGTGAAAGTTGCAAGTTCCACGAGCCTAAAAATAACCCAGAGACCCCTCGACAAAGATACGACCCCCAGTTCCCAAGTCTGGCGGCAAATTGCGGCCGGAATGATTAAATTTGCGGCCATGAAGTTTGGGAATGGATTCAGGTTTTGGCGATGGGTTCTATGTCTCTCAAACACCTCTCAGTAATGGCAACTTTCAAAACAACCACACGTGTTGATAGCAGATTCAACATGACACCAAAACCTAACCAAAATACGATATTTTGCGCAAAACTGAAACTTTATGGTTCAAAACAGAAACTAATTGGCAACACAACATATTAACTACCTAATTAACAGTAGAGAAAGCACTACCTTTCCAAACTTGCTCAAAACTCTATCTTTCCAAGCTCCAAGTGGTCTCCATAGGCTTTGGCTCAAGTTCAAAGAAGGGTGTAGTGAGTTTTAGTGAGGGGTAGTGAGGATTTGTGAGGGTTTAATTTTTGTTTAATGAGGAGCAAAAGGGGTTTTCAGTTGAGGGAGTGAGGGAAAGAAAAAATGAGAGAAAGAAATTGAGGTGAGAATAATAGAGAGAGTGAGAGGAGGGTATGGGAGTAAGCATGGCTCTCCCTCTCTCCTCATTAAATGCTAAGCATGCTTTGCCTCCCCCCCCATGCCATAACCTCATCATTCCTTCTCAACACAATAATTCAAATTAAAGGAAAACCCTAATTACTAATTAAACCAACACTTAACCTTAAACTTGTACACTACATGACATGCTACAAAGAGGTATGGTTAACATGCACAAGTTATGTGCAAGCATCAAAAAAATATTAAAATATTAATTTAAAATAATAAAATATATTAAAATATTTATCGGTTAACTTTTCATTAAAACCCCTCACTATCGCTTAATTAACACTAATCGCGTTCTAAAGTGTTACACTCAGGGAGCCTGAGAATATGGGTGCTTGCCTATCTAAGGTAGAAAATCTTACAATGGTGTTATCAACACGGTAATTGTCTTGGAAAAAGACACAAATCCTGCCGTCCATGTGCAGCAGTTACCGATATCATCAAAACTAATTCAGAACTTCAACTTTTTTTCAAAGTGTCTGACTCAGACAGAGTCTCAGTCTAATCAATCTGACTTGAATATGATTCAAGTATAACTACAATTCAACATGAATCCGTCTATACCAGAACTCAATCTATATCATTATGTCTCGACCGAACCGAACCATGGATATACTCCGTTTACATGTCTATCCATTATATACATTCTGCTTACATGATATCATGGTTTCGGCAAGTCATCCATCTATATAACAAAACAATACAATTAATACATAAAGATATTACGGGATTTAAATGGGTAAACTGGTACGGAATGTGTTAGAAGTGGCACGAGACGGTCACTTTAATACACCTAACCTGAATATCCATTGCCGTTGTACCATGGCTGAACGGTTCCTTGTGCTCCGTATACCTTAGTCTCCGGAATAGTGGGACTCCTCTCGTATACACTGGCATATTCTGTACCAAGCTACAAACAACTGCGTTAATAATATAATCAAACATTACTAGTTATACTCTCTTTCTGTCTATTCTATCTCTACCTATCTTTGGTACTTACCGAGCGATTGTTCGCTGACGACATTCCTTTTTTCTTTCTTTGGAATGTTGTCAGGTGGATCGGACTCACTAGAGATCGAGCCCAGTACTGAGGACTTGGAGCAGTTTGCCTTCGACCCAGAGCTGTAGGCACTTGTATATACTTTTCATTTCAGTTATGCCATTGTTTAGGTATTAATTTCTATTCATGTATTTACGATTCCAGTTGTACTTGAAAAAAATTGTTAAATAAATAAAAGTTGTTGTTCATTTACATTCATGTCTCTTGTGTACATTTTACTTTATATTGCTTAGATCCGCTTAGCGTGTTTACTTCTAATTAAATACGTAGCGTACCCAGTCACGTCCTCTTACCAGTACACCGGGAAGCGGGGCGTGACATTGATATTTATGACGCACTGACGTCTGGGTTTTGCATGGCCCAGTTCCTCTGACATTGTTGCAGGCAGATCAGGAGTACTTTAGCAAGCAATCCGAGCAATGAGGAGCTAGATGTTTAATTTTAGAGATGCTTGGTTTCTTTTATTTTCATAGTTTTATTTTATTGATGTGAGCCCATATAAGACGTGATTCAGATATTATTGTTTTATTTGGATCTTGATTCGTTTCCGCTATATGCATTTCTCGATTTTATTTATTGTGGCAGAGGGACATGTGTTAGCTAGATTTTATTTTATTGTTCTTGATATCCGATTGACAGCCGTAATGTGACTATGGAGGGATGATTCCTAGCCATAGGTAGCATGGTTGGCTCTGTCGCGTGCCGTGTTTACGTATTTTGGGAAACGGGGCGTGACATTTTCTATGTCAGATTACTGCTTACCATGTACTGCTAGAAGCCGAAGTGTGACTACGGCAGGATATTTCCTTAACCGTAAGGGCATGGCTGGTCTAGTCACCCCTCGTATTCTGTATTTTGGGAAGCGGGGCGTGACATGGTTTTGATGGTATCAGAGCACCAGGTTTAGAATGAGATTACAGTTTCCGACTAAGGCTTGATAATTTAAGTCGCCAATTCAGTCTAGGGTGTAAACTTGTTATCCTTGATTAGGATTCCCGTAGTGTTCCTGCTATATATTTTGACTTCATCAGCTAGAGTTTTGGGTGACTTGGTAGAGTTATGTGGTTGTAATTATGAATTGCAGCATGCTTACAATGCGGTGCTCTGCCTGAGTGACGTGGAGTTCTATCTTTGATTACCTTCTCGATTGAGATTTACCTCACCACATTTTCTTGTTTCGTTTGTCGATTCTATACCTTATCTTGATCCTTGTATCTTATGCCATCCGAAAATTGTTGTTTTAGGACCATAGCTTCCAGCGACTTTTCTTCCATCTCCCCTCCTCAGGGTCAGACCGCCGAAATTTTGGGTGTACTGCAAGGATTGAAGGAAGCCCAAGAGAGGACGAACGATGTTTTAACTGGGGGGTTAAGAAAGCAACTAGTTCAAGCACCAGGAGGAGCCCCCGATCGTGAGGGAATCTCTATTAGAAAAAGAGAAGGGGTGCAGATGAAGCGCTCAACCCAAGTCTGCGGTTATTGCAAGAGGCCGGGGCACCTTCGGAGGGATTGTCGCCGGGATAAAGGACAATGTTTGATTTGTGGATCCGGTGAATATCGTGTCAACAGTTGCCCTCAGAGGAAAGATCTATAAAGAGAAGATTCGTCAATGTTGTTCCCCTCCGAAAGACGGCGGCCTGCGACGTTAGGACGTCACGTGCCTGAGGTTCGGGGCAGATGCTATTTGGTTTTTATCCGTCCACCTCTTCGAAGATGCCAAGTTGATTTATGGCACCGTGTATCGAAGGTTTAGACGGATGCGGCCGATGTAGCAGACTTCGTCAGATTCCCCCTCAGGGTGAGGGGTTTTTGATTGTGGGGACACTCTTCCCTGCAGGCGCAAGCCCCTGCAGTTAATTACGCTACCGCATCGCGGTAACAACTTTCTCCTTCTCCAGAATTTCACTTCGTGTCGCGTGTGTTTGTTTTGTTTGTGGTTGCCCGTGGATTGTGTACGGAGACTGAGTAATATCGTCACCCGTAGGACGTGGATTAGTCCAAATCCGTATTTGCTTAGATTTGGGTTTGGTGTTTTTAGTTTAAGGATGCATTAGTCGCGTTGCGACTAAGATCAACTTAAACGTTCATCAAGGATACGCTAGTCCTGTTTTGGACTAAGATCGACTTGACGTAGTGATTGATTTAATTATCCGGCCATCGGGACTCGTCACCTCTCTGACGTCGTTGAGGGATTACAACGACATACGTCTGAGGAGTTCCGAGATGTACCCTTGAACCAAAGTTGGTTTGGGATTTTATTGTTTATTTAGATGTCTAAGGACACGTTAACCATATTTGGGGTTAAGATCAACTTAGACGGGACCGTTTAGATCCGATAAAAGAGCGTTTGGGCCCTATCGTGTCAGTTTAGGGACGTAACGGTCCATATTCCAGTTTAGGGACGTGGTGGTCCATTATTAGTTTAGGGACGTTTCGGTCCGTCGCCAGTTTAGGGACATAGTGGTCCGTCATTAGTTTAGGGACGTTTCGGTCCATCATTAGTTTAGGGACGTTTCGGTCCGTCGCCAGTTTAGGGACGTAGTGGTCCGTCATTAGTTTAGGGACGTTTCGGTCCGATTTTAGTTTAGGGACGTTTCGGTCCGTCACCAGTTTAAAGACGTAGTGGTCCATGTTCCAGTTTGGGGACGTGGTGGTCCGATATTAGTTTAGTGGTCGTTGGGACCCGTTGCCTCTTTGACGTCGTTGAGAAATTACAACGACAGGTGTCAAAGGAGTTCGGAGATGTACCCTCGGACCGGTCGTGACTTGGTTTATGAGAGGCATTTAATTTAAGGACTTACAGCCAGGATTGGGTTAAGTCCAATTTTTATTTTAGGCTCTGCCTGATTAAAAGAATCAACCTAAACAGGGCTCTGCCCTTTCATTATTTTGCAATCTAATTTGGGCCAGGCCCTTTTAAATAATGAGTTACAAAAAACTCAGGAATTTTCTGAACAGGGCTTTGCCCTTTTATTATTCTGCAATTGGGCCAGGCCCCTTTAAATAATGAGTTGCAGAAACTCAATAATTTTTTTGAGTTGGGCCAGGCCCTTTTGAATGATGAGTTGCACTTGTGCAGAAATTCAAGAATTTTCTTGATTTGAGAACAAAAAGTGCATAGCACTCTTGATCTAAATTTAGATCAAAGGAAAACAAGTTCTTCTTGTTTTTCCTTGATTTTACAGAACCAAGGGTTCATATCAAGTGCAAGGCACTATTTATTATTCTTTGATTTTTTAGAACCAGGGGTTCATATCAAGTGCAAGGCACTATTTATTATTTCTTTGATTTTTCAGAACCAGGGGTTCATATCAAGTGCAAGGCACTATTTTTCTTTTTCTTTTATTATTCCCTTTTAATTTTCTGTTTTTTCAGAAATTTTACCTTCTCTTTTTGTTCTTGATTAATCTTCAAGAGCTTTTTTTTTTCCAGAAGTTTATCCTTCTCTTGATGATGATTGATTCTCCTTTTTCTTTCTCTCTTTTTTTTTTTTGAATGAGGTCTGGGCTCTTATTTATAGTACTCACAAATTTGTTAAATTTGTTACCAAGATCTTTCCTGAATAATTTTGGGAATTTTCCCACCATTGGATCTCTGATCCAAGGGTCTCTGTTTTACAGAAGAACAGAAAAGATTTACTAAAATTTTCATTCAGTTGCTGCGCAACTCACCAGCGCGTGACACGTGTCGCGCATCCGTGCGCTTGCGCAGTTGCGATTGCGCAACTGCGCAGACACGTGTCGCGCATCCGTGCGCTTGCGCAGTTGCGATTGCGCAACTGCGCAGACACGTGTCGCGCTGCCATGCATTTGCGCAGTTGCGATTGCGCAACTGCGCAGACACATGTCGCGCATCCGTGCGCTTGCGCAGTTGCGATTGCGCAACTGCGCAGACACGTGTCGCGCTGCCATGCATTTGCGCAGTTTAAGTTTTAATTTTGTTTTCTGAAGAGCCTTGCTCTGATGGGACGCACTGTCTCGGGCGTTACGCCGCCGAATCACCTTCTGCCATGTGGCAAATTGCGCGCTGCGCACGGAAACCGAAGCGTTGCTTCGAATTTTGAATTTTCAAAATTCAGTAGAGCCTTGCTCTGATTGGGGGAAACAGATGCCCCCCACCGTTGCGCTCACGTAGCGCGCGCGTGAGTGCAACGGTGGCAAGATCCTGACCGTCGGATTGACGGGTCAAGTGAACAGGCGCAGGCGCCTATAAATAAGACCCTTGGTCCTTGGTAATTTTTTTACCATTCTCAAGAAATTAAATTTCAGAGCCTTGCTCTTATTTGAGAACTTCCAGAGCCTTGCTCTTGCGATTCCTTAAGAACTTCCAAGTTCTCTCCTTAGAACCATTCTAGGTAAATTAAATTAATTTAATTTAAATCAAACTTAATTAACAGAGCCTTGCTCTTATAGATCTTTGATCTAAAGGAAACCCCTTTGGGGTTTCTTCAACAGAGCCTTGCTCTTATAGATCTTTGATCTAAAGGAAACCCCTTTGGGGTTTCTATTCACAGAGCCTTGCTCTCAAAAATTTGCAGAGACTCTGTTCTTAGGTTTTAACCCATGAACAGAGCCCTGCTCACAGATCAACTAGAAAACTTTTTAAAAGTTTCCATGGATCTTTAAGACCCCAAAATTTTAATTCTTAGGAGTTGTGAATTTTTATTACTGCTACAGAGTTAGGCTCTTTTTTAAGAAGTTTTATTCTTTTGAAACAGGAGTTTGACGAATGTCACTCTGTGACAGAGCTTTGCTCTGAAAAGAGGAGATCTTCTCCTTGTCTCTAGGGGTTCCCCCCCCAATGAGGATATTCTCTTGGGAGTTCTTTTTATTGACTGATAGTCTCATCCAATGGTGGGATTGTCTCATCAAATGATGCGCCGTCATCTTGATTTTGTGGGTCCCCCTTTGGTCCCCTACCCGCTGCATCACAGTGTGGAGCAAGATTTTTATTTATTATTATTTTTTTATCATTATTTTTTTTTTTAATGTTTAAGCGCCAGGCCACTAATGATATATATATTTTATGCAGGAAAGATGTCTGACGACTTGTCTTTTCCCTTCGTTCGCTCAGAAGGAGGGTTCCCACATGCACCAGTGGACCGGGTAGTGTTCGCCTTGATTAAAGATCACGATTCTGAGTGCAAGAGACTTCACCTATGGGGAAGGTGGTACAGCCAGATTATCCAAGGCCGCCGCAGTTTTAGTTCCGCCTCGCCTTCCGAACCCATAGTTACGATCCCCTATGCGGACAAACCCCCGGTGGAGTATGCCGTGGAGGTAAAAAATTGGAATTCAGACGACCTTCTCCAGCCTGCAATCGGCGCTATTCCGGTACAGCCGCCGCCGGCCATAGATATCTTGGGAAGGCGAATCTGTCAGGGTGAAGCACGCCCTTGGGGACAGGCTTACAATATTGGATTGAATCCGCGACCGCTTGCTGGATACCTGCCATGGGCCCGGTACATTTTAGCGGCGAAAAGAGCTCACCTGACGAAGATAGGTTTATATTCCGCCGTCTACGTCTCGCTTTTCGAGTATCCTACTCCTCCAACGTGGTGGACAAAGGCTTTCATTGAACAATGGAATATCCCCACACATACTTTCCTGGCAGCGGATAGGGAAGTTTCCATTTCTCTAGAGGAATTCGTTGAGCTTTCAGGTTTACCGGCGAGGGGGGAGCACTACGAAGAGCTGCTTCCTCCTGATGAGTACGTCTTTGCCACCAAGCAGGTGGTACTTGACTTGACTCCGGAAAATGCCATCCAGCATCAGCATCCGGGCTTGGTGAAGGTGTTGGAGATTTACGAGGAGCTTCATTTGGAATTGGGCGACCGAGGAGTTAGTTTTGCGGACTTCATTGCTCGTTTTATTCGCCCGGAATTTTTATCAGAGCAAGGTGAGAAGTTCGCCCAACTTGCTGATCCTTTTGGTTTCGGCCTGGACCGCCGACCTTCATCGGAAATTGATCAGCGAAGTTTTTACCTTCCCGGCACTGCTAGCGTCCCTTTCTCAGAGATCGCCGTTCCTGGCATGGATGAGGAGACCTTCTTCATCGGGTTCTTAGGTCTGTGGCTGTGCAGCTTCGCGCTTCCCATGCACCCACGCCTCATGAGGTCTTCTGTCTTTTACCCGGCGCATCAAATGGTGGCCGGTCTGCAGTTATCAGTGGGGATTGCCGGGTTGGCTTACCTCTACAATGGACTTAGCGTAGCGGCGGACGCTAATGAACCTGGGGTACAGCCTGCTAACTTCCCGATGCACTACTTCACTTCTTGGATGGAGCTGCATGTTCGAGGAGTGTTTGGTGCCCACAAGACTCCTCCATTCTTTGAGAGATTCACACTCCCAAGAATCATGCGATTGGTCGGGGCTTCCATCGTGTTTGCACCTCCGCGGGAGTCTAGGGGACTGCTTCTGCGTTCGCATCTAGTCGGGGCGAAGACCTCTTTTGTGGATAAGGTCATCACCATGGGTTCCGAGACCACTAAGTCGGTGGTGCCGCTGCGTGATGACTTTAAGGGTGGTGTCTCCGTGTTGAAGGCTCGGGAAATCCTCCATCTTTATTCCATTCGGCCGGGCTACTTGGTATTTAGGCAGAATGACACGGCCCTCTTCATGAGGTATAACCCGCATCGATTTGCCCGGCAATCGAGTTATAACCAAGGAGTCCCGTTGGAAGCCTTCTTGAGAACACCTGCAGTCGGTCCAGAGGGAGTACGGAATGCGATGCATCACTTCATCCGGCTCAATACAGGCTCCTACTTTTTTATCAGTGAGCCCAGCTGTACCCCTAAGATACTCAATTCGTATGTGGCCTGGTACGCGCACGCGATGGGCCCAATCATCTTGATGGAGAAACGTCTATTGGTCGATCGTAGGGCTGCGCCTCCCGGCGGCAATCGCAAGGCTCCATTGCAGCCCAGGGTTCAGGTTATCCCTCCGACGAAAGAGGCCGGAGCTGATCGACCACGGGTGTTGGCCCCTCCGCGTGGACTGCCACTGCCTACTACGGTGGATGCCCCAACGGCGCCCCGTGCTCCGACAAAGACGGTTAAAGCGGCATCGCCGGAGTCGGGTGCAGGAGCGGACATCGGGACTCGCCGCCCGAAAGTGACTGCCAAAACTGGCAAGCGCAAAGCTGCTCCCAGTGGGTCCAAGGCTGGCGGGCAAAAGAAGAAGAAGTCCACTTTACCCCTCGACGCGATTCTTAACTTAGAGTCCGCGGCTCATCCTGCCGAGACTATATGTGAGTATGGCAGCAACGAGGGTTTCGTGGTGGACCCTGAGGACACCAACCTAGCCGCCGCCATTGCAGCTTCGGAGCGATCGGCGAGGCTCGAAGCAATGTTAAGCAGACTCGCTGAGTCAGGTAATCCTCAGCCTCCTTATTTGTCATTTTATCCCACTTTTTATTATTATCTTTAGCTAATATTTGCCTCATTTTCAACAGGGGTATCCACTGAAGAGGCCATTGCTGCCTCTTTGAAGACTTTCCAGGGGGAGGAGAAGAAGCGTACCCTAGCGAGCGTCGGTATGTTTTATCCCTTTCTCTTTTATACGGAAAGTTCGTTATCTTTTTATGATAGTCGACCTGACCTTCTCTTGTTTCTTTACAGGGGTTGTATTAATCGGCGCAAGGACCCTTCCCAAGCCCGTCATCGAAGTCCCAACTCCGTCGAAGCTGCCGCAAGAGCCTCGGCTTGATGCAACAACGAGGGATGCTCTGAAAAATCTGGAGGCATCCCTCTACACGGATGAGGAGGCTTCGCTCAAGGAAGCTCTGATGGCATCTGTCTCATCGGCTCAAGAGGAGCGGAAGCGGTCCAGACGCGAAGCTAAGGCGCGCAGAGCTGCTCTGGCCGCAGGAGCGGGCCCTAGCACTGTTCCTCACGCTAGTACTCCTTCTGAAGAGCCCCCTGTGGCCCTGTCTACCGCTCGTCGGCAAGTTGCGCGCGCGGTTCGGAATGCCAATGATAAATCCGCTTCAGGTAGTACTCCTTTCAGAGCCTTGTTGTATGACTTGTAAAACTATTGGCTTATACATATCTCATCTTGCAGGGTCGAGTCCAATTGAGGGGGAGGCGGAGACGACCGTCGAACCCAAGGGAGCGGAAGAAGCGGTACTCGCCGAACCCGAACCGACAGTGGACAACTTTGTCGAGGCCATGGGGCCTGGAGCCGAGATTGAGGATCCTACCGCGGAGAAAGTCATTGATGCCGTACCCGAAGTGGCGGCAGATGAGATGATTGTCTCGACCGAGCCGGAGGCGGTAGAGGGCGAGGTACTTGAGGCTGGGGACCTCGTGGTGCCGATGGACGGGGCAGCTGTAATCGCTGATCCTGAGGGAGCAGCAGGTGAGGCGGCCATGATTCCTGAGGAGGAGCTAGGCGCTCCTTCTCAGGAATCTGGAAATGTTCCTATCTTGGCCCCCCCTGTCTATGGTTCCCCGCCGCCTGCAGAGCTTGAGAGCATAACAACGGTTCCCCTTGAGTCGGGTGATGAAGCTACAGGCGGTGGTCTTCCGTCAGTGGAGGAAGGGACTGCCTCAGTTTCTGCTGGCAGCTCGTCAGGTAAATTTTTTTTTAGTCACCAGCGTTTCCTTTTTTTTTTGTATATATCTTGTGATCTCTTCTAACAAGCTTGTTCTTGCAGGTGCGGCCAGTACCGATGCTCCACTGCTCGAGGGAGTACCGTCAACTACTGCTTTGGCAGTAGTCACCTCCCCGTCTTCCCTTGTACCGTCACGGATGTTGGAAGGTATGGGTTCACGACTCATGCATTAATCTTTCAAAAATGCGGCTTTTGTACTAACGTTACACTATTGTGCCTTTGCAGGAGTGCTTTTTGATCACTTATATCAAGTGTTGCTCCCGCACTTCTCTTTCCCATCCGGACTCGCTTCTCCCTCTAGTGGCGCCGGTAATATCTTTGTTTACCCTTTTTTTTTATAGCAATGGGACGATTTCTAACTTTTCCTTTTCTTTATTGCAGTGCCACAAATCGAAGGAGGGGATGCAAGCCCTGTCGCGCTACCGGCCCTCCCGGCTTTGCCGTCCGCCGTACCTGGTATGGTAAATTTCCTTTTGGTAATCCCTCAACATCTTTTGAACCATCGTTTAAACCTGTTTTGTTTTGCAGCTATTGTTCCGGCTCCGGTCCCCTTCGAGGCTCGCGTCCTTTTACCGGCAGGCCCCTTTTTGAGACGTCCGTCTTCAAAGGGTGCGGTGATGAGTCTAGGCATGCTGAGCGGGTATATCGACGAGCTCAGCATGGACGCTCTCCCTTCCGCTGCAGATTTCGCTGTGGATGTTAACCCCATGTTAGCGGCGCTTGTAACTTTTCACAGCGAAGGCGTCGTTGAATCTTGGGTTAATCACTGCAGGGAGATTGAGGCTTGCTTGTACCGGCTGGAGTTGACGCGCCCTGCTCCCGAAGTTTTAGCTCTGAGCGCCCAATGCACAACTTGGCTCGAGAAAAGCACTTCGCACTCCCGCCACTTGGAGCAAGAAGCAGCTCGGAGACTAAGGGAATGCCAAAAGACCTCAAACGAAACGGCCCATCTGCGCGCTGAGGTTGAGGCAAATGCTGCCCAAGTGAAGACTATCTTTGAGGGTCTCTTGGAGCGCATCTCCCATGGGCTAAATTTAAAGAGGAAGCTTGACGTGGCTAAGCGCTATATCCCAAGTCGGGAGGCTGCTTATCAGGGCGTGAGGGAGCGGCTTGCACTGGTCTTGCGGCAACGAGCCCAAGTGGAGGCAGAGTTGACGGCGGTAGCCGAGCAGGAGAAGGCGTGGAAGGAGATATGCGAGCGATTGCT
The DNA here is from genome assembly GCA_030015575.1 of Agapanthus africanus. Lineage (NCBI taxonomy): Eukaryota > Viridiplantae > Streptophyta > Magnoliopsida > Asparagales > Amaryllidaceae > Agapanthus > Agapanthus africanus. The sequence continues at coordinate 103,732,058 of JASDDO010000019.1, forward strand.
ACATCTGTGCAAGACGCTCCCTTCCCAGTAGCTGCCATTGTATCAATATACTTGTAATTTTCTTTTTTGAATAAAATGTATACATTCTTTATTCTTTTATACGATTCGCCATGTGCTTGATTGAGTTAATAAATAAAGATACACATTTTTTTTTGCGATGTCTTGTATCATTTCTTTGTTTTCTCCCTTCTCTTATTATCAGCATGCTGTCTTGATAAACATGATTGACAGGTAACAGAGTAAGCATTTTGGTTTCTTCAAGATATAACGATGGCTTAGGCCGCAGGTTCGGATCTGCTGCCTAAGACTTTTCAACTCTATGAGCCGTGAGGGTCTCATAGAGACTTTTCTCCCTACGGATCGAGAGGATCTCGTAAGTGGATTTTCTCCTTAGGAATCGTGAGGATTCCCAAGTGTAGTTTTCTCTCATAGGTCGAAAGGATCTCATGAGAGAATTTCTCCCTCTTACGAGTCGAGAGGGCTCGTGAGCGGTTGTTTCCCTCTTTGTCGAGAATCGACTTCAGAGAGTGAGACCCGTGAATAGTATGCAAGAGACCATTTAGGATTGACTTGCAGGATCCCATTGCCCTTCTTACGAGTCGAGAGGGCTCGTGAGCGGTTGTTTCCCTCTTTGTCGAGAATCGACTTCAGAGAGTGAGACCCGTGAATAGTATGCAAGAGACCATTTAGGATTGACTTGCAGGATCCCATTGTTCAGGAAGCAAGTTTTTGAATCCTTACTGCCCGAGATGTGAGTCAGAAAAGCTCTCGTCACGGAGCGTTTGTATCCGTGAGTTGAGAAGTTTTGCGAGGGATTATTTGTTTCCCAAGCGCCAAGGATTATTTGTGTCCTTGGGGTTTGAAACGAGTCGATGGTTCCCACGGAGGCGCTGGTGGCTCTGCGAGTCGACGCGGATCAGAAGGCTCTCGTCAAGAAGTGTTTGTATCCGTGAGTCGAGGAATTTGCTGGGATTATTTGTTTCCCAAGCGCCAAGGATTATTTGTGTCCTTGGGGTTTGAAACGAGTCGATGGTTCCCACGGAGGCGCTGGTGGCTCTGCGAGTCGACGCGGATCAGAAGGCTCTCGTCAAGGAGTGTTTGTATCCGTGAGTTGAGAATTTTTGCGAGGGATTATTTGTTTCCCAAGCGCCAAGGATTATTTGTGTCCTTGGGGTTTGAAACGAGTCGATGGTTCCCACGGAGGCGCTGGTGGCTCTGCGAGTCGACGCGGATCAGAAGGCTCTCGTCAAGGAGTGTTTGTATCCGTGAGTCGAGGAATTTGCTGGGATTATTTGTTTCCCAAGCGCCAAGGATTATTTGTGTCCTTGGGGTTTGAAACGAGTCGATGGTTCCCACGGAGGCGCTGGTGGCTCTGCGAGTCGACGCGGATCAGAAGGCTCTCGTCAAGGAGTGTTTGTATCCGTGAGTTGAGAAGTTTTGCGAGGGATTATTTGTTTCCCAAGCGCCAAGGATTATTTGTGTCCTTGGGGTTTGAAACGAGTCGAGGGTTCCCACGGAGGCGCTGGTGGCTCTGCGGGTCGACGCGGGTCAGGAAGCTCTCGTCAAGGAGTGTTTGTATCCGTGAGTCGAGGAAATTGCTGGGATTATTTGTTTCCCAAGCGCCAAGGATTATTTGTGTCCTTGGGGTTTGAAACGAGTCGATGGTTCTCACGGAGGCGCTGGTGGCTCTGCGAGTCGACGCGGATCAGAAGGCTCTCGTCAAGGAGTGTTTGTATCCGTGAGTTGAGAAGTTTTGCGAGGGATTATTTGTTTCCCAAGCGCCAAGGATCATTTGCGTCCTTGGGGTTTGAAGCGAGTCGATGGTTCCCACGGAGGCCCTGGTGGCTCTGCGAGTCGACGCGGATCAGAAGGCTCTCGTCAAGGAGTGTTTGTATCCGTGAGTTGAGAAGTTTTGCTGAAGTCGTTGGTTTCTTCGGTTGAAATGAACCGTTGGGGTTTAGCTTCGTCGTTTGACGGAACCCGTTGGGGAAGTATAGTTCCTTCTTTGTTTGCGCCCTTGGATTGTATACAGGGATCGATGTGATCTTAACTGTAGGGCCGAAGTTTCATCATTTCTTATTTTTGTTTTATTTTATTTCCGCGATGCTCTATCATTTCAGCTTTTATATCGCGAAGGTCGCGATTGCCCAATCATTTCGGCTATTTTTCGCGGTGCCCAATCATTTCGGCTTTTTTATTTTATCTTTACTCGTTGCTTTTTATTACGAGTTGCCCGATCATTTCGGCTATTTTATTTTATCTTTACTCGTTGCTTTTTATTACGAGTTGCCCGATCATTTCGGCTATTTTGCATGCATACATTTTACTTGCTGCTTTTTATTGCAAGTTGCCCTATCATTTCGGCTATTTTGTATGCATGAGCGGCCTACTGGCTTTCGCCATAAACCTGAAATTGGACACCGATTTCGGCATCAGCACCGCTGCAACTGGAATATTGCCAGGAGCGAATCATCATTTGCCTCCGTTATTGTCGAATAAAGGGGGGCTTAGCGATCAGGGTTAGGGACCTGTCGACTAAGGCTTTCGATTTCATGAGCCGTAAGGGTCTCATAAAGGTATTTCTCCCTACAAGTCGTGAGGATCTTGTAGGTGTATTTTCTCCTTAGGAACCGTGAGGGTTCCTAAGTGTTTTGTTCTTCTGTAAGTCGTAAGGATCCTACAGGAGGGTTTTCTCCTCATAAATCGAGGAGATTTATAAGGGTTGTTTACCATGCGAACGTATTCCCAGTTATGGATGAAATTTGGCGAGGGAAATGTTTATTCGCGCCCGTGGATTGTATACAAGGGTCAATATTGAGCCACTTGTAGGGCAATATTGGAAGTTTGTGGGGGCTTGCTTAAGCACAGGTTTAGGTTTCTGTAACTTAAGACTTTCAAATCTCATGAGCCGTGAGGGTCCCATAAGAGAGTTCTCCTTACGAGTCGTGAGGATCTCGCAAGCGTATTTTCTCCTTAGGAATCGTGGGGATTCCTAAGTGTGTTGTTCCCTTGTGAGTCGTAAGGATCTCACGCGGGTGGTTTCTCCTTACAGGGTCGAGAGGACTCTGTAAGGGTTCTTTAACGAAGTTGCGCCCTTTCGGGTTTTCACAAACATTCGCCGGCAGTCCTGCTATTTTTACTCACGAAGCCCTTTCGGGTTTTCATCCGTGCCCATCTTGCTTATGGACATACCGTTTTTTTTTGTTTTTTTTTTTTTTTTAATCATCTCGTTAATCTAAAGATGCTGCGGTAGTAGTTTTAAAGACGTTTCGGTCTGATATTAGTTTAAGGACATTTCGGTCCAACGTTGAGAGGCTGGCTACTGCTTATAAAGCCTGAGCTTAGGAAGATAGCGAGCGGACATAGTCGTCATCTATCATTGACCTAAGCTAAGGCTCGTTAAGCGTAATATTTCTTTAGGAAGCGACCGTTTATTGGCCTGAAAGGCCTTTCACCGTGCATGTCTATGAGTAGATAGGCCCCGCCCTGGTAGACCTTATCAATGATGTACGGTCCTTCTTAGTTTGGCTCAAACTTTCCCCGCTTGGCGCGATTGGGGATCATGGGCCTTTTGACGACTAGCACGAGTTCGCCTTGGCGGAATGTCCTCGGACGGCTCAATCTTTCATATGAGCGCGTCATCTTTGCTTTATAAGCTTCCAGATTTTGCTGTGCTAGAAGCCGGATTTCATCAAGGGCGTCAAGCTCTTCAAACCGAAGGTGAGCATTTTCTTCGTCCGTCAACTCGTAATGGACTGCCACTCGTAGAGAGGGTAATTCTATCTCGAGGGGGAGTACTACTTCCGTCCCAAATACCAACGCGTACGGCGTTGTATTTGTGGCCGTTTTAAATGTAGTTCGATACGCCCAAAGCGCCTCTTGCAATCTTTCGTGCCAATCTCTCTTATTTCGTGACACCGTTTTCTTCATGATCTTCGTCAAGGTCTTGTTGAAGGCCTCAGCTAGACCGTTAGCTCGGGGGTTATAAACTGAGGAATATCTCCAGTCTATATTGTGCTGCTGTGCGAAGCGGCTAATCTTATGACTTCGGTAGGCTGGCCCATTGTCAGAGATGATCCTTCTTGGGGTTCCAAACCGGTATATGACATGCGTTTTGAAGAAATGGAGGATGTTTTCCGTTTTCACTTCCCTCAACGGTACCGCTTCTGCCCATTTGGAGAAGTAATCAGTCGTCGCCAAGATGAAACGATGTCCTTTTGACGATGCTGGCTCGATGGGACCGACTATGTCAGTTCCCCACATTTCGAACGGCCAACTAGCCACTGTTGGATGCAGTGGATTGGGATGCTGATGGATGAAGTCCCCATGAATTTGACATGAATGACATTGCTTCGCATATTCGAGGCAATCCTGCATCATCGTGGGCCAGTAGTAGCCCATCCGCTTTATCTTCAACTTCATCTTAGGGCCTGCTTGGTGGGAACCGCAGAGTCCGTCGTGAACTTCTTGGACGACCCTTCTCGCTTCGCCAGGTCCTAAGCATCTCAACCACAGAGAATCGAATGACCTTTTGTACAGAGTATCATTGACGAAGGCGAAAGACAGAGCTCGTTTCGTGAGCTGATGTCTTGTGGACGCTTCTTCAGGTATTCGGTGGAACTTGAAGTAATCTATGAAGACTTCTCTCCAGTCCCCGGTATTTTCCCAGTCTTTTACTTGCAGGGTTGTCTCCTCTTTCGCTCCTTTTTCTTCAGACGATTCCGGAGATATTTCTGTTGGGGCGAGCACTCGACGGCTTTGCACCACGATTCTAACGTCGTCGAGGTTCTCGTCAGCCAGTTCTTTAGCAAGTTTGGCTAGTGCGTCTGTTTTGCTGTTTTCCGCGCGCGGTATGCTTTCCAACGTGTAAGAGGGAATTTGGGTTAGCAGTTGTTGCACTTTTTCACCGTATTTTACCAATTCCGGTTTACATGTTTGGTAATCGCCGTTTACTTGACTGACGACCAGTTGGGAGTCCCCGTATATGAGGAGGCTCTCAATTCCCATATCAATGGCGATCTCAAGGCCTGCTATCAGAGCTTCATATTCAGCTTCATTATTCGTCCTCGGCTCCGCTAAGGAGAAGGCGAAGCGCATTATTCCTCCTTGGGGAGTCACAAAGATGAGTCCCACCCCCGATTTGATCGTTGGCGTACTTTGTTTGTGCTTTTTCATAGAAGACGCTCCATCGAAGTAAAGCTCCCAACGGGTATCACCACTGTCGATTGCGTCAAATGCATGTCTGTCTGGCAAATCGCAGTTTAACGGAGAATCGGCCGGTATGGGATGCTCAGCAAGGAAGTCAGCGATGGCCTGGCCTTTTACTGCCTTGAGAGGTTGATATGTTATGGAAAATTCCATCAAGAGCAGGGCCCATTTAGCGAGTCGTCCTGTCAATATGGCTTTTGACATTAAATATTTGAGAGGGTCCACTTTTGAAATCAGACGGACCTCGTGGGCCAACGCGTAGTGCCTAAGCTTTGTTATTGCGAAGATCAATGCCAGGCAGTGTTTTTCAATGGGAGAATAGTTGCTTTCTGCCCCCAGCAGCACTCGACTTAAGTAGTAGAGCGCCCTTTCTTTCCCTTGATCGTTCTCTTGTGCCCATAATGCGCCTAAGGAACCTTCGAGGGCGGTTGTATAAAGAATAAGAGGCTTCCCCTTAACCGGAGCAGCCAACACCGGCGGGTTCTGCAGGTATTGCTTGATCTCATCCAGTGCGCCTTGGCATTTTTGATCCCAAACGAATGGGGTTCCCTTCTTCATCAGGTGACTATAAGGGCGGCACTTTCCTGAAAGGTTGGCTATAAATCGCTGTATGTATGCGAGTTTCCCTTGGAGAGACCGCAACTGTTTGAGAGTCCTCGGCGGAGGCATTTCCATGATCGCTTTGATCTTTGACGGATCTATTTCAATACCTCGGTGTCGAACGACGAATCCTAGGAATTTGCCCGAGGAAACCCCGAACGCACATTTAAGAGGATTCATCTTCAAGTTGTACTGCCGAAGGCGTTGAAATACAGTCTTCAGATGCTCGAGATGTTCCTCGTATGATTTGCTTTTAACCACGAGATCGTCGATATAGCATTCAACGATTTCGTGTATAAGGTCGTCGAAGATCTTCGTCATGGCCCTCTGATAAGTAGCACCAGCGTTCTTCAAACCGAAGGGCATCACCTTATAACAAAATATCCCGAGAGGGGTCCTGAAAGCTGTGTGTTTCTGATCTTCAGGATGCATTTTTATTTGATTATACCCCGACGAGCCGTCCATGAAGGAGAAAACCTCATGAGTGGATGTATTGTCTATCATAAGTTCAGTAACTGGCACTGGGAAATCATCTTTTGGGCAGGCTTTATTAAGATCCCGAAAGTCTACGCATATGCGCACCGTCCCATTTTTCTTCATCACTGGGACGATGTTAGCGATCCATTCAGGGTATTGAACTTCCTGGATGAAGCCAGAGTCTATCAGCTTTTTGACTTCGGCGTTGATGCTCATCTCAAGCTCGAGTCGCATTCTTCTTGGCGCCTGTTTGACTGGCTTGATGTCCGGGGATATCGCCAATTTGTGTACAGCAATTTCTGGATCTAGTCCCGGCATTTCGGAATAGTTCCACGCGAAGCAATCTTTGTGTTGTAGAAGCACATCCTTCAACGCAGTCACCCTTTCTTCAGATAACAGCTCGCTGATGAATGTTGGTCGCGGGTCATTTTCCGTCCCCAACTCAATTTTCTTGAGATTATCTGCAGTGGTGTGGATTCCATCCTCCAGTTCTTTCGGAGCTGGGGGAAATTCTGAGATTACCTCATCGCTGCTGTTTTCAAAGCACCAAGGGAAGTCGTTCATGTCCTCGGATTCTTCTTTTAATATTGTTACCACGTGGCAAGTGCGAATTTTCTGCCAATCCCAATGCGGAGTTGGTTTTTCTTTTGCAGCCTCGGGTTCGTGCTTCTGTGGTGGCGCTACCCTCCAGTTATCAGAAAGCGCGAATTTGCCTAACTGATATTGGTCCTCAACCCAATTCTTAAAGGTGAAACAATCTTCAAGCGGATGCCCTACTACTCGATGGTAAGAGCAATAATTTGGGTTGGAGACTTCGCCTGCTTGCTCAGGGTGTTTAGACTCTGGCAGAGTAAGCATTTGATGTTTTAGAGCAAGATCAAGTATTTTCCTTGTTTTGTTCCGAGGAAACGAGTATGCTCGACCCATTTTCTTCATAAGGGCTAGGTCAATAACGCTCGACTCTCGTATGCGTGGCTTCTTAGCTCTGTCTTGTGGTTGTCGAGCACCTTTTCGGCCCCTCGACTTGTTTTCGCTTTCGCGTCGAACCCTTTTTGTAGCAGGCTGACGTGGGGTAACATCTTCGTTCTTTACTGCCTGTCGAAGGAGACGCTGTGTCTTGGCTTTCTCATAGATTGCCATTTCACGATCATGATCATCTCGGGCTTTTTGACTCGCATCCTTTATAAGTTTGCTCATCTGGTTTTCAGACGATGGACTGGGAGGTCTTGCATCAGGAACTCTTGCTGATTCAGGATTAGCGTCTTCCCATTGAGCGTCCGCTTCTTCATCAAAGTCATACATGGCATAACAGCTGTTTATTAACTCCCGTTTCTTTGGCCGGATGTACCCGAGCCCTTTTGTTTCCGTTCTCCCGTTAGGCAGTTTGCATTGAGTTCCGGGAACGTTCCAGACCTTGTCATAGAATTTGGCTTTTCTGATGGTCTGTGTGAAGGACATCCCTTGGCGTTTCAGCAGTTTCTTCAAACCTTCGGTATAATATCTGGGAAGACGGATAGGCTGAAGCTTGTCGAGCGTGGGATCCGCGCCATGCCAAATTTCTTTTTCCACCTTGTTTTCTTCAGAACGGTAGAATAGGATTGCCTTCTCGCCTTTTCTTCCGGGAGGGATATAGAATGTCTGCAATTCTTCTACGCTGTTGGTGTCGAGTGCATCCAGTTCTTTGTAATGTTCAAGCGGCACCATGGTTACCTGCAGACTTCGCTCTTCATCAGTGGAAATCTGTATTGAGGGCCGAGCGGGGAATACAGCATGAACTTCATCCTCTGAGTCACTACCGAAGATCAATGAAGGAACAGATGGTCCTGGCCTGGTGGACTGGGACGGACCTGAATAAATTATATCCTCCTCCTCCTCGGTGTCACTGCCGAAGACAGGGATGGTTGCGTTAGTTTTGTTCTCCGGTTTGTGACACCTTTCCGTGTCTTCGAAACTCGGTAGGAAGTATTTGGCATCTTCATACTTGCGAACTTCGTTCACGGAAAACGGATTCAACTCTCCTGCCACTGTGTACTCGAGGCCGTCCCTAGAATACTTCATGCACTGATGCTGTGTAGAAGGGATGATATTGTACTCGTGTAGCCATGGTCGGCCGAGCAGAGCATTGTAGCACGTCTTGGCGTCTATAACATGGAATTTGATGTCTGTGACGAGCACCCCGAAGCGTAGCGTCAATATCACAGATCCAAGAGTCTTTGAGGATTGAGAGTCGAAACCGGAGATGGTGATTTTATCTCGGGCGAGGTGTTGGACACTCATGCAAATCTCTTTTAACACTCGCACATTGAGTAAATTGACAGACGATCCGTTATCGACTAAGATTTTTCCTATCTTTATGTCATGGCAGTATCCTGAGACATAAAGGGGGCGATTGTGTTCACACGTCCCGAGGAGAAGGTCTTCATCACCAAAAGCAACGTCGGCTGTGTGCACCTCTTCCAATTCATCCTTCATCTTTTGTTCGGCTAAGAAGGCTTGGAACTGGTCCGGATCTTGTAGGGCCTTAATCAAAGAATCCCTCGCTTCTTTCGATAGCAATAGGGCATCGAGAATGCTGAGTTGTGAGGGTAGCTTTCTCAGATGCGCCAAGACATTGTAATCTACTTTATTCCTTTTTGGGGGATTCTTGGCGGTTAACTCTTCCGCAACTTGGTCATCCAAAGCGATGTCTTCAGAGACCTTCTCTTTCCCTTTGTTTTTCTTATTCAAGGGTCCGAGGTTCTTTTCGGGTAATGTTCGATTGCGCAGCTGTATATTCTCGCAGGCCTTTGGTTCTTTTTCTTTTCCCGAAGTGGATTCTTCGAAGAGGGGACCAAGCTCTAGCTCTTCATCTGAGTCGCTCCCAAATGTAGGCACTTGTGACCCGGTAGTGTTAACCATGTGACAATTGCCGGCAGTTCTTTCAAGTTCTTTAGTCGTATTTCTTTGTTCTCGACGAATTTTACGTTTTTCCCGTTTAAATCGTTGTCGATTTGCGACGTATCCTTGCCACCATCCATTGAAAGCTTTGCAATCTTGGGTGGAATGCGAGACCTTCTGATGGTATAAGCAATAAGAGGGGTGCATCTCTACCATGCGAGTAACTTTTTCTTCAGAGGGTGGTAGTTTCATGCCCATCGATATGGCCTTAGCGAACTTCTTTTTTATCTTGAATTGGCTTTTGTCAGCGGTGGAGGCATTTTGCTCCAACGGGATCATTTCAGCTCCTTCCTCAAGTCGCTGACGCTTGGCCCTTTCGAATATAGCCGTCTCGCGTTCTCGATCAGCCTTGCTTTTCAACCGAGCTTCATTAAGAAACGCGCTGATCGTTTCAACTGGTAACCCTGGGGTTCCTGATTCGGTATTTGCCCCCAGCGTTTCAGTGCCAGAAGTCCCTTCATCATTCGTGACCGAATGAGAGATCATATGACAGCTCGCTACGCACTCCTCGGATTCATCCGATGAACTTTCCTCCTCATCTTCTTTTTGGAAGACGTGATCAAGGAAATCTTGGAGCGTAATGGGAGTCCGTGCCTTTTGGTTGTACTCATCTAGCGCATCGATTTGCTTTTGTAAGTCCGTGCGCTTGTCATCAGGCTTCACGGGCTTCTTAGATTTCTTCTTCTTCTTTTTCGAAGATTTTGACGGCTGGCTATGAACGCTTGAACTACCACCATCGGTCTTCGGAGTCGGTCGTGGCTTCAACATCCCCTCAATAACCTGCGGTTCCAAGGGGTTCTTCCACTTGACCGCTGGGCAGGTTTGAAGATCATTTAGCATTCTCCTCGTTTTGGCCGATAATACAACCTCCCAGGGAGCCTCTTCAATGACGGAGCATGTTGCCCCCGGCGCATTCGTTCCCTTATAGGTGTGAGGCTGCGGAGGGTTCACCTTCTATTTGTCAGATAGCGCAAATTTGCCCTGACGGTACTGATTCTCCAGCCAATTTTTGAAGACGTAACAGTCTTCGATTGGATGTCCCAACACTCTATGATAAGGGCAGTAATTAGGATCGTTAACGTCACTCGGTTGTGACGGACGTTTTGGATCTGGCAGATTTATGAGCCTGTTGCGCAATGCCAGCTCGAATAGCCTCCTTGTTTTATCGCGAGGGAAGGAGTAAGCACGTCCCATCCTGTCCTCAAGGGGTACGTATGGGCGCGTATTGTTCGGACGAGCAACCGGCTTCGAGTCGTTCGGTTGTTGTTGGGCATTAGCGACGATGATCGCTTTTCCTTTTCCTTTATCGTTTCGGGGGTCCGGCTTCGGGAGAGGGGGTTTATGGCCCATCTGGTCCATCTGTGCCAATTTGTCGATCAAAGCCTGGAAGGAAGTCGGCTTGAAGAACATCATAAATTGTGAAATAGTTGCTTGTGGATCAAGGGTTCCAACAAACATTCCCACCGCTGGAGCTTCTTCTATGCGCTGTTCGCACTTAGACCATAGATTACGCCACCGTATAGCGTACTGAACCCACGTCTCGCCGGGTTTTACCCTGGCGTTAATCAGTGCCGTCATTGGGGTACGCTCGCTGGCACTTGCAAAACGTTGGGTGAAGAGCAGCTCCATCTCCGCAAAGGTTTTAATAGAGTCGTTGGGGAGCTCGGAATACCACTCGAAAGCCGTATCTGATAAGCTTCCAACAAATTGGCGCAGTAACAACTTGTCGTCGCCGCCTGTATTACCACAAAGCGCCCTGAACTGGGCAACATGTTGATGGGGATTGCCGGTCCCTTTGTAAACGTGAAACTTGGAAATCGTGTAACCCGGCGGGTACTTGATTTGGTCATACCAGCCCGGATATGGCCGTCCCGTTTTTACAACGTGGCCGGCTGCTTCGGCCGCCTGATGCACCCGTATTTGTTGAGCAATATATTCATCCAAATCAGCTTTTGATATGGTATCCTCTTTAGCTGCGGATAGAGCCGGTGGAGGATTCGATGTCTCTCCCCTATCATCTTCAAGAATGATCGGGGGATCTCCAACAGGTGGATCTGGTTGAATCATCATACCCACCACATCCTGGAACAGGAGGGCCATTTTCTTTATGTTGGCTGCCTGTTCCGCAGCCTCTTTGTCTCTCTTTTCCAGTGTTCGGCGGAGGAACTCAGCGTCGGTCTCTTCCTCTTGGCGTTCATCTAAGGACGTCTCAGGATTCTCTTTTGGCCCCGTGAGTGCAGCCATTGTAGTCATCATCTCCTGGAGCTTTTGTTGCTGCTCCTGAGACTTGGTCACTGACCGGGTAAGCGGTCGGTGGCCCGTAGAAGTACGACTTTCTTCTTTTCCCGAAGCCATATAGACCGTATGTACTATCATGCCCCCTGACTTGGGGCGTTTAGGTTCGCCGCTTTTAGATTTTGTCATCGTCGCGGGAGCTTTCTCTGGTCTTTTCCTTTTATGGACCTTTGAGGTTGAAGGAGCCGTTGAAGTGGGCCTCCTAGCATTTGTTTCCCCCTGCCGTTTAATGGGGTGGTTCTTGTCTTTTTCCACCTTCGCCCTTTTCTGGCGACGGAAGTGGTCTGAGTCAATCACGGAGTCTTGAACTCTCCGCCAGACTTTATAAATTTTGGACCACAGCCGTTGAGAGGGCTGTTCTTGTTTTGCCTCCGGAGCTTTCTCCACGGGCGGAGGAGATCTTTTCAATACGGCGATTGGGGAGTTCTTTCTCACTTTCCTCAGTAATTCAAAGCTGTTCCCAGTTGGAACAGCAGCATTGACCTCCGCCACTGGAGCAGGCGGGGTTAGCCCTGAAGGGGAGTTGCCCCCTGCTTTCCTTATTCGTTGCCAGTGACGACGTCGCGCACGACGAGCCATTGGGACTGGCTCGGAAATCGGGATAGTTTCCTGTTGCCCTCTGTTTGGGTGTGGGGCAGCTGCCAATGTCAGCCTATCAAAGACTGATGCTTTCTGACCAGCCGAAGGAGGAGTAGGAACCGTCAATCTTGTGAAGACTGACTTTCTGATAGGAGAAGCCGCTTCAACGACTTCCGAAGCTGTGGCCGATGCCCTCTTTAGGACAGCCATTTTATGATCCTGACCTAGCCTGGTGAAAACAGAGGCTGTCATCTTAGTAGCGGGCGACCCGTTGACAGGGGTCATGGTAGCAGTGAGCCGGTCGAACACCGACTTCTTGTTCGCTTCTGGTGCGGATATCGGCATGGAGAAGCTTGTAGGCGGGACCATGGTCCCGAAGAACAAGCCGGTGGTGGCTTGAGTCACCTGGTCTACCGGCAGAGTCAGGAAGGAAGCCGCTTGGGGCCCATATGCTATACCTCTCGGTGAGGTGGAACGTCCGCTGCAATGGCACTTCGAGCAGTTGGTGCAGTTGGTGGCCATTGGATCTTGAGTTCTGCGCCAGACAAAAGACCAAATCTTAGCAACTTGAAATCCGAGGACAACCATTTAACAAACCGCGATTGGTTCACGAAGACGACACACGAAGTGTGGAGTGGAAAGAGGAAAAGGTCCCACCGGGCGTGCCAGAATCTGTTCCCCTCCGAAAGACGGCGGCCTGCGACGTTAGGACGTCACGTGCCTGAGGTTCGGGGCAGATGCTATTTGGTTTTTATCCGTCCACCTCTTCGAAGATGCCAAGTTGATTTATGGCATCGTGTATCGAAGGTTTAGACGGATGCGGCCGATGTAGCAGACTTCGTCAGATTCCCCCTCAGGGTGAGGGGTTTTTGATTGTGGGGACACTCTTCCCTGCAGGCGCAAGCCCCTGCAGTTAATTACGCTACCGCATCGCGGTAACAACTTTCTCCTTCTCCAGAATTTCACTTCGTGTCGCGTGTGTTTGTTTTGTTTGTGGTTGCCCGTGGATTGTGTACGGAGACTGAGTAATATCGTCACCCGTAGGACGTGGATTAGTCCAAATCCGTATTTGCTTAGATTTGGGTTTGGTGTTTTTAGTTTAAGGATGCATTAGTCGCGTTGCGACTAAGATCAACTTAAACGTTCATCAAGGATACGCTAGTCCTGTTTTGGACTAAGATCGACTTGACGTAGTGATTGATTTAATTATCCGGCCATCGGGACTCGTCACCTCTCTGACGTCGTTGAGGGATTACAACGACATACGTCTGAGGAGTTCCGAGATGTACCCTTGAACCAAAGTTGGTTTGGGATTTTATTGTTTATTTAGATGTCTAAGGACACGTTAACCATATTTGGGGTTAAGATCAACTTAGACGGGACCGTTTAGATCCGATAAAAGAGCGTTTGGGCCCTATCGTGTCAGTTTAGGGACGTAACGGTCCATATTCCAGTTTAGGGACGTGGTGGTCCATTATTAGTTTAGGGACGTTTCGGTCCGTCGCCAGTTTAGGGACATAGTGGTCCGTCATTAGTTTAGGGACGTTTCGGTCCATCATTAGTTTAGGGACGTTTCGGTCCGTCGCCAGTTTAGGGACGTAGTGGTCCGTCATTAGTTTAGGGACGTTTCGGTCTGATTTTAGTTTAGGGACGTTTCGGTCCGTCACCAGTTTAAAGACGTAGTGGTCCATGTTCCAGTTTGGGGACGTGGTGGTCCGATATTAGTTTAGTGGTCGTTGGGACCCGTTGCCTCTTTGACGTCGTTGAGAAATTACAACGACAGGTGTCAAAGGAGTTCGGAGATGTACCCTCGGACCGGTCGTGACTTGGTTTATGAGAGGCATTTAATTTAAGGACTTACAGCCAGGATTGGGTTAAGTCCAATTTTTATTTTAGGCTCTGCCTGATTAAAAGAATCAACCTAAACAGGGCTCTGCCCTTTCATTATTTTGCAATCTAATTTGGGCCAGGCCCTTTTAAATAATGAGTTACAAAAAACTCAGGAATTTTCTGAACAGGGCTTTGCCCTTTTATTATTCTGCAATTGGGCCAGGCCCCTTTAAATAATGAGTTGCAGAAACTCAATAATTTTTTTGAGTTGGGCCAGGCCCTTTTGAATGATGAGTTGCACTTGTGCAGAAATTCAAGAATTTTCTTGATTTGAGAACAAAAAGTGCATAGCACTCTTGATCTAAATTTAGATCAAAGGAAAACAAGTTCTTCTTGTTTTTCCTTGATTTTACAGAACCAAGGGTTCATATCAAGTGCAAGGCACTATTTACTATTCTTTGATTTTTTAGAACCAGGGGTTCATATCAAGTGCAAGGCACTATTTATTATTTCTTTGATTTTTCAGAACCAGGGGTTCATATCAAGTGCAAGGCACTATTTTTCTTTTTCTTTTATTATTCCCTTTTAATTTTCTGTTTTTTCAGAAATTTTACCTTCTCTTTTTGTTCTTGATTAATCTTCAAGAGCTTTTTTTTTCCAGAAGTTTATCCTTCTCTTGATGATGATTGATTCTCCTTTTTCTTTCTCTCTTTTTTTTTTTTTTGAATGAGGTCTGGGCTCTTATTTATAGTACTCACAAATTTGTTAAATTTGTTACCAAGATCTTTCCTGAATAATTTTGGGAATTTTCCCACCATTGGATCTCTGATCCAAGGGTCTCTGTTTTACAGAAGAACAGAAAAGATTTACTAAAATTTTCATTCAGTTGCTGCGCAACTCACCAGCGCGTGACACGTGTCACGCATCCGTGCGCTTGCGCAGTTGCGATTGCGCAACTGCGCAGACACGTGTCGCGCATCCGTGCGCTTGCGCAGTTGCGATTGCGCAACTGCGCAGACACGTGTCGCGCATCCGTGCGCTTGCGCAGTTGCGATTGCGCAACTGCGCAGACACGTGTCGCGCTGCCATGCATTTGCGCAGTTTAAGTTTTAATTTTGTTTTCTGAAGAGCCTTGCTCTGATGGGACGCACTGTCTCGGGCGTTACGCCGCCGAATCACCTTCTGCCATGTGGCAAATTGCGCGCTGCGCACGGAAACCGAAGCGTTGCTTCGAATTTTGAATTTTCAAAATTCAGTAGAGCCTTGCTCTGATTGGGGGAAACAAATGTCTTCCCTATCTTTTGAGTAGTTTGCTTGTTTCGTTGATTCCGTTGTTTTTGTTATTTTAATTTCGAGAACGAAATTTTCTTTAAGAGGGGTATGATGTAATAACCGGTTCCACCATGTACTTAAATCCATATTTGAATAAATATTTTTATAATAATTTCATGTATACCATTCCGAATTATTTTTCATATTTAAATTTTCCTTACATTATTTCCTTTCCTAATAATCTTCATAATTATTTTCCTATTTTATCTAATTACCTAAACTCTACTTATATTATACCCAAAACCCAAACTTAAGCTAAACTCCAACCCATCTCTCATTTTTTCCTTTCCCCTATTCTGCAAGCCTAGCCCATTACCCTCACTCAACCCGTCCCGACCCATCTCTCCTCCCCTCTTTTCTTTTCCTTCTCTTTTCCTCTCTCTTCCGTATTTCTTTTTAAAACCCAACGGCTCCCTTTTCATCCTTCCTCGCCATGTCACCCTCAAGACCCACTCTTCGCCAACGGCCGTGACCTCGCCCTCGATCCCAACTCCCCGAGATCCCCTCCTCCAAATCCTCTTTTCCTCAACATCTTTCTCACCCTCTCTTAGTCTCACACTCTCTCCAGCCCACTCCACCTCCTCCAACTCAAATCCCGAGCTACTCTCCCTCACCGGCGACCACCTCCCACCACGCCAACGATCACCCAGCATCACCATAGACCACCCTCCATCGATGGAGACCTTCACAAGCAGCGGCTTCATCTTCATCATCACCACCGTAGCACCCATCACTCTCCCCGAGCTCGACCGCTAGAGAACCACGCCAGCCACCTCCACCGTCGACCCTTCCTTCTACCACCGGTAAGCTCCTCAACCTCATCACCACCAAGCTCCTTCTCTCTCTCTTTATCACTCTCCCTCTCTCTCACTCCCTCATCTTCTATCTCTCTCTCTAACTTACCCACTCTCAAACCCACCGCTGGCGACCACCTCACACCATCGGCGACATCCTTCAGGACCACTGCTCATCGTCACCAGCACCCTCACGAGACCACCGCCACTGCCAGCTTCCCCTGCAGCAGCAACCTCCTCCTCTTTCGACCTAGATGCAGACTTCACCTCCGGCCACCCGAGCTCCCTGCTACGACCATCACCGGTGACCTTAGCATACTACCACCAACACACCATTGCTGAGCCTCATCCCCTGAACACCATTGTAACCCATCATCAACACCACCTTATTGCCACCTCCTCTCTACCTTTCCACCACCAGAGCTCCGCTGCGACCACCGTCGAGGCAATGGACATCACCGAGCCCTTCCCAGCTGCCAAGCTTCTCCACCCACCACGAGTCACCGCCGTGCCTAGCCCCCATGCCTCTTCATGCCTGGACCCGGCCACTATGTGCCCATTGCATGACCGCCTCCGCACCATGGCTGTGCCCATTACTATACCAGCACCGTGCCCAATAGTTCCCAGTACCGTGTTCAGTAGTGCCTAGTACCGTACCACACCCAAGTCGCTACCTCATCCAATACCCTACCACACCCGCACCACCCACACGCCCACTCCCGTGTCATGCTGTACCACACCCGCACCATGCACTGAGCTAATACCGTGCCCAATACTGTGTCATGCCCGCATCGTCACCACACCCACTACCGTATCACGCCCGTGTCTCCACCGCGTCTAGTACCAGGTTATCGCACATGTGTTACACACCGTGTCCAGCATTGCGCCGTCTTGTGTGTCAAGACGAATCCTACACGTTGAGTCGCTTCTATATCAGCGACCCGATGCAAGTGGAATCTCCTTCCCTTGCTATATCATGCTACTATAATTTACAAGTTAATATTAGATAAATAGAGGTATTTGTGTGTATATGCGTGTGTGTGTGTATAGGTCATAATTGAATACGAATATATTGAACTATCGTATTGATTGTGTCGAATCGACCCTGCTCGGGTCTATTGATCGTATGAATCTCATTTTAGAATTTATATGAATAAATGGTGGTCGACCGATACACGTAGCCGAGCCCAAGCCTTGTTGTCGTCGTGCCTAGCCCATGCATGCAATGTGCCCATGTCGCGCTCTTCGTCATTGTAGTGGCACTATCGCCAAAGTCAAGTGAAATCCCTCACTTGTTTATCATGCTATTTTTAAACGTTAGCCGAAGCAATTTTATAATAACTAGACATATATAACTATATTTAGATCATAACTATCTTTGAAATTGCATAGCGAACCATAATGCCGTATTATTGATTGGAGCTCGACTGGGGCTTATTACCATGTTAGTATTACATAGAAGTTATATGGATAACATTTAAATTCAATTGGTTAAAGAAAACTTGTGTTTCGATCGATTACCGAATGCTACCCTAGGTGTTTGATACGAGCTATAAATGATAACTAAATAAAATATGGCGAAACTTATTGTAGATAGATCCATTTTCTGATAACGAACATCATGTAGGAATTTGGGTTGAAAATAGTGAAGTTTACACCATGAAATAATACCCCCGATAACCGATGCGAAATCTAGAATTTCCGTACATAACATCCCGTAAAATTCATAATAAATCGTACACAAATCGTATTGTAGCGTTGTTAGGCTCGTTGCGAATAGGAATGGATAACCTATGAATATAAGGTGACTTTTACTGAATATCATGTCATTTAGATAGCGAAATCTGAAGGGATTTGTGGCTTTGGACTGCAGTACAGAGCAGAAATCTCTATGAATACCTGAAATCAAACACATGTAACTCACTTTTCAAATGCGCAAATGTGCGAAACCATATAGATATACGTAGGAAATTTAGTTATCTTTCTTACTCCACTTGTTCCACTGAATTCCGTCGTTTTTTGATATTTTAACATATTTTATATTATCGATGTGTACGGCTGATTTCTGCAGTATTTCATGTTGATACCTGAATTTAAATGCATGTATGTCCCTACATAAAACTGAAAATATGTGAAGTCCTATATCGTTGCGTATAATATTAAGTTATATAACAAATGGTGTTGGTTTCATTTAATTTGAGTATGTTTTACTATTTTAAAAGTATTTTAGATCGTTGATATGTCCTGCGGTTTTCTGCAGTGACAGTTTATGCATGTTGACAATGAACTGAACATATCACACCGTATACTACCGTTATTATTGATACGTCAATTGCGTTGGAAACCTAACTGATAAGGATAGATTTTATTCAACTATAACGTTCCCTGATTCTGATTATAATTTATAGAAAACTGCGCTCGAAATTGGACTTCCAGTTCTGAAACTGGAATTCCAGTAACACATCACTGTCTTAAATTGAACATAACTCCTAAATCGTGAAGCCTATCGATATGAAACAAATTTTACTGATTAGATAATCCAGTATACTTCATATTCCTTTTATATTGTTTTGGTCGATTCTGCACGTTTGATTTATGGTGAATTTTGCAGGTTATATAACACTGGTTGCCATAATTTAGTGAACATTTATTTAGCGCATTCCTACATTATCTTGTGATTGCTTTATACCCATTGTTCAGTGATTGTTTACATTGAAACCTTTGTGACCGATTTGCATTATCGATAGATAAGTGTTAGTGACTAGATTGTGACAAGTACGATAGTGAACCAGTGATTGAAACTGATATTGATAAGCGAAAGTGTGACTGAAAAGCGATACATACTTGTTCACAACCTATATAATACCTAAACACATACTATAATATGGAGAAATGGGGAAATCAAGGTGGAATCAAACTCGTATTTAGCGAGGTACAGTGGTTTAGAGGATGATCATTCGATATTAGTGAGATATACTGATTAGGTCAAGGCCCTAGCGGCATGGTTGCAGGGTTATGTCCCTGGCAACAGCGGATTGTAGTCTCGGGTATGCATGAGACCCTTCTTAAACACAAGCATCATTTTCCACCGATTGATTTCAATTGACTTAGTGATTGATAGGTAGTGACATACACATTGCTTGGATTGCTGACATGATACATATACTATTGTTCACATATACATGATATTCTATATTCTGATGTTACTAGTGTATGTTGTTCTTTTCTGCTTATCATTGCAAATACTATATATATTGCTATATGTGTCGCCCTGACGACTGTATGCTCAGAGGACGTAGTGGACTCAGCTCAGGAGCAGGACTTGTCTTACGAGATCGCAGAGATTTAGACCACGACACCAGCGTTGACGCCTTCTGCTTGCAATAAAGACTTGTTATTTTCTTGGTTAGTTGTTTCTTTCATGCGAATAATTGTAACCTTGAACTCTGATGGTTAAATGTAATAAATTTATGAATTGTGACTCTTTATTTTGTGTTGTGATATTGATTACCATGTAATATTAGAAACCAAAGTGTGACTATAGCGGGATCATTCCCTGACCGTAGGAGTATTGTTGGTCTAGTCATTCTCGTATTCCGTATTTTGGGAAGCGGGACGTGACAGCACGCCTAGGGTTCTGAGCTGCCTTCCTGACGAGAAATTCTCATAAGTTTGAGGAAAATATTTAATAAATTATAACTGAATTTTCAAATCTTTTCATATTTTTGAAAGTAATAATTTAAGGAATAAATCTATTTAAAATATAAGCCCTGATTTTCAAAAATGTTCCAAAATATTATAGAACTGTCATTTTCTACTGTTCGCCTTAATTACGAAATTGTCATTTTCTACTGTTCGCCTTAACTACGAATCTGCCACTCAAAACATTATTCAAAATTATGAAATCTATTTAAAATATAAATTCTGAGTTCCAAAAATGTATATATATGAGAAAATTGTGGAAAGAGGTTTTAGGAAATCTATTTAAAATATAAAGGGTATTTATCCTTTTTGTTTGTATTATTAATTGCAATTAAATCTGGGTTTGATTGATTTGTTATTAATACAAATATTAATATTATAACAAGATTTAAAATTAAAATCATGAAATCTACGAATCTGCCAAAAATGTTCCAAAATTCCTATGATTTTGAATAATGAAATATTAGATATACGAGACATGAGAGATTGGTAAATTATTTAGTTAGGATTTTTTGTTTGTATTATTAATTGTAATTAAATCTAATTTTGATTGATTTATTATGAATAAAAATATTAGTATTATAACAAGATTTAAATTTAAAATCATGAAATCTACGAATCTGCCAAAATTGTTCCAAAATTCCAGTATTATTTAGTTAGGATTTTTTTGTTTGTATTATTAATTGAAATTAAATCTGATTTTGATTGATTTGTTATGGATACAAATATTAATATTATAACAAGATTTAAATTTAAAGTCATGAAATCTACTAAATATCATCAAAAGTAAAAGATGAGATTGATTCAATCTACCTTTGCTATCGACAATTTTATTGCAATCTCAACAAAATCAAAATCAAAATCTGAAACAATCTTAACAAAATCAAAATCTAAACCAACCATAACAAAATAAAAAATAATCTCTTTCTTTTATAATTAGGATAGGATGTGTGGGGAAGATTGAAAACCCAAAGGCGGCATTGTTGTAACACCCTAGTGCATGTATACTATTATATTTTGGGGTATTTCAAATCTTGCGGTAAATTCTTGATTATTTTTGTTTTTGGGTTGAGGATAGTGCAATTGGTAGTTGTGATTATTATCCGATCCAACCCGTATGTTTGAAACCCATCATGATTCAAGATTACATCAAATATTTGATAGTACAGAATATCCGTTCAAATCTAGATATTATACACATATAATATATTTCACATATCTTTTAATGTACAAAATAAAAATCAAATAACATATTTTAATATCTAGCCTTGCATGTCATCGTACCCCATATGATGTGGTTGCATCTATATATTATGTTCATGTCCTAATTGTTAAAACAGACTCGTTTGGATCGCTACATAGATCCGTACTTGGGGGTATACATTTTTATTGACTAGATACCGTATTATGGTTTAAACTTTTACTTATATTCTCCATATCGAAAAACTAGATTTTTGAATGGTTACGGGTAATATTCGGAGCAATATGATATTATCTAAAAACCTATAATATATATATATATATGTATATATATAATATTATAACTTATAATAATATATCACTGTTAGTATATAATATACTAATAACCGATATAAATTTATCTCTTTCTCTAATATATATATATATATATATATATATATATATATATATATATATATATATATTGTCACGCCCCGCTTCTCGGTGTACGGGTAAGGAGACGTGACGAGACCCACGACGTATTTACTCAGAAGTAAACACGTTAAGCGTAAATAAGCAATATAATATAAATATATACAAGAAAGACATGAGATGTAAATGAACATCAACTTTATATTGATTAAATATTCTTTACAATACAACTGGAAAGTAAATCCAATATTGGAAAGCGGTGCCTGAACAATGGCATGGACTGAAAGTAAAAGTATATACAAGTGACTAGAGCTCTGGGTTCTCGATGAACTGCTCCAAGTCTTCTGAGCTGGGCTCAATCACCAGAGAGTCGGGTCTTCCTGACAACATTCCAAAGAAAGAATAGAAAATGAATATCGTCAGCGAACAATCGCTCGGTAAGTCCTAAAGAGAGAGAGAGAGAAAAGAATAGACAGAGAATAGAACATGTGAAGTATATACGGTTATATTTGTTATGCTAACGTAGTTGTTTGTACCTTGGTACAGAAGATATTAGTGTTTATGAGAGGAGTCCAACTATCCCGTGGACTAAGAAAACCCGTAGTACAAGGCTCCATCAAACCCCATGGAATAACGACAATGGATGTTTAGTTACGTCTTTTAATGACCATCTCATGCCACTTTTAACACATTCTGTACCAGTCTATCCCTTTAACCCCGTAATGTATATTGTGTTGTTTTATAGATGTAAGGCTTGCCGAAACCATGATATCAATTGTTCATGTAAACGGATAAGGATGTAAACAGATAGTCATGTAATCAAGTCAATATATATCCATGGTTCGGTCAAATCAGGTCATGTTGATATAGATAGTATTTTGGTATTCATGTTCAAGTTCCAGTATATATAGATTCATGTTGTATTGGAGTTATATTTGAATTGTATTCATATTGGATTGTATTCAGATTAGACTGTGACTCAGCTTGAGTCAGACACTTAAACATAATTTGATTCCTGAATTAGGTTTTGGAGTTATCCGTAACTGCTGCACATGGACGGCAGGATTTGTGTCTTTTTCTACAATAAGTACCGTATTGATAACCCCATTTTAGTTGTCTATCTTAAATAGACAAGCACACACTTTCTCCGGCTCCTCGAGGCTCAAGAGAATTGGTCCCGCTTAAACCTATATTTATTAGGGTCCTTATTAATAAATAAACTTGAGGGGGTTTTATGAAAAATAGTTTTGATAAACTTTCAAAATAAACCTCAAGCATTTATTTATCATATTTAGGGTTTTCATTGATGTAATTTTTAAAAGTAAAGCATTCTAATGATTATAAACCTAGATTGAATAGTATATGGTATTTTAGTGTAAATTGGAACTGTATGGATTTGTGATGGTATATTCATGAATTTTGGGATTCCTTTGTTTAGAAAACATGGAATTATTATATGTATTTAAAATAGATAGTTTGATAATATTATATATAATTATTAGAAAATAAATTTGTTTATTAAATAGAAATCACGTTTTCTTAAAAATTATAATAAAAATTCCATCGAGATCTTATGCTCCGTGAGGAGGACTGTATCTCGCCCTACTACTCCGATGGATGTGCGATAACCCGCACCAACCAAATCGTATTCCCCAAGAATGGGTTGTAAGGATATAATCGTAAGGAATTTAATTAAAACAATTTAAAGAAATGCGGTTTTTAATAGTTTAGGGTATTTTAATGCAAAATTATATTTGACCCACAAAATATTGTTTTCAAGCCATCGTGCTAATTCAAGATGTGTGTTGTGATGAGGTAGGACATTACCTTGTGAGATTTTTCTAAAGGTAATACGAGTAAACATGATAAAATATGTTGATTGTAAAGTTTGTAGTATTAAACTGTAAAAATGCAATAAACATGGTTTTAAATGGAGTTTTATAGTGAAATTGGTTTCTAAATTTTAGTTAATATTTTATAAGCAAGGTATAATAATTTAGATAATTGTTTCCTAAGAAAATTGTTATTTTAAAGAGAATAGAATTTAAAAGTCGGTTAACTCCACTAACCAACGTCATTTGAAAAGAGAACTTGTTTAATAGAGAAGAGAGGAAAAAAGAAGGGACTTACTAGATTAGTGTAGGGAGAAGAGATGGAGGAAGGTTTTGAAAGCTTCATGGAGTCGTGGGATCGCCGAAATCTTCCTGAATTGTCGCCGGAACTTGACCTTGGCTAACTCCACTTGTACAACTTATTTGAGTTGGAAAAATTTGAGAGTTTTGACAATAGATTTCAGAATAGAGAGGGCTAGGTATGGGGTGGTATTTATAGGATTGAATTAGGGTTTAAGGAATTAAAAATGAGAATTAAAATGCAATAAAACATTAGTTTAATGGTGATTTTTAATCCCCTAGTTAATTGCAGAAAAAACAAACAGAAAAGGAGTACTAGGAGAGGCCAAGGGTGTTGGAGAAAAAATTGGGAGCATTCCCCATGGGGGGCGCGCCGCCGCCGGTCCATTAAGTGAGGTGGGGTGTGGGATTGGTGCCACGTGTCATGGTCTGTTCATATAACCTTCAGCACATGTTTGATTAATCTGACTTTTCATTTTTACGTGTTTTGCACGTGTAAACTTTTGGGCTTCCAAAAAGTTTAAAAGAAAAATCATTAAAAATAATATGTGTCTAGGGGGATTTGAACACAGCAGTGTAAAGCTTTACCAATGAGCTACAAGTATTTTCTTGTTGTTCTTAAACAAGAAATACTTTTAAGTTGTGCTCAGGCTAAGTTATTCCTTTATGTATTTTAAAAAGAAAAATTTTTTTACAGAAATTTCAAGGTCGTTACTTATATATTATAATATATTATTTAAAACCAAACCTTACTTTCTTTCTCTCTTCCTCTCATTATTCTTCCCCGCAAGCAAAACCCAAAAACACTAACCCGCTCCCTCGTCGCCACCGTTCGTCCCCTCACCAGCACCGCCCTCTCATCACCACCACCTCCACCTCCACCTCTCCTCTCCCCGACGACCCAAACCTAAATCGTAGCGACCCCGACCCAAGAAAACCCACACCCCGCCGGTAACCCTTGTCGCCGATTGACCCAACCACCATCACAGTCTCCCTCGCAACCTCACCCTCTTCACCTCCTCTCCCTGCAACCTCAGACCACCGCTACCACCGACTCTACACCAAGTCCCCGATCATCTCCAAGCTCACAGCTACACCCTGCCACCTCACCGTCGTCGACCTCGTCACCCCGTTACCTCATCGCCATCTCTCCTCTGCTGTCCCTACCTACCTGAAACCCCATAGCACTTTCTTCTTCTTCTTCTTCTTCTTCTTACTTTTCTTCTCTTGATTCCGGTCGTCTCTTCGGAGTTTCGCGTGTCACCGACGATCCAGACGACCCAGTCACCGTCTTCATCTAGTCCAACCACCATGTCACGTCACTGCTCAGCCAGGTCCAGTCCTGCGCAGGTAAGTTTTGCATCGCGACGTTATTTCGACGTCGGATGTGATATCCAATCAGGCAAGTTTTAAACTTGCAACATGCTATTTTATTATATCAATAGTTATTTAATAAATAATAGTGCATGTGTTTTATTATTCAGCAAATATTACAGATTTATAGTTTTATAGCATCCGTCTGTATCCGTACCGATAATAGTTTGTCTAGTTGCATTCCGGAACATCATGATAATATCATACTACTATATCAGTTCAATATGCTATCTAGATTGCATCATACATGGTAATGGACATATAATAGTTATTACAGATAGATAGATATGCATCCTGGTATCAGTTGTGTTTACCGTGTTTCGACATTGATTACAGTTTTACATTGGGTATTTATTTTGGTTAATATACATTACATGATATGTTCACGACACATTACCAAACTTTTTACTTAGATCTTATTGCTAATGCCAACAATCATGATTTGTTGTCCTGACGGACGTGACTTGTTGTCTGCATAGACAAAACCTATACCTGCTTGATCCTGTATTGGCATTAGATTTATATTGTCAATACCTGACTTGAACACAAAATCTTGGGGAAAAGGGGAAATCAAGAATATAACCGAAACGTAATCCAAAAGGATATTATTATTGTTTGCCGTGATTCCAGACGTTACGGAATAAATCAATGTTTATTGTACCGTGGTCCCGTAGGGAATGAACGGGATATATTGTACCGTGGTCCCATGGGGGCATGAACGGGATATATACTGTTGAGTTGCGATGAGGATTACATTAATTGATTTCAAAGACTTGTAGAATAGATAACCCAGAAGCATGGATTTTAGGATACACATCACATACATATAGCTCACTATTTATATCT
Source organism: Agapanthus africanus (assembly GCA_030015575.1). Classification (NCBI taxonomy): domain Eukaryota; kingdom Viridiplantae; phylum Streptophyta; class Magnoliopsida; order Asparagales; family Amaryllidaceae; genus Agapanthus; species Agapanthus africanus. The sequence goes on from JASDDO010000019.1 coordinate 103,757,775, forward strand.
GTGTTATTTATTTACATTCTTATTAAACCATATTATCATACCCTAGTTATTACTATTATTTTGATATTATGACGCACTGACGTCTGGGTTTTGCATAGCCCGGTTCCTCTACTTTTATCGCAGACAGATCAGGAGTACCTCGGTAAGCAAGCCGAGCAAGGATGAGTTAGTTGTTTAGTTTAGAGATGCTTAGTTTATTTATTTAAGCAGTTTTATTTCTATTAATGTGAGCCCATATTGGGACGTGATTCAGATATTGTTTATTGGATCTTGATTCGTTTTTGCTTTATGCATTTTCTTGATTTTATTTATTGTGGTAGATGGACATGTGTTAGCTAGATTATATATTTTACCGTTCTTGATATCCGCTTGACAGCCGTAATGTGACTGTGGAGGGATGATTCCTAACCACAGGTAACATGGTTGGCTCTATCATGTGCCGTGTTTACGTATCTTGGGAAGCGGGGCGTGACAATTGTGAATGGTTTGTATCCACAAGATTGATAGTGATTATAATCCTTCGATTTATAGTGTAAGTATCTTTATTTTGATCTTATTATTTTTTGTTGTTATTATTTTTTTCAATTTCTATTGTTTGTTGAGACGCAGTGTTAAGGATTTTGATTGAATGAGAGTTTTTTTTTACAGGAATCTCTGTTCTCGGATCAAATTTAAACTTTCTTTAAAAATTTGGAATCGATGATATTTCGATCATAGTAATTTTTATTGTTATTTTTAGTTCATTTTCAGGTGTGGATCCAGAAGATTGATAGCGACTCTAATTATTCGATCTACTGTGTAAGCATGTTTACTTTGATCTTATATTTTTTGTTGTTATTTTTTGTTTAATTTCTATTGTCTATTGAGACATAGAGTTATGGATTTTGATTGCATGAGAGTTTTGTTTTGCAGGAAACTCTGTTCTCGGATCAAATTTGAAGTTTATTTAAAAATTTGGAATCAATGATATTTTGATCTTAGTAATTTTTATTGTTATTTTTAGTTCAATTTCAGGTGTATATCCAGAAGATTGATAGTGAATCTAACCATTCGATCCATACTGTAAGCATCTTCACTTTGATCTTATTATTTTTTGTTAAATTTCTATAGTTTGTTGAGACGTAGGGTTAGGGATTTTGATTGAATGAAAGTTTTGAATTGCATGAATCTCGGCTCTCGGATCGAATTTGAAGTTTCTTTAACAATTTGGAATCGAGAATACTTCTCACTTAGTAATTTTTATTGTTGTTTTTGGTTCAATATCAGGCGTGTATCTAACCATTCGATCCGTACTGTAAGCATCTTCACTTTGATCTTATTATTTTTTGTAAAATTTCTATTGTTCGTTGAGACGTAGGGTTAGGGATTTTGATTGAATGAGAGTTTTGACTTGCATGAATCTCGGATCAAATTTGAAGTTTCTTTAACAATTTGGAATCGAGAATACTTCTTTCTTAGTAACTTTTATTGTTGTTTTTGGTTCAATATCAGGTGTTTATCCAGAAGATTGATAGTGACTCTAACCTTTCGATCCGTAGTATAAGTATCTTTACTTTGATCTTATTATTTTCTGTTGTTATTTTTTATTCAATTTCTATTGTTTGATGAGACGTAGGGTTATAGATTTTTATTGAATGAGAGTTTTGTTTGTAGGAATCTCTGTTCTTGGATAAAATTTGAACTTTTTTAACAATTTGGAATCAAAGATACTCTATCTTACTATTTTTTTGTTATTGAAATTTTTATTATTAATTGGTTCAATTTCAGTTGTTTGTTAAAGTACGGTTAGGGTTTTTTATTGAATGAAACTTTTGATTTAGAGGAATTTCTGTTCTAAACTATATCCAGGATCGAATTTGAATTTTCTTTACTAATTTGCATTCGATAAGAAATTGAATAAGAGTTTTGGTTTGGTCAACGATATCAATGAAAAATTTAAATTTCTATTTACAAACTATTACACATCTGAATCCATGATTTAACTAACTAATTTTAGTTTACAAACTAATAATCTTCTAAATCCTTAAATTAAGGCAGCTCTCCTCCCAGGTTGCCTACCCATTCACCCATCCATCTTTCTTTGTGTGACATCACGAAGAAACTAATCTTATTTATGACCTTGGCATCTTTGATTTTGGATCCAGGAACAATCGATTTGCGCATCTGACGTGCTTTTGGGTTTACAGGCTTGAAAATAAAGTTTTTAAGTTAGTTTTGAACTTTGTTATTTAAGGTATGTTCCACATTTATTTAGCATTTTTAAATAAGTTTTGAACTTTTTTAAAATATCAAACTCCTAAATTTTATTGTTCTATTCTGTTAGAGTTGTTATGAAAAACTCAAGATGAAAAAAATAAAAATATTTATAAACAATTGAAAAATAAACGGAACACAAAAAAATTTGCAAGATATAAAATTATTTATTTATTATTTTCTTATAAACTACATATAAGAAGTCCTTTTTAAAGATTATTTAGAAAAGTAGATCCTCTAAAATTTATTTATGAAAATTATACGTGTCTTTCTATGTAAGCGACAACTGTGTGGATGGCTAAGTCCAAAAATAAAAAATAATAAAAAGTTTTTTTTTTAACTTTTAACGAAAAGTTGATTCAAAAATACTAACGAAAATAGATTTACAAAGAAATATGAATTCCAAAAAATAATAACTAACAAGATACGTATTTAAAAAAATAATAAACAACATCTAATATAAGTTGAAGCCAATTTTTACACATATATCACAATTTGAAGAGATTGCTAAGTCCAAAAAATAAAGAAAAAACTGTAAGATTTTTAATGATATAAGAATCCAAAAATAAAACTAAAGAAAAGACGGATTAAAAAAATTAATAGCTTAAAATATTTGAAAAAGATTTATATTTTAATTTTAAGACATCTAAAAATAAATATAAAAATATTTACAAACATTTGAATAAAGGGTTTTAATAAAAATAAAAAAAACTGCAAGATTTTCAAAGATTTAAAAATCAAAAACTAAATATTAAAAAGATTTATAAGGAATAGAAAAATACAAAAATCTAAGAGGATTTGAAAGGTATGATTTTTTTTTATTTTATTACCTTTTTTATAAACTATATTTAAAAGGTAAGCAAACTGTTAAAGATATAATTTTATATTTCTTTTTAACAGATAATTAGGAGAAGCTCTCTAAAATTTTATTACGACAACAATTATGTGTAAAGAAAAGTCTAAAATAAATGAAAAAAGTTAAAATAGTTTAAAATTTTACCAAAAATAAATTTAAAACACAAAAAGAGTTACAAAGGTTTGACAAATTTAAAAATCTATAGATATTTGCAAGTATTTGGAATCCAAACACATAAAAGAATTTGCACGATTTAGAAATGTCAAAGTAGAAATTATAAGGAGACAGATTTGAGAAAAAATAATTATAAATAACAAAATTTTCTTTGATATCAATTGGAGGCAAAAAACAAAAACAAAAAAAACCAACCCCCATTCCGGGCCTTGATTTATGAAATGAACATAACAAATTGGTAAAGGCCCACCGTTTTAAAAGTTTTAAACCAATCGCTGCTTCTCAATAAATAGAAATCGCCGCTTCTCAAAAGGCAGCCTCAACAACACCCCGGAAACCCCAAACCCTAATCAGACGACCCTAATGGCGGTGGGAGGCGTCGACTGGTCGTTGCTCCCAAACGACATGGTGGAGCTGATCTCAAAGTTCCTCACTTTCGATCCCGACTTCATCCGGTTTCGCTCCGTCTGCAGTCGGTGGCGCTCCGCCGCTACCATGGCTCATCGGCCTACGCGAGGATGCAGAAGGTAACGACGAAATCCTCAGCTTCTTCAAACTCTCGTTCCAACGCAACCACGAATTAAAAATCCTACTGATGGATCATCTCATGGATGGTTTGCCGTGGATCATCTCATGGATGGACGGTTTTGCTCGATTTCGCTGCCCCATCAATCGTCCTATGGAATCCTGTCACCAAATCCAAGATCCAGCTCCCAACTCTCCCTCTATTCGATGTCGGCCACGGTGAAATACGCCAGAATCGGTGAACGGTGGTATGCTTCTGTACTTATTCATCCCTCGGCTGGGGTAAGGTTCTTTAAAGTAAAATTAAGCGCTATCGAGGAGTACTTTGCAAGTCAAGTCGTCTTATCATCCGATCCTGCCGTATCATCGTACCTTTGGTTTTGGCCGAGTTTCTTGCCGCAAGGTCTTGGAATCAAGTGATGCTCCCATGAGGCAGTAAGTACCGAAGGTGGTTTTTTTCCCTTGCCTTCTTTTTCGCGCATGTTATATGCCTGTCATTCATTGGTTTTTTTATTAAAAAAAATCTTGTTTCATTTTGAACCAACACTATGCGCAATAGCCTTCTTGTTACCCACCTAATTGCTACTACCAATTGCAATATTGTTAAATTCCAGATAGGTTTTGAGTTCTTAGGAGAAAGCTTAAGCATTATACTGATTGGTGATTAAGATAGTGGATTGCTAATGTGCGTTTGTGGATATATTTATACTTAGGGATGTTTGCTTGTATAATATCCCCCTTGTTTACCTACATACGTACTTAGTATTGATGGCAAATTTTTCTTGTTTGGTAGATATTTGAATATGTAGTAGCAAGATTAAGGGATTATGAGTACTGCTAATCATGGTTTGAAATCTCGGCCGATCCCGATCCGAGATGGCCGATTCCAATCCCAAAAACAACCAGCCGAGTTTCAAGACCGATACTGGCCAAAACCGAGTAATATTAGATTTACCATTTGATTAGTGGGATTGAAGAATTAAGATCATTAATGGTCAGTGGGTTCATTGATAAGTTAATGGGTTCATTGATGGTTTAATGGGTTTATTATAGATTATTGGGCTATTACGGTTAGTTTGACATCATTAATACAACTTTAAGACATCATTTATTATTAAAGAATTTGCCAAACGGTCTACAGTTACTTAAACTGTTTATTTAAAAAAAATTAATTCTTAAAAATTCTTTTTCTCAAACGATATAAACCCGATATTCCTATCCCAGATCGCTGATACGATCGAGATTGCCGATTCTGATCCCAAAAGTAACTGTTCGATACCGATCCCGATACTGATATTTTAAACCTTATGCTAATGTACTTGTGTGGCTAGATTCCTGTATGGAGCAGACTAGGGTTGCACTTGGTACACGGAATGCAAGATTCCCGGGAATCCCTGCATTACCAGGAATGTGGTTCCCAGGCATCCGATTCCCATGAATCCTACATTACCATGCTTGGTACACTTTTAACATTCCCAGGAATCCCTACATAATTGAATCTAAAATTACAATTTGACAATATTCTTGAATCTTCTTCTTCAATCATGTCCAATCTTTGCTTAATATGTCTTCTCAAGTTTGTATTTGAAAGCTTCGTATCTATTACCACCATGATTGAATCTAAAATTTTGAGTCCAATCTTTACATAATTGACTTACAATTTGATCGTTTTCTACATTGGCTGATTTCATCATTGCCAAAAAGATTATAAGAAATTCAAGCAAATAAAGGCAAGCCCCTGCATCAAGATAGAGTGAAGAAAAAAGGTTATGCAAGAATTGATAGACCTAGTCTCTTCCAAACCAAATACTCATCATTTTCAGAAAATTTCATTTCCAGTCCCAAATATCACATATCCAAATCCGATGTTAATGATGGAAAATTCAACATAAATGAGGAAAACAGAAAGACATATAAAGTCCAAGCAAATCCACCATAATTGGGGCAAATCTGATCGAGGAAGAACGCCGGCAAACTCCCCACGACGACGAGAAACGCCGACGAACTCCACACGCTGACAAGGAGCACCGGCGGAAAGCGACGCCGACGAGGAACGTCGGCCGATGGTTATTTACAACATAGAACGATGGGTGGGTTGAAGATGAACAGCCTCTCTCTTTTCTTTTGGCCGGACAAGGGGTAATATTTGGGGGTAATCCAGGATAGACACCTATTTTGGGGAATTAGGATTGCCTCCATTTTTGGGGTATTTGATTACCATGGTAATCCTAAATTCTCGGAAATATATTTAACACCAAAACAAGTGTGGTAAAATTCATGGTAATCTGAAATTACCCCCTTAGATTACCTCTTACCAAGCGCACCCTAGGATCTTTTTCGGTAGGGAGACATGGATTCATGTTTTTATTTTATTTAACACTGCAAGCACATTCTGAAGCCGACTAGTAGTTCTTTAACATTGCTTTGTACTTATTACGAATGGATAAACATTACATAATGTGAGTACTAATTTAATGAATAAGATTAATCATTATAAGTGAATGATATATGGAAAATTTCTTCGAACAAGGCTTGGTCATATTATTGAATATTATCCTAGCAGCAATCTTGGTCTGAACGTCGCTCTTAATCTGCATTGCAGACTTGTCCTCTCTATGCTCGTGTACCAATCCCGAGTGGTCAAGGTCCTATGTCTAACCATCGTCAACAGTCTCCTCATATTCCATGCTGATACATTCTTCTGATTAAGCTTATGTAGCTGGTCAATTGAAATCGCATACAGCTGCTTACTGTTTTCCTTCTTCATTGCTCCCAAGAGCCTCATGCTCTTCCTCACTCCTTTCTGCATGCTCTACCTTGGTCCACAATCACCACTGCCCGTGCCTTTTATTACTCGTCCACTTTTAGTTCTTAGAGCAGCTGTCGTTGGATCATTAGGAATCTTGTGCCCAGCATTTTGAAGTTTCTGAACCTCTACAAAATCTCGGTTTTCTTCCTTATTATCTTGAATTTCGATTAAAGGAGGCCTGAATAGCGTTTCAATCACATACCGATTCAACAAAGACTCTTGGATTCTATCAAAGTAGTACTAAACATGAAACGAAGAGGCCAAACATTGACAAGCAAAGTCTTTACTAGCCATGTGAGAGCTGCAGCAATGAGGCAGATTAGCTATAGTGATTTTAGGCAGGACTGGGCTCTTGGTCTCTAGTTCAACTTTATCGTCAAAGATATAATGCCAAGGTAGCAACACAAGCCCAAGCCATAGAAAATTCTGTACCGTGTTTCTAACTCCATAGACATCGGACCCCGGGTGTAGTGACAAATAAGCAAGGGTGTAGTGACGGCGCGCTACATCGGACCCCGGGTGTAGTGACAAATAAGCAAGGGTCGTCGTCCAGAGACGGCGCGCTACATCGGACCCCGGGTGTAGTGACAAATAAGCAAGGGTTTCATAGGATCCGTCTAGCTTCCTGGAATATAGGTTCCCTTACGGGTAGACTAATAGAATTAGTGGAGGTGATGATTAGGAGGAGAGTTGGTATTATGTGTTTGCAAGAAACTAAGTGGGTAGGTGAAAAGAGTAGAGTCATAGAGCCTTGGGGTTATAAGCTTTGGTATACGGGTAGAGATAAAAATCGTAATGGGGTAGGTATAATCATAGATAGACGGTTGCTTGAGGATGTAGTTGAGATTAGGAGAAAAGGTGATAGAATTTTACTGGTTAAGCTTATTCTAGGTGGAGAGATCTTTAATGTTATTAGTGCTTATGCACCACAGATAGGTCTTGATGACGCTAGTAAGCGTCTATTCTGGGAGGATTTAGACGAGGTGGTGCAAAGTATACCCAGTGGAGAGAAGTTATTTATTGGTGGTGATCTTAATGGACATGTAGGTACTAGTCGTAGTGGGTTTGATACTATCCATGGAGGTTTTGGTTTCGGACAAAGGAATGAAGTAGGTGACTCGATTCTAGATTTTGCTTTATCTTATGACTTGATCTTAGCAAACACCTGGTTTAGGAAAAGAGAGTCCCACCTTATCACTTTTAGGAGCGGATCAAATGCTAGTCAAATAGACTTTTTTCTGACGAGAAGAATAGATAGAGGTTGTTGTATCGACTGTAAGGTAGTGCCAGGTGAGAGTGTAACTACTCAACATAGACTTTTAGTTCTAGATTTTCGATTTAGAAGAGAACCTAGGAAGATTAGACGTAAGGTAGAGCCTAAAATTAAATGGTGGCGATTGAAAGAAGGTAATCAAAAGGCTTTTATAGATCGTGTAGTACAAGAAGCGGATTGGCAGTCGGAAGATGATCCAGACAAAACATGGAACAAAATGGCTAGTTGTATCAAGAAAGTAGCTAGAGATCTACTTGGTGAGTCGAGAGGTGGTGCTCCACCATCTAAGGACATATCATGGTGGAATGAAGATGTAAAGGCTGCTATTAAAATTAAAAGAGATTCTTATAAAGATTTGAAGAAAAGTAGAGATGTGGAGCGATTTGAGAAGTACAAAATGGCTAAAAAGGAAGTTAAGAAAGCTGTTCGGGAAGCTAAATCTAAGGTCTACAAGGAGGTGTACGAGAAATTAGACACTAAAGAGGCTGCAAATGATATATACCGGATTGCTCGAATGCGGGAAAGGAAGACTAGAGACTTATGTGCGGTGAAGTGTGTCAAAAATGAAAATCAGATGGTTTTAGTTCGAGATGAGGATATCAAGGAAAGATGGAGAGATTATTTTGACAAATTGTTCAATGAGAGCTTTACTAAGAATTTGGATGGACTTGTCATTCAATCTCAAGATATAAATCGTGATTTCATGCGTAAAATAAGACTTACTGAGGTTAAAGAAGCTTTGAACAGAATGGATTTAAGAAAAGCGGTTGGTCCTGACGGGATTCCTATCGAGATTTGGAGATGCTTAGGAGAAATAGGCGTTAAATGGCTGACAGATCTGTTTAATAAGATTTGGCAGACAAAAAAGATGCCAAATGAATGGAGGAAAAGTATCCTTGTACCTATCTACAAGAATAAGGGTGACATTCAAAGTTGCTCAAACTACCGTGGAATAAAACTAATGTGTCACACCATGAAACTTTGGGAGAGAGTGATTGAACACAGGCTAAGGAAGGATATTAAGATAACAGAGAACCAATTTGGTTTCATGCCTGGACGATCGACGACAGAGGCGATCCATTTGCTTCGTCAACTTGTCAAGCGCTTTCGAGAGAGGAGAAGAGATTTGCATATGATATTTATTGATTTAGAAAAAGCGTACGACAAGGTACCTAGAGAGGTATTATGGGGGACAATGATGAAAAAGGGGGTCCCCGTCAAGTATATTGACATAATCAAGGATATGTACGACGGAGTAGTGGCAAATGTCAGAACTTGCGGTGGCTTAACAAGTGATTTTCCGATTACTATTGGTTTACATCAAGGATCTGCATTAAGTCCTTTCCTGTTTACCATCGTGATGGATGAGCTTACTAGAACTATCCAAGATGAGGTCCCTTGGTGTATGCTATTCGCTGATGATATTGTTCTAGTAAATGAGACGAAAGCAGGGGTTAATGCAAAATTGGAATTATGGAGACAAACATTGGAATCTCGGGGATTCAGATTGAGCAGGTCCAAGACAGCATATATGCACTGCAAATTTAGTAGCCAGAGAAGTCAAAACCATATTGGTATAACATTGGAAGGGCAAGAGATATCACCGAGCGACCAGTTTAGATATCTAGGTTCCATCATCCAAAGGAATGAGGAGATCGATAGTGATGTTAATCAAAGGATCCAAGCTGGTTGGTTGAAATGGAGGAGTGCAACAGGGATTTTGTGTGATCGTAACTTTCCGTTAAAATTGAAAGGGAAGTTTTATCGGAGCGCTATTCGGCCTGCCTTATTATATGGTACAGAATGCTGGGCTCCTAAGAAGCATCATACACAGAAGATGCACGTAGCGGAGATGCGCATGCTTCGTTGGATGTGCGGTAACACTAGAAAAGACAAGGTGCGAAATGAGGATATTCGTGCAAAAGTTGGTGTAGCACCCGTGGAGGAGAAGATGCGGGAAAACCGGCTTAGATGGTTTGGTCATGTGCGACGCAGACCTATGGAAGCACCGGTTCGACGAATAGATACTCTCGATATGGGTAATGGCAAAAGGGCAAAAGGGAGACCGAAGAAAACATGGATGGAGGTGATACGAAACGATATGGTTGCCAAAGGACTCAATGAAAGTATATTGTTCGATAGAAGTGAGTGGAGACAGAGGATTCATGTGCTGGACCCGGCGTGATTCTCATGTTGGTTCATGTAGCCTACCCCATATGCTTGGGATAAAAGGCTCAGTTGTTGTTTGTTGTTGTTTCTAACTCCATAGACAAAGTAAAGAACCCTCTTTCAAAGAGAATAGCTTCGCTCGATAAAGAAGACAGCAATGCAAATTACCCAACCAGAAAGCAAACAGCCACAAATAAGAGCAAGTACCATTATCTCCCACTTCCATAAACGCCACCCCCATACAGTTTGCCTTTGAAGCACCTGAATCGAAACTCGAAAATCTACGCACAAGAGAATCAGGAATTAGAATCAATATTACTAATCGAAGAATTGCCAAAGTACCATATTTAGCATTTTGGAAATCCTCTGGAAATCCCCAACTTGTATGCCATCGTCATAGAACATTGCAGTATTGTACCCTCCCTTGGTATATAAAATATAGAAAACTGTTAGTAGCTTACAAATCGATTGATTGGTTATTTGCTCTTCTTCATGCCAATTGTTGAGGTAATCAATCCGCATCATAAGATTAAAGGTTTAGTACTTAAAAGACATACAAATGCATAGAAAATATTTAGTTTCTTCCATGCTATAAGGCTGCTTCTCTTAATCTATATATGACACATAACATATGATCAAATAGTATGTCAAATGCAAGAATATTTTCATTTTTCATGTTACCCACAAAATGCATTTTGATTGAGAATCATACAGTTTACAAACAACAAATTACTTTAGGTATTTTAGAAAACGAAAAAAAACAGCAAGTATCTGTTGAGCAAGCATCAACAGATGAAATTTAGATGGAAATGGTAAAATATATTAAAAAAAAGAGCAAGTATCTGCTGAGCAAGCATCAAAAGTTGAAATTTAGATGGGAACATGAAAAACATATTAAATTTAAGTAGATACTCTGCATCATCAAGAGACCGATATCCGATAAAGAAAAAGTACGTCAGCGATGGCTCCAACTTTCAAAAAGAAGTAAGATATTGAATTATACAAACATCCGAATACACACCATCAACGGACATGGTGACTAGGGCATGAAGATAGCATATATTATAGTAAGTGGACATTTAAGACTTAACATGCTTGGTAAGCCGTTTCAATACATTTCAGGTGCACCAAAGTTTAGATACAGAAATCAACCGTAAAATTTCAACAGTCATAAAGGAATTTAAAGATGTCTCAGGTACAAAATTCAAATCAGTTAGCATAAATGCATTCCCGTAGATAAAGGGAACTAACTCGTATCATATCGCAAAGGCCACAAAGTCGGATGATCCAGCAGCAGGATCCAAAGACAATATGATTCGGTTTACTAAAAAAGACTTGATCTCTCTAAAACTCAATTTCATGGTGAAGGTTCTGTCGTCGAAAGAGTACATACACGCATATTTGCCTTCACCGATTTTGGAAACCGTACGATTTTTGTTACCATAGGAACAAGCGAGATTCGGAAGCCGAATCTCTGATCTAGTTACAGGATTCCAAAGAACAATCGATACAGTTATATCAAGCAAACACAACCATCTGTGCGATGAACCTCGACAAGCCATTCCATCAATGGAACATTCAGGAATCTCAAGAATTTTCAGGAATTTGTCGACTTGCGATGACAATTTCAAGAAGTTGAAAATGGTGGGGTTACCTTCGTCATCCTGACGACGGCCTACGATCCATGGCAGTTGGATTCGCTTTGGAGCTGAGGAGCACCACAAGGAGCCGACAGAGCAGAATCGTATGTAATTGGGATCGACGTTGAGCCGTTTCGAGATCAGATCCAATGATGTACTTGGCAGCGCCGACCAATCTCTCTCCGCCATTAGGTCTAGGGTTTCGATTTGGTGGTATGATCAGGGGGGATCGGGGGAATCGGGGGTTAGGGTTTCGATTCCCCCTAAGCACACCACCAAATCTCCCGATTCCCCCTAATCATACCACCAAATCGAAACCCTAGACCAAATGGCGGAGAGAGATTGGTCGGCGCTGCCAAGTACAACATTGGATCTGATCTTGAAACGGCTCAATTTCGATCCCGATTACATACGATTCCGCTCCGTCTGCTCCTCATGGTGCTCCTCAGCTCCGAAGCGAACCCAACCGCCATAGATCGTGGGCCGTCGCCATGATGACGAAGGTAACCCCACCATTTTCAGCTTCTTGAAATTGTCATCACAAGTCGACAAATTCTTGAGATTCTCGAGTCTTCTATTGATGGAATGGCTTGTCGAGGTTCATCGCATGGATGGTTGTGTTTGCTTGATATAACAACTGTATCGATTGTTCTTTGGAATCCTGTAACTAGATCAGAGATTCGGCTTCCGAATCTCCCTCGTTCCTATGGTAAGATCGTACGGTTTCCAAAATCGGTGAAAGCAAATATGCGTGTATGTACTCTTTAGACGATAGAACCTTCACCATGAAATTGAGCTTTAGAGAGATCAAGTCTTTTTTAGTAAGCTGAGTCATTGTCTTCGGATCCTGCTGCTGGATCATCCAACTTTTTGGCCTTTGCGATATGATACGAGTTAGTTCCCTTTATCTGCGGGAATGCATTTATGCTAACTGATTTGAATTCTGTACCTGAGACATTTTTAAATTCCTTTACGACTGTTGGAATTTTACGGTTGATATCCGTATCTGAACTTTGGTGCACGTGAAATGTATTGAAATGGTTTCCCAAGCATGTTAAGCTTTAGATGTCCACTTACTATAATGTCTGCCGTCTTCATGCCCTTGTCACCATGTCTGTTGGTGTGTATTCAGGTGTTTGTATGCTTCAATATCTTGCTTCTTTTTGAAAGTTGGAGCCATTGCTGACGTGCGTGCTTTATCGGCTATCGGTCTCTTGATGATGCAGAGTATCTACTTAAATTTAATATGCTTTTCCTGTTCCCATCTAAATTTCAACTTTTGATGCTTGCTCAGCAGATACTTGCTTTTTAAAAAAATATATTTTACCCTTTCCATCTAAATTTCATCTGTTGATGCTTGCTCAACAGATACTTGCTGTTTTTTTCTTTTTCTAAAATACATACAGTTATTTATAAACTGTATGGTTCTCAATTAAAGATGTATTTTGTGGGTAACATGAAAATATTCTTGCATTTGACATACAATTTGATCATATGTTATGTGTTATATATAGATTAAGAGAAGCGGTCTTACAGCATGGAAGAAGCTATTTTCTATGCATTTGTATGTCTTTTAAGTACTAAACGTTTAATCTTATGATGCAGATAGATTATCTCAACAATTGGCATGAAGAAGAGCAAATAACCAATCAATTGATTTGTAAGCAACTGATAGTTTGCTATGTTTTATATACCAAGGGAGGCTACAGTACTGCAATGTTCTATGATGATAGCATACAAGTTGGGGATGTAGGTCAATCGAATCATTTGGATACGCTTAGCGGTCTTCTCTAGAGCTTGATCTAGTTACAGATATCAAATCATAGCCTTCTCTAGAGCTTGATCTAGTTACAGATATCAAATCATAATATGTTGCAGTGAATGAAAGAGGATTGGGATAGTATAGGGAGTTGTGGGATTGAGGGCATGTTTGGTGAATGGAAAGTGGGAGGAAAATTGAAAAGTGGAGGAAAGTAGCCCACTTGAATTGTTTGGGGGTTGGAAATTGTCTAGAAAGTAGGTGCAGGCTTTTCTATGTCACATAGGATATCTTGCTCGTTTCTTTTTCCAACTTAAATCAAAGAAAGTAGAGAGAGAGTTTATGCTTTATTTTATTTTTAAAAAAATTGGTTATTTTTTAATGCATAATCTTGAAAGATTGTTATCATAGTACTTTTTACATCTTTAATTTTATTGCACATAATCTCCAATTCATCATCTTTCCCATTTTTTTTGGACCAAACAAAAAAATTTACTGCCTTATTATAATTTCATTTTCTTTCTGTTTTCTTGCTTTCTTATCTTTTTCTATTTGCCAAATAGCCCCTGAAGGGAAAAAAGAGACTTTTTTTCGAGGAAAATTAAAAAAAAAGAAGCGATAAACTGTTTTTCTTAATAAAAATGCAAAAAGAAAAAAAATGGTGATAATTTAGTGAAATTAATATAAATAGTATAATCAAAAATTTACAGTCATGTTTTATGTTAGCAGTTTAATGAAAAACGAGCAATAATTTATTAGTGAAATCCAGGATTTTTCATGATAGGCAGATTGGAATTACACCAGCGTACTCTATAATTATTTACTGCGTAGCAATTAAATTTTGGCAATGGAAGGGGGGGGTGTTGTTTGAGGGGTCTGGGTTTTATGAATTATGAGTGCATTAACCATGTACCTTCATCTCAATTCCAATTTGGGAATTACCTGCCGATATTGAGCTGGCCGGTACCGAGACAAGAACCGCAGCGACTGGGAGTGAAGTGTCACTCCCATTCGAGACGGTAACCCTTCGCTCCCAGTCGCGACGGTTCTTGTCTCGTTATTGGTCAGCGTTACATTGGTAGGCAATTCCTAATTTAGAATAGAGGTGAAGGTATGTCATCGAGCGTCGACAGATGTTGTGCATTGTGTCTCACTTTCTATCCATGTTTACTCGAATCATAAGATTTGTGATTGAGGGCACAATTGAGGGAAGGATACTGAAATTACAAGAGAAAAAAGAACTTGTGTTTGAAGGGTAATGTTTGTTTGATGTAAATCATCTAATAAGTTAGACCCTGTAACGACTCTGAAATTGTCACACCCCGTTTTCCAAAAATGCGGAATGCGAGGGGTGACTAGGCCAGCTATGCTCCTATGGTCAAGGAATACTCCCGCCGTAGTCACACTTCGGTTTCTAGCATTACATGGTAATCAGTAAACAGTATTAGAGTAAAGGAGATCACAACTCACAATTTTATTACATTAAAATAAAAGAGTTCCAGATACTTTTTTTTACATGGAAGAAATAACTAACTAACGAAATAATAATGTTCTTATAGCAAGAAACAGATGGTGCTGATGTCACAATCTAAATCTCCGCGATCTCGAATGGCAGGTCCTGCTCCTTAGTTGGGTCTACTTCGTCTTCTGAGCATGCACACTCAGGTTGTCAAGGCGACACATAAAGCAATACATATATAATGTGTGTACAATATTATTAAATATGAAACGCGCAACAGAATACAGAAACATGAGAATAATGAATATCATTTCAATATGAACAACGCGATATATGTATCATGTCAGTAAATCAGGCAATGCGGGTGTCACTACTTATCAGCCACTAAGGGTCTCGTGCATGCCTGAGACTGCGGTCCACTGTTGCCCGGGACATAACCTTGTAGCCGTACCGTTAGGATCACGACCTAATGTATATATACATATCACTAATATCGAATGATTATCCTCTAAGTCATTGTACCTCGCTAAATACGAGTTCAA
The DNA here is from genome assembly GCA_030015575.1 of Agapanthus africanus. NCBI lineage: Eukaryota > Viridiplantae > Streptophyta > Magnoliopsida > Asparagales > Amaryllidaceae > Agapanthus > Agapanthus africanus. The sequence goes on from JASDDO010000019.1 coordinate 103,773,234, forward strand.
TTCCACCTTGATTTCTCCATTCGCCCATGTCTCACTAACTATAAGTATATGATTAATTGTAAACTGGCACGCACTAAATTACGGTCTTACTCATTTTTACTGCATTGTTCACTTTCACTAGTCAATCACTTATCACTGGCATGCTTGATACAACTAATCAAATACCACTCACGTTCGACAATGCAAGTCAGTCGCTAGGTCTCAATGTAAGGATCACTTCACACTGGGTATAAAGCAACACAAAATAAGCTAGAAATGCATTAAACAAATACTCACTAAATTATGACAGCCAACGTTATATGACTTGCAAAATTCACCATAAATCACACGTATAAAATCGACCAAAACAATATAAAAGGAGTACGAAGTATACATGATTATCTAAGCGGTAAAATTAGTTTCATGTCAATAGGAATTCAGGTTAGCGATTTATCATCAGTTTAAATCAGCGATCAGTTGCTGGAATTCCAGTTTCAGAACTGGAAGTTCAACTTCACGCGCGGTTTATTAGGCATTGTGTTTAGATTCAGAGGTTGCTCCAGTTGAATAAAACCCAGGTCTATCTGTTAGGTTTCAGACGCATTAAGCGGATCAATGATAGTCTTTATGTACTAGGAGATATGTCCTATTTAGTGTGAGCGTGTAAAAAAAATGTCACCGCAGAAACTGCAGAACACGTTAACAATCTAAAATATAAACAAAATACCAAACGATAGTGAAACTGAACGAGACCAGAACCATATGTTAGCTAACGAAAATTTCTACGCGACGATATAGGATTCCGCATATTTTTAGTTTTATGTAGGGATGTACAGGCGCCTAAGTTCAGATATCAACATGAAAAACTGCAGAAATCTGTCATATACATCGGTAGAATAAATTATGTTAAAAATATCAAACAACGGCGTGATTCATTGGAACCAGTCGCATAAGAAAGCTAACTGAATTTCCTACGTATCTATATAGAGTTCCGCACATTTGCGAATTTGAACAATGAGTTGCCGGTGATAGTTTTCATGTATTCGTAGGGATTTCGGTTCAGGACTGCAGTCCAAAGCCACATATCCTTTCGGTTTCCGCTATCTAAAAGACACGATATTCAGTGAAAATCACTGTAGGTTTTTAGGTTATACAGTTATCTTCGCAAAGAGCCTAAGAACGCTATGAACTGATTTTTGTACGATTTATTATGAATTAAATGGTCTGGCATGTTCGAGAAAATTCTGATTTCGCAATGGTTATCGGGGGCAACATATTTTGGGGGAAACGATATTAATATGCAACCAAATTTCTGCAGTGTATCTGTGAATAGTAAAACAGTAAACGGGTTCAACAAACACAAGTTCCGTCGATTTTAATTAGATTCTGGCTCAAGGTTTTTATCGAACACCTTGGGTAAACATTCGGTTATCGATCGAAATACATATTTGTTTTAGTCAAACGAATTTAGATATTAATCATATAACTTCTACGTGATACTAACACATTAATAAGCCCTAGTTGGGCTCCATTCCATAAGATGGCATTGTGGTTCGCTACACAAATTCAATAAAAGTTTACGATCTAATTATATTTATGTATATCTAGTTATTGTAAACATCTTTAGCTAATGTTTATAATAGCATGAGAAATAAGTGAAGGTTTTCACCTGCCTTCGGTCGCTGATATAGAAACGACACCACGTGCAGGATCCGTTTCGACACACAAGACGATGCGATGCTGGACACGGTGCGTGACGCGAGCGCGATGCGTGGTGAACCGGTACTGGACACGGTAACGATATGGGCATGATACGGTAGTGGGCATGGTGATGACGCGGGCGTGACACGGTACTGGGCACGGTGATTGTTTTCCCAATAAAAGAGCAAAGCTCTGTTCAAAAATCAAGAGGCAGCGCCTCACGTGTCTTCCACGAGGGCGCCGGCGCCAGAGTTAAAAACTCTTATTGGCGCCGCACGTGCACAGCACGTGAGTGCCGGCATCTAGTAGAATTAAATTCTACTCTCTGTTAAACATGGCCGTTGGATTTTCGATCCAACGGAGATGATAAATCATCAGAATGCAGAATTAAATTCTGTTGAGGAAATATTTCTCAAATCTTTCTAAACAAGAAAGATTACTCTCTGTAAAACAGAGTACCGTTGGATTAAAAATCCAATCGTGATTAAAGAATCACCGATCTACAGAATAAATTCTGTATGGGAAAATATTTCCCTAATCTTTTTAAGAACAAGAAAAATATATTCTGTAAAACAGAAGCCTTTGCATCAAATATCCAATGGTGGGTAAAATCTTCAAATCAATTAAGATCTCTCAATGAGAGATTTCTTCAACTAATCAACAGACTTGCCTCTATTATATAAAGGACTCAAGACTTCAAGTCTAACACAGAGGAACCCCCCATAAGCTTTGGAAAAAAAATAGAGAGTTTTGAAAGAACAAAGAATTAAATTCTTGAGAAAGAACTCTCTTCTTGGAAATTTTAGGTAAATAAAATTAGATAAAGATCCTGTGGAACATTCAAAAAAAAGAAAAGAGAGAACTCAGGAGTGCTTAGCACTCAGTAGGCGGCGCTCAACGCCCAGCGCCTCACGTGTCCCTCACGTGGGCGCCATAAAATAAAGAGTGCTTAGCACTTAGTGGCTGGTGCTCAGCGCCTCACGTGCCCCTCATGTGGGCGCTATAAAATAGAGAGTGCTTAGCATTTAGTGGCTGGCGCTCAGCGCCTGGCCTCACCTGACCCTCATGTCGGCGCTATAGAACATAAAGTGCTTGACACTCATCATTCAGCGCCCAGTGTCTCACGTGATTGGCACGTGGGCGCCATAAAGAGTGCTCAGCACTCCATAAAGAGACAAAGAAAAGAGGGAGTAAAGTGTGAGCGTCAGAACTCACATGAGTGCTCAGCACTTTTTGCAAGAAAAAGGGGACTGAGCCCAAACCAGTGCTTAGCACATCTTTCAAATAAAAGAAAATTGAGTTGATTAAGTCCAAGTTCAGATCAACTAAGCCCATGGGTTCATTGCTTCCCAAATATGACCCATGACATCCAAAATGATGTTCATCCCACATTTCCTAAGTTAATCTTAGTCTCCAAAAAATGACTAATGATTCTTTAGATGGTCCACCATGATCTCTTCCTTCAGACACGGGAATTGGTTCAAGGGTACATCTCTCCATACCTCTGATGCATGTCGTTATAATTCCTCGACGTTTTCAGAGAGGTGGTGGGTCCCGACAACCAACTGCTTTGGGTGCACTTTCCAAGCTGACGTGCACACCTTAAACTAAACTATACCAAATGGGTGTATCCCGTATCATCGCCGTACATCCCGCCACGTAACAATTGTTTTGTTAAGGACTAGACATGAATTGAGATCAGATTAACAATTGTTTTGTTAAGGGCTAGACATGAATAGAGATCAATGAAGAGACAAGGGTCAATAGTAGGAAACCATAGTTTCTTCCAAGAACTTTAATCCTCATTCATCACTATCTATCTGGTTTTAAATTTATCAATAGATAAAAGGAGTCATCTTTATTAGTCATCCATGACTACTCAATCATAACAAACCGTACAAGCATTCTTATATATTCTATATCCGTGTTTAACATAGATCTAGGATTTACAACTATTCTCTCTATTCCTTTTTTATTCAACTCATCTAAAGCAAGATTAGAAATTCCATGTATCCCTGCGGACGATCAGTACTCATCTCGGCTAGCTACACACGATACTGTTATTGATTGCGGTTATTAACTACAAACACTCTTTCACAGATCAATCCGGACGACATCGGAGATAGAGAACTACTTAGGCTTGAGATGATAGTGGCGACTGCAGATGTAGTTCGCACTATCAGGGAACGAATACGCATAGCCCAAGATCGACAGAAGCATTGGGCTGATGCAAAGCGCCGACACTTGGAGTTTCAACCGGGAGATCATGTCTTTCTGAAGATTTCTCCAAACCGTGGAGTGATTCGCTTTGGAAAGCGGAATAAGTTAAGTCTGAGATACATTATACCGTTCGACATACTCGAACGAGTTGGAGAAGTGGCATACCGCTTGACACTTCTACCCTCATTGGAAGGAGTGCACAATGTATTCCATATATTCCAACTCAGAAGGTATGTGGGTGACCCCAGTCACATTCTTGATCACTCCGAGCTCACGGTATAGACATACCTATCTTGTGAGCAACAACCCGTTGAAATCCTGAACAGAAAAGTGAAGTCATTTCGGAACAAGAAAGTAAACTTAGTTCGAGTGATGTGGAGAAGACTCACCAGGAGAATCAACATGGGAAAGAGAAGACGACATGCAGCAAGATACCCATTCTTATTTGTAAATTAGTTCTTAAATAATTGTAAATTTCGAGGGCGAAATTTTTGTATGAAGGGTAGAATGTAACAACTCTGTTTTAATATACAGATTTTTTTTAAAGTTAATGTACAAATGGAGTATTTGTAAATCATGAGCACAAGTTATAAATTTGATTTGTTTTTAAACAGCAAGAAAGCACGTGTAGCTCATTGGTAAAGCCTTACACTGCTGTGATATAGCCCCTATATTCGAATCCCCCAGCCACATTATTTTTGCTGATTTTTCTTTTGAACTTTTGGAAACCCAAAAGTTTACACGTGCAATACACGTAAAAATGAAGTCACTAAAATCAAATATATGGAAAATGATATATGTACAGACCCCAACACGTGGCATCGATCCAGAGCCGTACACCCCCAAGTCGATCGACGAGATTGAACTTTGGGCCGGCGCCGCCGGGCCCCCGTCCCTAATGCCTCCAATTTTTTCCCTAGCACCCCTTGAACTCGCTCTACTAACCCTTGTCTGTTTGTTTTCCCTGCACATTAACAGAGAATTAAAATGAGGTATTAATCCAAAATGTTAATGCATTTTAATTCCATTCTTCAATACTCAAAACCCTAATTTCTCCTATAAATACCACCCTACACGCTAGACCTTCTCATTCTGAAATCTCTTAAAACTCTCAAAAAAATTTTAGTCCAAAAGATTATACAAGTGGAGTTAGCCCAAGGTCAAGTTCCGGCGATGTTTCGGGACAAATCCGGCGACACCGCGACTCCACGGCGCTTTCGAAATCTTCCTCCATATCTTCTCTTTACCATAATCCAGTAAGTCCCCTCTACTCTTTTTTTTCACCTCTCAAAACTTCTTTTCAATGATGTCGGTAAGTGGAGTTATATCGACATCCATCTCCAAAACTTCTTAAACTAACAATTTTTCTTAAGAACTATTTATCTAAATCATTATACTTAGTTTGTTAAACATTAAACTATAATTAGAAACAAATTTCAATTCAAAACTCCATATAAAAAATACTTTTATTGCACTTTTACGGTTAAATACCACAAACTTTCTATTCGACATTACTTCATCATATAGCTTATATTACCTTTAGAAAACTCACGAGGTAATGACCTATCTCATCACAACTCTCATCATGATATAGCACGATTGCCTCTTTACAATATTTTTAGGACTAATACAATTTTACGATAAAATAACCTAAACTATTAAAAACTGTATTCTTTAATATTATTTTAATTAAATTCCATACAATTATATTCTTACAACCCATTTTGGGGAATCCGATTAGGTTGGTTATCGCACATCTATCGGACTATTAGGGCGAGATGCAAACCTCCTCACGGAGCATACGATCTCGATGAATTTTTTTTACAATTTTTAAGAAAATGTGATTTCTATTTAATAAATAAATTCTATTTTTAATATATATATATTATCAAAATATTTATTTTAAATATATTTAATAATTCTATGTTTCCTAAATCAAAAGAAAAGAATCACAAAAGTTCATGAAAATACTCTCGAAATCAATACAAGTCAAATTACATGAAAATATCATATACTATTCAATTTAGGTTTATATCCACTAGAACATCTCATCACTTTAAAAATTACATCTATGAAAACCCTAAAGACGATAATTAAATACTTGAGATTTATTTTGAAAATATATCAAAACTATTTTTCATAAAACCCTCTCAAGTTTATTAATTTATAATAAGGACTCTAGTAAACATAGGTTTAAGCGGGACCAATTCTCTTGAGTCTCAGGGAGCCGTAGAATGTGGGTGCTTGCCTATTTAAGGTAGACAACTAAAACGTGGTTATCAATGGTAATTGGCTTGAAAAAAGTCACAAATCCTGCCGTCCATGTGCATCAGTTACTGATAACTCCAAAACTAATTCAGGACTTTAATTCTGTTTAAGTGTCTGACGCAGTCGGAGTCTTGGTCTAATCTGAAATCAATCCAATCATATATACAATTCAATATAACTCCAAGGCAACATGAATTCTTTTATACCAGAATACAATCTATATCAACATGACTTGATTTGACCGATCCATAGATATACATTTGACTTGTCTACATGACTATCCGTTTATATCCTTATCCGTTTACATGAACAATTGATATTATGGTTTCAGCAAGTATTATATTTACAAATCACTACAAAACAATACAATAATACATTACGGGGTTTAAAAGGGTAGATTGGTATGGAATGTGTTTAAAGTGGCATGAGACTGTCACTTTAATACACCTAATCTGAAAATCCATTGCCGTTGTCCTGTGGATTTTGACGGGACTTTGTACTCCTTATACCATAGTCCACGAGATAAGCTGGACTCCTCTTGTATACACTGGCATATTCTATACCAAGTTACAAACAACTGCGTTAACATAACTATCAATATTATACCAGTTATATTCTTATTACCTGTTCAGTCTATTTCCATCTCTCTTTGGGACTTACCGAGCGATTGTTCGCTGAGGATATTTCTTTTCTATTTTTTCTTTGGAATGTTGTCAGGAGGGCCCGATTCTCTGGAGATCGAGGCTAGCTCAGAAACTTAGAGCAGTTCGTCGATGACCCAGAGCTCTAGACACTTGTATATGCTTTTACTTTCAGTTTCATGCCATTGTTTAAGCATTGCTTTTCAGTCTTATATTTACTTTCCAGTATTGTATTGTAAAGAATGTTTAATAAATAAAAAGTTGTTCATTTACATTTCATGTCTTTTTTTTGTGTACTTTTATATTATATTGCTTATATACGCTTAGCGTGTTTACTTCTGAGTAAATACGTCGTGTGGCCCGACACGTCTCCTTACCGCTCTGGGAAGCGGAACGTGATAGTGGGAAACCACTGTAGGACCCTCTGACGATCATGTTAGTTCCTGGGAAATAAGAGCAGTGTAACGGCCTATTGGAATTAATTCGAGTTATCTGAGTTGTCTGGAAGAGGGGTTTATATAGTGATCGCGTAGAGCGAGCCGGCGTGAGATCATTGTCGTCAGTTATGTCCCCGTGTTATCCCCGTATTAATGGCGGGATACGACCATTAATGGAGGACATGCTCGTGTGGGACGCGGACCGTGGGGAGGAGGGTATCTCGTCCTGGCGAGATACGCGGAGCCGTTGCGGAGGTGCTTGGGCTCCGCGCTTTCGGTTGATCGAAGAAGCCGAGGAAGCTCGGCCTGTCAGATGGCTCAGAGACGAGCCGAGAGGCCGAGGGAGCTCAGCCTGTCAGATAGCTCGGAGACGAGCCGAGAGGCCGAGGAAGCTCACAGGCCTTACAACAGCTCGGAGACGAGCCGGGAGGCTGAGGAAGTTCAGTTGTAGTATTGCTTGAAGGTGAGCTGTTGGTTGTTTGCTAGGTGAATATGGAAGGTATTTAGGGAGGTCTTCGGAAGGTCGAATGCATCCTCGGAGACGAAGTCCCGAGGAATTTCCCCAATGCATCTTGTTTATTCCATCTCCATAGTCTCCGGGACACATCATCCACCACGTGTCGCAATCTAGGAATTCCTACTTGTGAGCATCATCAGGGTGGCTCTATTCTAAAAGATAGGAAAAGAGACAACTGCATTTGTGTAAGATGTTAAAGGTGCTTTCCATAAATGGATTCATGTAGTTGACTTTAAAAGCTTGGGATAAAGTCTTGTTATTACTTGTTACTATAGTGAAAAAATATGATTCATCGCTATTCAAATACAGATACCATTCAGGACCGTGTATGTTTCTCCTATGACGCTAAAATTCTAAATGCAAAATGGGATAGAGTCGAAACATCCTTATCCGTTTGCATATTATTGGGGAGAGTTGAATTATTTTGCAGACTGCAATATCTTTTCAGGATATCTAATCTGATTCGACATCTGAGACTTAAACTTGATTTATTTGCAGGCCAAATTGGATAAGCACTTGTGCCTATGATTGCTCGTGGAATAATGTTTGGCCCAGATCAACCTGTTATCTTGAGTCTTTGAATGGTGTTAAAATGGAGCTGGTTGATGCAGCATTTCCTCTTCTTAAAGGTACTTGCTTTTTCTGTCCGTTTTCTTGCAATCTGTCAATATCTAGCCTGCAGTTCATTTTTAAACAGCATTCTATATTATTTTATCTGAATTGCTCTTTCAGGAGTTGTTGCCACGATTGATGTTTTTGAGGCTTGGACTGGGGTCAATATAGCAGTCATGGTTGGTGGGCTCCCGCACTTGAAAAGCATGCAGCTGCAAACTGCAAGGTATGACATTCATTTTAGTTTGTCATTTGAATAACCGGTTGCAGGTGGCAATACTATGATTGAGATGGGTAAGAGGAAACACCCTAAGGAGTGTTAGTTCCAAGTCATTTGCAATTAATGCCTAAAATTTGATAGAAATTGAAAAAAGAGTGTTCCAAGTCATTTGTAGCTAGCATTTCAAGAGTGTTAGTCTCAGTTTTTAATTTAACTGCTAGAATTAGATTTAAAAATTTTCATACAAAATTAAAACGGAAACACGAATAAAATTTTGAATCATAAATCCACTGATGACCATGACCAACCGTCCGTCGTGGTCCGCGCTGATGACCGTTGCCGTCCGCCAATGGCTGTTATCGTCCGCCCGTTAACGATTACTACCCGGTGGCGACTGTTGTGGGCAACCGCCTGCCGACAACCATCGATGATTAATGCCTCTGTTGACAGCTGTCCCTATACGATCAACAACCGCCCGCTAGCAACCCTCCCCCGATGATCAACGATGAGCGCTACCGGCAACCATCTGTGGTCGACCGCCGCAGCCACCTCCTGTCGAGGATCGCCGTCCCAAAAACCAGTTGCCGACAAGGCAACAACCGCCCGTCCAAAATCTCAGATGTCGCCTACTGCTGAAAACCGTTCGCTGATGACGTCCCGGTAACTACTAGCCGATCGGCACCGGTCTCAGTGTCTCCATTTCATCAATCATTTATTTAAATAGTATATGGATTTTGGAATCAAATGACTGTCGTTTTGAAATGAAAAGGAATTTTATCAAATTTCGTCCTTAGGTTTTGAAATTTAAGATTTTTAAATTACTTAGGCCTAACACCCCCTAAGAGATAGGATAGAAACGAGAGCATTCTTTGGAAGTTAGACATAGTTCCTTACAATGCACAGATGGGATGGATGTGACATGTGCAACAAAGACCAATAAATGCATTTTCATACCAGGAGCGATAAAAGTATAGTTAATGGACTGATGCGGTCTAGAGGTTGGCCCAAACTAACATGAATGGAGATGGTAAATTCTTAACTGTGGAGTAAATGACCCTTTAGGTAATGGAAGACAAAATTCATGTAGCCAATCCCAAAAGTTTGGATGGGGGGCTAGAGGTATGCACAAACAATCATTGGATGGAGATCGTAAAAAAAGATATCCCTTACTGGAGCTGGATGAAAAAAAAGAGAGTTTAGCAGATAATACTAAAAGTTTGGAATAAAGGCTTCTTTTTGTTGTTGTTGATGTTGTTCTAAGTATCAGTCATATGTTTATCCTTTTCCAGCTTCCAATCATTATATGGCCAGTACAATACGTATGTCTAAGGCACGTGAACTTCCTCAATTTACAAATTATTTCTTTAATTTTATGATAATATGTTCTGCATGTTAGTTTTCATACTTTACTGCAGGTGCTGGTTATGGCTAACCTGGCCAATACGAATGCTCTAATATTGAAAGAATTTGCCCCATCCATTCCCGAGAAAAACATAACCTGCTTGACAAGGCTAGATCACAACAGGGCATTGGGACAGATTGCTGAGGGTTAAATGTCCAAGTTAGCGATGTTAAAAATGTCGTCATATGGGGAAATCGCTCATCAACACAATACCCTGATGTTAGTCATGCAACTGTGTGAACACCAAGTGGAGAAAAGCCTGTTCCTAAACTTGTTGCTGATGATGCTTGGTATGAATGTTTAATGATTTTAGATGGTTAAGAATGTTCGTTTATTATCTTATGGATGAAGTTTGAACTGCACTAAACTATTTTACGTTTTTACTACAGTAAACTGAAGTACTAGATTTTAGTGGGAAAAACTCACTTAAACTTGCTTAAAACCAAATTTTAACTGAATTTACTGTAATAAGAAAACTGTAAGGTAGTTTGATTAAAAACAGCAATGATTTAGGGTAATTTAGCGCTATTTAGCTTTATCTGATGGCTAAAACTCTATTTCCTTATTGTTAAAAGGCTGAGATGAGAGTTCATTACAACTGTTCAGCAACGTGGAGCTGCAATCATCAGAGTGCATTATCTGCTGCCAGCTCTGCTTGCGATCACATTCGCGATTGGATCCTAGGGACTCCTGAGGTTATTATCTTTACTGTTGATTTTATTTAAATTTCAATTTTTAATAAGTATTATAGTTAGGAAAAACTTGGTGTTATACTGTTGCAGGGAATTTTTGTTTCCATGGGTGTGTACTCTGATGGGTCTTACAATGTACCGACTGGGCTGATCTATTCGTTCTCAGTGACATGCCGAGATGGCGCGTGGACTATTGTTCAAGGTTTGTCTACTGCACTAAGCTACTCTAATTCAAATTTGCTACTAGCTTCTTTACAGAGCCTTTTTTTTGGTTCATGTTGTGTGTGTGTGTACTTCCCATATAACCGACATCGCGAGAGAGAGAGAGAGAGAGAGAGAGAGTTTTACTGCTTAACACTTAAATTCACTGCCTTTTATGAAAAGGTGCATAAAACAATAAAGCCAATTTAATAGCATCTGAAGAAATACTTTGAAGTTAAGTGCTGGCAAACAATTGTTGTTTCAAATGATTAAAGGAAAGTTACAGGATGTATGCCATGCTGAAAATGTATGTTCAGGTCGATTATGTATTTGCAGCAGTTAACCAGTAGAAATAGACTGTATATTATTATATTGATAAAACATATAGGCTAAACTGGGGGGGGGGGGGGGCGCTCCACCTCAGTTTGAAAAACCTTCACATTGCCTTTCATAATTGCCAGCGTTTTGGCAACAAATTTTGAATAAATGGACATGTACTGTTGAGACATTTTGCTGTATAGGCAGCTTTCCTTTGACTCTAATAAACTCAAATTTCAACCTGCTTTCAATTTGTTGTGCTACAGCAATGCGTTGCAATTTTCACTCTAATTTTTTTGCAGCTTTCAATATGGAGTTGTTGAGTTTGTTGTATCGACTTTTTTGCTGCAAAACAAAAAATACTTGGACCTTAAAATGTGAATTAGTGATAGTTTAAAACATTTTAGTGTCAGTTAATCATCTGCAGCAAATCAGCCACCATATCTGTAACATGGTTATGTCATTTTTTTCAAGTTACCGTCAAATTTCTGATTGCGGGCTATCTGAATAGATAGCGACTTGTATGATTCTGATGACCAGTTCTAATTCTTCTAAATCCTGCTGCGCTGCACTTTGTATTTCATCGGCAGCTGCATAACTTTGACTTTGGATATCTGGCATGGATCCATTTACTTTTGTTTACCATCTCAATCCTTATTTCTTTGGGTCAAATGTTTGATCATGTGTTCTTGTGAAGGTTAACGTTGAATGATATCAGAAAAAAACATTGTTGTTTTGGTGCTTTCCTTTGACTTACCTTGCTGAGTAAAAAGTTTAGGATTTGACCTTTTTAAAAGATGAACCAATTTTTTTATATCTCGAATGTGTATGACTTTTGTTGTAGAACTTTCTCAAAGGGATGGCATCCAGAAAAAGAAAAACAGAAGAAAACCCTTTATACGTTGTTTTGCTTTTTTTCTTAAAAGGGCTATGGAAAGCTACTCCTTAACCATTTATTATGTACATCTAAATATTATTAGCGATGATAAACGTTTTGAATGGTTTTGATATATAGTTTTGAATAGTTTTCATGATCGTTGCAATACCATCTCAATCAAAAAAGGAAACTATTAAAATTATTTTCTTTATAAAAATATGGGCAAATTGTTAAAAAGCCCCCGGCCCGCTCAGAACTTGTTTTGAAATCCCTAGACTTTTTGGCCTTGTTAAAAAAATTCTGGGCCCAATAAAGACCCCTGATATACAATTCCTCGCTTGTATTTTCGTATAACCTCAAAATGCTCATTGCCCATGTGGACTGATTGTACTTTACAGCTGGATTTAAGACAGTTATAGTATAGACGACAGATGACTTGCCTGTAACATATGAAGACTTTCCTGCAATATCTATCATGTTTTCATTTTTCGCTCCACATATACCTTTTTCCCATAAAAAATCTAATTTCCTGCCAAAAATCTAATTTCCCCTCAAATACTTATTTCTTGTCAAAAGCCTCTAAAATATCTTTCTATTTTCATGTAATATCTAAGCAGTTGCCTGTAATATCTAACTAGTTGCTTGTAATATCTAAGCATGGGTATTTTGGGGAGGGGTATTTTTGTAATTGTATTTAAAATAGAATACAAGGACTAAATGAAATACAATTCAGAGTTTTTTCACATATATTTTGTACAGTAGGCACTTCCTAACAATTTTGAAAATATCAGGGGTTCTTAGACAACTCTTGAGCGGGCCGGGGGCTTTTTGTAAATTTACCCTAAAAATATTCTGTTCAGTATAATGCTTTCCACAAATTTCTTTGATGATTATATGCCAGAATTCTCCATTTGAAAACTTGTATGTTAACCCTCCTACTTTATTTTGGAGGCCAGAAACTGTGGCCGGTAGGTTAAGTATTAATTTATCTCCTGCTTAGATCCCCTTGACATTCTCAAAGGCTCAAAAATAAATAGATAGATAGATAGATAATTAAAAAAGAGGGAGATGGCTAATGTGTTATATTTAACAATCATTTCATAATTGTATTTTCCAAAAGTTAAATATGGAGATTATTTTGAAATCTGCTAATCTCTTTCGTTTTTCTTAATGGACCCTCGAGTTAAACATGTAGATTATTTTGAAAGAGAAACAATTTGAACTGCACTTCTCTGAGAAAAATTATAATATTTGAGGATACTGAGACCTACTTTAGTCCGAAGTGAATGATTCTCTTGGAATTATCATGAAAGTCGATACCTCCAGAAAAAAATAGTATAATCTCCACTAGCAGCGTTTTAATTTTGGGCTGCTGCATGAGCAGCACCCAATCATGATCTTGGTTAGGCTAGTCACCATTACTAAATAATTCTATGAGCTTATTGTTACCAGAAATTCCAAAGTTAAGGTGAGAGTCGAAAAATCTATAGCGCTATTTTAATTTTAATGCCTGGGTCTGAATGCTCTATTGCTAATAGTTCTAATGATGCTCCATCAAACTCGAAAGCACCTATGAGTATAGAGAGAATTCAATACATTTATATTTAATAGCGATGCCACTATCATAGGAAATGTAGCCATCAAAGAACGTTTTGAAGGCATATTACATCAAAGTTTTGAGATAATGGGATTGAATCATGACTTGTTTTTAGTGCTATAGAATATATTAACCTAAATGTGACGCATTTTCCATGAGTTATACTATTAAAAAGCGTTAGCTGTGCAACCGATAATGATGATGATGTAGCAATTGAGAAAGACCCACACATGACTACTATGTGGACTTGGGAATATATTAATCCATGTTGAAGGTCATTTTCCACACAAGCTAAGGATCTGCAATGAATATATTTTGAATTATTGTGGTATTTATTTGTAAAATGCAATTTTATGTCAGTATCATCTTTGCGTCTTGTTTAAAATTTATATCCGATTCACGTAAATGTTAAACACGCCGCTAATAGTTAGGACTATCTCAAATTTCTCTTGTTATCGTTGATCATGATTTGAATACTAGTGAAGATAGAGCGTGAAGCCAAACTTTATTGGATCTTGCAACCTTGCTTCATAGCTGATTCTGGTTCATCCGAAAAAATGCTTATATAGATGCAAATTTCAATTGCAAGAAACATATTGACAAAAAAGCAGCCATCCTTCGAGAAAAACATTAGACGAAAACTTAGATGAGACGTAATTGAATTTTTTCAATAATAACAGGAAACTTAAGATTAAGATGTTCCGGAATGGAAATGCTGCGGGAATGTCCACAATATCTGAATTTAATCATATACAATTTGAGGGATTTTGTAGGTTCATTAATGATGCTTGGGTCTGGGTTAGTTTTTCCAACATAAGCAAAATTTAGTTTTATCTCTTTGTCAAAATCAAGTAGGTAATAGCACACTCGTAGAATGTTGGTGCTCTCTATCTCTATTTCCTCTAGATTTCTGAAAAATTAACTGGAAATGTTGATACAAATAATGGTTATTTTTCCACAAAATTCTCAGAGTCTCCAGATTCCATAACCACTTTGAACCAGAAGCTCGCATCATCATAATCACTTAAAGAAGCAGAAGCAAAGTTGTTGATAGACAATGCATCTGCAATATTTAACCAAATGCTCTCATCAATCTCGGTATAAAAAAATTCTTCTTTAGACTCCGAGCCATTGCTTTCGCCGGTTACAACTGAAGACGATATTTCGCTGCAACATATCTCGGGTGATCCCATCTCAGCCTTTTCACCACCCTTCCTGAAGTTATTCTTGGAATCATGATGATTCAACCGTTTCTTTAAGTGTGTACGCTACACGTTCTTGATCTCGTTGTCTGTTCTTCCTGGCAACCGCCTCCCGATTGCAGACCATCTGAAATTAAAGAAGAAAAACATATTTTCATCGACTATTCCTTTATATAATTTCAAATAATACTTGAACCAAGCAAGAAGAGGCAGAGACACATAACCTCCTGTATTTCTATCAAAAGACAAAAATAAACCGTATGACATAACAATCGATCGAGTTAGCATGAAACCGCCGACATATAGTGTCAGATAAAATATAGATCAATAGAAAAGCATTGCATTCGAAGGACCGCAAAGGAGGACAGAAAACAGAAACAGGGATGTTAATTTCAATTTAATTGAAAAAGAAAATACCTGTTACCAAGCATTTCATGCAAGCTAACGATAATCTCTTCTTCTTTGCTGAGGTTCCCTCTCTTGATGTCCGGCCTCAAATAGTTCGTCCATCAAAGCCTACAGCTTTTCCCTCACCTCAAAAGACCTGAAGAGTACAAACAACAAAACAAGCCTTATGAGCATCGGATGCAGCTAAACGAAAAACATACGACAGTGAAGCAATTTAAAAGGAAAGACAGCACGAATCCGGCACAAAAAGTTTTATTCATGGCATTGTTTGCACATCTAATTAAGAATGGTCGACAACTGATTGTAAAACTTCATTAAATCTTTCGTAGAACCTCGCTTTACTACCGACCTCATTGTCAACGGAGTTTGTACTCACCAGCTTGTTTGGGGAGAGCTCGCTAGTTGCCATGGCCATATGTGTTGATGTAAGAGATGAGGATTTGATCTTCTTGTTGTGCCCATGGCCCTTTCTTTAGTCCCATTTTCTCACAACAAGGAGCTCTCCCCATGTTTTAACTATTTTGCTCTAGTGTTTTCACTCTCTTATGAAAAAGCCTTGGACTATTTATTGACCAAAATCCCAACGTCCATCAAATATTTAGTCAAGAGCACACCCAGCAATTTCTGAGAAGGGAGCAGTATTTTATAGGATAGGATTTTTTTTTAAAATTCTTGAAAGTTTACTATGGTCATAATGCAAGTCTTAGAGTAAAAAATTTGCTTTATTATTAAATGTTAGAAGAAGCACACATTAACTTCTGTGATGTACTTGAAATCATACTTTGATCTTGTTGCCCATCCCTGCAGAAATCAAACCAATAAACTCCGACATCCGGTGGCATCATCGTTCACCGGAAGTTGTTTCGCTCTCAGTATTAATGGAAACAAAGGAAAATTGTTACCTTATTGGAGAGGTTTGAGACAAGGGGAGCCGTTGTCGTCTTTGTTATTTGTGATTATTAGTGATGTTTTATCAATGATTTTGTCAAAAGCAAGAAATAATAGTCTTATTTCTGATTTGGGAGCTTCTGGTGAAGTTGTTAATCTTTGTTATGTTGATGATACCTTCATATTTTTTAAACCTGATGATCATTTACTGCCTTCAAATTCATATTTAATATGTTTGAGTTTGCTCCGGGGCTCAAGGTTAAATTTTCTAAAACATCAATCTTGATGGTGGAAGGTTCTGAAGAGTTGCAGGACTTCTTAGCTACAACTTTCAACCGCAAGAAAGAAAATTTTCCTATTCAATATTTGAGTCTTCCTCTAAAAGTGAGCATCCTTGCTAAGTTAGATTGGTATCCTTTCATTGAGAAGTTTGATAAAATACTTACTGGGTGGAAATGTCATCATCTAAGATTAATTTTGATTAACTTGGTGTTGAATACTTTACCTCTTTATATGCTCTCAATTTTTCTTGTCCTTAATTGGGTTATTAAGAAGATTGATTCTATTAGGAGGGCATTTTTATGGGGTGGTCTTGATTCCATCTCATCAATCAAATGCTTGGTTAATTGGAATTCTGTATGTAGGAGTAAAATGAAGAAGGACTTGGTATCATAAACATGAAACAATTTAATCTAGTTTTGCTGGAAAAATGGAGATGTAAATTATCGATAGGCTGTGATGATCCTTGGACAAGACATGTGATTGCTAATTATTATCAAAGAAGAATTCCATATGATCTATCTCTTTATATTTCATCTAGATGCTCCTATTTTTGGAAAGGTGTTTTGAAAGATGATTCGAAGTTAATCACGGCATATCATTAATTTGTGGGAATGAGGTTTCCACTAAGTTTTGGAAATATGCATGGTTAAGTCTTCATTCCTTTAATCATCTTTTTTCTACTTTATTTAATTTGGCATCTGATAATGTCACCGCATAAGGTTTTTGATTATCTCAAACTTGGATTCGGAACCCTTCCTTTACAGATATAATTACAGAAGATCTCTGTTCTGAATTTCTAGTTTTCTCTTCTCTATTATCTACTGCAACTATCTCTTTGATCCCAGATAAGAAAAGGTGGAAATTGTCCAACAACGGATTATACACGGTACTGTCGATGTGTAAAGATCTAAATACTTGTTGAGTTTCATAGGTCCTTCTAAGTTTATCTGGGATGCTAAAGTTCCTCTTAAAGTTAAATTGCTAATATGGTTGGTGGCTCGGAAAAGAATTTTAACTTATGATCTTTTGTTAAAAAAGAGCTTTCAGTTGTGCAATATGCATTCTCTTTGCTTTTCAACTGAAGAAAGTTGTGGACAAATTTTCTTTCAATGCAACTTCACAACAAGGCTTTGGGATTGGATTTTATCCGCTTTCAATGTATCTTTTTCTCTTGATCCTTTTGAAAATTGCTGGAATGAATGGAGTAGAAGAAATACAACTGATAGTTTGAGGGTTCATTGGGGTTGTGCTGTCATGGTTCTGTTATGGTGCTTATAGAAGGAAAGAAATCCAAAAAAAATTTGCGGTGTCTCTAAAAATGTTTTGGACGTTCTTCAAAAAATGAAATTTCTCTTTCACCCTTGGCTAGAGGTTCTTGAATCATCAACGCGGAAGTTTTAAAGGAGACGTTTCTCGAGATTCTATTGTTTTTGTTGGAATTTATTGACGTTTGGGTTGCTTCTAGCATATTTAAGACTTTTCTATTTTGAATTAAGATCTACATGTTGTTACCTGTAATATTTGTAACTTTTATGTTTTCTTGATTAATAAAGTTTTTCTTGGGGGTAGGAATCCTATCCATTTATCTCAAAAAAATAAACTCCGATCGTTGCACAACAAAATTTTACTAGGCAATGTGGACGGGTTGCTAAAAGCTACAGATGAATTTTTAAAAGTTCCAAATTGTTATATTTTTTCATCTTCTTTAGTTTGAAGCCTTTTGGTTGCTAAAAATGTTTATCCGATAATAGGAGCAAAAATTTAAGAAAAGACGAAAAAGATTTCAACCAAACTTTTAATGAGAATTCTAAATCAAATCAATTGAGATAAATAACCAGAGAATGAAGTAAAAGAAATTTGAGTCAAAGTTTTAATCATAAATGATAAACCTAAATCAAATCAATCTCAACACTCACCAAACCCTAAACCTACTAAATAGAATAGAAAGGCACTCTCATAGCAACAGGCCAAACATTGGAATACATGATGTCACGTCAAGTGGAAAACCATGCATGTGATTGCATCATACAAATCAAGTAAGAGAGTGAAGGACAATAACCTAGTGGTAAAATTTACTGCTCCGTGAAATGTTACCTGTTCAATTCCCAATTCCCACGAGTCTCGCATTCCAAATAAAAATAATAAAAATATATTATGCTCCTTTGTAGTAAGGTAAACGCTAAAAATAAAAAATACAAAAATTATTTTTAGGGAGTTTACTTATCCCCAAAGAAGAAGCTATATGACTTTATATTGTCGCTTACGAACTTAAAATATACTCGCTAAATATTTAACTGGTTCGTAATGGATTTTGATAGACGTCGGAACCTCCCTCAGATGTTGTCCTCCATCGATATGGTAGCGAGCGAGTTGAAGGGCTGTGATTTGAAGAGAGAGTGTGAATTTCAATGGGTTGTTGGTTGGTGTTGTCGCCGAGCTAGCTGCAAAAGGAGTCCTGGGGTGGGAAACCACCATAGGACCCTCTGACGATCAAGTTAGGACCGGAGAATAATTGGGCAGAGTAGAGGAGTACTGGATTAAGTCCGAGTTACCTGAATCGTCTGGAGGAGGGGTTTATATAAGGGTCGTATTGGAGCGAGTTGTTGCGAGGTCCTCACCGACAATTCCGCCTACACGCCACGTTCACATTAATGGAGAGATACGCTCGTGTGAGACGCGGAACGTGGGGTGGTTGAATTAGTTGTGGCGAGAGATGCGGAGTCGTTATGTGGAAGCTCAGTAAGGGGAAGTTGAGGAGGCTCGATCTGAGAAAGCTCGGGCTTTAAGTTACCGGTCCCGAGTTGGTCGGGGCGGTAAGGAGGCTGAGAAAGCTCAGCTCTAGGATTGCTCGGAGGTGAGCTATTGACCGGCGGTTGGTCGAAGGAGAAATGCCCCAGATGGAGGCCCCGAGAGGTCGAAGTCTAGTCCTCGGACCGAGCCTTGGTGATGAGGCTCCGAGAAATGTTTCCTTTGTATCATACTTATTCCAGTTCCATAGACCCCAAGAATTTAGTGGGGTTATGTGTATGACACGTCATCTGCTACATGCCGTGATATGGGGAATCCCTACTTACAAGTATCATCATTAGCCTCCTACTCTCGTTTTGGCATATTTATGGGTCGGATCGAGAGTGGTCTACTCGGTCTTCTCTGTTCAGCTTGGTCTGGGGAATCTTTGTGGTACGTTGTCCGGAAACGACATGGCGTTTGGCGGTTGTGTCTCCTAAGTCTACGTGGCATCCATCCTATGCCTTAATTTTCGTGCATATCCTCGATGACGTCGGTGGAAAGCTAAAAGAACGGTGTTATCATGGCGAAGTCGTTTCGTTTGCTCGGGTCGTCCTAGCGACGGGTCGATCGTCGATCCCGTGCCATGCGGCGGCATCTGGAGCGCGAATGTGAGACATTGCTTCGGCTGTTCAGATCCGCGTAAGAGGGATGGCGCCAATGATCGGCCGTGACGTGGCGTCGCATGGACCGTTAGATCATTTCTGCTGAGGGTATAAATAGGGGTGCCCTGCCTTCAGCAAATAATTCTGCTCTCTTGAATTTCTAATCTCCCGATTGCTCGGCGCTCTTGATCTTAGGTCGGCTTCCAATACCTTCGTCAGCCTTTCCTTTTCTTGAATCAGGTCAGATGTCTTCCTCTGATCTCGTAGAAAATTTAGTTAGGGTAGAGTCTGGTGATAAGGCATCATCCTCTGACGCCGAGTCTAGTGAGTCAGCCGAGGAAGCTCTTCTTCTTCTGTGTCGGGTTCGCCCCCAAGAGGTGGCGATTCCTTTGTTCCCCAACGCCGGAGGGCCAAGAAGGCCCCTAAGGTGCGCATCAAGAACGTTCATGATGCTGTCTCGGTGTTGAGCGGGAAGAGCGGGCTCACGCATATCCGGGCTCGCTTTCACTTTCCGACTGTCTATACGCTTGTTTGGCCGGAAAGAATGAACAGGCGGATCAAGTGTGGGGCAACGAGATTTCCCTGTACTTGGAAGCGTTCCTCGAAGGAATGCGTCTATCCTTTCCCCCCGAGATTTGTGAAGTCCTCCACTTCTTCCAACTCGCCCTGGGCCAGCTAGCTCCGAGCTCATGGAGGATTCTCCTCAGGTTCTTGGTTCGGCTAAAAATTGAGGAGATCCCCTAAATATACTTGCTAATAAATTTGCTTTATTCTTAAACCAGTGTGTTGCACGTGTAGCTTTTAAATTTCAAAATCACTTTCACATGGAGGGAAGAGTGAGCGGGAAAGAGGAATTTGAAATTTATATTGAGAGAGGCAAATGGAGGGAATAGAGAGAGAGGAGAAGGGAATTTGAAATTTATATTGAGAGAGAGAGGCACATGGAGGAAAGAGAGTTTTCTCTAGAGGAATTTGAAATTTTTAATATTAAGAGAAAGAGAGAGAGAAAGAGAGCGAGCGGGGATTAGGTGGCAACTTGGAGGTTGAGAGAAGGATGAAGGAATTTTGTGATTTTTTGTTTTTCCCTAAAAAATGAGGAAAAAACATGTGGCTTTTATCTTATTAGGCATGAGTTTGAGTTATAATAGTAGAGATGTTAGAAGAAGCCATAATGTGACACCTTAATTTTTGTGATGTACTTGAAATCATATTCTGATCTTGGATCCAGCCCTTGCAAAAATCGAACCAATAAACTCCGACATTCGATGGCATCATTGTTCTCCGGAAGTTGTTACGCTCTCAATATTAATAGAAACAAAGGTAAATTGTTACCTATAATAACCGGTTCCACCTTGTACTTAAATCCGTATTTGAATAAATATTTTTATAATAATTTCATGTATACCGCTCCTAATTATTTTTCCTGTTTAAATTTTCCTTACATTATTTACTTTCCTAATAATCTTCATAATTATTTTCCCATTTTATCTAATTACCTAGACTCTAAATATATAATACCCAAAACCCAAACCTAAGCTAAACCCCAACCTGTCTCTCATTTTTCCTTTCCCATGTTCTGTAAGCCCAACGCATTACCCTCACCTGACCCGACCCGACTCTCCTTTCCTCTTTTCTTTTCCTCTCTCTTCCCTATTTCTCTTTAAAACCCAACAACTCCCTTTTCTACCTTCCTCACCACGCCGCCCTCGAGACCCGCTCTTCGCCAACGACCGCGACCTCGCCCTCAATCCCAACTTCTCGAGATCCCCTCCTCCAAATCCTCCTTCCCTCAACGTCTCTCACTCTCTCTTAGTCTCACACACACTCTCTCTATCCCACTCCACCTCCTCTAACTCATACCCCGAGCTGCTCTCCCTTACCGGTGACCACCTCCCACCACGTCTACAATCATCCAGCATCACCATAGACCACCTTCCATCGACTGAGACCTTCACAAGCAGCGCCTTCATCTTCATCACCACCACCGCAGCACCCATTGCTCACCCCCAGCTCCACCTCCTGAGCACCACACCGGCAACCTCCATCGTCGAGCCTTCCATCCATCGTCGGCGAGCTCCTCGACCTCGTCACCACCAAGCTCCCCCCTCTCTCTTTATCACTCACTCTCTCTCTCTTACTCCCTCACCTTCTCTCTCTCTCTAACTTACCCACTCTCAAACCCACCGCCGGCGACTACCTCATACCGCTGGCGACATCCCCACGGGACAGCCGCTCACCGCCACCGCCGCCCCCATGAGACTGCTGCCACCACCAGCTTCCCCTGCAACAGCAACCTCCTCCACCTTCGACCCAGCTGCAGACTTCACCTCCGGCCACCCGAGTTCCCTGCCATGACCATCCTCGGTGACCCCGAGCACACTACCGCCAGCACACTATCGCTAAGACTCGTCCCCTGAACACTACCGCAACCCATCATCAACGCCACCTCACTGCCACCTCCTCTCTACCTCTCCACCACCAGAGCTCCGTTGCGACCACCGTCGAGGCCATGGCCATCACCAAGCCCCTCTCCCAGCTACTGAGCTTCTCCACCCACTAAGAGTCACCGCCGTGCCCAGCCCCCTATGCATCTTCATGCTCGGACCCGGCCACTGCGTGCCCACTGCATGCCCGCCTCCACACCACGACTGTGCCCACTACCACACCAGCACCATGCCTAGTAGTGCCCAGCACCGTGTTCAGTAGCACCCAGTACCGTATAATGCCCGAGTCAGCACCTCGTCCAATATCGTGCCACACCCGCACCACCCACGTGCCCACTCCCGTGTCGTGCCATGCTACACCCGTACTACGCACCGAGCTAAGACCGTGCCCAGTACTGTGTCACGCCCGCATCGTCACCACGCCGCTACCGTATCACACCCGCGTCGCCACTGCATCCAGTACTGGGTCGCCACGCATCACGCACGCGCCACACACCATGTCCAGTATTGCGTCGTCTCGTGTTTCAAGGAAAACCTTACACGTTGAGTCGCTTCTATATCAGCGACCCAAGACAAGTGGAACACCCTAACCTTGCTATATCATGCTACTATAATTTACAAGTTAATATTAGATAAATAGAGGTATTTGTGCGTATATGTGCGTGTGTGTATAAGTATGTAGCGTTAGGTTATAATTGAATACGGATATATTGAATTATCGTGTTGATTGTGTTGAATTGAACCCCGCTCGGGTCTATTGATCGTATGGATCTCCTTTTAGAATTTATATGAATAAATGGTGGTCGACCGATACACATATACACATACTAAGTGTTCGATACAAAACCCTAACCGAAAACCCTGTTTAAATTGCTCATATCTTGTGATCAATAGTTTCAATTCCTTGTTAACTGATATCTTGTAGAATTTTAGACCTAAAAGATTGACGTTTATATCATGAAATGGTACCCCCAATAGGCAGCATTAAAGCTGGAAATTTTTGTGCTCGTCGCTTTATTAAACTCATCGTAAATTAAATACAATTTGAAACGTGATATTCTAGGTCTCATATCGAAGCCAACTCGATAACGTTTAACCCTCTTTAAATAGTTATTTAATTTGGTCAGGTTATGATATGGGAAAAGCGAGAGAAATACGGTTCTGGACTGTAGTCCAGAGCAGTATTTTATATTAATGCCTGTTTTGAAACACCTATTCATCCCTGTATAAATCTGAAAATACGCGGAAGCCTATATCGTCGCGTAGATAATTAAGTTAGCTAACTTATGGTTCTAGTCTCATTCAATTTTACTGTCTTTTGATATTTTAATTATATTTTAGTTTGACAACGTGTCCTGCAGCTTTCTGCAGTGACAGTTTATATATCTTGACACTAAAGTGAACATATCTCATAGTGCATAGAGGATATTACTGATCTGTTTGATCTGCTAGAAACCTAACAAATAGATCTAGGTTTTGTTCAACTGGAGAAATACTTGAATCTAAACACAATCTATAGTAAACTGCACGTGAAACTGTGCGTGAAGTTGAACTTCCAGTTCTGAAACTGTAATTCCAAGAACTAATCGCTGATTTAAAATGATGATAAATTCTTAACCTGAAAACCTATTGATATAAAACCAATTTTACTGCTTAGACAATCTAATATAATTCATATGCCTTTCATATTGTTTTGCTCAATTCTGCACGTGTGATTTATAGTAAATTTTGCAAGTTATATGACACTGGCTGCCATATTTTATTCGTATCATATTTGATTGCATTCTTATCATATCATGTAACTGTTATACCCTCATTGAATAGTGGTCATATATATTGATATCCTAGTAACTGTTTTAAATTACCAAGTGATAAGTGTTAGTGATTGGATTGTGGTAAGTACGTTAGTGTAAAAGCGTGATTGAATAGCGGAAGTGACACGTACTTATACACAATCAGCAGAACCATTTAATTATTGCATTTTCGACGTCTATGGGACATATATAACTGTAACTATAACTGGTATGGGACGGATATGGAAGCACTTATATTAGTGCCATACGTGAGACATCGAGAACTGTCCACTTATCTTGGATACCAGTTGAGACGTGCTTGATGGAGACACTGTCTCCAATTCTCATGTACACTTGTCATGGTCGGTGTTTGATGTATACCGTGGGGTATGGGGTAGTTTGAGTGTGAGTTCAATCAACGGAATCTCAGAAATGAAAATACATGTACAGAAAGCAATGCCTAAATAAGGGCATAATGAAAATGGAATAAGTACAAGTAGCTATAGCTCTGGGTCTTCGGTGTACTGCTCCGGGGCCTACTCCAAATGCTCTTGACTGGTCGCGTACTCCTCAGCGTCGGGTTCTCTTGACAACATTCCAAAGAAGAATAGAAATAGGAATGTCGCCAGCGAACAATCGTTCGGTAAGTCCTAAAGATGAGAGAGAAGTAAAATAGACAGAGAGAGTATAGTTTTATAATGTTTTATTATAATGTTAGTGCAGTTATTTGTATCTTGGTTCAGAAAATACCAGTGTATACGAGAGGAGTCCTACTTACACCGGAGACTTTGGTAACCCGTAGTACAAGACTCCGTCGATAATACCACGGAACAACGGCATGGATGTAATTACGTCTGGAGTGGCCACCTCGTGCCACCTTTAACATGTTCCGTACCAGTCTACCCCTTTATAACCCCATAGTGTTTATGTATTGATTGTATTGTCTTGTCTTGTATTATAAATTTTATAGATGGATGACTTGCCGAAACCTTGATATCAGTAATGGAATGGATATAATGGATGAACTTGTAAATGGGGTATATCCATGGTTCGGTTCGGTCCAGTTGTTTAGATTGAATAGATTGAATATATGGATTCATGGATTCATGTTGAATATATACTTGAATCATATTCAAGTCAGATTGATTAGGTAGAGACTCGGTCTGAGTCAGACACTTTTAAAAGAACTTGAAATCCTGATTGTTTTAGTGTTATCGGCAACTGCTACACATGGACAGTAGGATTTGTATCTTTTTCCAAGACAATTACCGTGTTGATAACACCGTTTGTTAAGTTGTCTACCTTAAATAGGCATGCACCCATATCTCCGGCTCCCTGAGGCTCAAGAGACCGGTCCCGCTTAAACCTATGTTTACTAGGGTCCTTATTGTAATTTAGTATAACTTGAGGGGGTTTTATGTAAAAATAGTTTTGGGATAATTTCAAAATACACCTCAAGCATTTAATTATCGTCTTTAGAGTTTTCATTGATGTATATTTTATAAATGTGACATTTCTAGTGAATAAAACCTAATTTCATAATATATGGTATTTATTTGTAATATGAATATTGTTTGAATTATCATGGTAGTTTCATGTAATATTGGAATTCTTTTCTTGAGTTTTGGAAACATGGAATAATATATATATATATTTAATAATTATATATACATATTAAATGAAAATAATTTTATTTATTTTCTTGTAAAAATCTCATTTTCTAAAAAAAATGTATAAAAAATCCATCGAGATCGAATGCTCCTTGCGGAGGTATGCATCTCGCTCTACTAAGCCCGAGGATGTGCAATAATCCACACCATCCTAACTGGGGTCCCCAAAATGGGTTGTAAATGCTCAATTGCATGGGAGTATTTTAATACATCTTTTAAAGAAAACGGTTTTTTATAAGTTAAAGGTATTTATTTGCAAGATCGTATTTCCCGTATTCTATTGTCCCAAAATTCATCATGCTATGATAGATATGTGTGTTGTGATGAGGTAGGTCATTACCTCGTGAACTACCTAAAGGTACAGCAAAGAAAATAAATTATAATGTCGAAATGAAACATGAATGTATTTTAATGTAAAAATGCGATAAAAGTTACCAAAATAATTATTTTGAGGTGAAACTTGATTTACTAGTTTTGTTAATGTTTTCTTAACAGTATGTGAGAATATGAAGTTATCTTGATTAATAAAAATCTAGTTTTCAAGGAAAACCGAATCGGGAGTCGGATTAACTCCGTTTCCGTCGGGTTTTAGAAATAGAACTTTTTAGAGATCAAGATGAGAGAGAAGAATGGGACTTACTGGCTTGGGGTCAAGAGGGGAGAGAGGGGGTCCTAAAGAAAGCTTCGGGGCATCGTTTCGTCGCCGGAATCTTCTCGGAAGTTCGTCGGAGCTTCGCCCTTCACTAACTCCACTTGTACACTAAGGACTTGAGAATTTTGTATAGTTTTTGTAGGAATTTTCAGTGCGAAGGGATGTAAAATGGAGTGGGTATTTATAGGACAAATTAGGGTTTAGGGGGTGATGAAGAATGCATTTAAATTTGCATTAAAATGAGACTAAATGGGCATTTGATTGCTCTCTAGATTAATTCAGAGTAAACAAGCAATAAGGGAATAATGGGGTAGGCCAAACGTTGCAGGGGGTGAAGTTTGGAGGCATTTGGGACGGGGGAGACGGACGTCGCCAGCTTTTCTAAGCTTGTCGCCGGCCTATTTCCGATGGATGGGGATGGGTTTTGTTCCACGTGTCGGGGTCGTTTGGTATACTGCAATGCACTCGTTTGTTTTATTTGTGACTCTTCAGTTTACGTGTAGTGCAACTTGGGCTTCTAAAAAGATTAAAAGAAATTTAATTAAAAAGAATGTGTGGCTGATGGGATTTGAACTCTGGTGCTTGGTTCAGCAGTGCAAGGTCTTACCAGTGAGCTACAAGCTCCTTCTTGCTATTCAAAAGCAAAACAAACTTATAACTCGTGTTCAGGCTTAGGTGTCTCTTTCTGTAAAAAAAAAATTCATACAGAAAGTTAGGGTTGTTACATTCTACCCTCCTTATAAAAATTTCGTCCTCGAAATTTGTAAAAGGAAAGTGTAATAGATTCAAGAAAATGTTGTGATAGAAGTACTGATAGTGTATGAAAAATATAACAAAGTGGTACAATGGTTTGAAATGGTTGAAGAGAGTTACTAGTGTTACCTTGGACTACAGCCTCTGCTTCTACGGCTTCTAGTGTGAAAGCCTGACGCCGGGGTACATTCCTCCTAGCCGGAGGCACATTCCTCGGTCCTTGGGGTATGTTTCTCTGCCTTTGAGGCATGTTCCTCATTGCCTGATGGAATTGGCGATTAGGCTGTGCAGGAGGTAGAGCTGGGAGTGCAAGACGAGGTGTAAGAGCCTGGATAGCTGGCCGCTGCGGGTAGTTGGTGGGTGTGTGGGCTGGGTTGCGTCTATAAGGACCGTTTCCAATTCCATGATTGGATGCACCACAAACTAAGCATAGGCCTTTTGCGCACCTACAGTTCTTCCACAAGTGTCCTTCGCTCTTGCAATAGAAGCAAAAATATGGACTTGGCTGATTATTGGTTTCTTCTGGTCTCCTAGGTTCAACAGTTGGCCTTGAAGAGGCTCCTCCTGCCATCTGAGTGGCAGGGCGCTTCACTCCAGCAGATTGAGGTCTGCCCTTCCTCTTCACCACTGTTTCGTATCTTCGGGCAGCCTTCAAAGCCAAATCATGGGTTAGGAAATCCCTTGTAGCTAAAGCGACTTAGATTTCCAGATCTAACCCCTATTGGAATTGATGGGCTCTGATCTCATCCGTCAGTATTGTTCTCCGCCGAAAAGACGCGACCGGGACGTTAGGACGTCCGGGCCTGAATTCCGAGGGCAGATGCTAATTGGTGCTATCCGTCCACCTCTCCAAAGATGCCAAGTTGATTTATGGCACCATGTATCGAAGGTTTAAACGGATGCGGCCGATGTAGCAAACTTCGTCAGACTCCCCCCCATTGAGGGGTTTTTGATTGTAGGGACGTTCTTCCCTGCAGGCGCAAGCCCCTGCAGTTAATTATGCTACCGTATCGCGGTAACCACTTTCTCCTTCTCCAGATGGTCACTTCGTGTCGTGTGTGTTTGTTTTGTTTTTGGTTGCCCGTGGATTGTATACGGAGACTAATTTATATTGTCGTCTGTAGGGCGTGGATTAGTTCAAATCCGTATTTTCTTAGATTTGGGTTTGGGGTTGGGTTTAAGGATACGTTAGTCTCATTTGAGACTAAGATATGTTAAGTATACGTTAGTCTAATTTCAGACTAAAATCAACTTAACGCTTTGTTAAGGATACGTTAGTCTAATTTTTAGACTAAGATCAACTTAACAGGATCGTTTAGATCCAACAAAAGAGCATTTGGGCTCTATTGTTTAGTTTAGGGACATTTCGGTCCATTGTTAGTTTAAGGACATTACGGTCCAATATTAGTTTAAGGACATCTCGGTCCATTAGTTTAGGGATATTGCGGTCCAATATTAGTTTAAGAACATCTCGGTTCAAGGTTAAGGACATCATAGTCCATGGGCTTAAAGGACCCCACAGTCCGAGGTTAAGGACATCATAGTCCATGGGTTTAAAGGACCCCACAGTCCGAGGTTAAGGACATCATAGTCCATGGGTTTAAGGACCCCACAGTCCGAGGTTAAGGACATCATAGTCCATGGGTTTAAAGGACCCCATAGTCCAAGGTTAAGGATGTCATAGTCCATAGGTTTAAGGACCCCACAGTCCGAGATTAAGGACATCATAGTCCATGGGTTTAAAGGACCCCACAGTCCGTAAAGTGTTTAGTTGTAGGGACCCGTCACCTCTCTGAAGACGTTGAAGGATTACAACGATAAATATCAGAGGAGTGAAGAGATGTACCCTTGAACCAATTTTAGTTGGGAGATCTGTAGTTGGATTGATTTAAGGATCGTTAATCTCGTTTGAGATTATGATCAACTTAAATGTTTGTTAAGAATACGTTAGTCTAATTTTAGACTAAAACCTACTTAACAGGATCATTTAGATCCAACAAAAGAGCATTTGGGCTCTATTGTTTAGTTTAGGGACATTGCGGTCCAAGTTCAGATGCAAACATGGGTATAGAAATGCACCAGATAGTTATTGGTCATTGGGACCCACCGCCTCTCTGAACACGTTGAAGAATTACAACGACATATATCAGAGGTGTGAAGAGATGTACCCTCGAACCAAAGTTGATTGAAAGGCTCTGGGTCTTGCTTTGAATGTCATATGAGATGACCAATTTTGGAAGACAAGAGTGTGTTTGAGGTTCAGTCAAAAGGGAGTACTGCCTCTGGAAGACTTAGCTAATTTGAGCTAAGATTGGCTCGAATGTAGTGTTAAACACTAGAGTACACTTGGCTATCACGTGCTCCCACGTGATGCGCTTAAAATAGTGTTAAACACTAAGGATGCAGCGTACAAAATAGTGTTAAACACTAAAAAAAGAAGCGCTCACGTAGGGTCACGTGAGGCATTTGAATGTTGAGCCCAAACCTCTTTTATTTTATTCTCAGAATATGAAGGTAAGTGTTAAACACTTTAGTCTTCACGGCCATCACGTGTGGGCACGTGATGGGTACCCATGCACTGGATTTTAAAGGATTTGCTAGGGGCCACGTGGGAACACGTGAGGGCGTCCAAAGTCTGTTCTGCCTTTATTTTAAGAAGTTTGTTCAAGGGTCACGTGGGAGCATGTGACCCGATCTCATTCATTCTTTTTTGACCATTGAGGGGAGTCACGTGGACACACGTGATCAGGTTGGATACTGATTTCTTTTACGTGCATGGAGAGTTAGATCCCTTGTTTAAGAATTAAATTCTTTTGTAGGGTTAAACCCTAATTTTATTTAAAGGAATTAAATTCCTATGTATTTAGAAGAATTAAATTCTTTAAACCCAATTCTCTCTCTAAGTTTTGGATCTGCGTGGCAAAATCTCCCCGGTGAGAATTAAATTCTCATCTTATGGGGAGATCAACCATGAAGAAGAACTAAGTTCTTATATTAAGGGTTAAACCCTATCTTTGTTGGAGGAATTAAATTCCTATGTGCTTTCGTGGGAGTATAAAATTCTCTGAACTTAGGTCATCCCTTAGGTTTTAGATCTGCATGGCAGAATCTACCCGATGAGATCTAAATTCTCAACTTGTGGGGAGATCTGCTTCTGCAGACCTTCAACCAAAAGAAGAACTAAGTTCTTATGCAGAAAAGTTAAACTCTTAGTTTGAGAATTAAATTCTTTTATAGGGTTATGGAAGCTTATAGAATGATCTTTTTCTCTCCCTTACCTAGGGTTTCTTTCTTTTTCTGAAGAGATCTTCTTTCTCTCTGGAGAATTAAATTCTCTTCTTTTTTCTCTTTGTTGTTGTCTCTCCCCTCTTCTTTTTTCTTCTTCTTGGCTCCTATTTATAGCAGAAAGAAAATCAGTTTGTTTAGTCAATTTTTCATTGAAAGATTTTGATTGATTTTGTAACCAACATGATCTTTTAGAATTCAGTGAATTTTATTCACCATTGGATTTTTAATCCAAAAGATATTTTATCTGTTATTCCTGGCAAATTTCAAGGAAAATCTTTCTTTGTATAGAATCCTTCTATAAATTGGTGATTTTTAATCATCATTGGATTTTTAATCCAACGGTGCTCCACTTTACAGAGCGCGGTCTTTTTGTTTGGAAAGATCTAGGGAAATATTTTTCTAGTTAGGGTTTTTGATTTCCCTTAATTATAAGTTAATTCTATTAGTTAAAAAGGTTTAAGAGCCTATCACGTGTTAGCACGTGACCCCACTGATTGACCATTCTATTAGTTCAGAGGTCTTTAGGAACCCATCACGTGTTGGTACGTGACCCCCTGTCACGTGTGGGCATGTGATGCCCCATTTAGGGTTTTCTTTCCTTTATCTCAGAGAGTTTTTAAGACCCCATCACGTGGTGGCACGTGACCCATGGATTAAGTATTTAACCAGAATTTAATTCTGTTATTTTAAAGAACTCAGGAATTATCACGTGTCAGCAAGTGACCCTTGGTCACGTGTGGACACGTGATGCCCCATTGGGGTTTTTCCTTGTTGTTTTATTATAGCTTTAATTCTTTTCAGTGGGTTTAAAGGCCCATCACGTGTGGGCGCGTGACCAATTTGATTAAGATTCAATTCTTATCATTTCAGAGCTCTCAGGAAGCCCTTACGTGTCGGCACATGACCCCCGATCACGTGAGCGCACGTGATGCCCCATTGGGGTTTTTCCTTATATTTTATAAGGGAACAAATGCCCCCACAGCGTTGTTCTCACGTGTTTGCACGTGAGTGTAACGCTGTAACTTTTGTGGCCGTTGGATCTGCCTAGGGAAGGGGGTAGATGAACCATTTTCCATCACATCCTATAAATGCAGGGGTCTCTTCAGAAGCGTCTCCACTCTTTCATCTTCTTCCTTGTTCTTGCCTTGAGAATTTAATTCTCCTTCTCAGAGCTCGGTTCTCTGTTCCAAAATTTTTCAGAGTTTAACTCTGTCAACAAAAGATTCCCCTTTTCAGGTAAGGATCTTGAACGGCCGAGAAACTTCTTGTAAAAATTTTCTTTGGATTTTAAATCCACACCAAGGGTTTCTCCCTTTAACAAAAACCCATCTTTCCAAGTTCTTTAAGAATGTCCAATCTTTAAATAATAAACCCCTTTTGCATAAGGTTTCTCTGATCTTAGGGGATTGATGATGATACTTGTCCTCTCTCTAGAATTTAATTCCATTTCAAAGAGCTTAGCTCTGAAATTTTTTCTGGGAATTCAATTTCTCTGTTCAAAAGGAATTTAATTCCTCTAAAGAATTTAGTTCTTAAAAGAAGATTTCTTGGGATTTTTCATCCTGAGTTGTTCTTATAGAGAACCTTCTCAATTTGCACAGAGTTTCTGTAATGGGTTTTCTCCTTGGAGAAATGTGTAGAGTTATTTGAATTTATTGAGAATCTTCCTTTTGTCCTCATGATGATTGCTCAGTCTCATTATTAGTGAGCCGCCATACTGATTTTGTGGGGCCCATGTGTTTTGTAACCAATGGTCCCATAAAATAAGTTGTTTGTCGTTTTCTTCCACTGTCTTTTTACATATATATATTTACAAATATATATACACGTGTGGGCTTCACTAACAGTTTCCCCTTCCTTTATTTCAGGAACAATGGCTTCTCTTCTATACTTTCCCTTTACTCGTTCGGAGGCGGCTTTTCCTCAATCATCGTCGGATGAAGAAGTGATGGCGATGATCAGGGCTCATGACACGGATTGCACCAATTTACTTTTATGGGGGACCTGGTACTGTAACACCCGAGCCCAATACTACTATTTTCGGTTACTGTTTGAGCATAATGTGGTACTCATTCCTTATAGCTTGCTTGTTGTTGCTTACTGCAAAATTTTACCCGGCAAAGTCATTTCTGCATATAACAAATTTAGCATCTAAAATGAAATTAAAAATATCCATCTTGGCCTACTCGACACCCCTAGCCTTGTGGTAGCGTCCGTGTTTTGTGTTCTCGTCCCGTTCAGTGAAACGGGCGAGTTTGGACGGCTACGCGCGCGTGCAGGTGTCCGTCTTGGGGGTATGCTTTTTAATCATAAAACACCTCATTTTAAAATTTGGAACCCGCTTAAAATCCTATTATTTAAATTTCGAATTTTTGGACCCAACCCGGGCGCGATTTGGAAATGTTTTGTTTAGCGCCAAAATCCCAAATTTTAATAATTTAAAACCTCGTATATAATCCCTAACTTATATATATAACACTGTTAATTAAATCCTTAAAAATATTTTAATATATTTTCCTAACTTCTCAATCCTCTCTCAGCCAATCGCGAGGCTGACAGCCTCCCGTGGGCCTCTCTTCATTCTCTCTCTCTCTATCTCTCATATCTCTCTCTCTATCTCTCATATTTCTCTATCTTTCTCTCCCATAATCTTTTAAATATTTTTCCCCCTCCTTTCTCTTCATCATCGTGAGAACGAGAACTCAGAGCCCTCGCGAGAAACCCAACCCCCACAAGAACCCCAGCCGCGTACACCTCGCCGCCGCAGCTCAACGCCGGCACCACCCTCGTCGTCTCCTCGCCCTCACCCGAGTCTCCCTCTCCTCGCCATCTCCTCCTTCTTCCTTTGTTTACCCGAGCCTCCACCCTCGCAACCCATCGCCGGCGGCATCTCATCGTCGCCATCCGCGCCACCACCAGCACCCTCCTCACCTCACCATCATCTCCATCACCGGCCGACCCCATCTCCTTCTTGGAACCCAACTTCAACCGAGACCTCGACAGTAACCCATCTCATCGTCCTCGCCGTCGTCGTCATCGCTGCACCTTTATCACCGTCGTGCTCATCATCCCGCTGCACCTAACTCCAGTCGCCTCCTTTCTCGTTGCAGCAGAGAGCCACCGGGGCATTCCAGTCACCGTCGCGGCTTGGACCGCCATTGATCTTGACGGCACCGATCGCCTCGCTGCCGCGTTGCCGTGAGTGCATCCATCTTTGTCCAGATCATCATCTCTATCCCGAGCCCTTTCTGATATCGTGTCGCGTGGGTTCGCGCCTCCGTTTTCGTGATCGTCATTTTCGAGGCAAGTATTCGATACTTGCTTACATGCTATTGAACTGTAAACTTGCCTTAATATAAACTTTAAACTTGCCTTAATATTTATCCATGATCTAATAATGTATTATTTAGTAAATCACCTTACATACATTGCTTCCTGTTTAACCCTGGTAGCATGCCAAATTAATTATTTTCTAGTTAAAACCCTATTTAGAAGTGATAGCAGTGGAGTTCCAATTAACCGTATCAGGCTCCGCTGCACATTTTATGATTTCGAACCTGAGACTTAATCTCGCATCGAATCATTCATACCTAACAACCCCCGTACATGATAGATTACATTTTGATTTACTGCTATGGTGCTTTTATTCCAGTTTAGCCTATCAGATATTCATGTACAACTTAAACCGGTCAAATCACAATTGCATTCTTTAAACAGATTATACATGTCGTTGCATTCTCGGAACACTCAATGTTTTATTAACCTAATTCCAGTAGTTACATTTACCATTCTGTATTCACGTTATATTGACACCATCTATTTAACACGATTGATAACTGTACAGCTAGATAATAAATCCGCTTTATTGCTTTACGCATTGATTAGATCATGATGTTTGCTTATATCTGATTGTGAGCACACCCACGATATTGTTTATATCTTGACCTGACATTGCTACACATATATATATATATATTGATATACCTGACATGGTACCGTATACTGTTGACTTGACCTGATGTACCATGACCCGACCTGTTACCTGATCTCGTGCCTAATGCCAACAAACCTGACATGTAGTCCTCATAGACCGTTCCTGTTGTCTATCCAGACAAACCTGCTTGTACCTGATCCTGTGTTGGCATTAGTTCTTGATTACTGAATACCTGACTTGACACACATAACTTGGGGGTATGGGGAAATTAAAGGTGAAACCTGACTTGTAACTCGACAGTTCACTACCTGTTCTGGGTGTACACATTCTTGTTTTGTGCATAGCGGCATGTCTCGGTTTCGGCCGAGAATATTGTGGCCGTGGTCCCGGGTATGCACGAGATACTATCGAGTGTACACATTCCTGTTTTGTGCCTAGCGGCATGTCTCGGCTGCAGCCGAGAATATTGTGGCCGTGGTCCCAGGTATGTACGGGATACTATTGAGTTACATCGACGATTCATCAATTGATTTCAAAGACTTTAGACTAGAAAACCTGATGGAACAATTTAGTTACCCACTGCACACTACCCTGCACTGCTTGTTTCACATTATTGCTTTATTCATGTTTATTTTGCATTGCCTGTTACATTGTTCATATTATATTACTGGTTGACATGACGCACTGACGTCTGGGTTTTGCATGGCCCAGATTCTGTACTGCTGTCGCAGTTCGAGCAGGAGTACTTCAGCCAGCAGGCTGAGCTGTGAGTCCTGTAGTAGTTAGCTTTATTTCCTGCATTTATTTCCTGATGTGAGCCCGCATTATGGGACATACATTTCAGTTATTTGTATTGGATCATTTGCTTCCGCATTTATTTATTATTGACTCCTGTTATTCTGGATTATGGACATGTTTTTATATAGTTTTATCTTGTTCTTGATATCTCTACAGCCGTAATGTGACTGTGGATGGATACTTCCTACCCACAGGTAGCATGGTTGGCTATGTCACGTGCCCAATCTAGCGTACTCTGGGAAGCGGGGTGTGACATGGTTCTTTTGGTATCAGAGCCATAGGTTAGTTGGGTTGATTCTTTTGTAGTTGGGTATTGTACCCAATACACGAATCAGAATACCCGTGTTAGGAAACATGTCCTGCCACTTCGCCGTTTACCATTCTTGAATCACATTCTTCCTGATTATATCTTTTACGATGTGCAAACTTCCTTTGCATGTCGACTCGAAAAACATGATTTCTTGTTATCTCTAGGACTTAGGCGACTTGGGTGGAGTTAAGTAATTGTGGCTATGATACCGCGGCATAGTTACAATGCGGTACTCTATTTAAATATCTTGGAGTTCTAGCCTTGATCTATATTCAGAATCTATCATCATGCTAATGTTGGGTATTTTGATTCCAGGAATATAGCCGGTAAGAATTTGAAGATGTACCAAAGACGTGCGGACAAAGCCGCCATGCATAGAGTGATAAGGGGATTGCTGGAGAATCTAAAGAGACAGACCGAGTTGAAACCGGCGTCTGCACTGAACCAAACGTCTGTACGTAGAAGTATTCTGGTGAACAGACGCAGCGTAGCACCAATGAAGAAAACAATTGTGGGTGATCGGAAAAGGAGCGTGATTTGTGACTACTGCCATGTACCCGGACATGTGCGAATGGATTGTCGTAAGAGGCTAGGACTCTGTTTTGGTTGTGGAGCGGCAGATCACGCCGTTGGTGCTTGTCCGTCGAAACTTCGTACGAGGGATGATATTCAGAAGCCTCCGCAGAAACCGTTCCAAGGGCAGAAACAGCTGACTCAAGGACCTAATCAGGCTCGAGCTTTTACCTTGACAGCTGAGGAAGCCAAGGCGTTAGGAGAAGTGGTTTCAGGTACTTTATTCGTTCATGGTTTTCCCGCATTGGCATTATTTGATTCTGGTGCATCCCACTGTTTTATGTCATCCAAATTTATAACTACACACTCGATTACCTGCACGACCCTATCTAGTTTCTGGGACATACACACTGGGAATGGGAAAATCATATCTAGTAGGGAGTGTAAAGATTGTACAGTTGTTGTGTGCGGACGGGAACTCTTTGCAGATTTCTTGGTGATTGATACGGGCAGCTATGAAGTCGTCTTGGGAATGGATTTTCTTGGTACTTGCCACGCTCACGTTGACTGTAGGGCAAAGAAAGTAATTTTCCAGATTCCCGGACATCCTGAGTTTACCTTCACTGGAGGAAGCAGTTCTGTCGGGCCAGTCGAGTTTAGGGCTAGGCCGACAAACAATATTCTTGCAGCAATAGAAGTTGATCGTGGTGAAGAGCCGGCGGTTATTCGCAATTTTATGGACGTATTTGAAGATATAACGGGTTTACCGCCGAAGCGAGACATGGAGTTCGCAATTGATCTTATTCCTGGTGCAGCGCCAGTATCTAAAGCGTATTATCCGATGGCATCTGTAGAATTGGAAGAAGTTAAGAAACAGGTTGCTGAATTGCTTGAGAAAGGTTGGATTCGAAACAGTAACTCACCTTGGGGAGCTCCAGTTCTTCTAGTAAAGAAGAAGGATGGCACGAGAAGGATGTGCATCGACTATCGAGAATTAAACCGGGTGACTATTAAGAACAAGTACACGATCCCTCGCATTGGAGAACTTTTGAGCAGCTTAGTGGCGCGAGGGTATTCTCGAAGCTGGATTTGCGATCCGGATATCATCAGGTTCTAGTGAAAGCAGAAGATATTTGCAAGACGGCGTTTCGAACTCGGTACGGACATTACGAATACTTAGTGATGCCCTTCGGAGTGACGAATGCGCCGGCAGTATTCATGGACTTGATGAACCGAATCTTTTCACCGTTCTTGGACTAGTTTATTGTGGTGTTCATTGACGATATTCTGGTTTACTCGAAGAGCTTTGAGGAGCATACGGAGCACTTGAAGATCGCACTGCAGACGTTGAGACAGGAGAAATTGTATGCGAAGATGAGTAAGTGCGAATTTTGGCTGGAGGAAGTGAAGTTTCTGGGGCATGTTGTGTCGGGCGATGGAATTGCCGTCGATCCAGAAAAGATTGCAGCAGTTCAAGATTGGCCTATTCCAAAGAATGTCACTGAGATAAGAAGTTTCCTTGGATTAGCCGGATACTACAGGAGATTTGTGGAGAACTTTGCTCGTCTGGCAGAGCCGTTGACCAAGTTTACGTGCAAGGAGGTACCTTTTGTATGGACAGATAGATGTGCGTTAGTTTTTGAGACGTTGAAACAGAAGTTGATAACCGCCCCTATTCTGACCGTGCCAGACAATTCCGGAGGATTGGTGATTCACAGCGACGCATCTGGGAAAGGATTGGGATGTGTTTTGATGCAGCATGGGAAGGTTGTAGCATACGCATCGAGACAATTGAAGACCCATGAGAAGAATTATCCGACTCATGACTTGGAGCTTGCGGCTGTGATTTTCGCTTTGAATATTTGGAGACACTACCTTTTGGGCGAAAGGGTCGAAGTTTTTACTGATCATAAGAGCTTGAAGTATATGTTCACACAGAAGGAGCTTAATATGAGGCAACGTAGATGGTTGGAGCTGATGGCTGACTACGACCTTGATCTTAAGTACCATCCGGGGAAGGTGAATGTTGTGCCGGATGCGCTTAGTCGGTTACCAACAATTCATGTGTTGACTACGCAGAAGGAGATCATTGCAGATTTTCGAAGATTTGACTTGGAGGTTGTGCTACCACGTTCTACGGGACAGTTGTTGCAGTTGCAAGTACATTCGTATTTGATTGAGAATATTATAGCAGCACAATCGCAGGATCCTAGACTGCAAAAGTTTCGAGAGCAGGTTGAAGTCGGGCTATGAACAGATTTACTGATCCACGAAGATGCTTCGTTGAGATATGGTAGCCGTTTGTGTGTGCCAAGGGTGATGTTCGTGAAAAGCTTATGAATGAGGCACACAGTTCAGCTTATTCTGTACATCCAGAAGGCACAAAGATGTACCAAGATATTCGACAGTATTTCTGGTGGGAAGGCATGAAACGGGAGATTGCTCGCTTTGTGGCCAAGTGCTTGGTGTGTCAGCAAGTTAAGGCTGAACATCAAAGGGTTGCTGGTTTATTGCAACCACTTCCGATTCCTCAGTGGAAATGGGAACATATAATCATGGATTTTGTGACGGCTTTACCGCGGAGTCCAAAGGGCAATAATGCAGTATGGGTGATTGTTGATCGGTTGACCAAGGCAGCTCACTTTATTCCTTTCCGGGTTGGTCAATCAATGGAGACTTTGGCAGAGCGGTACATGCAGGAGATTGTAAGATTGCATGGAGTACCGGTGAGCATCGTGTCCGATCGGGACACTCGGTTCTTATCACACTTCTGGAGGAGTTTACAGGAAAGTTTGGGGACTCGATTGAAGTTTAGCACAGCCTATCATCCTCAAACTGATGGTCCGTCGGAGAGAACGATCCAAACTCTTGAAGACATGTTGAGAGCATGCATGTTGGACTTCAAGGATTCGTGGGAGGATCATCTACACTTGGTGGAGTTTTCTTACAACAACAGTTTTCAGGCAACTATCCAGATGGCTCCGTTCGAAGCTTTGTATGGTCGTAAATGCCGTTCACCTGTTTGTTGGGATGATGTCGTTGAACGAAGATTGTTGGGACCAGATTTGGTGGTGCAGACAGTGGAGAAGGTTAACACTATCAGAAAGCATATGAAGGCAGCTCAAGACAGACAGAAGAGTTAGGC
This sequence comes from Agapanthus africanus, assembly GCA_030015575.1. NCBI lineage: Eukaryota > Viridiplantae > Streptophyta > Magnoliopsida > Asparagales > Amaryllidaceae > Agapanthus > Agapanthus africanus. The sequence goes on from JASDDO010000019.1 coordinate 103,812,388, forward strand.
TGACACGTCAAGAAGACCTCTAGAGTTCGCCGTGGGTGATTTGGTATTCTTGAAGATATCACCGACTAGAGGGGTGATTCGTTTTGGGAGTCGAGAAAAGCTTAGTCCTCGATTCGTTGGACCCTTTGAGATATTGGAGCGTGTTAGAGAGGTAGCGTACCGTTTGGCGTTACCACAGTCCTTGGCAGGTGTGCACGATGTGTTTCACGTATCTCAACTACGAAGGTATGTTCGAGATGAAACACACGTTTTGGATCATTCGGAGTTAGCAGTACGAGAAGACTTGACTTTTGAGGAGCGACCGGTTGAAATCGTGGATCGAAGGTAAAAGGTTCTCAAGAACAAGGTCATTCCCCTTGTGCTTGTTTCTTGGGGTAATCGACCGCATGGAGAGTCCACTTGGGAACGAGAAGATGAGATCCGGCAGAAGTTTCCTCACCTCTTCTTGTAGTTTCTTTGTATTCTTGGAATTTCGAGGACGAAATTCTTTTTGTAGGTGGGTATAATGTAACACCCGAGCCCAATACTACTATTTTCGGTTACTGTTTGAGCATAATGTGGTACTCATTCCTTATAGCTTGCTTGTTGTTGCTTACTGCAAAATTTTACCCGGCAAAGTCATTTCTGCATATAACAAATTTTAGCATCTAAAATGAAATTAAAAATATCCATCTTGGCCTACTCGACACCCCTAGCCTTGTGGTAGCGTCCGTGTTTTGTGTTCTCGTCCCGTTCAGTGAAACGGGCGAGTTTGGACGGCTACGCGTGCGTGCAGGTGTCCGTCTTGGGGGTATGCTTTTTAATCATAAAACACCTCATTTTAAAATTTGGAACCCGCTTAAAATCCTATTATTTAAATTTCGAATTTTTGGACCCAACCCCGGCGCGATTTGGAAATGTTTTGTTTAGCGCCAAAATCCCAAATTTTAATAATTTAAAACCTCGTATATAATCCCTAACTTATATATATAACACTGTTAATTAAATCCTTAAAAATCTTTTAATATATTTTCCTAACTTCTCAATCCTCTCTCAGCCAATCGCGAGGCTGACAGCCTCCCGTGGGCCCCTCTTCATTCTCTCTCTCTCTTTCTATTTCTCATATCTCTCTCTATCTCTCATATTTCTCTATCTCTCTCTCCCATAATCTTTTAAATATTTTCCCCCTCCTTTCTCTTCATCATCGTGAGAACGAGAACTCAGAGCCCTCGCGAGAAACCCAACCCCCACGAGAACCCCAGCCGCGTGCACCTCGCTGCCGCAGCTCAACGCCGGCACCACCCTCGTCGTCTCCTCGTCCTCACCCAAGTCTCCCTCTCCTCGCCATCTCCTCCCTCTTCCTTTGTTTACCCGAGCCTCTACCCTCGCAACCCATCGTCGGCGGCATCTCATCGTCGCCATCCGCGCCACCACCAGCACCCTCCTCACCTCACCATCATCTCCATCACCGGCCGACCCCATCTCCTTCTTGGAACCCAACTTCAACCGAGACCTCGACAGTAACCCATCTCATCGTCGTCGCCGTCGTCGTCATCGCTGCACCCTTATCACCGTCATGCTCATCATCCCGCTGCACCTAACTCCAGTCGCCTCCTTTCTCGTTGCAGCAGAGAGCCACCGGGGCGTTCCAGTCACCGTCGCGGCTTGGACCGCCATTGATCTTGACGGCACCGATCGCCTCGCTGCCGCATTGCCGTGAGTGCATCCATCTTTGTCCAGATCATCATCTCTATCCCGAGCCCTTGCTGATATCGTGTCGCGTGGGTTCGCGCCTCCGTTTTCGTGATCGTCATTTTCGAGGCAAGTATTCGATACTTGCTTACATGCTATTGAACTGTAAACTTGCCTTAATATAAACTTTAAACTTGCCTTAATATTTATCCATGATCTAATAATGTATTATTTAGTAAATCACCTTACATACATTGCTTCCTGTTTAACCCTGGTAGCATGCCAAATTAATTATTTTCTAGTTAAAACCCTATTTAGAAGTGATAGCAGTGGAGTTCCAATTAACCGTATCAGGCTCCGCTGCACATTTTATGATTTCGAACCTGAGACTTAATCTCGCATCGAATCATTCATACCTAATAACCCCCGTACATGATAGATTACATTTTGATTTACTGCTATGGTGCTTTTATTCCAGTTTAGCCTATCAGATATTCATGTACAACTTAAACCGGTCAAATCACAATTGCATTCTTTAAACAGATTATACATGTCGTTGCATTCTCGGAACACTCAATGTTTTATTAACCTAATTCCAGTAGTTACATTTACCATTCTGTATTCACGTTATATTGACACCATCTATTTAACACGATTGATAACTGTACAGCTAGATAATAAATCCGCTTTATTGCTTTACGCATTGATTAGATCACGATGTTTGCTTATATCTGATTGTGAGCATACCCACGATATTGTTTATATCTTGACCTGACATTGCTACACATATATATATATTGATACACCTGACATGGTACCGTATGCTGTTGACTTGACCTGATGTACCATGACCCGACCTGTTACCTGATCTCGTGCCTAATGCCAACAAACCTGACATGTAGTCCTCATGGACCGTTCCTGTTGTTTATCCAGACAAACCTGCTTGTACCTGATCCTGTGTTGGCATTAGTTCTTGATTACTGAATACCTGACTTGACACACATAACTTGGGGGTATGGGGAAATCAAAGGTGAAACCTGACTTGTAACTCGACAGTTCACTGCCTGTTCTGGGTGTACACATTCTTGTTTTGTGCCTAGCGACATGTCTCGGTTTCGGCCGAGAATATTGTGGCCGTGGTCCCAGTTATGCACGAGATACTATCGAGTGTACACATTCCTGTTTTGTGCCCAGCGGCATGTCTCGGCTGCAGCCGAGAATATTGTGGCCGTGGTCCCGGGTATGTACGGGATACTATTGAGTTACATCGACGATTCATCAATTGATTTCAAAGACTTTAGACTAGAAAACCTGATGGAACAGTTTAGTTACCCACTGCACACTACCCTGCATTGCTTGTTTCACATTATTGCTTTATTCATGTTTATTTTGCATTGCCTGTTATATTGTTCATATTATATTACTGGTTGACATGACGCACTGACGTTTAGGTTTTGCATGGCCCAGATTCTGTACCGCTGTCGCAGTCCGAGCAGGAGTACATCAGCCAGCAAGCTGAGCTGTGAGTCCTGTAGTAGTTAGCTTTATTTCCTGCATTTATTTCCTGATGTGAGCCCGCATTATGGGACATACATTTCAGTTATTTGTATTGGATCATTTGCTTCTGCATTTATTTATTATTGACTCCTGTTATTCTGGATTATGGACATGTTTTTAGATAGTTTTATCTTGTTCTTGATATCTCTACAGCCGTAATGTGACTGTGGATGGATACTTCCTACCTACAGGTAGCATGGTTGGCTATGTCACGTGCCCAATCTAGCGTACTCTGGGAAGCGGGGCGTGACAGGTACGGTCATATCATCCGCGATCGTCGAAGCTTTCTTTGCGAGGTACCAACAGAGCCTATCCGCCCATTCTTGCCGATGAACCGTCCGCGGACTGCTTTTACTGTAGAGGTGGCAGATTGGACTCCTGCCGGCCGACTCGAACTGTCGACAACTGGGATACCAAACCAGCCCGTACTGGCCATAGACATCTTGGGGAGTCGTATCTGCCAGGGTGAGGCCCGGCCTTGGGGGCAAGTCTACATTATAAGGCTTACCCCTCGTCATCTCACGGGCTATCTTCTCTGGGCTCGTTACATCTTGTCCGCTCATCGTGCGCGACTGCAGAGGGTCGAGCTTTACCAGGCGGTGTACGCGTCTCTCTTCCATTATCAGTCTTCTCATGTATGGTGGGTTAAAACTTTCCTTAATCAATGGAATCTTCCTACCAACACTTTCCTGTTAGGGGACCGTGAAGTCTCGATCTCTTTAGAAGAGTTTCGTGAGATCTCGGGCTTACCGATCAGGGGAGCACCTTACGAAGAATTGTTACCCTCTGACGAGTATGCCTTCGAGACCGTGCCCGCTATGCTTGACGGCTTGTCGACTGAAAATGCCGTCCGCCACAAGTACCCAAGTCTAATCAAGACTCTGGGGATTTTTGAGAAGCTGTTCACGGAATCAGAAGAACAGGGCGTTACTTTTAAAAGCTTTATCGCCTGCTTCCTTCGTGGAGACGTTCTATCAAAGGTGACTCCGAAGTTCGCAAATATCAACGACCCCTTCGGGTTTGGTTTAAATAGGCTGCCGGCTAGAGAAGAGGATTTGCCCCAGTTCTACATTCTAGTCTTGTCAGCTGTACCTTTCGAGTCGATCGCAGCTCCTGGCATGGATGAAGAAACTTTCTTCATCGGTTTTATCAACGTATGGCTCAGTTGGTTTGTCGTTCCAACGCACCGTCGATTCATGAGAGCCTGGGTCATTTGCCGTGCTCATCGCATCGTCGAAGGGACGTGATTAGCCGTGGGCATTGCAGGGCTGTCGCTTCTGTATCATGGGGTAAGCACTGCAGCCAATACCTCAATCCCAGACGTGAACGTAGTGAGTTTCTCTCTTCATTACTTTACGTTATGGATTGAGATGCATGTGCTAGAGGCATTTGCTGCGCACCAGAGACCCAGCTTTTATGATGCTTATACCTTTCCGCGGCTCATGAGGTTGGTGGACGCTTCTGCTCCTGACCCGACTCAATTAGGGGCTCTTCGTGTGCTGCTCAATCCGTATGCCAACGAAGGCGGAATGGTATTTAGTGATCGAATCCTCTCTGCTCTTTCGGGACCTGTTCAACAGTTGTTTGACTTATCGAAAGAGGGGCACCATCCTTGAAGACCAAGGAAGCCATGCACATATACTCAATCAGACCAGGTTATCTGGTGTTCCGTCGAAACAATGCGGCTCTTTTCATGCGGTACAATCCACACCGCTTTACCCGGCAACTGGGATATGACCAGGGTGTCCCCTTCGAGGCGTTCACAGTGGAGCCCAACCCTTCTTTGGAAACTGTTCGTGATGCCACCCACCATTTCATGAGGCTGAACACCGGTTCTCGTTTCATGATCCCCGAGGCCGACTACATTCCGAGGTGCGTGGGGGGTTTCACGGGTTGGTATCGCCACCGGGTTAGTCCAATCATTGCTGAGGAGAGGAGGATACTTTTTGGGCTTAGAGCTCCCGCCCCGATCCCGGCTATGGGAATCCCGCCGCGACCGCGGACGATGGTTCGCCCTCCCTTGAGGGATACTGTTACCGTACTTATTCCTGAGGCGGCGGATGTAGACTTGACCCCGACAGTTAGTATGCCGATGTGCACTAGAGCTCAGGCAAGGGCTTCTGATAAGGAGCCAGTAGCAGTTTCATCAGCTGCGGCATCAGCAATGGCGGTGTCGTCATCGGTAGCACCGCCGAGAGAGGATACTGAAGGCGAAGTGGGTCAACGTCGCACCAAAGCACCGAGGGGAAAGAAGCGATCGTCTTCTGGCGTTAGTTCTGGGTCAAAGAGGCGAAGGAAGACGATCACCAATTAGCTCGACTTTTTAGTGGAATCCGAGCCTATCTTTCAAGATGAACCAATAGCTATGCAAGAGTCGGATGGTGGTCTTCTTTTCCCAGGTTCATCTGCCGAGGTAGCCGCACAATTGGCTGAGGCTATAAGACGTTAACAGGATGAAACTGAGAATGTAAGGGTCCCAAAGAGGCCTTATCCTGCCGTCATCTTCTACGAAGATCCTCCATCGATACGGCGGATATTTATAAGCCCTTTGGAAGAGGGAGGCGAGATAGCCCTTAAGCAGCCTATCTCAGCCGATGCCGAAAATGCACTGTCGTTGTGGACTGGCGGCCATGAGTCTACCCTCGAACCTCGGCGAGCATACCTCCTCAGGAAGGAACGTCGACTTGAAAAAGCTATATTAGAAGCTCCTTTGCGCATTGGTATATTTATATATCTTTTTGTAGTATTTTGCACTTCTTTATATATATAAATATATATCCTTATCTTCGCGAAAACTTTGCAGGGACTTCGGCAATGGCAGAGGATCTGAGTTTGAGTCGCGCCTTGACTATGGACTCTGTAAATATCCCCGATGAGACACTAGTAAGTGTGGAGGGGGTCGATATAGCTGTTCTTCCTGCCGCGGAGCTCCCATTGGTAATTTCCGTTCCCCTGGTGCTTGCTCTCCCGGAAGAGGCATCTTCATTGGCCGCGAATTCAATGGATCTTTCCGGGGACGGCCCGGAGACTATGGGACAGGTAGTCAAGACCACCGTCCTTTCATTGGAGCCTGCAGCAGTGGCCGCTGCTCCTTAATTGGAAGCTGTTACATCGGCCCATATCCCCGATGATGTGCCTGGGGGCATGGAGGAGGCCGCCGAAGCTGCTATCTCTCCAGTCCAGAGCGGGAGGAGTATCGAAGGTAGCCTTCTATATTTTATTTTAATAATCTCCCCATCATCTGAACTTTTCTATCTTTTCAGAGCTACGAGGATTGGCGGCATCCATCGCGGACCTTTCCCCCAGGAAGTCTTTTCAGCGTCTGTTAGAGATGGCCGCTCCGCAGGCGATATCCCCTCAACGCATCGTCATCTCTTCCGGGCAAGGTTAGTGTTATTTGCCTTCTTCTCATGGCATTATTATTATTTCATATAATGATACTGATGTCTTCTGCAGTTCTGGAAGCCGATGACGAAGTTGAGATTCTTGATGGGCCTGGGGATCTTTTGGACCCTTCTTGCATGACTGTGGGCAAGTAAAGTTTCGACGTTGTTCCATCTGCTCTTTGCTTGCAAGTTTCGCTGATTGTTTATAAATCTTAATAGTTTTTCCAGTTCTTACTACACTGGAATCTCGCATCGCCATGCCACCCGGCTCTTATGCTCTACGCGCCTCGGAACGGATGGCAAAGCTAAGCCTTCACTCTTTGTCGGCTCTGATCGAAGACCTTCGCGCTGGTAGTTTGATCACGGCTGAAGAATTTTCCGCCGAAGCCAACAGTTCTCTCCCCTTTCTTGCTGCTTACCACAGCGAAACATTGGTGCAAGTCTGGGTTGAGTTCTGTCGTCGGGTGGAGGCTTGCTTGCATAGTCTTGAATGTACGCACCTTCCTTCAGAGGTTGTGGCTGCAAAGGCGAGCTTGCGGAAGCTGATCGAACGGTACGCCGCAAATATGCTGTCATGCAAGAAGAGGCTCAGCCGAAAATGTTCAAAGAGGAAGCTGGCTTCAACTGTGCTGGGGGAACTTCAAGCTAATCTTACAGCCAAGGCCACTTGGGCGTATGAACTTTTGCGAGTGCTTCAAGAAGCTATCAGGGAGGTGGTAGCTATTGATAAAGCCATCATTTTTACTCGCGAAATAGTCTAAGCTCATAAAGTTACCAAAAAGGAGCTTGAAAGTCGGCTTGCCTCATACCAGGCCCAACAGTCTCAAGCGGAGGCCCGTCTCTTAGCGATAATGAATCATGAAGCTGAGGCCCAGGGGATAAAGGATGAACTGGCAAATCTATTAAATCGTCTGCCGGCTTGAAGATTGTATATTTTTCTTTTTATTCTTCTTTTGTACATACTCCTGAATGAGAGTATTTTTTGATTCTTTCATAAATTGTACTTTGTATTCATTTTAACTCATGAATAAAAGACATATTTTGCTTCATGGTGGTGTGTCCCTTTTAGGAAATGCATTTTGTGGATAATCTATTTTGATCTCCTTGTAGGACAACGATGGGTTAGGAGTCAGGTTCAGATCTGCCTCCTAAGACTTTCTAATTTTATGAGCTGTGAGGGTCTCATAAAGGTATTTCTCCTTACGAGTCGTGAGGATCTCGTAAGTGTAATTTCTCCTTAAGAATCATGAGGATTTCTAAGTGTATTTTCTCTTGAGAGTTGTAAGAATCTCACAAGAGAATTTTTCTTGCTTACGAGTCGAGAGGACTCGTAAGTGATTGTTTCCTTTCTTGTCGGAGAGTGTGGTCCGTAGAAAATCTACCTTGACCTCTCTGCGAGGCAACAATGGCTTGGGAGACAGGGTTATGATCTGCCACCTAAGACTTTTCAACTTTATAAGCCGTGAGGGTCTCATAAAGGTATTTCTCCTTACGAGTCGTGAGGATCTCGTAAGTGTAATTTTCTCCTTAGGAATCGTGAGGATTCCTAAGTGTGTTTTCTCTTGAGAGTCGTAAGGATCTCAGAAGAGAATTTTCTTCCTTACAAGTCGAGAGGACCCGTAAGTGATTGTTTCATTTCTTGTCAGAGAGTGTGGTCTGTAGAAAATCTACCTTGACCTCTCTGCGAGGCAACGATGGCTTGGGAGACATGGTTAGGATTTGCCACCAAAGACTTTTCAACTTCATAAGCCGTGAGGGTCTCATAAAAAATTTTCTCCCTACAGGTCGAGAGGATCCCGTAGGTGTATTTTCTCCTTAGGAATCGTGATGATCCCTAAGTGTGTTTTCTCTTGAGAGTCGTAAGGATCTCACAAGAGAATTTTCTCCTTACAAGTCGAGAGGACTTGTAAGTGATTGATGAGTTGACCTGCTCCCGAGTCAAAGAATTGCTTTGACGGGGAAGTCGAAGGTTGACTTTATCCGCATTTCAGGGAGTCAGGGGTTGACCTTATCCGCATTTTCCGGAGTCAGGGATTGACTTTATCCACATTTCACGGAGTTAGGGGTTGACTTTATTCGCATTTCACGGAGTCAGGAGTTGACTTTATCCGCATTTCACGGGGTCGGGGGTTGACTTTATCCGCATTTCACGGGGTCGGGGGTTGACTTTATCCGCATTTCACGGAGTCAGGGGTTGACTTTATCCGCATTTCACGGAGTCAGGATTTGCTCCGGACGTTTCCCACGGGGTCAGGATTGGCATATCCGTGTTCCACGGCACCAGGATTTGCTCTGGACGTTTCCCACGGGGCCAGGATTGACATTAGCCGTGTTCTACGGGACCAGGATTTGCTTTGGGCATTTCCCACGGGGTCAGGATTGACATTAGCCGTGTTCTACGGGACCAGGAGGTGCTCTGGGCGTTTCCCACGGGGTCAGGATTCACATTAGCTGTGTTCTACATGACCAAGAAATGCTCTGGGCGTTTCCCACGGGGTCAAGATTGACATTAGCCGTGTTCTACGGGACCAGGAGGTGCTCTGGGCGTTTCCCACGGGGTCAAGATTGACATTAGCCGTGTTCTACGGGACCAGGAGGTGCTCTGGGCGTTTCCCACGGGGTCGGGGTTGACATTAGCCGTATTCTACGGGACCAGGAGATGCTCTGGGCATTTCCTACAGGGTCAGGATTGACATTAGCCGTGTTCTACGGGACCAGGATTTGTTCTCTCTCAGTTATCTTTGAACCGTCGAAGTTTGGAACAGGGACTTTGCCATGGCTCCAAGGTTGATTGTCGCGTCTGAATCCTGCTAAAATGAGGAGGAACGCTGTTGGTGATCTCTAGGCTGTCTGTAAACCATCGAGATTTGGCTCTCTTTCTGATGGAGTCTGGTGGGAAGGTATGGTTCCCTTTTTGTTTGTGCCCCTGGATTGTATACAGGGATCAATGTGATCTCACCTGTAGGTTTTATATATCTTTCTTTCCACGATGCTTTATCATTTCAGCTTTTATATCGCGAAAGTCGCGATTGCCCAATCATTTCGGCTATTTTTTTTTACTCGCTGCTTTTTATTGCGAGTTGCCCAATCATTTCGGCTATTTTTGTATGCATATATTTTTACTTGCTGATTTTGTTGCAAGTTGCCCCTTCATTTCGGCTATTTCATATGCATTTGTGGCTCGCTGACTTTCACTGCGAGTTTGGGATTTGATACCGATTTAGGCATCAGCATCGCTACAACTGGGATATTGCCAGGAGCGAATCATCATTTGCCTTTGTCAATATCGAACAAAGGTGGCTTAGTAAACAGGGTTAGGATCCTGTCGACTAAGGCTTTTGACTTCATGAGCCGTAAGGGTCTCATAAAGGTATTTCTCCCTACGAGTCGTGAGGATCTCGTAGGCGCGTTTTCTCCTTAGGAATCGTGAGGATTCCTAAGTGTGTGTTCTCTTATAAGTCGTAAGGATCTTACAAGAGTATTTTCTCCTTATAAGTCGAGAGGACTTACAAGTATCTTTCGCCATATGAGCATATCCCCAGCCTCTGGTGGGACTTTGTTAGGGAAATATTTATTCGTGCCCGTGGATTGTATACAAGGGTCAATATTGAACCGCTTGTAGGGAAGCATTGGAGATTGTGATGGCTTAAGAACAGGTTCAGATCCCTGTAGCTTAAGACTTTTGAATCCTATGAGCCGTGAGGGTCTCAAAGGGGAATTCTCTTTATGAGTCGTGAGAATCTCGTAAGTGTGATTTCTCCTTAGGAATCGTGAGGATCCCTAAGTGTATTGCTCCCTTGTGATTCGTAAGGATCTCATGCAGGTATTTTCTCCTCACAAGGTCGAGGGGACCTTGCAAGTGTCTTTTAACGAGATTGCGCCCTTTCGGGTTTTCACAAAACTCGCCGGTAGTCCTGCTGTTTTTACTCACGGAGCTCTCTCGGGTTTTCATCTGTGCCCATTTTGCTTATAGACATACCGTTTTCTTTTTTCTTTTTTTTCTTTTTTTTATGTCAGCCTTGGGATGCTGCGATTCATAGTAGTTTATAGACGTCTTGGTCAGTTGCAAGTTTTAGGACATTGCGGTCCATTGTTAGTTTAGGGACGTTTCAGTCCGTTGTTAGTTTTAGGACATCTTGGTCCGTGGTTGCCATATTTGAGGCGAATCTCTAGTTTACAGACTTTTCGGTCCATGGGCTTTCTCTATTAATGAGCACGATACCCCCAGCATGTCCATCTTTTCCGGAGCATGTGGTTGTGGCGGGTCCATCTTCCAGTTTTCGGACAGCGCGAACTTGCCCTGTTGATACTGGTCTTCAACCCAATTTTTGAAGACGTAGCAAAATTCGATCGGATGGACCAACACTCGGTGGTAGGGGTAGTAATTGGGATTGTTGACATCGCTCAGTTGTAGTGGGTGTTTCGGCTCCCGTAGAGTGATGAGCCCGTTGCGCACTGCTAGTTCGAACAGTCTCCTTGTTTTATCCCGGGAAAACGAGTAGGAACGTCTCAACTTATCATCGAGGGATGGCCGCTTGTTACTTTGGCGAGCAACCGGTCTCAGGCCACTTGGTTGTTGTTGAGCGTTGGCGACGAAGGTCACTTTTCCATTCCCCTTATTCTTTTTGTTCGATCCCTTGTTTGCGGGTCCGAGATTCTTTTCGGGTAGCGTGCATTTGTGCAGCTGAATGTTCTCACAGCTCTTCGTTTCTTCCTCTTTTCCTGAGGTGGATTCTTTGAAGAGAGGACTGAGAGCCATTTCTTCTTCAAAATAGCTCCCGAAGGTGAGAACTTGTGATCCCCTGCTATCAACCATGTGACAGTTGTTGTGACAGTTGTCGGCAGCTCTTCTTCGTTTGTCTGTCGCATTTTTCCGCTGTCGACGAGTTTCACGCTTCATCCTCTTGAAGTGCTGCCTGTGAACGATATGCCTTTGCCACCAATTTTAAAGGCGTTGCATTCCTCAGTAGGGTGTGCAATCTTCTGATGATATAAGCAGAAGTTAAGATGTACGTCCGCTTCATCAAGATGTATACCGCCAGGAGAATTTTCTCTTAAAGAGGGCAGCTTCATTCCCATCGATATGGATTTGGCGAACCTTTTTTTCGTTTTAAGCCTGCTCTTGTCTGTCGCGGGCCTGCCTCGATCTGGTTGGGGCGCTTCAACCCTTTCATCCAGTCGCCGGCGTTTGGCCTTTTCAAATATGGTCATCTCGCGCTCTCGATTAGCTTTGCTTTTCAGAAGAGCTTCGTTCAGGAATGCGTCAATCATTTCGTCCGATGGTCCTAGAAGTTCTAGCTCAGGATCTGCCCCCAGTTTCTCTGCATCCGGAGATTCTTCATTGTCTATCGACGAGCGAGAGATCACATGGCAGCTTGCCACATAATCCTCAAGTTCATCTGACGAGTCTTCTCCATTGTCATCATCTCCGTCCTCAAGGACGTGGCTGAGAAACTCTTGAAGTATGATCGGGGTTCGCGTCTTCTGGTTATATTCTTCCAGCGCGTCGATGTGTTTTTGCAGGTCCGTGCGCTTGTCAGCAGGATTCACGGGCTTTTTGGTTTTCTTCTTTATCTTCAAAGATTTTGACGGCTGGGCCTGAGCGTTTTGATTATCGCTACCAATTTTTGGTGTCGGGTACGGCTTCAGCATTCCCTTGATAACTTCGGGTTCCAGTGGACTTTTCCATTTGATCGTCGGGCATGTTTGGAGATTCTTCAGCATTCTTTTCGTTTTGGCTGAAAAAGCGACCTCCCATAGAGCTTCTTCGACAAAAGAGCACGATGCCCCCGGTGTGTCCCTGCTTTTAAGAGCGTGCGGTTGAGGTGGGTTTACTTTCTAATTCTCGGACAGAGCGAATTTGCCCTGTTGGTATTGGTCTTCAATCCAGCCTTTAAAGACGAAGCAATCTTCAATTGGATAGCCTGTCGCTTAGTGATAGGGGCAATAATTGGGATTATTAGCCTCACCGGGTTGCAATGGGCGTTTTGGATTCGGCAAATTGATGAGCATGTTGCGCACTTCTAGTTCAAACAATCTCCTCGTTTTATCCCGGGAAAACGAATAAGGGCGTTTCATTTTCTCATTAAAGAATCGTCGTTTCTCGTTTAGGCGATCAGTTAGTTTCGGATCACTGAGCTGCTGTTGAGCATTGGCGACGAAGGTCGCTTTCCCTTTCCCTTTTTCATTCCGAGATTCCAGCTTCGAAGGAGATGGTCTATGACCCATCTGATCCATTTGGGCTAGCTTGTCAATCAAGACCTGAAAAGTAGTTGGCTTGAAGAACATCATGAATTGAGATATGGTCGCCTGAAGGAGATGGTCTATGACCCATCTGATCCATTCGGACTTCGTTCACGGAGAAAGGGTTCAACTCCCCTGTCACAGTATACTCGAGACCATCCTTGAAGTACTTCATACATTGGTGTTGCGTCGAAGGGATGATGTTGTACTCATGTAACCAAGGCCGGCCAAGCAAAGCATTGTAACAAGTCTTGGCGTCTATGACGTGAAATTTAATATCCGTGACGAGTAGCTCGAAGCGCAGCGTCAGTATCACAGACCCAAGAGTCCGTGACGACTGGGAGTCAAAACCAGAGATGGTAATTTTATCACGAGCGAGATGCTGAACGCTCATGCAGATTTCCTTCAATACTCTCACGTTGAGGAGGTTGACGGAAGACCCATTGTCAACCAGGATCTTGCCTATCTTTATATCATGACAGTATCCGGAGATATAAAGGGGACGGTTGTGCTCGTACGTTCCAAGGAGGAGATCTTCATCGCTGAAGGTAATATCGGCTGTGTGTACTTCTTCCAGCTCGTCCTTCATCTTTTCTTCGGCGAGAAAAGCTTGGAATTGCTCTGGCTCTTGTAGCGCCCTGATCAATGAGTCCCTTACTTCTTTTGATAGTAAAAAAGCGTCGAGAATGCTGAGCTACGAGGGTAACTTCCTCAAGTGTGCCAGAATGTTGTAGTCCACCTTACTTTTCCTTGGCGGGTCCTTGGCGGTCAGCTCTTTCATGACTTGGTCATCTAGGGCGATATCTTCAGAGACCTTCTCTTTTCCTTTATCTTTTCTGTTCGCGGGTCCGAGATTCTTTTCTGGAAGTGTACGATTGCGAAGCTGGATATTTTCGCAAGCCTTCGGTTTTTCCTCTTTTCCCAAAGTGGACTCTTTAAAGAGAGAGCCAAGAGCCATTTCCTCATCAGAGTTGCTCCCGAATGTGAGAACTTGTAATCCCTCGGCGTTAATCACGCGACAATTGCCGGTGGTTCTTTATGCTCCTCGGTTGTATTTCTTTGCTCTCGACGAGTTTTACGTTTCATCCGCTTAAAATGTTGTCTATGAGCAACATATCCCTGCCACCACCTTTTAAAAGCGCCGCACTCTTCGGTGGGGTGCGAAATCCTTCGATAATATGAGCAGTAACTAGGATGCATTTCTGCTTCATCAAGAATGTTTTCTTCGGAGGGTGGTAGCTTCATCCCCATTGATATGGCTTTAGCAAACCTTTTCCTCGTCTTGAACTTGTTTTTATTCGCGACGGATGTCCCTTGATTCGGCGGAAGTGTCTCGACTCTTTCGTCCAGTCGCTGGCGTTTGGCTTTTTCAAAAATGGCCATCTCCCGCTCTCGATTGGCTTTACTTTTCAGAAGAGCTTCATTCAGGAATGCGTCGATCATTTCGTCTGACGGCCATGGAAGTTCCTGTTCATGATTTGCCCCTAGTTTCTTAGTGGAAGGAGCGTCTTCTTCGTCTATCGACGAGTGAGAGATCACATGGCAACTTGCTATGTAATCCTCAGATTCACCTGATGAGTCTTCTCCATCATCTTCGTCCTCAAGGACGTGGCTGAGGAACTCTTGGAGCGTGATTGGAGTCTGTGCCTTCTGATTATACTCTTCCAGCGCGTCAATCTGCTTCTGTAAGTCCGTGCGCTTGTCGCCAGGCTTCACGGGCTTCTTGGATTTCTTCTTCTTTTTCGAAGATTTTGACGGCTGGGTATATGTGCTTTGGCTATTACCACCGATTGTTGGAGTCGGGCGCGGTTTTAGCATCCCCTCGATGATCTCAGGCTCCAACGGATTCTTCCACCTGATCGCCGGGCATGTCTGGAGATCATTCAGCATCCTTTTGGTTTTGGCCGAAAGAACAATCTCCTATGGGGCTTGCTCAACAAAAGAGCACGTTGCCCCCGGTGTGTCCGTCTTCTTAGGAGTGTGCAGTTGTGGTGGGTTTACTTTCCATTTCTCAGACAGCGCAAACTTGCCTTGTAGGTACTGATCCTCGATCCATCCCTTAAAGACGAAGCAATCTTCGATTAGATGGCTCACTGTTTGGTGGTACGGGCAATAATTGAGATTATTTGCTTCGCCGGGTTGCGATGTCGCCTTGGATTCGACAAATTGATAAGCCTGTTGCGTATTGCTAGTTCGAACAGCCTCTTCGTTTTATCCTACGGGAATGAGTAAGGGCGCTTCATTTTCTCATTATAATACCGCCGTCTCTTTTCCAGTTGATCCTCTAGCTTTGGGGCACAGGGCTGCTGTTGGGTGTTCGCAACGAAAATCGCCTTCCCTTTAATCTTTTCGGTCCGCGGTTCCGGCTTCGGGGGAGATGGTCTATGACCCATCTGGTCCATCTGGGCTAGCTTGTCGATTAAAGCCTGGAATGTGGTCGGTTTGAAGAACATCATGAACTGTGAAATAGTCGCATGAGGGTCTAGAGTGCCCAAGAACATGCCCACCGCTGGTGCTTCTTCGATGCGTTGTTCGCACTTCGACCACAGATTCCACCATCGGATTGCGTACTGAACCCACGTCTCGCCCGGCTTCACCCTGGCATTGATCAGTGCCGTTATTGGGGTGCGTTCACTAGCACTTGCGAATCGTTGGGTGAACAACAACTCCATTTCTGCGAAAGTTTTGATGGAGTCGTTTCGAAGTTCGGAGTACCACTCAAACGCCGTCTCCGATAAGCTGCCGACGAATTGGCGGAGCAAAAGTTTATCATCACCACCGGTGTTGCCACAGAGAGCCCTGAACTGGGCGACATGTTGATGGGGATTGCATGTCCCCTTGTACACATGGAATTTCGGGATAGTGTAGCCCGGCGGGTACTTTATCTGATCATACCAGCCTGGATACGATCGTCCAGTTCTAACAACTTGGCCGGCCGCTTCATTTGCCTGGTGAACCCTTATTTGCTGAGCAATATAATCATCCAGGGCGGCTTTGGAAATTGTCTCTTCCTTGGCTGTTGAAAGAGTCGGCAGAGGGTTCGATATTTCTCCTTTATCATCTTCAATTATTACTGGAGGATCTTAGGCTGGAGGGTCCGGCTGGATCATCATGCCCACCATATCCTGGAATAGAAGGGCCATTTGCTTTATATTGGCCGCTTATTTCGCAGCCTCCTTGTCCTTCTTTTCGAGCATTCTCTGAAGGAATTCTGCATCAGTCTCGTGTTCGTGACGTTGTTCCGATGACGCCTCTGGGCTTTCTTTTGGCCCGGTAAGTGCGGCCATTGCAGTCAGCATCTCTTGAAGCTTCTGCTGTTGCTGTTCCTGAGCTCTTGTGATGGATCGGATGAGTGGTCGGTGGCCCGTAGAAGCGCGGCTATCCTCTTTCCCGGATGCCATGTAGACGGTATGTACCACCATGCCCCCAGACTTAGGGCTTTTGGGCTCAGTTCCTTTGACATTTGTCGCAGGCATGGGGATTTTCTCCGGCCTTCTTCTCTTATGCACGGACGAAGTTGAGGGGGCCGTTGTAGTGGGCACCCAAGTAGCCGCCGCCTTTTGCGTCTTAACGGGATGGTTTTCTTCCTATCGGAGCTTCTTCTGCCGGCGGGGATAGTCTTGATCCACCACCGACTCTCGGACTTGTCGCCAGATTTTATAAACTTTAGAAGATAGTCGTTGAGGGGACTGTTCCGGCTTCATTTCTATGACGGTGTCCACCGGCGGCAGAGATCTTTTTAGTACGGCGGTAGGCGAATTCCTACGCACCTTATTCAGCAACTCAAAGCTGTTCCCGGTTGGAACGGCAGCATTAATTTCCACCGTTGGAGCCGGTGGAGTTAGCCCAGAGGGGGAGTTGCCTCTAGCCTTCCTTACCCGGCGCCAGTAACGACGTCGAGCGTGTCGAGTGGATGGTGTTGATTAGGCGATGGTTTTGTCTTGCCCCCTATCCAGATGAGGGGTTGTTGCCGGCGTCAGCCTCTTAAAGACTGACGTTCGCTGAGAAGCCGTATCCAACCAGTCAAAAACAGACCTCTGAGCGGGAGCGGGAGTGGGAGCAGTCAGTCTTGTAAAGACCGACCCTTTGGCAGGAGAAGCCGCCTTGACGACTTCATGGGCAGAGATGGCTATCTTCTTCGGGATGGCCACTTCAGGTGTCATGGGCTTCTTGGCAGGCCCATCGGAGTTCAAGCTCAGTCTGGCGAAGACCGAGGAGTTGGAGCTGGATGACCCGTTGAGAGGGGCCGTGGTAGTAGCAAGCCGATCGAAGACCGACTTCTTGGGAGCTTCCGGTGCTGTCATAGGAGAGCTGAAGCTCGTTAGCGGGAGCATGGTCCCGAAAAACAATCCCGTGGTAGCTTTGGTGACCTGTTCCACCGACATCGTGAACAGGGAAGCCGCCTGGGGCCCGTAAGCTATGCCCCCAGTTAAGGCAGAACGTGGGTTGCAGTTGCATGTGGAATACTTCGAGCAAGTGAACACCATTGATCTTTGCTTTCTGCACCAAGTAAAACGCCAAATCATAGTTTCTCGAAACCCAAAGGCAACCATTAGCAAACCGCGATTGGTTCGCGAACACGACACACGAAGTGTGGAGTGGAAAGAGGAAAAGGTCCCACCGGGCGTGCCAGAATCTGTTTACTGCCGGAAACTAGGAAGACTGAATGTCTTGCCTGAATCTGGGGGCAGATGCTAATTGGTGCTATCCGTCCACCTCTCCGAAGATGCCAAGTTGATTTATGGCACCGTGTATCGAAGGTTTAAACGGATGCGGCCGATATAGCAGACTTCGTCAGATTCCTCCTCATTTGAGGGGTTTTCGATTGTGGGGACACTCTTCCCTGCAGGCATAAGCCCCTGCAGTTAATTACACTACCGCATCGTGGTAACAACTTTCTCCTTCTCCATATGGTCACTTCGTGTCGTGGGTATTTGTTTTGTGTTTGGTTGCCCGTGGATTGTATACGGAGACTAAGTTATGTTGTCGCCCGTAGGGCGTGGACTAGTCCAAATCCGTATCTTTCTTAGATTTGGGTTTGGGGGGGTTGTGTTTAAGGATACGTTAGCCTTATTTGGGGCTAAGATCAACTTAAACGTTTGTCAATGACACGTTAGTCTAATTCTAGACTAAGATCAACTTAACGGGATCGTTTAGATCCAACAAAAGAGCAATTGGGCTCTATTGTTTAGTTTAATGACATTGCGGTCGATAATTAGTTTAAGGACATTGCGGTCCATCGTTAGTTTTAAGACATCGCGGTCAAGGTTAAGGACATCATAGTCCGTGAGTTTAAAGACCTCACAGTCAAGGTTAAGAACAACATAGTCCGTGAGTTTAAAGACCTCACAGTCAAGGTTAAGGACATCATAGTCCATGGGTTTAAGGACCCCACAGTCCAATTTAGAGACGTCATAGTCTGTGAAGTGTGTGGTTATAGGGACCCGTCACCTCTCTGAAGACGTTGAAGGATTACAACGACAAATATCAAAGGAATGAAGAGATGTACCCTTGAACCAAGGTGGATTGGGGATCTGTAGTCCAATTTGGAACTAAGACCAAATAATTAGATTATGAGTACATTGGCTCAGTTAAATCTGAATTGAGGACTTATGGCCAATTTGGGCTAAGTCCAATTAGATCTGAAGTGTTGGCCCTTTGTTGGACCGTTGGAAATTTGTCTGGGTTCAAGCCCACATTATTTAGCAATACTAAACGAGAGTTTGAAGGCTTTGGTAACATTTTTATCTTTCTTTGATTGAGCACTGAACATTATAGCTATGACTTTTACTCAATTTTGAATGGGAGGCTTTGCCTCTGAAAGATTAACCAATTTGGTTAAAAAATAGTGTTAAACACTAGAGAAAACAGTGTAACACTGGAAATATATCCATCAAATTAGTGGTAAACACTAACAGATAATCAGTGTTAAACACTGGAAATGGGGTTCTCAAGTTAGTGTTAAACACTAAAAATAAAGTTCTCGAATTAGTGTGGGGACACGTGAGGGTGCCCAGAGGTGGGACCAGATCCCTTTACTTCGTTCTGCGATTAAGTGTTAAACACTTTTTTTTCAAGGATCACGTGTTGGCAGGTGATGGAGATCTGTGCACCAATTGTTAAAGCATTTGCTGAGGGGTCACGTGATAACACGTGAGAGCGCCCAAAGCTTAGATTTCCTTTGCTTTCTCTTTCTGTATTTTGGAAGTCACGTGGGAGCACGTGAGGCATTGCCTCAGAACTTTTTCCTTCTCATTTTTGGGGATCTTTTCAGGGGTCACGTGGGGACACGTGACCTTAGTCCTTTTCATGCACAGAAATTTCTTTAGTCTCTTTATTTTATTTTGAGAATTAAATTCTCTGTAGGGTTAAACCCTGATCATGATTTGGAGGAATTAAATTCCTATTATGAAATAATTAAATTCTTATATAGGGTTAAACCCTAATTTTCTTTTAGAGGAATTAAATTCCCATATATGTAGAAGAATTAAATTCTTGCATAGGGTGAAACCCAAATTTCATTTTTTAAGAGGAATTAAATTCCTGTGAATTTGAGAGAATTAAATTCTCAATTAGGATTAAACCCTAGTTCTGTCCATCTTGAAGGAATTAAATTCCTGTAATTCTAGGAGAATTAAATTCTCATATAGGGTTAAACCCTAGTTTTGTTTTGGGAGAATTAAATTCTCTAAACTCAATTTCCCCTCTAAGTTTTGGATCTGCATGGCAGTATCTCAACCCGATGAGAATTAAATTCTCAACTTATGAGGAGATATGCTCTGTGCAGATCTTCAACCAGAGGAAGAACTAAGTTCTTTTGTGCAGAAGAGTTAAACTCTTAGATTTGAGAATTAAATTCTCTGTTTGAAGTTTTGATCCCCTTTCTTTTCCCACCTAGGGTTTTCTTTGTTGAGAATTAAATTCTTCTTTTTTTTCTCTCTGAAATTTCAAGATTCCAAAACTCTATCTCCTCTCTTTTTTTTCTCTTGGCTCCTATTTATAGGAGAAGGAAAAGAATCAATTTGTTTAGTAAATCTTTCATTGAAAGATTTTGTTTGCTTTCATAATTAATATGATCTTTTAGATCATTCAGTGAATTTTATTCACCGTTAGATTTTAAATCCAAATATATTCTGTTTGTTATTTTCGGTGAGATTTAGGGGAAATCTTTCCTTGTCTAAGATTTTTCCATAAATTGGTGATTTTTAATCACCCTTGGATTTTTAATTCAACGGTCCCCATAATCCTTTTCCATTTGGAAAGATTTAGAAGCTTTTAGAATTTAATTCTATTAAACTGTAAGGCTTTCGAAGCCAGTCACGTGCTGACACGTGACCCTTGGTCACGTGTGAGCACGCAACCCCCAATTGAGTCGTTTTCTCAACATTTATTTACGCTTCAGTTTTAACCATCACGTGTCAACACGTGACCATTAGTCACGTGTGAGCACGTGATACCTCATTGAGGTATTTCTTTCAGCAGTTTGTTTTTATTTCTGTTTGATGAGATTTTAACCATCACGTGTCATCACGTGATCATTAGGGGAAATCTTTCCTTGTCTAAGATTTTTAGAAGCTTTTAGAATTTAATTCTATTAAACTGTAAGGCTTTCGAAGCCAGTCACGTGCTGACACGTGACCCTTGGTCACGTGTGAGCACGCAACCCCCAATTGAGTCGTTTTCTCAACATTTATTTACGCTTCAGTTTTAACCATCACGTGTCAACACGTGACCATTAGTCACGTGTGAGCACGTGATACCTCATTGAGGTATTTCTTTCAGCAGTTTGTTTTTATTTCTGTTTGATGAGATTTTAACCATCACGTGTCATCACGTGACCATTGGTCACGTGTGAACACGTGATACCTCATTGAGATAATCCCTGATTTTTAGAATTAAGTTCTATTAAGCTGTAAGGCTTTCAAAGCCGGTCACGTGCTGGCACGTGACCCTTGGTCACGTGTGAGCACGTGACCCCCAATTGAGTCATCTTTCAGCCGTTTGTTTTCATTTCTGTTTGATGAGATTTTAACCGTCACGTGTCATTACGTGACCATTGGTCACGTGTGAACACGTGATACCTCATTGAGGTAATTCCTGATTTTTTAATCAGGAAACATTAAGCATACTCTGGGCTTGCTTTTGGTCCTGTGAGTGCGGCCATAGCTGTTAACATCTCTTGGAACTTTTGTTGTTGCTGCTCCTGAGCCTTAGTCACTGATCGCGTAAGCGGTCGATGACTTATGGAGATATGGCTATCCTCTTTTCCGGATGCCATATAGACGGTATGCACCACCATGCCCCCAAACTTAGGGCGTTTAGGCTTAGTGCCCTTGACATTTGTCGCAGACACGGGAATTTTCTCCGGCCTTCTCCTCTTGTGGGCGGTCGAAGTTGAAGGAGCCGTTGCAGCGAGCACCCAAACAGATGACACCTTATGTGGCTTGACAGGATAGTCCTCTTCTCGCCGAATTTTCATCTTTTTCTGTCGGCAGGAGTAGTCTTGATCTATCACGGAGTCCTGGACCTGTCGCCAAACTTTATAAATTTTAGAGGACAGCCGCTAAGGGGGCTGCTCCAGCTTCGCCTTTGGGACATTCTCCATAGGTGGAGGAGATCTTTTCAGCACAGCAGTTGGCAAATTCCTACGCACCCTGTTAAGTAGTTCAAAGCTGTTCCCAGTTGGAACAGCAACATCAACTTCCACCATTGGAGGTGGCGGAATCAGTCCAGAAGGGGAATTGCCCCCAGCTTTCCTTACTCGGCGCCAGTGGCGACGTCGAGCGTGTCGAGCCAACGGTACTGGCTCAACTATAGGGGTGGCTTGATCGTGCCTCTTGTTCTGGTCAGGTGCTGTTATTGGCGCCAGCCTATTGAAAATGGACACCCGCTGAGCGGGGATAGCCAACCTGTCGAAGGCAGACTTTCGAGCAGGAGCAGTCTTGGTGACTTCGTTTGGAGTGAGAGCCGAAACAGTCAGTCTTGCAAAAACCGACTCCTTAGCAGGGGAAGTCGTCTTGACGATTTCAGGAGCAGGAATGGCTATCCGGTTCGAAATGGCCGCTTCAGGTATCGCGGGCTTCTTCATGGGCCTACCTGAGTTTCGGCCCAATCTGTTGAAAACTGAAGGAGTGGACTTGGGCGACCCGTTGAAAGGGGCCGCAGTAGTTGCAAGCCGATTAATGACCGACTTCTTCGGAGCTTCTTGTGATGGTACAGGAGCGCTGAAGCTCTTTGGTGGGATCATGGTCCCGAAGAATAGACCAGAGGTGGCTTGAGTTACCTGTTCCACCGGCATAGCGAAGATGGAAGCCGCTTAGGGCCCGTAAGTCACTCCTCCGGACGGGATAGAGCGAGAGCTGCAGTTACAGTTAGTGCAGTTTAAAGCCATTGATTTTCTGTTTTCTGCACGGAGCAATACACCAAATCTTAGTACCTCGAATCCAGGGGCAACCATGTCAAACCGCGATTCGTTCACGAAACATGGCACACGAAATGTGGAGTGGAAAGAGGAAAAGTTCCTACTGGACGTGCCAGAATCTGTTCTCCGCCGAACACAGGGACGCGACCGCGTAGGTCCGTCTTGCCTGAATTTCGAGGGCCGATACTATTAGGTGTTTTCCGTCCACCTCTCCGAAGATGCCAAGTTGATTTATGGCACCATGTATCGAAGGTTTAAACGTATGCGGCTGATGTAGCAGACTTCGTCAGATTCCCCCTCGTTGAGGGGTTTTTGATTGTGAGGACGCTCTTCCCTGCAGGCGCAAGCCCCTGCAGTTAATTACGCTACCGTATCGCGGTAACTACTATCTCCTTCTCCAGATGGTCACTTCATGTCGTGTGTGTTTGTTTTGTTTTTGGTTGCCCGTGGATTGTATACGGAGACTAATTTATGTTGTCGCCCATAAGGCGTGGATTAGTCCAAATCCGTATTTTCTTAGATTTGGGTTTAGGGTTGGGTTTAAGGATACGTTAGTCTCATTTGAGACTAAGATCAACTTAAACGTATGTTAAGGATACGTTAGTCTAATTTCAGACTAAGATCAACTTAACGCTTTGTTAAGGATACGTTAGTCTAATTTTTAGACTAAGATCAACTTAACGGAATCGTTTAGATCCAACAAAAGGGCATTTGGGCTCTATTGTTTAGTTTAGGGACATTGCGGCCTATTGTTAGTTTAAGGACATTACGGTCCAATGTTAGTTTAAGGACATCTCGGTCCATTAGTTTATGGACATTATGGTCCAATGTTAGTTTAAGGACATCTCGGTCCAAGGTTAAGGACATCATAGTCCATGGGCTTAAAGGACCCCACAGTCCGAGGTTAAGGACATCATAGTCCATGGGTTTAAAGGACCCCACAGTCCAAGGTTAAGGACATTATAGTCCATGGGTTTAAGGACCCCACAGTCCGAGGTTAAGGACATCATAGTCCATGGGTTTAAAAGACCCCACAGTCCATAAAGTATTTAGTTGTCAGGACCCGTCACCTCTCTGAAAACGTTGAAGGATTACAACGACAAATATTAGAGGAGTGAAGAGATGTACTCTTGAACCAATTTTAGTTGGGAGATCTGTAGTTGGATTGATTTAAGGATCGTTAATCTCGTTTGAGATTAGGATCAACTTAAATGTTTGTTAAGGATACGTTAGTCTAAATTTAGACTAAGATCTACTTAACAGGATCATTTAGATCCAACAAAAGAGCATTTGGGCTCTATTGTTTAGTTTAGGGACATTGCGGTCCAAGTTCAGATGCAAACATGGGTTTAGAAATGCACCAGATAGTTATTGGTCATTGGGACCCACCGCCTCTCTTAAGACGTTGAAGAATTACAACGACATATATCAGAGGTGTGAAGAGATGTACCCTCAAACCAAAGTTGATTGAAAGGCTCTAGGTCTTACTTTGAATGTCATATGAGATGACCAATTTTGGAAGACAAGAGTGTGTTTGAGGTTCAATCAAAAGGGGGTACTGCCTCTGGAAGACTTAGCTAATTTGAGCTAAGATTGGCTCGAATGTAGTGTTAAACACTAGAGTACACTCGGCTATCACGTGCTCCCACGTGATGCGCTTAAAATAGTGTTAAACACTAAGGATGCAGCACACAAAATAGTGTTAAACACTAAAAAAAGAAGCGCTCACTTGGGGTCATGTGAGGCGTTTGAATATTGAGCCCAAACCTCCTTTATTTTATTCTCAGAATATGAAGGTAAGTGTTTAACACTTTAGTCTTCACGGCCATCACGTGTGGGCACGTGATGGGTACCCATGCACTGGATTTTAAAGAATTTTCTAGGGGTCACGTGGGGATACGTGAGTGCGCCCAAAGTCTGTTCTGCCTTTATTTTGAGAAGCTTGTTCAAGGGTCACGTGGGAGCACGTGACTCAATCTCATTCATTCTTTTTTGACCATTGACGGGAGTCACGTGGACACACGTGATCAGGTTTGATACTGATTTCTTTTACGTACATGGAGAGTTAGATCTCTTGTTTAAGAATTAAATTCTTTTGTATGGTTAAACCCTAATTTTATTTAAAGGAATTAAATTCCTATGTATTTGGAAGAATTAAATTCTTTAAACCCAATTCTCCCTCTAAGTTTTGGATCTGCGTGGCAGAATCTTCCCGATGAGAATTAAATTCTCATCTTATGGGGAGATCTGCTTCTGCAGATCTTCAACCATGAAGAAGAACTAAGTTCTTATATTAAGGGTTAAACCCTATTTTTGTTGGAGGAATTAAATTCCTATATGCTTTCGTGGGAGAATAAAATTCTCTGAACTTAGGTCCTCCCTTAGGTTTTAGATCTGCATAGAAGAATCTCCCCGATGAGAATTAAATTCTCAACTTGTGCCGAGATCTGCTTCTGCAGACCTTCAACCAAAGGAAGAACTAAGTTCTTATGCAGAAGAGTTAAACTCTTAGTTTGAGAATTAAATTCTCTTATAGGGTTATGGGAGCTTATAGAATGATCTCTTTCTCTCCCTTACCTAGGGTTTCTTTCTTTTTCTGAAGAGATCTTCTTTCCTCTGAAGAATTAAATTCTCTTCTTTTTTCTCTCTGTTGTTGTCTCTCCCCTCTTCTTTTTTTTCTTCTTCTTGGCTTCTATTTATAGGAGAAAGAAAAGAATCAGTTTGTTTAGTCAATCTTTCATTAAAAGATTTTGATTGATTTTGCAACTAACATGATCTTTAGACCACTCAGTGAATTTTATTCACCATTGGATTTTTAATCCAAAAGATATTTTATCTGTTATTCCTGGCAAATTTCAGGGAAAATCCTTCCTTGTATAGAATCTTTCTATAAATTGGTGATTTTTAATCACCATTGGATTTTTAATTCAACGGTGCTCAAATTTACAGAGTGCAATCTTTTTGTTTGGAAAGATCTAGGGAAATATTTTTCCAGTTAGGGTTTTTGATTTCCCTTAATTAGAATTTTATTCTATTAGTTCAGAAGGTTTAAGAGCCTATCACATGTAGCACGTGACCCCACTGATTGACCATTCTATTAGTTCAGAGGTCTTTAGGAACCCATCACGTGTTGGCATGTGACCCCCTATCACGTGTGGGCACGTGATGCCCCATTTAGGGTTTTCTTTCCTTTATCTCAGAGAGTTTTTAAGACCCCATCACGTGATGGCACGTGACCCATGGATTAAGCATTTAACCAAAATTTAATTATGTTATTTTAAAGAACTCAAGAATTATCACGTATCAGCATGTGACCCTTGGTCACGTGTGGGTACGTGATACCCCATTGGGGTTTTTCCTTGTTATTTTATTATACCTTTAATTCTTTTCAGTAGGTTTAAAGGCCCATCACGTGTGGGCATGTGACCCATTTGATTAAGATTCAATTCTTATCATTTCAGAGCCCTCAGGAAGCTCTCACGTGTCGGCACGTGACCCCCGATCACGTGTGCACACGTGATGCCCCATTGGGGTTTTTCCTTGTATTTTATGAGGGAACATGTATCAAGTGTGCCACGAATCTGTTGTGGTCTAGTGTTAGCTGTGTAGTATGTGATATTTGAAAATCGAAATATAGAGACATATCTTACCGACTGAGAATGGTAAACTCAATATCATACTCATCTACGGATTTTGTCCACATCGAACCCTGTTGTAGATGGATAAATTGTTGTTGTATATCGAATCTGGCAGTCTCAGGGAAGTACTTCCCATCGACCATATCGCGAAAGGTTTTCCATTCGATAGGTTGGTCAAGACGGCTTTCTTCCGCCTTCCACCAAACCCATGCATTATCAGTGAGCTGCTGCTTTGCAACTCGAACCCAAGCAATCTCTAGCACTTGTGCCGCTACCGGATCATCTTCATTACTTTGAGCCCATTCCTCAGGTTCTAGAGGGCTCTCCTTTCTTGAAAAGTTCTTGGGGTGCAGTGCCTAGAATTTCTTCACTCCGGGTGCTTCTGCTTCTGGACGGTTCAAGAGAATAGCAGTCTACTGCTGTTGTCCTTCCAGGAGGCTGCGGATTGCCTCAAGTAGAACCGTCTGCTCGTTGATCGGAGCAGCGACGGTAGGTGTGAGTGGTAGTAGTGGGGGAGTGTTGTTGGCATTCATGCTGGTGTTGTTTGGGGAATCCATAACCTTGAAAGAAAATTTTGGGTTAGGACAGATTCAAAGTATAAGATTCAAGAAATATGAATTGTAAAGAATGTTTTCAGTTGCTGGTTCTTGTGTTATATTGCTTAGGTTGTCCATACGGTGCTGACCTACATGGGCCACCAACAAAACCTATCACGCCCCGCTTCCCAGTATACGGGCAGAAAACGCGACGAGGATGCTACGTATTTACTCAGAAGTAAACACGCTAAGCGTATCTAAGCAATATAAAATAAAATGTACACAAGAGACAAGATGTAAATGAACAGCAACTTTATTTATTAACATTCTTTTTACAATACAACTGAAATGAAAATACATGTACTGAAAGCAATGCCTAAACAATGACATAATAAAAATAGAATAAGTACAAGTGGCTACAGCTCTGGGTCTTCGGTGTATTGCTTCGGGGCCTGCTCCAAATGCTCCTAACTGGTCTCGTACACCTCAGCGTTGGGTCCTCCTGACAACATTCCAAAGAAGAAGAGAAATAGGAATATCGTCGGCGAACAATCGCTTGGTAAGTCTCAAAGATGAGAGAGAAGTAGAATATACAGAGAGAGTATAGTTTTATAATGTTTTATTATAATGTTAGCGCGGTTGTTTGTAGCTTGGTACAGAAAATGCCAGTGTATACGAGAGGAGTCCCCCTTACACCGGAGACTTTGGTAACCCGTAGTACAAGGCTCCGTTGATAATTCCACGGAACAATAGCATGGATGTAATTACGTCTTAAGTGACCACCTCGTGCCACCTTTAACATGTTCCGTACCGGTCTACCCCTTTATAACCCTGTAGTGTTTATGTATTGATTGTATTGATTCTATGATTGTATTGTCTTGTCTTGTATTATAAATTGTATAGATGGATGACTTGCCGAAAACATGATATCAGTAATGGAACGGATATAATGGATGAACTTGTAAATGGAGTATATCCATGGTTCGGTTCGGTCCAGTTGTATAGATTAAATAGATTGAATATATGGATTCATGAATTCATGTTGAATATATACTTGAATCATATTCAAGTCAGATTGATTAGGTTGAGACTCGGTCTGTGTCAGACACTTTTAAAAGAACTTGAAATCCTGATTTTTTTAGTGTTATCGGTAACTGCTGCACATGGACGACAGGATTTGTGTCTTTTTCCAAGAAAATTACCGTATTGATAACACTGTTTGTTAAGTTGTCTACCTTAAATAGGCATGCACCCATATCTTCGGCTCCCTGAGGCTCAAGAGACCGGCCCAACTTAAACCTATGTTTACTAAGGCCCTTATTGTAATTTAGTATAACTTGAGGGGGTTTTATGTAAAAATAGTTTTGGGATAATTTCAAAATACACCTCAAACATTTAATTATCGTCTTTAGGGTTTTCATTGATGTATATTTTATAAATGTGACATTTCTAGTGAATAAAACCTAATTTCATGATATATGGTATTTATTTGTAATATGAATATTGTTTGAATTATCATGGTAATTTCATGTAATATTGGAATTCTTTTCTTGAGTTTTGGAAACATGGAATAATATATATATTTAAAATAAGTATTTTGGTAATAATTATATATACATATTAAATGAAAATAATTTTATTTGTTTTCTTGTAAAAATCTCATTTTCTAAAGAAAAATGTATAAAAATTCCATCGAGATTGAATGCTCCTTGTGGAGGTATGCATCTCGCTCTACTAAGCCCGAGCATGTGCGATAATCCGCACCATCCCAAACGGAGTCCCCAAAATGGGTTGTTGAGGCTCAATTGCATGGAAGTATTTTAATACATCTTTTAAAGAAAACGGTTTTCTATTATTTGCAAGATCGTATTTCCCGTATTCTATCGTCTCAAGATTCATCGTGCTATGATAGATATGTGTATTGTGATGTGGTAGATCATTACCTCGTAAACTACCTAAAGGTATAGCAAAGAAAATAAATTATAATGTTGAAATGAAACATGAAGGTATTTTAATGTAAAAATGCGATAAAAGTTACCACAATAATTATTTTGAGGTGAAACTTGATTTACTAGTTTTGTTAATGTTTTCTTAACAGTATGTGAGAATATGAAGTTATCTTGATTAAGAAAAATCTAGTTTTCAAGGAAAACCGAATCGGGGTCAGATTAACTCCGTTTTCGTCGGGTTTTAGAAATAGAACTTTTAGAGATCAAGATGAGAGAGAAGAATGGGACTTACTGGCTTGAGGTCAAGAGGGGAGAGAGGGGGTCCTAAAGAAAGCTTCGTGGCGTCGTTTCGTCGCCAGAATCTTCTCGGAAGTTCGTCGGAATTTCGCCCTTCACTAACTCCACTTGTACACTAAGGACTTGAGAATTTTGTATAGTTTTTGTAGAAATTTTTCAGTGTGAAGAGATGTAAAATGGCGTGGGTATTTATAGGACAAATTAAGGTTTAGGGGGTGATGAAAAATGCATTTAAATTTTCATTAAAATGAGGTTAAATGGGCATTTGATTGCTCTCTGGATTAATTCAGAGTAAACAAGCAATAAGGGAGTAGTGGGATAGGACAAACGTTGCAGGGGGTGAAGTTTGGAGGCATTTAGGATGGGGGAGACCGACGTTGCCAGTTTTTCTAAGCTTGTCGTCGGCCTATTTCCGACGGATGGGGATGGGTTTTGTTCCACGTGTCGGGGTCGTTTGGTATACTGCAGTGCACTCGTTTGTTTTATTTGTGACTCTTCAGTTTACGTGTAGTGCAAGTGCAAACTCTTAGGTTTCTAAAAAGATTAAAAGAAATTTAATTAAAAAGAATGTGTGGCTGATGGGATTTGAACTCTGGTGCTTGGTTCAGCAGTGCAAGATCTTACTAGTGAGCTACAAGCTCCTTCTTGTTGTTCAAAAGTAAAACAAACTTATAACTCGTGTTCAGGCTCAGGTGTCCCTTTCTGTAAAAAAAAATTCATACAGAAAGTTAGGATTGTTACTGTGTGCCACCATCGCATCAGTCCCGTGTCACCGCAAGGCCCAACACCGTGTCGTGCCGCTTCAAGCACCGTGTCGTGTCGCGCCGAGCTGCTGCACACTTTTATCATTGCAGACGCTATTGTATTTTGATTCTTTGTGTAGCAATAGTTGATCAACCTATTAATGTCATCGCCTGCACATCAACCGTTGTTTTCGAGGTAAGTTCTAAACTTGCAACATGTTATTCTGTTTATATCAATAATTATATGATTAATTATAATACATGTGTTTTACTATTCAGCAAATATTATCGATTTACAGTTTTATAGCATCCGTCTGTATCCGTATCAATAATGGTTTATCCAGTTGCATCCCGGATCATCAAAATATTATCATACTACTATATCAGTTCAGTATTTTATCTAGATTGCCGTATACCTGGTAACAGACGTAAAGTGGTTATTACAGATAGATACATATACATCCTGGCTTTAGTCCTGATTACCATATTTAGATATTGGTTACGATTTTCCATATGGTATCCCTTTTGTTTATTATGTATTGCATGACATGTTCACGACACACTACCAGACTTGTTACTTGGATCTTATTGTTAATGTCGACAATCCTGATTTGTTGTCCTGACGGACATGATTTGTTGTCTGCGTAGACAAGAACTGTACCTGCTTGATCCTGTGTTAGCATTAAATTTATATCATCAATACTTGACTTGAACACAGAACCTGGGGGAAAGGGGGAAATCAAGAATATAACCGAAACGTAACTAAAGAGGATATTATTATTGTTTGTCGTGATTCTGGGCGTGAACGGAATAATCATTGTTTATTATTTGCCATGATTCCGGGCATGACAGAATAATCATTATTTGCCGTGATTCCGGGCGTGACGGAATAACCATTGTGCCGTGGTCCCATGGGGGTTTGAACGAAATATATACTGTCGAGTTACGATGAGAATTACATTAATTGATTTCAAAGACTTCTAGAATAGATAACCCAGAAGCACAGACTTTAGGATACACACCACATACATACACCTCACCATTTTATACTGATGTTTATTATTTACATTATTGTTTAATCATATCATCTTATCCTGGTTAGTACTATTATTTTGATTGTAACATCTCTGTTTTCAGTGTACAAAAGTTTGTTTAAAAATTAATGTACAAATAGAGTATTTGCAATTCTGTGTATGCTATAAGTATTTGATTTGCTTTTGAACAGAAAGAAAGCACTTGTAGCTCATTGGTAAAGCCTTGCACTACTGTGACATAGCCCCTATGTTCGAATCCCCCCAGCCACATTATCTTGTTGTTGATTTTTCTTTTAATCTTTTAGAAGCCCAAAGGTTTACATGTGCACTACACGTAAAATGAAAATTTACACAGAAAATAAACATGTGCACTAAAGTATACAAAGCGATAGGGACATGTGGCGGTGATCACAAGCCCTCTCACCAGATTTGGACCGGCGAGATGAAGGCAAGTGACCGGCACCGCCGGGCCCCCCGTAGGGGATGCTCTCCAAAATTAAACATCAACACCCCTTCGCTTGCCCCACTACCCCCATACTGTTTGATTTCTCTGCACATTTCCCGAGAATTAAAAATGGGTATTAATCCACATTTTAATGCACATTTTAATTATATTCTTCATTACCCTAAACCCTAATTTTCCCTATAAATACCACACCATATTTTACCTCTCCTCATTCAGAATTTCATTACAAAAACTCTATAAAATTTCCAAATCCCAAGTTGTGCAAGTGGAGTTAGCAAAGGGCGAAATTCCGGCGAAGTTTCAAGAAGATTCCGGTGATGAAACGACATCCCGACGGTTCCAAAAGCTTTTTCCTTCTCCCCTCTTCCTTCATATCCAGTAAGTTCCCTCTTCCCTGCTCTTTTGCTATTCTAAAACTTCTCCTTTTCAAAACTCGTCGGAAGCGGAGTTATTCCGGCTTCCGATTCTCTTTTCTTTAAAAGTCTAATTTTTCTTAATAACAGGCCAACAAATTTTTAATAGATTGTTTAGTAATAATTAACAAATACATTAGAACAAGTTTCATCTCAAAAGAATCTATTATGCAATTGTTATCACATTTTTACGGTAAAATACCATATACTTTACTTTCGACACAATTCAACATATTTCCTTGTATTACCTTTAAATAACTCACGAGGTAATTACCTACCTCATCACAACGCACATCTTTGACATAGCACGATGGTTTGTAAAACATTCTTTGGGGACAAAATACGACATTACATTTAAATACCCTAAACTTATAAAACCATTTTTTTTAAAAAGTGTGTTATTTAATTCCGTGCAATTACGCCTCTACAACCCATTTTGGGGAACCCCGATCTTGATAGTGCGGGTTATCGCACATCCTCAGGCCTAGTAGAGCGAGATGCAGACCTCCGCAAGGAGCATTCGATCTCGATGGAATTTCTAATACAATTTTTAAGAAAATGAGATTTATACAAAACAAATAAAATTTAATTTTATTAAATATATATGAATATTATCAAAAGATCTATTTTTAAAACATTATATAAATATTCTATGCTTTCTAAGGCAAAGGAATCACTGTTACATGAAACTACCATTTCAATTCAATACAATTCCAATATTTCATTAAAATATCATATACAATGAAAACTAGGTTCTACTCACTAGAAAGTTTTACTTTTATAAAATATACATCTATGAAAACCCTAAAGACGATAATTAAATACTTGAGGTTGTTCCCCTCCGAAAGACGGCGCACAAGACTGCGATGTCTTGGCACTGAGATTCGGGGCAGATGCTAATTGGTGCTATCCGTTCACCTCTCCGAAGATGCCAAGTTGATTTATGGCACCATATATCGAAGGTTTAAACGGATGCGGCCGATGTAGCAGACTTCGTCAGATTCCCCCTCGTTTGAGGGGTTTTTGATTGTGGGGACGCTCTTCCCTGCAGGCGCAAGCCCCTGCAGTTAATTACGCTACCGCATCGCGGTAACAACTTTCTCCTTCTCCAGATGGTCACTTCGTGTCGTGTGTGTTTATTTTCTGTTTTGTTGCCCGTGGATTGTTTACGGAGACCGAGTTATGTCGTCGTCCGTAGGGCATGGACTAGTCCAAATCCGTATTATCTTAGATTTGGGTTTGGGGGTTTGGTTTGAGGATACGTTAGCCATATTTGAGACTAAGATCAACTCAAACGTCTGTTAAGGATACGTTAGTCTAACTTGAGACTAAGATCAACTTAATGGGATCGTTTAGATCCGACAAAAGAGCATTTGGGGGATCTATTGTTCCAGTTTAGGGACATAGTGGTCCATTGAATGTATGGCCATCGGGACCCGTCACCTCTCTGACGACGTTGAAGGATTACAACGACAGGTGTCAGAGGAGTTCAGAGATGTACCCTTGGACCAAAGTTGGTTGGGTGATCCATAGTCCAATTTGAGACTAAAGTCTGTTTGAAGGTTTAAGGATACGTTAGCCATATTTGAAGCTAAGATCAACTTAAACGGTTGTTAAGAATACGTTAGTCCAGTTTGGGACTAAGATCGACTTGACGGGATCGTTTAGATCCGACAAAAGAGCGTTTGGGCTCTATTGTTCCAGTTTAGGGACATGATGGTCCATTGCCAGTTTGGGGACATGGTGGTCCATCTCCAGTTTAGGGACGTAGTGGTCCATTGGTAGTTTAAGGACGCATAAGTCCATGGGTTTAAGGACCCCACAGTCTATTGTTAGTTTTAAGACATCTCGGTCAAGGTTAAGGACGTCGTAGTCCATGGGTTTAAGGACCACACAGTCCATATCAATGTGTGGTCATCGGGACCCGTCACCTCTTTGAAGACGTTGAGGGATTACAACGCCAAGTATCAAAGGAGTGAAGAGATGTACCCGGGAACCGGAGTGGATTAAATAGTCTTTTGGCCCAATTTGGGATCAAGACCAATTAATTATATTATGAGCCCATTAGCCCAGTTAATTACGAATTGGGGACTTATGGCCAGCTTGGGCTAAGTCCAATCATGTCTGGGACATCGGCCCTCCTGTTGGTCCCTTGAAGGAGAGGCTTTGCCTCTGGCCATTTAGCCAATTGGGCCAACGCCTAGTGTTAAACACTAAAGACCAATCAGTGTTGAACACTGGGAATGAGATTGATAGGTCAGTGTTTAACACTAAAAGATAGTTGGTGTTAAACACCAGCAACAAGGCTTTCAAATTAGTGTTAAACACTAAAACAGATCAGTGTTAAAAACTGGCAACAGAAATCTCAAATTAGTGTTAAACACTAAGGTAATCAGTGTCGAACACTACAAATAAAGTTCGTTGATTAGTGTTGAACACTAAGACCAAACAGTGTTTTAACACTGGATTCAGGGGTTCAAATTTAGCTTTAGACGCCAAGGCAAGAGGGGTCACGTGGTAGCACGTGAGGGCGCCCTCCCTTCATTTGTTCTGCTGAGAATATCGCATTTTTTGGAGCATCACGTGCCATCACGTGACGGGTGTTTAAATGGAGTATGTTAAAGCCTCTGCCAAGGGTCACGTGAGGCACTGCCTCAAAGGGGCTTTTCTGTAGATCTTTTTGGGGGTCACGTGGTGACACGTGACCCTGCCTCTATGTATTTTTTTTTAAGATCTGTTAATCCCTTTCAGGAATTAAATTCCTCGTAGGGTTGAACCCTGACAATAATTTCATAGGAATTAAATTCCTACTTCCTTTTGAAGATTTATATTCTGGGATAGAATTGAACTCTGAATTTTCTGTAGAATTAAATTCCTCATATATGTGAAGAACTGAATAGGGTTAAACCCTAATAAAAGCTTTAAGGAATTAAACTCCCACTCTCTGTTAAAGAATTATTCTGGGGAATGAGATTAAGGGAATTAAATTCCGGTCGTTTTAATAGAACTAAGTTCTTAACTAGGGTTAAACCCTGATTCTTTTCATTCTGAAGGAATTAAATTCCCATAACACAGGGTCAAACCCTAATTTTATTTTAAAGGAATTAAATTCCTATAGTTCTGTGAGAATTAAATTCTCGTGCTTCCATTCCCTCTCTATGCTTTGGATCTGCATGGCAGGATCTCAACCCATTGAGAATTAAATTCTCAACTCAAGGGGAGATGTGCACTTTACAGATCCTCCACCAAAGAGAGAACCATGTTCTTCTGTTTTATATCAGAGTTAAACTCTGTTGAGAAAGGCCTTCCCTTTCTTACCTAGGGTTTTCTTTTACAGAAGATCCCAATTCCTCCAAAGTATCAGGGCTCTCTCTCTTTTCTTCCCTCTGCGTCTATCTCTTTTGTGTGTCTCTTGGCTCCTATTTATAGGAGAAGCAGCCGAGTCAATTAGTTTTTTGATGAATCTTTCATTGAGAGATTTGATTTGTATCCATCATTCGTTTTGGACCTTTGGATTATTAGGTGAATTTTATTCACCATTGGATTTTAAATCCAGAGATTCTCCTTTGTTGTTTTGGTTAGATTTTACGGGGAAATCTTTCCAAATTCGAGATTTTCCCATAGATAGATGATATTTAATCACCTTTAAATCTTTAATTCAATCGGTTGCTTTGGAAAGGTTTAAGAGGTCTTTTCTCAGAATTTAATTCTATTAACAGATAGGCTTTGAAAGCTGGTCACGTGTGGCCACGTGACCCTTGGTCACGTGTGGGCACGTGACCCCCTCGTAACGAGCCCTTTTCTTTCTTTCTGCGCTCTGCTTTCTGGTCGCTGCTTAGCTGTCACGTGCCACCACATGACCCCTTGGTCACGTGTGAGCACGTGACCCTCGTCTGGAGCTTTTTTTTCTTGATTCAATCAGGGAATTGAGTCTGCCGCCTGGTCACATGGGAGCACGTGACCCTTTCTGAAGCCCTTTTCTTCGATGTAGTTGGGAAACTGAATTTGCCTCGCCGATGCTTTTAGATGTCACGTGCCAACACGTGACTGGTGGTCACGTGTAAACACGTGACCCTTTTCTGAAGCCTTTTCCGTAAGCTTTCCTGATTTTAAATCAGGAAACAAATGCCCCCACAGCGTTGTTCTCACATGTCCGCACGTGAGTGCAACGCTGTCACTTTTTGCGACCGTTGGATTCCTTTAGGGATTTGGGAAGATAAAACGTTTCCATCACCCCCTATAAATATTGGGGTCATTTCAGAGACGCCTCCACTTTGTTCATCTTCTTCCTTGCAAACTTTTCCTGAGAATTTAATTCTCTTCTTCCAGAGCTTAGTTCTCTGCCTTGAAACGACCCTCAGAGTTTAACTCTGTTCGAAAGGACCTTTCTCTCTAGGTAATGCTCTCGAATGAACGATGAAATCTCACATTCCTCTGGATTTTGAATCCGAAACAAGGGTTTTTACCCTTTTATTAACAAAGAACCCATTTTTCTTCAAGTTTCGAAACCATTTTAACCTCCAACAGTAGATTTCTTAGGGTTCATATGATGATCCATGGAGTTTAACTCTGTTCACAGAAAAGGCTTTTTTGGGGAATTTAATTCCCTTTTCTTAATAAGGAATTCAATTCCTGTGAAGAACTCAGTTTCTTCTTATGGAGGCTCCTTAGGGTCTCTTGACCCGAGGTTGTCCTTCTGCAATTAATGAAACAGGAGCTTTGTAATGATGTCATGACCTTTATTTCAGGTATCATGGATGCCCATCTGTATGGTCTTGACGAGATCATTTCCTATGGGAATATTCGTGCACTGGGCCGCAGTCAGAACCAGGAGTTCACTGATGCTCAGTGTACCGAGATCATGAGCCGCTTTGACGAGTACAACCATCGGCTACTCCCCCGTCGCTCTTCTTTTCTGAGGATGATCGTGCTGGCGATCCGGGAGGCACTTCCTCTCTTTTGCACCGGCATACCGCTCAGAGCCCTGGACACTGCTGAGGATAAGGTACATTCGGTGTACCTGATGGGCTTGATCTCAAAGAGGAGGCGAGATCACCTCATTGATCTCTTGCACCAAGCCTTTCAGCAGTCAGCTATACTTGCCGCCTATCGGAGGGTAGAGGATATTCGTGAGGACCCCGACGCTTGCGACCGCGAGAGGAAGCATACTCGGGAAGTTCGAAATGCCTGGAAGATCTTGGACAAAGTCACCTTCGATTTCCTCAATCCATGTCCTGCGTCTGAAGTCTCACCGTTGTAGTTGTGTCCTCTTTATTTTGTATGAATTTCTCAAAGTATGAATGATAATTTTTTATTATGTTTTTCCCTGTTCGCATGCCTTTCTCTGGGATTCCATCATTTTGCTACTGTTGTTGTTGATGCTTTTAATATGCAGGGTGCTACTCCATCCATTTTCTTTAGTGCATATCAAGTTTGGGCCTCACGTGTTCTGCACGTGGGGTTCCTTGATGGGGCTGTTCACAAAATTTTCCCATGCTATATTTTCAGTGCACAATATCAGATGCAGAAAAAGGGCCTTGGAAATAGTTCCATCTCCCTGATTTTCGATGCCTTTCCTTTTTTTTGCCTTGGAAATAACTTCATCATGCAAGATTTTCTGCGCATAGCACTTAATGCACTTCTTTATATATGAGGCTATAGTCTTCCTTTTCCCTTCACAGAGAGATTTATATATTTTTTTATTTTGGTGTAACTTGTCTTGAGAAACAAACGAGCGCCATGGCCTGCAATCGCCCTCATGCTCGTCGACAGCCATGGGAAGTTCCTATCGAGGAGATGATCCCCCGCTTTGCTGCTCGGTTGGTGGATCCACTCCTTACCGACGACGAATGCGACTCAGCAATGTATGAACTCCCGATGGGTTCCCCCTCCCGATGGGTTCCCTCTGGCTCCGGATGATTCTCACGGCCGTGCTTGCCGACATCCCTCCTCACCCGGCAGAGATGACCCTGGCGATGCTTGACGTGGCTGAAGAAAAGCTCGAAGGCTTTCATGAAGCGTGCCTGATTACTCAGGCTTTGAAGGATTGCTCAATTCATCTGCTGAGCCAGATAAAGGCCCGGCGAGCTATTATGTCTGCTTTCGCGGACGAACATGGCGCCAATCGATGGGGAGCGACTCCTCGTGAGAACCGTCGCTTTGATGTGCTGGAGAAAGCAGAAAGAGAGATGGAGAATTTTGTCCTCTGCTTCATTAACCCCTGTGCCATTGATCCCGTGTTTGGTGACCTTTTCCCGTTAGCGTAGCATTTTTAAATTAGTCCTTCTTTTTGTATGCTTTATGTTGAACTTCCATGTAGGCTCGGTACTCGTATGCATGTTTTCGCTTGCATGAATAAATTTTGTGTTCCTTTTATGAAAACTTCCTTCAATTATCAACACTATTGTCATGTCGCATGCGCATTAAAGCTTCGAATTTTATTCCTTTTTCGGATGCTCATATGATTGCGAACACATGCCCGCTAGGATAATCATCGGAAAGTTTCTCATTGCTTTTCATACCAGGTTATGTAAGCGCGTTTTTAGATCGACTATTGCCGTCGACCGAAAGCCTATTTATATGGTCTTGAGCATGTATGTCCCGTTTCCAAGGTTGCGGTCGCGAAAGTGAGCTTACATGGCCTGATAGGGCGATGCGTGGTGAACATATTGTCGCGCGAGAAAAGGGGTTCGGCCGTAAATTTTCGGAGAGGGAGCTGGCTTCTAAGGCGCTGAGCGAGCTTCAGGCG
This sequence comes from Agapanthus africanus, assembly GCA_030015575.1. Lineage (NCBI taxonomy): Eukaryota > Viridiplantae > Streptophyta > Magnoliopsida > Asparagales > Amaryllidaceae > Agapanthus > Agapanthus africanus. The sequence goes on from JASDDO010000019.1 coordinate 103,850,490, forward strand.
AGTCTTAGGCCAACAAAGCGTATGAACTCTGGCGGGTGCTTCAAGAGTCTATCAGGGAGGTGGTGACTCTTGATAAAGCTGCTACGTTCACTCGTGAGAGGGTCGAGGCTCATAAGGTCACCGAGAAAGAGCTCGAAGCTCGGCTTGCTTCGTATCAGGCTCAGCAAGCTCAGGCGGAGGCTCGTCTTCTGGAGATCTTGCGTCATGAAGCCGTGGCTCAGCAACAAAACGATGAGCTGGTAAAATTACTACACCGCCCGCCGGCTTGAGGACTTGTATCTTTTCCCCTTTTTTGTACATACTCATGGATGAGAGAATCTTTCTTTTTTTTGTTTCTTTCATGAATTGTACTTTGTATCCATTTTGGTTTATGAATAAAAGATACATTTTTCTTTCTCGATGATGCGTCTCCTTTTTGTTGAATGCGTTTGCGGACAATTTATCTTGATCTCCTTGCAGGACAGCGATGGCTTAGGATTCAGGGTTAAGATCTGCTTCCTAAGACTTTTGCATTTTATGAGCCCCGAGGGTCTCATAAAGAGTTTTTCTCCCTACAGGTCGAGAGGATCCCATAGGTGTAAGTTTTTTCTTAAGAATCGTGAGGATTCTTAAGCGGGTTTTCCCTTGAGAGTCGTAAGGATCTCACAAGAGAGTTTTCTTCCTTACAGGTCGTGAGGGCCTGCAAGTGCTGGATGTGGTCGCCCTTGCCCGTGTTTCACGGAGTCAGGGGTTTCTCAAGGCATCGTAGTTTAAAGACGTCGCGGTCAAGGTTAAGGACCTCATAGTCCGTGGATTTAAGGACTCCACAGTCCGATGTTAGTTTTAAGACATCACGGTCAAGGTTAAGGACCTCATAGTACGTGGATTTAAGGACTTCACAGTCCGATATTAGTTTTAAGACATCACGGTCAAGGTTAAGGACCTCATAGTCCGTGGATTTAGGGACTCCACAGTCCGATGTTTGGTTACAGGGACCCGTCACCTCTTTGAAGACGTTGAGGAATTACAACGCCAGGTATCAAAGGAGTGAAGAGATGTACCCTTAAACCAAGGCAGAATCCATAGGGAATCGGGGTGGTTGATCGTTAGTTTTAAGACATCACGGTCGAGGTTAAGGACATCATAGTCTGTGGATTTTAAGGACTCCACAGTCCGGTATTTGCTCTGGATGCTTCACACGGGTTCACTGCCGTGTTTGGCGAGGACCAGGCTCCGCTCTGGGCGTTTTCCGCGGGGTCAAAGAATGACGTTATCCGCGTTCCACGTAACCAGGAATTTTGCACTAGATGCTTCACACGGGTTCGCTGCCGTGCTCAGCGAGGACTAGGCTCCGCTCTGGATGCTTCACACGGGTTCACTGCCGTGCTCTGCGAGGACCAGGATCCGCTCTGGACGTTTTCCACGGGGTCAAAGAGTGACGTTATCCGCGTTCCACGTAACCAGGAATTTTGCACTAGATGCTTCACACGGGTTCACTGCCGTGCTCGGCGAGGACTAGGCTCCGCTCTGGATGCTTCACACGGGTTCACTGCCGTGCTCTGCGAGGACCAGGATCCGCTCTGGACGTTTTCCACGGGGTCAAAGAGTGACGTTATCCGCGTTCCACGTAACCAGGAATTTTGCACTAGATGCTTCACACGGGTTCACTGCCGTGCTCGGCGAGGACTAGGCTCCGCTCTGGATGCTTCACACGGGTTCACTGCCGTGCTCTGCGAGGACCAGGATCCGCTCTGGACGTTTTCCACGGGGTCAAAGAGTGACGTTATCCGCGTTCCACGTAACCAGGAATTTTGCACTAGATGCTTCACACGGGTTCACTGCCGTGCTCGGCGAGGACTAGGCTCCGCTCTGGATGCTTCACACGGGTTCACTGCCGTGCTCTGCGAGGACCAGGATCCGCTCTGGACGTTTTCCACGGGGTCAAAGAGTGACGTTATCCGCGTTCCACGTAACCAGGAATTTTGCACTAGATGCTTCACACGGGTTCACTGCCGTGCTCGGCGAGGACTAGGCTCCGCTCTGGATGCTTCACACGGGTTCACTGCCGTGCTCTGCGAGGACCAGGATCCGCTCTGGACGTTTTCCACGGGGTCAAAGAGTGACGTTATCCGCGTTCCACGTAACCAGGAATTTTGCACTAGATGCTTCACACGGGTTCACTGCCGTGCTCGGCGAGGACTAGGCTCCGCTCTGGATGCTTCACACGGGTTCACTGCCGTGCTCTGCGAGGACCAGGATCCGCTCTGGACGTTTTCCACGGGGTCAAAGAGTGACGTTATCCGCGTTCCACATAACCAGGAATTTTGCACTAGATGCTTCACACGGGTTCACTGCCGTGCTCGGCGAGGACTAGGCTCCGCTCTGGATGCTTCACACGGGTTCACTGCCGTGCTCTGCAAGGACCAGGATCCGCTCTGGACGTTTTCCACGGGGTCAAAGAGTGACGTTATCCGCGTTCCACGTAACCAGGAATTTTGGTGATTGTATCCGCATTTCACGGGATGGAGGTTTGACTGTTTGGCGATATGTATACCACCGAGCCATGGAACTGGGAGTTGCCGCTGTTCCGCTTAGCTTGAAGTTGTGTCCGTCGTTACGAGACGAGTGTTGGGATGATCTCTAGGTCGCTTGTGACCCGTCGAGATTTAGCTTCTTTCTTTGGTGAAACCTGGGGGGGGAGGTATGTTCCCTTTTTGTTTACGCCCTTGGATTGTGTACAGGGTGTGATGGAACATCACCTGTAGGGCATAAATTTTATTTTTATTTTATTTCTTTTTCCGCGATGCTCTATCGTTTCAGCTTTTATATCACGAAGGTCGCGATTGCCCCATCATTTCGGCTATTTTTCGCGGTGCCCAATCATTTCGGCTATTTATTTATTTTCTACTCGCTGCTTTTTATTGCGAGTTGCCCCATCATTTCGGCTATTTTTTATGCATACATTTTTACTTGCTGCTTTTTATTGCAAGTTGCCCCATCATTTCGGCTATTTCGTATGCATGCGTGGCTTGCTAGCTTTTTTGTCGCAAGCTTGGATTTTAGACACCGATTTCGACATCAGCGCCGCTGCAACTGGGATGTTGCCAGGAGCGAATCATCATTTGCCTCTGTCGATGTTTGAACAAAGGTGGCTTGGCAAACAGGGTTAAGGGTCCTGTCGACCAAGGCTTTTGACTTCATGAGCCGTAAGGGTCTCACAAAGTTATTTCTCCCTACAAGTCGTGAGGATCTTGTAGGTGTATTTTCTCCCTAGGGATCGTGAGGATTCCTAAGTGTATGCTCCTCCGCAAATCGTAAGGATCCTACAAAAGGGCTTTCTCCTTATGGGTCGAGAGGACCTACAAGGGTTGCTCATCATATGGACATATCCCTAGTCACGGGTGGGACTTTGCTGGGGAAATGTTAATTCGCGCCCGTGGATTGTATACAAGGGTCAATATTGAGCCCCTTGTAGGGCAGTATCGAAGGTTGTAGGGGATTTGCTTAAGAACAGGTTTAGGTTTCTGTAACTTAAGACTTTCAAATCAAATGAGCCGTGAGGGTCCCATAAGAGAATTCTCCTTACGAGTCGTAAGGATCTCGCCAGTGTATTTTCTCCTTAGGAATCGTGAGGATCCCTAAGTGTGTTGCTCCTTTGTGAGTCGTAAGGATCTCACGCGGGTGGTTTCTCCTTACAAGGTCGAGAGGACCCTGTAAGTGTCTTTTAACGAGGTTGCGCCTTTTCAGGTTTTCACAAACACTCGCCGGTAGTCCTGCTGTTATTACTCACAGAGCCCTTTCGGGTTTTCATCCTTGCCCATTTTGCTTATGGACATACCGTTTTTTTTATTCTTTTTCTCTTTTTTTTTACAAGGTCGCGCCCTTTTGGGTTTTCACGAACACTCGCCGGTAGCCCTGCTGTTTTTACTCACGGAGCCCTTTCGGGTTTTCATCCGTGCCCATTTTGCTTATGGACATACCGTTTTTTATCATTTTTTTTTATTTTCCTTTTTTTTATATCTCGTCAGCCTAAGGATGCTGCGGTAGTAGTTTAGGGACGTTTCGGTCCGTCGTTAGTTTAAGGACGTTTCGGTCCATCGTTAGTTTAAGGACGTTTCGGTCCATCGTTAGTTTAAGGACATTTCGGTCCGTCGTTAGTTTAAGGACATTTCGGTCCGTCGTTAAGGGGAAAGTCGGCTACTGCTTATAAGGTCCGAGCTTAGGAAGATAGCGAGCGGACATAGTCGTCGTCATCTATCATTGACCCAGGCTGTGGTTCATTAAGCATAGTATTTCTTTAAGAAGCGGCCGTTTATTGGCCTGAAAGGCCTCCCACCGTGCATGTCCATGAGTAGATAGGCTCCACCCTGGTAGACCTTGTCTATAATGTACGGGCCTTCATAGTTCGGCTCAAATTTTCCCCGCTTGGCACGATTGGGGATCATAGGTCTTTTAACTACTAGTACGAGTTCGCCTTGGTGGAATGTCCTCGGCCTGGTCAATCTTTCGTATGAGCGCGTCATCTTTGCTTTGTAGGCCTCTAGATTTTGTTGCGCTATGAGCCGGGTTTCATCGAGGGCATCAAGCTCCTCGAGCCGAAGGTGGGCATTTTCTTCGTCCGTCAGCTCGTAGTGGACTGCCACTCGTAGAGAGGGTAACTCTATCTCGAGGGGGAGCACTGCTTCCGTCCCAAATACCAACGTGTACAGCGTTGTGTTCGTGGCCGTCTTGAACGTAGTTCGATAGGCCCAAAGGGCCTCTTGCAGCCTCTCATGCCAGTCCTTCTTATTTCGGGACACCGTCTTTTTTATGATCTTTGTCAAGGTCTTATTGAAGGCCTCAGCCAGACCGTTAGCTCGCGGATTGTAAACTGAAGAATATCTCCAGTCTATATTGTGCTGCTGCGCGAAGCGGCTAATCTTATGGCTTCTGTAGGCTGGCCCGTTATCGGAGATAATCCGCCGTGGAGTTCCAAACCGATAGATGACGTGCGTCTTGAAGAAGTGGAGGATATTCTCCGTCTTCACTTCCCTCAATGGTACTGCTTCCGTCCATTTGGAGAACTAATCAGTCGTCGCCAAGATGAAACGATGTCCCCTGGACGATGCTGGTTCAATGGGGCCGACTATGTCAGTCCCCCACATTTCGAACGGCCAGCTAGCCATCGTTGGATGTAGTGGATTCGGATGCTGGTGGATGAAGTCCCCGTGGATTTGGCACGAGTGGCACTGCTTCGCATACTCGAGGCAGTCCTGGATCATCGTGGGCCAGTAGTAACCCATTCGTTTAATTTTTAACTTCATCTTCGGGCCTGCTTGATGAGAACCACAGATTCCGTCATGAACCTCTTGAACGACTCTTTCTGCTTCGTCCGGCCCTAAACATCTTAGCCACAGAGAATCAAACGACCTCTTATACAGAGTATCATTGACGAAAGCGAAAGATAGAGCTCGTTTCATGAGCTGATGTCTTGAGGACGCTCCTTCGGGCATTCGGTGGGACTTGAAGTAGTCTATGAAGACTTCCCTCCAGTCATCGGCCTTCTCATGGTCTTTTATTTGTAGGGTCATCTGCTCAGTCGCCCCCTTTTCTTCGTATAATTCCGGAGATATCTCCATTAGGGCAAGCACCCGACGGCTTTGTACCATGATTCTTACATCATCGAGGTTTTCATTGCGAGCTCTTTAGCAAGTTTGGCCAATGCGTCTGCTTTGCTGTTTTTCGCACGCGGTATGTTCTCCAAAGTATAGGAGGGAATTTGAGTCAACAGTTGTTGCACCTTTTCGCGGTATTTCACCAACTCCGGTTTGCACATTTGGTAGTCACCATTTACTTGACTAACGACCAGTTGAGAATCTCCGTATATAAGGAGGTCTTCAATTCCCATGTCAATGGCGATCTCAAGGCCCGCTATCAAAGTTTCGTATTCGGCTTCATTGTTCGTCCTTGATTCCGTTAAGGAGAAAGCAAAGCGCATTATCCCTCCTTGTGGGGTTACGAAGATGAGGCCTACTCCCGATTTGATTATGGGGGTACATTGTTTGCGCTTCTTCATGGAAGATGCTCCATCGAAATAGAGTTCCTATCAGGTACTACCGCCGCCGATCGCATCGAATGTATGTTCATCCGGCAAATCGCAGTTCAGAGGAGAACCGGCAGGTACTGGATGCTCAGCGAGGAAGTCGGCAATGGCCTGGCCTTTCACTGCCTTAAGAGGTCGATACGTTATTGAGAACTCCATCAGGAGTAAAGCCCATTTAGCGAGTCGACCCGTCAATATTGCCTTTGACATCAAATATTTAAGAGGGTCCACCTTCGAGATGAGACGGACTTCGTGCGCCAACGCATAGTGCCTGAGTTTTGTTATCGCGAAGATTGACGCCAAGTAGTGTTTTTCAATGGGAGAGTAGTTGTTTTCTGCCCCCAGCAGAACTCGACTTAAGTAGTAGAGTGCTCTCTCTTTCCCTTGATCGTTTTCTTGTGCCTATAATGCGCCTAAGGAACCTTCGAGGGCAGTCGTATAAAGAATGAGGGGTTTTTCCTTGACCGGCGCAGCCAACACCGGAGGGTTCTGCAGGTACTGCTTGATGTCGTCTAGTGCACCTTGGCATTTGTGATCCCAAACGAATGGAGTTCCCTTCTTCATCAGGTGGCTGTAAGGACGGCATTTGCCTGAAAGATTGGCGATAAACCGCCGGATGTATGCGAGCTTCCCTTGGAGAGACCGCAACTGTTTGAGGGTTCTTGGCAGAGGCATTTCCATGATCGCCTTGATCTTAGATGGATCTATTTCGATACCTCGGTGTCGGATGATGAATCCCAGGAATTTACCCGAGGAGACTCCAAACGCGCATTTGAGGGGATTCATCTTCAAATTATATTGCCGAAGGCGTTGAAATACAGTCTCCAGATGCTTTAAATGCTCTTCGTATGACATGCTCTTTACTACAAGGTCATCGATATAGCACTCGACGATGTCATGTATGAGGTCGTCGAAGATCTTTGTCATGGCCCTTTGATAGGTAGCGCCGGCATTCTTTAGACCAAAGGGCATAACCCTATAGCAGAATATACCTAAAGGGGTCCGGAAAGCGGTGTGCTTCTGGTCTTCTGGATGCATCTTTATCTGATTGTACCCTGATGAACCGTCCATAAAGGAGAAAACCTCGTGAGTGGACGTGTTATCTATCATTAGCTCGGTTACTGGTACTGGGAAATCGTCCTTCGGACAGGCTTTATTGAGATCCCTGAAATCCACGCATATGCATACCGTCCCATTTTTCTTCATTACGGGGACGATATTGGCGATCCAGTCGGGATACTGGACTTCTTGGATATATCCAGAATCGATCAGCTTCTTGACTTCGGCGTTGATGCTCATTTCAAGCTCGAGTCGCATCCTTCTTAGCGCCTGCTTGACTGGCTTGATATCTGGGGATATTGCTAATTTATGCACAGCAATCTCCGGATCCAATCCCGGCATTTCGGAATAGTTCCACGCGAAGCAGTCTTTATGCCGTAGAAGCACGTTCTTTAACGCAGCCACCCTTTCTTCAGATAGCAGCTCGCTAACAAATGTTAGTCGCGGGTCATCTGCCGATCCCAACTCAATCTTCTTGAGGTTATCTGCAGTAGTATGTATGCCATCTTCCAGTTCTTTTGGAGCTGGCGGAAATTCTGAGACCACCTCATCATCGCTGTTCTCAAAGCACCAGGGAAGGTCATCCATGTTCCCGGGCTCTTCTTTTAATAACGTAATCGTGTAACAGGTGCGAATCCGCTTCCAGGACCGAGGTGGATCTGGTTCTGCTTTTGCGGCTTTGGGTTCGTGCTTTTGTGGCGGCGTTACCCTCCAGCCGTCGGATAAAGCGAATCTGCCCTGTTGGTGCTGGTCCTCGACCCAGTTCTTAAAGGTGAAGCAGTCTTCGGTAGGATGTCCTGTGGCTCGGTGATAAGAGCAATAGCTCAGATGAGAAGCCTTGTTAGCTTGCTCAGGGTGTCTAGACTCTGGAAGCGCGATCATTTGATGTTTTATAGCGAGCTTGAGTAACCTCTCCGTCTTGTCTCGGGGGAAGGAATACGCTCGACTCATCTTCTTCACGAGGGACAAATCCGAGTCGTGCAATACCCGATCACGTAACTCTCTAATCCTGCGTCGTTGTTGTCGGCTCCTCTTCTTGCTTCTTGATTTATTTCTGCATCTGTGTCGGGCCTTTCGGCCAACGGGTTGACAGGGATGAGCATCTTTGTCTTTTGCAGCCTGTTGAAACAGACGTTGCGTCTTGGCCTTCTCGTAGATGGCCATCTCGCGGTTGTGGTTTTCCCGAGCTTTTTGACATGCTTTCCTGATAAGCTTGTCTATTCGTTCTTCAAGCGACGGACTCGGCCCTTCAATCGCGGGATCTAGTTTTGATGAGGGGTTGGCATTTCCTGACAGGGCGTCCTCTTCTTCATCAAAGGTATATATGGCGTAGCTGCTGTGAGCCCGTTCCCGTTTTCCGGCTCTCACGTATCCAAGCCCAAGTGTTTCCATTTTTCCGTTGGGCAATTTGTGTTGAGTCCCAGGGACATCCCAAATCCTGTTGTAGAACCGAGCTTGTCGAACAGTCTGTTTTAAGGGTACTCCTTGGCGCTTCAATAGCCTCTTTAATCCATTTGTATAGTATCTGGGCAGACGGATGGGTTGGGACCTGTCGAGTGTAGCATCCGCGCCATGCCAAATCTCTTTCTCTACTTTCGACTCTGAGGATCGATAGAATAGGATTACCTTCTCACCCCTTTGCCTGGGAGGGACGTAAAATGTTTGCAGGTCCTGCACATTGTTAGCTTGAAGTGTGTCGAGATCCTTGTAGTGTTCTCGCGGCACCATGGTGATTTGCAAACTCTGATCATCGCTAGGGGGCGCTTGTATTGACAGCCGATTGGAGAACACGGCATTAACCTCATCTTCCGAGTCACTTCCGAAGACCAACATGGGAGCGGACGTCCCCGGGTTGTTGCGTTGAGATGGCCCAGCATAAACTATCTCTTCTTCTTCTTCGGTATCGCTCCGAAAACAGGGATGGTGGCGGCGGCTTTGTTCTCCGGCTTGCGACACCTTTCTGTATCCTCGAAATCTGGCAAAAAGTACTTCGCATCTTCGTATTTGCGGACTTCGTTCACGGAAAATGGGTTCAGCTCACCTGTTACGGTATACTCGAAACCATCCTTAAAGTACTTCATGCACTGATGTTGTGTGGAAGGGATGATGTTGTACTCGTGTAGCCAAGGACGACCGAGCAAGGCGTTGTAGCAGGTCTTGGCGTCAATGACATGGAATTTGATGTCTGTGACGAGTAGTCCAAAGCGTAATGTTAGTATCACGGATCCGAGAGTCCATGACGATTGTGAATCGAAACCGGAGATGGTAATTTTGTCACGAGCGAGGTGTTGCACACTCATGCAGATTTCCTTTAACACCCGAACGTTAAGGAGATTAACGGAGGATCCATTATCCACTAGGATCTTGCCTATCTTGATATCATGGCAGTATCCAGAGATATATAGGGGACGGTTGTGGTCGCACGTCCCGAGAAGGAGGTCTTCGTCACCGAAAGTGATGTCGGCCGTATGCACTTCCTCCAGTTCATCCTTCATCCTTTCAGTGGCGAGGAAGGCTTGGAATTGCTCAGGTTCTTGTAGCGCCTTAATTAGTGAATCTCGCGCTTCTTTTGATAATAGGAGGGCATCGAGAATGCTAAGCTGAGAAGGTAGCTTCCTTAGGTGCGCTAAGATGTTATAGTCCACCTTACCCTTTCTGAGAGGGTCTTTGGTAGTCAGCTCTTTCATGACTTGGTCATCTAAAGTGATATCCTCAGTGACCTTTTCCTTTCCCTTATCTTTTCTATTTGCGGGCCCGAGATTCTTTTCCGGGAGCGTGCGGTTGCGCAGCTGAATGTTTTCGCAGGCCTCCGGTTCCTCCTCTTTCCCTAAAATGGATTCTTTAAAGAGAGGGCCCAGAGCCATTTTTTCGTCAGAGTCGCTCCCAAAGGTGAGAACTCGTGTCCCTCCGGCGTTAACCATGTAACAGTTGCCAGTGGTCTCGTTGTGCCCGTCGGCGGTACTTCTTCGTTCCCGACGAGTCTTGCGTTTCATGCGCTTAAAATGTTGCCGATGAGCAACATATCCTTGCCACCATATCCTAAAGGCGTCGCACTCCTCCGTGGGGTGTGAAATTTTCCGATGATATGCGCAATAATCAGGGTGCCTCTCCACCCCATTGAGCGTGTTTTCTTCCGAGGGTGGTAGCTTCATTCCCATTGGCATGGCTTTGGCAAACCTTTTCCTCGTCTTGAATATCTTCTTGTCTGCCTCGGATGCCTTTCAATCTGGCGGGAGTACTTCAACTCTTTCGTTCAGTCGCCTGCATTTGGCTCCTTTCGATGCGGCCATCTCACGCTCCCGATCCGCTTTACTTTTTAGACGAATCTCATCTAGAAAAGCGTCGATCATTTCATCTGTTGGCCACACACGCTCTGGTTCAGGCTCTGTTCCCAGTTTCCCAGCGCCAGGAGTTTTTTCATCGTCGGCGAACGAGTGGGAGATTACGTTACAACTCGCCACGTATCCCTCGGATTCATCCGACGAGCTTTTTTCATCATCTTCCTCTTGAAAGATGTGGTTGAGGAACTCTTGCAGCGTGACAGGAGTTCGCGCCTTTTGATTATACTCTTCCATCGCGTCGATTTGCTTCTGCAAGTTCGTGCGCTTGTCTCCAGGTTTCACGGGCTTCTTGGATTTCTTCTTCTTTTTCTTCGAAGATTTTGACGGTTGGGCGTGAGTATTTGGGCCATCACCACCGCTTTTTGTAGTTGGGCGCGGCCTCAGCATTCCTTCAATAATTTGAGGTTCAAGAGGGCCCTTCCATTCGATTGCAGGGCACGTATGAAGATCCCTCAGCATTCTTTTGGTTTTAGTTGACAGCACGACCTCCCATGGAGCTTCTTCAATAAAGGAACAGGTTGCCCCCGGTGTATCTGCTTTCTTAGGAGTATGCGGCTGTGGTGGGTTCACCTTCCACTTTTCGGATAGTGCAAACTTTCCCTGGAGGTATTGATCTTCAATCCATCCTTTGAAGACGAAGCAATCCTCGATCGGATGACTTACCGTTTGATGGTAAGGGCAATAATTAGGGTTATTCACCTCAGTGGGTTATGGCGGTCGCCTTGGATTTGGTAGGTTTATAAGTCTGTTGCGTACTGCCAGCTCGAATAGCCGCTTCGTCTTGTCTCTCGTGGGAACGAGTAGGGACGCTTCATCTTCTCATTATAATACCGGCGTCTTTCTTCCAATTGATCCGCCGGCTTCGGGGCGCTGGGTTGCTGCTGGGCATTCGCAACGAAGGTTGCCCTTCCTTTACCCTTGTCATTCCGAGGTTCCGACTTCGGGGGAGGTGGTCTATGACCCATCTGGTCCATCTAAGCCAACTTGTCGATTAAAGCCTGGAACGTGGTTGGCTTAAAGAACATCATAAACTGGGAGATAGTTGCATGAGGGTCTAGGGTTCCCACGAACATGCCCACTGCGGGTGCCTCCTCAATGCGTTGCTCGCATTTCGACCACAAATTTCGCCAGCGTATAGCATACTGGACCGAAGTTTCGCCTGGTTTTACCCTGGCGTTAATCAATGCCGTTATTGGAGTGCGTTCGCTGGCGCTTGCGAATCGCTGAGTGAATAGCAACTCCATTTCAGCGAACGTCTTGATAGAATCGTTCGGGAGTTCCGAATACCATTCGAACGCTGTTTCTGATAAGCTGCCCACGAACTGGTGAAGCAACAGTTTATCATCACTGCCGGTGTTACCGCAAAGGGCCCTGAACTGGGCGACATGTTGATGGGGATTGCCGGTCCCTTTATACACGTGGAATTTTGGTATTGTATAACCCGGCGGGTATTTGATTTGGTCATACCAGCTTGGATACGGCCGGCCCGTTTTTACGATTTGGCCGGCTGCCTCAGTCGCATGATGAACCCGGATTTGCTGGGCTATATAGTCGACCAAATCAGCCTTAGAGATTGTCTCCTCTTTGGCCGTTGAGAGGGCCGGTGGTGGATTTGACGTTTCTCCCCGGTCATCTTCAAGAACGATTGGGGGATCCTCGGCGGGTGGGTCCTATTGGATCATCATTCCTATCATATCTTGGAAGAGAAGGCCCATACGCTGTATGTTGGCTGCTTGTTCAGCAGCCTCTTTGTCCTTCTTCTCCAATATCCGGCAAAGGAATTCGGCGTCGGTTTCTTCCTCCTGGCGTTCGTCTGAGGACGTTTCTGGGTTTTCTTTTGGCCCGGTAGGTGCGGCCATAGCATTCATCATTTCCTGGAGCTTTTGCTGTTGATCCTGAGCTTTGGTCACCGACCGTGTAAGCGGTCTATGACCTGTAGACGCACGGCCGTCTTCTTTTCCCGAAGCCACGTATACGGTATGGACCATCATGCCTCCAGACTTAGGGCGTCTGGGCTTAGTGCCTTTGGCTGTCGTTACAGGCTGGGGGATCTTCTCTGGCTTCCTCCTTTTGTGAACAGTGGCAGTTGAGGGGGCCGTTGAGGTGGGCACCCAGACAGTGTTTCGTGGTTTAGCCTGGTGACTGGCTTCCTGTTGGATTTTCAACTTCTTGTGTTGGCGGGAGAAGTTTGGATCGATCATCGAGTCTCGGGCCTGCCGCCAAACCTTATAGATTCTGGAAGACAACCGTTGTGGGGATCGGGGCTGTTCTGGCTTTGTTTCCGCAACCTTTTTTAGCGGGGGAGGAGATCTCTTTAGCACCGCAGTAGGAGAATTCCTTCGCACCTTATTTAGCATCTCGAAGCTGTTCCCAGTTGGAACAGCAGCATTAACTTCTGCCATCGGGGCTAATGGAGTTAGCCCAGAGGGGGAGTTGCCCCCAGCCTTCCTTACTCGGCGCCAATGGCGACGTCGAGCGTGTCGAGCGGACGGCGCTGGTTCAGCGGTGAGAATGGCTTCGTCTTGCCCTCTGTGTAGGTGGGGGGTCGTCGCTGGGATTAGCCTGTCAAAGACCGACGTCCTTTGGATAGCAGGAGCGGGAGCTGGAGCCGTCAATCTCGTAAAGACTGACTTTTTGGCAGGGGAAGCCGCTTTGACGACTTCAGGAGCAGGGCCGGTCACTTTCTTGGAAGCAGCCTTCTCTGGGATTGTAGGCCCCATTGTGGGTCCACAGGAGTTCTGGCCCAATCTAGAGAAGACCGAGGCGCTGATGTTGGGCGACCCGTTGAGAAGGGCCGCGTCAGGGGTAAGACGATCAAAGACCGACTTCTTGGGAGCTTCCTCTGTCAGCACCGGCGCGGTGAAGCTTGTCGGTGGGAGCATAGTCCCAAAGAACAATCCTGTGGTGGCTCGAGTGACCTGTTCCACGGGCATTGTGAATAGCGAAGCAGCTTGGGGTCCGTAGGCTATACCTCCTGGCGAGGCAGAGCGTTGGTTGCAATTGCAGTCCGAGCAGTTGGAGCATTTCGCAGAAGTAGAAGCCATCGATTCTTTGCTTTCTGCAATAAGCAAGACGCCAAGCCTTAGTATCTTGAAACCCAAGGGCAACCATTAGCGAACCGCGATTGGTTCGCGAATCACGACACACGAAGTGTGGAGTGGAAAGAGGAAAAAGTCCCACCGGGCGTGCCAGAATCTGTTCCCCTCCGAAAGACGGCGCACAAGACTGCGATGTCTTGGCACTGAGATTCGGGGCAGATGCTAATTGGTGCTATCCGTTCACCTCTCCGAAGATGCCAAGTTGATTTATGGCACCATATATCGAAGGTTTAAACGGATGCGGCCGATGTAGCAGACTTCGTTAGATTCCCCCTCGTTTGAGGGGTTTTTGATTGTGGGGACGCTCTTCCCTGCAGGCGCAAGCCCCTGCAGTTAATTATGCTACCGCATCGCGGTAACAACTTTCTCCTTCTCCAGATGGTCACTTCGTGTCGTGTGTGTTTATTTTCTGTTTTGTTGCCCGTGGATTGTTTACGGAGACCGAGTTATGACGTCGCCCGTAGGGCGTGGACTAGTCCAAATCCGTATTATCTTAGATTTGGGTTTGGGGGTTTGGTTTGAGGATACGTTAGCCATATTTGAGGCTAAGATCAACTCAAACGTCTGTTAAGGATACGTTAGTCTAACTTGAGACTAAGATCAACTTAACGGGATCGTTTAGATCCGACAAAAGAGCATTTGGGGGCTCTATTGTTCCAGTTTAGGGACATAGTGGTCCATTGAATGTATGGCCGTCGGGACCCGTCACCTCTCTGACGACGTTGAAGGATTACAACGACAGGTGTCAGAGGAGTTCAGAGATGTACCCTTGGACCAAAGTTGGTTGGGTGATCCATAGTCCAATTTGGGACTAAAGTCTGTTTGAAGGTTTAAGGATACGTTAGCCATATTTGAAGCTAAGATCAACTTAAACGGTTGTTAAGGATACGTTAGTCCAGTTTGGGACTAAGATCGACTTGACGGGATTGTTTACATCCGACAAAAGAGCGTTTGGGCTCTATTGTTCCAGTTTAGGGACATGATGGTCCATTACCAGTTTGGGGACATGGTGGTCCATCTCCAGTTTAGGGACGTAGTGGTCCATTGGTAGTTTAAGGACGCATAAGTCCATGGGTTTAAGGACCCCACAGTCCATTGTTAGTTTTAAGACATCTCGGTCAAGGTTAAGGACGTCGTAGTCCATGGGTTTAAGGACCCCACAGTCCATATCAATGTGTGGTCATCGGGACCCGTCGCCTCTTTGAAGACGTTAGGGATTACAACGCCAAGTATCAAAGGAGTGAAGAGATTTACCCGAGAACCGAAGTGGATTAAATAGTCTTTGGACCAATTTGGGATCAAGACCAATTAATTATGTTATGAGCCCATTAGCCCAGTTAATTACGAATTGAGGACTTATGGCCAGCTTGGGCTAAGTCCAATCATGTCTGGGACATCGGCCCTCCTGTTGGTCCCTTGAAGGAGAGGCTTTGCCTCTGGCCATTTAGCCAATTGGGCCAACGCCTAGTGTTAAACACTAAAGACCAATCAGTGTTGAACACTGGGAATGAGATTGATAGGTCAGTGTTTAACACTAAAAGATAGTTGGTGTTAAACACCAGAAATAAGGCTTTCAAATTAGTGTTAAACACTAAAACAGATCAGTGTTAAACACTGGCAACAGAAATCTCAAATTAGTGTTAAACACTAAGGTAATCAGTGTCGAACACTACAAATAAAGTTCTTTGATTAGTGTTGAACACTAAGGCCAAACAGTGTTTTAACACTGGATTCAGGGGTTCAAATTTAGCGTTAGACGCCAAGGCAAGAGGGGTCACGTGGTAGCACGTGAAGGCGCCCTCCCTTCATTTGTTCTGCTGAGAATATCGCATTTTTTGGAGCATCACGTGCCATCACGTGACGGGTGTTTAAATGGAGTATGTTAAAGCCTCTGCCAAGGGTCACGTGGGTCACGTGAGGCACTGCCTCAAAGGGGCTTTTCTGTAGATCTTTTTGGGGGTCACGTGGTGACACGTGACCCTGTCTCTATGTATTTTTTTTTTAAGATCTGTTAATCCCTTTCAGGAATTAAATTCCTCATAGGGTTGAACCCTGACAATAATTTCAGAGGAATTAAATTCCTACTTCCTTTTGAAGATTTATATTCTGGGATAGAGTTGAACTCTGAATTTTCTGTAGAATTAAATTCCTCATATATGTGAAGAACTGAATAGGGTTAAACCCTAATAAAAGCTTTAAGGAATTAAACTCCCACTCTCTGTTAAAGAATTATTCTGGGGAATGAGATTAAGGGAATTAAATTCCTGTCGTTTTAACAGAACTAAGTTCTTAACTAGGGTTAAACCCTGATTCTTTTCATTCTGAAGGAATTAAATTCCCATAACACAGGGTCAAACCCTAATTTTATTTTAAAGGAATTAAATTCCTATAGTTCTGTGAGAATTAAATTCTCGTGCTTCCATTCCCTCTCTATGCTTTGGATCTGCATGGCAGGATCTCAACCCATTGAGAATTAAATTCTCAACTCAAGGGGAGATGTGCACTTTACAGATCCTCCACCAAAGAGAGAACCATGTTCTTCTGTTTTATATCAGAGTTAAACTCTGTTGAGAAAGGCCTTCCCTTTCTTACCTAGGGTTTTCTTTTGCAAAAGATCCCAATTCCTCCAAAGTATCAGGGCTCTCTCTCTTTTCTTCCCTCTGCGTCTATCTCTTTTGTGTGTCTCTTGGCTCTTATTTATAGGAGAAGCAGCCGAGTCAATTAGTTTTTTGATGAATCTTTCATTGAGAGATTTGATTTGTATCCATCATTCGTTTTGGACCTTTGGATTATTAGGTGAATTTTATTCACCATTGGATTTTAAATCCAGAGATTCTCCTTTGTTGTTTTGGTTAGATTTTACGGGGAAATCTTTCCAAATTCGAGATTTTCCCATAGATAGATGATATTTAATCACCTTTAAATCTTTAATTCAATCGGTTGCTTTGAAAGGTTTAAGAGGTCTTTTCTCAGAATTTAATTCTGTTAACAGATAGGCTTTGAAAGCTGGTCACGTGTGGCCACGTGACCCTTGGTTACGTGTGGGCACGTGACCCTCTAGTAACGAGCCTTCTTCTTTCTTTCTACGCTCTGCTTTCTGGTCGCTGCTTAGCTGTCACGTGCCACCACGTGACCCCTTGGTCACGTGTGAGCACGTGACCCTCGTTTGGAGCTTTTTTTTCTTGATTCAATCAGGGAATTGAGTCTGCCGCCTGGTCACGTGGGAGCACGTGACCCTTTCTGAAGCCCTTTTCTTCGATGTAGTTGGGAAACTGAATTTGCCTCGCCGATGCTTTTAGATGTCACGTGCCAACATGTGACTGGTGGTCACATGTAAGCACGTGACCCTTTTCTGAAGCCTTTTCCGTAAGCTTTCCTGATTTTAAATCAGGAAACAGAGGTGTATTTTGAAATTATATCAAAACTATTTTTACATAAAACCCTTCAAGTTATACTAAATTACAATAAGAACCCTATAAATATAGGTTTAAGCGGGACCAGTTCTCTTGAGCCTCGGAGAGCCGGAGAATATAGGTGCTTGCCTATCTAAGGTAGACAATCTAACAATGGTGTTATCAACACGGTAATTATCTTGGAAAAAGACACAAATCCCACCGTCCATGTGCAGCAGTTACCGATAACATCAAAACTAATTCAGGACTTCAACTTCTTTTAAAAGTGTCTGACTCAAATAGAGTCTCAATCTAATCAATCTGACTTGAATATGATTTAAGTATAACTACAATTCAACATGAATCCGTCTATACCAGAACTCAATCTATATCAATCTGTCTCGACTGAACCGAACCATGGATATACTCCGTTTACATGTCTATCCATTATATCCATTCCGCTTACATGATATCATGGTTTGCAAAATCATCCATCTATATAACAAAACAATACAATCAATACAAAAATACATTATGGGGTTTTAAAGGGATAGACTGGTACAGAATGTGTTAGAAGAGGCACGAGACGGTCACTTTAATATACCTAACCTGAATATTCATTATCGTTGTACCGTGGCTGAACAGTTCCTTGTGCTCCGTATACATTAGTCTCCGGAATAGCGGGACTCCTCTCGTATACACTGACATATTCTGTACCTAACTACAAACAACTATTGTTCCCTTATGAAAAATAAAATAAATATAAAAAGCAATGGGAAAAGTCCCCAAATGGAGCATCACGTGCCCACACGTGATAGGCACTGCGCTTGACAAAACAAGGCTGAAATGAGGTTAAAACTGAGCCTCACGTGCAGACACATGACCGCCATATACAAAGTATATAGGCGCTTTCTTAAAACAAACAATTGGCCAGGAAAAAGTCACGTGATAGCACGTGATGCTTTTTGATGGGGTTAACTTCATGGGGTCACGTGCTACACGTGATGGGCTCCTATACCTTCTGAACGAATAAAACTAAATTTTAAATAAAAGGGATCAAAGCCCTATTTGGAAAATGTTTCCTTAGATCTTTCTAAACAAGAAAGATTGCGCTCTATAAAGCAGAGCGTCGTTGGATTAAAAATCCAATGGTGATTAAAAATCACCAATTTACAGAAGAAGATTCTGTATAGAGAAATATTTTCCTAATCTTATGAGAAATATCTTCTGTAAAACAGAGGTCCTTGGATTTAAAATCCAACAGTGAATAAAATTCACTGATTGATCTAAAAGGTCATTTTTGTTGATTATAAAATCAACCAAAATCTCTCAATAAGAGATTTTCTGAACAAATTGATTCTTTTCTTTCTCCTATAAATAGGAGCCAAGAGACACAAGAAAAAAAGGGAGAAGAAGAGAGAAGAAAAAAAGAAAGAGAGAAACACCCTCGTAAGCTTAAAAGAAAAGAGAATTTAATTCTCCAAAGAGAAGAAGACCTATTAAAAGAGGAAAAAAAACTCTAGGTAAGAGACGGAACAAAACACAAAGAATATCTCATCTCTTTTTTCACCTCCATAAGAGTTTAACTCATCTAAAAAGAACTCAGTTCTTCCTCTGATTGAGATCTGCAGAAACAGATCTCCCCACAAGTTGAGAATTTAATTCTCATCGGGAAGATTCTGCCATGCAGATCCAAAACCCGGAGGAAAACCTAAGTTCAGAGATTTTAATTCTCCCAAAAAGCATATAGGAATTTAATTCCTCTGATAAAACAAGGGTTTAACCCATTATATAAGAACTTGGTTCTTCTTTATAGTGAAAGATCTGCAGAAGCAGATCTCCCTACAAATTGAGAATTCAATTCTCATTGGGGAGATTCTGCCATGCAGATCCAAAACCTAAGAGGAAAACTAAGTCCTAAGAATTTAATTCTTAGGAAACAATGGGCTTGAGAGTCTCGAAACTCAGGATCTCTATGCACATAAAAAGATTGGTACCCAACATGATAACGACCGATCACGTGCTCCCACATGAGCACCCTTGATGAACAAAAGAGGACAACCGAGATCGCCTCACATGACCCCACGTGACCCCTGAGAAGTGCTCAACACTTATAAAAGAGAAAAGGGAATAAGCCCTACTTTTGGGAAGCCTCACGTGGGAGCACATGAGCGCCGAGCAAGTGTTAGTGTTTAACACTATGAGAGGCCAACCTTAGTACAAAGCAGCTAAGTTCCCCGAGACCAAAACTTTCTTTGATTACCAATTGAATGAGATCCTATACTCAGGTCTCCCCAAGTCGATTTTAAATTCCAAAGATGACTAGTGATCTCCTACAGATGACATCTAAAATGATGTTCATCCCGCATCTTCCCTCAATATGAAATTTGGTTCGAAGGTATATCTCTTCATACCTCTGATATATGTCGTTGTAATTCTTCAACGTTTTCAGAGAGGTGGAGGGTCCCAATAACCAATAATTCTTGGTATACCTCCCCCCAAACCAATAACTCAGTGGACCGCAACGTCCTTAAAACTAAATTGCGGACCGCAATGTCCCTAAAAACTAAACTATAGACCGTAATGTCCTTAAAATAACCGTGGACCGCAACGTCCTTAAAACTAAATTGCGGACCGCAACGTCCCTAAAAACTAAAATGTGGATCGTAATGTCCTTAAACTAACCATGGACCGCAATGTCCTTAAAACTAAACTCCATGAACCGCAACGTCCTTAAAACTAAATTGTGGACCGCAACGTCCCTAAAAACTAAATTCCATGGACTATGATGTCCTTAAATTGTGGACCGCAACGTCCTTAAAACTAAACCTTTTGGACCGCAATGTCCTTAAAACTAAATTGCGGACCGCAACATCCCTAAAAACTAAATTGCGGACCGCAGCGTCCCTAAAAACTAAAGAAAATCCTATTGAGTAGATCTTAATCTAAAACAAGATTAACGATCCTTAAACCAACCCAAACCTAAATCTAAGAAAATACAGATTTGGACTAATTCACGCCCTACGGACGACAACACAAATTAGTCTCCATATATAATCCACGGGCAACCAAAAATAAAATAAATGCACACGACACGAAGTGACCTTCTGGAGAAGGAGAAAGTGGTTATCGTAATCCGATAACGTAATTAACTGCAGGGGCTTATGCCTGCAGAGAAGAGCGTCCCCACAATCAAAAACCCCTCGCAAGCGAAGGGGAATCTGACGAAGTCTGCTACAACGGCCGCATCTGTCCAAACCTCCGATACACGGTGCCATAAATCAACTTAGTATCTTCGGAGAGGTGGATGGATAAAACCAAATAGCATCTGCCCCCAAAATTCAGGCCAGACGTCCCAACGTCCCGGTCGCGTCTTTCGGCGGCGAACAGATTCTGGCACGCCCGGTGGGACCTTTTCCTCTTTCCACTCCACACTTTGTGTGTCGTGTTTTTCCGCGATCAAATAATCACGGTATATATGTTTGTGGTTGCCCTTGGGTGATGGGATACTGAAGCCGGCGTTTCGTCTCTATGAAGAATGGTGTTTGCTTTCACCCTAGCAACTCTGGCTCTGTCGTATCTAGTAGAGTCAAGTATGGGCCACTTGCAACCTCAAATCTTTGCAATCCGGCTCTTCAAGAAATCAACGGGCTTCTCTTTGGGTCGATGCCTCCCACCTCCCACCCTCGATGCCTCAATGCCAATGGAGCAAGTCCAGAGGAAGTCTGTCTTCCACAGGCTGTCTCCCCAAGATGCTGCTTTGCCAACGGAATCATTCCTCAAACAACTGGCACCTGCCAAAGACCAAGGTAGACGCAGGGGGCAGAATATTCAAACTCTCAAAGGAAATAAGGGCAGGCTTAGCAAAATCCTAAGGCTAATCAAATTCCGGCCGTAAGAAACGGTCGACGTTGATATTGGCATAATACAAAATGAGCTGGGGTAGTTCTTCATATGGTCTTGTTTCAACCCCAGTGGTGAATGTTGTTGTTCCAACCGGGAACAGCTTCAAACTGTTGCGAAGGATCAGACAAAATTCTCCCACCGCAATATTGAAGAAATCTCCGCAGCCTATGGAGATCCCACGAGAGCAGGAACCAGTTCGCTCTCTAAAATAACTTTCCTCATCTATATATAAGGTGTGGAAGCAGGTGAAGGTCTCTGTCGTCAACCGCGGCTCTTCCCCTAGACGTCAGCCAAATTCTGACAAATCCCCTTTCAAATACAAGGGGATTCATCCCAAGACGGATCCTGATACAGCGGTTCCTCCCAAAACCAAAGCGGATTTTCACAAAAAAGAGAGGCCTAATAAAGCTCAAGTGCCCGAAACAAAAACACCCCAAGCCTGGGGGCATGGTGGTTCATATAGTCTATGCGGTGAATTCCAAAGATGAAATTCGAGCTTCTACTAGTCACCGACCTCAAACTCGGTCCCTGACAAAAGTTCAACTACAACGTGAAAAGCCGCAGGAGATGCTCGCTCAGGCGGCAGCAAACGCTAAATCCATCGCCTAAGGAAAACCCTGAGGACACACCCGAAGAAAGAGTAGAGAAGAAGTCGGATATTGATTTCCTAAAGCGCGCTATGAAAAAGAGGGATGAAGAAGCGGCAGAAATGTCCGCTAAAATGAACCAGATAGCCCTTCTGATTCAGAATATGGCTGGAAGGATGGTTCAATCAGAACCACTGACAAATGAACCGCCAGTAGTCAGTCTTAAAGATAAGGATGATATTTCAAATCATCTGCAAATGGGAAAAGTCCCCAAATGGAGCATCACGTGCCCACACGTGATAGGCACTGCGCTTGACAAAATAAGGTTGAAAATTAGGTTAAAATTGAGCCTCATGTGCAGACACATGACCGCCATATACAAAGTATATTGGCGCTTTCTTAAAAAAAACAATTGGCCAGGAAAAAGTCACGTGATAGCACGTGACGCTCTTTGATGGGCTTAACTTCGTGGGGTCACGTGCTACACGTGATGGGCTCCTATGCCTTCTGAACGAATTGAATTAAATTCTAAATAAAAGGGATCAAAGCCCTATTTGGAAAATGTTTCCTTAGATCTTTCTAAACAAGAAAGATTGCACTCTGTAAAGCAGAGCGCCGTTGGATTAAACATCCAATGATGATTAAAAATCACCAATTTATAGAAGAAGATTCTGTATAGCGAAATATCTTCCTAATCTTATGAGAAATATCTTCTGTAAAATAGAGGTCCTTGGATTTAAAATCCAACGGTGAATAAAATTCACCGATTGATCTAAAAGGTCATTTTGGTTGATTATAAAATCAACCAAAATCTCTCAATAAGAGATTTTCTGAACAAATTGATTTTTTTCTTTCTCCTATAAATAGGAGCCAAGAGACACAAGAAAAAAAGGGAGAAGAAGAGAGAAGAAAAAAAGAAAGAGAGAAACACCCTCGTAAATTTAAAAGAAAAGAGAATTTAATTCTCCAGAGAGAAAAAGACCTCTTAAAAGAGAAAAAGAAACTCTAGGTAAGAGACGGAACAAAACACAGAGAATATCTCATCTCTTTTTTCACCTCCATAGTTTTTCTTCTGGTTGAGATCTGCAGAAACCGATCTCCCCACAAGTTGAGAATTTAATTCTCATCGGGGAGATTCTGCCATGCAGATCCAAAACCTAGGAGAAGACCTAAATTCAGAGAATTTAATTCTCCCAAAAAGTATATAGCAATTTAATTCCTCTGATAAAACAAGGGTGTAACCCTTCTTATAAGAACTTGGTTCTTCTTTATAGTGAAAGATCTACAGAAGCATATCTCCTTACAAGTTAAGAATTCAATTCTCATCGGGGAGATTTTGCCATGTAGATCTAAAACCTAAGAGGAAAACTAAGTTCTAAGAATTTAATTCTTACGAAACAATGGACTTGAGAGTCTCAAAACTCAGGACCTCTATGCACATAAAAAGATTGGTACCCAACATGATAATGGCCGATCACGTGCTCACACGTGAGCACCCTTTATGAACAAAAGAGGACAACCGAGATCGCCTCACATGACCCCACATGACCCCTGAGAAGTGCTCAACACTTATAAAAGAGAAAAGGGAATAAGCCCTACTTTTGGGGAGCCTCACGTGGGAGCACGTGAGCGCCGAGCAAGTGTTTGTGTTTAACACTATGAGAGGCCAACCTTAGTACAAAGCAGCTAAGTTCCCCGAGACCAAAACTTTCTTTGATTACTAATCGAATGAGATCCTATACTCAGGTCTCCCCAAGTCGATTTTGAATTCCAAAGATGACCGGTGATCTCCTACAGATGACATCTAAAATGATGTTCGTCCCGCATCTTCCTTCAATATGAAATTTGGTTCAAGGGTACATCTCTTCATACCTCTGATACATGTCGTTGTAATTCTTCAACGTCTTCAGAGAGGTGGAGGGTCCCAATAACCAATAATTCTTGGTATACCCCCCTAAACCAACAACTCAGTGAACCGCAACGTCCTTAAAACTAAATTGCGGACCGCAATGTCTCTAAAAACTAAACTATGGACCGTAATGTCCTTAAAATAACCGTGGACCGCAATGTCCTTAAAACTAAATTGCGGACCGCAACGTCCCTAAAAACTAAAATGTGGATCATAATGTCCTTAAACTAACCGTAGACCGCAATGTCCTGAAAACTAAACTCCATGGACCGTAACGTCCTTAAAACTAAATTGCGGACCGCAACGTCCCTAAAAACTAAATTCCATGGATTATGATGTCCTTAAATTGTGGACCGCAACGTCCTTAAAGCTAAACCCTTTGGACCGCAATGTCCTTAAAACTAAATTGCAGACCGCAACGTCCCTAAAAACTAAATTGCGGACCGCAATGTCCCTATAAACTAAAGAAAATCCTGTTGAGTAGATCTTAGTCTAAAATTAGACTAACGTATCCTTATGAAACGTCTGAGTTGATCTTAATCTAAAACAAGATTAACGATCCTTAAACCAACCTAAACCCAAATCTAAGAAAATACGGATTTGGACTAATCCATGCCCTACAGGCGACAACACAAATTAGTCTCCGTATCAATCCACGGGCAACCAAAAATAAAACAAACACACACGATACGAAGTGACCTTCTGGAGAAAAAGAAAGTGGTTATCGTAACTCGATAACGTAATTAACTGTAGGGGCTTGCGCCTGCAGGAAAGAGCGTCCCCACAATCAAAAACCCCTCGCAAGCCGGGGGGAATCTGACGAAGTCTGCTATAACGGCCGCATCTATCCAAACCTCCGATACACGGTGCCATAAATCAACTTGGCATCTTCGGAGAAGTAGAAGGATAAAACCAAATAGCATCTGCCCCCTAAAATTCAGGCCAGACGTCCCAACGTCCCGGTTACGTCTTTCGGCGGCGAACAACTACGTTAACAATATAATCAAACATTACTAGTTATACTCTCTTTCTGTCTATTCTATCTCTATCTATCTTTGGGACTTACCGAGCGATTGTTCGCTGACGACATTCCTTTTTTTTCTTTTTTTGGAATGTTGTCAGGTGGATCGGACTCACTGGAGATCGAGCCCGGTACTGAGGACTTGGAGCAGTTTGCCTTCGACCCAGAGCTGTAGGCACTTATATATACTTTTCATTGCAGTTATGCCATTGTTTAGGCATTACTTTCTATTCGTGTATTTACATTTTCAATTGTACTTGTAAAGAATTGTTAAACAAATAAAAGTTGTTGTTCATTTACTTTCATGTCTCTTGTGTACATTTTACTTTATATTACTTAGATACGCTTAGCGTGTTTAATTCTAAGTAAATACGTAGCGGACCCAGTTACGTCCTCTTACCCGTACACCGGGAAGCGGGACGTGACATTGATATTTATGACGCGCTGACGTCTGGGTTTTGCATGGCCCAGTTCCTCTGACATTTTTGCAGGCAGATCAGGAGTACTTTAGCAAGCAAGCCGAGCAATAAGGAACTAGATGTTTAATTTTAGAGATGCTTAGTTTCTTTTATTTTCGTAGTTTTATTTTATTGATGTGAGCCCATATAAGACGTGATTCAGATATTATTGTTTTATTTGGATCTTAATTCGTTTCCGCTATATGCATTTCTCGATTTTATTTATTATGGCAGATGGACATGTGTTAGCTGGATTTTATTTTATTGTTCTTGATATCCGATTGATAGCCGTAATGTGACTATGGAGGGATGATTCCTAACCATAGGTAGCATGTGTAACAACTCCATTTCTTGTGTACATAAATTTGATTTAAAGTTAATGTATACTTGGGGTATTTACATTTTCTGTGAGTACTATAAATATTTGATTTGCTTTTTAATAGCAAGCAAGAGCTTGTAGCTCATTGGCAGGACCTTGCACTACTGAACCAAAGCACCAGAGTTCAAATCCCATCAGCCACATTATTTTTCATATCGATTTCTTTTAATCTTTTTAGAAGTCCAAGAGTCTACACGTGCATAACCCGTAGACCCAAAGGTCACACTAAAAACAAACGGGTCCAGGAGGTAGACAAATCGACAAGAGACACGTGGCGCCAAGACGGAGGCCGACTCGCCCCAACTCGGCCGGCGGGGAGCTTAGATCAGCCCGCGCCGCCGGCCGGCTCGGATCCAACTCCGATTTTTCTTCACTCCACCTGTGTCTTTTGGGCTCCCCATAACTCCCATTCTATTTATTTTCCCTACACATTAGCAGAGCCAATTAAAACCCAATTTAAATCTTTTTAATGCATTTTTTACTGCATTTTTTTTTCAAAACCTAACCCTAATTTTTCCTATAAATACCACTTCATTTCATACACCCCTCACTCACAAACTTTGCCCAAACTCTCATGAAAAATCCCGAGAACTTTTGTGTACAAGTGGAGTTAGCGAAAGGCGAAACTCCGACGAACTTCCGACGACATCCCTAGAAGCTCCCGGCGACGAAACGACGCGCCGGCATCTCCTACCACTTCCTCTTCCTCTTCCCTAATCTAAAATCTAGCAAGTCCCTTCTCCCCCTTCTCTTTACTATTCTAAAAACTTAGAATTCTAAAACCCGACGGAAATGGAGTTAATCCAACTTCCGATTCGGTTTTTCCTTAAAAATCATATTTTTTCTTAAGAACAATAATACCAAACCCTCACATCATGATCATTAAACATTAACAAAACATATTGACAAGTTTCATATCAAAAGAATTCATATTTCAATTTTTATCGCACTTTTTCAGAAAAATACCATATAGTTTTGTTTCGACATAAATCATTATAATTCGTTGATATACCTTTAGATAGTTCACAAGGTAATGACCTACCTCCTCACAACACTCATATATAATATAGCACGACGATCTTTAGGAACATAGTTTTGGGAAAATACGATTTTACACAAAACTGCCTTTAACTTATAAAAAACATTTTCTACAAGATTATGTATTTTTAACAAATATTTGCAAAGCGCCGCTAGGGGAACCCGTTCGGGATGGTGCGGATTATCGCACATCCTCGGGTTTAGTAGTGCGAGATGCAGACCTCCGCAATGAGCATACGGTCTCGAAAGATTTAAAAATACAATTTTCTTTAGAAAATATGATTTCTATTGTAAATAAAACTTATATTTTTAATAAATAAATATATATGTAATTAATATCAAAATATCTATTTTTAATATTTATAATATTCCACATTTCCAAAATTCAAGAAAAACATTCCATTTAAAAGAAAATACCATACATTCCAATATTACAAATAAATACCATATATTATGAAAAAATAGGTTTTATTCACTAGAATGTCATAATGATAAAATATAAATCAATAAAAACTTTAAAGACGATAATAAAATACTTGAGGTGTATTTTGAAATTATACAAAATTATTTTTATATAAAACCCCCTCAAGTTATACTAAATTACAATAAGGACCCTAGTAAACATAGGTTTAAGCGGGACCAGTCTCTTGAGCCTTAGGGAGCTGGAGATATACGTGCTTGCCTATTTAAGATAGACAACTTAACAAACGGTGTTATCAACACGGTAATCGTCTTTGAAAAAGACACGAATCCTGCCGTCCATGTGCAACGGTTACCGATAATACCAAACCTAATTCAGGATTCAATTTCTTTTCTAATTGTCTGACTCAGACTGAGTCTCAATATAATCAATCTGACTTGAATGAGATTCAAGTATATATAACAATTCAATATGAATCCATATATACAATCTGTTCAATCTATCAATCTATATAACTTGACTGAACCAAACCATGGATATACATACATCTACATGATTCTCAAGTTACATCCATTTACCGATATCATGGTTTCGGCAAGTCATCCATCTATACAATCTATAATACAAGACAATACAATACAAACAATACAATCAAGATATCGCGGGGTTTAAGGGGTAGATTGGTACGGAAGGTGTTAGAAGTGGCACGAGACTGCAACCATTAAGACACCTAACCTGAATTCAATTGCCGTTGTACCGTGGCTGAATGATTCCTTGTACTTTCTGTCCACCTTAGTCTCTGGTCTACTGAGACTCCTTTCGTATACACTGGCATTTTCTGTACCAAGTTACAAACAACAGCGTTAACACTAAATACAATATAATACAACTTTAAAAGCTACACACTCTCTCTGTCTATTCTACTTCTCCCTTATCTTTGGGACTTATCGAGTGATTGTTTACTGACGACATTCTCTTTCTTTCTTCTTTGGGTGATTCGGATCTTCAGGAGATTGAGCCCACCAGCGAGGACTGGGACCGGCTAGCTTACGACCCAGAGCTTTAGATTCCTTGTACACATTTATATTCTACATTTTCCATTTCTGTTATGCCACTGTTTAGGTATTGCTTTCCATTTCATATATTTACTTTTCATTGTATTGTAAAAAGAATGTTAATAAATAAAGTTGTTGTTCAATTTATATCTATTGTCTTTGTCTCTTGTGCTTTTTATTTATATTGCTTAGGTACGCTCAGCGTGTTTACTTCAGAGTAAACACGTAGCGGCCTCGTCGCGTCTTCTGCCCGTATACTGGGAAGCGGAGCGTGACAATATGGTTGGCTCTGTCGCATGCCGTGTTTACGTATTTTGGGAAGCGGGGCGTGGCATTTTCTATGTCAGATTACTGCTTACCATGTACTGCTAGAAGCCGAACTGTGACTACGGCAGGATATTTTCTTGACCGTAGGAGCATGGCTGGTCTAGTCACCCCTTGTATTCTGTATTTTGGGAAGCGGAACGTGACATAGTTTTGATGGTATCAGAGCACCAAGTTTAGAATGAGATTACAGTTTCCGACTAAGACTTGATAATTTAAGTCGCCAATTCAGTCTAGGGTGTAAACTTGTTATCCTTGATTAGGATTCCCATAGTGTTCCTGCTATATATTTTGACAACATCGGCTAGAGTTTTGGGTGATTTGGTAGAGTTATGTGGTTGTAATTATGAATTGCAGCATGCTTACAATGCGGTGCTCTGCTTGAGTGACGTGGAGTTCTATCTTTGATTACCTTCTCGATTGAGTTTTACCTCACCACATTTTCTTGTTTCGTTCGATTCTATACCTTATCTTGATCCATGTATCTTATGCCATCCGAAAATTGTTGTTTCAGGACCATAGCTTCAAACGACTTTTCTTCTATCTCCCCTCCTCAGGGTCAGACCGCCGAAATTTTAGGTGTACTGCAAGGATTGAAGGAAGCCCAGAAGAGGACGAACGATCTTTTAACTGAGGGGTTAAGAAAGCAACTAGTTCGAGCACCAGGAGGAGCCCCCGATCGTGAGGGAATCTCTATTAGAAAAAGAGAAGGGGTGCAGATGAAGCTCTCAACCCAAGTCTGCGGTTATTGCAAGAGGCCGGGGCACCTTCAGAGGGATTGTCGCCGGGCTAAAGGACAGTGTTTGATTTGTGGATCCGGTGAATATCGTGTCAACAGTTGCCCTCAGAGGAAACAGCTATAAGGAGAAGATCCGTCAACGTCTTCCTCATCTTTTGAGTAGTTTGCTTATTTCGTTGATTCCGTTGTTTTCGTTCTTTTAATTTCGAGAACGAAATTTTCTTTAAGAGGGGTATGATGTAATAACCGGTTCCACCTTGTACTTAAATCCGTATTTGAATAAATATTTTTATAATAATTTCATGTATACCATTACGAATTATTTTTCATATTTAAATTTTCCTTACATTATTTCCTTTCCTACTAATCTTCATAATTATTTTCTTATTTTATCTGATTACCTAAACTCTACTTTCATAATACCCAAAACCCAAACTTAAGCTAAACTCCAATCCATCTCTCATTTTTCCTTTCCCCTATTTTGTAAGCCTAGCCCATTACCCTCACCCAACCCGACCCGACCCGACCCATCTCTCCTCCCCTCTTTTCTTTTCCTTCTCTTTTCCTCTCTCTTCCCTATTTCTTTTTAAAACCCAACGGCTCCCTTTTCATCCTTCCTCGCCATATCACCCTCGAGACCCACTCTTCGCCAATGCCTGCGACCTCGCCCTCGATCCCAACTCTCCGAGATCCCCTCCTCTAAATCCTCTTTTCCTCAACGTCTCTCTCACCCTCTCATAGTCTCACTCTCTCTCCAGCTCACTCCACATCCTCCAACTAAAATCCCGAGCTACTCTCCCTCACCGGCGACCACCTCCCACCACGCCGACGATCACCCAGCATCACCATAGACCACCCTCCATCGACTAAGACCTTCACAAGCAGCGGCTTCATCTTCATCATCACCACCGCAACACCCATCGCTCGCCCCGAGCTCCACCACCAGAGCACCACGCCGGCCACCTCCACCATCGACCCCTCCTTCTACCGTCGGCGAGCTCCTCGACCTCATCACCACCAAGCTCCTTCTCTCTCTCTCTCTCTTTATCACTCTCTCTCTCTCTCTCTCTCACTCCCTCACCTTCTATCTCTCTCTCTAACTTACCCACTCTCAAACCCACCGCCGGCGACCACCTTACACCACCGGCAACATCCTCTGGGACCACTGCTCATCATCACCGGCACCTTCACGAGACCACCGCCACCTCTAGCTTCCCCTGCAACAGCAACCTCCTCCTCTTTCAACCCAGCTGCAGACTTCACCTATGGCCACCCGAGCTCCCTGCTACAACCATCGCCGGTGACCCGAGCATACTACCGCCAACACACCCCCGCAACCCATCATCAACACGGCCTTATTTCCACCTCCTCTCTACACCTCTACCACCAGAGCTCCGCTGCGACCACCGTCAAGGCCATGGACATCACCGAGCCCCTCCAGCTGCCGAGCTTCTCCACCCACCATGAGTCACCGCCGTGCCCAGCCCCCGTGCCTCTTCATGCCTGTACCTGGCCACTATGTGCCCATTGCATGCCCGCCTCTGCACCATGGCTGTGCCCACTACCACACCAGCACCATGCCCAATAGTGCCTAGTACTGTGTTCAGTAGCGCCCAATACCGTACCATGCCCAAGTCGCCACCTCGTCTAATACCCTACCACACCCACACCACCCACATGCCTACTTCCGTGTCACACCATGCCACACCCGCACCATGCACCGAGCCAATACCGTGTCTAGTACTGTGTCACGCCCGCATCGTCACCACGCCCACTACCGTATCACGCCCGTGTCTCCACCACGTCTAGTACCGGGTCGCCACGTATCGTACACGGGCTACACACCGTGTCCAGAATTGCGTCGTCTTGTGTATCAAGACGAATCCTATACGTTGAGTCTCTTCTATATCAGCGACTCAATGCAAATGGAACCTCCTTCCTTTGCTATATCATGCTACTATAATTTACAAGTTAATATTAGATAAATAGAGGTATTTGTGCGTATATGCGTGTGTGTGTGTGTGTATGTAGCGTTAGGTCATAATTGAATACGGATATATTGAACTATCGTATTGATTGTGTTGAATCGAACCCCGCTCGGGTCTATTAATCGTATGAATCTCATTTTAGAATTTATATGAATAAATGGTGGTCGACCGATACACGTAGCCGAGCCCAAGCCTTGTTGTTGTCGTGCCTAGCCCGTGCATGCGATGTGCCCATGTTGCGCTCTTCGTCATTGTAGTGGCACTATCGCCAAAGGCAAGTGAAATCCCTCACTTGTTTATCATGCTATTTTTAAACGTTAGCCGAAGCAATTTTATAATAACTAGATATATATAACTATATTTAGATCATAACTATCTTTGAAATTGCATAGCGAACCATAATGCCGTATTATTGATTGGAGCTCGACTGGGGCTTATTACCGTGTTAGTATCACATAGAAGTTATATAGATAACATTTAAATTCAATTAGTTAAAGAAAACTTGTGTTTCGATCGATTACCGAATGCTACCCTAGGTGTTTGATACGAACTATAAATGATAACTAAATCAAATTTGGCAGAACTTGTTGTAGATAGATCCGTTTGCTGATAACGAACCTCATGTAGGAATTTGGGTTGAAAATAGTGAAGTTTACACCATGAAATGATACCCCCGATAACCGATGCAAAATCTAGAATTTCCGTACATGACATCCCATAAAATTCATAATAAATCGTACAAAAATTGTATCATAGTGTTGTTGGGCTCGTTGTGAATAGGAATGGATAACCTATGAATATAAGGTGACTTTTACTAAATATCATGTCATTTAGATAGCGAAATCTGAAGGGATTTGTGGCTCTGGACTACAGTCCAGAGCAGAAATCTCTATGAATACCTGAAATCAAACATATGTAACTCACTGTTCAAATGCGCAAATGTGCGAAACCATATAAATATACTTAGGAAATTTAGTTATATTTCTTACGCCACTGGTTCCACTGAATTCCGTCATTTTTTGATATTTTAACATATTTTATATTATCGATGTGTACGGTTGATTTCTGCAGTATTTCATGTTGATACCTGAATTTAAATGCATGTACATCCCTACATAAAACTGAAAATATGCGAAGTCCTATATCGTTGCGTATAATATTAAGTTAGATAACAAATGATGTTAGTTTCATTTAATTTGAGTATGGTTTACTATTTTAAAAGTATTTTAGATCGTTGATATGTCCTGCAGTTTTCTGCAGTGACAGTTTATGCACGTTGACATTAAACTGAACATATCACATCGTATACAGCCGTTATTATTGATCCATCAATTGCGTTGGAAACCTAACTAATAAGGATAGATTTTATTCAATGGTAACATTCCCTGATTCTGATTATAATTTATAGAAAACCGCGCTCGAAATTGGACTTCCAGTTCTGAAACTGGAATTCCAGCAACACATCACTGTCTTAAATTGAACATAGCTCCTAAATAGTGAAGCCTATCGATATGAAACAAATTTTACTAATTAGATAATCCAGTATACTTCATATGAGTTTTATATTGTTTTGGTCGATTCTGCACGTTTGATTTATGGTGAATTTTGCAAGTTATATAACACTGGCTGCCATAATTTAGTGAACATTTATTTAGCGCATTCCTACATTATCTTGTGATTACTTTATACCCATTGTTCAGTGATTGTTTACATTGAAACCTTAGTGAATGATTTGCATTATCGATAGATAAGTGTTAGTGACTGGGTTGTGACAAGTACGATAGTGAACCAGTGATTGAAACTGATATTGAAAAGCGAAAGCGTGACTGAAAGTGAAAGCGATACATACTTGTTCACAACCTAAATAATACCTGAACACATACTATAATATGGAGAAATGGGGAAATCAAGGTGGAATCAAACTCGTATTTAGTGAGGTACAGTGGTTTAGAGGATGATCATTCGATATTAGTGAGATATACTGATTAGGTCGAGGCCCTAGCGGCATGGCTGTAAGGTTATGTCCCGGGCAACAGCGGATTGTAGTCTCGAGTATGCATGAGACCCTTCTTAAACATGAGTATCCTTTTCCACCGATTGATTTCACTTGACTTAGTGATTGATAGGTAGTGACATACACATTGCTTGGATTGCTGACATGATACATATACTACTGTTCACATATAAATGATATTCTATATTCTCATGTTACTAGTGTATGCCGTTCTTTTCTTCTTATCATTGCAAACTATATATATTGCTATATGTGTTGCCCTGACGATTGTATGCTTAGAGGACGTAGTGGGCTCATCTCAGGAGCAGGACCTATCTTACGAGATCGCGGAGATTTAGACCGCGACACCAGCGTTGACGCCTTCTGCTTGCAATAAAAACTTGTTATTTTCTTGGTTAGTTGTTTCTTTCATGCGAATAATTGTAACCTTGAACTCTGATGGTTAAATGTAATAAATTTATGAATTGTGACTCGCTTTATTTTGTGTTGTGATATTGATTACCATATAATGCTAGAAACCGAAGTGTGATTGTAGCGGGATCATTCCTTGACCATAGGAGTATGGTTGGTCTAGTCATTCTCGTATTCCGTATTTTAGGAAGCGGGACGTGACAGCACGCCTAGGGTTCTGAGCTGCCTTCCTGACGAGAAATTCTCATAAGTTTAAGGAAAATATTTAATAAATTATAACTGAATTTTCAAATCTTTTCATCTTTTTGAAAGTAATAATTTAAGGAATAAATCTATTTAAAATATAAGTCATGATTTTCAAAAATGTTCCAAAATATTATAGAACTGTCATTTTCTACTGTTCGCCTTAATTACGAAGCTGTCATTTTCTACCGTTCACCTTAACTACGAATCTGCCACTCAAAACATTATTCAAAATCACGAAATCTATTTAAAATATAAATTCTGAGTTCCAAAAATATATATATACGAGAAAATTGTGGAAAGAGGTTTTAGGAAATCTATTTAAAATATAAAGGGTATTTATCCTTTTTGTTTGTATTATTAATTGCAATTAAATCTGGGTTTGATTGATTTGTTATGAATACAAATATGAATATTATAACAAGATTTAAAATTAAAATCATGAAATCTATGAATCTGCCAAAAATGTTCCAAAATTCCTATGATTTTGAATAATGAAATATTAGATATACGAGAGATGAGAGATTGGTAAATTATTTAGTTAGGATTTTTTGTTTGTATTATTAATTGTAATTAAATCTGATTTTGATTGATTTATTATGAATAAAAATATTAGTATTATAACAAGATTTAATTTTAAAATCATGAAATCTACGATCTGCCAAAATTGTTCCAAAATTCCTGTATTATTTAGTTAAGATTTTTTGTTTGTATTATTAATTGAAATTAAATCTGGTTTTGATTGATTTGTTATGTATACAAATATTAATATTATAACATTTAAAGTCATGAAATCTACTAAATTTCATAAAAAGTAAAAGATGAGATTGATTCAATCTACCTTTGCTATTGACAATTTTATTGCAATCTCAACAAAATCAAAATCAAAATCTGAAATAATCTTAACAAAATCAAAATCTAAACCAACTATAACAAAATAAAAAATAATCTCTTTCTTTTATAACTAGGATAGGATGTGTGGGGAAGATTGAAAACCCAAAGGCTGCATTGTTGTAACACCCTAGTGCATGTATACTATTACATTTTGGAGTATTTCAAATCTTGCGGTAAATTCTTGATTATTGTTGTTTTTGGGTTGAGGATAGTGCAATTGGTCGTTGTGATTATTATCCGACCCGACCCGTATGTTTGAAACCCATCATGATTCAAGATTATATCAAATATTTGATAGTACAGAATATCCGTGCAAATCTAGATATTATACACATATAATATATTTCACATATCTTTTAATAATACAAAATAAAAATCAAATAACATATTTTAATATCTAGCCTTGCATGTCATCGTACCCCCTATTATGTGGTTGCATCTATATATCATGTTCATGTCCTAATTGTTAAAACAGACTCATTTAGATCGCTATATACATTTACGTAGATCCATACTTAGGGGTTTACCTTTTTATTGACTGGATATCGCATTATGGTTTAAACTTTTACGTATATTCTCCATATCGAAAAACTAGATTTTTGAATGGTTAAGGGTAATATTCGAAGCAATCTGATATTATCTAAAAACCTATAATATATATATATATATATATATATATATATAATATTGTAACTTATAATAATATATCATTGTTAGTATATAATATACTAATAACTAATATAAATTTATCAATTTATCTCTCTCTCTAATATATATATATATATATTGTCACGTCCCGCTTCCCGGTATACGGGTAAGAAGACGTGACGAGGCCCGCGATATATTTACTCAGAAGTAAACACGTTAAGCGTAAATAAGCAATATAATATAAATGTACACAAGAAAGACATGAGATGTAAATGAACAGCAACTATATATTGATTAAATATTCTTTACAATACAACTGAAAAATAAATACAATATTGGAAAGCGGTGTCTAAACAATGGCATGAACTAAAAGTAAAAATATATACAAGTGACTAGAGCTCCGGGTTCTCGATGAACTGCTCCAAGTCTTCTGAGCTGGGCTTGATCTCCAGAGAGTCGGGTCCTCCTGACAACATTCTAAAGAAAGAATAGAAAAGGAATGTCGTCAGCGAACAATCGCTCGGTAAGTCCCAAAAAGAGAGAGAGAAAAGAATAGACAGAGAATAGAACAGGTGAAGTATATACGGTTATATTTGTTATGCTAACGTAATTGTTTGTACTTTGGTACAGAAGATATTAGTGTTTACGAGAGAAGTCCAACTATCCCGTGGACTAAGGAAACCCGTAGTACAAGGCTCCTTCAAACCCCACGGAAATGGCAATGGATGCTTAGTTACGTCTTTTAATAACCACCTTATGCCACTTTTAACACATTCTGTACCAGTCTACCCTTTTAACCCCGTAATATATATTGTGTTGTTTTAAAGATGTAACATTTGCCGAAACCATGATATCAATTATTCATGTAAATGGATAAGGATGTAAACGGATAGTCATGTAATCAAGTCAATATATATCCATCGTTCGGTCAAATCAAATCATATTGATATAGATAGTATTCTGGTATTCATGTTCAAGTTCCAGTATATATAGATTCATGTTGTATTGGAGTTATATTTGAATTGTATTCATGTATGAATTGTATTCAGATTAGACTGTGACTCATCTTGAGTCAGACACTTAAACATAATTTGATTCTTGAATTAGGTTTTAGAGTTATCGGTAACTGCTGCATATGGACGGCAGGATTTGTGTCTTTTTCCAAGATAATTACCGTATTGATAACCCCATTTTAGTTGTCTACCTTAAATAGGCAAGCACCCACTTTCTCCGGCTCCCTGAGGCTCAAGAGAATTAATCCCACTTAAACCTATATTTATTAGGATCATTATTGTAAATTAATAAATTTGAAGGGGTTTTATGAAAAATAGTTATGATAAACTTTCAAAATAAAGCTCAAGCGTTTATTTATCGTATTTAGGGTTTTCATGGATGTAATTTTTAAAAGTGAAGTATTCTAATGATTATAAACCTAGATTGAATAGTATATGGTATTTTAGTGTAAATTGGAACTGTATGGATTTGTGATGGTTGTAGGGTGTTTTTCGTCACCCCATTGAGATGGGAATACGCGTGCGCTTGTCAGGCGTACTACAGATTCCCCCTGCCTAGGGTAGGCGGGGGTTTAATGATTGTGGGGATCCGAATCTCCGGCAGCCGCGAACTAAGCCGTCGTTAATTACCCCTCGTCTTTGGAGCGAGAGAACCTCCGATTGACGGGTTAAACTGGTCATACGAACTCAATGTGCAGTGTGCGTGTGTTGTGTTTTAAAAGGGGGTTTTGGATATATCGGGAGCCACGCAGAGTTTTTTACGGGGAGTATGTGTGTGTGTAAATATGTATACATATGTATAGATATACATATATATATATATATATATAAGGGAAAAGACATCCAAAGGATGCGTAGGGCAGCACCTTGGGCGCTGTGCGCCTAGGTGCTGTGCGCTCAGGCGCTAGAGTGCCACGTGTCGGCACGTGGGCGCTCTGCGCTTGAGCGCTGGGCGCTTGAGCACAAGCGCGCCACATGTCGGCACGGGGGCGACTTGCGCTCGAGCGCTTGCGCTTGAGCGCAAGCGCGCCACGTGTCGGCACGGGGCGACTTGCGCTCGAGCGCTTGTGCTGGAGCGCAAGCGCGCCACGTGTCGGCACAGGGGAGACTTGCGCTTGCGCTGGAGCGCAAGCGCGCCACGTGTCGGCACGGGGGAGACTTGCGCTCGAGCGCTTGCGCTGGAGCGCAAGCGCGCCACGTGTCGGCACGGGGAAGACTTGCGCTCGAGCGCTTGCGCTTGAGCGCAAGCGCGCCACGTGTCGACACCGGGGCGACTTGCGCTCGAGCGCTTGCGCTGGAACGCAAGCGCGCCACGTGTCGGCACGTGGGCGTTTTGCGCTCGAGCGCTTAAGCACAAGCACGCCACGTGTCGGCACGCGGACGCTCTGCGGTTGAGCACCGGCGAGAAAGGGAGGCTTTTAGCCTAAGAAACAGAAGCTATGCTTCAGAAAGGAAATATTTATTATGTATATATGTATGGAGTTAAACTCCTATTATGTTTTGAAGCTGATGAAGGGGTTCTTCTTCTTCCTCCTGTTGCTTGGCCGGATCTTGAAGATCAAGAAGTAGGAGATTTTAAAAATCACTCCTTTTTGAGATCTGATTGGAGATCTGAGTTCCCCTTTGTGGGTTTTGTGGTGGAAAACTACTTAGTTTTGGAAAAGAAAGAGTAAAACTCTTGATTTAATTCAAGAGAAATGAGAAGGTTTAGAACCTTGGAGAAGGAGCAGGAGGCACGAAGAACCCTAGTTTTGGGGGGAATGAAAAGTATGTTTTTTTTTTATTCATCATGTTGCCTTTTATAGGCTTACATATTTATATATAGCCCCTTGGGCTTTACAAAAATGGTATTTTAGCCATCCCATGGCTCATGTGCCATTTCATTTTTGCACATAAGCTATGGGCTTACAAAATATTGGCTTTATGCCCATTTTGCATACATTCATGTATAAAAAATTACATAAAAATTATTTATTACATGATTTTTTTGTTGGCATGGCGGAAGGCCGGACGCTTCATGTTCGGGCTCGACCTGGGCATTGGCCCACTTGTTTGGGCTTTGGCCCACCTGGCTTGGGGTTGACCTTGACTTTGACTTGGTCAACCGGGGTGCAAATTTTGACTTCAACAAAGTGCCCCCCATCAATAAATGCACACTACATATGTGAGTCGTGTGCATGAAATTGATGGATCTTCTTTCACGTGGAGGCGACTTGCCTTGGTTCCCGCTTTTTGGGATGCACTGCCCTTTTTACGACGTGGACGGTCGACGCTTGACGCGTCTCCGAGATGGAGTGTCCGTGGTAGACGTTTCCCTGGCCCGGAATGATCTGGTTCCTGCTTTGTAAGAAGCCTGCACTGCCCTTTTTGCGACATGGACGGTCGACGCTTGATACGTCTCCGAGACGGAGTGTCTACTTGACGTTTCCCCGTTACAAGGTGTCTGTTGTCGATGTGCCCCCGGCACGGAGTGTCTTCTTGACGTTTCCCCGAGGCAGAGTATCAGCTGGTTAACATGTCCCCGAGACGGAGTGTCTGTTGTCGATGTGCCCTCGGCACGGAGTGTCTGCTTGACGTTTCCCCGAGGTGGAGTATCGGCTGGTTGACGTATCCCCGAGACGGAGTGTCTGTTTGACGTTTCCCCGGCACGGAGTGTCGCTGATCGACTTTTCCCCGGCGCGGAGTGTCGGGTTGACTTTTCCCCGGCGCGGAGTGTCGCTGATCGACTTTTCCCCGGCGCGGAGTGTCGCTGGTTGACTTTTCCCCGGCGTGGAGTGTCGCTGATCGACTTTTCCCCGGCGCGGAGTGTCGGGTTGACTTTTCCCCGGCGCGGAGTGTCGCTGATCGACTTTTCTCCGGCGCGGAGTGTCGGTGGTTGACTTTTCCCCGGCACGGAGTGTCCTTGATCGACTTTTCCCCGGCGCGGAGTGTCGGTGGTTGACTTTTCCCCGGCACGGAGTGTCGCTGATGGACTTTTCCCCGGCGCGGAGTGTCGGTGGTTGACTTTTCCCCGGCACGGAGTGTCGCTGATGGACTTTTCCCCGGCCCGGAGTGTCAGTGGTTGACTTTTCCCCGGCACGGAGTGTCGCTGATGGACTTTTCCCCTGAGCTGAGTGTCGGTGGTTGACTTTTCCCCAGCACGGAGTGTCGCTGATCGACTTTTCCCCGGCGCGGAGTGTCGGTGGTTGACTTTTCCCCGGCACGGAGTGTCGCTGATCGACTTTTCCCCGGCGCGGAGTGTCGCAGGTCGACTTTTCCCCGGCACGGAGTGTCGCTGATCGACTTTTCATCGGCGCGGAGTGTCGCGGGTTGACTTTTCCCCTACACGGAGTGTCGCTGATGGACTTTTCCTCGGCGCGGAGTGTCGGGTTGACTTTTTCCCGGCACGGAGTGTCGCTGATGGACTTTTCCCCGGCGCGGAGTGTCACGGGTTGACTTTTCCCCGGCACGGAGTGTCGCTGATGGACTTTTCCCCGGTGCGGAGTGTCACGGGTTGACTTTTCCCCGGCACGGAGTGTCGCTGATCGACTTTTCCCCGGCGCGGAGTGTCGGGTTGACTTGTCCCCTGCACGGAGTGTCGTTGATCGACTTTTCTCCGGCGCGGAGTGTCGCGGGTTGACTTTTTCCCGGCACGGAGTGTCGCTGATCGACTTTTCCTCGGCGCGGAGTGTCAGGTTGACTTTTCCCCGGCACGGAGTGTCGCTGATCGACTTTTCCCCGGCGCGGAGTGTCGGGTTGACTTTTCCCCGGCACGGAGTGTCGCTGATCGACTTTTCCCCGGCGCGAAGTGTCGCGGGTCGACATTTCCCCGGCACGGAGTGTCGCTGATCGACTTTTCCCCGGCGCGGAGTGTCGGTGGTTGACTTTTCCCCGGCGCGGAGTGTCGCTGATCGACTTTTCCCCTGCACGGAGTGTCGGGTTGACTTTTCCCCGGCGCGGAGTGTCGCTGATCGACTTTTCTCCGGCGCGGAGTGTCGGGTTGACTTTTCCCCGGCACGGAGTGTCGCTGATCGACTTTTCCCCGGCGCGGAGTGTCGGGTTGACTTTTCCCCGGCACGGAGTGTCGCTGATCGACTTTTCCCCGGCGCGGAGTGTCGGTGGTTGACTTTTCCCCGGCACGGAGTGTCGCTGATCGACTTTTCCCCGGCGCGGAGTGTCGGGTTGACTTTTCCCCGGCACGGAGTGTCGCTGATGGACTTTTCCCCGGCGCGGAGTGTCACGGGTTGACTTTTCCCCGGCACGGAGTGTCGCTGATGGACTTTTCCCCGGCGCGGAGTGTCACGGGTTGACTTTTCCCCGGCACGGAGTGTCGCTGATCGACTTTTCCCCGGCGCGGAGTGTCGGGTTGACTTGTCCCCTGCACGGAGTGTCGTTGATCGACTTTTCCCCGGAGCGGAGTGTCGCAGGTTGACTTTTCCCCGGCACGGAGTGTCGCTGATCAACTTTTCCCCGGCGCGGAGTGTCGGGTTGACTTTTCCCCAGCACGGAGTGTCGCTGATCGACTTTTCCCCGGCGCGGAGTGTCGGGTTGACTTTTCCCCGGCACGGAGTGTCGCTGATCGACTTTTCCCCGGCGCGAAGTGTCGCGGGTCGACTTTTCCCCGGCACGGAGTGTCGCTGATCGACTTTTCCCCGGCGCGGAGTGTCGGTGGTTGACTTTTCCCCGGCGCGGAGTGTCGCTGATCGACTTTTCCCCGGCACGGAGTGTCGGGTTGACTTTTCCCCGGCGCGGAGTGTCGCTGATCGACTTTTCTCCAGCGCGGAGTGTCGGGTTGACTTTTCCCCGGCACGGAGTGTCGCTGATCGACTTTTCCCCGGCGCGGAGTGTCGGGTTGACTTTTCCCCGGCACGGAGTGTCGCTGATCGACTTTTCCCCGGCGCGGAGTGTCGGTGGTTGACTTTTCCCCGGCACGGAGTGTCGCTGATCGACTTTTCCCCGGCGCGGAGTGTCAGTGGTTGACTTTTCCCCGGCACGGAGTGTCGCTGATCGACTTTTCCCCGGCGCGGAGTGTCGGGTTGACTTTTCCCCGGCACGGAGTGTCGCTGCTGGACTTTTCCCCGGCGCGGAGTGTCACGGGTTGACTTTTCCCCGGCACGGAGTGTCGCTGATGGACTTTTCCCCGGCGCGGAGTGTCACGGGTTGACTTTTCCCCGGCACGGAGTGTCGCTGATCGACTTTTCCCCGACGCGGAGTGTCGGGTTGACTTGTCCCCTGCACGGAGTGTCGTTGATCGACTTTTCCCCGGAGCGGAGTGTCGCAGGTTGACTTTTCCCCGGCACGGAGTGTCGCTGATCAACTTTTCCCCGGCGCGGAGTGTCGGGTTGACTTTTCCCCAGCACGGAGTGTCGCTGATCGACTTTTCCCCGGCGCGGAGTGTCGGGTTGACTTTTTCCCGGCATGGAGTGTCGCTGATCGACTTTTCCCTGGCGCGGAGTGTCGCGGGTCGACTTTTCCCCGGCACGGAGTGTCGCTGATCGACTTTTTCCCGGCGCGGAGTGTCGGGTTGACTTGATTCCGAGGCGGAGCATAATTCCGGTAGGGAGGGTAGATATCCCGAGGCGAAGCATGATTTCGACATGGGGTAAGTTCTGGGACGGAGCATGATTCCGCCATAAAGGTTGTTGGTTTGATTTGATTTGGGTTGACATCAGCATCGCTACAATGGAATATAGTACCAGGAGCGAATCATCATCTGTCTTGAAAGGATTTGGGATTTTTTTTTTCGTTTGGCATCTGCATTGCTGCACTGGAATGATACCAGGAGCAACTCATCATTTGCCCCGAAAGGATTTGGGAAATTTTTTTTGCCAGCATCTGCATTGCTGCACTGGAATGATGCCAGGAGCAACTCATCATGTGCCCCGAGAGGATTTGGGAATTGGTGGCTTAGGAGACAGGTTTAGATCCCTGTCACCTAAGGCTTTTCCATTTTGTGGGCCGTAAGGGTCTCACAAAGCATTTTCTCCCTACGGATCGTAAGGATCCCGTAGGTGTATTTTCTCCTTAGGAGTCGTGGGGACTCCTAAGTGTGTTGCTCCTTTGTGAGTCGTAGGGATCTCACGCGGGAATTTTCTCCTCACAAAGTCGAGAGGACTTTGTAAGTGTATTTCATCTCTTTTTCACGAGTTTGCGCCCTTTCGGGTTTTCACAAACTCGCCGGCAGTCCTGCTGTTTTTACTCACGGAGCCCTTTCGGGTTTTCATCCGTGCCCATTTTGCTTGTGGACATACCATTTTATTTATTTATTGTTTTCATTTTTTTCATTTTTTTTGGACTTTGAATGCGGTCTCACCAGTACGACTTGGGAGAGATTGGGATCGTTTTACGCCCGTGGATTGTATACGGTTTTGCAGGATGTATGATCCAGACCGTAGGGCCATAAAAAAATTTGGGGCTTTGTTGGCGTCTACATCGCTGCACTGGAATATGGTACCAGGAGCGACTCATCATTCGCCGTTGGGGTATGGGATTTGGAATTTGGTTGGCGTCTGCATCGCTACACTGGAATATGGTACCAGGAGCGACTCATCATTCGCCACTTGGGGATTTGGAAAGCAATGGCTTAGGAGACAGGTTTAGATCCCTATCACCTAAGACTTTTCAATTTTATAGGCCGTGAGGGTCCCATAAAAGCATTTTCTCCCTGCGAGTCGTAAGGATCCCGCAGGTGTATTTTCTCCTTAGGAGTCGTGAGGACTCCTAAGTGTGTTTTTCCTTTGTGACTCGTAAGGATCCCACAAAGGTTTGTTCTCCTCATGTATCGTGAGGAACATGAGTGGATTTCCCTCGTTTCTAGTTTAATGACTTAGAGGTCGACTGTTTCCAGTTTAAAGACTTAGAGGTCATCTGTTTCCAGTTTAACGACGTGGTGGTCATCTGTTTCTAGTTTAACGACTTGGAGGTCATCTGTTTCCAGTTTAGAGACTTAGAGGTCTACTGTTTCCAGTTTAACGACTTAGAGGTCATCTATTTCCAGTTTAACGACGTAGAGGTCATCTGTTTCCAGTTTAACGACTTGGTGGTCATCTGTTTCCAGTTTAAAGACTTGGTGGTCATCTGTTTCCAGTTTAAAGACGTAGAGGTCATCTATTTCCAGTTTAACGACGTAGAGGTCATCTGTTTCCAGTTTAAAGACGTAGAGGTCATCTGTTTCCATTTTAAAGACGTGGTGGTCATCTGTTTCCAGTTTAACGACGTAGAGGTCATCTGTTTCCAGTTTAAAGACGTAGAGGTCATCTGTTTCCAGTTTAAAGACGTAGAGGTCATCTGTCTCCAGTTTAAAGACGTAGAGGTCATCTGTTTCCAGTTTAAAGACGTGGTGGTCTATTGGATTGATTTGGAATTTTGGGATAGGGGCCGGCATCAGCATTGTTAACACTGAAGCACATGTGCCAGGACACATGAGTGGGTCTTCCCAATGGAGCATAATTCCAAAGGCGGAGGCCAGCCGCGTAACTGGTGGTTGCGATGGGGCATGGGTATGAGGAGAATTATTTGAGCCCGTGGATTGTATACGGCAGTCAATTTGGGGACTGGCCGTAGGGCCGAGGGAATTTTGGAAAATCAGATTTTTGTTGGCGTCTGCATTGCTGCACTGGAATAATGCCAGGAGCAACTCATCATCCACCCTTGTTTTTTTTTTGTTTTTGTTTTACCGCGATTACTCTATCATTTCAGCTTTTCTTATCGCGAAGGTCGCGATTGCCCTATCATTTCGGCTTTTATTCGCGGTTGCCCCATCATTTCGGCTTTTATTTCATCTTTATTTTACTCGCTGATTTTTATTGCGAGTTGCCCCATCATTTCGGCTTTTATTTTTTTTCTTTTATTTACACACATTTTTTTTGCATTTTTTTTTTTACATTCCCAGTTTAACGACTTAGAGGTCGATTATTCCCAGTTTAAAGACTTGGTGGTCTGTCAATCCCAGTTTAACGACGTAGTGGCCAGCGGGTGTTCCCAGTTTAACGACGTGGTGGTCCTTTTTGCTTATCCCAGCTCCTTGAACTTTGATCTTGGCAGAGCTGTGTTGATGACCTAGCTCTGTGGCTTGCCGACACATCCGAGGATTGTGAGGTTTTTCCCAGCTTATATTGGTCCTCTGCCCAATCTTTGAAAATATAGCAATCTTCGATGGTATGACCCACCACTCTATGATATGGGCAGTATATGGGATTGCCGGTCATGTTCATTTCCTGTGGCCTCTTTGGAACAGGCAGTTGCAGACCGTTGTTCAAGGCGTCCATGAATATTTTGCGGACTTCATCCCTCCTTAAGGAGTATACCTTCTTCTTTCTCTCCATTGGAGTAGGTGCCTTTGCCGATGCTGGTCCTCGAGGCACATGTCTGGGAGGATTAGGTTCCCGAAAGGCTTCGGACTCCATTTGCATGAAATCGGCGATTGTAGCTTGACTGTTTGCTAACACGCCTTTAGACAGTTCTATCTCTCCCATCTTGTATTGCCTTTCGACCCAATCTTTGAAGACGAAGCAGTCCTCAATGGCATGACCTATCACCCTATGATAGGGGCAATATTTTAGGTCGCTGATTATATTCTCTTCTTGCGGTCTCTTTGCTTCTGGCAGTTGTAGACCGTTTCTTAGGGCGTCCCTGAATATCTTGTGGACATTTTCCCTCTTGAAGGAATAGACCTTTTCCAGCTTCTCTTTCAGAGACGATTCCCCCCCGGCATATGTATCGGAGGGACTGGAGGCTGATTGCGGCCGTTTTTCGCGAAGGCGCTCCGCTTTTAGGTTGAAAGGGATATCAGTTGGCTGCCCCCGGATATCAATCACTGGCTCATGAGCCAAAATTTGA
Organism: Agapanthus africanus; assembly: GCA_030015575.1. Taxonomy (NCBI): domain Eukaryota; kingdom Viridiplantae; phylum Streptophyta; class Magnoliopsida; order Asparagales; family Amaryllidaceae; genus Agapanthus; species Agapanthus africanus. Next base: position 103,895,306 of record JASDDO010000019.1, read on the forward strand.
TTCTGCTGTAATTGCAATCGGACGACTTGGGTCGCGAGATCTGCCACGACGTTTGCCAGCTCGTCGACTTTGGAATAGACCTCGGCCATATTCTCATCCCTGTCCTAAAACTGCCTTTGAAGCCATTGGAATAATGCTTGTTCTGTAGTTCCGGATATGACAACAGGGTAATCTTTATTGCCTGAGCTCAATTCCGTAAGAACCATGGGCTCCTCTGGCTTATCGGCCTGAGCGGGCTCTTCATCATTTAGATTGAGCCGATGTTCGGTAGCGTCAACCAAATCATCACCATGGCTGTGAAGAAAAGGAGGGTTCGTTTCTTCATGTCCGGCCATGTAAACAGTGTGGATAACACATTCATCCATTCTTTCATCACTGGCAGCTGGTTTCGCGGAGCGGTCCGGGCTTTGGAAATTCATAAATTTTAATATGGCCAGAGCCCTAGCCCTTTTGTTGGCTCTATATCTGAGCCGCTTCTGCCTCAGCTTCTCTGCCTTGAGCGTCTGGCAGGCTTCTGCTCTCCGGGAAGCCGCCACAGGCCGAGTGATGGGGAGGCTTGAGAAGACACCCAATCGAGCAGTGGTCAAGGGCACCGCTGGAGCTTGCTCGGGATGCCTTGTTTCTTTGCTGGTGTTGATGGCATTGCCCCCAGCTGGGGCCGAGGAAAGTTGTTCAAACACCGACTTGCGTTTGTGTTGGGGCGCCCTTGAGATCACCACATTTGGTCTCCTGCCTTTCGAGACCTGTTTGTCTGCCACCGGGGCTTGAGGAGCCGGGATGGCGCCAACTGGCATGAACATGATAAAGCCGAATGGTAGCAGCGACTCCTCCCATTGTCGCCCGAGACTGGCCGGAAGGACCGTCCTGGAGTCTATCCTCATCGTGTAGGAGACGGGAGCTGAGTTCATCATCGAAGACATCGTCGGAAGGTGATTGCTTGAAGATCTGCACGAAAGAGCATTATTTTAGTATAAATACAGATATGTATATTGATTGAGTTCGCATGAACGCTTAACCCGAAATATGGGAGGAGAGATTGGTCCCACCGGGCGTGCCAGAATCTGTAGGGTGTTTTTCATCACCCCATTGAGATAGGAATACGCGTGCGCTTGTCAGGCGTACTACAGATTCCCCCTGCCTAGGGTAGGCCAGGGTTTAATGATTGTGGGGATCCGAATCTCCGGCAGCCGCGAACTAAGCCGTCGTTAATTACCCCTCGCCTTTGGAGCGAGGGAACCTCCGATTGACGGGTTAAACTGGTCATGCGAACCCAATGTGCAGTGTGCGTGTGTTGTGTTTTAAAAGGGGGTTTTGGATATATCGGGAGCCACGCAGAGTTTTTTACGGGGGTCCCGCTACCCGAATAGCGGCCTGGGGGTCAAGGGGGCTAGCAGCCCCCTTGCGGGGTGCGGGGCAGCGCCCCGTTAGAAATTTTTTTCTAACAGGACAGTGTCGTAGAGTATGTGTGTGTGTAAATATGTATACATATGTATAGATATACATATATATATATATATATAAGGGAAAAGATATCCAAAGGATGCGTAGGGCAGCACCTTGGGCGCTGTGCGCCTAGGTGCTGTGCGCTCAGGCGCTAGAGTGCCACGTGTCGGCACGTGGGCGCTCTGCGCTTGAGCGCTGGGCGCTTGAGCGCAAGCGCGCCACGTGTCGGCACGGGGCGACTTGCGCTCGAGCGCTTGTGCTGGAGCGCAAGCGCGCCACGTGTCGGCACAGGGGAGACTTGCGCTTGCGCTGGAGCGCAAGCGCGCCACGTGTCGGCACGGGGGAGACTTGCGCTCGAGCGCTTGCGCTGGAGTGCAAGCGCGCCACGTGTCGGCACGGGGAAGACTTGCGCTCGAGCGCTTGCGCTTGAGCGCAAGCGCGCCACGTGTCGACACCGGGGCGACTTGCGCTCGAGTGCTTGCGCTTGAGCGCAAGCGCGCCACGTGTCGGCACGTGGGCGTTTTGCGCTCGAGCGCTTGAGCGCAAGCACGCCACGTGTCGGCACGCGGGCGCTCTGCGCTTGAGCGCCGGCGAGAAAGGGAGGCTTTTAGCCTAAGAAACAAAAGCTATGCTTCAGAAAGGAAATATTTATTATGTATATATGTATGGAGTTAAACTCCTATGATGTTTTGAAGCTGATGAAGGGGTTCTTCTTCTTCCTCCTGTTGCTTGGCCGGATCTTGAAGATCAAGAAGTAGGAGATTTTAAAAATCACTCCTTTTTGAGATCTGATTGGAGATCTGAGTTCCCCTTTGTGGGTTTTGTGGTGGAAAACTACTTAGTTTTGGAAAAAAAAGAGTAAAACTCTTGATTTAATTCAAGAGAAATGAGAAGGTTTAGAACCTTGGAGAAGGAGCAGGAGGCACGAAGAACCCTAGTTTTGGGGGGAATGAAAAGTATGTTTTTTTTTATTCATCATGTTGCCTTTTATAGGCTTACATATTTACATATAGCCCCTTGGGCTTTACAAAAATGGCATTTTAGCCATCCCATGGCTCATGTGCCATTTCATTTTTGCATATAAGCTATGGGCTTACAAAATATTGGCTTTATGCCCATTTTGCATACATTCATGTATAAAAAATTACATAAAAATTATTTATTACATGATTTTTTTTGTTGGCATGGCGGAAGGCCGGACGCTTCGTGTTCGGGCTCGACCTGGGCATTGGCCCACTTGTTTGGACTTGGGCCCACCTGGCTTGGGGTTGACCTTGACTTTGACTTGGTCAACCGGGGTGCAAATTTTGACTTCAACAATGGTATATTCATGAATTTTGGGATTCCTTTGTTTAGAAAATATGGAATTTATTATATGTATTTAAAATAGATAGTTTGATAATATTATATATAGTTATTGGAAAATAAATTTGTTTATTAAATATAAATCACGTTTTCTTAAAATTTATAATAAAAATTCCATCGAGATCTTATGCTCCGTGAGGAGGACTGTATCTCGCCCTACTAGTCCGATGGATGTGCGATAACCCACACCAACCAAATCAGATTCTCCAAGAGTGGGTTGTAAGGACATAATCGTAAGGAATTTAATTAAAACAATTTAAAGAAATACGGCTTTTAATAATTTAGGGTATTTTAATGCAAAATTGTATTTGTCCCACAAAATATTGTTTTCAAGCCATCGTGCTATATCAAGATGTGTGTTGTGATGAGGTAGGACATTATCTCGTGAGATTTTTCTAAAGGTAATACGAGTAAACATGATAAAATATGTCGAATGTAAAGTATGTGGTATTAAACTGTAAAAGTGCAATAAACATGGTTTTACATGGAGTTTTATAGTGAAATTGGTTTCTAAATTTTAGTTAATATTTAATAAGCAAGGTATAATAATTTGGATAATTGTTTCCTAAGAAAAATTGTTATTTTAAAGAGAATAGAATTTAAAAGTCGGTTAACTCCACTAACCGACGTCATTTGAAAAGAGAACTTGTTTAATAGAGAAGAGAGGAGAAAAGAAGGGACTTACTAGATTAGTGTAGGGAGAAGAGGTGGAGGAAGCTTTTGAAAGTTTCGTGGAGTCGTGGGATCGCCGGAATCTTTCCGAATTATCGCCGGAACTTGACATTGGCTAACTCCACTTGTACAACTTATTTGACTTGGAAAAATTTGAGAGTTTTGATAATGGAATTCAGAATAGAGAGAGCTAGGTATGGGGTGGTATTTATAGGATTGAATTAGGGTTTAGGGAATTAAAAATGAGAATTAAAATGAATTAAAACATTAGTAATGGTGATTTTTAATCCTCTAGTTAATTGCAGGAAAAACAAACAGAAGAGAAGTAGTGGGGGAGGCCAAAGGGTGTTGGGGGAAAATTTGGGAGCATTCCCCATGGGGGCTCGGTGCCGCCGGCCTATGGAGGAATCTCGACAGTCCATCAAGTGAGGTGGGGTGTGGGATTGGTGCCACGTGCCATGGTCTGTTCATATAACCTTCAGCACATATTTAATTAATCCGACTTTTCATTTTTTCGTGTTTTGCATGTGTAAACTTTTGGGCTTCCAAAAAGTTTAAAGAAAAAATATTAAAAATAATATGTGGCTGGGGGAATTTGAACACAGGGGCCATGTCACAACAGTGCAAAGTTTTACCAATAAGCTACAAGTGTTTTCTTGTTGTTCTTAAACAAGAAATACTTTTAAGTTGTGCTCAGGCTAAGTTATTCCTTTATTTATTTTAAAAATAAAAAAAATTTATACAGAAAGTTCAGGATCGTTACATATATATTATAATATATTATTTAAAACCAAACCTTACTCTCTCTCTCTTCCTCTCATTATTCTTCCCCACAAGCAAAACCCAAAAACCCTAACCTGCTCCCTTGTCGCCATCGTTCGTCCCTTCACCAGCACCGCCCTCTCATCACCACAACCTCCACCTCTTCCTTTCCTCTCCCCGACGACCCAAACCTAAACCCTAGCGACCCCGACCCAAGAAAACCCATACCCCGCCGGCAACCCTTGTCGCCGATTGACCCAACCACCATCACGGTCTCCCTCGCAACCTCACCCTCTTCACCTCCTCTCCCTGCAACCTCAGAACACTACCACTACCGACTCTACACAAAGCGCCCGATCACCTCCAAGCTCACAGCTACACCCTGCCACCTCACCGTCGCCGACCTCGTCACCTCGCCACCTCATCGCTATCTCTCCTCTGCTGTCCCTACCTGCCTGAAACCCCATAGCAAACCCCTATCTTCTTCTTCTTCTTCTTTTCTTTCTTCTTTCTTTTCTTTTCTTGATTCCGTCCGTCTCGCCGGAGTTGCGCGCGTCATCGACGATCCAGACGACCTAGTCACCATTGTCATCTAGTCCAACTGCGCACGTAAGTTTTGCATCGCGACGTTATTTCGATGTCGGACGTGATATTCGTATCTCAACGTGAGATCCGATCAGGCAAGTTTTAAACTTGCAACATGCTATTTTATTATATCAATAGTTATTTAATAAATAATAGTGCATGTGTTTTATTATTCGGCAAATATTACAAATTTACAGTTTTATAGCATCCGTCTGTATCCGGACCGATAATAGTTTGTTTAGTTACATGCTGGAATATCATGATAATATCATACTAGTATATCAGTTCAATATGCTATCTAGATTGCATCATACATGGTAATGGACGTATAATAGTTATTACAGATAGATACATATGCATCCTGGCATCAGTTGTGTTTACCGTGTTTCGACATTGATTACGGTTTTACATTGGGTATTTATTTTGGTTAATATACATTACATGACATGTTCACGATACATTACCAAACTTGTTACTTAGATCTTATTGCTAATGCCAACAATTCTGAATTGTTGTCCTGACGGACGTGACTTGTTGTTTGCATAGACAAAACATGTACTTGCTTGATCCTGTATTGGCATTAGATTTATATCATCAATACCTGACTTGAACACAAAATATTGGGGAAAAGGGGAAATCAAGAATATAACCGAAACGTAACTCAAAAGGATATTATTATTGTTTGCCGTGATTCCGGGCATTACGGAATAAATCATTGTTTGCCGTGATTCCGAGCGTTACGGAATAAATCATTGTTTATTGTACCGTGGTCCCGTAGGGAATGAACGGGATATATTGTACCGTGGTCCCGTGGGGGCATGAACGGGATATATACTATTGAGTTGCGATGAGGATTACATTAATTGATTTCAAAGACTTGTAAAATAGATAACCCAGAAGCACAGATTTTAGGATACATCACATACATATAGCTCACTATTTATATCTGTGTTATTTATTTACATTCTTATTAAACCATATCATCATACCCTAGTTATTACTATTATTTTGATATTATGATGCATTAATGTCCGGGGTTTGCATAGCCCGGTTCCTCTACTTTTATCGCAGACAGATCAGGAGTACCTCAGTAAGCAAGCCGAGTAATGAGAAGTTAGTTGTTTAGTTTAGAGATGCTTAGTTTATTTATTTAAGCAAATTTATTTTTATTAATGTGAGCCCATATTGGGACGTAATTCAGATAGTGTTTATTGGATCTTAATTCGTTTATGCTTTATGCATTTTCTTGATTTTATTTATTGTGGCAGATGGACATGTATTAGCTAGATTATATATTTTCCTGTACTTGATATCCGCTTGACAACCGTAATGTGACTGTGGAGGGATGATTCCTTACCATAGGTAGTATGGTTGGCTCTATCACGTGCTGTGTTTACATATCTTGAGAAACGGGGCGTGACAATTGTGAATGGTTTGTATCCACAAGATTGATAGTGATTATAATCCTTCGATTTATAGTGTAAGTATATTTACTTTGATCTTATTATTTTTTGTTGTTATTATTTTTTCAATTTCTATTGTCTGTTGAGACGTAGTGTTAAGGATTTTGATTGAATGAGGTTTTTTTTTGCAGGAATCTCTGTTCTCGGATCAAATTTAAACTTTCTTTAAAAAATTGGAATCGATGATATTTCGATCTTAGTAATTTTTATTGTTATTTTTAGTTCAATTTCAGGTGTGGATCCAGAAGATTGATAGTGACACTAATCATTCGAACTACTGTGTAAGCATGTTTACTTTGATCTTGTTCCCCTCCGAAAGACGCGCAAGACAGACGTCTTGCCTGAAATACGGGGCAGATGCTAATTGATGCTATCCGTCCACCTCTCCGAAGATGCCAAGTTGATTTATGGCACTGTGTATCGAAGGTTTAAACGGATGCGGCCGATATAGCAGACTTCGTCAGATTCCCCCTCGCTTGAGAGGTTTTTGATTGTGGGGACACTCTTCCCTGCAGGCGCAAGCCCCTACAGTTAATTATGCTACCGCATCGCGGTAACAACTTTCTCCTTATCTATATGTTCACTTCGTGTCGTGGGTGTTTGTTTTGTTTGTGGTTGCCCGTGGATTGTATACGGAGACTAAGTTATGTTGTCGCCCGTAGGGCGTGGACTAGTCCAAATCCGTATTTTTCTTAGATTTAGGTTTGGGGGGTTGGGTTTAAGGATACGTTAGCCTTATTTGAGGCTAAGATCAACTTAAACGTTTGTTAAGGACACGTTTGTCTAATTTTAGACTAAGATCAACTTAACGGGATCGTTTAGATCCGACAAGAGAGCAATTGGGCTCTATTGTTTAGTTTAATGACATTGCGGTCAATAATTAGTTTAAGGACATTACGGTCCAATGTTAGTTTAAAGACATCGCGGTCGGTGTTAAGGACATCATAGTCCGTAGATTTAAGGACTCCACAATCTGTTGTTAGTTTTAAGACATCACGGTCGATATTAAGGACATCATAGTCTATGGGTTTAAGGACTCCACAGTTCGTTATTAGTTTTAAGACATCACGGTCGAGGTTAAGGACATCATAGTCCGTGAATTTAAGGACTCCACAATCCGATATTAGTTTTAAGATATCACGGTCAAGGTTAAGGACATCATAGTCCATGATTTTAAGGACCCCACAGTCCGTAAAATGTATGGTTGTCGAGACTCGTCACCTCTTTGAAGACGTTGAGGAATTACAACGACGAATATCAAAGGAGTGAAGAGATGTACCCTCGAACCGGGTGTAAATTTATTGCAAGAGCAGGTAAGCTCAGTTCAATTTAAGTTGAGTACTTATGGCCAGAATTGGGCTAAGTCCAGTTTAAAAAAAGTTTAACATTTTTATTTATGTTCTGCCTGTTAGACCTTTATTTGGGCTCTGCCCTTTTAATAATGCCAAGCATTGGGCTCTGACATTGGATGCAATTAAATGCATAGCATTTATCAGGAGCAAAATGGTGTTCATATAGTGCGCCACGTGGCACGTCAGGCGCTTTGCGCCAATAAAAGAGCGCGTTGCGCTAGCGCATGCGAAGGTGACACGTGTCACGCTCAGTGCTAAGCGCCGGTTTGTTAGCGCACTGCGCTTTTAATTCATGAGCGCGCTGCGCTGGTTCGTGGGTGCGCCAGTGAATGACACGTGGCGCATTTGGCGCTGAGTGCCAACCCAAGAGCGCAGTGCTCTGTTTTCAGGAGCGCAAAGCGCAAGCTGTGTCTGTGGTTGACACGTGGCATGTTATGGCGCTGAGCGCCAGTCCAAGGAGCGCAAGGGCGCGGTTCATGAGTGCAATGCACTGTCCAATAGCGCAAAGCGCGTTTTGATCAATTTTAAGATCAAAGAACAAGTTTTTTGTTCTTCAAAGGAGGCCTTGCCTCAAGATCCAAGAACCAAAGTTCTTGATCTTTTCAAAAGGCTCTGCCTTTATGGATCAAGAGATCTGTGAATGAAGTAAAGTACTTCTTTATTTTAAGGATTGGATCTTTTAATCCTTTATGTTTAATAAAAGATCTTGGTCTTTTTTTTATAGATCTAAGATCTTTTTTAGAAGAGGATTCTTCTTTTTATGAGATGTTTTCATCTCTATTGTTCAAGAATTAATCGTTTTTACCTTTAACGATGAAGAAATGATCTTCTTTTTTCAAAGACTTGCCTTTCTTTCTTTTTTGAGTTCTTCTCAAAGTTTGCAGAGGGTTTTTTTTTATATGAGACTTGAAGTCTTGGGCCTTTTTGTAAAATCAAGTTATGGTTTTAGTAGTACGGAACGTGACCCCTTTTATATAGGGCCAATTGATTTGTTAAATTAGTTGAAGAGATCTTTCTCTGATTGATTTAGGGGATATTTCCCCACCGTTGGATCTTTGATCATAGGGCTTCTGTTTTACAGAAGGCAATCTTCTTGTTGTCAACAAGATTGGAAAGATCTTTTCAGAACAGAATTTTAATTCTGATTAATTAATAATTTATTATTATTATTAGATCTTTTGATCTAACGGTGGGGAATTCTTTTAATTCCAGCGCTGGCGCACTTGGCGCTGAGCGCATCTGTGTTTGACACGTGGCGCGCAGCGCAACTGCGCTAGCGCACCTGTGTTTGACACGTGGCGCGCAGCGCAGAGCGCTGGATCTGAAACGTTGCTTCAATTTTTAAAATTTAAATTTTGAAGCAGAGCTTTGCTCTGATTGGGATGCGCTGCCTAGGGCGCGGCGCTCCTGGCGCTGGCGTGTCTGCTTTTGACACGTGGCGCGCAGCGCACGGGATCTGAAGCGTTACTTCAATTTATGAATTTTTGAATTCAAAACAGAGCTTTGCTCTGATTGGGGGAAACAAATACCCCCCCTCCCCGTTGCGCTCACGTGGCGCACACTGTGAGTGCGGCAGTGACAACATCTGAGCCCTTGGATCAACTCAGAAGTTGAGGAGGCGGTTCAGCACCTATAAATAGGACCCTTGGTCCTCAGATGATTATCATCTTCTCCTCAAGAATTTTTTATTTCAGAGCCATGCTCTCTTGTTCAAGAACTTTCAAGAGTTAGAACTCTACTAAATTTAGGTAAAAATTAGATTAAATTAATTCTAATAAATTGGGGTTCTTACCTATTAGCAGAGCCTTGCTCTCATAGATCTTTTGATCTAAAGAAAACCCCTTTAGGGTTTCATAAACAGAGCCTTGCTCTCATGAACCCATAGATCTAAATAGATCTTTTCTTAGGGTTTCTTAGCCCAGGAGTCAGAGCTCTGCTCTTTTGACAATATAGATCTTTTGATCTTTTGATGAAGAACTCTTAAGAGTTTTTCATGGATCTTTAAGATCCCAGAATTTTAATTCTCAGGAATTAATTTTCATTAATCTTTGATGGATTTTCCATCATTATTACAGAGCTAGGCTCTTTAAGAAATTTTATTCCCTCATGACCAGAGTTTGACAAGTGTCACTCTGTTTATAGAGCTTTGCTCTGAAAGGGAGATTTTCTCAATCTCTCGAGGGATTTCTCATCAATGAGAATATTCTTTGAGAATTTCCTCATTAATTGACAGTCTCATCCAATGATGAGGCTTTGTCTTATTAATTGATGCATTATCATCTGGATTTTGTGGGGGTCCCCTTTGGTCCCCTCTCCACTGCATTGCAGTGTGGTACAAATTTTAAAGCACCGAGCGTCGGGATTTCTTTTTAAAATTAAATTATGACACTGATAACTGAATTTTGTTCCTTTCTTGCAGGCGACATGTCTCCTGATCTCTCTTTCCCGTTTTTCCGCTCAGAGGGAGGATTCCCTGAAACACCGGTAGACCGGGAGGTTCTTGCTCTTATTAAGGACTATGACCCGGAGTACAAAAGCCTTCACCTGTGGGGTAGGTGGTACGACCAAATAATCAAAGGTCGCCGAAGCTTCTCTTGTGCGACGCCATCGGATCCGATCTCATCGATCTCGTATGCAGATATACCCCCGGTGAACTATGCCGTGGAGGTCGTTAATTGGACTTCGAAGGGTTTTCTTCAACCTTCGATCGCTGCCATACCCATGCAGCTGCCAGCAGCCTTGGATATTTTGGGGCAGCGCATATGCCAGGGCGAGTCGTGCCCTTGGGGACAACCCTACAACATTGGGTTAACTCCTCGACATTCGGCCGGGTATTTGCAGTGTGCCAGATACATTTTGTCAGCGAAGAAGGCACATTTGCTGAAGATCGGTCTATACCCTGCGGTTTACACCTCGTTGTTCGAGTATTCTGCTCCTCCGACATGGTGGATTAAGGCGTTCGTGGAGCAATGGAACATCCCCACCCATACCTTTCTTCTAATGGACAGGGAAGTTTCCATCTCTCTAGAAGAATTTGCTGAGATTTCCGTTCTGCCGGTGAGGGGGGAGCACTATGAGGAGCTACTTCCTCCGGACGAATACGTTTTTGCTACCAAGCCGTTGGTGATGGACTTAACGCCAGAGAACGCTATTCAGCACCAGTTTCCAAGTCTGATAAAGGTATTGAATATGTATGAGAGTCTTTTCTTGGAATCGAAAGGCCGGGGAGTTAGTTTCGCAGACTTCATTGCCCGCTTTCTTCGACCGGAGATTCTATCGCAACGGGGCGAAAATTTGCCAAGGTCGATGACCCCTTCGGCTTTGGCTTAGATTGTCGACCAGTACTGGAAGACGATCAAAAGAGCTTTTATCTCCCCGATGCCGCAATCATCCCTTTGTCGGAAATCGCTGCTCCGGGGCATCGACGAGGAGACTTTCTTTCTCGGGTTTCTGGGGCTATGGTTGTGCTGGTTCGCGCTCCCCATACACCCTCGCTATATGAGGCCGTCCGTCTTCTACCCGGCACATCGAATGGTGACTGGCATACAATTGGCCATCGGGATTGCCAGGTTGGCCCACCTGTACCATGGTCTTAGCGTGGCGGCGGACACAACTATACCAGGGGTGCAAGCTGCCAATTTCCCGATGCACTACTTTACTTCGTGGATGGAAATGTACGTGCTCGGGATATTTGGTATTCATAAAAGACCCTTGTTTTACGAGAAGTACAGATTCCAGAGAATTATGCGGCTGATCGATGCTTCTATCGTGAATCCGCCTCCGCGGGAGGCTAAGGGGTTGCTACTTCGTCCGCGCACGGTCGGAGCGGGTATATCTTTTACGGATAAGGTCCTGACAATCGGCCCGGAAACCTCCAAGGCGGTGCTGGCGTTGCGCGATAATTTCAAGGACGGGGCTTCCGTGTTGAAAGCCCGGGAGATTCTACATCTATACTCCATCAGGCCGGGCTTCCTCGTATTCAAGCAAAATGAGGCGGCGCTTTTTATGAGATACAACCCCCATCGTTTTTCTCAGCAGCTAAGTTATAACCGGGGGTCCTACTGGAGGCATTTTTGGAAGAGCCTGCGGCCACCAGAGAGGGAATACGGAGCGCATTGCATCACTTTATGCGGTTAAACACGGGCTCCCACTTCTTCATTAGCGAGCCGAGTTGCATTCCATGGGCCCTCAACGTATACGGGGCTTGGTATCAGCACGCGATGGGCGCTGTCATCAGGGAAGAGAAGCAGCTGCTGCTTGATCGCAAGGGTACGCCCTCCGCCAGCGATCGCAACGTTCCTTTAAAGCGAAGGACCCCTGTCCCTCCTCCACTAAGAGGAGATGCTGGAATTGAGCATCCATGTGTGCTAATCCCCACGCGTGGACTGCCCCGCGATCCTGTGGACGTGCCATCAGCGCCCCGTGCTCCCGTGGAGACGGTAAACGTGGTTTCACCCGAATCTGGCATAGGCTCGGATATCGGGACTCGCCGTCCCAAGGTGCCCACGAAGCGTAAGCTGATTTTGGGTGCGACCGGAGTTCGCACGCAGAAGAGGAAGAAGAAGTCGATCCTCTCTGCTGATGTTGTATTTGGTCAGGAACCTCATGCTCCTTATAGCGAGGGCTTGAGTGAGTATGGGACCAATGATGGCCTATTCACGTCGCCAGACGACACTGATCTGGCGGCTGCCATCGTAGCTTAGCGATTGGCAAGGCACGACGAGTGGTTGGCTAAACTCGCGCAATCAGGTAATCATTAGTTGTATATTTTTTTTGTCATTGCATCGTACCTCTATCGTTGTTCTTGACTAACGCTTTTCCTTCTTTAACAGGCATTTCTACCGAAGAAGCCCTCGCTGCTTCTCTCAAGACTTTCGAGGAGGAGGAACGACTTAGAGTATCCTTAGGCCTTGGTACATTTCGGTTCGCTATGTTTCTGCTTCCATTTCTTATGAGTAATCTGACCCTCTCTTTGTCTTATCGCAGGGACTACAAGACCCACCTCGCAAGCCAATGCGGGAATTCTCCCCGGGCCAGCTACCGAAGTTTCGGCCTCTTCAGGATTGCCGCAAGAGGCCCTACTTAAAAAACCGATGATGGAAGCCTTGACGGCTCTGGAGGTAACCCTGAATGCGGACGACGACGCCTTGCTGAAGGAGGCTTCCAAAAGGTCTGTCGTGACGGCCAGGGAGGAAAGGAAGCGCCTGAGGCGCGCAACAAGGGAGCGTAGCGCTGCTTTGGCTGCGGGAGTGGGTTCAAGCGCCATTACTCCCGCTGCTACTCCTTCAGAGGAGCTCCCGGTTGCCTTGTCTACTGCCCATAGACGGGTGGCACGTGCAGCTCGGGAAGCCAACGGTAAATCCACCTCAGGTAATGTGTTTTTGAGGCTTTGTTGTTAAAGCTTTAAACTATCAGTTCTTATATATCTTGTCCTGTAGGGCCGAGCCTTACTGAGGGAGTGGCGGCGACCGTTGAGTCTGAGGGGGCAGTGGAGGAGGTAGCTGCTGAACCCGAGGCGACGGTAGGCGATGTAGCCATAGTTGCCGGGCCCGAGATAGTGGCTAACGAGACAGTCACGACTGCTATGCCCGAGATGGCTACCAATGCCGAGCCCGAGGTGGCGGCGGGTGAGACGGCTGCTACGGCCGAGCCTGAGGCAATAGTGGACGAAACGGCTGTTACAGACGAGCCTAAGGTAGTGATGGATGAGACGGCTGCGACCACTGAGCCCGAGGTGGTAGCGGGTGAGACGGCTGCTATGGCCGAGCCTGAGGCAGCAGTGGACGAAACGGCTGCGACCACTGAGCCCGAGGTGGTAGCAGGCGAAACGAATACGATCGCTGGGCACGAGATGGCCGCTCTTTCTCAAGAGTCGGGCACCGCTTCGATTATCGCTCTCCCTGCCTACAGTTCCTTGTCGTCTCCTGGCGTCGCTAGCGTGACGACGACTCCTGTGGAGTCAGGGGATGAGGCAACAGCAGGTGAGACCACCCCAATGGAGGAAGGGGACGCCACTGTTGCATCAAGTGACGCCCTCATCACGGCTCCGGCTGGTGACTTATCAGGTAAATTTTGGGTCACCGCCCTTCTTTCTTTATTCTGCAATCCTTCCTGATAGGGTTTATCTTGTTTCTAACGCAGGTGCGGCTAGTGCTGATGCCGCGTTACCCGAGGGAGCGCCGTCAGTTACCGCTCTGACGGTGACCACTTCTCTTCCTTCTCTCGCACCATCTCAGATGCTGGAAGGTATGGATTTGTGATCCACCGGTCTTATCTCTAGGCTGTATAATTTATGTACTGACGTTGCATTATTGTGTCTATGTAGGAGTCCTTTTTGACCACTTGTACCAGGTGTTGCACCCACATTTCTCCTTCTTGTCAAAGATTAGGCCACCTGCTGGTGTTGGTGAGTACTTTCTTTAAACGACGTCCTCTTCTTTGACGGGCAGTCGCATTATTGCTAAATCTTCTGTATATTTTTTGTAGCCTTACGAATTGAAAAGGGAAACGATGTTGTCGTTGCGCCACCAGTACTCCCAGCTCTGCCCCCTGCTACAGCCGGTACAGAAGACTCTACTTTTTGCGTGTTTTCTTTATTTCCTAAGCCGACCTCTGATTATGATCTATTTTGCAGCAATCACATTGACTCCAACCCCATTCGAGTCTCGTATTATAATGCCGGCCGGGCCCTTTTCCAGGCGTCCACCATCCAAAGGTGCTGTGACCAGCCTACGCATGCTGAGCGAGTATATCGAGGAGTTTGACGCAGAGACTCCCACATCTGCTGCGGATTTTGCCACAGAGGTTAACCCTATGCTGGCCACGCTCATGAACTTTCATGGTGAGGGCGTCATTGAGTCTTGGGTTAATCGCTGCCGGGAGATCAAGGCTTTCTTGCATGAGCTTGAGCTTAAGCGTCCGGCACCTAAGATTCTGGCTATGAGCACTCAACGGGCGGCATGGATCGAGCAGAGCGCTTCTTACTTCTGCCATCTTGAACAAGAAGTGGCTTTAAAGAGAAGCGAATGTAAGGAAACTTCAAGCGAGTCTGCTCGACTGCATGCTGAGGTCGATGCGAACGCTGCTCAGTTGAAAGTTATCTTCGAAGGCCTTCTGCGATGTATCTCTGATGGGTTAACATTGAGGCAGAAGCTTGATGTCGTTGAGCGGGATGCACAAGATCATGAAGTAGCTCAGCGGGCCGTCGAGGAACAACTCTCGTCTTATTTGCAGCAGCGAGCCCAGGTCGAAGCAGAGTTGGCCGCGGCAGCTGATCGGGAAGAGGGGCTGAGGGAAGTGCGCGAGCGGTTGACTGGATTATTGAAAGCGCTTTCCTCTCAATAAAAATTTTGTACTATTTGTAATTTTGAATAAAATGTATTTGTTCTTTTATTCTTTCATAGGATGTATTTTGTACCCAATCAAATTCATGAATAAAAGATACACGTTCTTCGTAATTTCTTGTGTCATTTCTCTGCTTTCTTCTTTCTTGCTGTGTTGTTTGCCATGTGGCTTTAGCAAGTATGGTCTGTAGATAGCGTATAGTTGTCAGTCTTAGGCTCTTTGTAGAGTGGCGATAGCTTAGAAAACAGGGTTAGGATCTGTCACCTAAGACTTTTCGACTTTATGAGTCGTGAGGGTCTCATAAAGAATTTTCTCCCTACCGGTTAAGAGGATCCCGTAGGTGTAATTTTCTCCTTAAGAATCGTGAGGATTCCTAAGTGTGTTTTCTCTTGAAAGTCGTAAGGATCTCACAAGAGAATTTTCTTCCTTACGAGTCGTGAGGACCCGCAAGTGATGGGTGAAGTTGTCCTTATCCGCATTTCACGGAGACAGGGGTTGCTCTGGGTGCTTCCCACGGGTTCACTGCCGTGTTTGGCAAGACCAGGCTCCGCTCTGGACGTTTTCCATGATACCGTAGTTTAAAGACATCGCGGTCGAGGTTAAGGACATCATAGTCCGTGAGTTTAAGGACCTCACAGTCCAATGTTAGTTTTAAGACATCGCGGTCGAGGTTAAGGACATCATAGTCCGTGGATTTGAGGATTCCACAGTCCAATGTTAGTTTTAAGACATCACGGTCGAGGTTAAGGACATCGTAGTCCATGGATTTAAGGACTCTACAGTCCGATGTTAGTTTTAAAACATCGCGGTCAAGGTTAAGGACATCGTAGTCCGTGGATTTAAGGACTCCACAGTCCAATGTTAGTTTTAAGACATCGCGGTCGAGATTAAGGACATCATAATCCGTGGATTTATTTAAGGACTCCACAGTCCAATGTTAGTTTTAAGACATCACGGTCGAGGTTAAGGACATCATAGTCCGTGGATTTAAGGACTCCACAGTCCGATATTAGTTTTAAAACATCACGGTCAAGGTTAAGGACATCATAGTCCGTGGATTTAAAGACTCCACAGTCCAATGTTAGTTTTAAGACATCGCGGTCGAGATTAAGGACATCATAGTCCGTGGATTTAAGGACTCCACAGTCCAATGTTAGTGTGGTTACCGAGACCCGTCGCCTCTTTGAAGACGTTGAGGAATTACAACGACAAATATCAAAGGAGTGACGAGATGTACCCTTGAACCAAGGTAAAATTAATTTGAAATCATTATGGTTGATTGTTAATTTTAAGACATTACGGTCGAGGTTAAGGACATCATAGTCCGTGAGTTTAAGGACCTCACGGTCCGATGTTTGCTCTGGATGCTTCCCACGGGTTCACTGCCGTGTTTGGCAAGGACTAGGCTCCGCTCTGGATGCTTCACATGGGTTCACTACCGTGCTCTGCGAGGACCAGGATCCGCTCTGGATGTTTTCCACGGGGTCAGAAGTGACGTTATCCGCGTTCCACGTGACCAGGAATTTTGCTCTAGATGCTTCCCACGGGTTCACTGCCGTGTTCGGCGAGGACTAGTCTCCGCTCTTGATGCTTCACACGGGTTCACTGCCGTGCTCTGCGAGGACCAGGATCCGCTCTGAACGTTTTCCACGGGGTCAGAAGTGACGTTATCCGTATTCCACGTGACCAGGAATTTTGCTTTAGATGCTTCCCACGGGTTCACTGCCGTGTTCGGCGAGGACTAGGCTCCGCTCTGGATGCTTCGCACGGGTTCACTGCCGTGCTCTGCGAGGACCAGGATCCGCTCTGGACGTTTTCCACGGGGTCAGAAGTGACGTTATCCACGTTCCACGTGACCAAGAATTTTGCTCTAGATGCTTCCCACGGGTTCACTGCCGTGTTCGGCAAGGACTAGGCTCCGCTCTGGATGCTTCACACGGGTTCACTGCCGTGTTCTGCGAGGACCAGGATCCACTCTGGACGTTTCCATGGGGTCAGAAGTGATGTTATCCACGTTCCACGTGACCAGGAATTTTGCTCTAGATGCTTCCCACAGGTTCACTGCCGTGTTCGGCGAGGACTAGGATCCGCTCTGGATGCTTCACATGGGTTCACTGCCGTGCTCTGTGAGGACCAGGATCCTCTCTGGACGTTTTCCATGGGGTCAGAAGTGACGTTATCCGCATTCCACGTAACCAGGAAAATTGTTGATTATATCCGCATTTCACGGAGTTGGGATTTGACTCTCGGTCATCTGTATACCGCCGAGTCATGGAACTGGGAGTTGCCGCTGTTCCGCTTTGCTTGATGTTGTATCTGCTGAGACGAATGTTGAGATGATCTCCAGGCAATCTGTGACCCATCGAGATTTGGCTTCTTCTTCTGATGAAACCTGGGGAGGAGGAGTGTGATTCCTTCTTTGTTTGCGCTCCTGGATTGTATACAGGGATTGATATAATATCACCTGTAGGGCATAAATTTCATTTTTATTTTATTTCTTTCCGCGATGCTCTATCATTTCAGCTTTTATATCGCGAAGGTCGTGATTGCCCAATCATTTCGGCTATTTTGCGCGGTGCCCAATCATTTCGGCTATTTATTTTATTCTTACTCGCTGCTTTTTATTGCAAGTAGCCCCATCATTTCGGCTATTTTGCATGCATACATTTTTTACTTGCTGATTTTGTTGCAAGTTGCCCCATCATTTCGGCTATTTCGTATGCATGTGTGGCTCGCAAGCTTTTTGCTGCAAGCTTGGAATTAGACACCGATTTCGGCATCAGCACCGCTACAACTGGAATATTGCCAGGAGCGAATCATCATTTGCCTCTGTCGATATCGAACAAAGGTGGTTTAGCGAACAGGGTTAGGATCCTGTCGACTAAGGCTTTTGACTTCATGAGCCGTAAGGGTCTCATAAAGGTATTTCTCCCTGCGAACCGTGAGGATCTCGTAGGTGTGTTTTCTCCTTAGGAGTCGTAAGGATTCCTAAGTGCATGTTCTCCTGTAAGTCGTAAGGATCTTACAAGAGAGTTTTCTCTTTATAAGTCGAGAGGACTCACAAGGGTTGTCCATCGTGCGAACATATCCCTAGTCACGGATGGGACTTAGTTAGGGAAATGCTTATTCGCGCCTGTAACAACTCCAATTTTTGTATACATAAATTTGATTTAAATTTGAGGTATACTTGGAGTATTTAATGTTGCTGTTATCACTTTAAGTATCTATTTTCCAACAATAATTACAAGAAGGAGCTTGTAGCTCATTGGTAATACCTTGCATTGCTGAACCAAGCTACCAGAGTTCAAATCCCATGCCCCACATTATTTTTAGATTATTTTTCTTTTAAAATTCTTGGAAGCCCAACAGTCCACAGGCCATAACTCCCAAAAGTTGAACTGAACCCTAAAATCTAAATATACCAGGAGCTACGTCAGAGAATTCCACACCCGACGATCACCGGACTCGGCCGGACGGCCGAGTCCCCAAAACGAAAGTTTTGGATTTTCGTCTTCTAAACTCCCCTGTATACTCCAATTTAATGGATCGGTTCCCGAATTTTAAATACACCCTATTTACTACAAATTTTAATGTTTTTTCTTTAATTTTTACAATTTTTTTTTAAAATAAAAACCTTTCACCTATCCTACCCTAGCCTACCCTATAAATACACCCCCTACCCCCTACCCTCTCATCTCAAAACACTAGGTTTACTCTCTCAAAATTTCTACAAGAAGGGTGTACATTGAAATCGAGTTCACGGCGAAGCTCTGACGGAATTCCGGCGATGTTTTTTTTGAAACAACCGACGACGAAACGACGCCTCGGCCACTCATCTAGTTCCCCCATACTTTTTAGTATAGATCGAAACCCGTAAGTCCCATTCTTTCCTTCTTTCTACTTCTCTAAAATACGAAATTACGAAACCCGACGGAAATCGGAACAAACCGATTTCCGATTCGGTTTTCTATAAAATCTCACTTGTCACCAATTCCATAATACTTAAACTTATTCATGTTGACTATTAATCACATAACAACTAATTTGGACAAAGTTTCTACCATGAAATGATAGCTTTTGCAATATCGTATTTTTTCATTTTAATACCATAATGTTTATTTTTTCTTCTTCTAATCAATTCAATCATTTCTAAACATCTCTATCTTGACCATTAAACTTGTAAAAGTCAATTTGAATAAGTTTTCACACATGAAATGATAACCTTTTCAATTTACCGTATTTTTACACTTTAATACCATCATGTTTCAATTTCACATTTAACCCTTAAATTGCTATACATTTAAAGTAGAGCACGAGGTAACGACCTACCTCCACACACACGCAAATACAACCCTAAAATGATATCATCAAAACTTAGAATACGATAAAACGAAATTTTCATTAAAATACCATAATCTTTATAAAACCATTCTTAAAGGTTTTAGATTTGTTACACTTTTAAGTAAATATTTCTTACCAGGAAAATACGATAAGTTGTGGACATCGATCGTTTATCTAAACCTGACTTTGTTGTGTCTAGGCAAGTGTGTCTAAGGCAAGTGGTTACTTAATCAGGGCCACTACTTGTAGTGGAGAGCCTCCCACTTACCTGACACTTACCTAGCCGCAATTGGCGGTGAAGAGGCAATTTGAGACTTCTAACGACTTGTCATTTAGACCTTTTAGAAATAGGCTAGTTGGCTTAGGAAACCCTAGAATCTAAAATACGGAAAATTACACTTTCAAGTAAATACCTTTTACTTTATAAAAAACCGTTTTCTAAAGGATTAGTATTTTACAATCTTTGTAAAGCGCCGCTACAACCTATCTTTGGGGAACCCGTTCGGAATCGTGCGGTTTATCGCGCACCCTCGGGCTAGTAGTGCGAGATTCAGACCTCCGCAAGGAGCATTCGGTCTTGAAAGATTTAAAATACGACATCTTAAGAAAAATGAGATTTTTGAAATATAAAGTATTTATTAAAATTATTTTTTTGTATAAACATATATATATTTATCTTTTAAATACCTATTTTATTATAATATAAATTTTCCACCTTTTTCTAAAAATCAATAAAGAATAAAGGTTACACTAAAATACCATGAATTTCAAATAATCAATATTACAAATAAATACCATTATTTATGAAACTAGGATATTTTCATTTGAAATGTCACAATATAAAATCCACAACTCTAAAGACGAAAAATAAATACTTGAGGTGTATTTTGAAAAGTATATAAAAGTATTTTTACATAAAACCCCCTCAAGTTTATAAATTACCCTAAGGACCCTAGCAATTATAAGACTTCGATTCACATCCCTGATTGTCTGACTCGGGTTTGAGTCTGATTAATCTGACTTGAATACGATTCAAGTCAATCTATAATCTACAAGGTTCTAAGTCAATATGAACACATAAATCCATGAATCCAATTATCACAACTTGACTGAACCGAACAATGGATATATATTACTTATACATGATTCTCAGTATTCCATTTACATGACTCTACGGTTATAACCGTTTACTGATATTATGGTTTCGGTCAGTCAGTCAATCAATCATACAACCAATATAATTTACAAGATAACAATACAAACCAGACATCGCGGGGTTTAAGGGGTAGATTGGTACGGAAGGTGTTAAAGGTGGCACGAGGTGGTCAGATTTAACACACCTAACATGAATCCAGTTGTTTTTATACCGTGGCATAAACGGTACCTTGTACTATACGTGCCCTTAGTCTCTGGCATATAGAGACTCCTCTCGTATACACTGGCATCCTTCTGTACCAAGCTACAAACAACAGCGTTGACATAACATTACAACAATAGTTTACACTTTAAAATGTATCTTCTTATTCTGTTTTTATTTCTACTTCCCTCTTACCTTTGGGACTTACCGAGCGACCTGTTCGCTGACGACATTCTGTTTCTCTCTTCTTTGAATGTCGTCAGGTGATTTGGACCCGGCAGAGGTTGAGCCATCGCAAGAAGACTTGGAGCAGTTTACTGAAGACCTTGTACTGTAGTTTCATTATACACTTTTCTTTTCAGTACTTTTCATTTCCTGTTATGCCACTGTTTAGGCATCTTTTATTTCAGTTGTATTTCCTTTCATGTATTGTACAAAGAATGTTAATAAATAAAAGTTGCTGTTCTTTTTATTCTTGTTTCTTGTGTATTTATTTTATATTGCTTAGATACGCTTAGCGTATGTACTTCTGGGTACATACGTAGCGGACCTCGTCGCGTCCCCTTCACCGTACACTGGGAAGCGGGGCGTGACAGCGCCCGTGGATTGTATACAAGGGTCAGTGTTGCACCGCTTGTAGGGCAGTATCGGAGGTTGTGGGGGTTGCTTAAGAACAGGTTTAGGTCTCTATAGCTTAAGACTTTCAAATCTTATGAGCCGTGAGTGTCTCATAAGAGAATTCTCCTTACGAGTCGTAAGGATCTCGCAAGTGTAATTTCTCCTTAGGAATCGTGAGGATCCCTAAGTGTGTTGCTCTCTTATGAGTCGTAAGGATCTCACGCAGGTGGTTTCTCCTTACAAAATCGAGAGGACCTTGAAAGTGTCTTTTAACGAGATTGCGCCCTTTCGGGTTTTCACAAAACTCGCCGGTAGCCCTGCTGTTTTTACTCACGGAGCTCTTTCGGGTTTTCATCCGTGCCCATTTTGCTTGTGGACATACCGTTTTCTTTTTTCTCTCTTTTTTTTATTCTTTCTTTTTTTTTATTCTAACGAGGTTGCGCCCTTTCAGGTTTTCACAAAACTCGCCGGTAACCCTGCTGTTTTTACTCACGGAGCCCTTTCGGGTTTTCATCCGTGCCCATTTTGCTTATGGACATACCGTTTTCTTTTTTCTCTTTTTTTTATTCCTTTTTTTTATATATCAGCTTTGGGACGCTGCAATCCACTGTAGTTTATCGACATCTCGGTCAACGGCTAGTTTTAGGACATAGTTGTCCATTGGTAGTTTAAGGACGTTTCGGTCCGTCGTTAGTTTAAGGATGTTTCGGTCCGTTGTTAGTTTAAGAACGTTTTGGTCCGTTGTAAAGTAAGCCGGTTACTACTTGTAGAGTTTGGGCTTAGGAAGATAGCGAGCGGACATAGGCCGTGACTCGTCAAATGTAGTACTTCTTCAGGAAGCGACCGTTTATTGGCCTGAAAGGTCTTTCACCATGCATGTCCATGAGTAGATAGGCTCCACCCTGGTAGACCTTGTCTATGATGTATGGGCCTTCATAGTTCGGCTCGAATTTTCCCCGCTTGGCGCGATTAGGGATCATAGGTCTTTTGACCACTAGCACGAGTTCGCCTTGGCGGAATGTCCTCGGCATGGTCAATCTTTCATATGAACGCGTCATCTTTGCTTTATAAGCTTCCAGATTTTGCTGCGCCGGGAGCCGGGTTTCATCAAGGGCATCGAGTTCCTCAAGCCGAATGTGAGCGTTCTCCTCGTCCGTCAGCTCGTAATGATCTGCCACTCGTAGAGAGGGTAACTCTATCTCGAGGGGGAGTACCGCTTCTGTACCGAATACCAACGCGTACGGCGTTGTGTTCGTGGCCATCTTGAACGTAGTTCGATATGCCCAGAGAGCTTCTTACAGTCTCTCGTGCCAGTCTTTCTTATTTCGAGACACCGTCTTCTTTACGATCTTCATCAAGGTCTTGTTGAAAGCCTCAGCTCGACCGTTAGCTTGGGGATTATAAACTGAGGAGTATCTCCAGTCTATATTGTGCTGTTGTGCGAAGCGGCTAATCTTGTGGCTTCTGTAGGCTGGCCCGTTATCGGAGATGATCCGTCTCGGAGTTCCAAACCGATAAATAACATGCGTCTTGAAGAAGTGGAGGATATTCTCCGTCTTCACTTCCCTCAGCGGTACTGCTTCTGCCCATATAGAGAAGTAATCAGTCGTCGCCAAAATTAATCGATGTCCCATGGACGATGCTGGTTCGATGAGGCCGATTATGTCAGTTCCCCACATTTCGAATGGCCAGCTAGCCACCGTTGGATGTAGTGGATTTGGATGTTGATGGATAAAGTCCCCATGAATCTGGCACGAGTGGTATTGCTTTGCATACTCGAGGTAGTCCTAGATCATCGTGGGCCAATAATAACCCATCATTTTAATCTTCAGTTTCATCTTCGGTCCGGCTTGGTGAGAACAGCAGAGTCCGTCGTGAACTTCTTGGACGACTCTTTTTACCTCTTCAGGTCCCAGGCATCTTAGCCATAGGGAATTAAATGACCTTTTGTACAGAGTATCATTGACGAAGGCGAAAGATAGAGCTCGTTTCATGAGCTGATGTTTTGAGGACGCATTTTCAGGCGTTCGACGAGATTTGAAGTAGTCTATAAAGACTTCTCTCCAATCCTCAACCGTTTCTTGGTCTTTTATTTGCAGGGTCGTCTGCTCAGTCGCTTCTTTTTCTTCGGACGACTCTGGAGATATTTCCGCCGGCGCAAGAACCCGACGGCTTTGCACAACGATTCTCACGTCATCGAGGTTCTCGTCGGCCAGTTCTTTAGCGAGCTTAGCTAGTGCATCCGCTTTGCTATTTTCTGCACGCGGTATGCTTTCCAAGATATAGGAAGGTATTTGGGTCAGCAGTTGTTGTACCTTCTCGCCGTACTTTACCAGTTCTGGTTTGCACGTTTGGTAGTCGCTATTTACTTGACTGACGACCAGCTGGGAGTCTCCGTATATGAGGAGGTTTTCAATTCCCATGTCGGTGGCGATCTCGAGGCCTGCTATCAAAGCTTCGTACTCGGCTTCATTGTTTGTCCTTGGCTCTGTCAAGGAGAAGGCGAATCGCATTATCCCTCCTTGTGGGGTCATGAAGATAAGGCCTGCCCCTGATTTGATTATAGGCACGCTCTGTTTGCGCTTCTTCATGGAAGACGCTCCATCAAAATAAAGTTCCCACCGGTTACCACCACCATCGATCGCATCAAACGCATGTTCGTCTGGCAATTCGCAATTCAAAGGGGAATCGGCCGGTATCGGTTGTTCAGCGAGGAAATCGGCGATGGCCTGGCCTTTCACTGCCTTAAGAGGTCAATAAGTTATCGAGAACTCCATAAAGAGTAGGGCCCATTTAGCGAATCGCCCTGTCAATATGGCTTTTGACATCAAATATTTGAGAGGATCCACCTTCGATATGAGACGGACTTCATGCGCCAACGCATAGTGCCTGAGCTTCGTTATCGTGAAGATCAATGCCAGGCAGTGTTTTTCGATGGGAGAATAATTGCTTTCTGCCCCCAGGAGAACTCGACTCAAGTAATAGAGAGCTCTTTCTTTCCCTTGGTCGTTCTCTTGTGCCCATAATGCGCCTAAGGAACCTTCGAGGGCTGTTGTATAAAGAATAAGGGGTTTTCCCTTGACCGGAGCGGCTAGTACTGGCGGATTCTGCAAGTATTGCTTGATTTCGTCCAGCGCACCTTGGCATTTGTGATCCCAGACGAATGGGGTCCCCTTTTTCATCAGGTGACTGTAAGGATGGCACTTACCTGAGAGATTGGCTATAAATCGCCGGATATATGCGAGCTTTCCTTGGAGAGACCGCAGCTGCTTGAGAGTCCTTGGTGGAGGCATTTCCATAATCTCCTTGATCTTTGACGGATCTATCTCGATACCTCGATGTCGGACGATGAATCCTAGGAATTTATCTAAGGACACCCCGAACGCGCATTTGAGAGGATTCATCTTCAAGTTGTATTGCCGAAAGCGTTGAAACACGATCTTCAGATGCCCGAGATGTTCCTCGTATGATTTGCTTTTCACCACGAGGTCATCGATATAACATTCGACGATTTCATGTATGAGGTCATCGAAGATCCTCGTCATAGCCCTCTGATAGGTAGCACCGGCGTTCTTTAGACCGAAGGGCATCACCTTGTAGCAGAATATACCCAAAGGGGTCCGGAAAGCGATGTGCTTCTGGTCTTCGGGATGCATCTTTATCTGATTATATCCTGATGAGCCGTCCATGAAGGAGAAAACTTCGTGAGTAGACGTATTGTCTATCATCAGCTCAGTGACCGGTGCTGGGAAATCATCCTTCGGACAAGCTTTAGGTAGATCCCGAAATTCCACACATATGCGCACTGTCCCATTCTTCTTCATCACTGGGATGATGTTGGCGATCCAGTCGGGGTACTGAACCTCTTGGATGAAGCCAGAGTCAATTAGCTTCTTGACCTCGGTGTTGATACTCATCTCAAGCTCGAGCCGCATTCTTCTCGGTGCTTGTTTGATTGGCTTGACGTCTAGGGATATGTCAATTTGTGGACCGCAATCTCTGGATCTAATCCTGGCATTTCGGAATAGTTCCATACGAAGCAATCTTTATGCTGCATAAGCACGTCTTTTAGCGCAGCCACCCTTTCTTCAGATAGTAGCTCACTGACGAATGTAGGTCGCGGGTCACTTGCCGTCCCCAAATCAATTTTCTTGAGATTATCTGCAGTGGTATGTATTCCATCTTCCAGCTCTTTTGGCGCCGGCGGAAATTCTGAGATCACCTCGTCATCATTATTTTCGAAGCACCAGGGGAGGTCATCCCTATCCTCAAGCTCTTCTTTTGATAGTGTTATCATATGACAAGTACGAGCTCGCTTCTAAGACCGATGTTGTTCTGGTTCTACTCCCGCGGCTTTGGGTTCATGCTTCTGCGGCGGAGTTATCCTCCAACTGTCGGACAGAGCGAACTTGCCGAGCTGATATTGCTCTTCGACCCAGTTCTTGAAGGTGAAGTAGTCTTCGAGAGGGTGTCTTATTGCTCGATGATAAGAGCAATAGTCTGGGTGAGAGACCTCGTTAGCTTGCTCAGGGTGTTTAGACTTCGGAAGTGTAATCATTTGATGTTTTATAGCGAGGTCAAGTATCTTCTTTGTCTTGTCTTGAGGTAAAGAGTATGCTCGACTCATCTTCTTCATAAGGGACAAATCCGAACCGCTCGATTCCCGACCGCGTGACTTCTTGGTCTCGCTTTGTCGTTGATGAATGCCTTTTCCGCTCTTTGACTTGTTTCTGCCTCTGCGTCGGGCCTTTTGCACAACAGGTTAACAGGGAGGAGCATTTTCATCTTTCGCAGTCTATTGAAGAAGGCGTCGCGTCCTGGTTTTCTCGTAGATGGCCATTTCGCGATTATGGCCGTCTCGAACTTTTTGACCAGCTTCCCTTATAAGCTTGTCCATTTGTTCTTCGAATGACGGACTGGGCATTTTCACGTCGGGAGCTCTTTCTGGTTCAGGGTTAACATTCTCCCATTGAGTATCTCCTTCTTCATCAAAGTCATGTACGACATAGCAGTCGCGGAGTAGCTTCCGTTTCTTAGACCGAACATATCCAAACCCGATCGCTTCCATTCTCCCGTTGGGCAACTTGCGCTGAGTTCCGGGAACGTTCCAGATCCTGTCATAGAACTTAGCTTCTCGAGCGATCTGTTTGAAGCGTATCCCTTGGTTCTTCAACAGCCTTTTCAAGTCTTCTGTATAATATCTAGGCAGACGGATGGACTGGAGCATGTCAAGTGTAGAATCTGCCCCTTGCTAGATTTTTTTCTCTACTTTGGTTTCTCCGGAGCGGTAGAATAGGATCGCCTTTTCGTCTTCTCGCCTGGGAGGGACATAGAACGTCTGCAGCTCTTCCACACTGTAGGTATCAAGCGCGTCTAGTTCTTTATGATGTTTGGGCGGAACCATGGCAACTTGCAAACTTTGCTCTTCATCGGTGAATGTTTGTATTGAAGGCCGAGCGGAGAATATAGCATGGACCTCATCTTCCGAGTCACTGCCAAAGATCAACATGGGAGCGGACGGTCCTGGCTTGTTGTACTGGGGCGGGCCTGGATAAACTATCTCTTCCTCTTCCTCAGTATCACTCCCGAAGACAAGAATGGTGGTGATAGCTTTGTTCTCCGGCTTGCGACATCTCTCTGTGTCCTCGAAATCTGGCAAAAAGTATTTTTCATCTTCGTACTTACGGACTTCGTTCACGGAGAATGGGTTCAGCTCTCCCGTTACGGTATACTCGAGACCATCCTTAAAGTATTTCATACACTGATGTTGTGTAGAAGGGATGATGTTGTACTCGTGTAACCAAGGCCGGCCGAGTAAAGCGTTATAGCATGTCTTGGCATCACTAGTCAATGACATGAAATTTAATATCCGTGACAAGTAGCTCGAATCGTAATGTCAATATCACAGACCCGAAGTCCGTGATGACTGGGAGTCAAAACCAGAGATGGTGATTTTATCACGAGCGAGATGCTGGACGCTCATGCAGATTTCCTTCAACACTCGCACGTTGAAGAGATTGACGGAAGACCCATTGTCGACCAGGATTTTGCCTATCTTTATATCGTGGCAGTATCCTGAGACATAGAGGGGACGGTTGTGCTCGCACGTCCCAAGGAGGAGGTCTTCATCGCCGAAAGTGATATCGGCTGTGTGTACTTCCTCCAGCTCATCCTTTATCTTTTCTTCAGCAAGAAAAGCTTGGAATTGCTCTCGCTCTTGTAGCGCCTTGATCAATGAATCTCTTGCTTCTTTTGATAGTAAAAGGGCGTCGAGAATGCTGAGCTGCGAGGGTAGCTTCCTCAAGTGTGCCAGAATGTTATAGTCCACCTTACTCTTCTTTGGCGGGTCCTTGGCGGTCAGCTCTTTTATGACTTGGTCATCTAAGGCGATATCCTCAGAGGCCTTTTCTTTTCCCTTATCTTTTCTACTCGTGGGTCCGAGATTCTTTTCTAGAAACGTGCGATTGCGCAGCTGAATGTTTTCACAGGCCTTCGGTTCTTTCTCCTTCCCCAAGGTGGATTCTTTAAAGAGAAGGCCAAGAGCCATCTCTTCGTCAGAGTCGCTTCCGAAAGTGAGAACCTGCGATCCCCTGATATTGACCATGCGACAGTTACCGGTAGTTCTTTTATGCTCCTCGGTCGCACTTCTTTGCTCCCGACGAGTTTTGCGTTTCATCCGCTTAAAATGTTGCCGGTGAGCAGCATATCCCTGCCACCATCTTTTAAAAGCGTCGCACTCTTCGGTAGGGTGCGAAATCTTTCGATGATATAAGCAGTAGCTAGGATGTGTTTCTGTTTCACAAGAAGTGTTTCCTTCAGAGGGTGGTAGCTTCATTCCCATTGATAGGGCTTTAGCAAACATTTTCCTCATCTTGAACTTGTTTTTATCCGCTACGGATGTTCCTTGATTCGGCGGGAGTGCCTCGACTCTTTCATCTAGTCGCCAGCGTTTGTCTCTTTCAAATATGGCCATCTCACGCTCTCGATTGGCTTTACTTTTCAGATGAATCTCGTTCAGGAAGGCGTCGATCATTTCGTCTGGCGGCCATAGAAGTTTTGGCTCGGGACCTGCCTCCGGCACCTCTGTGCAGGGAGCTTCTTCATTGTCTAGCGATGAATGAGAGATCACATGGAAGCTTGCTACGTAATCCTCATATCCATCCAACGAACCTTCTCTATCATCTTCGTCCTCAAGGGCATGGCTGAAGAACTCTTGGAACGTGATGAGAGTCCGCGCCTTCTGATTATACTCCTCCAGCGCGTCAATCTATTTTTGTAGGTCCGTACGCTTGTCGCCAGGCTTCACGGGCTTTTTGGATCTCTTCTTCTTCTTCTTTGAAGATTTTGACGGCTGGGTGTGAGCACTTTGGCTATCACCACCAATCTTTGGAGTTGGGCGTGGCTTCAGCATCCCTTCAATGATCTGGGGTTCCAACGGGTTCCTCCACTTGATCGCCGGGCATGTCTGGAGATCATTCAGCATCCTTTTGGTCTTGGCTGAAAGCACGACCTCCCATGGAGCTTCTTCAACAAAAGAGCACGTTGCCCCCGGTGTGTCTGTCTTCTTAGGAGTGTGCGGTTGTGGTGGGTTTACTTTCCACTTTTCAGACAACGCAAACTTGCCTTGTAGGTACTGATCTTCGATCCTTCCTTTAAAGATGAAGCAATCCTCGATCGGATGGCTTATCATTTGGTGGTAAGAGCAATAATTGGGATTATTCACTTCGCTGGGTTGCGGTGGTCGCCTTGGATTTGGTAAGTTGATAAGCCTGTTGCGTACCGCCAGCTCGAACAGCCTCTTCATTTTGTCCCGTGGGAATGAGTAAGGACACTTCATTTTCTCATTGTAATAGCGTCGTCTCTCCTCCAGTTGATCCGCTAGCTTTGGGGCACTGGGCTGCTGTTGGGTGTTCGCAACGAAGGTCGCCTTCCCTTTACCCTTGTCGTTCCGCGGTTCCGGCTTCGGGGGAGACGGTCTGTGACCCATTTGATCCATCTGGGCTGGCTTATCGATTAAAGCCTGGAACATGGTTGGTTTAAAAAACATCATGAACTGTGAAATAGTTGCATGAGGGTCTAGGTTGCCTACGAACATACCCACCGCTGGTGCTTCTTCGATACGCTGTTCGCATTTCGACCACAGATTTCGCCATCGGATTGCATATTGAACCCAAGTTTCGCCCAGCTTCACCCTTGCATTGATCAACGCCGTTATTGGGGTGCGTTCGCTGGCGCTCGCGAATCGCTGGGTGAACAGCAACTCCATCTCTGCGAAAGTTTTGACGGAGTCGTTTGGAAGCTCGGAGTACCACTCAAACGCCGTCTCCGATAAGCTGCCGACGAATTGGCGAAGCAAGAGCTTATCATCGCCGCCGGTGTTGCCACAAAGAGCCCTGAACTGGGCGACATGTTGATGGGGATTGCCTGTCCCCTTGTAGACATGGAATTTCGGGATTGTGTAGCCCGGCGGGTACTTTATCTGATCATACCAGCCTGGATACGGTCGCCCAGTTCTAACAACTTGGCCGGCCGCTTCATTTGCCTGGTGAACTCTTATTTGCTGAGCAATATAGTCATCCAGTGCAGCTTTGGAGATTGTCTCTTCTTTGGTTGTCGACAGAGCCGGCAGAGGGTTTGATGTTTTTCCTCTATCATCTTCAATTATTACTGGAGGATCTTCGGCCGGGGGATCCGGCTGGATCATCATGCCCACCATATCTTGGAATAAAAGGGCCATTTTTTTTATATTGGCTGCTTGTTCCACGGCCTCTTTGTCCTTCTTCTCAAGTATTCTCCAAAGGAATTCAGCATCAGTCTCGTGTTCGCGACGTTGTTCCGATGATGCCTCCGGGCTTTCTTTCGACCCGGTGAGTGCGGCCATGGCAGTCAGCATCTCCTGAAGCTTCTGCCGTTGCTGTTCCTGAGCTTTTGGGATGGATCGGGTGAGTGGTCGGTGGCCCGTAGAAGCGCGGCTATCTTCCTTCCCGGATGCCATGTAGACAGTATGCACCACCATGCCCCCAGACTTAGGGTGTTTAGGCTCAGTGCCTTTGACATTTTTCGCAGGCACGGGGATCTTCTCCGGCCTTCTCCTCTTATGAGCGGTCAAAGTTGAGGGGGCCGTTGTAGTGGGTACCTAAGTAGCCACCGCCTTTTGTGGCTTAACAGGACGGTTTTCTTCCTGTCGGACCTTCAGCTTCTTCTGTCGGCCGGGATAGTCTTGATCCACTATCGACTCGCGGACTTGTCGCCAGACCTTGTAGATTTTAGAGGACAGCCGCTGAGGGGACTATTCTGGCTTTGCTTCCGCAACATTCTCCACCGGAGGAGGAGATCTTTTTAGTACGGTGGTAGGAGAATTCCTGCGCACCTTCTTCAGCAGGTCGAAGCTGTTCCCGGTTGGAACAGCAACATTAATTTCCGCCGTTGGGGCTGGTGGAGTTAGCCCAGAAGGGGAGTTGCCCCCGGCCTTCCTTACTCGGCGCCAGTGGCGACGTCGAGCGTGTCGAGCTGATGGAGTTGGCTCGGTGACGGGGATGGCTTTGTCTTTCCCCCTGTTCAGGTGAGGGGCTGTTGCTGGTGTCAGCCTGTTAAAGACTGATGTCCTTTGAGTAGCAGGAGCAGGAGTGGGAGTTGGGACAGTCAGTCTTGTAAAGACCGACCCCTTGGCAGGAGAAGCCGCCTTGACGATTTCAGGAGCAGGATTGGTTACTCTCTTCGGAATAACCTTCTCTGGGATTGCAGGCTTCATTGTGGGCCCACAGGAATTTTGGCCCAATCTGGAGAAGACCGAGGAGCCGGTGCTGGACGACCCGTTGAGAGGGGCCGCAGTAGCTGTAAGCCGATCAAAGACCGACTTCTTGGGAGCTTCCGGTGTTGGTAGAGGAGTGCTGAAGCTCGTTGGCGGGAGCATGGTCCCGAAAAACAACCCTGTGGTGGCTTGAGTGGCCTGTTCTACGGGCATCGTGAACAGGGAAGCCGCTTGGGGCCCGTAGGTTATGCCCCCAGTTGAGACAGGACGTGGGTTGCAGTTGCATGTGGAACACTTTGAGCAGGTGAACGCCATTGATCCTTTGCTTTCTGCGCCAAGCAAAACGCCAAATCTTAGTACCTCGAAACTCAAGGGCAACCATTAGCAAACCGCGACTGGTTCGCGAACACGACACACGAAGTGTGGAGTGGAAAGAGAAAGAGGTCCCACCGGGCATGCCAGAATCTGTTCCCCTCTGAAAGACGTGCAAGACAGACGTCTTGCCTGAAATTCGGGGCAGATGCTAATTGGTGCTATCCGTCCACCTCTCCGAAGATGCCAAGTTGATTTATGGCACCGTGTATCGAAGATTTAAACGGATGCGGCCGATGTAGCAGACTTCGTCAGATTCCCCCTCGCTTGAGGGGGTTTTGATTGTGCGGACGCTCTTCCCTGCAGGCGCAAGCCCCTGCAGTTAATTACGCTACCGCATCGCAGTAACAACTTTCTCCTTCTCCATATGTTCACTTCGTGTCGTGGGTGTTTGTTTTGTTTGTGGTTGCCCGTGGATTGTATACGGAGACTAAGTTATGTTGTCGCCCGTAGGGCGTGGACTAGTCCAAATCCATATTTTTCTTAGATTTGGGTTTGGAGGGTTGGGTTTAAGGATACGTTAACCTTATTTGAGGCTAAGATCAACTTAAACGTTTGTTAAGGACACGTTAGTCTAATTTTAGACTAAGATCAACTTAACAGGATCGTTTAGATCCGACAAGAGAGCAATTGGGCTCTATTGTTTAGTTTAATGACATTGCGGTCGATAATTAGTTTAAGGACATTATGGTCCAATGTTAGTTTAAAGACATCGCGGTCGGTGTTAAGGACATCATAGTCCGTGGATTTAAGGACTCTACAGTCCGTTGTTAGTTTTAAGACATCACGATCGAGGTTAAGGACATCATAGTCCATGGGTTTAAGGACTCCACAGTCCGTTATTAGTTTTAAGACATCATGGTCGAGGTTAAGGACATCATTGTCCGTGGATTTAAGGACTCCACAGTCCGATGTTAGTTTTAAAACATCACGGTCAAGGTTAAGGACATCATAGTCCATGAGTTTAAGGACCTCACAGTCCGTAAAATGTATAGTTGTCGGGACCCGTCACCTCTTTGAAGACGTTGAGGAATTACAATGACGAATATCAAAGGAGTGAAGAGATGTACCCTCGAACCGGGTGTAAATTGATTGGAAGAGCGGGTAAGCTCAGTTCAATTTAAGTTGAGGACTTATGGCCAGAATTGGGCTAAGTCCAGTTAAAAAAAAAGTTTAACATTTTTATTTATGTTCTGCCTGTTAGGCCTTTATTTGGGCTCTGCCCTTTTAATAATGCCAAGCATTGGGCTCTGACATTGGATGCAATTAAATGCATAGCATTTATCAGGAGCAAAATGGTGTTCATATAGTGCGCCATGTGGCGCGTCAGACGCTTTGTGCCAATAAAAGAGCGCGTTGCGCTAGCGCATGCGAAGGTGACACGTGTCACGCTCAGCGCTAAACGCCGGTTTGTTAGCGCACTGCGCTTTTAATTCATGAGCGCGCTGCGCTGGTTCATAGGTGCGCCAGTGAATGACACGTGGCGCGCTTGGCGCTGAGCGCCAACCCAAGAGCGCAGTGCCCTGTTTTCAGGAGTGCAAAGCGCAAGCTGTGTCTGAGGTTGACACGTGGCATGTTATGGCGCTGAGCGCCAGTCCAAGGAGCGCAAGGACGCGGTTCATGAGTGCAATGCACTGTCCAATAGCGCAAAGCGCGTTTTGATCAATTTTAAGATCAAAGAACAAGTTTTTTGTTCTTCAAAGGAGGCCTTGCCTCAAGATCCAAGGACCAAAGTTCTTGTTCTTATCAAAAGGCTCTGCCTTTATAGATCAAGAGATCTGTGAATGAAGTAAAGTACTTCTTTATTTTAAGGATTGGATCTTTTAATCCTTTATGTTTAATCAAAGATCTTGGTCTTTTTTTTATAGATCTAAGATCTTTTTTAGAAGAGGATTCTTCTTTTTATGAGATGTTTTTATCTCTATTGTTCAAGAATTAATTGTTTTTACCTTTAACGATGAAGAAATGATCTTCTTTCTTCAAAGACTTGCCTTTCTTTCTTTTTTGAGTTCTTCTCAAAGTTTGCAGAGGTTTTTTTTTTATATGAGACTTGAAGTCTTGGGGCCTTTATATAGGGCCAATTGATTTGTTAAATTAGTTGAAGAGATTTTTCTCTGATTAATTTGGGGATATTTCCCCACCGTTGGATATTTTATCCTAGGGCTTCTGTTTTACAGAAGGCAATCTTCTTGTTGTCAATAAGATTAGAAAGATCTTTCCAGAACAGAATTTTAATTCTGATTAATTAATAATTTATTATTATTATTAGATCTTTTGATCTAACGGTGGGGAATTCTTTTAATTCCAGCGCTGGCGCACTTGGCGCTGGCGCGGCTATGTTTGACACGTGGAGCGCAGCGCAGAGCGCAGCGCAACTGCGTTTGACACGTAGCGCACAGCGCAGAGCGCTGGATCTGAAACGTTGCTTCAATTTTTAAAATTTAAATTTTGAAACAGAGTTTTGCTCTGATTGGGGTGCGCTGCCTAGGGCGCAGCGCTCCTGGCGCAGCGCTCCTGGCGCTGGCGTGTCTGCTTTTGACACGTGGCGCACAGCGCGCAGCGCACGGGATCTGAAGCGTTTCTTCAATTTGTGAATTTTTGAAATTCAAAACAGAGCTTTGCTCTGATTGGGGGAAACAGATCTTATATTTTTTGTTGTTATTTTTTGTTTAATTTCTATTGTCTATTGAGACCTAGAGTTATGGATTTTGATTGCATGAGAGTTTTGTTTTGCAGGAATCTTTGTTCTCGGATCAAATTTGAAGTTTATTTAAAAATTTGGAATCAATGATATTTTGATCTTAGTAATTTTTGTTGTTATTTTTAGTTCAATTTCAGGTGTATATCCAGAAGATTGATAGTGAATCTAACCATTCGATCCGTATTGTAAGCATCTTCACTTCGATCTTATTATTTTTTGTTGTTATTTTTTGTTAAATTTCTATTGTTTGTTGAGACGTAGAGTTAGGGATTTCGATTGAATGAAAGTTTTGACTTGCATGAATCTCGGTTCTTGGATCAAATTTGAAGTTTCTTTAATAATTTGGAATTGAGAATACTTTCGCTTAGTAATTTTTATTGTTGTTTTTGGTTCGATATCAGGCGTGTATCTAACCATTCGATCCGTACTATAAGCATCTTCACTTTGATCTTATTATTTTTTGTTAAGTTTCTATTGTTTTTTGAGACGTAGGGTTAGGGATTTTGATTGAATGAGAGTTTTGACTTGCATGAATCTCGGATCAAATTTGAAGTTTCTTTAACAATTTGGAATCGAGAATACTTCTTTCTTAGTAATTTTTATTGTTGTTTTTGGTTCAATATTAGGTGTTTATCCAGAAGATTGATAGTGACTCTAACCCTTCGATCCGTAGTATAAGTATCTTTACTTTGATCTTATTATTTTTTGTTGTTATTTTTTATTTAATTTCTATTGTTTGCTGAGACGGGTTATAGATTTTTATTGAATGAGAGTTTTGTTTGCAGGAATCTCTGTTCTTGGATAAAATTTGAACTTTTTTAACAATTTGGAATCAAAGATACTTTATCTTACTATTTTTTTGTTATTTTAATTATTATTGTTATTGAAATTTTTATTATTAATTGGTTCAATTTCAGTTGTCTGTTAAAGTAGGGTTAGGGTTTTTGATTGAATGAAACTTTTGATTTACAGGAATTTATGTTCTAAACTATATCCAGGATCGAATTTGAATTTTCTTTACTAATTTGCATTCGATAAGAAATTGAATAAGAATTTTGGTTTACTCAACGGTATCGATGAAAAATTTAAATTTCTATTTACAAACTATTACACATCTGAACCCAAGATTTAACTAACTAATTTTAGTTTACAAAATAATAATCTTCTAAATCCTTAAATTAAGGCAGCTCACCTCCCGGGTTGACTACCCTTTCACCCATCCATCTTTCTTTGTGTGACATCACGGAGAAACTAATCTTATCTATGACCTTGGCATCTTTGATTTTGGATCCAGGAACAATCGATTTGCGCATCTGACGTGCTTTTGGGTTTACAGGCTTGAAAATAAAGTTTTTAAGTTAGTTTTGAACTTTGTTATTTAGGGTATGTTCCACGTTTATTTAGCATTTTTAAATAAGTTTTGAACTTTTTTAAAATATCAAACTCCTAAATTTTATTGTTCTATTCTGTTAGAGTTGTTATGAAAGACTCAAGATGAAAAAAATAAAAATATTTATAAACATTTGAAAAATAAACGGAACACAAAAAAATTTGCAAGATATAAAATTATTATTTATTATTTTCTTATAAACTACATATAAGAAGTTTTTTTTAAAGATTATTTAGAAAAGTATACCCTCTAAAATTTATTTATGAAAAATTATATGTTTCTTTCTATGTAAGCGACAACCATGTGGATGGCTAAGTCCAAAAATAAAATATAATAAAAAGGTTTTTTTATAGCTTTTAACGAAAAGTAGATTAAAAGATACTAACAAAAATAGATTTTCAAAGATTTGAAAACTATCCAAAAATATTTTCAAAAAAATATGAATTCCAAAAATAGTAACTAACAAGATATGTATTTTTAAAAATAATAAATAACATCTAATATAAGTTTGAAGCCAATTTTTACAAATATATCACAATTAAGCATCACTATTGAAGATAGTATTAATATGAACCCAAAAGAAGCTGAGGAGAGACAATAGGGCATAAGGATAGCCATATGGTCACAAGTTCAATGCACGCAGTCAGCAGAGAAGGGAATATCAACTTTAGTTATTTAATTAGGGGATGGGGTCACTCATGGATCACACATTGTAATCGAAAATAAAAATAAAAATAAAAATAAAAATAAAATACTTAAGATGATGTGCTTTAGCTATATGAATTGTGCTTCATTCTTGAGACCAAGTTTGGAAGAGGATTAACTTTTGTTATTTAGGGGACGAGGTCACTCATTGGTCACACGTTAAAACCTAAAAAATTATGGGCCTCATGCCTGACTATAAGATTATGTGCTTTAGCTATGTGAATTGTGCTTCGTTCTTGAGACCAAGTTTGTAAGGTTAACTAATTAACATCATAGGATTATTAATTGTTCTATGCCGTTCCTATCTCTATATGTATTTCTAATAGATAGAGACTAAACAGATCACATGATCCTTTTTCAGTTTCAGATTGAAATTCGGATTTAGATCCGTTGTATATAGGAAGAACTCTTTATTCATTTTCGAATTAAAATGTTGGGTACCAAATTTCATATCATTTTGAGAAACTATGAATTCAAATCCAGTTATAGCGAGATAAAACCATATTTGTTACCACCCCTGCTTGCATTTTTTTTCTTCTGCGATGATTAAATTCATGTGTTATAATGGAGGGGTGTAATATGCAACTAGCTCACAGTCTTTTACAATCTTGTAAGGGTTTGCGCCTTTGCTCTTGAGGTAGGCTTGAGTAGACCTAAAATCATGTTGGCACACAACTAGCCTAAAGGTTTGATTGGCCATGTTGGCATCCCAGACTCAACTATTTTGTTTTGGACTTTATGGACTGCAAATAGATTATGATCTTTAGGTTCACCCTCTATGAAAGACCAAGTTTTTTATCTCCCGATGAAATAAGCTAGCTACAGAGTAGATTCCAGACTGTAATAATCCACGTAAAAATTCATTATACGGCAGCTAATCTTTGGGCCTCATGCTTAGACCATATGAATTAGGAATGCGCCTCTAGCTGGATGGTGACAATGGTCAATCATAAATTCTTTTGTTTCATCAATCTATATCTATAAAAACAATCCTTTTGCTCCTCACCTTCTTTACTCCAATCCCTTTGATTTAGGCTCCAATCATAACCTATAATCTTGACACTTAAGTCTTAACACCATGGTGGCCTATAGATCTAATAAACAAATAAATAGCTGATGTGTACAGCCTCGGCAATCAGTATGAAAGTGCATAAAACAATTCAAATAAATATGAAAAATATTACATAAATGTAAATGAGAAAGAGAGAAAGAAAAGGTAATACTGCTCTTTTTAGTCCCTAAATGAGGAAAGTGCAATATGCATTAGCGAAACCGGTTAATGTCACCATATGATAGTCCGGGAAGGCCCAGTCGGCAGGTAGCCTTTTAAGCTAGTGAAATTTAACTTCATGCATCCAAGGAGCATTGGCTTAGAAGTCAGAATAGGAAAGTATCCTGACGAAAAGCCGAATAGGCAAGTTGATATCATTGCTATGAAGTACCCTATCCACGCCAGTTGCACAAAACACACCCTCTTACTTTTTGTCCCTGCCTGCCTACAGATGCACGCATGCATGCGTACACATTGCATTACCCATAAGAAATTTTCGCATTTCCCCGTCTTATTATGAGGAATGACTTTCATGTTTTGGATTCCCAACCAAGGATTCATCAATTGACAGGGTTTAATAAGATTTTCCCACCTGACACTGCATCATCTCTAAGGCACGATCAAAGACGAAATGCCACATGGAAATACGTTGCCAAAGGGTTATACTCACAGGTGGTTACTTTTGCTGCATGTTTTTTTTTACACCCTGTATTGTTGCATTATGGACAGCCTAATTTCTGTGTCTCAATTCCCAAAGTGTTCAATTACGGACTGAATTTCTTTTTATTGACTTAAATTGTTAAAGAGGATTAAGATTGTAACATGAACTAATCATTTCGATTCTTCAATATAAGTATTTGAAGATTTTGTTATTCATATAAAGTTCAACTATTCAAGGCTTATTTTCCCCCTTGTAGGCTGCATTCTTCCTGATAGAAAATGTCCGGCATCAGGCCGATCCGCATTACTAACTTCTTTCCCAATTTACCGCCCGAGGACTATCTCCGTCGCATGCAAATCAAATAACAATCACAGAAGGAACAACCCTGACTTCTCAAGACACCAAAAAGGATCTTCGTCGAGAAACAGAAACCGACACCAACAAAATCAAGAACACAACTCTGAGACCCTCGATGACATCGACCCTTTACCCTCTAAGAACGGGTCTCTGCTTTCTCTTTCTAGCAACCAAAGGTATTCTGCTACTGCAACTCCGGGAAAAAGAGAAAAAGAAATCGTCGAGCTTTTCAGGAAAGTCCAAGCTCAGCTACGAGAGCGCGCAGCAATAAAAGAAGAGAAGAAGATCGAGACCGCGCAACAACAAGGGCAAGGGGAGAGAGGGACGGTTGACTCTCTTCTCAACTTGTTAAGAAAACACTCTGTGTCCCAAGGGAAGAAGAGCATCCCGCAAGATGAAGAGTTCAATTTGGAGCAACCGGAAAGATCCGATTCGTTCGAGGAGGAATCGAATTCAACTTTCACGGGTTCCGATGAGATTATTGATCCTGACCCGGTTTCTTTTAGTAGGCCTGTATCGAATTTTCGACGGAGGTCTCCTGTTCCTCGAGTGAAATTTCAACCAGTGTTCTCTGCAGAGAAGAGCTTGAAGCCTGAAGAGAAGAAGGAAGAGCCAGAGATTGTGGCTTTGGAAGAAGAGGCCATTGAAGAGAGTTCGGACGAGCTTTCTGATTTGAGCGATAAGGATGAGGCTGAGGAGGAAACTGTAGAAGCATCAGCTGATGAGATTGCTGAACTGGTGTCATTGAAGCTCCCAGAGCTGAGGAACATCGCGAAATCTCGAGGGGTTAAAGGGTATTCAAAGATGAAGAAGGGGGAACTTGTCAAGCTATTAAGAGGAGGAGGAGATGGTTCTTGATGTCATCTGTAGATGCCCTTTTGTTTGACAGTTTTAGTTTTGAATTCCAGGAATTAAGTAGGATCTTTATTTTGTGATTTTTGTTTGGAGTGAATCTTTAGAAACTCTTGTTCCTTGTATTGTTATAATCTGCATTTGTTGTTAACTTGTTCCTTGCTTATTTTGTTTGAAACCTGGGGAAGTAAACTGGAGTTGCATTGTAATTGCTGAAGATGTCTCAGAAGGTTACAATTAATTCTATCGAAGCTATAACTTTGGCAAATTACTCACGACATGTTAGATAAAGCTTGCCGACAACTGCAGTTTGTCTAAAGGTTCTTTTGGGCAAAATGTGTATGGCTCCTTAGGGCCCAAAAGAAACAGGGTTTAGTCCTTAGGTCAAAAAACTAGGTAAAATCTCTCTTAGACTCAAAGATTCTTTTGTTTCAGTCTTTTTTGTATATAACTAATGTGTTATATGATTATCATCTTGTCATATCATATAAAGTAACTCATTATTTATCCTATATTTATCTTATAAATTACTTCCTCAATTTCAAAATACTAGTCTTTTAATTTTGTATTTGCACATCTAAAGAACGACTTTTCTAAACTCTAAAAGCATATAGATGTTAAATTCTTTATTTAAACTTAGAATACTTCTCAATAATTTCTCGAGACTTTTATATGCATGAGGAATTTTTTAAGACTTGAGATATATTCTTCCAATTTAGAGTTAGATTAGAAACTTTTTAGTGCATTGATAGTTCAAACATGCTTCTTGATTGTATAAAAGGATGGATAACCTGAAGAAAAAAGAAAGCCAAAACTGAGAGAAGTATTGTAAAATGGAGAGTACTACATTTGGATAAAGTATTACAATTATACTAAAGCCATTATGTTTATATCAAAATATTACATATGATCTGAAACCGCTACATCTATTAA
Organism: Agapanthus africanus; assembly: GCA_030015575.1. Lineage (NCBI taxonomy): Eukaryota > Viridiplantae > Streptophyta > Magnoliopsida > Asparagales > Amaryllidaceae > Agapanthus > Agapanthus africanus. Next base: position 103,935,381 of record JASDDO010000019.1, read on the forward strand.
TAATCCCTTATATTCTGAATATTCTCTCCACTTTTTCTTTCTAAAGATCTTTTTCCATGGGGTCTTTTTCAAAACTTCATTAATATCAAAATCCATTAATTAAATGGGTTTTGAGATGGATATATATTGAGTTTCATAACAACTGCTTTTATTTTTTCATATTCATAAACTGAAATGATTAAAAGGTGGGCTCACATGTTATGAAAATGAAAGTAATATTGCTTTGATTCCATTTTAAATTACAAGAGAAACTTCTGTCCTGAAAGCTAAATAGAAATTGCGTTGGCCCTTTAGAGATGAGCTTCTCTCTTTACACAACTCAAAACAAAAGTCGTAAGCACATGAAAAAGGAAACCCATGTGGATTCTCTCGTTGAGAATAATTAACTCCATGCATGTGCCTTCGTTTAATTGGCTTATTTTCATATTAAGAAGAAGAAGAGATCCAAAGGTGATTTCATTGGTCTCTTATGTATTCACAAGGAAACACTAAATTCCCCCAGCTGTTCAACCTTCATCTAATTCTGGTCCTTGCAAAATAATAATTATAACACTAATAACAAAAACAACAGTAATGAAATGTCTTTTTTCTTATGAAAAATAAAAATATTCCAGCTAGAAGGAATGGGATGTCTGTCATTCAATCCCAAAAGGTTGTTCATTAATACTATTACTTTTGCATATAGATATAGATGGTTTGCAAGTATCCTAACATTTTTTTTTGGATGCAACCTTCTTGCAATCGTGTGTCATAAACGACCTCTTACTTTAGAGAGGGAATGCTTACCGCATTAGCCATGACCAATCGGTAAGTCAGTATTTTGTTAAAATGAAAACATATCACAAATAAAGGCTCATATATGATTTTGTTATATGGAGCTAGAGTTTATTTACCTACACATCTGGAATCTACGGATCCGACCATCCAAAAAGGAGATATGCAAAACTTTATATAGTCATTATATAGTTTGGAGTCTGATACTTGTATAATACAGAGACACTGATTTGTCTGTTTTTTTTTGGCTGGAGAAACTATGGACTGTATTTGGTCAAATAAGAAAAGATATTTTAAGGCTTGGAAATTTTAAGGCCAAAAAGAAACCCCTTTAAAAGTAAAATGCCTACGGCAAAAAAGCTTGGATATTTAAGGCTAATCCATTACAAACCCTTTTTCTCTAATGGGTCGGATCCGGATCCTGGCATGCATATCCATTTACTATTTCTATATACAACTCTCCCCAAACAAAAAAGAGGATAAACTTTACTAAACACAGTCCACCGTTTGGCGTTTTTGAGATAACACCATTGAGCTTTAAAAATGTTTTAAAAAAAACCCACTAAACTACCAATGATGTCTAAAATTGTTAGTTTGATTAACTCGTGTAGGTCGCAATTGACCTGAATTATCCTAAATTGTTTTGTTGATAGATTCAATAAACTCAAAATGAATGGAATATAGCATTTTTTGACAAAAATACCTGTCATTTTTTCTTTCAATAATGCCTTTCAATAGGGTTTTATAACATTTTTAAAGTTTAATGGTATAATCTCAAAAACCCAGGTGAAAGGTGTTTAATAAAATTTAAACAAAAAGGAAAGGACTATGTTTTGTAAATACAACTCAATAACCATTCCATCTTCTATCTATCTATCTATCTATCTATATCTATGTACTAATACAAAATTGGGTAGTCAATGAAACGTTTTGCAAGTCAAGGCACCTTCTCCTTCTTCTTTTGTTTTTGCCCCTTGACTTTTTTGGCAAATCCCATTAGTCCAATTTTAATTTTTAATGATGGTTTATTTTTAAATTGTTTGGTTTTCAGTTTTTAGCCCATTGATTTTGTTTTTCCCCCTCAATTTTGAACAAAAATTACTAAAAACAAGATATGTCTTGTTTTAATTTAATGAAAACATGAATATTTCAAATAACAATAGTTCATTTACATTTGCTTATACAAACTATACTTGCTTTAAAGTTGATGCTGAGATTTCCCGATTTCAAATATATACGGTTATGTAAAAATTTACTAATAAGTAATGGACTCATGGACAGAGAATTTGTTTTACCTGAAATATTGACATAATTTGTTAATTGCATTGATTCATAGTGACAATTAATAATACAAACTTGATGTTTGTATTTGTGAATTTTAAATCAAAAAATACCAAAACATAATATTTATATAGCTCTTAGTATTCGTCACAAAGTATATGGTATTTATATTAAGAAAATACCAAAAGCTTTTGTGCAATCATGAATGTTAATCTAAAATTTAAGTTGTCATATGATATTTTTCTATAAAGAAGAGAGTTATGCACTTTTTATCTTGTACTTGTAATATCTAAGTAGTTGCCTGTAATATTTAACCAGTAGCTTGTAATATCTAAGTTTTGCCTGTGATATCTAAGTAGTTGCCTCTAATATTATCTAAGCACCTCTCAGTGGAGGGGTAATTTTGTAATTGCATTTGAAGTAGAATACAAGGACTAAATGAAATACAATCCAGAGTTTTTTCACAAATATTTGTACAGTAGGCGCTTCCTAACAATTTTGAAAATATCAGGGGGTTTTAAACAACTCCCGAGCGGCCGGGGGCTTTTTGTAAATTTACCCTAAAACTATTGAAAAATTTACCCTAAAACTATTCTGTTCAATATAATGCTTTCCACAAATTTCTTTGATGATCATATGCCAGAATTCTCCATTTGAAAACTTGTATGTTAACCCTCCTACTTTCTTTTGGAGGCCAGAAACTGTGGCCGGTAGGTTAAGTATTAATTTATCTCCTGCTTAGATCCCCTTAACATTCTCAAAGGCTCAAAAATAAATTGATAGATAGATAATTAAAAAAGTGGGAGATGGCTAATGTGTTATATTTAACAATCATTTCATAATTGTATTTTCCAAAAGTTAAATATGGAGATTATTTTGAAATCTACTAATCTCTTTCGTTTTTCTTATAAGGACCCTCGAGTTAAACATGTAGATTATTTTGAAAGAGAAACAATTTGAACTGCACTTCTCTGAGAAAAATTATAATATTTGAGGATGCTGAGATCTACTTTAGTCCGAAGTGAATGATTCTCTTGGAATTATCATGAAAGTTGATACCTCCAAAAAAAAAAAGTATGATCTCCACTAGCATGCAGCGTTTTAATTTTGGGCTGCTGCATGAGCAGCACCCTATCATGATCCTGGTTAGGCTAGTCACCATTACTATATAATTCTATGAGCTTATTATTTCCAGAAATTCCAAAGTTAAGGTGAGAGTCGAGAAATCTATAGCTCTATTTTAATTTTAATGTCTGGGTCTGAATGCTATATTGCTAATAGTTCTAATGATACTCCATCAAACTCGAAAGCACCTATGAGTACAATACATTTATATTTAATAGCGATGCCACTATCATAGGAAATGTAGCCATCAAAGAACGTTTTGAAGGCATATTACATCAAAGTTTTGAGATAATGGGATTGAATCATGACTTGTTTTTAGTGCTATAGAATATATTAACCTAAATGTGACGCATTTTCCATGAGTTATACTATTAAAAAGCGTTAGTTGTGCAGCTGATAATGATGATGATGTAGCAATTGAGAAAGACCCACACATGACTACTATGTGGACTTGGGAATATATTAATCCATGTTGAAGGTCATTTTCCACACAAGCTGAGGATCAACAATGAATATATTTTGAATTATTGTGGAATTTATTTGTGAACTGCAATTTTATGTCAGTATCATCTTTGCGTCTTGTTTAAAATTTATATCCGATTCATGTAAATGTTAAACATGCCGTAATAGTTAGGACTATCACAAATTTCTATTGTTATCGTTGGTCATAATTTGAATACTAGTGAAGATAGAGCGTGAAACCAAACTTTATTGGATCTTGCAACCTTGCTTCATAGCTGATTCTGGTTCATCCGAAAAAATGCTTATATATATGCAAATTTCAATCACAAGAAACATATTGACAAAAGAACAACCATCCTTCGAGAAAAACATTAGGCGAAAACTTAGATGAGACGTAATTGAATTTTTTTCAATAATTACAGGAAACTTAAGATTAAGATGCTCCGGAATGGAAATGCGGAAATGTCCACAATATCTGGATTTAATCATATACAATTTAAGGGATTTTGTAGGTTCGGCTTGGGTTTGGGTTGGTTTTTCCAACAAAAGCAAAATTTAGTTTTATCTCTTTGTCAAAATCAAGTAGGTAATAACACATAGTAGATAAAAATCATGTACTCTTATTGTCAAGCTCACTAAGAAGTTTGAAACATGAGATATTTATGTAGATATATGACACAATTTTCTTTTTCCATTTTGAAGAACAAAAACTTTTAGTAAAATGCTAGTGCTCTCTAATCTCTATTTCCTCTAAATTTCTGAAAAATTAACTGGAAATGTTGATACAAATAATGGTTATTTTCCCACAAAATTCTCAGAGTCACCAGATTCCATAACCACTTTGAACCAGAAGCTCGCATCATCATAATCACTTAAAGAAGCAGAAGCAAAGTTGTTGGTAGACAATGCATCCGCATTTAACCAAAAGCTCTCATCAATCTCGGTATAAAAAATTTCTTCTTTAGACTCCGAGCCATTGCTTTCTCCGGTTACAACGGAAGACGATATTTCGCTGCAACATATCTCGGGTGATTCCATCTCGGGCCTTTTCACCACTCTTCCTGAAGTTATTCTTGGAATCATGAGGATTCAACCGTTTCTTTAAGTGTGTGCGCCACACGTTCTTGATCTCGTTGTCTGTTCTTCCTGGCAACCGCGCCGCGATTGCAGACCATCTGAAATTTAAAGAAGAAAAACATATTTTCATCGACTACTCCTTTATATAATTTCAAATAATAATTGAACCAAGCGACGGAGGCAGAGATACACATAGCCTCCCGTATTTCTATCCAAAAGACAAAAATAAACCGCATGACATAACAATCGATCGAGTTAGCATCAAACCGCCGACATATAGAGTCTGATAAAATATCGATCGATATATAGAAAAGCATTGCATTCGAAGGACCACAAAGAAGGACAGAAAACAGAAACAGGGATGTTAATTTCAATTTAATTGAAAAAGAAAATACCTGTTAAGCATTTCATGCAAGCTAACGATAATCTCTTCTTCTTCTTTGGTGAGGTTCCCTCTCTTGATGTCCGGCCTCAAATAGTTTGTCCATCGAAGCCTACAGCTTTTCCCGCACCTCAAAAGACCTGAAGAGTACAAACAACAATACAAGCCTTATGAGCATCGGATGCAGCTAAACGAAAAACATACGTCGACAGCGAACCAATTTAAAAGAAAAGACAGCAAGAATTCAGCACAAAAAGTTTTATTCATGGCATTATTTGTGCATCTAATTAAGAATGGTCGACAACTGATTGCAAAACTTCATCAAATCTTTCGTAGAACCTCGCTTTACTACCGACCTCATTGTCAACCGAGTTTGTACTCACCAGCTTGTTTGGGGAGAGCTCGCCAGTTGCCATGGCCATATGTGTTGATGTAAGAGATGAGGATTTGATCTTCTTGTTGTGCCCATGGCCCTTTGTTTAGTCCCATTTTCTCACAACAAGGAGCTCTCCCCATGTTTTAATTATTTTGCTCTAGTGTTTTCACTCTCTTATGAAAAAGCCTTGGGCTATTTATTGACCAAAATCCCAACGTCCATCAAATATTTAGTCAAGAGCACACCCAGCAATTTCTGAGAAGGGAGCAGTATTTTATAGGATAGGATTTTTTTTTAAAATTCTTGAAAGTTAACTATGGTCATAATGCAAGTCTTAAAGTAATAAATTTGCTTTATTATTAAATGTTAGAAGAAGCACACCTTAACTTCTGTGATGTACTTGAAATCATACTTTGATCTTGTTGCCGATCCCCGCAGAAATCAAACCAATAAACTCCAACATCTGGTGGCATCATCATTCGCCGGAAGTTGTTTCGCTCTCAATATTAATGGAAACAAAGGAAAATTGTTACCTTGTTGGAGAGGTTTGAGACAAGGGGAGCCGTTGTCGGCTTTGTTATTTGTGATTATTATCAAGGATTTTGTCAAAAGCAATAAATAATAGTCTTATTTCCGATTTGGGAGCTTCTGGTGAAATTCTTAATCTTTATTATGTTGACGATACCTTCATATTTTTTAAACCTGATATTGATCATTTACTGCCCTCAAATTCATATTTAATATGTTTGAGTTTGCTCCGGGGCTCAAGATTAATTTTTCTAAAACATCAATCTTGATGGTGGAAGGTTCTGAAGAGTTGCAGGACTTCTTAGCTACAACTTTCAACAGCAAGATAGAAAATTTTCCTATTCAATATTTGAGTCTTCCTTTCCTTTGAAAGTGAGCATCCTTGCTAAGTTAGATTGGTACCCTTTCATTGAGAAGTTTGATAAAATTCTTACTGGGTGGAAATGTCATATTCTAAGATTAATTTTGATTAACTTGGTGTTGAATACTTTACCTCTTTATATGCTCTCAATTTTTCTTGTCCTTAATTAGGTTATTAAGAAGATTAATTCTATTAAGATGGCATTTTTATGGGGTGGTTCTGATTCTATCTCATCAATCAAATGCTTGGTTAATTGGAATTCCGTATGTAGGGGTAGAAGTGAAGAAGGACTTGGTATCATAAACATGAAACAATTTAATCTTGTTTTGCTGGAAAAATGGAGATGTAAATTATCGATAGGCTGTGATGATCCTTGGGCAATACATGTGGTTGCTAATTATTATCAAAGAAGAATTCCATATGATCTATCTCTTTGTATTACATCGAGATGCTCCTATTTTTGGAAAGGTGTTTTGAAAGATGATTCGAAGTTGAAAGACGACATATCATTAATTTGTGGAAATGAGGTTTCCACTAAGTTTTGGAAATATGCATGGTTAAGTCTTCATTCTTTTAATCATCTTTTTCCTACTTTATTTAATTTGGCATCTGATAATGTCACCGCACAAGGTTTTTGATTATCTCAAACTTGGATTCGGAACCCTTCTTTTACAGATATGACTACAGAAGATCTCTCTTCTGAATTTCTAGTTTTCTCTTCTCTATTATCTACTGCAACTATCTCTTTGATCCTAGATAAGAAATGGTGGAAATTGTCCAACAACGGATTATACACGGTACTGTCAATGTATAAAGATCTAAATACTTGTGGAGTTTCATAGGTCCTTCTAAGTTTATCTGGGCTGCTAAAGTTCCTCTTAAAGTTAAATTGCTAATATGGTTGGTGGTTCGGAAAAGAATTTTAACTTTTGATCTTTTGCAAAAAAGAGGCTTTCAGTTGTGCAATATGCATTCTCTTTGCTTTTCAACTGAAGAAAGTTGTGGACATATTTTCTTTCAATGCAACTTCACAACAAGGCTTTGGGATTGGATATTATCCGCTTTGAATGTATCTTCTTCTTCTGAACCTTTTGAAAATTGCTGGAATGAATGGAGTAGAAGAAATACAACTGATAGTTTGAGGGTTCATTAGGGTTGTGCTGTCATGACTCTGTTATGATGCTTATAGAAGGAAAGAAATCAAAAAAAATTGCGGTGTCTCTAAAAATGTTTTGGACGTTCTTCAAAAAATGAAATTTCTCTTTCACTCTTGACTAGAGGTTCTTGGATCATCAACGTGGAAGTTTTAAATGATACATTTCTCGAGATTCTATTGTTTTTGTTGGAATTTATTGACGTTTGTGTTGCTTCTAGCATATTTAAGACTTTTCTATTTTGAATTAAGATCTACATTTTGTAACTTGTAATATTTGTAACTTTTATGTTTTCTTGATTAATAAAGTTTTTCTTGGGGGTAGAATCTCCTTGATCCTATCCATTTATCTCAAAAAAATAAACTCCGATGTTGCACAACAAAATTTTACTAGGCAATGTTGACGGGTTGCTAAAAGCTACAGATGATTTTTTAAAAGTTCCAAATTGTATATTTTTTCATCTTCTTTAGTTTGAAGCCTTTTGGTTGCTAAAAATGTTTATCGGATAACAGGAGCAAAAATTTAAGAAAAGACAAAAAAAGATTTCAACCAAACTTTTAATGAGAATTCTAAATCAAATCAATTGAGATAAATAACCAGAGAATGAAGTAAAAGAAATTTGAGTCAAAGTTTTAATCATAAATGATAAACCTAAATCAAATCAATCTCAACACTCACCAAACCCTAAACCTACTAAATAGAATAGAAAGACACTCTCATAGCAACAGGCCAAACATTGGAATACATGATGTCATGTCAAGTGGAAGGCCATGCATGTGATTGCATCATACAAATCAAGTAAGAGAGTGAAGGACAATAACCTAGTGGTAAAATTTACTGCTCCGTGAAATGTTACCTGTTCGATTCCCAATTCCCACGAGTCTCGCATTCCAAATAAAAATAATAAAAATATATTATACTCCTTTGTAGTAAGATAAACGCTAAAAATAAAAAATACAAAAATTATTTTTAGGGAGTTTACTTATCCCCAAAAAAGAAGCTATAGGACTTTATATTGTTGCTTACGAACTTAAAATATACTCGCTAAATATTTAACTGGTTTGTAATGGGTTTTGATAGACGTCGGAATCTCCCTCAGATGTTGTTCTCCGTCGATCTAGTAGCGAGCGAGTTGAAGGGCTGTGATTTGGAGAGAGGGTGTGAATTTCAATGGGTTGTTGGTTGGTGTTGTCACCGAGCTACCTGCAAAAGGAGTCCTGGGGTGGGAAACCACCATAGGACCCTCTGACGATCAAGTTAGGACCGGAGAATAATTGGCAAAAAGTAGCGGCGTACTGGATTAAGTCCGAGTTACCTGAATCGTCTGGAGGAGGAGTTTATATAAGGGTCGTATTGGAGCAAGCCGTTGTGAGGTCCTCGCCGCCAGTTCCTCCCACACGCCACGTTCACATTAATGGCAAGATACGCTCGCGTGAGACGCGGAACGGGGGTGGTTGAATTAGTCGTGGCGAGAGATGTGAAGTCGTTATGTGGAAGCTCAATAAGGGGAAGTTGAGGAGGCTCGATCGAGAAAGCTCGGGCTTTGAGTTACTGGTCCCGAGTTGGTCGGGGCGGCAAGGAGGCTGAGAAAGCTCAGCTTTATGATTGCTCGGAGGTGAGCTATTGACCGGCGGTTGGTTGAAGGAGAAATGTACCAGGTGGAGGCCCCAAAAGGTCGGAGCCTAGTCATCGGACCGAGCCTTGGTGGCGCGACTCCGAGAAATGTTCCCTTTGCATCATACTTATTCCAGTTCCGTAGCCTCCAGGAATCTAGTGGGCTTATGTGGATGACACGTCATCTGCTACGTGTCGTGATCTGGGGAATCCCTACTTACAAGTATCATCATTAGCCTCCTACTCTTGTTCCGGCCTATTTATGGGTCGGATCGAGAGTGGTCTACTCGATCTTCTCTGTTCAGCTTGGTCTGAGAAATCTTCATGGTAGGTTGTCCGGAAACGACATGGCGTTTGGCGGTTGTGTCTCCCAAGTCCACGTAGCATCCATCCTATGCCTTAATTTTCGTGCATATCCTCGATGATGTCGGTGGAAAGCTAAAAGAACGGTGTTATCATACCGAAGTCGTTTCGTTTGCTCGGGTCGTCGTGGCGACGGGTCGATCGTCGATCTCGTGCCACGCGGCGACATCTGGAGCGCGAATGTGAGACATTGCTTCGGCTGTTCAGATCCGCGTAAGAGGGATGCCGCCAATGATCGGCCGTGACGTGGCGTTGCATGGACCGTCAGATCATTTCTGCTGAGAGTATAAATAAGGGTGCCCTGCCTTCAGCAAATAATTCTGCTCCCTTGAATTTCTAATCTCCCGATTGCTCGGCGCTCTTGATCTTAGGTCGGCTTCCAATCCCTTCGTCAGCCTTTCCTTTTCTTGAATCAGGTCAGATGTCTTCCTCTGATCTTGTAGAAAATATAGTTAGGGTAGAGTCTGGTGATGAGGCGTCATCATCTGACGCCGAGTCTAGTGAGTCAACCGAGGAAGCTCTTCTTCTGTGTCAGGTTAGCCCCCAAGAGGTGGTGATTCCTTTGTTCCCCAACGCCGGGGGGCTAAGAAGGCCCTTAAGGTGCGCATCGAGAACGTTCATGATGCTGTCTCGGTGTTGAGCAGGAAGAGCGGGCTCACGGATATCCGGGCTCGCTTTCACTTTCCGACTGGCTATACGCTTCGTTTGGCCGGAAAGGATGAACAGGCGGATAAGTGTGGGGCAACGAGATTTCCCTGTACTTAGAAGCGTGCCTCGAAGGAATGCGTCTATCCTTTCCCCCCGAGATTTGTGAAGTCCTCCACTTCTTCCAACTCGCCCTGGGCAGCTAGCTCCGAGCTCATGGAGGATTCTCCTCGGGTTCTTGGTCCGGCTAAAAATTGAGGAGATCCCCTAAATATACTTGCTAATAAATTTTCTTTATTCTTAAACCAGTGTGTTGCACGTGTAGATTTTAAATTTCAAAATCACTTTCACATGGAGGGAAGAGTGAGAGGGAGAGAGGAATTTGAAATTTATATTGAGAGAGACCAATGGAGGGAATAGAGAAAAAGGAGAGAGGAATTTGAAATTTATATTGAGAGAGAGAGAGAGAGGCACATGGAGGAAAGAGAGTTTTCTCTAGAGGAATTTGAATTTTTTTATATTAAGAGAAAGAGAGAAAGAGAGCGGGGATTAGGTAGCAACTTGGAGGTTGGGGAGAAGGATGAAGGAATTTGTGATTTTTTGTTTTCCCTAAAAAATGAGGAAAAGACATATGGCTTTTATCTTATTAGGCATGAGTTTGAGTTATAATAGTAGAGATGTTAGAAGAAGCCATAATGTGACACCTTAACTTTTGTGATGTACTTGAAATCATATTCTGACCAGCCCTTGCAAAAATCGAACCAATAAACTCTGACATTCGGTGGCATCATTGTTCTCCGGAAGTTGTTTCGCTCTCAATATTAATAGAAAAAAAAGTTAAATTGTTACCTATAATAACCGGTTCCACCTTGTACCTAAATCCTTATTTGAATAAATATTTTTATAATAATTTCATGTAAACTGCTCCTGATTATTTTTCCTATTTAAATTTTCCTTACATTATTTACTTTCCTAATAATCTTCCTAATTATTTTCCTATTTTATCTAATTACCTAGACTCTAATTATATTAAACCCAAACCTAAGCTAAACCCCAACCCGTCTCTCATTTTTCCTTTCCCATATTCTGTAAGCCCAGCGCATTACCCTCACCCGACCCGACCCGACCCGACCCATCTCTCCTCCCCTCTTTTCTTTTCCTTCTCTTTTCCTCTCTCTTCCCTATTTCTCTTTAAAACCCAACGGCTCCCTTTTCCACCTTCCTCGCCACGTCGCCCTCGAGATCCGCTCTTCGCCAACGACCACGACCTCGCCCTAAATCCCAACTACTCGAGATCCTCTCCTCCAAATCCTCCTTCCCTCAACGTCTCTCTCACTCCCTCTTAGTCTCACACACACTCTCTCTCTAGCTCACTCCACCTCCTCCAACTCAAACCCCGAGCTGCTCTCCCTTACCGATGACCACCTCCCACCATGCTGACAATCACCCAGCATTACCATAGACCACCTTCCATCGACCGAGACCTTCACAAGCAGCGCCTTCATCTTCATCATCACCACCGTAGCACCCATCACTCACCCCGAGCTCCACCGCCTGAGCACCACGCCGGCCACCTCCATCGTCGAGCCCTCCATCCATCACCGGCGAGCTCCTCGACCTCGTCACCACCAAGTTCCCCTTCTCTCTTTATCACTCACTCTCTCTCTCTCACTCCCTCACCTTCTATCTCTCTCTCTAACTTACCCACTCTCAAACCCACCGCCGGCGACCACCTCATACCGCCGGTGACATCCCCATGGGACAGCCGCTCATAGCCACCGCCACCCCCATGAGACCGCTGCCACCGCTAGCTTCCCTTGCAACAGCAACCTCATCCACCTTCGACCTAGCTGCAGACTTCACCTCCGGCCACCCGAGCTCCCTGCCACGACCATCCTTGGTGACCCCGAGCACACTATCGCCAAGCCTCATCCCCTGAACACCACCGCAACCCATCATCAACACCGCTTCACTGCCACCTCCTCTCTACCTCTCCACCACCAGAGCTCCGCTGCGACCACCGTCAAGGCCATGGCTATCACCGAGCCCCTTTCCAAGCTGCTGAGCTTCTCCACCCACCAAGAGTCACCGCCATGCCCAGCCCCTATGCCTCTTCATGCTCGGACCTGACCACTGCGTGCCCACTGCATGCCCGCCTCTACACCACGACTATGCCCACTACCACACCAGCACCATGCCCAGTAGCGCCCAGCACTGTGTTCAGTAGCGCCCAGTACCGTACAACGCCCGAGTCACCACCTCGTCCAATACTGTGCCACACCTACACCACCCACTTGCCCACTCCCATGTCGCGCCGTGCCACATCCGTACTACGCACTGAGCCAAGACCGTGCCCAGTACTGTGTCATGCCCGCATCGTCACCATGCCCACTACCGTATCACACCCGTATTGTCACCACATCCAGTATTGGGCCGCCACGCATCACGTACGCGCCACACACCATGTCCAGCATTACGCCGTCTCGTGTTTCGAGGCAAACCCTACACATTGAGTCACTTCTATATCAGCGACCCAAGACAAGTGGAACCCCCTAACCTTGCTATATCATGCTACTATAATTTACAAGTTAATATTAGATAAATAGAGGTATTTGTGCGTATATGTGCGTGTGTGTATATCTATGTAGCGTTAGGTTATAATTGAATACGGATATATTGAATTATCATGTTGATTGTGTTGAATCGAACCCCGCTCGGGTCTATTGATCGTATGGATCTCATTTTAGAATTTATATGAATAAATGGTGGTCGACCGATACACATATACGCATACTAAGTGTTCGATACAGAACCCTAACCGAAAACCCTGTTTAAATTGCTCATATCTTGTGATCAATAGTTTCAATTCCTTTTTAACTGATATCTTGTAGAATTTTAGACCTAAAAGATTGACTTTTATATCATGAAATGGTACCCCAATAGGCAGCATTAAATCTGGAAAGTTTTTTGCTCGTCGCTTTATTAAATTCATCGTAAATTAAATACAATTTGAAACGTGATATTCTAGGTCTCATATCGAAGCCAACTCGATAACGTTTAACCCTCTATAAATAGTTATTTAATATGGTCAGGTTATGATATGGGAAAAGCAAGAGAAATACGGTTCTGGACTGTAGTCCAGAGCAGTATTTTATGTTAATGCATGTTTTGAAACACTTATTCATCCCTGTATAAATCTGAAAATACGCGGAGGTCTATATAGTCGCGTAGATAATTAAGTTAGTTAACTTATGGTTCTAGTCTCATTCAATTTTACTGTCTTTTGATATTTTAATTATATTTTAGTTTGACAATGTGTCCTGCAGCTTTCTGCAGTGACAGTTTATATATCTTGACACTAAAGTGAACATATCTCCTAGTGCATAGAAGATATTGCTGATCTGTTTGATGTGCTAGAAACCTAACAAATAGAGATAGGTTTTGTTCAACTGGAGAAATACTTGAATCTAAACACAATCTGTAGTAAACTGCGCGTGAAGTTGAACTTCCAGTTCTGAAACTGTAATTCCAAGAACTAATCGCTGATTTAAAATGATGATAAATCCTTAACCTGAAAACCTATTGATATAAAACCAATTTTACTGCTTAGACAATCAAATATAATTCATATGCCTTTCATATTGTTTTGCTCAATTCTGCACGTGTGATTTATAGTAAATTTTGCAAGTTATATGACACTGGCTGCCATATTTTATTCGTATCATATTCGATTGCATTCTTATCATATCATGTAACTGTTATACCCTCATTGAATAGTGGTCATATATATTGATATCCTAGTAACTGTTTTAAATTACCAAGTGATAAGTGTTAGTGATTGGATTGTGGCAAGTACGTTAGTGTAAAAGCGTAATTGAATAGTGGAAGTGACACGTACTTATACACAATCAGCGGAACCATTTAATTATTGAATTTTCGACGTCTATGGGACATATATAACTGTAACTATAACTAGTATGAGACAGATATGGAAGCAGTTATATTAGTGCCATATGTGAGATATCGAGGACTGTCCACTTATCTTGGATACCAGTCGAGACGTGCTTGATGGAGACCCTGTCTCCAATTCTCGTGTACACTTGTCATGGTCGGTGTTTGATGTATACCGCGGGGTGTGGGGTAGTTTGAGTGTGAGTTTGATCAAAGGAATCTCAGAAGTCCCATTGCCAGCATATTTCATGATTTCTTGATATTGTTACTGATCGTGTTACTTACTCTTACTGATCGTGATTCGGGCCCGTGTTTTCTTTCCCCTGGGGCTTACCCTTAGGTTAGGAATACTCCTGCGATGGTTGACGCTCACACTCGGACCGACGATAGGTTTAGAGATATGAATATTGCATTGATTACTGATTCGATATACATGCTTTACTGTTTACCTGTATCGGTTATTTCATACTCACGTTATTGCTCTATGCTTATTGCTTCATGTTTATCATCATTGCACATATTACATATATATATATATATATTACTATTGTGTCGCTCTGACAACCTGAGTATGCATGATTAGAGTGAGAAGTGGACTTAGCCCGGATCAGGACCTACCTTATCTCGAGGATATTGTGAACATCTAGATCTATGACGTCAGCGCTATCTTTCCTTTATTACTCTCTGGTTAGTTATCTTTTTTGCTTGTATCCGTTGCACTCTGATTCGTTTGGATATGATGGACTTAGAGACCGTATATCTCGTTTTCTGTAACACCCTAGTACGTTTATACAATATAATTTTGTATTTTAAATCTTGCTTTAAAATTCTTTCATTCTTTTAGCTATTGGGTTGCAAATGATTCAAGTAGTGGTAGTCGTTATCCGACCCGACCCGCATGTTTATAACCCGATATGGTACAAGATTATATCTGAGATTTGCCAGTAAAATGTATCCATGTGAATCTAGCATAATACCTATATTATATATTTAGATCTTTACATATCTATTTATAATACAAGATATAAATAAATAATATTTTTCTAACTGACTTTGCATGGTATATCACTCTATATCTTATTGTGGTTCTTATCTATTATCGTCAAATCCTAAAATATAGACAACAGAATATTTAGAAAATCTTTATGTATATTTATTTAAATTTTATTTGGGGGTATATGTATTTATTACTAAATTATTGCATTATGGCCAAAATCTTTACGTATGTATTTTATTCTCAAAACTATATTTTTTGATTAGATTCGGGTAATATTTGGAGTGATTTGATATTATCTAGTTACCCTAATATATATATATATATATATATATATATATATATATATATATATATATATATATATTATACTTTCATATAACTCTCTCTCTCCCTCCCCCCATCTCGTTCTCATCTCACCACCTGACCATCACCGTGCCACCACCAGGCCACCATCATGCTATCACCAGACCACCACCACGTCACCACCAAACCACCACCATGCCATCACCGTGCCACCACCAGATCACCATTGTGCCACCACCAGACCACCATCATATCATCACCAGACCACCACCAGATCATGCACCATACCCAGACCAGACCACCACCAGACCATGCACCGTACCCAGACCATGCCATGACCGTGTCATCACCGTACCTAGACCATGCCATGACCGTGTCATCTCCATACCTAGACCGTGTCACGTCATGTGCCCTGCTCCTAAGCCACGCTATGCCCGCTTCGTGCTCAGCTCATACCACTTGTGTGCCACCATTGCATCAGTCCTATGTCACCACAAGACCCAGCACCGTATCGTGCCGCTTCACGCACCGTGTCGTGTCGTGTCGTGTCGCGCCGAGTCGCTGCACACCTTTATCATTGCAAACGCTATTGTATTTTGATTCTTTGTGTAGCAATAGTCGATCAACCTATTGATGTCATCGCATGCACATCAACCGTTGTTTCCGAGGCAAGTTCTAAAGTTGCAACATGTTATTCTGTTTATATCAATAATTATATGATTAATTATAGTACATGTGTTTTACTATTCAGTAAATATTATCGATTTACAGTTTTATAGCATCCGTCTTTATCCGTATCAATAATGGTTTATCCAGTTGCATGCCGGATCATCAAAATATTATCATACTACTATATCAGTTCAGTATTTTATCTAGATTGCCATATACCTGGTAACAGACGTAAAGTGGTTATTACAGATAGATACATATACATCCTGGCTTTTGTCCTGTTTACCATATTTAGATATTGGTTACGATTTTCCATCTGGTATCCCTTTTGTTTAATATGTATTGCATGACATGTTCACGACACACTACCAGACTTGTTACTTGGATCTTATTGCTAATGCCGACAATCCTGATTTATTGTCCTAACGGACGTGATTTGTTGTCTGCATAGACAAGAACTGTACCTGCTTGATCCTGTATTGTCATTAAATTTATATCATCAATACCTGACTTGAATACAGAACCTGGGGGAAAGGGGGAAATCAAGAATTTAATCGAAACGTAACTGAAGAGGATATTATTATTGTTTGCCGTGATTCCGGGCATGACGGAATAATCATTGTTTGCCGTGATTCAGGGCGTGACGGAATAACCATTGTGCCGTGGTCCCGTGGGGGTTTGAACGAGATATATACTGTCGAGTTACGATGAGAATTACATTAATTGATTTCAAAGACTTCTAGAATAGATAACCTAGAAGCACAAAATTTAGGATATACACCACATACATACACCTCACCGTTTTATACTGATATTTATTATTTACATTATTGTTTAATCATATCATCCTATCCTGGTTAGTACTATTATTTTGATTGTAACATCTCTGTTTTCAGTGTACAGAAATTTGTTTAAAAATTAATGATAAATAGAGTATTTGCAATTCTGTGTATGCTATAAGTATTTGATTTGCTTTTGAACAGCAAGAAAGCACTTGTAGCTCATTGGTAAAGCCTTGCACTGCTGTGACATAGCCCCTGTGTTCGAATCCCCCCGCCACATTATCTTTTTGTTGATTTTTCTTTTAATCTTTTAGAAACCCAAAGGTTTACACGTGCACTACACGTAAAATGAAAATTTACACAGAAATAAACATATGCACTAAAGTATACAAAGCGACAGGGACACGTGGCGATGATCACAAGCCCTCTCACCGAATTTGGACCGGCGAGATGAAGGCAAGTGACCGGCACCGCCGGGTCCCCTGTAGGGGATGCTCTCCAAAATTAAATCCCAACACCCCTTCGCTTACCCCACTACCCCCATACTGTTTGATTTCTTTACACATTTCCATAGAATTAAAAATGGGCATTAATCCACATTTTAATGCACATTTTAATTCTATTCTTCATTACCCTAAACCCTAATTTTCCCTATAAATACCACACCACATTTCACCTCTCCTCATTTAGAATTTCATTACAAAAACTCTATAAAATTTCCAAATCCCAAGTTGTGCAAGTGGAGTTAGCAAAGGGCGAAATTCCGGTGAAGTTTCAAGAAGATTCCGGCGACAAAACGACGTCCCGACGGTTTTAAAAGCTTTTTCCTTCTCCCCTCTTCCTTCATAGCCAGTAAGTTCCCTCTTCCCTCCTCTTTTGCTATTCTAAAACTTCTTCTTTTCAACTCGTCGGAAGCGGAGTTATTCCGGCTTCCGATTCTCTTTTCTTTAAAAGTCTAATTTTTCTTAATAACAAACTTACAAATTTTTAATAAATTGTTTAGTAATCATTAACAAACACATTAGAACAAGTTTAATCTCAAAAGAATCTATTATACAGCTGTTATCGCATTTTTACAGTAAAATACCATATACTTTACTTTCGACACAATGCAACATATTTCCTTGTATTACCTTTAGATAACTCACAAGGTAATGACCTTCCTCATTACAACACACATTTTTGACATAGCAAGATGGTTTGTAAAACATTCTTTTGGGACAAAATACGACATTACATTTAAATACCCTAAACTTACAAAACCATTTTCTTTAAAAAGTGTGTTATTTAATTCCGTACAATTACGCATCTACAGCCCATTTTGGGGAACCCCGATCTAGATGGTGCGGTGTCACGACCCAAAGTTTGGATGTGACCGGTACTTAGATTGTATAATATCTAAAGATATCTACACAACCTGAGTAAGCCAAAAACCAAGATCCAAACCCTTTTTGCGGAATTGTTAGGAAAATTTAGTTTTTAAGTAAAAATCACAGTTTTAAGTAATTATGATCTTAATAGTAACTCCCTATTGAATTCATAATAAAAACAGTTATAAAGTGTTTAATTTGGTTGTATCCCTAGTTGGGATCAGCAATGTCAACAGCGGAAATAAATATACAACTTTATACGACATCAATAAGAATCTCAGACATAAATAAAAGAAATATTATTTAATATAACTAAACGATCTTATCTGTCAAATAATATACATACTACCACCTCTCGTTCTAAGTCATAATATAGGGTCTGATGGAGATATTCTAGATTCAATATACAATACCAAAAGAGAAGGTTACTATATATGTAACCCACCTAGCAAAAGATACGTTAAAATCTGATAAGTGGATCTGCACTGCTGCTAACCGTCCACTCGACTCCTGCAAGGAACTGTGGCACAACGGGGGTGAGTTGCCAACTCAGTGAATAAGACTAACATATATCAGCTGATAATGTAAGTATGATGAACTAGAACTACTATCAACAGTAATGAATGTGATGCATGATAACAGGTGGAAGATTGAATATGTAATATTCAATGTATAAATCAAAACTGAAATCTCATCAATTATTTTCCAAATCAGGTTCATTTTTCCGTGTCTAATATCGACACAAATCTTCGGTGTTTCATCAGGCATCGTTCCTCGAACGATCCTGTTTCTCAATAACACCAGTCGGTATCATCTAGATATCCACCGTGTTCACAACTGTCTCCGGTATCGAGTATCCTCGTTAGGCTCCCCGCCTAAAGTGCGGCTATCCTGCCCCTCGGTCTCGAATGGGTCCACCATGTATCCAACTGTATGCCCCCCGACTCAGTCTGGATAAAATTGTAAATCCGCAACCGTATGACCCCCAACTCGGTTCGGAATAAAACCAAATCATAAAAACGATATCTCATGGTGGACGTGACACATAATCATGAAAATCATTGATTTTACGCAATAGTATATGAAAACTTAAAACCACAAATCCTCGAAAATACAAATGCCACTTATATCAACTTCTGACACTTGAATATGAAACATGATGTCATTTGTGCAAAGTACTAATAATTTTGATGTTTAAGGTATGATAAGAATCATATTTAACAGGATAAATACTAAGTGTGAAAGTGACATGTAATATCGACGAGGTGTAGTGTAACATGTAGGTACGTGCATGTGCAGCATGACTCGTCGATAATTGTGCAGTGTTCTAACAATTATTAACATGGCAATGGATATATATGTATGAATGCATATGTTCAAGTTATATGTAAAAGCACATTTCATTTAGCATAAGTTACGGGCGTATCACGCCATCCACACAAAATCCCCCGGTAGATGTTTAGTCTACTCACCGGAATACGTTGAATCAATTCAGATCACCGATCCTTTCCTTTTCCCTGCGGCCTCCGAAGGTTCTGTATTTGAATCTAATATTGAAATTAACTTGTATAAGAAATGGCTAACTCCGATAAGGCAAAACATGAAAATACGAGTTTTACGTACTAACTATACTACGCATGACTATTTTAAATTATCTAACACTTATACTAACTGAGTCTTATCCCCCTCGCTGTTTTGCAACAGAAAACCTGAACGCGTTACTAATTTACCGTGTCGTATTTTAGAACTTTTGATCCCTTTTCCGATATTAGTTCTAAAATTTTATATACAGTCAAATTAACTTATTTAAACAATACCAAAACTCCCAAAATTTACACAGAGACCTACCCAAAAACCCAAAACACCAAACTCTACCAGAAATCCGGCGATGCCGGATCTGCCCTTCATCTCGCCAGCCAAAATCCGAGCAGGGAGGTTCGTACTCCTAGGGTTTGTTCTAGGTCCAGTTTATAAAATTTAGAGACTGTTTGGTTAAGTTGATTTTCACCTAAACTATAGCAGATTAACACAGAGCTAAGTTTTACCTAAAATACGATATTCGATTTCTAAATTTTACAATTACAGAACTAAAATATACTGAGTTAAGAATTATACATAGTGAGGATGGTTGAAAAGCTTCCTCCAAGACACTCAAATCCTTAGCTCCTAGCTTGATGGTGGAAATCCTTAGTCTAGTTCTTCTTCTTCACTTCTCTTTTCTTTTATTTCTCTTTTGTGAGTTCTAAGTGTTTTATTTCTCTTTGTTTTGAAATTTTCAGAATTTTAATTTGGTTAAATGATCTGAACACCTAATATATGGTCAAGGGAAAGAGTGAGGTGTAGGAGGAGATGTCACCAAGCAAGGGTGCGGTTGTTTCATGTAAGGAGATGGTGTAACAAGGAGAAAAGATGGGATTTTCATGCAAGGATGAAGTGGATGTGCAAGATTAATCCTAATTTGTGGTATTTTGAGGAATTTCTGAGCCAAAACATTTCCTAACCCTTTTTCACATACACCCTCAACATTTCCAAGTTTGCACATTTTCCTAAATTTTACAAAAAGACCCTTCACTACCTATGTTATTATAAAAAAACCATTTTATTAAAAATGAACCTAAATTTATCGCTAAAACCCTTGTAATTTATTAATGTTACACACTAAAATTTTAATTTAATTTGTTTCACATACTACTTATGAAAATGTCCTATTTTGTTTTAATAACTTTTTAAATTAATATTTTATTATTTAATTAATTAATTTTATTTATTTCTAAATTTCCAAAATGTTACAATATTCCCCCCTTAAGAAAATTCGGTCCCCGAATTTAAAACTTAACTAGACGTACCTTCAAAAAGATGTGGAAATTTCTTTCGCATCGCATCCTCGGTCTCCCAAGTGATCTCCTCACGATTCGTTCCTCGCCAAAGAACCTTTACAGACGGAAGTACCCCTGATCTCAGTTTCCTTGCCTGTCGGTCTTGAATAGCCACTGGCTGTACTGTGTAGGATAAATCCTGCTCAAGCTGTAAGGTCTGATGCTGGATCGCGTGAGAAGGATCGTGAAGATACTTGCGAAGCATAGACACGTGAAACACCGGATGCGCATCGGAAAAACTCGGTGGAATGCCAAATGATAAGTTACAGCACCTACTCTCTCTAGCATCTCGTGGGTCCGACATATCTGGGGTTGAGCTTCCCCTTTTCCCCGAAACGCATCACACCCTTCATCGGAGATACACGAAGGAACACATGATCTCCCACATCAAACTCGAGTCTACGACGGTATCGATCGGCATATGATTTCTGTCTGCATTGGGCCGCTTTCATTCTTTCCTATATTAAATGGATCTTTTCTGTAGTCCCTTATACTATCTGCGGTCCCAACAAGATTTTCTCGCTGAGTCCTGTCCAGCAAACAGGTGATCGACACTTCCTCCCATACAAGCTTCATAGGGTGCCATCTGGGTCGTCTCCTGAAAACTGTTGTTGTAAGAGAATTCTATCAACAGTAAGTGAAGATCCCAACTGCCACCGAAGTCAAGACTGCAAGCTCGAAGCATATCCTCTAGAGTCTGAATGGTCCGCTCTGACTGACCATCTGTCTGTGGGTGAAAAGCTATACTAAAACTCAATTGTGTACCAAGAGCTTCTTGAAGTTTCTGCCATAGCCTGCTGGTAAACTGGATACCCCTTTCGGATACTAGGCACATCGGAACTCCATGCAATCATACAATCTCGTCAATATAAATCTGAGCATACTGCGCAAACCCATACGTCGTCTTCACCGGAAGAAAGTGAGCTGCCTTTGTCAATCTATCTACAATCACCCAGATGGAATCATACCCTCTGCTAGTCCTGGGTAGACCCACAACAAAATACATGAAAATCTGTTCCCATTTCCACACCGGAATGGGCAAGGGCTGCAACTCTCCTGCCGGCCTCTGGTGCTCAGCCTTGACTTGCTCACAAGTCAAGCATCTCGAAACCAATCTCCGCAAGATCCCTATTCATTCCCTCCCACCAATAAACAACCATCAAGTCATGATACATCTTGGTGGAACCAGGATGAATACTGTATGCTGATCGATGGGCCTCTTCTAAGATCTCACGTCTCAGTCTATCCGACTCTGGCTGTCATGCCCCGCTTCCCAGAGTACGCAAAGATAGGCACGTGACATAGCCAACCATGCTACCTGTGGATAGGAAATATCCTCCCACAGTCACATTACGGCTGTAGAGATATCAAGAACAATAATAAACTATCTAACACATGTCCATAAGCCAGAATAAAACGAGTCAAGAATAAAATAATGCGGAAGCAAAAGATCCAATACAAGAATAAACTGGAATGTACGTACCATAATGCAGGCTCATATCAGGAATGAAGATACCGAGAGTAAAATAAACTAACTACTAATAAGTCCTCAATGCTCAGCCTGCTGACTGAAATACTCATGCTCGGCCTGCAGCAAAGCTAAAGAATCTGGGCCATGCAAAACCCAGACATCAGTGCGTCATAATATCAAGCAATAATATAAACAGGGTAGCATGACATGTAGTTATGAGCATGAACTGTAAACATGTATAACAGTGATATAAGTGAGGACAGTGAGGGTAATGTGTAGTGATTAATCTAAACTGGTCTATTGGGTTAACTACTCTCAAGTCTTTGAAATCAATGTGATGAATCATCGATGTAACTCAATAGTATCCCGTGCGTGCCCGGGATCACGGTGAAAATTCTCGGGCTGAATCTGAGACGTGCCGCTAGGCAGTAAAAGGGTAATATGTAACGATGAGTGATGTCAGCAGCATCACCCCGGGGCTGGCCTAGCCCGTAAGACTGATCAGTAAAGGTATCGAACTGTCGAGTTATAAGTCAGGTTTCATCATTGATTTCCCCATACCCCCAGGTTATATGTTTAAGTTAGGTATTAATAATCTGAAGCTAATGCCAACACAGGATCAAACAGGTACAGGTTTGTCTGGATAGACAACAGGAAATGTCCGTAGGGACAACAGGTCAAGTTTGTTGGCATTAGTAACAAGATCAAGTAACAGGTAAAGCCATGGTACATCAGGTCAAGTCAGGTAGTATATAGGTATCCTGTCATGTTAAAAAGTGCACGGTACTATGTCGTGTCAAGTAGCAGGTGTATCAAGTCATGTCAGGGGTGCACAAAATGTCACGTGGGTGCTCATAATCAAACTAAAATAAGCATGGGTATACAAAACAAGTATGGGGTACTAATGGAACAATAAAATGGAACATTGTGATGTGGTATGCAAATAGGTACAGATTAAAACATATGGATGCACAGTTATCGATTTGAATTAGGGTTATGGTTCCAACACTAATTAAATACACTTTATCAAATATGGAATGTTGAAATCTCATTAATATGTATTAAATGATCTAGGGATGCAATTGAATATATATTAGGCTAGATGTATGCAAACGGATGTCCGATAGGGTATAAACTATTAAAAGGGTACTATGAGCTATGCAATCAAGCACTATGTGATATAAATATGGACGTGGGTACCACGTATTGCAAACTAAAATGCAATATGACATGTTTCAAGTTCTAGATCTAAAATGATATAATGGAACATCGAAATGTTAAAATGGAACATGTGACATTAGATTTAATCTACAGGATTAATATGCAATTAAATAAGTATAAAAATAATATGAATAGCATGTAGCAAGTTTTACTTGCCTACGGATCAAGAGACGGGTATACGGAACGTCACACGTCGGCGGAAAAAGTCGCGACACGCGCACGGTACACGGAACGGATCCAAACAACGCACAAAGTGTTCACACGGGTCAGGTACGCTCGCTGGGTCGTCGGGATCGTCGACGTCGTCACGGCTTCGGCGATCTACAGAGATCAAGAATTACAGAAAAGAAAAGAAAAGAAAGAAAGAAAGAAAGAGAAGAAAGGAACGAGGAAGAAGAAGCATGAGAAGAAAAGAAAGCTTACTGCGGTTGCAGAGAGGAGTCGCGAGGGTGTCGACGGCCGTGAACGAGCTCCGGCGAAGCTAGGGTTTGGTGTTAGGGTTTCGGTTAGGGTTTGGGTTTTGTTATCTGGGGTCTTGCTGGGTTGTAGGAGGAGTAACAGAGGAGTTATGGAGAGAAATGAGATGGTGATGATGGTGGTGTGAGGCTAGGGTCGTCGGCGATGAAGGAACGGCGACGGTGATGGGTTCTGCGATGGCGCAGTGGGTGTGCAGGCGAAGGTTTAGAAGGAAAAGAAGAGGAGGAAGATGGAGAAGAAAGAAGGAAAAGGAGGAAGGTGGTGTGAGGCGACGAGGAGATGTGGGTTGTCGGCGGTTGGTTGAAGTTGAGGAGCTAGGGTTTCGTTGTATGGGTTCTCGTGGGGGGCTCGGGTTAAAAGAAGAAGAAGAAGAGAATTAGAAGGAGGGAGGTGACGGGATTCGAAGGCGGTGACGGGATCTCAACAGAGATCGCGAGATGAGAGAGAGAGAGTTGCGAGATGAGAGAGATAGGGAGAGAGCGAGAGGAGAGAGAGTTGAGGAGAAAGAAAATTGGCAGTATTAGCGGAGAGAGAAAGAGAGAAAAGAGAGAAATAGATTATGAGGGGAGAGAGAAAGAGGAGAGAGAGAGAGGCAGTTGCGCTGGGGAATAGAGAGAGAAAAGGAAGTGGGGCCCGGTGAAAGTGATGAGGCTGGAATTGGTTAAAGAAGAGATTTAGAAAAATTTAAAAAGATTTTATAGTTAACGAGAAAACTGTGAACTGATTAAACAAATATTAGTTAACGAAACTTTAAAGGAAAAATTAAAATAAAATATTAATTAAATTTGAATTAAGGCGGGATATAAAATATTTCAAAATGCGCCCGGGTCGGGTCCAAAAATTTAGATTTAAAATACGAAAATTATATGCAACTCCCAAATTCTAAAATGAATGATTAGGTAACGAAAATGCATACCCCCAAGAACGGATGCACGTACGTGCGCGTAGCCATCCAAACACGTCCGTTTCACTGAACGGGACGAGAACATGATGCGCGGACGCTACCACGGGGTTACGGGTATCATGCAGGCTACGAAATGCAATTTTAATTTATTATACATGACCTAAAAATGTTATATGTAAGATATGCGATGCTAGATGAAATACCAAAATGCAATTTACACTAGATGCACGTGTCTATGTAACAAGCCAGGGTAATCTATAAATATGAATCAACAAGTTCAAGCAAGTGGGTCGGGTCGAATGCAATGCAAAATGTAAACTACCATTCGCACCCAAACATGATAAATAAATAAAATACCACAAATAAATGAATACGGAAACAGAAATTGGTATAACTGAACTCGGTTGTTACATTATACCTAACTACAAAAAGAATTTCGTCCTCGAAATTCCAAGAACAAGAAAGGATAAACAATCAACAAACTACAAAAATAGATGTGGAAACTTCTGCCGGATTTCATTTTCTCGTTCCCAAGTTGATTCTCCATGTGAGCGGTTTCCCCAAGAAACAAGTACAAGAGAGATAACTTTGTTCTTAAGAACATTTTCTCTTCGATCCACAATCGACATCGGTCGCTCCTCAAAAGTCAAATCTTCTCGGACAGTCAGCTCCGAATGATCCAGCACGTGTGTTTCATCTCGAACATATTTACGGAGTTGAGATACATGAAACACGTCATGAACATTCGCCAAGGATTGCGGTAACGCCAATCGATATGCCACTTCTCCAACACGTTCCAAAATCTCAAAAGGTCCAACGAATCGACGACTAAGCTTTCCTCGACTTCCGAAACGAATCACCCCTCTAGTCGATGATATCTTCAAGAATACCAAATCACCAACGGCGAACTCTAGAGGTCTTCTCGACGTATCTGCCCAACTATTTTGTCGGTCTTGTGCTGTTTTCATATGATTCCAGATAGTGTTAACCTTCTCAACTATTTGCATGACCAAATCTGGTCCCAACAATCTTCGTTCACCAACATCGTCCCAACAAACAGGTGGACGACATTTGCGACCATATAAAGCTTCGAAAGGAGCCATCTGAATAGTCGCCTGGAAACTGTTATTATAAGAAAACTCCACTAAGTGTAGATGATCCTCCCATGAACCCTTGAAGTCTAATATGCAAGCTCTCAGCATGTCTTCAAGAGTTTGGATCGTTCTCTTCGACTGGCCATCTGTCTGAGGATGATAAGCTGTGCTAAACATCAATCGAGTCCCGAAACTTTCCTGTAAGCTCTTCCAAAAGTGTGATAAGAAACGAGTGTCACGGTCGGACACGATGCTCACCGGTACACCATGCAATCTTACAATCTCCTGCATGTACCGTTCTGCCAAAGTTTCTGTTGATTGACCAACTCGAAAAGGGATGAAATGAGCTGCCTTAGTCAATCGATCAACAATCACCCAAACTGCATTGTTGCCTTTTAGACTCCGCGGTAGAGCCGTCACGAAATCCATGGTTATATGTTCTCACTTCCACTGAGGAATCGGAAGTGGTTGCAATAAACCAACAACCTTTTGTTGTCAAGCTAACTTGCTGACACACCAAGCACTTCGCTACAAAGCGGGCAATCTCCCGTTTCATGCCTTCCTACCAGAAATGCTGTCGTATATCTCGGTACATCTTCGTGTCTTCTGGATGTACAGAATATGCTGAACTGTGCGCCTCCTTCATAAGTTCTTCACGAATATCTCCCTTTGGCACACACAAACGGCTACCGTAACGCAGCGAACCATCTTCATGGATCAGTAAGTCTGTTCGAAGTCCAGCTTCAACCTGTTCTCGAAACTTCTGCAATCTTGGGTCCTGCAATTATGCTGCTTTAGTATTCTCGATCAACGACGACTGTACTTGCAGCTGCATCAACTGTCCCGAAGAATGCGGTAGCACAACCTCCAAATCCAATCTTCGAAAGTCTTCAATAAGTTTCTTCTGTGCAGTCAACATGTGAATTGCTGGCAACAGACTAAGCGCATCCGGTACAACATTAACTTTCCCCGGATGGTATTTAAGATCAAGATTGTAGTCAGCCATCAGCTCCAACCATCTACGTTGCCTCATATTAAGCTCCTTCTGCGTGAACACATACTTCAAGCTTTTATGATCGGTGAAAACCTTGACCCTTTCGCCCAATAAGTAGTGTCTCCAAATCTTCAAAGCGAAAATCACAGCTGCTAGCTCCAAGTCATGAGTTGGGTAATTCTTCTCGTGGGTCTTCAACTGTCTCGATGCGTAAGCTATAACCTTCCCATGCTACATCAAAACACATCCCAATCCTTTCTCAGATGCGTCGCTGTGAATCACCAATCCTCCGGAATTTTCTGGCACGGTCAGAATAGGAGCGGTTATCAACCTCTGTTTCAACGCCTCAAAAGCTGACGCACACTTATCCGTCCACACAAATGGTACTTCTTTGCGCGTAAGCTTGGTCAAAGGCTCTGCCAGACGAGCAAAGTTCTCCACGAACCTTCTGTAATACCCGGCAAGTCCAAGAAAGCTTCTGATCTCTGCAACGTTCTTCGGAATCGGCCAATCTAGAAATGCTGTAATCTTTTCGGGATCAACGGCGATTCCATCTCCAGACACGACGTGTCCCAAAAACTTCACTTCTTCAAGCCAAAACTCGCACTTGCTCATCTTTGCATACAATTTTTCTTGCCTCAACGTCTGCAGCGCGGTCTTCAAGTGTTCTGCATGCTCTTCAATACTCTTCGAGTAGACCAGAATATCATCAATGAACACCACTATAAACTGGTCCAAGAATGGTGAAAAGATTCGGTTCATCAAGTCCATAAATATTGTCGGTGCATTCGTTACTCCGAAGGGCATCACTAAATACTCGTAATGTCCATACCGAGTTCGGAACGCCGTCTTGCAAATATCTTCTGTTTTAACTCGGACCTGATGATATCCGGATCGCAAATCCAGCTTCGAGAATACCCTCGCGCCGTTTAGCTGCTCGAACAATTTGCCAATGCGAGGGATCGGGTACTTGTTCTTAATAGTCACCCGGTTTAATTCTCAATAATCGATGCACATCCTCCTTGTGCCATCTTTCTTCTTAACTAGAAGAACTGGAGCTCCCCAAGGTGAGTTACTGCTGCGAATCCAACCCTTCTCAAGTAATTCAGTAACCTGCTTCCTGACTTCCTGACTTCTTCCAACTCCATTGGTGCCGTTGGATAGCATGCTTTAGAGACTGGCGCTGCACCAGGTACAAGATCAATCGCGAACTCCACGTCTCGCTTCGGCGGTAAACCTGATATGTTCTCGAACACGTCCATGAAATATCGAACAACAGCTGGCGCTTCATCTTTATCAGCCTCCATCAACGAAAGAACACTAGTTGTCGACCTAGCCCTAAACTCGACTGGCCCGACAGAACTGCTTCCTCCAGTAAAGATAAACTCTGGATGCCCGGGAATCTAGAAAATTACTTTCTTCGCCATACAATCGATGTGAGCGTGGAAAGTGCCGAGAAAATCCATTCCCAAGACGACTTCATAGCTGCCTGTATCAATCACCAAGAAATCTGCAAATAGCTCTCGTCCGCAAACAACAACTGCACAATCCTTACATTCTCTACTAGATATGATCTTCCCGTTCCCAGTGTGTATGTCCCAACAACTAGACAGGGTTATGCAAGCAATTGAGTGTGTAGCAATAAACTTGGACGACATAAAACAATGGGATGCACCAGAATCGAATAACGCTAATGCGGGAAAACCATGAACAAGTAGAATACCTGAAACAACTTCTCCTGAAGCTTTAGCTTCCTCAGCCGTCAGAGTAAAAGCTTGAGCTTGATTGGGTCCTTGAGTCAGCTGCTTCTGTCCCTGAAACGGCGGTGGCTTCTGAACATCATCCTTCGTGCGAAGCTTCGACGGACAAGCGTTGATAGTATGATCCGCCGATCCACAAACCAAACAGAGTCCCTGCCTCCTTCGACAATCTCTTTGCACGTGCCCAGGTAAATGGCAGTAGTCACAAATCACGGTCCTCCTCTGATCAACAACAACAGGCCTCTTCATCGGTGTTACGCCATGACGGTTCACTGGAATACCTCTGCGTCCATGTGCTCGGTTCGATGCAAATGCCGGCTTCCGCACTGTAACTGCTGGCTGCTGTGTACTCCCAGTCTTCATAGATAGGCTTTGCTGCTCTCGGGCCACTGTAAGTACTTGTGAAAAAGTGGTCAAACCCAGGGAGACAATCTGCCTTTGGATGTCTACATCCAAACTGCGCATGAACCTCCTTGCCCTATCAGCATCGTTGGCAACCAAAGGTCCAGCGAATCTACTGAGCCGTGTCCACTCAGCTGCATGTACATCCACAGGTGCGCCGTTCTGCTTCAAACTGATGAACTTTTCTTCCATTTCCTCCCGTGCAGTCCGCGGGAAGAACTTCTCCAAGAAACTCTTCGAAAAATCCGCCCAACTGATCGGCTTGGGCAAGCGGGTCTCTTCCACAAGCCACCATTCACGGGCGTAGTCCACCAACTGGATGCGTACCACATCCACTCTCTTATCCTCTGGAATCTGTGCCGCAACGAGTAAATTCTCCGTATCAACCAACCACTGCTCCGCTGGCAACGGCTCCTCCAGGCCAGTAAAGACAGACGGACCCAGTCTCCTGAAATCCGCCATGCTACCCACACGATCAACTGGTCTGGCCACAACATTGTTCACGGACTGCTGAACGGTCCGCAAACCTTCCTGAAAAGCTTCAGCTTGCTGCTGGTTTAGCTCGGTCTGTCGTTTTTGGTTCTCCAACATCCCACGGATTACTCCAAGCATAGCGGCTTCGTCAACACGTCTTTGGTACGTTTTCAGATTCTTGTTTTCCATGTTTCTGAAATCAAAGCACCAAAAGGATTAGCATGATAACAGATTCAAAATATAGATTAAGGATATGAATCAAGGTTAGAACTCCAAGTTACTTAAATAGAGTACCGCATTGTAACCATGCCGCGGTATCATAGCTACAATCACATAACTCCACCCAAGTCGCCTAAGTTCTAGAGATAAACAAAGGAAACCAGGTTTTCGAGTCGATATGCAAAGGAGGTTTGCATATCGTAAAAGTAGAATCAGGAGGAGGTTAAGATTCAAAAATGATAAGACAGTAAGGTGGCAGGACATGTTTCCTAATCACGAGTATTCTGATTCGTGTATTGGGTCCAATACCCAACTACAAAAGAATCAAACCCAATTGACTTAAATCCTATGTCTCTGTTACCAAAAGAACCAAGTCACACCCCGCTTCCCAGAGTACGCTAAGATAGGCACGTGACATAGCCAACCATGCTACCTGTGGATAGGAAATATCCTCCCACAGTCACATTACGGCTATAGAGATATCAAGAACAATAATAAACTATCTAACACATGTCCATAAGCCAGAATAAAACGAGTCAAGAATAAAATAATGCGGAAGCAAAAGATCCAATACAAGAATAAACTGGAATGTACGTCCCATAATGTGGGCTCACATCAGGAATGAAAATACCGAGAGTAAAATAAACTAACTACTAATAAGTCCTCAATGCTCAGCCTGCTGACTGAAATACTCCTGCTCGGCCTGCAGCAAAGCTAAAGAATCTGGGCCATGCAAAACCCAGACGTCAGTGCGTCATAATATCAAGCAATAATATAAACAGGGTAGCAAGACATGTAGTAATGAGCATGGACTGTAAACAGGTATAACAGTGATATAAGTGAGGACAGTGAGGGTAATGTGTAGTGATTAATCTAAACTGGTCTATTGGGTTAACTACTTTCAAGTCTTTGAAATTAATGTGATGAATCATCGATGTAACTCAATAGTATCCCGTGCGTGCCCGGGATCACGGTGAAGATTCTCGGGCTGAATCCGAGACGTGCCGCTAGGCAGTAAAAGGATAGTATGTAACGATGAGTGATGTCAGCAGCATCACCCCGGGGCTGGCCTAGCCCGTAAGACTGATCAGTAAAGGTATCGAACTGTCGAGTTACAAGTCAGGTTTCATCATTGATTTCCCCATACCCCCAGGTTATATGTTTAAGTCAGGTATTAATAATCTGAAACTAATGCCAACACAGGATCAAACAGGTACAGGTTTGTCTGGATAGACAACAGGATATGTCTGTAGGGACAACTGGTCAAGTTTGTTGGCATTAGTAACAAGATCAAGTAACAGGTAAAGCCATGGTACATCAGGTCAATTCAGGTAGTATATAGGTATCCTGTCATGTTAAGAAGTGTACGGTACCATGTCGTGTCAAGTAGCAGGTGTATTAAGTCATGTCATGGGTGCACAAAATGTTACGTGGGTGCTCATAATCAAACTAAAATAAGCATGGGTATACAAAACAAGTATGGGGTATTAATGGAACAATAAAATGTAACATTGTGATGTGGTATGCAAATAGGTACAGATTAAAACATATGGATGCACGATTATCGATTTGAATTAGGGTTATCGTTCCAACACTAATTAAATACACTTTATAAAATATGGAATGTTAAAATCTCATTAATATGTATTAAATGATCTAGGGATGCAATTGAATATATATTAGGCTAGATGTATGCAAACGGGTGTCCGATAGGGTATAAACTATTAAAAATGTACTATGGATTATGCAACCAAGCACTATGTGATATAAATATGGACGTGAGTACCACGTATTGTAAACTAAAATGCAACATGATATGTTTCAAGTTCTAGATCTAAAATGATATAATGGAACATCGAAATGTTAAAATGGAACATGTGACACTAGATTTAATCTACAGGTTTAATATGCAATTAAATAAGTATAAAAATAATATGAATAGCATGTAGCAAGTTTTACTTGCCTATGGATCAAGAGACGGGTATACGGAACGTCACACGTCGGTGGGAAAAGTCGCGACACGCGCACGGTACACGGAACGGATCCAAACAACGCACAAAGTGATCACACGGGTCAGGTACGCTCGCTGGGTCGTCGGGATCGTCGACGTCGTCACGGCTCCGGCGATCTACAGAGATCAAGAATTAAAGAAAAGAAAAGAAAAGAAAGAAAGAAAGAAAGAGAAGAAAGGAACGAGGAAGAAGAAGCATGAGAAGAAAAGAAAGCTTACCGCGGTTGCAGAGAGGAGTCGCGAGGGTGTCAACGGCCGTGAACGAGCTGCGGCGAAGCTAGGGTTTGGTGTTGGGGTTTCGGTTAGGGTTTGGGTTTTGTTATCTGGGGTCTTGCTGGGTTGTAGGAGGAGTAACAGAGGAGTTATGGAGAGAAAGGAGATGGTGATGGTGGTGGTGTGAGGCTAGGGTCGTCGGCGATGAAGGAACGGCGACGGTGATGGGTTCTGTGATGGCACAGTAGGTGTGCAGGCGAAGGTTTAGAAGGAAAAGAAGAGGAGGAAGATGGAGAAGAAAGAAGGAGAAGGAGGAAGGTGGTGTGAGGCGACGAGGAGATGTGGGTTGTTGGCGGTTGGTTGGAGTTAAGGAGCTAGGGTTTCGTTGTATGGGTTCTCGTGGAGGGCTCGGGTTAAAAGAAGAAGAAGAAGAGAATTAGAAGGAGGGAGGTGACAGGATTCGAGGGAAGTGACGGGATCTCAACAGAGATCGCGAGATGAGAAAGAGAGTTGCGAGATGAGAGAGATAGGGAGAGAGTGAGAGGAGAGAGAGAGTTGAGGAGAAAGAAAATTGGCAGTATTAGCGGAAAGAGAAAGAGAGAAAAGAAAGAAAAAGATTATGAGGGGAGAGAGAAAGAGGAGAGAGAGAGAAGCAGTTGCGCTGGAATTGGTTAAAGAAGGGATTTAGAAAAATTTAAAAAGATTTTATAGTTAACGAGAAAACTGTGAACTGATTTAAAAAATATTAGTTAACGAAACTTTAAAGGAAAAATTAAAATAAAATATTAATTAAATTTGAATTTAGGTGGGATATAAAATATTTCAAAATGCGTCCGGGTCAGGTCCAAAAATTTAGATTTAAAATACGAAAATT
Organism: Agapanthus africanus; assembly: GCA_030015575.1. Classification (NCBI taxonomy): domain Eukaryota; kingdom Viridiplantae; phylum Streptophyta; class Magnoliopsida; order Asparagales; family Amaryllidaceae; genus Agapanthus; species Agapanthus africanus. Next base: position 103,968,585 of record JASDDO010000019.1, read on the forward strand.
ATATGCAACTCCCAAATTCTAAAATGAATGATTAGGTAACGAAAATGCATACCCCCAAGAACGGATGCACGTACGTGCGCATAGCCATCCAAACACGTCTGTTTCACTGAACAGGACGAGAACAAGATGCGTGGACGCTACCACGGGGTTAGGGGTATCATGCAGGCTAGGAAATGCAATTTTAATTTATTATACATGACCTAAAAATGTTATATGTAAGATATGCGATGCTAGATGAAATGCCAATATGCAATTTACAGTAGATGCACGTGTCTATGTAACAAGCCAGGATAATCTATAAATATGAATCAACAAGTTCAAGCAAGCGGGTCGGGTCGAATGCAATGCAAAATGTAAACTACTATTCGCACCCAAACATGATAAATAAATAAAATACCACAAATAAATGAATATGGAAACAGAAATTGGTATAACTGAACTCGGTTGTTACACTGGCATACAAAGACGAGTCCCAAAACGTAATACTCCACGGTCATCTATCTCGAACTCCGAATTTCTACCCTATCTACCTGATCTATGAATTCTAACATACGAGCATCTGCGGGCTGTGTCTCTCGAATACGTTCCACTAACTGAGGACTGGTGCGAACATGTGTTAACTGTCCTCCTGTCGATGTGAACTCAAACTGTACACGACTATCACACAGAATCTGCCAGTCTGTAGAAGACTGTCTCTGCAAGGTGTGCACATGAGATAAGCTACCTCCAGGCCTCCGACTCAAAGCATCTGCTACAACATTCGCTTTGCCTGGATGATACAAGATCTCACAATCGTAATCCTTCACGAGTTCCATCCATCTACGCTGCCTTAGATTCAGATCCCTCTGCTGAAAAATATACTTCAAGCTCTTATGATCTGTAAAAATCTGGCACGACTCTCCATACAAGTAATGCCTCCAAATCTTCAGTGCGCAAACTACAGCAGCCATCTCCAAATCATGAGTGGGGTAGTTCTGCTCGTGCCTCTTCAACTGCCGAGAAGCATAAGCTACAACCCTGCCATGCTGCATCAACACACAGCCTAAACCCATTCGAGAAGCATCACAATACACAACAAAACCACCAGACCCAGAAGGTAAAGATAAGACTGGTGCCGTCGTCAAGCGAGTCTTCAATTGCTGGAAACTCTACTCACATGCATCTGTCCAAAAAAATAGAACTTCCTTCCTAATCAATCCGGTCAATGGTGCAGCGATCCGAGAAAAATCCTGCGCAAAACGTCTGTAATAACCGGCCAGACCCAAGAAACTGTGAATCTCTGTAACTGACAAAGGTCTGGGCCAGTGTTGTACTGCTTCGATCTTCTTTGGGTCCACACGTATACCTTCTCTTGTAACCACGCGACCCAAGAAATCCACACTATCCAGCCAGAATGCACACTTGGAGAATTTAGCGAACAGCTGAGGCTCCTTCAAGATCTGCAATGTGATACATAAATGCTGCTCATGCTCCTCTCGCCTACAGGAGTATACAAGGATGTTATCCATGAATACAATAATGAACTGGTCAAGAATGGCCTGGAATTACAATTCATCACCTCCATGAAACTGCTGGGGTATTGGTGAGCCCGAACGACCTCACCAGAAATTCAAAATGCCCCTAACGGATACGAAAAGCAGTTTTCGGAATGTCATCCTTCCGAACTCTCAACTGGTGATACCCTGACCGCAGATCAATCTTCGAGAAATAGCCAGCTCCCTTCAGCCGAACGAATAAGTCATCGATACGAGGTAATGGATACCTATTTCTCACAGTAACTCGATTCAGCTGCCTGTAGTCAATGCACGGTCTCATGCTGCCGTCCTTCTTTTAACGAACGAGACAGGAGCTCCCTACGGTGATACACTTGGACGAACAAGTCCTCTATCCAACAACTCCAGCAACTGACCTTTGACTTCCTTCAACTCCGTCGGGGCCATCCGATAAGGTGGTATAGAACTAGACCCCGCACCCGGAATCAAGTCAATGCAAAATTCGATATCATGATCGGGTGGCAATCCAGGTAATTCAGCAGGAAACATATCCGGAAATTCTCGTGCAACCGGAATCTGGTCCAATAGAACTTCAGCGGCTCCTACGTCCTGAACAAACGCTAAGAACCCATGACAACCCTTCTTCAAGAGCCGTTCCGCACAAAGAGCAGAAATCATGCTGGCGGGAGTTATACTACAGTCTCCCTGCACAACCAAAAATCGGTTTGCCTGGAAAACAGAATCCGACCGCTTTCCCCTGACAATCTACATAAGCATGACAAGCTGCCAACCAATCCATACCCAGAAGTATATCAAAATCTAGCATATCTAGGAGAATCAAATCAACTAATGAATCCCTATCCCCAATACGTACTGAACAAAACCTGAATACGTGTCGAGCTACAAAAGAATCTCCTACCTGAGTAATCATAACTAACGGTGACTCTAACAACGACGACTCTCTTCCCAGAGAAAATGCAAAGTGTACAGATACATAAGAATGCGTAGAACCGGGATTTAAATAAAATATGTGCATTTAAGGAACATACTGAAAGAATACCTGTTACGACTGCATTGGATGCCTGGGTATCCTGTGGAGTCAAGTAAAGACCCGAGCCTGGCCCCTACCAGCATCCTGACGTCCTTCCTTAGAGTCTACAATTACTAGCGAAATACCCAGGACTTCCACAACTAAAACAGGTAGATGGGGGCCTCTGCTCAACGGGGTATGAACTGAACATCTGGCCCTGAGTCCGACCTCGACTAAAACTGCGGCCTGAAATATATCTGCCTCGACCTCCTCGTCCTCTCGAATTACAACCGTCATGACCACGGCCTCTATGGGCGTTGATCTGGCATGGAACAACAACAGGTGTAGAAGGTAATGTGCTCGGAGGAGGTGGTGAAGATGGTGAAGTCACATGTGAGACCGATGCATCACCCTATCGTATATCGGGACAATTCCGGATAAAGTGATATGGACATCCACACCCGAAACATCTTTGTGAGGGCTGTTGATCATATAGGTATAAGTAACATAACTGATCCATAAATAATCCGCTACGGCTTCGACGAACATGACTAGGAGCTGATGTATTAGTACGAATTCGCCTTGATCTCTGAACAACCGTACGTGGAGCAATGGCCGATCTCCGTACTCGACTAATCTCTATCAAGTATCCAATCATTTGGCGCATCTCCTGAACACTCACCTCCATCCTAGCTATACAATCAATAGAGGGTGGATCAATCTGTTCATGAAGGAGAGACGCACTGCCTTGGTCTATCCTCGTCTCAGACGAACCCGCTCCAATCTCATCTCTAACAGCGGTCCCCTGAGTCCTCATAGTCAATGATGACTTAGTGTTTAGAGTAAGAAACAGGATTGATAAGGACATTGCAATTGAATCACAGGATACATAGAATCAAGAAAGGAAGTATGAACAATTTTATCCTAAGGTTACTTAGGCTGAGTATCATAGCGTAAATATGCCGCGGAACATATGTATGGTACCCTACTCATCTTAAATCACCTACTCCATCAAACCAAAGGTCAACCTACGTAACGAACTTAAGTATACTTATTCTAATTTTCTACTCGGTTCCGTAAGGTTAATCCTAAGCTTTGAGACCAACTTTGTCACGGCCCACATTTTCGATGTGACCGACACTTAGATTGTATAATATCTAAAGATATCTACACAACCTGAGTAAGCCAAAAACCAAGATCCAAACCCTTTTTGTGGAATTGTTAAGAAAAATTAGTTTTTAAGTAAAAATCACAGTTTTAAGTAATTAAGATCTTAACAGTAACTCCCTATTGAATTCATAATAAAAACAGTTATAAAGTGTTTAATTTGGTTGTATCCCTAGTTGGGATCAACAGTGTCAACAGCGGAAATAAATATACAACTTTATACGACATCAATAAGAATCTCAGACATAAGTAAAAGAAATATTATTTAATATAACTAAACGATCTCATCTGTCAAATAATATACATACTACCACCTCTCGTTCTAAGTCATAATATAGGGTCTGATGGAGATATTCTAGATTCAATATACAATACCAAAAGAGACGGTTACTATATATGTAACCCACCTAGCAAAAGATACGTTAAAATCTGATAAGTGGATCTGCACTGCTGCTAACCGTCCACTCGACTCCTGCAAGGAACTGTGGCACAACGGGGGTGAGTTGCCAACTCAGTGAATAAGATTAACATATATCAGCTGATAATGTAAGTATGACGAACTAGAACTACTATCAACAGTAATGAATGTGATGCATGATAACAGGTGGAAGATTGAATATGTAATATTCAATGTATAAATCAAAACTGAAATCTCATCAATTATTTTCCAAATAAGGTTCATTTTTCCGTGTCTAACATCGACACAAATCTTTGGTGTTTCATCAGGCATCGTTCCTCGAACGATCTTGTTTCTCAATAACACCGGTCGGTATCATCTAGATATCCACCGTGTTCACAACTGTCTCTGGTATTGAGTATCCTCGTTAGGCTCCCCGCCTAAAGTGCGGCTATCATGCCCCTCGGTCTCGAACGGGTCCACCATGTATCCAACTGTATGCCTCCCGACTCAGTCTGGATAAAATTGTAAATCCGCAACCGTATGACCTCCAACTCGGTTTGGAATAAAACCAAATCATAAAAACGACATCTCATGGTGACGTGACACATAATCATGAAAATCATTGATTTTACGCAATAGTATATGAAAACTTAAAACCACAAATCCTCGAAAATACAAATGCCACTTATATCAACTTCTGATGCTTGAATATGAAACATGATGTCATTTGTGAAAAGTACTAATAATTTTGATATTTAAGGTACGATAGGAATCATACTTAACAGGATAAATACTAAGTGTGAAAGTGACATGTAATATCGACGAGGTGTAGTGTACCATGTAGGTACGTGCATGTGCAGCATGACTCGTCGATAATTGTGCAGTATTCTAACAATTATTAACATGGCAATGGATATATATGTATGAATGCATATGTTCAAGTTATATGTAAAAGCACATTTCATTTAGCTTAAGTTACAGGCGTATCACGCAATCCACACAAAATCCCCCGGTAGATATTTAGTCTACTCACCGGAATACGTTGAATCAATTCAGATCACCAATCATTTCCTTTTCCCTGCGGCCTCCGAAGGTTCCGTATTTGAATCTAATATTGAAATTAACTTGAATAAGAAATGCTAACTCCGATACGGCAAAACATGAAAATACGAGTTTTACGTACTAACTATACTACGCATGATTATTTTAAACTATCTAACACTTATACTAACCGAGTCTTAACCCCCTCGCTGTTTTGCAACAGAAAACCTGAACGCATTACTAATTTACCGTGTCGTATTTTAGAACTTTTGATCCCTTTTCCGATATTAGTTTCCAGATTTTATATACAGTCAAATTAACTTATTTAAACAATACCAAAACTCCTAAAATTTATACAGAGACCTACCCAAAAACCCAAAACACCAAACTCTACCAGAAATCCAGCGACGCCGGATCTGCCCTTCTTCTCGCCGGCCAAAATTCGAGCAGGGAGGTTCGTACTCCTAGGGTTTGTTCTAGGTCCAGTTTATAAGATTTAGACATTGTTTGGTTAAGTTGATTTTCACTTAAACTAAAGCAGATTAACACAGAGCTAAGTTTTACCTAGAATACGATATTCGATTTTTAAATTTTACAATTACAGAACTAAAATCTACTGAGTTAAGAATTATACCTACTGAGGATGGTTGAAAAGCTTCTAAAATCTATTGAGTTAAGAATTATACCTACTGAGGATGGTTGAAAAGCTTCCTCCAAGACACCCAAATCCTTAGCTCCTATCTTGATGGTGGAAATCCTTAGCGTAGTTCTTCTTCTTCACTTCTCTTTTCTTTTATTTCTCTTTTGTGAGTTCTTAGTGTTTTCTTTCTCTTTGTTTTGAAATTTTCAGAATTTTAATTTGGTTAAATGATCTGAACATCTAATATATGGTCAAGGGAAAGAGTGGGGTGTAGGAGGAGGTGTCACCAAGTAAGAGTGTGGTTGTTTCATGCAAGGAGGTGGTGTAGAACAGAGAAAATGTGGGATTTTCATGCAAGGATGAGGTGGATGTGCAAGATTAATCCTAATTTGTGGTATTTTTAGGAATTTCTGAGCCAAAACATTTCCTAACCCTTTTTCACATACACCCTCAACATTTCCAAGTTTGCACATTTTCCTAAATTTTACACAAAGACCCTTCACTACCTATGCTATTATATAAATACCATTTTATTAAAAATGAAGGTAAATTTATCACTAAATCCCTTGTAATTTATTAATGTTACACACTAAAATTTCAATTTAATTTGTTTCACATACTACTTATGAAAATGTCCTATTTTGTTTTAATAACTTTTTTAATTAACATTTTATTATTTAATTAATTAATTTTATTTATTCCTAAATTTCCAAAATGTTACAATATTCCCCCCTTAAGAAAATTCGGTCCCCGAATTTAAAACTTAACTAGACGTACCTTCAAAAAGATGTGGAAATTTCTTTCGCATCGCATCCTCGGTCTCCCAAGTGATCTCCTCACGATTCGTTCCTCGTCAAAGAACCTTTACAGACGGAAGTACCCCTGATCTCAGTTTCCTTGCCTGTCGGTCTTGAATAGCCACTGGTTGTACTGTGTAGGATAAATCATGCTCAAGCTGTAAGGTCTGATACTGGATCGCTTGAGAAGGATAGTGAAGATACTTGCGAAGCATAGACACGTGAAACACCGGATGCACATCGGAAAAACTCGGTGGAATGCCAAACGATAAGTTACAGCACCTACTCTCTCTAGAATCTCGTGGGTCCGACATATCTGGGGTTGAGCTTCCCCTTTTCCCCGAAACGCATCACACCCTTCATCGGAGATACACGAAGGAACACATGATCTCCCACATCAAACTCGAGTCTACGACGGCGTCGATCGTCATATGATTTCTGTCTGTATTGGGCCGCTTTCATTCTTCCCTATATCAAATGGATCTTTTCTGTAGTCCCTTATACTATCTGCGATCCCAACATGCTTTTCTCGCTGAGTCCTGTCCAGCAAACGGGTGATCGACACTTTCTCCCATACAAGCTTCATAGGGTGCCATCTGGGTCGTCTCCTGAAAACTGTTGTTGTAAGAGAATTCTATAAACAGTAAGTGACGATCCCAACTGCCACCGAAGTCAAGACTGCAAGCTCGAAGCATATCCTCTAGAGTCTGAATGGTCCGCTCTGACTGACCATCTGTCTGTGGGTGAAAAGCTGTACTAAAACTCAATTGTGTACCAAGAGCTTCTTGAAGTTTCTGCCATAGCCTGCTGGTAAACTGGGTACCCCATTCAGATACTTGGCACATCGGAACTCCATGCAATCGTACAATCTCGTCAATATAAATCTGAGCATACTGCGCAAACCCATACGTCGTCTTCACCGGAAGAAAGTGAGCTGCCTTTGTCAATCTATCTACAATCACCCAGATGGAATCATACCCTCTGCTAGTCCTGGGTAGACCCACAACGAAATCCATAAAAATCTGTTCCTATTTCCACTCCGGAATGGGCAAGGGCTGCAACTCTCCTGCCGGCCTCTGGTGCTCAGCCTTGACTTGCTGACAAGTCAAGCATCTTGAAACCAATCTCCGCAACATCCCTCTTCATTCCTTCCCACCAATAAACATCCTTCAAGTCATGATACATCTTGGTGGAACCAGGATGAATACTGTATGCTGATCGATGGGCCTCCTCTAAGATCTCACGTCTCAGTCCATCTGACTCTGGCATACAAAGACGAGTCCCAAAACGTAATACTCCACGGTCATCTATCACGAACTCCGAATTTCTACCCTATCTACCTGATCTATGAATTCTGACATACGAGCATCTGCAGGCTGTGTCTCTCGAATACGATCCACTAACTGAGGACGGGTGCGAACATGTGCTAACTGTCCTCCTGTCGATGTGAACTCAAACTGTACACGACTATCACACAGAATCTGCCAGTTTGTAGAAGACTGTCTCTGCAAGGTGCGCACAAGAGATATGCTACCTCCAGGCCTCCGACTCAAAGCATCTGCTACAACATTCGCTTTTCCTGGATGATACATGATCTAACAATCGTAATCCTTCATGAGTTCCATCCATCTACGCTGCCTTAGATTCAGATCCCTCTGCTCAAAAATATACTTCATGCTCTTATGATCTGTAAAAATCTGGCACGACTCTCCTTATAAGTAATGCCTCCAAATCTTTAGTGCGAAAACTACAGCAGCCATCTCCAAATCATGAGTGGGGTAGTTCTGCTCGTGCATCTTCAACTGCCGAGAAGCATAAGCTACAACCCTGCCATGCTGCATCAACACACAGCCTAAACCCACTCGAGAAGCATCACAATACACAACAAAACCACCAGACCCAGAAGGTAAAGATAAGACTGGTGTTGTCGTCAAGCGAGTCTTCAACTGCTGGAAACTCTGATCACATGCATCTGTCCAAAGAATTAGAACTTCCTTCCTAGTCAATCCGGTCAACGGTGCAGCGATCCGAGAAAAATCCTGCACAAAACGTCTGTAATAACCGGCCAGACCTAAGAAACTGCAAATCTCTGTAACTGACACAGGTCTGGGCCAGTGTTGTACTGCTTCGATCTTCTTTGGGTCCACACGTATACCTTCTCTTGTAACCACATGACCCTAGAAATCCACACTATCCAGCCAGAACGCACACTTGGAGAATTTAGCGAACAGCTGATGCTCCTTCAAGATCTGCAATGTGATACGCAAATGCTGCTCGTGCTCCTCTCGCCTACGGGAGTATACAAAAATGTTATCCATGAATACAATAATGAACTGGTAAAGAATGGCCTGGAATTACAATTCATCACCTCCATGAAACTGCTGGGGTATTGGTGAGCCCGAACGACCTCACCAGAAATTCAAAATGCCCCTAACGGATACGAAAAGCAGTCTTCGGAATGTCATCCTTCCGAACTCTCAACTGGTGATACCCTGACCGCAGATCAATCTTCGAGAAATAGCCAGCTCCTTTCAGCTGAACGAATAAGTCATCGATACGAGGTAGTGGATACCTATTTCGCACAGTAACTCGATTCAGCTGCCTGTAGTCAATGAACGGTCTCATGCTGCCGTCCTTTTTAACGAACGAGACAGGAGCTCCCTACGGTGATACGCTTGGATGAACAAGAACTTTATCCAATAACTCCTGCAACTGACCTTTAAGTTCCTTCAACTCCGTCGGGGCCATCCGATAAGGTGGTATAGAACTAGACCCCGCACCCAGAATCAAGTCAATGCAAAATTCGATATCACGAGCGGGTGGCAATCCTGGTAATTCAGTAAGAAACACATCCGGAAATTCTCGTGCAATCGGAATCTGGTCCAACGGAACTTCAGCGGCTCCTACGTCCTGAACAAACATTAAGAACCCATGACAACCCTTCTTCAAGAGCCGTTCCACACAAAGAGCAGAAATCATGCTGACGGGAGTTATACTACAGTTTCCCTGCACAACCAAAAATTGGTTTGCCTGGAAAACAGAATCCGACCGCTTTCCCCCGACAATCTACATAAGCATGACAAGCTGCCAATCAATCCATACCCAGAAGTATATCAAAATCTAGCATATCTAGGAGAATCAAATCAATTAATGAATCCCTATCCCCAATACGTACTGAACAAAACATGAATACGTGTCGAGCTACAAAAGAATCTCCTACCGGAGTAATCATAACTAACGGTGACTCTAGCAACGACGACACTCTTCCCAGAGAAAGTGCAAAGTGTGCAGATACGTAAGAATGCGTAGAACCGGGATTTAAATAAAATATGTGCATTTAAGGAATATACTGAAAGAATACCTGTTACGACTGCATTGGATGCCTGGGCATCCTGTGGAGTCAAGTAAGGACCCAAGCCTGGCCCCTACCAGCATCCTGACGTCCTTCCTTAGAGTCTACAATTCCTAGCGAAATGTCCTGGACTTCCACAACTAAAACAGGTAGATGGGGGCCTATGCTCAACGGGGTATGAACTGAACATCTGGCCCTGAGTCCGATCTCGACCAAAACTGCGGCCTGAAATATATTTGCCTCGACCTTCTCGTCCTCTCGAATTACGACCGTCACGACCACGGCCTCTATGGGCGTTGATCTGGCGTGGAACAACAACAGGTGTAGGAGGTAATGTGCTCGGAGGAGGTGGTGAAGATGGTGAAGTCACATGTGAGACCGATGCCTCACCCTGTCGTATCACGGGAAAATTCCGGATAAAGTGATACGGACATCCACACCCGAAACATCTTTGCGAGGGCTGTTGATCATATGGGTATAAGTAACATAACTGATCCATAAAGAATCCGCCACGGTTTCTACGAACATGACTAGGAGCTGATGTCTTGGTACGAATTCACCTTGATCTCTGAACAACCGTACGTGGAGCAATGGCCGATCTCCGTACTCAACTAATCTCTATCAAGGATCCGATCATTTGGCGCATCTCCTGAACACTCGCCTCCATCCTAGCTATACAATCAATAGAGGGTGGATCAATCTGTTCATGAAGGAGAGGCGCACTGCTTTGGTCTATCCTCGTCTCAGACGAGCCCGCTCCAATCTCATCTCTAACAGCGGCCCTCTGAGTCCTCATAGTCATTGATGACTTAGTGGTTAGAGTAAGAAACATGATTGATAAGGACATTGCAATTGAATCACAGGATACATGGAATCAAGAAAGGAAGTATGAACAATTTTATCCTAAGGTTACTTAGGCTGAGTATCATAGCGTAAATATGCCGCGGAACATATGTACGGTACCCTACTCATCCTAAATCACCTACTCCATCATACCAAAGGTCATCCTATATAACGAACTTAAGTATACTTATTCTAATTTTCTACTCTGTTCCGTAAGGTTAATTCTAACCTTTGATACCAACTTTGTCACGACCCAAAGTTTGGATGTGGTCGGCACTTAGATTGTATAATATCTAAAGATATCTACACAACCTGAGTAAGCCAAAAACCAAGATCCAAACCCTTTTTGTGGAATTGTTAGGAAAATTTAGTTTTTAAGTAAAAATAACAGTTTTAAGTAATTAAGATCGTAACAGTAACTCCCTATTGAATTCATAATAAAAACAGTTATAAAGTGTTTAATTTGGTTGTATACCTAGTTGGGATCAACAGTGTCAACAGCGGAAATAAATATACAAATTTATACGGCATCAATAAGAATCTCAGACATAAGTAAAAGAAATATTAATTAATATAAATAAACGATCTCATCTGTCAAATAATATACATACTACCACCTCTCGTTCTAAGTCATAATATAGGGTCTGATGGAGATATTCTAGATTCAATATACAATACCAAAAGAGAAGGTTACTATATATGCAACCCACCTAGCAAAAGATACGTTAAAATCTGATAAGTGGATCTGCACTGCTGCTAATCATCCACTCGACTCTTGCATGGAACTGTGGCACAACGGGGTGAATTTCCAACTCAGTGAATAAGACTAACATATATCAGCTGATAATGTAAGTATGATGAACTAGAACTACTATCAACAGTAATGAATGCGATGCATGATAACAGGTGGATGAATGAATATGTAATACTCAATGTATAAATCAAAACTGAAATCTCATCAATTATTTTCCAAATCAGGTTCATTTTTCCGTGTCTAACATCGACACAAATCTTTGGTGTTTCATCAGGCATCGTTCCTCGAACGATCTTGTTTCTCAATAACACCGATCGGTATCATCTAGATATCCACCGTGTTCACAACTGTCTCTGGTATCGAATATCCTCGTTAGGCTTCCCGCCTAAAGTGCGGCTATTATGCCCCTCGGTCTCGAACGGGTCCACCATGTATCCAACTGTATGCCCCCCGACTCAGTCTGGATAAAATTGTAAATCCGCAACCATATGACCCCCAACTCGGTTCGGAATAAAACCAAATCATAAAAATGACATCTCATGGTGGACGTGACACATAATCATGAAAATCACTGATTTTACGCAATAGTATATGAAAACTTAAAACCACAAATCCTCGAAAATACAAATGCCACTTACATCAACTTCTGACACTTGAATATGAGACATGATGTCATTTGTGCAAAGTACTAATAATTTTGATGTTTAAGGTATGATAAGAATCATATTTAACAGGATAAATACTAAGTGTGAAAGTGACATGTAATATCGACCAGGTGTAGTGTAACATGTAGGTACGTGCATGTGCAGCATGACTCGTCGATAATTGTGCAGTGTTCTAACAATTATTAACATGGCAATGGATATATATGTATGAATGCATATGTTCAAGTTATATGTAAAAGCACATTTCATTTAGCATAAGTTACGGGCGTATCACGCCATCCACACAAAATCCCCCGGTAGATGTTTAGTCTACTCACCGGAATACGTTGAATCAATTCAGATCACCGATCCTTTCCTTTTCCCTGCGGCCTCCGAAGGTTCCGTATTTGAATCTAATATTGAAATTAACTTGTAGAAGAAACGGCTAACTCCGATACGGCAAAACATGAAAATACGAGTTTTACGTACTAACTATACTACGCATGACTATTTTAAACTATCTAACACTTATACTAACTGAGTCTTATCCCCCTCGCTGTTTTGCAACAGAAAACCTGAACGCGTTACTAATTTACCGTGTCGTATTTTAGAACTTTTGATCCCTTTTCCGATATTAGTTCTAAAATTTTATATACAGTCAAATTAACTTATTTAAACAATACCAAAACTCCCAAAATTTACACAGAGACCTACCCAAAAACCCAAAACACCAAACTCTACCAGAAATCCGGCGATGCCGGATCTGCCCTTCTTCTCGCCAGCCAAAATCCGAGCAGGGAGGTTCGTACTCCTAGGGTTTGTTCTAGGTCCAGTTTATAAGATTTAGAGACTGTTTGGTTAAGTTGATTTTCACCTAAACTATAGCAGATTAACACAGAGCTAAGTTTTACCTAGAATACGATATTCGATTTCTAAATTTTACAATTACAGAACTAAAATATACTGAGTTAAGAATTATACCTACTGAGAATGGTTGAAAAGCTTCCTCCAAGACACCCAAATCCTTAGCTCCTAGCTTGATGGTGAAAATCCTTAGCCTAGTTCTTCTTCTTCACTTTTCTTTTCTTTTATTTCTTTTTTGTAAGTTCTAAGTGTTTTCTTTTTCTTTGTTTTGAAATTTTCAGAATTTTAATTTGGTTAAATGATCTGAACACCTAATATATGGTCAAGGGAAAGAGTGAGGTATAGGAGGAGGTGTCACCAAGCAAGAATGTGGTTGTTTCATACAAGGAGGTGGTGTAGCGAGGAGAAAATGTGGGATTTTCATGCAAGGATGAGGTGGATGTGCAAGATTAATCCTAATTTTTGGTATTTTGAGGAATTTCTGAGCCAAAACATTTCCTAACCCTTTTTCACATACACCCTCAACATTTCCAAGTTTGCACATTTTCCTAAATTTTACACAAAGACCCTTCACTACCTATGTTATTATATAAACACCATTTTATTAAAAATGAAGCTAAATTTATCGCTAAAACCCTTGTAATTTATTAATGTTACACACTAAAATTTTAATTTAATTTGTTTCACATACTACTTATGAAAATGTCCTACTTTGTTTTAATAACTTTTTAAATTAACATTTTATTATTTAATTAATTAATTTTATTTATTTCTAAATTTCCAAAATGTTACAATATTCCCCCCTTAAGAAAATTCGGTCCCCGAATTTAAAACTTAACTAGACGTACCTTCAAAAAGATGTGGAAATTTCTTTCGCATCGCATCCTCGGTCTCCCAAGTGATCTCCTCACGATTCGTTCCTCGCCAAAGAACCTTTACAGACGGAAGTACCCCTGATCTCAGTTTCCTTGCCTGTCGGTCTTGAATAGCCACTGGCTGTACTGTGTAGGATAAATCATGCTCAAGCTGTAAGGTCTGATGCTGGATCGCGTGAGAAGGATCGTGAAGATACTTGCGAAGCATAGACACGTGAAACACCGGATGCGCATCGGAAAAACTCGGTGGAATGCCAAATGATAAGTTACAGCACCTACTCTCTCTAGCATCTCGTGGGTCTGACATATCTGGGATTGAGCTTCTCCTTTTCCCCGAAACGCATCACACCCTTCATCGGAGATACACGAAGGAACACATGATCTCCCACATCAAACTTGAGTCTACGACGGCGTCGATCGGCATATGATTTCTGTCTGCATTGGGCCGCTTTCATTCTTTCCTATATAAAATGGATCTTTTCTGTAGTCCCTTATACTATCTGTGGTCCCAACAAGCTTTTCTCGCTGAGTCCTGTCCAGCAAACGGGTGATCGACACTTCCTCCCATACAAGCTTCATAGGGTGCCATCTGGGTCGTCTCCTGAAAACTGTTGTTGTAAGAGAATTCTATCAACAGTAAGTGACGATCCCAACTGCCACCGAAGTCAAGACTGCAAGCTCGAAGCATATCCTCTAGAGTCTGAATGGTCCGCTCTGACTGACCATCTGTCTGTGGGTGAAAAGCTATACTAAAACTCAATTGTGTACCAAGAGCTTCTTGAAGTTTCTGCCATAGCCTGCTGGTAAACTGGGTACCCCTTTCGGATACTAGGCACATCGGAACTCCATGCAATCGTACAATCTCGTCAATATAAATCTGAACATCCTTAGCCTAGTTCTTCTTCTTCACTTCTCTTTTCTTTTATTTCTTTTTTGTGAGTTCTAAGTGTTTTCTTTTTCTTTGTTTTGAAATTTTCAGAATTTTAATTTGGTTAAATGATCTGAACACCTAATATATGGTCAAGGGAAAGAGTGAGGTATAGGAGGAGGTGTCACCAAGCAAGGATGTGGTTGTTTCATGCAAGGAGGTGGTGTAGCGAGGAGAAAATGTGGGATTTTCATGCAAGGATGAGGTGGATGTGTAAGATTAATCCTAATTTGTGGTATTTTGAGGAATTTCTGAGCCAAAACATTTCCTAACCCTTTTTCACATACACCCTCAACATTTCCAAGTTTGCACATTTTCCTAAATTTTACACAAAGACCCTCACTACCTATGTTATTATATAAACACCATTTTATTAAAAATGAAGCTAAATTTATCACTAAAACCCTTGTAATCTATTAATGTTACACACTAAAATTTCAATTTAATTTGTTTCACATACTACTTATGAAAATGTCCTATTTTATTTTAATAACTTTTTAAATTAACATTTTATTATTTAATTAATTAATTTTATTTATTTCTAGATTTCCAAAATATTACATGCGGGTTATCGCACATTCTCGGGCCTAGTAGAGCGAGATGCAGACCTCCACAAGGAGTATTCGATCTCGATAGAATTTCTAATGCAATTTTTAAAAAAATGAGATCTATACAAAGTAAATAAAATTTATTTTTATTAAATATATATGAATA
Source organism: Agapanthus africanus (assembly GCA_030015575.1). Lineage (NCBI taxonomy): Eukaryota > Viridiplantae > Streptophyta > Magnoliopsida > Asparagales > Amaryllidaceae > Agapanthus > Agapanthus africanus. The sequence continues at coordinate 103,984,127 of JASDDO010000019.1, forward strand.
TTATCAAAATATCTATTTTAAAAATATTATATAAATATTCATTGTTTTCTAAGGCAAAGGAATCACAATTACATGAAACTACCATTTCAATTCAATACAATTCCAATATTTCATTAAAATACCATATACAATGAAAACTAGGTTCTACGCACTAGAAAGTTTCACTTTTATAAAATATACATCTACGAAAACCCTAAAGACGATAATTAAATACTTGAGGTGTATTTTGAAATTATATCAAAACTATTTTTATATAAAACCCCTCAAGTTATACTAAATTACAATAAGGAACCTAGTAAATATAGGTTTAAGCGGGACCGGTTCTCTTGAGCCTCAGTGTCACGACCCAAAATTCGGCCCGTGACTGACACTTAAACCATATAACGTCTACAGGCGTAACGCAATTTAAGTAAGACGAAAACCCAGAAATCTAAACCATCAAAAGTAGTAAGTGAAGAAAACATTTGTTAAAAACATTTGGAAATCCCAAGTAAAAATCCTTCCAGTTTAAATTATTTTCTTAAAAATTTTGGCAGCACCTCCTTTGTAAAAACTAGCCCCGAAACGGGTACAACATAAGATAAAGGTAAAACAACATATGACATAAATAAAACGTCCCCAACGGGAGCAATCACGCCCAACGGCGGAAACAACCACCATAAGAATAATATACGACGCCGTAGCGAAGAAATAGACAACATAAGTGAAAAACAGCATAAGGATAAAACTACATAAATAAGGTCGGCTCACACGAGCTAGACATCCAGAGTAACAAAATAATATACAACATCGTCCTCACAACTGGTCTCTAAATCAATACATGAAATGGTAGATGGAGAGTACTAGATACAATAAGGTGTACAATGAAATATAAACGTATAACCGCAAAACCCACTTATAAGCAAAATGGCTCACACGCCAACTGTAACGGTATCCGCAGCAAAAAGATACAATGATGTAGTCCTGCCGCGACTACTCTGAGGGCCAACCTTCAAAACACTGTGGCACAATAGGGGTGAGTTGCCAACTCGTGAATAGTAAATAACATCATACAGGTAATCGCAGGTATGCACGTATGAGGTACTCTAACATATGAAAACTGGTAACATCAATATGGTAATCTGGGTATACAATAATCATGCGAGGTACTCTATCAGGTACTACAAATACATGATGCAATGCATATCAATGAATGCTGAGTATGAGATAAAACATATCATTAACACGAATCATCATCATAGAAAAACTCGGTGTCCATCAAATACACCCCAAATCCCAATAACTCAGGCGCCGTCACTCTGATCGGCCCTCATAACCTGTAAATCTCATAGAACCAGAGTGCCCAACATCGGCACTCGAAAACATCATGAAATACTCGTGTCCAACACCGACACATAAATACTCATCTCTCAGGCACCGCATACCAGATCGACCCTCAATATATCTCATGTCATAACTCCTAGACGGTATCCTCCGGATATCTGTCGGGCTCTATACTATCACCGGTAGGTAGTACATCCCCTGCCAGGCTCATCGCCATCCCCACAAAATCTCTTTCTTGCCCCGGGGTACCATACCGGGTCCACCATGTACGCGCAGACGGTTCCTCCACTCCTCGAATCGGATCTCGAAAACAAATCTTTGAACTAAAAAAACTCATGGCGGACGCACTGAAATATCATATCACGAGAAACCGGGTTTTCAAAACAATGCATACTTCTTGAAATAATACCACGGTTCTCAAATCCAGAAATCACATGAAATCCATATCTCAATGCGTAAATCCATGCAATATGACATATGCAACATAAAACCGTAATATGAGCATATCAAGGGAAAACCGCCTTTTTAAACGAATCCAGTTTTAAAATATATCATGCGGTTCTCAATTCTCCAAAAAAATCAAATCCTACATCATTTAAGAATGCGCATGTAACTATAGCAAGTGTGTAACTCATATACGCGAAAGAACAAGCATCATGTCTAATCGTCAATGATAAGGTAAGCTAAACAATGTATTAATCATAGCAATTCTATATTGTGAGTGTCATGGCAATTACTAACGGTGTGTGTGTGGCATACAGTTAGTGCTCGTGCAAGCATGAACCGTTAGTAACAGTGCTGTGTCTCATAAATACTATGTCCATATGAAACAAGATATGGGTATGCAACAATGGTACACATGCGAAATCAATGTGTGTGTGTGTGTGTCACATCAAGCCCTGACGCATAACGCCATACGGGCGATTTCCCCGTAGATGTTAAATCTACTCACCGGTGATCTCGAGCTAAGTGTATCCGACCACCTGCTTCCCTTTCTTCGCAGCGTCCGAAATCCCCGCCTGCGATCCTAAAATCATGCAACAACAATATAACAAGTGCACATTAGAAACCTTTCGATAACGCACGCATACAACGGCAACAACGACCCGACTCCTAAGCGCTCCCGAGTGTTTCCCCTCAGCGGGCTAAACGCGTGCAGCAACCCCCTAGACCAGCCCTACGGCTACACAGCGAACAAAACACCTAAACAATTAACGGATAATCCAAAACGCATTTTGCCGAAACACTCAAATTTTAGCTAAAAGGTCCCAGATTTTTCTACACAAAGAATTGGTGAAAGTTGCAAGTTCCACGAGCCTAAAAATAACCCCAGAGACCCCTCGACAAAGACACGACCCCCAGTTCCCAAGTCTGGCGGCAAATTGTGGGCGGAATGATTAAATTTGCGGCCACGAAGTTTGGGAATGGATTCAGGTTTTGGCGATGGGTTCTATGTCTCTCAAACACCTCTCAGTAACGGCAACTTTCAAAACAACCACACGTGTTGATAGCAGATTCAACAGGACACCAAAATATGATATTTTGCGCAAAACTGAAACTTTATGGTTCAAAACAGAAACTAATTGGCAACACAACATATTAACTACCTAATTAACAGTAGAGAGAGCACTACCTTCCCAAACTTGCTCAAAACTCTATCTTTCCAAGCTCCAAGTGGTCTCCATAGGCTTTGGCTCAAGTTCAAAGAAGGGTGTAGTGAGTTTTGGTGAGGGGCGGTAAGGATTTGTGAGGGTTTAATTTTTGTTTAGTGAGGAGCAAGAGGGGTTTTCAGTTGAGGGAGTGAGGGAGAGAAAAAATGAGAGAAAGAAAATGAGGTGAGAATAATGGAGAGAGTGAGAGGAGGGTATGGGAGTAAGCATGGCTCTCCCTCTCTCCTCATTAAATGCTAAGCATGCTTGTCCCCCATGCCATAACCTTATCATTCCCTCGCAACACAATAATTCAAATTAAAGGAAAACCCTAATTACTAATTAAACCAACACTTAACCTTAAACTTGTACACTACATGACATGCTACGAAGAGGTATGGTTAACATGCACAAATTATGTGCAAGCATCAAAATAATATTAAAATATTAATTTAAAATAATAAAATATATTAAAATATTTATCGGTTAACTTTTCATTAAAAACCCTCACTATCGCTTAATTAACACTAATCGCGTTCTAAGGTGTTACAATCTTCCCCCTTAAAGAAATTCGTCCCTGAATTTTAAAAATTTACTATGCGTACCTTTAAAGAGATAAGGGAATTTCTTCCGCATCTCGCTCTCAGCCTCCCAAGTGATCTCTTCACCATTTGGGCTGCGTCAAAGAACCTTCACAGATGGCAAGACCTTTGATCGAACTTTCTTCACCTACCGATCCAATACCACTACCGGCTGCTCGATGAACGAAAGATCGAACTCTAGCTGAACGGTCTGGTACTGAATCATGTGAGAAGGGTCATGAAGGTATCTGCAAAGTATCGACACATGGAATACGGGGTGAACATTGTTCCCCTCCGAACGGCGGCGCGCAGGACTGCGACGTCTTGGCGCTGAGATTCGGGGCAGATGCTAATTGGTGCTATCCGTCCACCTCTCCGAAGATGCCAAGTTGATTTATGGCACCATGTATCGAAGGTTTAGACGGATGCGTCCGATGTAGCAGACTTCGTCAGATTCCCCCTCGTTTGAGGGGTTTTTGATTGTGGAGACGCTCTTCCCTGCAGGCGCAAGCCCCTGCAGTTAATTACGCTACCGCATTGCGGTAACAACTTTCTCCTTCTCCAGATGGTCACTTCGTGTCGTGGGTGTTTGTTTTGTATTTTGTTGCCCGTGGATTGTTTACGGAGACTGAGTTATGTCGTCGCCCGTAGGGCGTGGACTAGTCCAAATCCGTATTATCTTAGATTTGGGTTTGGGGGTTTGGTTTGAGGATACGTCAGCCATACTTGAGGCTAAGATCAACTCAAACGTTTGTTAAGGATACGTTAGTCTAACTTTGAGACTAAGATCAACTTAACGGGATCGTTTAGATCCGACAAAAGAGCATGCGGGCTCTATTGTTCCAGTTTAGGGACCTAGTGGTCCATTGAATGTATGGCCGTCGGGACCCATCACCTCTCTGACGACGTTGAAGGATTACAATGACAGATGTCAGAGGAGTTCAGAGATGTACCCTTGAGCCAGAGTTAATTGGGGGGATTCATAGTCCAGTCTGTTTGAAGGTTTAAGGATACGTTAGCCATCTTTAAGGCTAAGATCAGCTTAAACGGGACCGTTTAGATCCGACAAAAGAGCATGCAGGGGGAGCTCTATTGTTCTAGTTTAAGGACATTGCGGTCCATGGGTAGTTTAAGGACATTGCGGTCCATGGGTAGTTTAAGGACATTGCGGTCCAGTATGTGCTCTGGATGCTTCACACGGGTTCACTGCCGTGCTTAGCGAGGACCAGGCTCCGCTCTGGACGTTTTCCGCGGGGTCAAAGAGTGACGTTATCCGCATTCCACGTAACCAGGAATTTTGCACTAGATGCTTCACACGGGTTCACTGCCGCGCTCGGCGAGGACTAGGCTCCGCTCTGGATGCTTCACACGGGTTCACTGCCGTGCTCTGCGAGGACCAGGATCCGCTCTGGACGTTTTCCGCGGGGTCAAAGAGTGACATTATCCGCGTTCCAGGTAACCAGGAATTTTGCATTAGACACGGGTTTAAGGACCCCGCAGTCCATATCAATGTGTGGTCGTCGGGACCCGTCACCTCTTTGAAGACATTGAAGGATTACAATGCCAAATATCAAAGGAGTGAAGAGATGTACCCTAGAACCGGAATGGCTTAAATAGTCCTTGACCCAATCTGGGATCAAGACCGATTAATTATGTTATGAGCCCATTAGCCCAGTTGATTACGAATTGAGGACTTATAGCCAGCTTGGGCTAAGTCCAATCAGGTCTGGAATATTGGCTTCTTGTTGGTCCATTGAAGGAGAGGCTTTGCCTCTATCCATTTAGCCAATTGGGCTAAAGCCTAGTGTTAAACACTACAGAGCAATCAGTGTTGAACACTGGGAATGAGGTCGACAAGTTAGTGTTTAACACTAAAAGATAATTGGTGTTAAACACCAGCAACAAGGCTATTATCATAAACACTAAAACAGATCAGTGTTGAACACTGGCAATGGAGATCTCAGATCAGTGTTAAATATTAAGGTAATCAGTGTTGAACACTGCAAATAAAGTTTTTTGATTAGTGTTGAACACTAAGGCCCAACAGTGTTTTAACACTGGGTTCGGGAGTTTCAATTTAGTGTTAAACACTAAGGCAAGAGGGGTCATGTAGCAGCACGTGAGAGCGCCCTCCCTTCATTTATTCTGCTGAGACTATCGCATCTTTCAGAGCATCACGTGTCATCACGTGACGGGCATTCAAATGCTTATATGTTAAAGCTTCTGCCGAAGGTCACGTGGGTCACGTGGGGTGCTGCCTCAAAGGGGCTTTCTGTAGGTCTCTTGGGGGGTCACGTGGTGACACGTGACCCTGCCTCTATGTATGTTGTTTAGAGGATCTGTTAATCTTTTCCAGGAATTAAATTCCTCGTAGGGTTAAACCCTGACAATAATTTCAGAGGAATTAAATTCCTACTTCCTTTTAAAGATTTATATTCTGAATAGGGTTGGACCCTGAATTTTCTGTAGGAATTAAATTCCCCATACATGTGAAGAACTGAATAGGGTTAAACCCTAATAAAAGCTCTTAAAGAATTAAATTTCCACTTTCTGTTAAGTTATGATCAAGGGAATTAAATCCCTGCTGTTCCAACAGAACTAGGTTCTTAATTAGGGTTAAACCCTGTTTCTTTTTGTTCTGAAGGAATTAAATTCCCATAACACAGGGTCAGGCCCTAGTTTTATTTTAAAGGAATTAAATTCCTATAGTTCTGTGAGAATTAAATTCTCGTGCTTCCATTCCCTCTCTATGTTTTGGATCTGCATGGCAGGATCTCGACCCATTGAGAATTAAATTCTCAACCTCAAGGGGAGATGTGCACTTTGCAGATCCTCTATCAAAGAGAGACGAAATATGTTCTTCTGTTTTATATATCAGAGTTAAACTCTATTGAGAATTAAATTCTCTTTTCCTTCAAGGAGCCTTCCCTTTCTTACCTAGGGTTTTCTTTTGCAGAAGATCCAAGTTCCTCAAAGTATCTAGCTCTCTCCCTTTTCTTTCCTCTGCGTGTGTCTCTCTATATATTTTTTTTCTCTTTTTTGTCTCTTGGCTCCTATTTATAGGAGAAGCAGCCGAATCAATTAGTTTTTGACGAATCTTCATTGAGAGGTCTGATTTGCATCCATCATTCATTTTTGACCTTTGGATTATTGGGTGAATTTTATTCACCATTGGATTTCAAGTCCCGGGATTCTCCTTTGTTATTTCGGTTAGATTTAAAGGGGAAATCTTTCCAAACCCGAGATTTTCCCATAGATAAATGATATTCAATCATCTTTAAATCTTTAATTCGATTGGTTCCAGATAGTCGCTTTCCTTTGGAAAGATTTGAATCTCTTTCAGAATTTAATTCTGTTGACAAAATGGGCTTTGAAAGCCGGTCACGTATGACCACGTGACCCATGGTCACGTGTGGGCACGTGACCCCCTTTGGAATGAGCCTTCTTCTTTCTTTTTGCGCTGTCCTCTGGTTGCCGCTTAACCGTCACGTGCCACCACGTGACCCCTGGTCACGTGTGAGCACGTGACCCTGGTCTGGACTCTTTTTTTTTCTGTTTTAACTGGAGAACAAGTCTGCTGCTTTTGATCATCACGTGCCAACACGTGACCCTGGTCACGTGGGAGCACGTGACCCCTTTTGAAGCTCTTTTTCTTTGATGTAGTCAGTAAGCCGAATCTGCCTTGATGATGCTTTTAGATGTCACGTGCCCACACGTGACTGCTGGTCACGTGTAAGCACGTGACCCTTTTCTGAAGCTTTTCCCATAAGCTTTCCTGATTTTAAATCAGGAAACAAATGCCCCCACAGCGTTGTTCTCACGTGTCAGCACGTGAGTGCAACGCTGTCACCTTTTGTGACCGTTGGATTCCTTTAGGGATTTAGGGAGATGAAACTTTTCTATCCCCTTCTATAAATACCGCTGTCTCTTCAGAGGAGCTTTCACTTTGTTCATCTTCTTCTTTTGAGAACTCTTTCCTTGAGAATTTAATTCTCGCTTCCAGAGCTTAGTTCTCTGCCTTGAAACAATTTTCAGAGTTTAACTCTGTTCGAAAAGATTTCTTTTCCTCAGGTAATGTTCTTGGACAAACGATGGACCTTCACATTCCTCTTGATTTTAAATCCAAAACAAGGGTTTTTACCCTTTTTTCTTCATGTTTTCCCATAAGGACCGCTTAACCTTCAAACTGTAGATCTTTTAGGGTTTAGATGATCTTTGGGGAGATGATGATGGCGTTTCAACTCCATGGAATTTAATTCCATCAAAAATGTTTCTGGGAATTTAATTCCCTTTTCTTAATAAGGAATTTTAATTCCAATGAAGGACTTGATTTCTTCACGCCGAGGCTTCCTGGGGTCTCTTGGCCCGAGGTTGTTCTTCTGCGATTAATGGAACAGGAGTTTTCTAATGATTCTCATGACCTTTATTTCAGGTATCATGGATGCCCATCTGTATGGTCTTGACGAGATCATTTCCTATGGGAATATTCGTGCACTGGGCCGCAGTCAGAACCAGGAGTTCACCGATGCTCAATGTGCCGAGATCATGAGCCGCTTTGATGAGTACGACCATTGGCTACTCCCCCGTCGCTCTTCTCTTCTGAGGCTGATCGTGCTGGCGATCAGGGAGGCTCTCCCTCTATTCTGTGCTGGTGTGCCGCTTGGGGCATTGGACGCCGCCGAGGATAAAGTACACTCGGTGTATCTGATGCACTTGATCTCAAAGAGAAGGCGGGATAATCTCATTGATCTCCTGCATCAGATGTTCCAGCAGTCGGCCATACTTGCCGCCTATCGGAGGGTGGAGGACATTCGTGAGGACCCCGATGCTTGTGATCGTGAGAAGAAGCATACTCGGGAGGTTCGAAATGCTTGGAAGATTTTGAATAAAGTTAATTTTGAGTTTCTCAACCCATGCCCCGCATCTGAAGTTTTACCATTGTAAATGTGTCCTCTATATTTGTATGAACCTCTTGTAGTATGAGTGACAAGTTCTATTATGTCTTTGTATGTCTGCATGCTTTTCTCTGGGATTTTATCATTTTGCTACTGTTGTTGTTGGTGCTTTCAATATGCAGGGTGCTACTCCATTTTTTTTGGTGTACATCAGGTTTAGGCCTCACGTAGTCTGCACGTGGGGTCCCTTGATGTGGCTGTTCACAAAATCTTCCCATGCCCTATTTTCAGTGCACAATATTAGACGCAGAAGAAAGGGCCTTGGAAATAGTTCCATCTCCTTGATTTTCGATGCCTTTCCTTTTTTGGGCCTTGGAAATAGCTTCACCATGCAAGATTTTCCGCGCACAGCACTTAATGCATTTCCTTATATATGAGGCTATAGCTTCCCTTTTCCTCTCACAAAGAGATTTATATTATTATTATTATTTTTTATCTTGGAGTAACTTGTCTTGAGAAACAAACGAGCGCCATGGCCTGCAATCGCCCTCATGCTCGTCGACAGCCATGGGAAGTTCCTATTGAGGAAATGGTCCCCCGCTTTGCTGCTCGGTTGGTGGATCCCCTCCTTACCGACAACGAATGCGACTCAGCCATGCATGAACTCTCGATTCGTAGGGGGTCCCCCCTCCCGATGGGTTCTCTCTGGATCCGGATGATTCTCAAGGCCGTGCTTGCCGACATCCCTCCTCACCCGGCGGAGATGACCCTGGCGATGCTCGACGCGGCAGAAGAAAAGCTCGAGGGTTTTCATGAAGCGTGCCTGATTACTCAGGCTTTGAAGGATTGCTCAATTTATCTGCTGAGCCAGATCAAGGCCCGGCGAGCTATTATGTCTGCTTTCGCGGACGAACACGGCACCAATCGGTGGGGAGCGACTCCTCGTGAGAACCGTCGCTTTGACGTGCTGGAGAAAGCAGAAAGAGAGATGGAGAATTTTTTCCTCTGTTTCATTAACCCTTGTGCCGTTGATCCCATGTTTGGTGACCTTTTCCATTAGCGTAGAACATTTTTTTAAATTAGTCCCTCCTTTTTTACGCTTTATGCCGAGATTCCATGTAGGCTTGGTGCTAGTATGTATGTTTCCGCTTGCATAAATAAACTTTGTATTCTTCTCATGAGAACTTTCTTTAATTGCAAATGCTACCATCACTTTCCTGCGCATCAGACCTTTTTGGGTATTATGAATGTTCATGCGATTGCAAATGCTATTATTATTATTATTCCCTTTTTGAATACTCATATGATTGCGAACGCATGCTTGAAATATGTCGGAAACCTTTCTTGTTGCCTTTCACATCAGGCGATGTGAGCGCGTTTTAGATCGATTATTCCCGTCGACTGGAAGCCCATTCATATGGTCTTGTCAATGTCTTGTTTCCAAGGCTGTGGTTACGAAAGCGAGCTTACGTGGCCTGATAGAGCGATACGTAGCGAACATAAGGTTGTGGCTCTCGATAAGGCTGCCACGTTCACTCGTGAGAGGGTCGGGGCTCATAAGGCCATTGAGAAAGAGCTTGAAGCCCGGCTTGCTTCATATCAGTCCCAACAAGCTCAGGCGGAGGCTCGTCGTTTGGAGATCTTGCGTCATGAAGCCGTGGTCCAACAAAAGCAGGATGAGCTGACCAAGCTGCTGAATCGCCCGCCGGCTTGAAACATTTGTATCTTTTCCTTCCTTCTTGCACATACTCATGGATGAGAGTATTTTCTTTTCGTTTCTTTCATGAATTGTACTTTGTACCCATTTTGGTTTATGAATAAAAGATACATTCTTCTTTTCAATGATGTGTCTCCTTTTCGTTGAATGAATTCTGCGGATATTCTATCTTGATCTCCTTGCAGGACAGCAATGGCTCAGGACTCAGGGTTAAGATCTGCTTCCTAAGACTTTTGCTTTTTACGAGCCACGAGGGTTTCATAAAGAGTTTTTCTCCCTACAGGTCGAGAGGATCCCATAGGTGTGAGTTCTTCTTAGAGATCGTGAGGATCCTTAAGCGGGTTTTCCCTTGAGAGTCGTAGGGATCTCACAAGAGAGTTTTTCTTCCTCGCAGGTCGTGAGGACCTGCAAGTGTTGGATGTGGTCGCCCTTATCCGTGTTTTACGGAGTTAGGGGTTTCTCCAAGCATTGTAGTTTAAAGACGTCGCGGTCAAGGTTAAGGACCTCATAGTCCGTGGATTTAGGGACTCCACACTCCGCTGTTAGTTTTAAGACATCACGGTCAAGGTTAAGGACCTCATAGTCCGTGGATTTAGGGACTCCACAGTCCGGTGTTTGGTTGCAGGGACCCGTCACCTCTTTGAAGACGTCGAGGAATTACAACGCCGGGCATCAAAGGAGTGAAGAGATGTACCCTTAAACCAAGGCAAAATCTGTAGGGAATCGGGGTGGTTGATCGTTAGTTTTAAGACATCACGGTCGAGGTTAAGGACGTCATAGTCCGTGGATTTTAAGGACTCCACAGTCCGGTATTTGCTCTGGATGCTTCACACGGGTTCACTGCCGTGCTTGGCGAGGACCAGGCTCCGCTCTGGACGTTTTCCACGGGGTCAAGGAGTGACATTATCCGCGTTCCACGTGACCAGGAATTTTGCACTAAATGCTTCACACGGGTTCACTGCCGTGCTCGGCGAGGACTAGGCTCCGCTCTGGACGTTTTCCACGGGGTCAAAGAGTGACATTATCCGCGTTCCACGTGACCAGGAATTTTGCACTAGATGCTTCACACGGGTTCACTGCCGTGCTCGGCGAGGACTAGGCTCCGCTCTGGACGTTTTCCACGGGGTCAAAGAGTGACATTATCCGCGTTCCACGTGACCAGAAATTTTGCACTAGATGCTTCACACGGGTTCACTGCCGTGCTCGGCGAGGACTAGGCTCCGCTCTGGACGTTTTCCACGGGGTCAAAGAGTGACATTATCCGCGTTCCACGTGACCAGGAATTTTGCACTAGATGCTTCACACGGGTTCACTGCCGCGCTCGGCGAGGACTAGGCTCCGCTCTGGATGCTTCACACGGGTTCACTGCCGTGCTCTGCGAGGACCAGGATCCGCTCTAGACGTTTTCCACGGGGTCAAAGAGTGACATTATCCGCGTTCCACGTAACCAGGAATTTTGCACTAGATGCTTCACACGGGTTCACTGCCGTGCTCGGCGAGGACTAGGCTCCGCTCTGGATGCTTCACACGGGTTCACTGCCGTGCTCTGCGAGGACCAGGATCCGCTCTGGACGTTTTCCACGGGGTCAAAGAGTGACATTATCCGCGTTCCACGTAACCAGGAATTTTGCTGATTGTATCCGCATTTCACGGGATGGAGGTTTGACTGTTGGCGATATGTATACCACCGAGCCATGGAACTGGGCGTTGCCGCTGTTCCGCTTAGCTTGAAGTTGTGTCCGTCGTTACGAGACGAGTGTTGGGATGATCTCTAGGTCGCTTGTGACCCGTCGAGATTTAGCTTCTTTCTTTGGTGAAACCTGGGGGAAGGAGGTATGTTCCCTTTTTGTTTATGCCATTGGATTGTATACAGGGTGTGATGGAGCATCACCTGTAAGGCATACATTTTATTTTTATTTTATTTCTTTTTCCGCGATGCTCTATCGTTTCAGCTTTTATATCGCGAAGGTGGCGATTGCCCCATCATTTCGGCTATTTTTCGCGGTGCCCAATCATTTCGGCTATTTATTTATTTTCTACCCGCTGCTTTTTATTGCGAGTTGCCCCATCGTTTCGGCTATTTTTCATGCATACATTTTTACTTGCTGCTTTTTATTGCAAGTTGCCCCATCATTTCGGCTATTTCGTAGGCATGTGTGGCTTGCTAGCTTTTTCGCCGCAAGCTTGGATTTTAGACACCGGTTTCAGCATCAGCACCGCTACAACTGTGATGTTGCCAGGAGCGGATCATCATTTGCCTCTGTCGCTATTGAACAAAGGTGGCTCAGTAAACAGGGTTAAGGGTCCTGTCGACCAAGGCTTTTGACTTCATGAGCCGTAAGGGTCTCACAAAGGTATTTCTCCCTACAAGTCGTGAGGATTTTGCAGGTGTATTTTCTCCTTAGGGATCGTGAGGATTCCTAAGTGTATGTTCCTCTGTAAGTCGTAGGGATCCTACAAAAGGGCTTTCTCCTTATGGGTCGAGAGGACCTACAAGGGTTGCTCATCATATGGGCATATCCCTAGTCACGGGTGGGACTTTGCTGGGGAAATGTTTTTTCGCGCCCGTGGATTGTATACAAGGGTCAGTATTGAGCCTCTTGTAGGGCAATATCGAAGGTTGTTGAGGATTTTCTTAAGAACAGGTTTAGGTTTCTGTAACTTAAGACTTTCAAATCTCATGAGCCGTGAGGGTCCCATAAGAGAATTCTCCTTACGAGTCGTGAGGAACTCGTAAGTGTATTTTCTCCTTAGGAATCGTGAGGATCCCTAAGTGTGTTGCTCCTTTGTGAGTCGTAAGGATCTCACGCAGGTGGTTTCTCCTTACAAGGTCGAGAGGACCCTACAAGTGTCTTTTAACGAGGTTGCGCCCTTTCGGGTTTTCACAAACACTCGCCGGTAGTCCTGCTGTTTTTACTCACGGAGCCCTTTCGGGTTTTCATCCGTGCCCATTTTGCTTATGGACATACCGTTTTTTTTTTATTCTTTTTCATATATTTTTTTTTATTTTTTTTTTCTCTTATTTTTTTTATCTCGTCAGCCTAAAGATACTGCGGTAGTAGTTTTAGGGACGTTTCGGTCCGTCGTTAGTTTAAGGACGTTTCGGTCCGTCGATAGTTTAAGGACGTTTCGGTCCGTCATTAGTTTAAGGACGTTTCGGTCCGTCGATAGTTTAAGGACGTTTCGGTCCGTTGTTATGGGAAGGCTGGCTGCTGCTTGTAAAGTCTGAGCCTAGGAAGATAGCGAGCGGGCATAGTCGTCGTCATCTATCATTGACCTAGGCTGTGGCTCATTAAGCATAGTATTTCTTTAAGAAGCGGCCGTTTATTGGCCTGAAAGGCTTTTCACCGTGCATGTCCACGAGTAGATAGGCTCCACCCTGGTAGACCTTGTCTATGATGTACGGGCCTTCATAGTTTGGCTCAAATTTTCCCCGCTTGGTACGATTGGGGATCATAGGTCTTTTGACCACTAGTACGAGTTCGCCTTGGCGGAATGTCCTCGGCCTGGTCAATCGTTCGTACGAGCGTGTCATCTTTGCTTTGTAGGCTTCTAGATGTTGTTGCGCTATGAGCCGGGTTTCGTCGAGGGCATCAAGCTCCTCAAGCCGAAGGTGAGCATTCTCTTCGTCTGTCAGCTCGTGGTGGACTGCCACTCGCAGAGAGGGTAACTCTATCTCGAGGGGGAGCACTGCTTCCGTCCCAAATACCAACGCGTACGGCGTTGTGTTTGTGGCCGTCTTGAACGTAGTTCGATAAGCCCAAAGGGCTTCTTGCAGCCTTTCGTGCCAGTCTCTCTTATTCCTGGAAACGATCTTTTTTATGATCTTCGTCAAGGTCTTATTGAAGGCTTCGGCCAGACCGTTAGCTCGTGGATTGTAAACCGAAGAATATCTCCAGTCTATATTGTGCTGCTGTGCGAAGCGGCTAATCTTATGGCTTCGGTAGGCCAGCCCATTATCAGAGATAATCCGCCGTGGAGTTCCGAACCGATAGATGACGTGCGTCTTGAAGAAATAGAGGATATTCTCCGTCTTCACTTCCCTCAGTGGTACTGCTTCTGCCCATTTGGAGAAGTAATCAGTCGTCGCCAGGATAAAACGGTGTCCCCGGGATGATGCTGGCTCAATGGGGCCTACTATGTCAGTCCCCCACATTTCGAATGGCCAACTAGCCACCGTTGGATGCAGTGGATTCGGATGTTGGTGGATGAAGTCTCCATGAATCTGGCATGAGTGGCATTGCTTCGCATACTCGAGGCAGTCCTGGATCATCGTGGGCCAGTAGTAACCTATCCGTTTAATTTTTAACTTCATCTTTGGGCCTGCTTGGTGAGAACCGCAAAGTCCGTCATGAACTTCCTGAATGACTCTTTCTGCTTCGTCAGGTCCTAAGCATCTCAGCCATAGAGAATCAAACGATCTCTTGTATAGAATATCGTTGACGAAAGCGAAAGATAGAGCTCGTTTCATGAGCTGATGTCTTGAGGACGCTTCTTTGGGCATTCGGTGGGACTTAAAGTAGTCTATGAAGACTTCCCTCCAGTCTTTGGCCTTCTCATGGTCTTTTATTTGTAGGGTCGTCTGCTCGGTCGCTCCCTTTTCTTCGGATGATTCCGGAGATATTTCTGCCGGGGCGAGCACTCGACGGCTTTGTACCACGATTCTGACATCATCGAGGTTCTCGTCAGCCAGTTCTTTAGCAAGTTTAGCCAATGCGTCTGCTTTGCTGTTTTCCGCGCGCGGTATGTTCTCCAAAGTATAGGAGGGAATTTGGGTCAATAGTTGTTGCACCTTTTCGCCGTACTTCACCAACTCCGGTTTGCACGTTTGGTAGTCACCTTTTACTTGACTAACGACCAGTTGAGAATCCCCGTATATAAGGAGGTCTTCAATTCCCAGGTCGATGGCGATTTCGAGGCCTGCTATCAGAGCTTCGTATTCAGCTTCATTGTTTGTCCTCGGCTCTGTTAAGGAAAAGGCGAAGCGCATTATCCCTCCTTGTGGAGTTGCAAAGACGAGGCCTATCCCCGATTTGGTTATTGGGATACCTCGTTTCTGTTTCTTTACGAAGGACGCCCCATCGAAATAGAGTTCCCATTGGGTACTACTGCCGCTAATCGCATCAAATGCCTGCTCGTCCGGCAAATCACAGTTCAGGGGAGAATCGGCCGGTATCGGGTGCTCAGCGAGGAAATCGGCAATGGCCTGGCCTTTCATAGCCTTAAGAGGCTGATACGTTATCGAGAACTCCATCAAGAGCAGGGCCCACTTAGCGAGTCGTCCCGTCAATATGGCTTTCGACATCAAGTATTTAAGGGGATCCACTTTTGAAATGAGACGGACTTCATGTGCCAACGCATAGTGCCTGAGCTTTGTTATCGCGAAGATTAACGCCAAGCAGTGTTTTTCAATGGGAGAGTAGTTGCTTTCTGCCCCCAGCAGAACTCGACTTAAGTAGTAGAGTGCTCTCTCTTTCCCCTGATCGTTCTCTTGTGCCCATAATGCGCCTAAAGAACCTTCGAGGGCGGTTGTATAAAGAATGAGGGGTTTTCCCTTGACTGGCGCAGCTAACACCGGCGGGTTCTGCAGGTACTGCTTGATTTCGTCTAGTGCACCTTGACATTTGTGATCCCAAGCGAATGGAGTTCCCTTTTTCATCAGGTGGCTGTAAGGACGGCATTTGCCCGAAAGATTAGCGATAAACCGCCGGATATATGCGAGCTTCCCTTGGAGAGATCGCAACTGCTTGAGGGTTCTTGGCGGAGGCATTTCCATGATCGCCTTAATCTTTGACGGATCTATTTCAATACCTCGGTGTCGAACGATGAATCCCAGAAATTTGCCCGAGGAGACTCCAAACGCGCATTTGAGGGGATTCATTTTCAAATTATATTGCCGAAGGCGTCGAAATACAGTCTCCAGATGCTTTAAATGATCTTCGTATGACATGCTCTTTACTACGAGGTCATCGATATAGCACTCGACGACGTCGTGTATGAGGTCATCCAAGATCTTTGTCATGGCCCTTTGATAGGTAGCGCCAGCGTTCTTTAGACCAAAGGGCATAACCCTGTAGCAAAATATACCCAAAGGGGTGCGGAAAGCGGTGTGCTTCTGGTCTTCGGGATGCATCTTTATCTGATTGTATACTGACGAACCATCCATAAAGGAGAAAACCTCGTGAGTGGACGTGTTATCTATCATTAGTTCGGTTACTGGTACTGGGAAATCATCCGTGGGACAGGCTTTATTGAGATCCCTGAAATCCACGCATATGCGTACCGTCCCATTCTTCTTCATTACCGGGACGATATTAGCGATCCAGTCGGGATATTGGACTTCTTGGATAAATCCAGAATCAATCAGCTTCTTGACTTCGGCGTTGACGCTCATCTCAAGCTCGAGTCGCATCCTCCTTGGCGCCTGCTTGACTGGCTTGATATCTGGGGATATTGCTAATCTATGCACAGCAATCTCCGGATCTAATCCTGGCATCTCGGAGTAGTTCCACGCGAAGCAGTCTTTATGCCGTAAAAGCACGTTCTTTAATGCAGCCACCCTTTCTTCAGATAGCAGCTCGCTGACAAATGTCGGTCGCGGGTCATCTGCCGATCCCAACTCAATCTTCTTTAGGTTATCTGCAGTAGTATGTATACCATCTTCCAGTTCTTTCGGAGCTGGAGGAAATTCTGAGATCACCTCATCATTGCTGTTCTCAAAGCACCGGGGAAGGTCATCTACGTTCTCGGGCTCTTCTCCTAATATCGTAATCGTATAACAAGTGCGAACCCGCTCCCCGGACTGAGGTGGACCCGGTTCTGCTCCTGCGGCCTTGGGCTCGTGCTTTTGTGGTGGCGTTACCTTCCAGCCGTCGGATAAAGCGAATCTGCCCCGTTGGTACTGGTCCTCGACCCAGTTCTTGAAGGTGAAGCAGTCTTCTGTAGGATGTCCTATGGCTTGGTGATAAGAGCAATAACTCAGATGAGAAGCCTTGTTAGCTTGCTCAGGATGTCTAGACTCTGGAAGCGTGATCATTTGATGTTTTATAGCGAGGTTGAGTAACCTCTCCGTCTTGTCTCGGGAGAAGGAGTACGCTCGACTCATCTTCTTCATGAGGGACAAACCCGAGCCGCTTCTTGATTTATTTCCATCTCTGCGTCGGGCCTTTCATACAACGGATTGACGAGGATAAGCGTCTTTGTCTTTTGCAGCATGTTGAAATAGACGTTGCGTCCTGGCCTTCTCGTAGATGGCCATTTCGCGGTTGTGGTCTTCCCGAGCTTTCTGACCCACTTTCCTGATAGGCTTGCCCATTCGTTCCTCAAACGACGGACTCGGCGCTTTAATCGCGGGGTCTAGTTTTGATGGGGGGTTGGCATCTCCTGACAGGGCGTCCTCCTCTTCATCAAAGGTATATATAGCGTAGCTGCTGTGAGCCCGTTCCCGTTTTCCGGCTCTTGCGTATCCAAGCCCGAGTGTTTCCATCTTCCCGTTGGGCAATTTGCGTTGAGTCCCGGGGATATCCCAAATCCTGTTGTAGAACCGAGCCTGCCGAACGGTCTGTTCTAAGGGTACTCCTTGGCGCTTCAATAGCTTCTTTAATCCCTTTGTATAGTATCTGGGCAGACGGATGGGTTGGAGCCTGTCAAGTGTAGTATCCGCGCCATGCCAGATCTCTCTCTCTACTTTCGACTCTGAGGATCGGTAGAATAGGATCGCCTTCTCACCCCTTTGCCTGGGAGGGACGTAGAATGTTTGCAGGTCCTGCACATTGTGAGCTTGAAGTGTGTCGAGATCCTTGTAGTGTTCTCGCGGTACCATGGTGATTTGCAAACTTTGGTCATCGCCAGGGGGTGCTTGTATTGACAGCCGATTGGAGAACACAGCATTAACTTCATCTTCTGAATCACTTCCGAAGACCAACATGGGGGCGGGCGTCCCCAAGTTGTTGCGTTGAGATGGCCCTGCATAAACTATCTCTTCCTCTTCTTCGGTATCGCTTCCGAAAACAGGGATGGTGGCGGCGGTTTTGTTCTCCGGGTTGCGACACCTTTCTGTATCCTCGAAATCTGGCAAAAAGTACTTCGCATCTTCGTATTTGCGGACTTCGTTCACGGAAAATGGGTTTAACTCACCTGTTACGGTGTACTCGAAACCATCCTTAAAGTACTTCATACACTGATGTTGTGTAGAAGGGATGATGTTGTATTCGTGTAACCAAGGACGACCGAGCAAGGCGTTGTAGCAGATCTTGGCGTCAATGACATGGAATTTGATGTCTGTGACAAGAAGTCCAAAGCGTAATGTTAGTATCACAGATCCGAGAGTCCGTGACGATTGTGAATCGAAACAGGAGATAGTAATTTTGTCACGAGCGAGGTGTTGCACACTCATGCAGATTTCCTTCAACACCCGAACATTAAGGAGATTGACGGAGGATCCATTATCCACCAGGATCTTGCCTATCTTGATATCATGGCAGTATCCGGAGACATATAGGGGACGGTTGTGGTCGCACGTCCCGAGAAGGAGGTCTTCATCACCGAAAGTGATGTCTGCCGTATGCACTTCCTCCAGTTCATCCTTCATCTTTTCAGTGGCGAGGAAGGCTTGGAATTGCTCAGGTTCTTGTAACGCCTTAATTAGTGAGTCTCGCGCTTCTTTTGATAATAGGAGGGCATCGAGAATGCTAAGCTGAGAAGGTAGCTTCCTTAGGTGCGCGAGGATGTTATAATCCACCTTCCCCTTCCTAGGAGGGTCTTTGGCAGCCAGCTCTCTCATGACTTGGTCATCTAAAGTGATATCTTCAGTGACCTTTTCCTTTCCCTTGTCCTTTCTACTTACGGGCCCGAGATTTTTTTCTGGGAGTGTGCGATTGCGCAACTGAATGTTCTCGCAGATCTCCGATTTCTCCTCTTTCCCTAAAACGGATTCTTTGAAGAGAGGGCCCAGAGCCATTTCTTCATCAGAGTCGCTCCCAAAGGTGAGAACTTGTGACCCCCTGGCGTTAACCATGTAACAGTTGCCAGTAGTTCTGTCGTGCCCATCGATAGTACTTCTTCGCTCCCGACGGCTCTTGCGTTTCATGCGCTTAAAATGTTGCCGATGAGCAACATATCCTTGCCACCATATCTTAAAGGCGTCGCACTCCTCCGTGGGGTGTAAGATTTTCCGGTGATATGCGCAATAATCAGGGTGCCTTTCCACCCCATCGTGCGTGTTTCCTTCCGAGGGTGGTAGCTTCATTCCCATTGACATGGCTTTGGCAAACCTTTTCCTCGTCTTGAATATCTTCTTGTCTACTTCGGATGCCTTTCGCTCTGGCAGGGGTAGTTCAACTCTTCCGTTCAGTTGCCCGCATTTGGCTCCTTCCGATGTGGCCATCTCACGCTCCTGGTCTGCTTTACATTTTAGACGGATCTCGTCTAGAAAAGTGTCGATCATTTCGTCTGTTGGCCATGCACGCTCTGGTACAGGCTCTGCCTCCAGCTTCTTAGTGCCAGGAGTTTTCCCATCATCGGTAAACGAGTGGGAGATTACGTTACAACTCGCCATATACCCTTCAGATTCCTCCGACGAGCTCTCTCCATCGTCTCCCTCTTGAAAGATGTGGTTGAGGAACTCTTGCAGTGTGACAGGAGTTCGCGCCTTTTGATTGTATTCTTCCAGCGCGTCGATTTGCTTCTGCAAGTTCGTGTGCTCGTTTCCAAGCTTCATGGACTTCTTGGATTTCTTCTTCTTTTTCTTCGAAGATTTTGACGATTGGGCGTGAGTATTTGGGCTCTTACCGCGAGTCTTTGTAGTTGGGCAGCGCCTTAGCATCCCTTCGATAATTTGAGGTTCAAGAGGGTCCTTCCATTCGATCGCAGGGCACGCATGAAGGTCTCTCAGCATTCTTTTGGTTTTGGTTGATAGCACGACCTCCCATGGAGCTTCTTCAATAAAGGAGCAGGTTGACCCCGGTGTATCTGCTTTCTTAGGAGTATGCGGTTGTGGTGGGTTCACCTTCCACTTTTCGGACAGTACAAACTTCCCCTGGAGGTATTGATCTTCAATCCATCCTTTGAAGACGAAGCAATCTTCAATCGGATGGCTTACCGTTTGATGGTAAGGGCAATAGTTAGGGTTATTCATCTCGGTAGGTTGCGGCGGTCGCCTTGGATTTGGTAGGCTTATAAGTCTGTTGCGTATTTCCAGCTCGAATAACCGTTTCGTCTTGTCTCGTGGGAACGAGTAGGGACGCTTCATCTTCTCATTATAATACCGGCGTTTTTCTTCCAGTTGATCTGCCGGTTTCGGGGCGTTAGGTTGCTGTTGGGCATTCGCGACAAAGGTTGCCCTTCCTTTACCCTTGTCGTTCCGAGGTTCCGACTTCGGGGGAGGTGGTCTATGACCCATCTGGTCCATCTGAGCCAACTTGTCGATTAAAGCCTGGAATGTGGTTGGCTTAAAGAACATCATAAACTGGGAGATAGTTGCGTGGGGGTCTAGGGTTCCCACGAACATGCCCACTGCGGGTGCCTCCTCAATGCGTTGTTCGAATCTCGACCACAAATTCCTCCAGCGTATAGCATACTGGACCCAGGTTTCGCCTGTTTTTACCCTGGCGTTAATCAATGCAGTTATTGGAGTGCGTTCGCTGGCACTTGCGAATCGCTGAGTGAATAACAACTCCATTTCAGCGAACGTTTTGATAGAATCGTTCGGGAGTTCCGAATACCATTCGAACGCTGTTTCTGATAAGCTGCCCACGAACTGGCGAAGCAACAGTTTATCATCACCGCCAGTGTTACCGCAGAGGGCCCGGAACTGGGCGACATGTTGATGGGGGTTGCCGGTCCCCTTGTACACGTGGAATTTTGGTATCGTATAACCTTGCGGGTATTTGATTTGGTCGTACCAGCTTGGATACGGCCACCCCGTCTTCACGACTTGACCAGCAGCCTCAGTCGCGTGATGAACCCGGATTTGCTGGGCTATGTAGTCAGCCAAGTCAGCCTTAGAGATTGCCTCCTCCTTGGCCGTTGAGAGGGCTGGTGGTGGATTTGACGTTTCTCCTCGGTCGTCTTCCAGCACGATTGGGGGATCCTCGGCGGGTAAGTCCTGCTGGATCATCATTCCTATCATATCTTGGAAGAGAAGGCCCATACGTTGTATGTTGGCCGCTTGTTCAGCAACCTCTTTGTCCTTTTTATCCAGTGTCCGGCGAAGGAATTCAGCGTCGGTTTCTTCCTCCCGGCGTGCGTCTGAGGACGTTTCTGGGTTTTCTTTTGGCCCGGTAAGTGCGGCCATAGCATTCATCATTTCCTGAAGCTTTTGCTGCTGCTCCTGGGCTTTCGTCACGGATCGGGTTAGCGGTCGGTGGCCCGTAGAAGTGCGGCTTTCCTCCTTTCCAGAGGCCATGTAAACAGTGTGCACCGCCATGCCCCCAGACTTAGGGCGTCTGGGCTCCGTGCTTTTAGTCGTCGTTGCATGCTGGGGGGTCTTCTCTGGCCTCCTCCTTTTATGAGCCATGGAGGTTGAGGGGGCCGTTGAGGTGGGCGTCCAGACAGCCTTTTGGGGTTTAGCCAGGTGACCAGCTTCCGGTTGGATTTTCAGCTTCTTGTGCTGGCGGGAGAAGTTTGGATCGATGATCGAGTCCCGGGCCTGCCGCCAAACCTTATAGATTTTGGAAGACAGCCGTTGAGGAGATCGGGGCTGTTCGGGTTTTATTTCCACAACCTTTTTTAATGGGGGAGGAGACCTCTTCAGCACTGCAGTAGAAGAATTCCTTCGCACCTTATTTAGCATTTCGAAGCCGTTCCCAGTTGGAACAGCAGCATTAACTTCTGCCATCAGGGCTGATGGAGTTAACCCGGAGGGGGAGTTGCCCCCAGCCTTCCTTACTCGGCGCCAATGGCGACGTCGAGCGTGTCGAGCGGACGGCGTTGGGTCAGCGGTAAAAATGGTTTCGTCTTGCCCCCTGTGTAGGTGGGGGGTCGCTGTTGGTGTTAGCCTGTCAAAGACCGACGTCCTTTGGGCAGCAGGAGCGGGAGCTGAAGCCGTCAATCTTGTAAAGACCGACCTTTTGGCCGGAGAAGCTGCCTTGACGACTTCGGGGGCAGGAGCGGCCACCTTCTTAGAAGCAGCCTTCTCTGAGATTGTAGGCCCCATGATGGGTTCGCAGGATTTCTGGCCCAATCTAGAGAAGACCGAGGCGTTGACGTTGGGCGACTCGTTGAGAGGAGCCGCGGCAAGGGTAAGACGATCAAAGGCCGACTTTTTGAGAGCTTCCGTTGTCAGCACTGGAGCGGTGAAGCCTGTCGGCGGGAGCATGGTCCCAAAGAACAATCCTGTGGTGGCGCGAGTGACCTGTTCCACGGGCATTGTGAATAATGAAGCAGCTTGGGGTCCGTAGGCTATACCTCCTGGCGAGGCAGAGCGTTGGTGGCCATTGCAGTCTGAGCAGTTGGAGAGTTTCACGGGAGTAGAAGCCATCGATCCTTCGCTTTCTGCAATAAGCGAGACGCCAATTCTTAGTATCTTGAAACCCAAGGGCAACCAATAGTGAACCGCGATTGGTTCGCGAGTCACGACACACGAAGTGTGGAGTGGAAAGAGGAAAAGGTCCCACCGGGCGTGCCAGAATCCGTTCCCCTCCGAATGGCGGCGCGCAGGACTACGACGTCTTAGCGCTGAGATTCGGGGCAGATGCTAATTGGTGCTATCCGTCCACCTCTCCGAAGATGCCAAGTTGATTTATGGCACCATGTATCGAAGGTTTAGACGGATGCGTCCGATGTAGCAGACTTCGTCAGATTCCCCCTCGTTTGAGGGGTTTTTGATTGTGGGGACGCTCTTCCCTGCAGGCGCAAGCCCCTGCAGTTAATTACGCTACCGCGTTGCGGTAACAACTTTCTCCTTCTCCAGATGGTCACTTCGTGTCGTGGGTGTTTGTTTTGTATTTTGTTGCCCGTGGATTGTTTACGGAGACTGAGTTATGTCGTCGCCCGTAGGGCGTGGACTAGTCCAAATCCGTATTATCTTAGATTTGGGTTTGGGGGTTTGGTTTGAGGATACGTTAGCCATACTTGAGGCTAAGATCAACTCAAACGTTTGTTAAGGATACGTTAGTCTAACTTTGAGACTAAGATCAACTTAACGGGATCGTTTAGATCCGACAAAAGAGCATGCGGGCTCTATTGTTCCAGTTTAGGGACCTAGTGGTCCATTGAATGTATGGCCGTCGGGACCCATCACCTCTCTGACGACGTTGAAGGATTACAACGACAGATGTCAGAGGAGTTCAGAGATGTACCCTTGAGCCAGAGTTAATTGGGGGGATTCATAGTCCAGTCTGTTTGAAGGTTTAAGGATACGTTAGCCATCTTTAAGGATAAGATCAGCTTAAACGGGACCGTTTAGATCCGACAAAAGAGCATGCAGGGGGAGCTCTATTGTTCCAGTTTAAGGACATTGCGGTCCATGGGTAGTTTAAGGACATTGCGGTCCAGTATGTGCTCTGGATGCTTCACACGGGTTCACTGCCGTGCTTAGCGAGGACCAGGCTCCGCTCTGGACGTTTTCCGCGGGGTCAAAGAGTGACGTTATCCGCATTCCACGTAACCAGGAATTTTGCACTAGATGCTTCACACGGGTTCACTGCCGCGCTCGGCGAGGACTAGGCTCCGCTCTGGATGCTTCACACGGGTTCACTGCCGTGCTCTGCGAGGACCAGGATCCGCTCTGGACGTTTTCCGCGGGGTCAAAGAGTGACATTATCCGCGTTCCACGTAACCAGGAATTTTGCATTAGACACGGGTTTAAGGACCCCGCAGTCCATATCAATGTGTGGTCGTCGGGACCCGTCACCTCTTTGAAGACATTGAAGGATTACAATGCCAAATATCAAAGGAGTGAAGAGATGTACCCTAGAACCGGAATGGCTTAAATAGTCCTTGACCCAATCTGGGATCAAGACCGATTAATTATGTTATGAGCCCATTAGCCCAGTTGATTACGAATTGAGGACTTATGGCCAGCTTGTGCTAAGTCCAATCAGGTCTGGAATATTGGCTTCTTGTTGGTCCATTGAAGGAGAGGCTTTGCCTCTATCCATTTAGCCAATTGGGCTAAAGCCTAGTGTTAAACACTACAGAGCAATCAGTGTTGAACACTGGGAATGAGGTCGACAAGTTAGTGTTTAACACTAAAAGATAATTGGCGTTAAACACCAGCAACAAGGCTATTATCATAAACACTAAAACAGATCAGTGTTGAACACTGGCAATGGAGATCTCAGATCAGTGTTAAATATTAAGGTAATCAGTGTTGAACACTGCAAATAAAGTTTTTTGATTAGTGTTGAACACTAAGGCCCAACAGTGTTTTAACACTGGGTTCGGGAGTTTCAATTTAGTGTTAAACACTAAGGCAAGAGGGGTCACGTGGCAGCACGTGAGAGCGCCCTCCCTTCATTTATTCTGCTGAGACTATCGCATCTTTCAGAGCATCACGTATCATCACGTGACGGGCATTCAAATGCCTATATGTTAAAGCTTCTGCCGAAGGTCACGTGGGTCACGTGGGGTGCTGCCTCAAAGGGGCTTTCTGTAGATCTCTTGGGGGGGTCACGTGGTGACACGTGACCCTGCCTCTATGTATGTTGTTTAGAGGATCTGTTAATCTTTTCCAGGAATTAAATTCCTCGTAGGGTTAAACCCTGACAATAATTTCAGAGGAATTAAATTCCTACTTCCTTTTAAAAATTTATATTCTGAATAGGGTTGGACCCTGAATTTTCTGTAGGAATTAAATTCCTCATACATGTGAAGAACTGAATAGGGTTAAACCCTAATAAAAGCTCTTAAAGAATTAAATTTCCACTTTCTGTTAAGTTATGATCAAGGGAATTAAATCCCTGCTGTTCCAACAGAACTAGGTTCTTAATTAGGGTTAAACCCTGTTTCTTTTTGTTCTGAAGGAATTAAATTCCCATAACACAGGGTCAGGCCCTAGTTTTATTTTAAAGGAATTAAATTCCTATAGTTCTGTGAGAATTAAATTCTCGTGCTTCCATTCCCTCTCTATGTTTTGGATCTGCATGGCAGGATCTCGACCCATTGAGAATTAAATTCTCAATCTCAAGGGGAGATGTGCACTTTGCAGATCCTCTATCAAAGAGAGAAGAAATATGTTCTTCTGTTTTATATATCAGAGTTAAACTCTATTGAGAATTAAATTCTCTTTTCCTTCAAGGAGCCTTCCCTTTCTTACCTAGGGTTTTCTTTTGCAGAAGATCCAAGTTCCTCAAAGTATCTAGCTCTCTCCCTTTTCTTTCCTCTGCGTGTGTCTCTCTATATTTTTTTTTTCTCTTTTTTGTCTCTTGGCTCCTATTTAAAGGAGAAGCAGCCGAATCAATTAGTTTTTGACGAATCTTCATTGAGAGGTCTGATTTGCATCCATCATTCATTTTTGACCTTTGGATTATTGGGTGAATTTTATTCACCATTGGATTTCAAGTCCCGGGATTCTCCTTTGTTATTTCGGTTAGATTTAAAGGGGAAATCTTTCCAAACCCGAGATTTTCCCATAAATAAATGATATTCAATCATCTTTAAATCTTTAATTCGATTGGTTCCAGATAGTCGCTTTCGTTTGGAAAGATTTGAATCTCTTTCAGAATTTAATTCTGTTGACAAAATGGGCTTTGAAAGCCGGTCACGTATGACCACGTGACTCATGGTCACGTGTGGGCACGTGACCCCCTTTGGAATAAGCCTTCTTCTTTCTTTTTGCGCTGTCCTCTGGTTGCCGCTTAACCATCACGTGCCACCACGTGACCCCTGGTCACGTGTGAGCACGTGACCCTGGTCTGGACTCTTTTTTTTCTGTTTTAACTGGAGAACAAGTCTGCTGCTTTTGATCATCACGTGCCAACACGTGACCCTGGTCACGTGGGAGCACGTGACCTCTTTTGAAGCTCTTTTTCTTTGATGTAGTCAGTAAGCCGAATCTGCCTTGATGATGCTTTTAGATGTCACGTGCCCACACGTGACTGCTGGTCACGTGTAAGCACGTGACCCTTTTCTGAAGCTTTTCCCATAAGCTTTCCTGATTTTAAATCAGGAAACAAACATCTGGGAAGCTGGGTGGAAGAGCCAAACGATATGCAACTGCGCCGACACGCTCGAGGATCTCGAAGGGACCCACATATCTGGGACTTAGTTTCCCTTTCTGCCCAAATCTCATCACGCCCTTCATCGGAGAGACCCTCAGGAAAACATGATCGCCAACAGCGAACTCGAGTCTGCGACGGCTCCTGTCAGCATACGATTTCTGCCTGCTTTGAGCTGCCTTCATCCTATCTCGAATCAACTGTATCTTCTCGGCCGTCTCCTGTACGATCTGCGGCCCAAAATACTACTCTCACTGAGCTCTGTCCAACAGACGGGCGATCGACATCTCCTCCCATATAAAGCCTCGAAAGGTGCTATCCGAATCGTATCCTGGAAGCTATTATTGCAGGAGAACTCTACCAAGGGCAAATGACGATCCCAGCTGCCACCGAAATCTAGAATACAAGCTCGAAGTATGTCCTCAAGAGTCTGAATAGTCCACTCTGACTGACCATCGGTCTGTGGATGGAATGCTGTGCTGAAACTCAATCGGGTGCCCAAAGCCGCCTGAAGTCTCTGCCATAGTCGGCTGGTGAACTGGGTGCCTCGGTCGGACACAATACAAGTCGGGACGCCATGCAAACGCACGATCTCATCAATATATATCTGGGCGTACTGAGAAAATCCGAAAGTGGTCTTCACTGGTAGAAAGTGAGCCGCTTTCGTCAATTGATCCATGATCACCCAAATGGAGTCATACCCTCGACTGGTCCTGGGTAGACCCACAATGAAGTCCATAGAAATCTGCTCCCACTTCCACTCCGGAATGGGCAAAGGCTGCAACTCTCCTACGGGCCTTTGGTGTTCGGCCTTGACTTGCTGACAAGTCAGGCATCTCGAAACAAAGTCTGTGACCTCTTCATCCCTTCCCACCAGTAAACGTCCCTCAAATCATGATACATCTTGGTGGAACCGAGATGAACACTGTATACCGATCTATGTGCCTACTTAAGAATATCACGCCTCGGTCCCTCAGAATCTGGTACGCACAGTCGAGTGCTAAATCGTAGTACCCCCTGATCATCGATCACGAACTCGGAATCTCTGCCATGTCTAACCTACTCCATGATCTCTGAAAGACGGTCATCACTGGACTGCGCCTCACGGATACGGTCAAGCAACTGTGGACGTGCAAGGATATGCGCAAACTGTCCCCCGGTCGAAGTAAACTTGAACTGCACTCGGCTGTCACACAGAATCTGCCAATCTGCCAACGACTGTCTCGGAACTGCGCTCAAACAGGATAAACTATCTCCGGGCCTCCAACTCAAAGCATCTGCCACTACGTTCGCCTTTCCCGGATGATACAGAATCTTGCAATCATCGTCCTTCACTAGTTCCATCCAACGGCGCTGCCTCAGATTTAGATCTCGCTGCTGAAAGATATTCTTCAAGCTCTTGTGGTCTGTGAATATCTGGCACGACTCGCCGTAAAGGTAATGTCTCCATATCTTGAGTGCAAAAACCACTGCAACCATCTCTAAATCATGGGTGGGATAGTTCTGCTCGTGCTTCTTCAACTGCCGAGAAGCATACGCGATAACCCTGCCGTGCTGCATCAATACACAGCCTAGCCCCACCCGAGAAGCATCACAATAAACCACAAAACCGCCCGATCCTGAAGGCAATGATAATACTGGTGCAGTAGTCAGACGAGTCTTCAACAGCTAGAAGCTATGCTCGCAAGACTTGGTCCAATCAAAAGGAGCCCCCTTCCGGGTCAACCCGGTCAATGGTGCAGCGATACGGGAGAAGTCCTGAACGAAACGCCGGTAGTAGCCAGCCAGGCCTAGAAAGCTGCGAACCTCTGTAACTGATACCGGTCTGGGCCAACGCTGGATGGCCTCGATCTTCTTCGTGTCTACACATATACCATCTCTCGTAACCACGTGACCCAAGAAGTCGACACTGTCAAGCCAGAATGCGCACTTGGAGAATTTAGCGAACAGCTGATGCTCCCTCAAGGTCTGCAATGTAATACGCAAGTGCTGCTGATGCTCCTCTCGGCTCCGGGAATACACTAAGATGTCATCAATGAATACGATAATGAACTGATCAAGATACGGCCTGAAAATCCGGTCCATCAAATCCATGAACGCTGCTGGGGCATTGGTGAGTCCGAACGACATCACCAAAAACTCATAATGCCCGTAGCGTATACGAAAAGCAATCTTCGGAACGTCATCATTCCGAACCCGCAACTGATGATAACCTGATCTCAAATCAATCTTAGAAAAATGTCCCGCACCCTGGAGCTGATCAAAAAAATTGTCAATGCGAGGTAAAGGATACCTATTCCGCACCGTAACTCGGTTCAATTGACGATAATCAATGCACAGCCTCAAACTGCCGTCCTTCTTATTGACGAACAGAACAGGATCTCCCCAAGGCAAAACACTCGGACGTACAAGTCCCCTATCAAGCAACTCCTGCAACTGATCCTTAAGCTCCCTAAGCTCCACAGGGGCCATCCGGTAAGGCGGTATAGAAATATGCCCCATGCCTGGAATCAGATCAATGCAAAACTCTATCTCACGCTCTGGTGGCAACCCAGACAACTCATCAGGAAAGACGTCGGGAAACTCTCGCACGATAAGAACCCGGTCCAACGAATCTACTGTGGCTCCAGTATCACGAATGAAAGCCAAGAATCCCTGACATCCCCTCCTCAAAAGCCGACTAGCGCAAAGGGCTGAAATCAAACTGTGAGGGGCGGCACCACGGTCCCCCTGCACAACAAAATCTGACTCGCCGGGAAAACAAAACCTAACTGTCTTCTCGCGGTAGTCCACAGACGCATAGCATGTAGCTAACCAGTCCATGCCCAGGAGAACGTCGAAGTCCAACATCTCAAGAAGGATCAAGTCGACGGACAACTCTCCCTCACCAATACGGACAACACACGACCGAAACACGTGTCACGCAACAAACGACTCGCCAACAGGAGTAGTCACAACAAGCGGCCGATCTAGCAAACACAACTCTCTGTCCAATCTCGGCATGAAGTGTGTAGAAACATATGAGTGCGTAAATCCCGGATCAAACAACATGTGTGCATCAAAAGAACATACTGAAAGAGTACCTGAAACCACTGCATTGGACGCCTGTGCGTCCTGATGAGTCAAAGCAAATACCCGTGTCTGTTAGTTATATATATGCCCTAGAGGCCATTGTTGTACATATGATGTATATTATAGTAGATGCTTGGATATATATAGAGAGGACTTTCTTGCTCGACACGATAGTATGCTATTTGGTTTCACTTTATCTTAATATGTTGACTTGTATTAGTTTACGGTCTTGCTCTCACATGTTAATAAAGCCCTTAGGATATGTACTCGACTACTAGGACTATGATGCAGATCATACTAGTGGGGCCAGGGTAGTAAAAGAGTATATCCTATAACTGTTCCTAGTCGAGGGAGTATCGAGATAGGGTATCGATACTCCAAAGTAAACTAGTGTATACGCTTCTTGACCCATATGATGGGCGATGGATGATCCCATATCCATTGGAGTTTGTCATCAGAGAAGGTATACGGGTGCTCAGTGGAGACTGGGTACACTGAACGGACTCGTCGAGAACTCCTAGATGGTATTATACCTATCGTCAGATAGCAGTTCTCTAGTGATACTGGTACAGGTTAGTCTGTAGACCCGAGATCGTCATAGAGTCCTGTGTGATTCCCACCGTGTTTTGATTTCCACCTTACCACGTTCACGAGAACATGCAAAATGGTGGCTTTTGGGTACAGTCCCGAATCACATGGAGGCAATGAGCGATAGGAGGGGTTTCGTCTCTCTCAGTATTGGGAGTTGATGTTGCGCTGTGTTCGATTGGCTAAAACCGGAAGTCCTTGGCCAGGGCTGATATGGAGACATACTGGTAAGTGTTATCAGTCGTTTCTCGACCTATTATGAGCCTCACATCGACACGACTTATCGGTTACTGGGGTCTGACGTTTACCACCCCTAGACTGGATATGCGACAAATCAGACGAAGAGACCGGA
This sequence comes from Agapanthus africanus, assembly GCA_030015575.1. Lineage (NCBI taxonomy): Eukaryota > Viridiplantae > Streptophyta > Magnoliopsida > Asparagales > Amaryllidaceae > Agapanthus > Agapanthus africanus. Next base: position 104,014,461 of record JASDDO010000019.1, read on the forward strand.
CTGTACGGGAGTGTTACTGATTGGATTCACAGGAGTATGTACAGGCTTGCTTGTTGATCTTCTGATCACTCAATACCCGGGTAGCTGTTACGTTTAGCTGACCGCTTGCAGCTTGTGGGTGTTTGATATGATCATCACCTACTGCCGGCGTATTGACGATTCTTTAGAGTCCTACACAGAGCTTTCCTTGCTCAGGCAAAACGGAGTATGAGCACATATGTGATATGTGCGGGACCGAGAATAATACATGTATGTGATACCGTATTCGATTCTCGCGATATGTGATATCGGCCGGGTATATGTGATATAGCCGGGTCATCGGATCAAGTATTGATTCGATGAACTGATACAGATTATATTAGTCTGTTATTTTCAAAATTGCCGGATTATCGGATCAAGTGTTGATTCGATAATTTAATGTATAATTATATATTTGATATATTACATTGCATTAACTAATATAAGCTCACTTAAAGATTCTTTTTCTTACTTGATGATACATTGATATATATATATGATATATGTTAATTATATTATTTTCTTTTGTTACAAAATATTGTATATGTGATATATAATATTGTAACATGTTAGGGTTACAAATGCAACTAGGGTTAAAACGATGCTAGGGTTTAAACTTGGATTTACATTTTCTTTTTGGTTAATTTTTTTTGGATGGATTATGTTTTGGATGAGCTTTGAGGAAGCTTCATGATACTTTGACAAAGTCCACCCTCTTTGTTTTTAGCTTGATATTTGTTAACCCAACTTTAATCCTAGCCTATGGTTTATTCCTTACATGAGTTAGCCATGACACATACTTAACCTTGGTTGCATTTCTAACCTCAACAATAATTCATTCATCACAACTTCATCTTCTTCTTCCTCACTCCAAAAGCTTGCTTGCTTTTTAGTTTATGATGATTGTTTGTGAGAAATAGAAAACTAAAGAGAGCAAAATTCCTACTTCATCATCCTCATCTATTCTAGACACTTAGATTAGGGTGTTTACTTCACTAATACTTCATTAGTGAAGTGTAAGCTTGGGTTTGTGATTCCTCAAGGTAGATCATCTTGGATTAGTGAAGTCTTCAAGCAAGGATGTCTCATTCACCTCATGGAGCCTCTCTAGAGTCCGGGTATTTGATGACCGCAGCGATGGGACCTCAACTTGGAGCTTATGAAATGAAGGAACGGACTACAAAGGTTGTAATCCCTAACTCTTAGATGTTAAGGTGTTAACATGTTAGTTTTGTTTGATTCTCTAGTTAAAGATCTAGGGTTAGGGTTATCTAAAATGGCAAATTTTTTAACTTGGCATGGATGATGCCTCTTGAAACCTTGCTGCCGTTGTAAGTAACCCAAGAGTGGTATCAGAGCCTAGCTAGAGAATTAGACGGATAAGTGTAGGATTACGAAACCGAAACAACTCCGAAACATTCGTATCGAAACCCTAGTTTCTATCGATTTTTTCTAGATGTCAAAAATTTTTTTAAACAGTTGAAGAATGATGTATATGATACATAATGAACACTGTCCAAATTTCATCCCATTCTATGAAAATTTAGCCGAGATCATGACCCCCAAAACCGGCCAGATCGGATCCCTGAAGGCTGAAATTTGCACGGTGTTTAAAGCTCTGGGTTTTGGTACTTTAGGTGTTGTTTGCTTTTGCAAATTTTGCATGTGATGTTATCTTTTAGCAAAGGCAATTTAGAGTTTTTCGTATTCGTAATTCTAGTTTTGTTTCGGTTATTTTAGACGGTGTTAAAAAGTTCGATCGGATATCAAATACCCACTTTAATCCTTGCCGGAAAATTTTTCAAGAGTTGGATCTTTTTCATAGTTAAAGAACATTCAAATATCGTGCAAGTAACGTGGTGGACCCTCTAGAAGAACAAAACCTTAACTCAATTATGTGACCATCAGAACTGCCTATAAACCTTTGGGTTTATGGTAGTTCGGCGTTGCCACATGTGAGGCGTTGGTTTGACCCTTCTACGGCTGGTCCATTGGTACTGTGGCATGTGATGGATGCTTTTAAACTAAGTTCAAGTGTTGAGCATCTAGGAAAATTTTGGGTGTTTATTGATTCTATCGGAATGTTTAACGTCGTCTAGTTTTTTCTGGAATGTGATACAATATGTGGAATTCATATAGTTAGGCATGAAATCCGTAATATGTGATATTTCGGGTTTACGATGTCTAAAGTGATTGTGGATTCCAAATGTTGTAGTTTTTCACTTTCTTTTCTGGGACCGTAAGTGTAATATGTGGTATATCGCCGTTTTCGTTGCTATATGTTAACGACAATTGTGATAGGCATATTTACTTACGTTGATGACATGTGATATTATGTGTTGCTGTGATATGTTATATTGGATCGTCGTGTTTTGAATAGCCGGGGGTTTTATGTGAGATGGGGGTTTTTATTTTCATTCAAGTAAAATTCATTGTTTGTAATATTCTTTTATTGGGGCACTTCCGGGTTGAGGATGATGTCACCATTGTATATTATTTACTTTTCCGCATTAGGATAGACCCAGGTGGGGAGCACAAGTAACCGGGTTCTAGGATCCAGTGGGAGGCCATCTTGAGGAGTCGAGACCGGGTCTCCTAACCCTAGAATTGGTAGGGTTGCTTGGTGCTCTCATAGGGGTCTAGGGATGTGGGTTTGGCTATTCATCACGACCGTGGAATCCGTGTTTTATACAGTCTCACAATAAAACACGGACCTCCTAGTATATCCTTTATTTCATATGTTTTTTCTGCTGCTGATATACTGTGATGTGATCATTTTATATGCCTGAGACGAATGCTTTATTACTATATATATGATATATAAATATTACTGCTTTCGTTTTTTTTGTGATGCTTAGGAAGCATAAATGATGGGATTCATTAATGAGATTAATGAAAAGAAAAGAAATCTAAAAGATGTTGTAGAATCATATTTATAAAAAGGGTAGCTCTAGTTTTTGCTTTGTATAGCGGTATTCCTTGTAGAATATCCAGCACCTTATTTGATAAGGAAAGAGCCGAGATCCCTTCACCGGGAGTGACCTCTTTAATGAAACTAGCAGATACTACAAACTCACTCAGTTTAGTTTTTGACTGCTTTAATAGTTTTTGTTTTGCACAGAGATATTTGTGAAATATCCTGCACCTTATTCGATATGGAAAGAGCCGACAATCCCTTCACCGGGAGTGACCTCTTTAGCAAAACTTGAAAAAGCCTCAAAAACACTCCTTTTTAAAATCACTTGTTTCTACAACGATATCAAGTTCGTTACGCAATAGGTTTTCAGAAAAACCTGTCATAGCCCTCCGTCATTTCAGATAAGTCTTACTTAGTATTCGTGCTACGTTTGTTGACCTCCGTCAAGGCGTAGTGTGCGGTAGCTGACTAGTATTTATTTGCTGCATATGATGCGATTGTTTTAGGGTAGTCGTACGACCTTGTTGACCTCCGTCAAGTGCCGTGCGGGTGGGTTTAATTCAATCAGGAAATGACGGGTTGAACTTGACTAGTACCCTATGGTTTGTTGACTTCCGTCAAGGTCATAGGATGCTAGGGGCAGAATATTGTCGGGAATTTCAAGTGTTGAAATTTGCAATGAGATTGCATACCTTCTATGAGATAGTTGGATCTTGATACCCACTGCGAGTAAGAGTTACTCCTGAGAGAGTTTTACACATGACAATTAGCCGATCAAGTAGGTGTCTAGAAATGTGTTAACGGGGTTATGCCTCCGGGAAAACGAGGTTTATTTTAATTAGGTCCGTGCCAAAGCACGGGGAACCTCCCTCAAAGTACCAACACTGGCCTGGCAAAAAAATTAGCGAACTTGTAAAGTGTAATTAATCCCGGCCAGTCTTACGTTTTAGAGTTTGAAGGAATATTTGATTAAAACAGTGGGAGATATCCTGATTAGATAAGATAATAACCAATCTAATCTTGCAAGAGCATACGCTAAAGTGTTTTCTTCTCTCTCTCTCTCCAGGTAGCGACCATGTCAGGCCTTAATCAAGATAATAATATGGATGTATTGACCGAACCCGCTTATTATACTGAGCAGGGGAACGTTGGCCCCGTTCTTTCTTATAATTGTTATAAGACAGAGTAGGAATTAGGAAAATATCCAGATTCTCACGCCGCCCAAATGAAGAATAAGTATGTTGATGCATCTTCTTCGGGTGTGTTTGTTATCGAGAACTATTTCTCAGTTCACTCTACGTCCTGGGTATTTGATACCGGATCGGGATCCTACATATGTAATATGTTACATGGACTACAGAAAAGTAGGGAACTGGGAGAGGGTGATCATTCCATACGAGTAGGGAATGGTGCAAATGTTGCAGCCAAAGCAGTTGGAGAATATCACCTTGTGTTGCCAAATGGTAATACATTGATTCTGAACGAATGCTATTACATTCCGACCCTGATATGCAATATTATATCAGTTTCTATATTGAGTAAAGAAGGATTTAATTTTGTAGTACAGGATAATGTTATGAACATCTTCCTGAATCAAAAGTTGATTGGATCAGGCTCGTTAAATAATGGCATAAACGTTCTAAATCAAACTACAGTACTTAATGTACAAAACACACACAAGAGGAAGAGTTCAGAAATGAACGAATCCTTCTTGTGGCATTGTAAACTAGGTCATATCAATGCGACACGACTAGCTAAGTTGCATAAGGATGGATATTTGAATCCGTTCAAATTTTCATCTTATGACACTTGCCAGTCATGTCTCAAAGGCAAGATGACCAAAACTCCGTTTAGTGGACACGGAGAAAGAGCTACGGAACTCTTGGGACTGATACATAGTGATGTATGCGGTCCCATGTCTACACATGCTAGGGATGGTTCCTCATACTTCATTACATTCACTGACAATCTCTCAAGATACGGACATGTGTTCCTGTTGAAACACAAGTCTGAAGCTTTTGAGAAATTCAGAGAATATAAGAACGAAGTAGAGAACCAAACGGGTAAAAGTATTAAAATCCTTCGATCTGATCGAGGAGGAGAATACTTGACCAATGAGTTCCAGGACTATCTAAAAGAGAATGGGATTCTCTCTCAGCTTACCCCTCCATATACACCACAGCACAACGGTGTATCGGAGTGGAGGAATCACACCCTATTAGATATGGTGCGCTCTATGATGAGCATTGCTGAGTTGCCTATTTCCTTCTGGGGGTATGCGCTTGAGACAGCCATAGACCTATTGAATAGAGTTCCTACCAAATCAGTGCCTACCACTCCATATGAGATATGGGAGGGGAAGAGATCATGTCTTAATTATGTTAAGATATGGGGTTGCCCGGACTATGTTAAAAAGAAAAATCCGGACAAGCTCGAGGCAAGGTCTGTTCTATGTAAGTTTGTAGGATATCCCAAGCATTCGCGATGACATATCTTCTACCACCCTGAGGAACAAAAGGTGTTTGTTGCTCAGCATGCCACCTTTTTAGAAAAGGAATTTCTCGCTAAGGAAATTAGTGGCAAGGAGGTAGAACTGGAAAAGGTTCCAGCTGTACAAACTACGACAGGAGATTTGGTAGAACCAGAGGATTCAGTAGTTCCCGACGAACCTCAGCCGCCCCGCCGATCTAGTAGGGTTCCTCATCCACCTGAGAGATACTACGGTTTTCTCATCGATGGTGGGAGCGAGGATTGCATCACGGAAGATGATGGCCCAACTATCTTTGAGCAGGCCATCACGAGTGGGGAATCTGTGAAATGGCTAGATGCAATGCGATCTGAGATGGAATCCATGTACACCAACAAAGTATGGACTTTGGAAGTTGCTCCTGAAGGAGTAAAACCCATTGGGTGGATCTTTAAGAAGAAACTTGGTGTAGGTAGAAAAGTTGAGACTTTCAAAGCTAGACTTATTGCAAAAGGTTTTCGTCAACGACCAGGTGTGGATTATGACGAAACCTTTTCTCCAGTGGCTATGCTTAAGTCCATCCGGATCCTACTTGCCATTGCTGCATACCATGACTACAAAATCTGGCAAATGGATGTTAAGACTGCCTTTCTAAATGGTGATTTAGAGGAGTGCATGTACATGACTCAGCCAGAGAGCTTCGTAGACAGTGGGAGCAGCCGAAAGGTGTGCAAGCTGCTTAAATCCATCTACGGGTTAAAGCAGGCATCGCGGAGTTGGAACATCTATTTTTGATGTAGTAGTCAAAGAGTTTGACTTCATCAAAAACGTAGAAGAACCTTGTGTATACAAGAAGGTGGCAGAGAGTAAGGTTGTCTTCCTCGTATTGTACGTGGATGACATACTCTTGATAGGAAATGATGTTCCTATGCTGCACTCGGTCAAGCTCTTCTTATCACATAGATTCTCAATGAAAGATCTAGGTGATGCCTCCTGCATTTTGGGGATTAGGATCTATAGAGATAGATCCAAGAGGATATTAGGATTGTCCCAATCCAGGTACATTGACACCATACTAAAAAGGTTTAGTATGGAAGAATCCAAGCGTGGGAACCAACCCACGATCTCTGAACTCACTCTCTCCAAAGAGATGTCTCCCAAGACTGATTTGGAGAGAGCTCGCATGCAAGGGATACCCTATGCTTCGGCAGTAGGCTCTATCATGTACACGATGTTATGTACCAAACCCGATGTAGCATACTCACTGAGTGTAGTGAGTATGTATTAAGCAGATCCAGGAGAGAGTCATTGGACAGCTGTTAAGAACATTCTCAAGTACTTGAGAAGGACTAAGGAGATGTTCTTGGTGTATGGTAACGGAGAACTCCAAGTGGAGTCCTTTACCGATTCGAGCTTCCAAAGTGATAAGGACGACTCTAAGTCGCATTCGGGATTTTTCTTTACCCTAAATGGAGGGGCGGTTTGTTGGAAGAGTTCCAAGCAAGAACCGTGGCAGACTCGACGATGGAGGCTGAATACATCGCCGCCAACGATGCTGCCAAAGAGGCTGTCTGGATCAAGAAGTTCATCACTGAACTTGATGTGGTTCTTTCCATTGAGCATCCAATACCTTTGTATTGCGATAATAATGGATCTGTGGTTTTGGCCAAGGAACCCAGGTCCCATCAGAGATCCAGGCATATTCTGACGCGGTATTACCTGATCCGGGAGATAGTTGATCGCCGAGAGATCGATGTCAGGAGAGTTGACACGAAGGACAACACTGTGGATCCACTCACGAAGGCCATACACCAGATACAATTTAAGAGACTTTTCAGGATGTTGGGTATGAGATACTACAACAGCTGGCCTTAGTATAAGTGGGAGATTGTTAGTTATATATATGCCCTAGAGGCTATTGTTGTACATATGATGTATATTATAGTGGATGCTTGGATATATATAGAGAGGACTTTCTTACTCGACATGATGGTATGCTATTTAGTTTCACTTTATCTTAACATGTTGACTTGTATTGGTTTACTGTCTTGCTCTCACATGTTGATAAAGCCCTTAGAATATGTACTCGACTACTAGGACTGTAACACCTGAGCCCAATACTACTAATTTCTGTTACTGTTTGAGCATTAGGTAGTACTCATTTCATTTATCTTGCTTGTTTGGGTCTTACTGTAAAATTTTATCTGGAAAGGTCATTTCTGCATATAACAAATTTTAGCATCTAAAATGAAATTAAAAATATCCATATTGGCCTACTCGACACCCCTAGCCTTGTGGGAGCGTCCGTGCTTCGAGTTCTCGTCCCGTTCGGTGAAACGGGCGAGTTTGGACGGCTACGCGCGCGTACAGGTGTCCATCTTGGGGGTATGCTTTTTAATCATAAAACACTCAATTTCAAAATTTGGAACCCGCTTAAAATCCTATTATTTAAATTTCGAATTTTTGGACCCGACCCGGGCGCGATTTGGAAATGTTTTATTTAGCGCCAAAATCCCAAATTAATATAATATTTAAACCATATAATATTTCTTTAACCATACAATCTTTACTGTTAATTAAATTTCCTAAAATCTTTTAATTAATCTTTTAAACCTTTACAATCGTTGCCCAGCCAATCACGAGGGATTTAAACCCCGTGGGCCCCTCATCCAATTTCTCTCTCTCTCTCTCTCTATTCCGTTCTCTCTCTCCCTCGTATCTCTTTCTCTCTCTCTATCTTTCCCTCTCTCTCTCTCTAACTCTCTCTCTCTCTCTCTTCCCTATATATTTCTCTTCTCCCCTCATATATTTTTCCAGAACGCGAAAACAAAACCCACCGTGAACCCTAACCCTAGCCGCTTTCACCGTCGCCGCCGCAGCCCCGACGCCGGCGCCAGCATCACCATCGCCCTCGCCTCCGCCTCCTCCCCTCAACCTCAACCTTCTTCCTTCTCCCCCGCGCGTCCTGCGCAGCCGCGGCCACCTGCAATCTTCTCTGCAGTCGCGTGAGTCGCCGCCGGCAACCACCTGCGCCGCCGACCAACACCTCGCCGTGTTCCCCTCACCTGAGTCTCCCTCTCCTCGCCATCTCCTCTCTCTTCCTTGTTTACCCGAGCCTTCACCCTCGCAACCCGTCGCCGGCAGCACCTCATCGTCACCGTCCGTGCTACCGTCATCGCTGCACCCTTATCACAGTCGTGATCATCATCCCGCTGCATCTAGCTCCAGTCGCCTCCTGTCTCATTGTGGCAGAGAGCCACCAGGGCGTTCCAGTCACCGTCGCGGCTTGAACCTCCGTTGATCTTGACGGCACCGATCGCCTCGCTGCCGGGTGGCCGTGAGTGCATCCATCTTTGTCCGGATCATTATCTCTATCCCGAGCCCTTGCTGTTAGCGTGTCGCGTGGGTACGCGCCTCCGTTCTCGTGATCGTCTTTTGTTCGAGGCAAGTATTCGATACTTGCTTACATGCTATTTGAAGCTTTAAACTTGCTTTAATACCAACTTTAAAACTTGCCTTAATATTTATCCATGGTTTAATGACGTATTATTTAGTAAATCACCTTACATACATTGCTTCCTGTTTAACCCTAGTAGCATGCCAAATTAATTATTTTTCTGATGAACCCCTATTTAGAAGTGATAACAGTAGAGTTCCCATTAACCGTATCAGGCTCCGCCGTACCTGTATGTTTCTGAACCTAAGACTTGATCTCGCATCAAATTATTCATACCTAACGACCCCGTACGCGATAAATTACATTTTGATTTACTGCTATGGTGCTTTTATTCCAGTTTAGTTTATCAGATATTCATGTACAACTTAAACCGGTCAAATTACAATTGCATTCTTTAAACAGATTACACTCGTCGTTGCATTCTTGAAACACTCAATGTTTTATTAACCTGATTCCAGTAGTTACATTTACCATTCTGTATTCACGTTATATTGACACCATCTATTTAACACGATTGAAAACTGTACAGCTAGCTAATAAATCCGCTTTATTGCTTTGCGCATTGATTAGATCTTGATGTTTGCTTATATCTGATTGTGAGCACACCCACGATATTATTTGTACCTTGACCTGACGTGCTACACATATATGTATATTGATACACCTGACATGGTACCGTATACTGTTGACTTGACCTGATGTACCATGACCCGACCTGTTACCTGATCTCGTGCCTAGTGCCAACAAACCTGACATGTAGTCCTCATGGACCGTTCTTGTTGTCTATCCAGACAAACCTGTTTACCTGATCCTGTGTTGGCATCAGTTTCTTGATTTCGGAATACCTGACTTGACCTACACACATAACTTGGGGGTATGGGGAAATCAAAGGTGAAACCTGACTTGTAACTCGACAGTTCACTACCTGTTCTGGGTGTACACATTCCTGTTTTGTGCCTAGCGGCATGTCTCGGTTTCGGCCGAGAATATTGTGGTCGTGGTCCCGGGTATGCACGGGATACTATCGAGTGTACACATTCCTGTTTTGTGCCTAACAGCATGTCTCGGTTTCGGCCGAGAATATTGTGGCCGTGGTCCCGGGTATGCACGGGATACTATCGAGTGTACACATTCCTGTTTTGTGCCTAGCGGCATGTCTCGGTTTCGGCCGAGAATATTGTGGCCGTGGTCCCGGGTATGCACGGGATACTATCGAGTGTACACATTCCTGTTTTGTGCCTAGCGGCATGTCTCGGCTGCAGCCGAGAATATTGTGGCCGTGGTCCCGGGTATGTACGGGATACTATTGAGTTACATCGATGATTCATCAATTGATTTCAAAGACTTTAGACTAGAAAACTTGATAGAACAGTTTAGTTACCCACTGCACACTACCCTGCACTGCTTGTTTCACATTATTGCGTTATTCATGTTTATTTTTGCATTGCCTATTACATTGTTCATATTATATTACTGGTTGACATGACGCGCTGACGTCTGGGTTTTGCATGGCCCAGATTCTGTACCACTGTCGCAGTCCGAGCTGGAGTACTTCAGCCAGCAGGCTGAGTTGTGAGTCCAGTAGTGGTTAGTTTTATTTCCTGCATTTTTCCTGATGTGAGCCCGCATTATGGAACATACCTTTCAATTATTTGTATTGGATCATTTGCTTCCGCATTTATTTATTATTGACTCTTGTTATTCTGGATTATGGACATGTTTTAGATAGTTTTATCTTGTTCTTGATATCTCTACAGCCGTAATGTGACTGTGGATGGATACTTCCTACCCACACGTAGCATGGTTGGCTATGTCACGTGCCCAATCTAGCGTACTCTGGGAAGCGGGGCGTGACAAGGACTATGATGCAGATCATACTAGTGGGGCCAGGGTAGTCAAAGAGTACATCCTATAACTATTCATAGTCGAGGGAGTATCAAGACAGGGCATCGATACTCCAGAGTAGACTAGCGTATACGCTTCTCGACCCATATGATGGGCGATGGATGATCCCATATCCATTGGTGTTTAACATCAGAAAAGGTATACGGGTGCTCAGTGGAGACTGGGTACACTGAACGAACTCGCCGAGAACTCCTAGATAGTATTATACCTATCGTCAGATAGCAGTTCTCTGGTAACACTGGTACAGGTTAGTCTGTAGACCCGAGATCGTCATAGAGTCTTGTGTGATTCCCACCGTGTTTTGATTTCCACCTTACCACGTTCATGAGAACATGCAAAATGGTGGCTTTTAGGAACAGTCCCGAATCACATGGAGGCAATGAGCGATAGGAGGGGTTTCGTCTCTCCCGGTATTGGGAGTTGATGTTGCGATGTGTTCGATTGGCTATAACCGGAAGTCCTGACCAGGGCTGATATGGAGATATACTGGTAAGTGTTATCAGTAGTTTCTCGACCTATTATGAGCCTCACATCGACACGACTTATCGGTTACTGGGGTCTGACGTTTACCACCCCTAGACTGGATATGCGACAAATCAGACGAAAAGACCGTACTGTACGTGAATGTTACTGATTGGATTCACAGGAGTATGTACAGGCTTGCTTGTTGATCTTCTGATCGCTCAATACCCGGGTTTGTTACGTTTAGCTGACCGCTTGCAGCTTGTGGGTGTTTGATATGATCATCACCTACCGCCGGCGTATTGACGATTCTTTAGAGTCCTACACAGAGGTTTCCTTGCTCAGGCAAAACGGAGTATGAGCACATATGTGATATGTGCGGGACCGAGAATAATACATGTATGTGATACCGTATTCGATTCTCGCGATATGTGATATCGGCCGAGTATATGTGATATAGCCGGGTCATCGGATCAAGTGTTGATTCGATGAACTGATACAGATTATATTAGTCTGTTATTTACAAAATTGCCGGATTATCAGATCAAGTGTTGATTCGATAATTTAATGTATAATTATATATTTGATATATTATATTGCATTAACTAATATAAGCTCACTTAAAGATTCTTTTTCTCACTTGATGATACATTGATATATATATGATATATGTTAATTGTATTATTTTCTTTTGTTACAAAATATTGTATATGTGATATATAATATTGTAACATGTTAGGCTTACAAATGCAACTAGGGTTAAAACCATGCTAGGATTTAAACTTGGGTTTACATTTTCTTTTTGGTTAATTCTTTTTGGATGGATTATGTTTTGGATGAGCTTTGAGGAAGCTTCATGATACTTTGACAAAGTCCACCCTCTTTGTTTTTAGCTTGATATTTGTTAACCCAACTTTAACCCTAGCTTATGGTTTATTCTCTACATGAGTTAGCCATGACACATACTTAACCTTGGTTGCATTTATAACCTCAACAATAATTCATTCATCACAACTTCATCTTCTTCTTCCTCACTCCAAAAACTTGCTTGCTTTTTTGTTTGTGATGATTGTTTGTGAGAAATAGAAAACAAAAGAGAGCAAAATTCCTACTTCATCATCCTCATCTATTCTAGCCACTTAGATTAGGGTGTTTACTTCACTAATACTTCATTAGTGAAGTGTAAGCTTGGGTTTGTGATTCCTCAAGGTAAATCATCTTAGATTAGTGAAGTCTTCAAGCAAGGATGTCTCATTCACCTCATGGAGCCTCTCTACAGTCTGGGTACTTGATGATCACAGCGAAGAGACCTCAACTCGGAGCTTATGAAGCGAAGGAACGGACTACAAAGGTTGTAATCCCTAACTCTTAGATGTTAAGATGTTAACGTGTTAGTTTTGTTTGATTCTCTAGTTAAAGATCTAGGGTTATGATTATCTAAAATGGCAAAAATTTTAACTTGGCATGGATGATGCCTCCCGAAACCTTGCTGCCGTTGTAGGTAACCCAAGAATGCCTGCCCTCTACCTGCAACTGGCTGTCCTCCTCCTCTGCCATCCCGTCCCCTCTGAGCTACACCTCCACGACCACGACCTCTCTGAGCAAAAGTCTGACGTGGAGCAATAACGGGTGTAGGAGGCAACTCCCCCTGAGGTGAAGGTGGTAAGGTAACATAAGGAACCGCTGCCCCATCCTGGCATGACTCCGTACAATCTCTAATGAGGTGATATCGACTCCCACACCGAAAACATCCCGTCGCCGGCCACTGACCCTGTGGGTAGGTGCTATATAACTGACCACGTCTCAAACCTCTGCTATCATCATAACCTGGAGGGGGTCTGCCACGGCGTTTATCCACCTTCCTCTGGGCAGACACATCAGTACAAACCCTCTTCGATCCCGGAACGACCGACGTCTCGGAAAGACGCTCCTCAACTAGTAGGGCTGTGTCCACTGCGGCTGCATATATGTCACACTGCCGGGCGTTGATAGCGAGGAATAACTGGGTAAGCAAGCCTCGAACAAACCTCTTGATTCGCGTCTCCTCGGTATCTACCAAATACGGAGCATACACAGATAGCTCGGTAAACTGTACATCATACTCCGCCACCGTCATATTCGAAGTCTGGCGTAACGACTCGAATCTACACGCTCGAGAATCCCTGACACTCTATGGGAGAAAACGGGTAAGAAACACCATCACGAACTCAGCCCAGGTCATAGGAGAAAGGCATGCGGCTCTGCCCTTCTCTAAAGACTCGCACCACTTCTGCGCAAGACCTTCCAGACGAAAGCTCGCAAACTCTACCCATCTCGCGTCGGAGCATCTCAGCGAACGACATATCCTGGCCATCTGATCGATAAAAGACCGTGGATCCTCAGCTGCATTAGTGCCTGTGAAGACCGGAGGCTTCAGCCTCATGAACTCGGATAACGATAATGTGATAACTTCCGTAGCTACAGGTACAACTGCCTGAACAGTAGGCACCATCGCGGTCCCCGTAACAGGTGGGATAACCTCCTGTCGTTGCGCTCTACTGGCCTCTACTAGTGATCCCATCATCTGGCGCAAATCCTGTATACCAGCCTCTAGCCTAGTAATACGATCGAGCGAAGGTGGATCGACCTGCTCCGGAACAACGGGTGTACCACCCTGATCAGTCCTCGTCTCAGATGAGCCAACCCTGACCTCGGCTCTCGCGGCCGCTCTCTGCGCCCTCGTAGTCTTCGGCGGCATAATGGCTGGAAATGAAAACAGGATTCGATAAGAATACGGAAATCGAATCACAAGAATGTATGTAATCACGAAGGAATTTCAACCAATAAGTCCTAAGGTCACTTAGGCGGAGTACCGTGTCGTAAGTATGCCGCGGAATATACACACGCTACGCCACTCTGCTTAAACTACCTACTCCATCATACCAAGGCCATCCTACACTCCGAAAGGTAAAACCTACACTCTGATACCAATTTTGTCACGACCCAAAATTCGGCCCGTGACCGACACTTAAACCACGTAACGTCTACAGGCGTAACGCAATTTAAGTAAGCCGAAAACCCAGAAATCTAAACCATCAAAAGTAGTAAGTGAAGAAAACATTTGTTAAAAACATTTGGAAATCCCAAGTAAAAATCCTTCAAGTTTAAATTATTTTCTTAAAAATTTCGGCAGCACCTCCTTTGTAAAAACTAGCCCCGAAACTGGTACAACATAAGATAAAGGTAGAACAACATATGGCATAAATAAAGCGTCCCTAACGGGAGCAATCATGTCCAACGGCGGAAACAACCACCACAAGAATAATATACGACACCGTAGCGAAGAAATAGACAACATAAGTGAAAAACAGCATAAGGATAAAACTGCATAAACAAAGTCGGCTCACACGAGCTCGACATCCAGAGTTACAAAATAATATACAACATCGTCCTCACAACTGGTCTCTAAGTCAATACATGAAATAGTAGATGGAGAGTACTAGATACAATAAGGTGTACAATGAAATATAAACGGATAACCGCAAAACCCACCTATAAGCAAAACGGCTCACACGCCAACTGTAGCGGTATCCGCAGCAAAAAGATACAATGATATAGCCCTGCCGCGACTACTCTGAGGGTCAACCTGCAAAACACTGTGGCACAACGGGGGTGAGTTTCCAACTCGTGAATAGTAAATAACATCATACAGGTAATCGCAGGTATGCACGTACTGCGATACTCTAACATATGAAAACTGGTAACATCAATATGCTAATCTGGGTATGCAATAATCATGCGAGGTACTCTATCAGGTATTACAAATACATGATGCAATGCATATCAATGAATGCTGAGTATGGGATAAAACTTATCATCAACACGAATCATCATCGTAGAAAAACCCGGTGTCCATAAAATACACCCCAAATCCCAATAACTCAGGCGCCGTCACTCTGATTGGCCCTCATAACCTGTAAATCTCATGGAACCTGAGTGCCCAGTATCGGCACTCGAAAACATCATGAAATACTCGTGTCCAACACCGACACGTAAATACTTATCTCTCAGGCACCGCATACCAGATCGGCCCTCAATATATCTCATGTCATAACTCCCAGACGGTATCCTCCGGATATCCGTCGGGCTCTATACTATCACCGGTAGGTAGTACATCCCTTGCCAGGTTCATCGTCATCCCCACAAAATCTCTTTCTTGCCCCGGGGTACCATACCGGGTCCACCATGTACCCGCAGATGGTTTCTCTACTCCTCGAATCGGGTCTCGAAAACAAATCTCTGAATCGAGAAAACTCATGGTGGACGCACTGAAATATCATATCACGAGAAACCGGGTTTTCAAAATAATGCATACTTCTTGAAATAATACCACGGTTCTCAAATCCAGAAATCATACGAAATCCATATCTCAATGCGTAAATCCATGCAATATGACATATGCAACATAAAATCGTAATATGAGCATATCAAGGTAAAACCGCCTTTTTAAATGAATCCAGTTTTAAAATATATCATGTGATTCCCAATTCTCCAAAAAAATCAAATCCGACATCATTTAAGAATGCACATGTAACTATAGCAAGTGTGTAACTCATATGCGCGAAAGAACAAGCATCATGTATAATCGTCAATGATAAGGTAAACTAAACAATGTATTAATCATGGCAATTCTATAGTGTGAGTGTCATGGCAATTACTAACGGTGTGTGTGTGGCATACAATTAGTGCTTGTGCAAGCATGAACCGTTAGTAACAGTGATGTGTCTCATAAATACTACGTCCATATGAAACAAGAGATGGGTATGCAACAATGGTACACATGCGAAATCAATATGTGTGTGTATATATATAATCATGCGGCTATACTATCACATCAAGCCCTGACGCATAACGCCATACGGGCGATTTCCCCGTAGATGTTAAATCTACTCACCGGTGATCTCGAGCTAAGTGTATCTGACCACCTGCTTCCCTTTCTTCGCAGCGTCCGAAGTCCCCGCCTGCGATCCTAAAATCATGCAACAACAATATAACAAGTGCATATTAGAAACCTTTCGATAACACACGCACACAATGGCAACAACGACCCGACTCCCAAGCGCTCCCGAGTGTTTCCCCTCAGCGGGCTAAATGCGTGCAGCAACCCCTTAGACCAGCCCTACGGCTACACGGCGAACAAAACACCTAAACAATTAACGGATAATCCGAAACGCATTTTGCCGAAACACTTGAATTTTAGCTAAAAGGTCCCAGATTTTTCTACACAAAGAATTGGTGAAAGTTGCAAGTTCCACGAGCCTAAAAATAACCCCAGAGACCCCTCGACAAAGACACGACCCCCAGTTCCCAAGTCTGGCGGCAAATTGCGGCCGGAATGATTAAATTTGCGGCCATGAAGTTTGGGAATGGATTCAGGTTTTGTCGATGGGTTCTATGTCTCTCAAACACCTCTCAGTAATGGAAACTTTCAAAACAACCACACGTGTTGATAGCAGATTCAACAGGACACCAAAACCTAACCAAAATACGATATTTTGCGCAAAACTGAAACTTTATGGTTCAAAACAGAAACTAATTGGCAACACAACATATTAACTACCTAATTAACAGTAGAGAGAGCACTACCTTTCTAAACTTCCTCAAAACTCTATCTTTCCAAGCTCCAAGTGGTCTCCATAGGCTTTGGCTCAAGTTCAAAGAAGGGTGTAGTGAGTTTTAGTGAGGGGTAGTGAGGATTTGTGAGGGTTTAATTTTTGTTTAATGAGGAGCAAAAGGGGTTTTCAGTTGAGGGAGTGAGGGAAAGAAAAAATGAGAGAAAGAAATTGAGGTGAGAATAATAGAGAGAGTGAGAGGAGGGTATGGGAGTAAGCATGGCTCTCTCTCTCTCCTCATTAAATGCTAAGCATGCTTGCCCCCCATGCCATAACCTCATCATTCCCTCTCAACACAATAATTCAAATTAAAGGAAAACCCTAATTACTAATTAAACCAACACTTAACCTTAAACTTGTACACTACATGATATGCTACAAAGAGGTATGGTTAACATGCACAAGTTATGTGCATGCATCAAAAAAATATTAAAATATTAATTTAAAATAATAAAATATATTAAAATATTTATCGGTTAACTTTTCATTAAAACCCCTCACTATCGCTTAATTAACACTAATCGCGTTCTAAGGTGTTACACTTAGGGAGCCTGAGAATATGGGTGCTTGCCTATCTAAAGTAGAAAATCTTACAATGGTGTTATCAACACGGTAATTGTCTTGGAAAAAGACACAAATCCTGCCGTCCATGTGCAGCAGTTACCGATAATATCAAAACTAATTCAGGACTTCAACTTCTTTTCAAAGTGTCTGACTCAAACAGAGTCTCAATCTAATCAATCTGACTTGAATATGATTCAAGTATAACTACAATTCAACATGAATCCGTCTATACCAGAACTCAATCTATATCATTATGTCTCGACTGAACCGAACCATGGATATACTCCGTTTACATGTCTATCCATTATATACATTCTGCTTACATGATATCATGGTTTCGGCAAGTCATCCATCTATATAACAAAACAATACAATTAATACATAAAGATATTACGGGATTTAAATGGGTAGACTGGTACGAAATGTGTTAGAAGTGGCACGAGACGGTCACTTTAATACACCTAACCTGAATATCCATTGCCGTTGTACCGTGGCTGAACGGTTCCTTGTGCTCCGTATACCTTAGTCTCCGGAATAATGGGACTCCTCTCGTATACACTGGCATATTCTGTACCAAGCTATAAACAACTGCGTTAACAATATAATCAAACATTACTAGTTATACTCTCTTTCTGTCTATTCTATCTCTACCTATCTTTGGTACTTACCGAGCGATTGTTCGCTGACGACATTCCTTTTTTCTTTCTTTGGAATGTTGTCAAGTGGATCGGACTCACTAGAGATCGAGCCCAGTACTGAGGACTTGGAGCAGTTTTCCTTCGACCCAGAGCTGTAGGCACTTGTATATACTTTTCATTTCAGTTATGCCATTGTTTAGGTATTAATTTCTATTCATGTATTTACGATTCCAGTTGTACTTGTAAAAAATTGTTAAATAAATAAAAGTTGCTGTTCATTTACATTCATGTCTCTTGTGTACATTTTACTTTATATTGCTTAGATCCGCTTAGCGTGTTTACTTCTAGGTAAATACGTAGCGTACCCAGTCACGTCCTCTTACCACTACACCGGGAAGCGGGGCGTGACATTGATATTTATGACGCACTGACGTCTGGGTTTTGCATGGCCCAGTTCCTCTGACATTGTTGCAGGCAGATCAGGAGTACTTTAGCAAGCAATCCGAGCAATGAGGAGCTAGATGTTTAATTTTAGAGATGCTTGGTTTCTTTTATTTTCATAGTTTTATTTTATTGATGTGAGCCCATATAAGACGTGATTCAGATATTATTGTTTTATTTGGATCTTAATTCGTTTCCGCTATATGCATTTCTCGATTTTATTTATTGTGGCAGAGGGACATATGTTAGCTAGATTTTATTTTATTGTTCTTGATATCCGATTGACAGCCGTAATGTGACTATGGAGGGATGATTCCTAGCCATAGGTAGCATGGTTGGCTCTGTCGCGTGCCGTGTTTACGTATTTTGGGAAACGGGACGTGACATTTTCTATGTCAGATTACTGCTTACCATGTACTGCTAGAAGCCGAAGTGTGACTACGGCAGGATATTTCCTTGACCGTAAGGGCATGGCTGGTCTAGTCACCCCTCGTATTCTGTATTTTGGGAAGCAGGGCGTGACATGGTTTTGATGGTATCAGAGCACCAGGTTTAGAATGAGATTACAGTTTCCGACTAAGGCTTGATAATTTAAGTCGCCAATTCAGTCTAGGGTGTAAACTTGTTATCCTTGATTAGGATTCCCGTAGTGTTCCTGCTATATATTTTGACTCCATCAGCTAGAGTTTTGGGTGACTTGGTAGAGTTATGTGGTTGTAATTATGAATTGCAGCATGCTTACAATGCGGTGCTCTGCCTGAGTGACGTGGAGTTCTATCTTTGATTACCTTCTCGATTGAGATTTACCTCACCACATTTTCTTGTTTCGTTTGTCGATTCTATACCTTATCTTGATCCTTGTATCTTATGCCATCCGAAAATTGTTGTTTTAGGACTATAGCTTCCAGCGACTTTTCTTCCATCTCCCCTCCTCAGGGTCAGACCGCCGAAATTTTGGGTGTACTGCAAGGATTGAAGGAAGCCCAAGAGAAGACGAACGATGTTTTAACTGGGGGGGTTAAGAAAGCAACTAGTTCAAGCACCAGGAGGATCCCCCGATCATGAGGGAATCTCTATTAGAAAAAGAGAAGGGGTGCAGATGAAGCGCTCAACCCAAGTCTGCGGTTATTGCAAGAGACCGGGGCACCTTCGGAGGGATTGTCGCCGGGCTAAAGGACAATGTTTGATTTGTGGATCCGGTGAATATCGTGTCAACAGTTGCCCTCAGAGGAAAGATCTATAAAGAGAAGATTCGTCAATGTCTTCCCTATCTTTTGAGTAGTTTGCTTGTTTCGTTGATTCCGTTGTTTTTGTTATTTTAATTTCGAGAACGAAATTTTCTTTAAGAGGGGTATGATGTAATAACCGGTTCCACCTTGTACTTAAATCCATATTTGAATAAATATTTTTATAATAATTTCATGTATACCATTCCGAATTATTTTTCATATTTAAATTTTCCTTACATTATTTCCTTTCCTAATAATCTTCATAATTATTTTCCTATTTTATCTAATTACCTAAACTCTACTTATATTATACCCAAAACCCAAACTTAAGCTAAACTCTAACCCATCTCTCATTTTTCCTTTCCCCTATTCTGCAAGCCTAGCCCATTACCCCCACTCAACCCGTCCCGACCTATCTCTCCTCCCCTCTTTTCTTTTCCTTCTCTTTTCCTCTCTCTTCCGTATTTCTTTTTAAAACCCAATGGCTCCCTTTTCATCCTTCCTCGCCATGTCACCCTCAAGACCCACTCTTCGCCAACGGCCGCGACCTCGCCCTCGATCCCAGCTCCCCGAGATCCCCTCCTCCAAATCCTCTTTTCCTCAACATCTTTCTCACCCTCTCTTAGTTTCACACACTCTCCAGCCCACTCCACCTCCTCCAACTCAAATCCCGAGCTACTCTCCCTCACCGGCGACCACCTCCCACCACGCCAACAATCACCCAGCATCACCATAGACCACCCTCCATCGACGGAGACCTTCACAAGCAGCGGCTTCATCTTCATCATCACCACCGCAGCACGCATCACTCGCCCCGAGCTCGACCGCTAGAGCACCACGCCAGCCACCTCCACCATCGAACCTTCTTTCTACCACCGGCAAGCTCCTCAACCTCATCACCACCAAGCTCCTTCTCTCTCTCTTTATCACTCTCTCTCTCTCTCACTCCCTCACCTTCTATCTCTCTCTTTAACTTACCCACTCTTAAACCCACCGCTGGCGACCACCTCACACCACCGGCGACATCCTCCGGGACCACTGCTCATCATCACCAGCACCCTCACGAGACCACCGCCACCGCCAGCTTCCCCTGCAGCAGCAACCTCCTCCTCTTTCGACCTAGATGCAGACTTCACCTCCGGCCACCCGAGCTCCCTGCTACGACCATCACCGGTGACCTTAGCATACTACCACCAACACACCATTGCTGAGCCTCATCCCCTGAACACCACCGTAACCCATCATCAACACCACCTTATTGCCACCTCCTCTCTACCTTTCCACCACCAGAGCTCCACTGCAACCACCGTCGAGGCAATGGACATCACCGAGCCCTTCCCAGCTGCCGAGCTTCTCCACCCACCACGAGTCACCGCCATGCCTAGCCCCTATGCCTCTTCATGCTTGGACCCGGCCACTATGTGCCCATTGCATGACCGCTTCCGCACCATGGCTGTGCCCACTACTATACCAGCACCGTGCCCAATAGTGCCCAGTACCGTGTTCAGTAGCGCCTAGTACCGTACCATGCCCAAGTTGCTACCTCATCCAATACCCTACCACACCCGCACCACCCACACGCCCACTCCCGTGTCATGCTGTACCACACCCGCACCATGCACCGAGCTAATACCGTGCCCAATACTGTGTCATGCCCGCATCGTCACCACACCCACTACCGTATCACGCCCGTGTCTCCACCGCGTCTAGTACCAGGTTATCGCACATGTGTTACACACCGTGTCCAGTATTGCGCCGTCTTGTGTGTCAAGACGAATCCTACACGTTGAGTCGCTTCTATATCAGCGACCCAATGCAAGTGGAATCTCCTTCCCTTGCTATATCATGCTACTATAATTTACAAGTTAATATTAGATAAATAGAGGTATTTGTGTGTATATGCGTGTGTGTGTGTATAGGTCATAATTGAATACGGATATATTGAACTATCGTATTGATTGTGTCGAATCGACCCCGCTCGGGTCTATTGATCGTATGAATCTCATTTTAGAATTTATATGAATAAATGGTGGTCGACCGATACACGTAGCCGAGCCCAAGCCTTGTTGTCGTCGTGCCTAGCCCATGCATGCAATGTGCCCATGTCGCGCTCTTCCTCATTGTAGTGGCACTATCGCCAAAGTCAAGTGAAATCCCTCACTTGTTTATCATGCTATTTTTAAACGTTAGCCGAAGCAATTTTATAATAACTAGATATATATAACTATATTTAGATCATAACTATCTTTGAAATTGCATAGCGAACCATAATGCCGTACTATTGATTGGAGCTCGACTGGGACTTATTACCATGTTAGTATTACATAGAAGTTATATGGATAACATTTAAATTCAATTGGTTAAAGAAAACTTGTGTTTCGATCGATTACCGAATACTACCCTAGGTGTTTGATACGAGCTATAAATGATAACTAAATCAAATATGGCGGAACTTGTTGTAGATAGATCCGTTTTCTGATAACGAACATCATGTAGGAATTTGGGTTGAAAATAGTGAAGTTTACACCATGAAATGATACCCCCGATAACCGATGCGAAATCTAGAATTTCCATACAGGACATCCCGTAAAATTCATAATAAATCGTACACAAATCGTATTGTAGCGTTGTTAGGCTCGTTGCGAATAGGAATGGATAACCTATGAATATAAGGTGACTTTTACTGAATATCATGTCATTTAGATAGCGAAATCTGAAGGGATTTGTGGCTTTGGACTGCAGTACAGAGCAGAAATCTCTATGAATACCTGAAATCAAACACATGTAACTCACTGTTCAAATGCGCAAATGTGCGAAACCATATAGATATACGTAGGAAATTTAGTTATCTTTCTTACGCCACTTGTTCCACTAAATTCTGTCGTTTTTTGATATTTTAACATATTTTATATTATCGATATGTACGGCTGATTTCTGCAGTATTTCATGTTGATACCTGAATTTAAATGCATGTACGTCCCTACATAAAACTGAAAATATGTGAAGTCCTATATCGTTGCGTATAATATTAAGTTAGATAACAAATGGTGTTGGTTTCATTTAATTTGAGTATGTTTTACTATTTTAAAAGTATTTTAGATCGTTGATATGTCCTGCAGTTTTCTGCAGTGACAGTTTATGCATGTTGACAATGAACTGAACATATCACACCGTATACTACCGTTATTATTGATACGTCAATTGCGTTGGAAACCTAACTGATAAGGATAGATTTTATTCAACTGTAACGTTCCCTGATTCTGATTATAATTTATAGAAAACTGCGCTCGAAATTGGACTTCCAGTTCTGAAACTGGAATTCCAGTAACACATCACTGTCTTAAATTGAACATAACTCCTAAATCGTGAAGCCTATCGATATGAAACAAATTTTACTGATTAGATAATCCATTATACTTCATATGCCTTTTATATTGTTTTGGTCGATTCTGCACGTTTGATTTATGGTGAATTTTCCAGGTTATATAACACTGGTTGCCATAATTTAGTGAACATTTATTTAGCGCATTCCTACATTATCTTGTGATTGCTTTATACCCATTGTTCAGTGATTGTTTACATTGAAACCTGAGTGACCGATTTGCATTATCGATAGATAAGTGTTAGTGACTAGATTGTAACAAGTACGATAGTGAACCAGTGATTGAAACTGATATTGATAAGCGAAAGTGTGACTGAAAAGCGATACATACTTGTTCACAACCTATATAATACCTGAACACATACTATAATATGGAGAAATGGGGAAATCAAGGTGGAATCAAACTCGTATTTAGCGAGGTACAGTGGTTTAGAGGATGATCATTCGATATTAGTGAGATATACTGATTAGGTCAAGGCCCTAGCGGCATGGCTGCAGGGTTATGTCCCTGGCAACAGCGGATTGTAGTGGCAACAGCGGATTGTAGTCTCGGGTATGCATGAGACCCTTCTTAAACACAAGCATCATTTTCCACCGATTGATTTCAATTGACTTAGTGATTGATAGGTAGTGACATACACATTGCTTGGATTGCTGACATGATACATATACTATTGTTCACATATACATGATATTCTATATTCTGATGTTACTAGTGCATGTCGTTCTTTTCTGCTTATCATTGCAAATACTATATATATTGCTATATGTGTCACCCTGACGACTGTATGCTCAGAGGACGTAGTGGACTCAGCTCAGGAGCAGGACTTGTCTTACGAGATCGCAGAGATTTAGACCACGACACCCGCGTTGACGCCTTTTGCTTACAATAAAGACTTGTTATTTTCTTGGTTAGTCATTTCTTTCATGCGAATAATTGTAACCTTGAACTCTGATGGTTAAATGTAATAAATTTATGAATTGTGACTCTTTATTTTGTGATGTGATATTGATTACCATCTAATGCTAGAAACCGAAGTGTGACTATAGCGGGATCATTCCCTGACCGTAGGAGTATTGTTGGTCTAGTCATTCTCGTATTCCGTATTTTGGGAAGCGGGACGTGACAGCACGCCTAGGGTTCTGAGCTGCCTTCCTGACGAGAAATTCTCATAAGTTTGAGGAAAATATTTAATAAATTATAACTGAATTTTCAAATCTTTTCATCTTTTTGAAAGTAATAATTTAAGG
This sequence comes from Agapanthus africanus, assembly GCA_030015575.1. Lineage (NCBI taxonomy): Eukaryota > Viridiplantae > Streptophyta > Magnoliopsida > Asparagales > Amaryllidaceae > Agapanthus > Agapanthus africanus. Next base: position 104,038,843 of record JASDDO010000019.1, read on the forward strand.
AATAAATCTATTTAAAATATAAGTCCTGATTTTCAAAAATGTTCCAAAATATTATAGAACTGTCATTTTCTACTGTTCATCTTAATTACGAAACTGTCATTTTCTACCGTTCGCCTTAACTACGAATCTGCCACTCAAAACATTATTCAAAATTATGAAATCTATTTAAAATATAAATTCTGAGTTCCAAAAATGTATATATACGAGAAAATTGTGGAAAGAGGTTTTAGGAAATCTATTTAAAATATAAAGGGTATTTATCCTTTTTGTTTGTATTATTAATTGCAATTAAATCTGGGTTTGATTGATTTGTTATTAATACAAATATTAATATTATAACAAGATTTAAAATTAAAATCATGAAATCTACGAATCTGCCAAAAATGTTCCAAAATTCCTATGATTTTGAATAATGAAATATTAGATATACGAGACATGAGAGATTGGTAAATTATTTAGTTAGGATTTTTTGTTTGTATTATTAATTGTAATTAAATCTAATTTTGATTGATTTATTATGAATAAAAATATTAGTATTATAACAAGATTTAAATTTAAAATCATGAAATCTACGAATCTGCCAAAATTGTTCCAAAATTCCTGTATTATTTAGTTAGGATTTTTTTGTTTGTATTATTAATTGAAATTAAATCTGATTTTTATTGATTTGTTATGGATACAAATATTAATATTATAACAAGATTTAAATTTAAAGTCATGAAATCTACTAAATATCATCAAAAGTAAAAGATGAGATTGATTCAATCTACCTTTGCTATTGACAATTTTATTGCAATCTCAACAAAATCAAAATCAAAATCTGAAACAATCTTAACAAAATCAAAATCTAAACCAACCATAACAAAATAAAAAATAATCTCTTTCTTTTATAACTAGGATAGGATGTGTGGGGAAGATTGAAAACCCAAAGGCGGCATTGTTGTAACACCCTAGTGCATGTATACTATTACATTTTGGGGTATTTCAAATCTTGCGGTAAATTCTTGATTATTTTTGTTTTTGGGTTGAGGATAGTGCAATTGGTAGTTGTGATTATTATCCGATCCGACCCGTATGTTTGAAACCCATCATGATTCAAGATTACATCAAATATTTGATAGTACAGAATATCCGTGCAAATCTAGATATTATACACATATAATATATTTCACATATCTTTTAATGATACAAAATAAAAATCAAATAACATATTTTAATATCTAGCCTTGCATGTCATCGTACCCATATGATGTGGTTGCATCTATATATTATGTTCATGTCCTAATTGTTAAAACAGACTCGTTTGGATCGCTACATAGATCCGTACTTGGGGGTATACATTTTTATTGACTGGATACCGTATTATGGTTTAAACTTTTACTTATATTCTCCATATCGAAAAACTAGATTTTTGAATGGTTACGGGTAATATTCGGAGCAATATGATATTATCTAAAAACCTATAATATATATATATATATGTATATATATAATATTATAACTTATAATAATATATCACTGTTAGTATATAATATACTAATAACCGATATAAATTTATCTCTCTCTAATATATATATATATATATATATATATTTATTTATTTATTTATATATTGTCACGCCCCGCTTCCCGGTGTACGGGTAAGGAGACGTGACGAGACCCACGACGTATTTACTCAGAAGTAAACACGTTAAGCGTAAATAAGCAATATAATATAAATATATACAAGAAAGACATGAGATGTAAATGAACATCAACTTTATATTGATTAAATATTCTTTACAATACAACTGGAAAGTAAATCCAATATTGGAAAGCGGTGCCTAAACAATGGCATGAACTGAAAGTAAAAGTATATACAAGTGACTAGAGCTCCGGGTTCTCGATGAACTGCTCCAAGTCTTCTGAGCTGGGCTGAATCACCAGAGAGTCGGGTCTTCCTGACAACATTCCAAAGAAAGAATAAAAAATGAATATCGTCAGCGAACAATCGCTCGGTAAGTCCCAAAGAGAGACAGAGAAAAGAATATACAGAGAATAGAACATGTGAAGTATATACGGTTATATTTGTTATGCTAACGTAGTTGTTTGTACCTTGGTACAGAAGATATTAGTGTTTATGAGATGAGTCCAACTATCCCGTGGACTAAGCAAACCCGTAGTACAAGGCTCCATCAAACCCCATGGAATAACGACAATGGATGTTTAGTTACGTCTTTTAATGACCATCTCATGCCACTTTTAACACATTCTATACCAGTCTACCCCTTTAACCCCGTAATGTATATTGTGTTGTTTTATAGATGTAAGGCTTGCCGAAACCATGATATCAATTATTCATGTAAACAGATAAGGATGTAAACGGATAGTCATGTAATTAAGTCAATGTATATCCATGGTTCGGTCAAATCAGGTCATGTTGATATAGATAGTATTTGGGTATTCATGTTCAAGTTCCAGTATATATAGATTCATGTTGTATTGGAGTTATATTTGAATTGTATTCATATATGGATTGTATTCAGATTAAACTGTGACTCAGCTTGATTCAGACACTTAAACATAATTTGATTCCTGAATTAGGTTTTGGAGTTATCGGTAACTGCTGCACATGGACGGCAGGATTTGTGTCTTTTTCTAAGATAAGTACCGTATTGATAACCCCGTTTTAGTTGTCTATCTTAAATAGGCAAGCACCCACTTTCTCCGGCTCCTCGAGGCTCAAGAAAATTGGTCCCGCTTAAACCTATATTTATTAGGGTCCTTATTAATAAATAAACTTGAGGGGGTTTTATGAAAAATAGTTTTGATAAACTTTCAAAATAAACCTCAAGCATTTATTTATCATATTTAGGGTTTTCATGGATGTAATTTTTAAAAGTAAAGCATTCTAATGATTATAAACCTAGATTGAATAGTATATGGTATTTTAATGTAAATTGGAACTGTATGGATTTGTGATGGTATATTCATGAATTTTGGGATTCCTTTGTTTAGAAAACATGGAATTTATTGTATGTATTTAAAATAGATAGTTTGATAATATTATATATAATTATTAGAAAATAAATTTGTTTATTAAATAGAAATCACGTTTTCTTAAAAATTATAATAAAAATTCCATCGAGATCTTATGCTCCGTGAGGAGGACTGTATCTCGCCCTACTACTCCGATGGATGTGCGATAACCCGCACCAACCAAATCGTATTCCCCAAGAATGGGTTGCAAGGACATAATCGTAAGGAATTTAATTAAAACAATTTAAAGAAATACGGTTTTTAATAGTTTAGGGTATTTTAATGCAAAATTATATTTGACCCACAAAATATTGTTTTCAAGCCATCGTGCTAATTCAAGATGTGTGTTGTGATGAGGTAGGACATTACCTTGTGAGATTTTTCTAAAGGTAATACGAGTAAACATGATAAAATATGTCAAATGTAAAGTTTGTAGTATTAAACTGTAAAAATGCAATAAACATGGTTTTAAATGGAGTTTTATAGTGAAATTGGTTTCTAAATTTTAGTTAATATTTTAGAAGCAAGGTATAATAATTTAGATAATTGTTTCCTAAGAAAATTGTTATTTTAAAGAGAATAGAATTTAAAAGTCGGTTAACTCCACTAACCAACGTCATTTGAAAAGAGAACTTGTTTAATAGAGAAGAGAGGAAAAAGAAGGGACTTACTAGATTAGTGTAGGGAGAAGAGGTGGAGGAAGGTTTTGAAAGCTTCGTGGAGTCGTGGGATCGCCGAAATCTTCCTGAATTGTCGCCGGAACTTGACCTTGGCTAACTCCACTTGTACAACTTATTTGACTTGGAAAAATTTGAGAGTTTTGACAATAGATTTCAGAATAGAGAGGGATAGGTATGGGGTGGTATTTATAGGATTGAATTAGGGTTTAAGGAATTAAAAATGAGAATTAAAATGCAATAAAACATTAGTTTAATGGTGATTTTTAATCCCCTAGTTAATTGCAGAAAAAACAAACAGAAAAGGAGTAGCGGGGGAGGCCAAGGGTGTTGGAGAAAAAATTGGGAGCATTCCCCATGGGGGGCGCGGCGCCGCCGGTCCATTAAGTGAGGTGGGTGTGGGATTGGTGCCACGTGTCATGGTCTGTTCATATAACCTTCAGCACATGTTTGATTAATCTGACTTTTCATTTTTACGTGTTTTGCACGTGTAAACTTTTGGGCTTCCAAAAAGTTTAAAAGAAAAATCATTAAAAATAATATGTGTCTAGGGGGATTTGAACACAGCAGTGTAAAGCTTTACCAATGAGCTACAAGTGTTTTCTTGTTGTTCTTAAACAAGAAATACTTTTAAGTTGTGCTCAGGCTAAGTTATTCCTTTATGTATTTTAAAAAGAAAAAAAATTTGTACAGAAATTTCAGGGTCGTTACTTATATATTATAATATATTATTTAAAACCAAACCTTACTTTCTCTCTCTCTTCCTCTCATTATTCTTCCCCGCAAGCAAAACCCAAAAACACTAACTCGCTCCCTCGTCGCCACCGTTCGTCCCCTCACCAGCACCGCCCTCTCATCACCACCACCTCCACCTCTTCATCTCCTTTCCCCGACGACCCAAACCTAAATCGTAGCGACCCCGACCCAAGAAAACCCACACCCCGCCGGCAACCCCTGTCGCCGATTGACCCAACCACCATCACAGTCTCCCTCGCAACCTCACCCTCTTCACCTCCTCTCCCTGCAACCTCAGACCACCACTACCACCGACTCTACACCAAGTCCCCGATCACCTCCAAGCTCACAACTACACCCTGCCACCTCGCCGTCGTCGACCTCGTCACCCCGTTACCTCATCGCCATCTCTCCTCTGCTGTCCCTACCTACCTGAAACCCCATAGCACTTTCTTCTTCTTCTTCTTCTTACTTTTCTTCTCTTAATTCCGGTCGTCTCTTCGGAGTTTCGCGTGTCACCGACGATCCAGACGACCCAGTCACCGTCTTCATCTAGTCCAACCACCAAGTCACGTCACTGCTCAGCCAGGTCCAGTCCTGCGCAGGTAAGTTTTGCACCGCGACGTTATTTCGACGTCGGATGTGATATCCAATCAGGCAAGTTTTAAACTTGCAACATGCTATTTTATTATATCAATAGTTATTTAATAAATAATAGTGCATGTGTTTTATTATTCAGCAAATATTACAGATTTACAGTTTTATAGCATCCGTCTGTATCCGTACCGATAATAGTTTGTCTAGTTGCATGCCGGAACATCATGATAATATCATACTACTATATCAGTTCAATATGCTATCTAGATTGCATCATACATGGTAATGGACGTATAATAGTTATTACAGATAGATACATATGCATCCTGGTATCAGTTGTGTTTACCGTGTTTCGACATTGATTACAGTTTTACATTGGGTATTTATTTTGGTTAATATACATTACATGATATGTTCACGACACATTACCAAACTTTTTACTTAGATCTTATTGTTAATGCCAACAATCATGATTTGTTGTCCTGACGGACGTGACTTGTTGTCTGCATAGACAAAACCTATACCTGCTTGATCCTGTATTGGCATTAGATTTATATTGTCAATACCTGACTTGAATACAAAATCTTGGGGAAAAGGGGAAATCAAGAATATAACCGAAACGTAATTCAAAAGGATATTATTATTGTTTGCCGTGATTCCGGACGTTACGGAATAAATCAATGTTTATTGTACCGTGGTCCCGTAGGGAATGAACGGGATATATTGTACCGTGGTCCCGTGGGGACATGAACGGGATATATACTGTTGAGTTGCGATGAGGATTACATTAATTGATTTCAAAGATTTGTAGAATAGATAACCCAGAAGCACAGATTTTAGGATACACATCACATACATATAGCTCACTATTTATATCTGTGTTATTTATTTACATTCTTATTAAACCATATTATCATACCCTAGTTATTACTATTATTTTGATATTATAACGCACCGACGTCTGGGTTTTGCATAGCCCGGTTCCTCTACTTTTATCGCAGACAGATCAGGAGTACCTCGGTAAGCAAGCCGAGCAAGGATGAGTTAGTTGTTTAGTTTAGAGATGCTTAGTTTATTTATTTAAGCAGTTTTATTTCTATTAATGTGAGCCCATATTGGGACGTGATTCAGATATTGTTTATTGGATCTTGATTCGTTTCTGCTTTATGCATTTTCTTGATTTTATTTATTGTGGCAGATGGACATGTGTTAGCTAAATTATATATTTTACTGTTCTTGATATCCGCTTGACAGCCGTAATGTGACTGTGGAGGGATGGTTCCTAACCACAGGTAGCATGATTGGCTCCGTCATGTGCCGTGTTTACGTATCTTGGGAAGCGGGGCGTGACAATTGTGAATAGTTTGTATCCACAAGATTGATTGTGATTATAATCCTTCGATTTATAGTGTAAGTATCTTTACTTTGATCTCATTATTTTTTGTTGTTATTATTTTTTTCAATTTCTATTGTTTGTTGAGACGCAGTGTTAAGGATTTTGATTGAATGAGAGTTTTTTTTGCAGGAATCTCTGTTCTCGGATCAAATTTAAACTTTCTTTAAAAATTTGGAATCGATGATATTTCGATCATAGTAATTTTTATTGTTATTTTTAGTTCAATTTCAGGTGTGGATCCAGAAGATTGATAGCGACTCTAATCATTCGATCTACTGTGTAAGCATGTTTACTTTGATCTTATATTTTTTGTTGTTATTTTTTGTTTAATTTCTATTGTCTATTGAGACATAGAGTTATGGATTTTGATTGCATGAGAGTTTTGTTTTGCAGGAATCTCTGTTCTCGGATCAAATTTGAAGTTTATTTAAAAATTTGGAATCAATGATATTTTGATCTTAGTAATTTTTATTGTTATTTTTAGTTCAATTTCAGGTGTATATCCAGAAGATTGATAGTGAATCTAACCATTCGATTCATACTGTAAGCATCTTCACTTTGATCTTATTATTTTTTGTTGTTATTTTTTGTTAAATTTCTATTGTTTGTTGAGACGTAGGGTTAGGGATTTTGATTGAATGAAAGTTTTGAATTGCATGAATCTCGGCTCTCGGATCGAATTTGAAGTTTCTTTAACAATTTGGAATCGAGAATACTTCTCGCTTAGTAATTTTTATTGTTGTTTTTGGTTCAATATCAGGCGTGTATCTAACCATTCGATCCGTACTGTAAGCATCTTCACTTTGATCTTATTATTTTTTGTAAAATTTCTATTGTTTGTTGAGACGTAGGGTTAGGGATTTTGATTGAATGAGAGTTTTGACTTGCATGAATCTCGGATCAAATTTGAAGTTTCTTTAACAATTTGGAATCGAGAATATTTCTTTCTTAGTAACTTTTATTGTTGTTTTTGGTTCAATATCAGGTGTTTATCCAGAAGATTGATAGTGACTCTAACCCTTCAATCCGTAGTATAAGTATCTTTACTTTGATCTTATTATTTTTTGTTGTTATTTTTTATTCAATTTCTATTGTTTGATGAGACGTAGGGTTATAGATTTTTATTGAATGAGAGTTTTGTTTGTAGGAATCTCTGTTCTTGGATAAAATTTGAACTTTTTTAACAATTTGGAATCAAAGATACTCTATCTTACTATTTTTTTGTTATTGAAATTTTTATTATTAATTGGTTCAATTTCAGTTGTTTGTTAAAGTAGGGTTAGGGTTTTTGATTGAATGAAACTTTTGATTTAGAGGAATTTCTGTTCTAAACTATATCCAGGATCGAATTTGAATTTTCTTTACTAATTTGCATTCGATAAGAAATTGAATAAGAGTTTTGGTTTGGTCAACGATATCAATGAAAAATTTAAATTTCTATTTACAAACTATTACACATCTGAATCCATGATTTAACTAACTAATTTTAGTTTACAAACTAATAATCTTCTAAATCCTTAAATTAAGGCAGCTCTCCTCCCAGGTTGCCTACCCATTCACCCATCCATCTTTCTTTGTGTGACATCACGAAGAAACTAATCTTATCTATGACCTTGGCATCTTTGATTTTGGATCCAGGAACAATCGATTTGCGCATCTGACATGCTTTTGGGTTTACAGGCTTGAAAATAAAGTTTTTAAGTTAGTTTTGAACTTTGTTATTTAAGGTATGTTCCACATTTATTTAGCATTTTTAAATAAGTTTTGAACTTTTTTAAAATATCAAACTCCTAAATTTTATTGTTCTATTCTGTTAGAGTTGTTATGAAAGACTCAAGATGAAAAAAATAAAAATATTTATAAACAATTGAAAAATAAACGGAACACAAAAAAATTTGCAAGATATAAAATTATTTATTTATTATTTTCTTATAAACTACATATAAGAAGTCCTTTTTAAAGATTATTTAGAAAAGTAGATCCTCTAAAATTTATTTATGAAAATTATACGTTTCTTTCTATGTAAGCGACAACTATGTGGATGGCTAAGTCCAAAAATAAAAAATAATAAAAAGGTTTTTTTTTTTAAACTTTTAACGAAAAGTTGATTCAAAAATACTAACGAAAATAGATTTTCAAAGAAATATGAATTCCAAAAAATAATAACTAACAAGATACGTATTTAAAAAAATAATAAATAACATCTAATATAAGTTGAAGCCAATTTTTACACATCTATCACAATTTGAAGAGATTGCTAAGTCCAAAAAATAAAGAAAAAACTGTAAGATTTTTAATGATATAAGAATCCAAAAATAAAACTAAAGAAAAGACGGATTAAAAAAATTAATAGCTTAAAATATTTGAAAAAGATTTATATTTTAATTTTAAGACATCTAAAAATAAATATAAAAATATTTACAAACATTTGAATAAAGGGTTTTAATAAAACTAAAAAAAACTGCAAGATTTTCAAAGATTTAAAAATCAAAAACTAAATATTAAAAAGATTTATAAGGAATAGAAAAATACAAAAATATAAGAGGATTTGAAAGGTATGATTTTTTTTTTATTTTATTACCTTTTTTATAAACTATATTTAAAAGGTAAGCAAACTGTTAAAGATATAATTTTATATTTCTTTTTAACAGATAATTAGGAGAAGCTCTCTAAAATTTTATTACGACAACAATTATGTGTAAAGAAAAGTCTAAAATAAATGAAAAAGTTAAAATAGTTTAAAATTTTACCAAAAATAAATTTAAAACACAAAAAGAGTTGCAAAGATTTGACAAATTTAAAAATCTATAGATATTTGCAAGTATTTGGAATCCAAACACATAAAAGAATTTGCACGATTTAGAAATGTCAAAGTAGAAACTATAAGGAGACGGATTTGAGAAAAAATAATTATAAATAACAAAATTTTCTTTGATATCAATTGGAGGCAAAAAAACAAAAACAAAATAAACCAACCCCCATTCCGGGGCTTGATTTATGAAATGAACATAACAAATTGGTAAGGCCCACCGTTTTAAAAGTTTTAAACCAATCGCTGCTTCTCAATAAATAGAAATCGCCGCTTCTCAAAAGGCAGCCTCAACAACACCCCCGAAACCCCAAACCCTAATCAGACGACCCTAATGGCGGTGGGAGGCGTCGACTGGTCGTTGCTCCCAAACGACATGGTGGAGCTGATCTCAAAGTTCCTCACTTTCGATCCCGACTTCATCCGGTTTCGCTCCGTCTGCAGTCGGTGGCGCTCCGCCGCTCCCATGGCTCATCGGTCTACGCGAGGATGCAGAAGGTAACGACGAAATCCTCAGCTTCTTCAAACTCTCGTTCCAACGCAACCACGAATTAAAAATCCTACCGATTCCGGAGCTCCCTGAATCTTCCCTTTTCGATCGGATGGCTTGCCGTGGATCATCTCATGGATGGACGGTTTTGCTCGATTTCGCTGCCCCATCAATCGTCCTATGGAATCCTGTCACCAAATCCAAGATCCAGCTCCCAACTCTCCCTCTATTCGATGTCGGCCACGGTGATTTAAGGAAATACGCCAGAATCGGTGAACGGCGGTATGCTTCTGTACCTATTCATCCCTCGGCTGGGGTAAGGTTCTTTAAAGTAAAATTAAGCGCTATCGAGGAGTACTTTGCAAGTCAAGTCGTGTTATCATCCGATCCTGCTGTATCATAGCGTTAGCCGTCTGTGGCGAATATAAGCACCTGGCGTTTTGCAGCATCGGGGATGAAGCTTGGACTCCGATACACTGCCCTCCTGCATTCGATGGATGGAAGGCCAAAGCTGTCTTTTACAAGGGCAAGTTTTACGTGGCCACACGTGGCCATGTGTATGTTTGTAATTTTGGGCTGATTCCTAGAGTTGAGCTAGTTGCCTCGGTCAGTCCACAATGTGCTGGATTTGATCCAATTGATGAGTCTCACTTGGTGGAGTCGGATGGTGATCTCTTGCTCGTTCTTGCACTCCGTCCCGATAAATTTACACATAAAAAAGCAAGATACCAATTTAAGATTTTTAAAACGGTTTGGGGGAAGCAGGTGGATTTGGTAGAGGTGAGGAGTTTGGATGATAGAGCATTGTTCTTGGACCATAGTCATTCCTTCTCTCTCGCCGAGAGCTTGTTTTCCGGATGCAGAGCAAACTGTATTTACTATAATGAGATTGATTATACAAAAGGAAGAGTGGGAGCAAAACAATTGAGTGTGTGCGATTTCGAGGATGGTAGCATTGTGTCCATACTCGCTCATGGAGCTTTTCCCCACCTGGATTGGGAACCGTACCTTTGGTTTTGGCCGAGTTTCTTGCCGCAAGGTCTTGGAATCAAGTGATGCTCCCATGAGGCAGTAAGTACCGAAGGTGGTTTTTTTCCCTTGCCTTTTCTTTTTCGCGCATGTTATATGCCTGTCATTCATTCGTTTTTTTATTAAAAAAAATGTTGTTTCATTTTGAACCAACACTATGTGTAATAGCCTTCTTGTTACCCACCTAATTGCTACTACCAAATGCAATATTGTTAAATTCCAGATAGGTTTTGAGTTCTTAGGAGAAAGCTTAAGCATTATACTGATTGGTGATTAAGATAGTGGATTGCTAATGTGTGTTTGTGGATATATTTATACTTAGGGATGTTTGCTTGTATAATAACCCCCTTGTTTACCCACATACGTACTAGTATTAATGGCAAAATTTTCTTGTTTGGTAGATATTTGAATATGTAGTAGCAAGATTAAGGGATTATGAGGACTGCTAATCGTGGTTTGAAATCTCGGCCGATCCCGATCCGAGATGGCCGATTCCAATCCCAAAAATAACCAGCCGAGTTTCAAGACCGATACTGTCCAAAACCGAGTAATATTAGATTTACCATTTGATTAGTGGGATTGAAGAATTAAGATCATTAATGGTTAGTGTGTTCATTGATAAGTTAATGGGTTCATTGATGGTTTAATGGGTTTATTATAGATTATTGGGCTATTACGGTTAGTTTGACATCATTAATACAACTTTAAGACATCATTTATTATTAAAGAATTTGCCAAACGGTCTACAGTTACTTAAACTGTTTATTTAAAAAAAATTAATTCTTAAAAATTCTTTTTCTCAAACGATATAAACCCGATATTCCTATCTGAGATCGCTGATACGATTGAGATTGCTGATTCTGATCCTAAAAGTAACCGTTCGATACCGATCCCGATACTGATATTTTAAACCTTATGCTAATGTACTTGTGTGGCTAGATTCCTGTATGGAGCAGACTAGGGTTGCACTTGGTACACGGAATGCAAGATTCCCGGGAATCCCTGCATTACCAGGAATGTGATTCCCAGGCATCCGATTCCCACGAATCCTACATTAGCATGCTTGGTACACTTTTAACATTCCCAGGAATCCCTACATAATTGAATCTAAAATTACAATCTGACAATATTCTTGAATCTTCTTCTTCATCATGTCCAATCTTTGCTTAATATGTCTCCTCAAGTTTGTATTTGAAAGCTTCATATCTTTTACCACCATGATTGAATCTAAAATTTTGAGTCCAATCTTTTACATAATTGACTTACAATTTGATCGTTTTCTACATTGGCTGATTTCATCATTGCCAAAAAGATTATAAGAAATTCAAGCAAATAAAGGCAAGCCCCTGCATCAAGATAGAGTGAAGAAAAAAGGTTATGCAAGAATTGATAGTCCTAGTCTCTTCCAAACCAAATACTCATCATTTTCAGAAAATTTCATTTCCAGTCCCAAATATCACATATCCAAATCCGATGTTAGTGATGGAAAATTCAACATAAATGAGGAAAACAGAAAGACATATAAAGTCCAAGCAAATCCACCATAATTGGGGCAAATCTGATCGAGGAAGAACGCCGGCAAACTCCGCAGGACGACGAGAAACGCCGACGAACTCCACACGCTGACAAGGAGCACCGGCGGAAAGCGACGCCGACGAGGAACGTCGGCCGATGGTTATTTACAACATAGAACGATGGGTGGGTTGAAGATGAACAGCCTCTCTCTTTTCTTTTGGCCGGACAAGGGGTAATATTTGGAGGTAATCCAGGATAGACACCTATTTTGGGGAATTAGGATTGCCTCCATTTTTGGGGTATTTGATTACCATGGTAATCCTAAATTCTTGGAAATATATTTAACACCAAAACAAGCGTGGTAAAATTCATGGTAATCTGGGATTACCCCCTTAGATTACCTCTTACCAAGCGCACCCTAGGATCTTTTTCGGTAGGGAGACATGGATTCATGTTTTTATTTTATTTAACACTGCAAGCACATTCTGAAGCTGACTAGTAGTTCTTTAACATTGCTTTGTACTTATTACGAATGGATAAACATTACATAATGTGAGTACTAATTTAATGAATAAGATTAATCATTATAAGTGAATGATATACGGAAACTTTCTTCGAACCAGGCTTGGTCATATTATTGAATATTATCCTAGCAGCAATCTTGGTCTGAACCTCGCTCTTAATCTGCATTGCAGACTTGTCCTCTCTATGCTCGTGTACCAATCCCGAGTGGTCAAGGTCCTATGTCTAACCATCGTCAACAGGCTCCTCATATTCCATGCCGATACATTCTTCTGGTTAAGCTTATGTAGCTGGTCAATTGAAATCGCATCCAGCTGCTTATTACTGTTTTCCTTCTTCATTGCTCCCAAGAGCCTCATGCTCTTCCTCACTCCTTTCTGCATGCTCTACCTTGGTCCACAATCACCACTGCCCTTGCCTTCTATTACTCTTCCACTTTTAGTTCTTAGAGCAGCTGTCGTTGGATCATTAGGAATCTTGTGCCCAGCATTTTGAAGTTTCTGAACCTCTACAAAATCTCGGTCTTCTTCCTTATTTTCTTGAATTTCGATTAAAGGTGGCCTGAATAGCGTTTCAATCACATACCGATTCAACAAAGACTCTTGGATTCTATCAAAGTAGTACTAAACATGAAACGAAGAGGCCAAACATTGACAAGCAAAGTCTTTACTAGCCATGTGAGAGCTGCAGCAATGAGGCAGATTAGCTATAGTGATTTTAGGCAGGACTGGGCTCTTGGTCTCTAGTTCAACTTTATCGTCAAAGATATAATGCCAAGGTAGCAACACAAGCCCAAGCCATAGAAAATTCTGTACCATGTTTCTAACTCCATAGACAAAGTAAAGAACCCTCTTTCAAAGAGAATAGCTTCGCTCGATAAAGAAGACAGCAATGCAAACTACCCAACCAGAAAGCAAACAGCCACAAATAAGAGCAAGTACCATTATCTCCCACTTCCATAAACGCCACCCCCATACAGTTTGCCTTTGAAGCACCTGAATCGAAACTCGAAAATCTACGCACAAGAGAATCAGGAATTAGAATCAATATTACTAATCGAAGAATTGCCAAAGTACCATATTTAGCATTTTGGAAATCCTCTGGAAATCCCCAACTTGTATGCCATCGTCATAGAACATTGCAGTATTGTACCTCCCTTGGTATATAAAATATAGAAAACTGTTAGTAACTTACAAATCGATTGATTGGTTATTTGCTCTTCTTCATGCCAATTGTTGAGGTAATCTATCCGCATCATAAGATTAAAGGTTTAGTACTTAAAAGACATACAAATGCATAGAAAATATTTAGTTTCTTCCATGCTGTAAGGCCGCTTCTCTTAATCTATATATGACACATAACATATGATCAAATAGTATGTCAAATGCAAGAATATTTTCATTTTTCATGTTACCCACAAAATGCATCTTTGATTGAGAACCATACAGTTTACAAATAACAAATCACTGTAGGTATTTTAGAAAACGAGAAAAACAGCAAGTATCTGTTGAGCAAGCATCAACAGATGAAATTTAGATGGAAATGGTAAAATATATTAAAAAAAGAGCAAGTATCTGCTGAGCAAGCATCAAAAGTTGAAATTTAGATGGGAACACTAAAAATATATTAAATTTAAATAGATACTCTGCATCATCAAGAGACCGATATCCGATAAAGAAAAAGCACGCCAGCGATGGCTCCAACTTTCAAAAAGAAGTAAGATATTGAAGTATACAAACACCCGAATACACACCATCAACGGACATGGTGACAAGAGCATGAAGATAGCAGACATTATAGTAAGTGGGCATTTAAGACTTAACATGCTTGGGAAGCCGTTTCAATACATTTCAAGTGCACCAAAGTTCAGATAAAGAAATCAACCGTAAAATTCCAACTGTCATAAAAGAATTTAAAGATGTCTCAGGTAAAAAATTCAAATCAGTTAGCATAAATGCATTCCCACAGATAAAGGGAACTAACTCATATCATATCGCAAAGGTCACAAAGTCGGATGATCCAGCAGCATGATCCGAAGACAATATGACTCGGCTTACTAAAAAAGACTTGATCTCTCTAAAACTCAATTTCATGGTGAACGTTCTGTCGTCTAAAGAGTACATACACACATATTTGCCTTCACCGATTTTGGAAACCGTACGATCTTTGTTATCATAGGAACGAGGGAGATTTGGAAGCCGAATCTCTGATCTAGTTACAGGATTCCAAAGAACAATCAATACAGTTGTTATATCAAGCAAACACAGCCATCCGTGCGATGAACCTCGACAAGCCATTCCATCAATGGAACACTCAGGAATCTCAAGAATTTTCAGGAATTTATTGACTTGCGTTAACAATTTCAAGAAGCTAAAAATGGTGGGGTTACCTTCGTCATCCTGGCGACGGCCTACGATCCATGGCAGTTGGATTCGCTTTGGAGTTGAGGAGCACCACAAGGAGCCGACAGAGCAGAATCGTATGTAATCGGGATCGACATTGAGCCGTTTCGAGATCAGAGCCAAGTACAACATTGGATCTGATCTTGAAATGGCTCAACTTCGATCCCGATTACATACGATTCCGTTCCGTCTGCTCCTCATGGTGCTCCTCAGCTCCGAAGCGAACCCAACCGCCATGGATCGTGGGCCGTCGCCATGATGACGAAGGCAACCCCACCATTTTCAGCTTCTTGAAATTGTCATCACAAGTCGACAAATTCTTGAGATTCCTGAGTCTTCTATTGATGGAATGGCTTGTCGAGGTTCATCGCACTGATGGTTGTGTTTGCTTGATATAACAACTGTATCGATTGTTCTTTTGAATCCTATAACTAGATCAGAGATTCGGCTTCCGAATCTCCCTCGTTCATATGGTAACAAAGATAGTACGGTTTCCAAAATCGGTGAAGGCAAATATGTATGTACTCTTTAGACGATAGAACCTTCACCATGAAATTGAGCTTTAGAGAGATCAAGTCTTTTTTAGTAAGCCGAGTCATATTGTCTTCGGATCCTGCTGCTGGATCATCCGACTTTGTGGCCTTTGCGATATGATATGAGTTAGTTCTCTTTATCTGCGGGAATGCATTTATGCTAACTGATTTGAATTCTGTACCTGAGACATTTTTAAATTCCTTTACGACTGTTGGAATTTTACGGTTGATATCTGTATCTGAACTTTTGTGCACTTGAAATGTATTGAAATGGTTTCCCAAGCATGTTAAGCTTTAGATGTCCACTTACTATAATATCTGCTGTCTTCATGCCCTTGTCACCATGTCCGTTGATGGTGTGTATTCAGGTGTTTGTATGCTTCAATATTTTGCTTCTTTTTGAAAGTTGGAGCCATTGCTGACGTGCGTGCTTTATCGGCTATCGGTCTCTTGATGATGCAGAGTATCTACTTACATTTAATATGCTTTTCCTGTTCCCATCTAAATTTCAACTTTTGATGCTTGCTCAGCAGATACTTGCTTTTAAAAAAAATATATTTTACCCTTTCCATCTAAATTTCATCTGTTGATGCTTGCTCAACAGATACTTGCTGTTTTTTTTTCTAAATTACATACAGTTATTTGTAAACTGTATGGTTCTCAATCAAAGATACATTTTGTGGGTAACATGAAAATATTCTTGCATTTAACATACTATTTGATCATATATTATGTGTTATATATAGATTAAGAGAAGCGGTCTTACTGCATGGAAGAAGCTATTTTTTATGCATTTGTATGTCTTTTAAGTACTAAACGTTTAATCTTATGATGCAGATAGATTATTTCAACAATTGGCATGAAGAAGAGCAAATAACCAATCAATCGATTTGTAAGCAACTGACATTTTGCTATGTTTTATATACCAAAGGAGGGTACAATATTGCAATGTTCTATGACGATAGCATACAAGTTGGGGATGTAGGTCAATCGAATCATTTGGATACGCTTAGCGGTCTTCTCTAGAGCTTGATCTATTTACAGATATCAAATCATAGTCTTCTCTAGAGCTTGATCTAGTTACAGATATCAAATCATAATATGTTGTAGTGAATGAAAGAGGATTGGGATAGTATAGGGAGTTGTGGGATTGAGGGCATGTTTGGTGAATGGAAAGTGAGGGAGGAAAATTGAAAAGTGGAGGAAAGCAGCCACTTGAATTGTTTGGGGTTTGGAAATTGTCTAGAAAGTAGGTGCAGGCTTTTCTATGTCACATAGGATATCTTGCTCGTTTCTTTTTCCAACTTAAATCAAAGAAAGTAGAGAGAGAGAGTTTATGCTTTATTTTATTTTTTAAAAAAAAATTGGTTATTTTTTAATGCATAATCTTGAAAGATTGTTATCATAGTACTTTTTACATCTTTAATTTTATTGCACATAATCTCCAATTCATCATCTTTCCCATTTTTTTCGACCAAACAAAAAAATTTACTGCCTTCTTATAATTTCATTTTCTTTTTACTTGCTTTCTTATCTTTTTCTATTTGCCAAATAGCCCCTGAAGGGAAAAAAGAGAAACTTTTTTTTTTGAGGAAAATTAAAAAAGAGAAACTTTTTTTCGAGGAAAAGCGATAAACTGTTTTTCTTAATAAAAATGTAAAAAGAAAAAAAATGGTGATAATTTAGTGAAATTAATATAAATAGTATAATTAAAAATTTACAATCATGTTTTATGTTAGCAGTTTAATGAAAAACGAGCAATAATTTATTAGTGAAATCCAGGATGTTTCATGATAGGCAGATTGGAATTACACCAGCGTACTCTATAACTATTTACTGCGTAGCAATTAAATTTTGGCAATGGAAGGGGTGTGTGTTGTTTGAGGGGTCTGGGTTTTGTGAATTATGAGTGCATTAACCACGTACCTTCATCTCAATTCCAATTTGGGAATTACCTGCCGATATTGCGCTGGCCGGTACCGAGACGAGAACCGCAGCGACTGGGAGTGAAGTGTCACTCCCATTCGAGACGGTAACCCTTCGCTCCCAGTCGCGACGGTTCTTGTCTCGTTATCGGTCAGCATTACATCGGTAGACAATTCCTAATTTAGAATAGAGGTGAAGGTATGTCATCGAGCGTCGACAGATGTTGTGCATTGTGTCTCACTTTCTATCCATGTTTACTCGAATCATAAGATTTGTGATTGAGGGCACAATTGAGGGAAGGATACTGAAATTACAAGAGAAAAAAGAACTTGTGTTTGAAGGGTAATGTTTGTTTGATGTAAATCATCTAATAAGTTAGACCCTGTAACGACTCTGAAATTGTCACACACCGCTTCCCAAAAATACGGAATGCGAGGGGTGACTAGGCCAGCTATGCTTCTACGGTCAAGGAATACTTCCGCCGTAGTCACACTTCGGCTTCTAACATTACATGGTAATCAGTAAACAGTATTAGAGTAAAGGAGATCACAACTCACAATTTTATTACATTAAAATAAAAGAGTTCCAGATACATTTATTTACATGGAAGAAATAACTAACTAACGAAATAATAATGTTCTTATAGCAAGAAACGGATGGTGCTGATGTCACAATCTAAATCTCCGCGATCTCGAATGGCAGGTCCTGCTCCTTACCTGGGGCTACTTCGTTTTCTGAGCATGCACATTCAGGTTGTCAGGACGACACATAAAGCAATAAATATATAATGTGTGTACAATATTATTAAATATGAAATGCGCAACAGAATACAGAAACATGAGAATAATGAATATCATTTCAATATGAACAACGCGATATATGTATCATGTTAGTAAATCAGGCAATGCGGGTGTCGCTACTTATCGCCACTAAGGGTCTTGTGCATGCCTGAGACTGCGGTCCACTGTTGCCCGGGACATAACCTTGTAGCCGTACCGCTAGGACCACGACCTAACGTATATATACATATCACTAATATCGAATGATTATCTTTTAAGTCACTGTACCTCGCTAAATACGAGTTCAATTCCACCTTGATTTCTCCATTCGCCCATGTCTCACTAACTATAAGTATAGGATTAATTGTAAACTGGCACGCACCAAATTACGGTCTTACTCATTTTTACTGCATTGTTTACTTTCACTAGTCAATCACTTATCATTGGCATGCTTGATACAACTAATCAAATACCACTCACGTTCGACAATGCAAGTCAGTCGTTAGGTCTCAATGTAAAGATCACTTCACATTGGGTATAAAGTAACACAAAATAAGCTAGAAATGCATTAAACAAATACTCACTAAATTATGACAGCCAACGTTATATGACTTGCAAAATTCACCATAAATCACACGTATAGAATCGACCAAAACAATATAGAAGGAGTACGAAGTATACATGATTATCTAAGCGGTAAAATTAGTTTCATGTCAATAGGAATTCCGGTTAGCGATTTATCATCAGTTTAAATCAGCTATCAGTTGCTGGAATTCCAGTTTCAGAACTGGAAGTTCAACTTCACGCGCGGTTTATTAGGCATTGTGTTTAGATTCAGAGGTTGCTCCAGTTGAATAAAACCCAGGTCTATCTGTTAGGTTTCAGACGCATTAAGCGGATCAATGATAGCCTTTATGTACTAGGAGATATGTCCTATTTAGTGTGAGCGTGTAAAAAAAATGTCACCGCAGAAACTGCAGAACACGTTAACAATCTAAAATATAAACAAAATACCAAACGACAGTGAAACTGAACGAGACCAGAACCATATGTTAGCTAACGAAATTTTCTACGCGACGATATAGGATTCCGCATATTTTCAGTTTTATGTAGGGATGTACAGGCGCCTAAGTTCAGATATCAACATGAAAAACTGCAGAAATCTGTCATATACATCGGTAGAATAAATTATGTTAAAAATATCAAACAACGGCGTGATTCATTGGAACCAGTCGCATAAGAAAGCTAACTGAATTTCCTACGTATCTATATAGAGTTCCGCACATTTGCGAATTTGAACAATGAGTTGCCGGTGATAGTTTTCAGGTATTCGTAGGGATTTCGGTTCAGGACTGCAGTCCAAAGCCACATATCCTTTCAGTTTCCGCTATCTAAAAGACACGATATTCAGTGAAAATCACTGTAGGTTTTTAGGTTATACAGTTATCTTTGCAAAGAGCCTAAGAACGCTATGAACTGATTTTTGTACGATTTATTATGAATTAAATGGTCTAGCATGTTCGGGAAAATTCTGATTTCACAATGGTTATCGGGGGCAACATATTTTGGGGGAAACGATATTAATATGCAACCAAATTTCTGCAGTGTATCTGTGAATAGTAAAACAGTAAACGGGTTCAACAAACATAAGTTCCGCCGATTTTAATTAGATTCTGGCACAAGGTTTTTATCGAACACCTTGGGTAAACATTCGGTTATCGATCGAAATACATGTTTGTTTTAGTCAAAAGAATTTAGATATTAACCATATAACTTCTGCGTGATACTAACACATTAATAAACCCTAGTTGGGCTCCATTCCATAAGATGGCATTATGGTTCGCTACACATTCAATAAAAGTTTACGATCTAATTGTATTTATGTATATCTAGTTATTGTAAACATCTTTGGCTAATGTTTATAATAGCATGAGAAATAAGTGAAGGTTTTCACCTGCCTTCGGTCGCTGATATAGAAGCGACACCACGTGCAGGATCCGTTTCGACACACGAGACGATGCGATGCTGGACACGATGCGTGACGCGAGCGCGATGCGCGGTGAACCGGTACTGGACACGGTAACGAGATGGGCATGATACGGTAGTGGGCATGGTGATGACGCGGGCGTGACACGGTACTGGGCACGGTGATTGTTTCCCCGATAAAAGAGCAAAGCTCTGTTCAAAATTCAGGAGGCAGCGCCTCACGTGTCTGCCACGAGGGCGCCAGCGCCAGAGTTAAAAACTCTTATTGGCGCCGCACGTGCACAGCACGTGAGCGGCCGACATCTAGTAGAATTAAATTCTATTCTCTGTTAAACAGGGCCGTTGGATTCGATCCAACGGAGTTGATAAATCATCAGAATGCAGAATTAAATTCTGTTGAGGAAATATTTCTCAAATCTTTCTAAACAAGAAAGATTATTCTCTGTAAAACAGAGTACCGTTGGATTAAAAATCCAATGGTGATTAAAGAATCACCGATCTACAGAATAAATTCTGTATGGGAAAATATTTCCCTAATCTTTTTAAGAACAAGAAAAATACCTTCTGTAAAACAGAAGCCCTTGGATCAAAAGATCCAATGGTGGGTAAAATCTCCAAATCAATTAAGATCTCTCAATGAGAGATTTCTTCAACTAATCAACAAACTTGCCTCTATTATATAAAGGACTCAAGACTTCAAGTCTAACACAGAGGAACCCCCCATAAGCTTTGGAAAAAAAATAGAGAAAGTTTTGAAAAAACAAAGAATTAAATTCTTGAGAAAGAACTCTCTTCTTGGAAATTTTAGGTAAATAAAATTAGATAAAGATCCTGTGGAACATTCAAAAAAAAGAAAAGAGAGAACTCAGGAGTGCTTAGCACTCAGTGGGCGGCGCTCAACGCCCAGCGTCCCACGTGCCCCTCATGTGGGCGCTATAAAATAAAGAGTGCTTAGCACTCGGTGGCTGGCGCTCAGCGCCTCACGTGCCCCTCATGTGGGCGCTATAAAATAGAGAGTGCTTAGCACTCGGTGGCTGGCGCTCAGCGCCTCACGTGTCCCTCACGTGGGCGCTATAAAATAGAGCACTCAGTGGCTGGCACTCAGCGCCAACCGCCTCACGTGACCCTCATGTGGACGCCATAGAACATAAAGTGCTTGACACTCATCATTCAGCGCCTAGTGTCTCACGTGCTAGGCACCTGGGCGCCATAAAGAGTGCTCAGCACTCCATAAAGAAAAAGAAAAGAGGGGGTAAAGTGAGCGTCAGAACTCACATGAGTGCTCATCACTTTTTGCAAGAAAAAGGGGACTGAGCCCAAACCAGTGCTTAGCACATCTTTCAAATAAAAGAAAATTGAGTGGGTCAAGTCCAAGTTCAAATCAACTAAGCCCATGGGTTCATTGCTTTCCAAACATGACCCATGACATCCAAAATGATGTTCATCCCACATTTCCTTAGTTAATCTTAGTCTCCCAAAAATGGCTAATGATTCTTCAGATGGTCCACCATGATCTCTTCCCTCAGACACGGGAATTGGTTCAAGGGTACATCTCTCTATACCTCTGATGCATGTCGTTATAATTCCTCAACGTTTTCAGAGAGATGGTGGGTCCCGACAACCCACTGCTTTTGGGTGCACTTTCCTAGATGACGTGCACACCTTAAACCAAACTATACCAAATGGGTGTATCCCGCATCATTGACGTACATCCCGCCACGTAACAATTGTTTTGTTAAGGGCTAGACATGAATTGAAATCAGATTAACAATTGTTTTGTTAAGGGCTAGACATGAATAGAGATCAATGAAGAGACAAGGGTCAATAGTGGGAAACCATAGTTTCTTCCAAGAACTCTAATCCTCATTCATCACTATCTATCTGGTTTTAAATCTATCAATAGATAAAAGGAGTCATCTTTATCAGTCATCCATGACTACTAAATCCTAACGAACCGTACAAGCCTTATTATATATTCTATATCCGTGTTTAACATAGATCTAGGATTTACAACCATTCTCTCTATTCTTCTTCTATTCAACTCATCTAAAGCAAGATTAGAAATTCCATGTATCCCTGCGGACGATCAGTACTCATCTCGGCTAGCTACACACGATACCGTTACTGATTGCGGTTATTAACTACAAACACTCTTTCACAGATCAATCCGGACGACATCGGAGATAGAGAACTTCTTAGACCTGAGATGATAGTGGCGACTGCAGATGTAGTTCGCACTATCAGGGAACGAATACGCATAGCCCAAGATCGACAGAAGCACTGGGCTGATGCAAAGCACCGACACTTGGAGTTTCAACCGGGAGATCATGTCTTTCTGAAGATTTCTCCAAACCGTGGAGTGATTCGTTTTGAAAAGCGGAATAAGTTAAGTCTGAGATACATTGTACCGTTCGACATACTCGAACGAGTTGGAGAAGTGGCATACGGCTTGGCACTTCTACCCTCATTGGAAGGAGTGCACAATATATTCCATATATCCCAACTCAGAAGGTATGTGGGTGACCCCAGTCACATTCTTGATCACTCCGAGCTCACGTTACAGACAGACCTATCTTATGAGCAACAACCCGTTGAAATCCTGAACAGAAAAGTGAAGTCATTTCGGAACAAGGAAGTAAACTTAGTTCGAGTGATGTGGAGAAAAGACTCACCAGGAGAATCAACATGGGAAAGAGAAGACGACATGCAGCAAGATACCCTTTCTTATTTGTAAATTAGTCCTTAAATAATTGTAAATTTCGAGGACGGAATTTTTGTAAGGAGGGTAGAATGTAACGGCTCTGTTTTAATGTACAGAATTTTTTTTAAAGTTAATGTACAAATGGAGTATTTGTAAATCATGAGCATAAGTTATAAATTTGATTTGTTTTTAAACAGCAAGAAAGCACGTGTAGCTCATTGGTAAAGCCTTGCACTGCTGTGATATAGCCCCTATATTCGAATCCCCCCAGCCACATTATTTTTGCTGATTTTTCTTTTGAACTTTTTGGAAACCCAAAAGTTTACACGTGCAATACACGTAAAAATGAAGTCACTAAAATCAAATATATGGAAAATGATATATCTACAGACCCCAACACACGGCATCGATCCAGAGCTGTACACCCCCAAGTCGACCGATGAGATTGAACTTTGGGCCGGCGCCGCCGGGCCCCCGTCCCTAATGCCTCAATTTTTGCCCTAGCACCCCTTAAACTCCTTCTACTAACCCTTGTCTGTATGTTTTCCCTGCACATTAACAGAGAATTAAAATGAGGTATTAATCCAAAATGTTAATGCATTTTAATTCCATTCTTCAATCCTCAAAACCCTAATTTCTCCTATAAATACCACCCTACACCTAGCCCTTCTCATTCTGAAATCTCTTAAAACTCTCAAAAAAATTTTAGTCCAAAAGATTGTACAAGTGGAGTTAGCCCAAGGTCAAGTTCCGGCGACGTTTCGGGACAAATCCGGCGACACCGCGACTCCACGACGCTTTCAAAATCTTCCTCCATATCTTCTCTTTACCGTAATCCAGTAAGTCCCCTCTACTCTCTTTTTTTCACCTCTCAAAACTTCTTTTCAATGATGTCGGTAAGTGGAGTTATACCGACATCCATCTCTAAAACTTCTTAAACTAACAATTTTTCTTAAGAACTATTTATCTAAATCATTACTTAGTTTGTTAAACATTAAACTATAATTAGAAACAAATTTCAATTCAAAACTGCATATAAAAAATACTTTTATTGCACTTTTACGGTTAAATACCACAAACTTTCTATTCGACATTACTTCATCATATAGCTCATATTACCTTTAGAAAACTTACGAGGTAATGACCTACCTCATCACTACACTCATCATGATATAGCACGATTGCTACTTTACAATATTTTTAGGACTAATACAATTTTACGATAAAATAACCTAAACTATTAAAAACCGTATTCTTTAATATTGTTTTAATTAAATTCCATACAATTATGTTCTTACAACCCATTTTGGGGAATCCGATTAGGTTGGTTATCGCACATCTATCGGACTATTAGGGCGAGATGCAAACCTCCTCACGGAGCATACGATCTCGATGATTTTTTTTACAATTTTTAAGAAAATGTGATTTCTATTTAATAAATAAATTCTATTTTTAATATATATATATATATATATTATCAAAATATCTATTTTAAATATATTTAATAATTTCATGTTTCCTAAATCGAAAGAAAAGAATCACAAAAGTTCATGAAAATACTCTCGAAATCAATACAAGTCAAATTACATGAAAATACCATATACTATTCAATTTAGGTTTATATCCACTAGAATATCTCATCACTTTAAAAATTACATCTATGAAAACCCTAAAAACGATAATTAAATACTTGAGGTTTATTTTGAAAATATATCAAAACTATTTTTCATAAAACCCTCTCAAGTTTTTTAATTTATAATAAGGACTCTAGCAAACATAGCTTTAAGCGGGACTAATTCTCTTGAGTCTCAGGGAGCCGTAGAATGTGGGTGCTTGCCTATTTAAGGTAGACAACTAAAACGTGGTTATCAATGGTAATTGGCTTGAAAAAAGTCACAAATCATGCCGTCCATCTGCATCAGTTACCGATAACTCCAAAACTAATTCAGGACTTCAATTCTGTTTAAGTGTCTGACGCAGTCGGAGTCTCAGTCTAATCTGAAATCAATCCAACCATATATACAATTCAATATAACTCCAAGGCAACATGAATCCTTTTATACCAGAATACAATGTATATCAACATGACTTGATTTGACCGATCCATAGATATACATTTGACTTGTCTATATGACTATCCGTTTATATCCTTATCCGTTTACATGAACAATTGATATTATGGTTTCGGCAAGTATTATATTTACAAATCACTACAAAACAATACAATAATACATTACGGGGTTTAAAAGGGTAGATTGGTATGGAATGTGTTTAAAGTGCCATGAGATTGTCACTTTAATACACCTAACCTGAAAATCCGTTGCCGTTGTCCCGTGGATTTTAACGGGACTTTGTACTTATACCATAGTCCACGAGATAAGCTGGACTCCTCTTGTATACACTGGCATATTTTATACCAAGTTACAAACAACTGCGTTAATATAACTATCAACATTATACCAGTTATATTCTTATTACCTGTTCAGTCTATTTCCATCTCTCTTTGGGACTTACCGAGCGATTGTTCGCTGAGGATATTCCATTTCTATTATTTCTTTGGAATGTTTTCAGGAGGACCCGATTCTCTGGAGATCGAGGCCAGCTCAGAAACTTGGAGCAGTTCGTCGACGACCCAGAGCTCTAGACACTTGTATATACTTTTACTTTCAGTTTCATGCCATTGTTTAAGCATTGCTTTTCAGTCTTATATTTACTTTCCAGTATTGTATTGTAAAGAATGTTTAATAAATAAAAAGTTCATTTACATTTCATGTCTTTTTTATGTACTTTTATATTATATTGCTTATATACGCTTTAGCGTGTTTACTTCTGAGTAAATACGTCGCGTGTCCCGACACGTCTCCTTACCACTCTGGGAAGCGGAGCGTGATAGTGGGAAACCACCGTAGGACCCTCCGACGATCATGTTAGTTCCTGGGAAATAAGAGCAGTGTAACGGCCTATTGGAATTAATTCGAGTTATCTGAGTTTCTGGAAGAGGGGTTTATATAGTGATCGCGTGGAGCGAGCCGGCGTGAGATCATTGCCGTCTTTATGTCCCCGCGTTATCCCCGTATTAATGGCAGGATACGTCCATTAATGGAGGACACGCTAGTGTGGGACGCGGAACGTGGGGAGGAGGGTATCTCGTCCTGGCGAGATACGCGGAGCCGTTGCGGAGGTGCTTGGGCTCCGCGCTCTCGGTTGATCGAAGAAGCCGAGGAAGCTCGGCCTGTCAGATGGCTCAGAGACGAGCCGGGAGGCCGAGGGAGCTCAGCCTGTCAGATGGCTCGGAGACGAGCCGGGAGGTCGAGGAAGCTCAGGCCTTATAACAGCTCGGCGGGAGGCTAAGGAAGCTCAGTTGTAGTATTGCTTGAAGGTGAGCTGTTGGTTGTTTGCTAGGTGAATATGGAAGGTATTTATGGAGGTCTTCGGAAGGTCGAATGCATCCTCGGAGACGAAGTCACGAGGAATTTCCCCAATGCATCTTGTTTATTCCACCTCCATAGTCTCCGGGACACATCATCCGCCACGTGTCGCAATCTAAGGAATTCCTACTTGTGAGCATCATCAGAGTGGCTCTATTCTAAAAGATAGGAAAAGAGACAACTGCATTTGTAGTTGACTTTAAAAGCTTGGGATAAAGTCTTGTTATTACTTGTTACTATAGTGAAAAAATATGATTCATCGCTAATCCAAATACAGATACCATTCAGGACCGCGTATGTTTCTCCTATGATGCTAAAATTCTAAATGCAAAATGGGATAGATTCGAAACATCCTTATCCGTTTGCATATTATTAGGGAGAGTTAATTATTTTGCAGACTGCAATATCTTTTCAGGATATCTAATCCGATTCGACATCTGAGACTTAAACTTGATTTATTTGCAGGCCAAATTGGAGGCGGCGAAGGAGGGAACGAGGCGTGCCGAGCTTCGAAGGCGGTGGAGAGCTACAAGAAGTCGGATCAGTACT
This sequence comes from Agapanthus africanus, assembly GCA_030015575.1. Lineage (NCBI taxonomy): Eukaryota > Viridiplantae > Streptophyta > Magnoliopsida > Asparagales > Amaryllidaceae > Agapanthus > Agapanthus africanus. Next base: position 104,065,935 of record JASDDO010000019.1, read on the forward strand.
ACACCGACCTCGCTGGAGCCGCTACTGTCGTTTGGCACGAAGCTCTCGACGCCGTCAAGGCCGTGATGCCGGAGTTCCCTGACGGAGAGCCCCGGGGTGAGTATCCCTTTGGGGACGAGGCATGGGGGGATGCTCCCGGAGGCGCTACAAGGGAAGAGGCCCCTGGTGGGCCTGTCGGGGATAAGTCGGTCGCCCTTTCCATCGGCGCCGAGGCTCCCGCTGTGGGCGCCGACCTTCAAGATGCCACCCCGGTTGTAGCAGTGGAAGCGTAGCTCATTGATGTCTTCCCCGGCCCCGAGGCCTGAACTTCTTTGCCTCATTTTCTTTGCACTAAAATTTTGTAAGCCTCCGGGTGTTTTGTAAGGCTGGGGAGCCAACAATACCTCTGTAAAGACTTCCTACTTCATGAATAAAAAATTTTTTTGCAGTGTTCTTTGCGTGCGCGTTTTCCCTTTGTTTGTGGTGAACATTTTATTTGCGCGGTACTGTTTTCATGTTAGATCGGTTTTTCGTCTAGCGATCGCACGTCGAGTTGAATTCAACCATTTGCCAAGTGTGCAAAGACCGGTGAAAGGTCGGCATCTCCATGGCCCCGAAGTCGAGGTGGAGATCGCTTGGTAAAGACGTGTAGGGAGTTGAGCAGGGTAGCTGCTTGGCGGCCTCTAGATGAGGGCTTTTGATCCTTGACGTCGGGGGGTAAGAAATTACCAGCCAAGGATACCCCGAGCAGGGTAGCTGCTCGGTGGCCTCTTGATGAGGGCTTAGATCCTTGGCGTCGTGGGGTAAGAAATTACCAGCCAAGGATGGACCGAGCAGGGTTGCTGCTCGGTTGCCTCTTGGTGAGGGCTTTGATCCTTGGCGTCGGTGGGTAGTGAACTACCAGCCATGGATGGACCGAGCAGGGTTGCTGTCCGGTTGCCTCTTGATAAGGGCTTTGATCCTTGGCGTCGTGGGGTAAGAGATTACTAGCCATGGATGGACCGAGCAGGGTTGCTGCCTAGTTGCCTCTTGGTGAGGGTTCTGATCCTTGGTGTCGGTGGATAGTGAACTACCAGCCATGGATGGACCGAGCAGGGTTGCTGTCCGGTTGCCTCTTGATGAGGGCTTTGATCCTTGGCATCGTGAGGTAAGAGATTACCGGCCAAGGATGGACCGAGCAGGGTTGCTACCCGGTTGCCTCTTGGTGAGGGCTTTGATCCTTAGCGCGGGAGGGCATAGGGAGACGGTTGCTGCTCGGTTTTGTGAGGTTTTGTCCAGCCTCCCCTGGTTCGTGAACATCAGGAAGAGTAACCATCACGGGCGACACGTATTATGAACGTGCGGGGAGGTGAAGCGTAAGATCTGCGTCGTTCCGATTTCGCCGAGAAAAGCGGGATATCCGCCGCATGGCGGTACAGTATTGGAAGAAACGAGCGACTGTTGGACTCTTGGGGGTGCCGTGGGGCTATAAAGCGGAAGGCGTGTTGATCACTCCTTTCTCCATTCCAAAAATGTAAGAATGGACACTTTCCTTTTCTCCATCCCCGAGATCATAAATTTCAAAGACGTATACCTGTACGACCAGCTGTGCTCCGAGGAGACGGTGCAGGCGGTGATCCGGCGGGTGGAGGATCATATCGGCCGCCTGCTCCCCCGGCGATCACCCTTTCTCCAGCTGCTGATGTACTCGATCTGGAGGGCATCGCCGGGGCTGCACAACCCCTTGTCCGAACAGCTGAAGGACGAGGCGGTTGGCAAGCTGAGGTCGTTATGTCGCCTCGGTCTGATCTCGATGAGTCGGCGGGATCGATCGGTGGTACTCGTCCTCGAGTGTTACCAATTGAGGCATCTCGCCAATGGGTGCCCGCCCGTGGAGCTTTATGGCCCGTTCGTGGCCACGAGGGTTCGCGGGCAGCATCAGAGGCAGAGGTCCGAGGCGGCAAGGGCTCGGCTGGCGGAAATTTCCTCGGAGTACCACGAGGAATATTTCTTGTACCCCCTCCCCCGCTGTTGTAATAATTTTTTCTTATTTTTTTTATGTAATGTAAGGCTGAGGACCCTACAATACCTTTTTGAATCAATAAAATTCTTCTTTTCTGCAATACTCGACTGGTTTGTCCTTCTTGTTTATTTAAATAAAAAGAACTTAGAAGAATTTACATTGCTTTGTTGAAGAACCCAAGTAGTGGCCTGCTAAGGATGGACCGAGCAGGGTAGCTGCTCGGTGGATCCGGAGGTTCAGTCCGACCTTCCCTGGTTCGTGAACATTGGGAGGAGCGACCGTCGCAGGCGGCACGTGCCAGAAATGCTTGGGGGAGGTGTAAGGGGAGCCGTGTCAGCTTTGCCATGTGGCGGAGCGGTATTAGAGCAATCTTGGCGGATCCCAGGATTCGCGCCCACGCGCGTGCGAGTATGGGTCCTTAAGGATCTTGTTTGAGGTTATAAATAGGGAAGGAGACAACTCCTTCAGCACCGCTTTCTTTTAAGATGACTGGGCGCGTGTATTCGATCGAAGAGATCATCACCCTTGACGACGTCTCCGTGTATGACTAATCCCTCGGCCGGCTTCTCCTTCGGCGGTCGTCCCTACTTCAGTTGCTGATGTACGCGATTTGGAGGAGGTCCTCGGGGTTGGACAACCCCTTCTCCGAGGAGCTGCTGGACGAGGCGCTCGACAAGGTGCGCTCGATCTTCCTGCTCGGCCTCATCTCGAAAACTAGGCACGACCGATCCTTGGCCCTCATTCTGGAGTGCTTCAAATAGAGGTACATCGTGAGCCAAGGCGCAGAGGGCGGAGTGTCGGGTGCTTCTGTGGCGTCCCGGGTTCGTGTGCAGCATCGGCGGGAGCAGGCTGCAGAGGCTAGGGCCCGGCTCGCGGAGATTCACTCTGAGTATCACCAGGAGTACTTCCTCGATCCCGTTCCCCCTCTGTTGTAAATTTTCCTCTTTATTTTTCTGTAAGGCTGAGGAGCCCATAATACCCTTTGGAATAAATAAAACTCTTCTTTTTGCAATGTTCTATTGTTCCCTTCTTATTATTTAAATAGAAAGAACTTTTTAGAAAGGTTTACATTGCCTTTGTGAAAGAAAGAATACACACTCGTAGATATTCTTTTCATTGGTACAGCTTAAGCTTCTCAGCGTTGTAAGGCCGTGGAAACTTGCGCCCGTCCGCGTCTTGCAAGCGGTAAGCTCTGCCGGGAAGGACCTCGGAGACGAGGAAAGGACCGTCCTATTTTGGGGAAAACTTATGCAGCTTGCCCTGATCGACGAACTCGTTCCGCCTTTAGGACCAAATCTCCGGTCTTGAAGAGGCGACGCTTGACTCGCGCGTTATAGTAGCGGGCGGTTTGCTGTTGATAAGTGGCAGCTCTGATCTGAGCCCGGTCCCGTTCTCTAACAAGATGTCCAGGTTAGTTCGGAGGGCTGAGGTGTTCGCCTCGTCGTCGAAGTGCTCGACCCGGTGACTGGAGAGACCTATCTCCGCTGGGACCATTGCCTCGGTACCGTAGCAGAGGCTGAAATGGGTCTCCCCGGTAGGGGTTTTCTTCGACGTGCGCAGGGCCCATAAGACCCGGGGTAATTTCTCGACCCAACTGTCTTGGCGTCCTTCTAGGCGTGTCCGAAGACCTCGGAGGACGTCCCGATTAGCGACTTCGGCTTGCCCGTTGCATTGGGGATGTGCGACCGCGGCGAACTTCATGAGGATATGATATTCGCTGCAGAATTCCTTAACTTTTTCGTTTTTGAAATTTGTCCCATGGTCGGTGATGATACACCTCGAGATGCCAAACCGGAGTATCACGTTGTTCTGCAGGAACTTGATAGTCGCGGCGTCCGGTTTTCTGATGGGAATGGCCTCGATCCACTTCGTGAAGTAGGCCACTGCGACGAGGACGTACTTATGCCCGCCCGTACCGGTAGGGAACTGGCCTATCATGTCCATTCCTTACCGGGTAAACGGCCTCGGGGAGGTTAGGGCGGTTAGCTCGGTAGCCGGAAGGCGGGGTATGCTTCCGTGGAGTTGGCATCTTTTGCATCTCCTGACGAGCTTCTGGGCGTCCTGATGAATTGTTGGCCAGTAGTACCCCTGGAGCAATGCTTTCTGGATTAAGGTGCGGGCCCCTTGGTGTGCGTCGCTGACCCCTTCGTCGATCTCACGGAGGACATAGTCGGCTTCGTGGGGGTCGACGTACCGGATAGCGCTGATTTTCTCCGGGTTAGCTTCGATTCCACGGTGGGTGACCATGAAACCGAGGAACTTTCCATCGGTGATCCCGAATGCGCACTTGGCGGGGCTTAGTTTCATCTTGTACTTGCGAAGGACGTCGAAGGACTCACCCAGATCCTCGGCGTGTTTGTTCGATGAGACCAATTTGACGAGCATGTAGTCGACGTAAACTTCCATGTTCCTGTCGATCTGCGGCTTGAACATGCGATTGACCAAGCGTTGGTACGTAGCTCCGGCGTTTTTGAGGCCGAAGGGCATTACCTTGTAGCAGTATACCCCCGGTCCGTTGTGAATGCGGTGAGATCCTCGTCTGCCGGATTCATACGGATCTGGTTGTAGCTCGAGAAAGCATCCATGAAGCTAAGTAGCTCGTGGCCTGCCGAGCTGTCGACAAGCTGATCTATCCGAGGGAAGGGATAGTTGCCTTTCGGGCAGGCCTTATTGAGGTCGGTGAAGTCGACGCACATGCGCCACTTTCCGCTTGATTTTTTTTACCATGACTATGTTCACCAACCATTCCGAGTAAGGCACATTCCGGATGAAGTTGGCGGCGAGAAGCATGTCTACCTCGTCCTCGATCGCCTTTTGCTTGATCGGGACGAAGCTTCGTTTTTTCTGCCTGACAGGTCGGACCGCAGGGTCCATCCCGAGCTTATGAGATATGATCTTAGGGTCGATCCCAGACATGTCGGCAGACGCCTAGGAGAACATGTCAGAGTTGTTTCTAAGGAAGTGAACCAGGTCGTCTCGCTGAGTCACCATCAACAGTGACCCGATCTGAACGGTTCGTTCGCCGTCCCCTTCTAAGAGGGGGACCTCTGTTAATGGCTCCACCGGGGTTCCTTGGACCTCTTTTTGCTCGTCTCGAGTGTCCAGAGAACCCTTGATGTCATCTTCGCCCTCAACATCATTGTTCGGACCGCTCAGATGTAGACGTTGCGGTGAAGCAAGACTTTGCGGTTCGTTGGTTCCTGTAGGCCCGACCTATCCCGCCTTGGTCGAGCGGGAATTTCATCGCTAGGTCATAGGTCGATATCTGGGCCCGGAGGGAGTTCAGTGTTGGGCGACCGAGGAGGATGTTGTAGGCCGATGGGATTCTCGCGACGATAAATTCCACAGGCATAGTGCGCGTACGGCCCACTTCCCCGATGTTAAATTGCAGAGTGATTTCCCCTTCCGCCGGGATGGAGTGGTTGGTGAACCCTGACAGGACGTGGACGGTCGGCCTTAGGTCCAACGGGGTGAGTCCCATACGAAGAAAGCAGTCATAAAAGAGAATGTCCGCCGAGCTTCCCGAGTCAACCAGTATCCTCTGCACTTCGTAGTGGTGGACCCGAGTTGTGATCACCAGCGGGTCGTTGTGAGGCAGGGATATACCGTGGAAGTCCTCGTCGGTAAATATGATCGGATCGGCTGCTTTGGCCTTCTTCCTCGGGTGGCTGCCGGTCCCCTCGACCGGTGAAGGACGCTGAGTCTCGTCGGCCTTAGTTGTACCCCCCGCTGATATGGCCATGATTTGGCCGATTGTCAATTCGACGGGAGGGGGACGTTGCTCTTACTCACGGTCGGCTTGCCGCTTGTCCCGCAAGTACGTTGCCAGGTGCTCCGAGCGGATTAGCTTCTCGATGTAGTCTCGGAGCTGCTTGCAGTTCTCAGTGGAGTAGCCCTACGACCTGTGGAAACCGCAGTAGGGGCCCCGGGTGCGCTTTGCCGCTTTATTCGAGACTCGGGGGAGTTTGAAGAAGCCCTCGCCCTTAGCCTTCTCCAGCAGTACCGTCTGGGAGACGTTGAGCGGGGTGTACTCCTGAAACTTTGGGGAGTAGGGCTTTGGCCGTCAATCTTCTTCTCCTCTCTTGCCCTTTTCTTCTGATCGGTTTGCTCTGTCCGGAGGAGATTTGCGTTCACCTCGGATTCGAGCTGGATCTCACGCTCGGTCCAGGCCTTTATCTCGGCCATGGTCTAAGGTTGCGCTAATGCAAAGGAGCATAGCCACTCCTTGTGCCTGAGACCCGACCTAAGGACCGTAATGACCGTCTCGTCCCGGTGTTCTGGGACCTCGAGAAGGGCGTTGTAGAAGCGGGTGATGTACCCTTTGAAGGACTCTCTGTCCCTGCTCTTTATGGTGAAGAGATGGTCGACGGTCTGCTTCTACCGTCTGTTCCCGACGAAGTGGCCGAGGAATTGAGTGGCCAGCTCATCGAAAGTAGAGATCGAGCGCGGGGCGAGTCCTCGGAACCAGTCTCGTCCGGAACGGATGAGAGTGGCGGGGAAAGCGCGGCATTGTGCTGCGTCGGAACAGTCCTAGAAACTCATCCCGGCTGTGAACGCGTCCAAATGGTCCTTCGGGTCGGACTTCCCGTCGAAGAGGGAGACCTTTGGGGGCTTGTTCCGGGAGGAGACGTGGACGACGAGCAGTTCTTTGGTGAAGGGCTTCGTGAGTGAATTGGCGGCATATTTAGCCCCATCGCTCGAATGACGATTTTCCCAATGTATGCCTTCGATCTTCTTTTCGAGGGCGTCGAGTAGGCCGTGGTATTCCGATGATTCGGCACATTCTGATTTTTGGCCTCTGCTGTCAGAGACCTGTGCCTGGCCACGGCCCCGGTTCCGTTCGATGAGGTTCCTTAGGTCCCCTGGTGAGGTCGTCTTCGAGCTGCCGTGGCGAGTCCAGTCCGCGCGACCCCGTCGAGAGAGGGGGTGCCGGTCATGCCTGGGCACAGGCGAGCTAACCGACACCTCCTCGGGAGGGACAGGGGCGCGATGGGGCTCGGGGCTAGGCGCTATGGCGAAAGATCTTGGTGTTGAGCTGTGTGGCGCCCAGAAGGTCATTGAATACGTCGGCCCGGGGGATCTGTGGTCGCCGGAGACAGCGAGGAGATGGTCAGTAGTGCCGACGCGGGCAGAGTCTTCTCTCCCTCAATAGGGGTCCCGGTCCCATGGTGGGGAGCGGCGATCTGGGGAGCTTGCCCGGCCGTTTGGACGCAGACGAGTGCATCCACGACGGACGCGAGCCGATCTATCCCAGCGGATAGGGCGTGAATGGCGTTCGGGGGAGGAGATTCGTCCGCGCCTTCATTGTGGGGAAGGTGGTGGCTGCTGCTTGGATCATCGCGGTGACCGCTTGCCATGAAGTCGAGATCGGAAGATGGACTTTCGTTGAGTGGAACTAACTTCCCACAAACGGCGCCGACTGATGGATCTCCGGATCTCCTTCAGATATTATCTTCCGTTGATCTGCTGCGAGCGTTGATGGGCGGCTGAAATTGAGTTTGGAGGGTTGACTCCTGAAGCGTGTGGATCTCAATGGGTTTTATGAGGTTGTGGCCGAGCTACCTGCAAGGAAGTCCCGGGATGGTTGTGCCACCGAGGACCCTCCGACGATCAAGTTAGACGGGGTATTTTGGCAGAGTAACGGCCTATTGGGGTTATATTGGCTTACCTGAGTCGTCTGAGAGAGGGATTTATAATAGTGGCTGTCAAGGGCAGGCGGGCGCGAGATTCTCGCCGGCCGTTACGCCCCTGAAGTTACGTCCGCATGATAGGCGGGATTCCCCATTAATGTCGAGATATGTTCGTTAATGGGGGATCGTGATGGCGTGGGACGCGGGACATGGGCGGCGGATATCTCGCATCTGGAGAGATTCGCGGAGCCGTGGCGGAGGCGCATGTGCTCGGTGCTGTGGGTCGGTCGGTGAGACCGAGGAAGATCAGCTCGGCGGGAGGCTCGGGAACGAGCGGGAGGCCGAGGCATCTTGGTTCCGTGACAGCTCGGAGGCGAGCTGGAGGTGGTCTGGAAGGCCACCGAAGGTCAGTAACATCCTCGGATCGCTGCCTGGGTATGCTCCCAACGTATCGTTCTTGGTCCTTTCTTGTAAGCTCTGGGACACGTCATCTGCCACGTGTCATTACCTGGGGAGTCACCGATATCGAGCATCATCAAACACTAAGTGGAGAAAAGCCTGTTCCTGAACTTGTTGCTGATGATGCTTGGTATGAATGTTTAATGATTTTAGATGGTTAAGAATGTTCGTTTATTATCTTATGGATGAAGTTTGAACTACACTAAACTATTTTAATTTTTTACTACAGTAAACTGAAGTACTAGATTTTAGTGGGAAAAACTCACTTAAACTTGCTTAAAACCAAATTTTAACAGAATTTACTGTAATAAGAAAACTGTAAGGTAGTTTGATTAAAAACAGCAATGATTTAGGGTAATTTAGTGCTATTTAGCTTTATCTGATGGCTAAAACTCTATTTTCTTATTGTTAAAAGGCTGAGATGAGAGTTCATTACAACTGTTCAGCAACGTGGAGCTGCAATCATTAGAGTGCATTCTCTGCTGCCAGCTCTGCTTGCGATCACATTCGCGATTGGGTGCTAGGGACCCCTGAGGTTATTATCTTTACTGTTGATTTTATTTAAATTTCAATTTTCAACAAGTATTATAGTTAGGAAAAACTCTAATTCAAATTTGCTACTAGCTTCTTTACAGAGCCTTTTTTTTGGTTCATGTTGTGTGTGTGTGTGTACTTCCCATATAACCGACATCTCTTTAAACTAGAAAAGAATGCGCGCGTGCGCGCGCAGCGCGCACACACACACACACACACACAGAGAGAGAGAGAGTTTTACTGCTTAACACTTAAATTCACTGCCTTTTATGAAAAGGTGCATAAAACAATAAAGCCAATTTAATAGCATCTGAAGAAATACATTGAAGTTGAGAGCTGGCAAACAATTGTTGTTCCAAATGATTAAAGGAAAGTTACAGGATGTATGCCATGCTGAAAATGTATGTTTGAGTCGATCAGTTAACCAGTAGATATAGACTGTATATTATTATATTGATAAAACATATAGGCTAAACTGCAGGGGAGCACCCCCCCCCCCCCCACCCCCTCCACCTCAGTTTGAAAAACCTTCACATTGCCTTTCGTTTTAACAACTGTAACCTTAATTTTTCATTTCTAACAGTTATTTATTCCAAGAATATCCCTCGGTCAAAATATGAATTACGAGCTTGTAAGTTTTAACGAAACAATGACAGAAATATGGAAAAAGTTCAGGCCCAGCTTGAAAATACTTAAGAGAAATAACAATTCCATTAGGGCCAGAGGAGGAAGGTGCATATTTTTAAAACTGTAGGAGGAATCCTGCTATATTTGATAGACTCATTCAAATCTAGCTGTAGGCATACAAGTACATTAACTATTTATAATGTTATGTCCTGGACAAGGATATGCATTTACTTTTGAAATATGCAAGGCCACTTTAGACACATCACCTGCCTATTGAGTATTGACTCTTAAATCTTATTATCTGAAAACTTAATACTTTCAGTAAAATATATATTATGCAGTTTTTTCCAGTATCCCTTTTCATTGCATATCATTACGACAATTGACATGATTCCTTTGATTTGATTTTTCAGGACTGTCCATTGATGAATTCTCAAGGAAGAAGTTGGATGCAACGGCCGAGGAGCCAAGCGAGGAGAAGGCTCTAGCTTATTCCTCCATGCCTCTCTTAAATTCCTCTGTTTTCTTGGGATTTCCACAGAGTGCTAAGTTTTTAATTGCCAGCGTTTTTGCAACAAATTTTGAATAAATGGACATGTGCTGTTGAGACATTTTGCTGTATAGGCAGCTTCCTTTGACTCTGTAATAAAACTCAAATTTCAACCTGCTTTCAATTTGTTGTGCTACAGCACTGCTGCGTTGCAATTTTCACTCAAATTTTTTTGCAGCTTTCAATATGGAGTTGTTGAGTTTGTTGTATCGACTTTGTTGCCGCAAAACAAAAAATACTTAGACCTTAAAAAGTGAATTAGTGATAGTTTATAACATTTTAGTGTCAGTTAATCATCTGCAGCAAATTGGCGGCTGATGATGATGCATTTGCTGCAAGCCTGCACCATTTTCTGCAGCTTCTTATTGTTCTGTGTACTATTTTTAATCTGTTACTGTTTCAACTCTAGCCTTCTCTTACTGAGTAAATCAGCCACCATATCTGTAACATCGCTATGTCATTTTTTTCAAGTTACCGTCAAATTTCTGATTGCGGGCTATCTGAACAGATAGCGACCTGTATGATTCTGATAACCAGTTCTAATTCTTCTAAATCCTGCTGCGCTGCACTTTGTATTTCATCGGCAGCTGCATAACTTTGACTTTGGATATCTAGCATGGATCCTTTTCCTTTTGTTTACCATCTCAATCCTTATTTCTTTGGGTCAAATGTTTGATCTTGTGTTCTTGTGAAGGTTAACGTTGAATCATATCAGAAAAAAACATTGTTGTTTTGGTGCTTTCCTTTGACTTGCCTTGCTGAGTAAAAAGTTTAGGATTTGACCTTTTTCAAAGATGAACCAATTTTTTTTTATCTCGAATGTGCATGACTTTCGTTGTAAAACTTTCTCAAAGGGATGGCATCCAGAAAAAGAAAAACAGAAGAAAACCCTTTATACATTGTCTTGCTTTTTTTCTCAAAAGGGCTATGGAAAGCTACTCCTTAACCATTCATTATGTACATCTAAATATTATTAGCGATGATAAACGTTTTGAATAGTTTTGATATATAGTTTTGAATAGTTTTCATGATCTTTACAATACCATCTCAATCAAAAAAGGAAACTATTAAAATTATTTTCTTTATAAAAATATGGGTAAATTATTAAAAAGCCCCCGGCCCGCTCAGAACTTGTTTTGAAATCCCTAGACTTTTTTGCCTTGTTAAAAAAATCCTGGGCCCCATAAAAACCCCTTGATATACAATTCCTTATTTTCGTATAACCCCAAAATGCTCATTGCCCATGTGGGCCGACTGTACTTTACAGCTGGATTTAAGGCAGTTATAGTATAGACGACAGAGGACTTGCTTGTAACATATGAAGACTTTCCTGCAATATCTATCCCGTTTTCATTTTTCGCTCCACATATACTTTTTACCCATAAAAAATTCTAATTTCCTACCAAAAATCTAATTTCCCGCCAAATACTTATTTCTTGTAAAAAGCCTCTAAAATATCTTTCTACTTTCGTGTAATATCTAAGTAGTTGCCTGTAATATCTAATTAGTTGCTTGTAATATCTAAGCATGGGTATTTTGGGGAGGGGTATTTTTGTAATTGCATTTAAAGTAGAATACAAGGACTAAATGAAATACAATCCAGAGTTTTTTCTCAAATATTTTGTACAGTAGGCGCTTCCTAACAATTTTGAAAATATCAGGGGTTTTTAGACAACTCCCAAGCTGGCCGGCGGCTTTTTGTAAATTTACCCTAAATATTCTGTTCAATATAAAGCTTTCCACAAATTTCTTTGATGATTATATGCCAGAATTCTCCATTTGAAAACTTGTAAGCTAACCCTCCTACTTTCTTTTGGAGGCCAGAAACTTTGTGGCCGGTAGGTTAAGTATTAATTAATCTCCTGCTTAGATCCCCTTTACATTCTCAAAGGCTCAAAAATAAATAGATAGGTAGAAAAATAATTTAAAAAGTGGGAGATGGCTAATGTGTTGTATTTAACAATCATTTCATATATAATTGTATTTTCCAAAAGTTAAACATGGAGATTATTTTGAAATCTACTAATCTCTTTCGTTTTTCTTAATGGAGTACCCTCGAGTTAAACATGTAGATTATTTTGAAAGAGAAACAATTAGAACTGCACTTCTCTGAGAAAAATATAATATTTGAGGATACTGAGATCTACTTTAGTCCTAAGTGAATGATTCTCTTGGAATTATCATGAAAGTTGATACCTCCAGAAAAAAAATGGTATAATCTCCACTAGCAGCGTTTTAATTTTGGGCTGCTGCATGAGCAGCACCCTATCATGATCTTGGTTAGGCTAGTCACCATTACTAAATAATTCTATATATGAGCTTATTATTACCAGAAATTCCAAACTTATGGTGAGAGTCGAGAAATCTATAGCTCTATTTTAATTTTAATGTCTGGGTCTGAATGCTATATTGCTAATAGTTCTAACGATACTCCATCAAACTCGAAAGCACCTATGAGTACAATACATTTATATTTAATAGCGATGCCACTATCATAGGAAATGTAGCCATCAAAGAACGTTTTGAAGGCATATTACATCAAAGTTTTGAGATAATGGGATTGAATCATGACTTGTTTTTAGTGCTATAGAATATATTAACCTAAATGTGACGCATTTTCCATGAGTTATACTATTAAAAAGCGTTAGTTGTGCAGCTGATAATGATGATGATGTAGCAATTGAGAAAGACCCACACATGACTACTATGTGGACTTGGGAATATATTAATCCATGTTGAAGGTCATTTTCCACACAAGCTGAGGATCAACAATGAATATATTTTGAATTATTGTGGAATTTATTTGTGAACTGCAATTTTATGTCAGTATCATCTTTGCGTCTTGTTTAAAATTTATATCCGATTCATGTAAATGTTAAACATGCCGTAATAGTTAGGACTATCACAAATTTCTATTGTTATCGTTGGTCATAATTTGAATACTAGTGAAGATAGAGCGTGAAACCAAACTTTATTGGATCTTGCAACCTTGCTTCATAGCTGATTCTGGTTCATCCGAAAAAATGCTTATATATATGCAAATTTCAATCACAAGAAACATATTGACAAAAGAACAACCATCCTTCGAGAAAAACATTAGGCGAAAACTTAGATGAGACGTAATTGAATTTTTTTCAATAATTACAGGAAACTTAAGATTAAGATGCTCCGGAATGGAAATGCGGAAATGTCCACAATATCTGGATTTAATCATATACAATTTAAGGGATTTTGTAGGTTCGGCTTGGGTTTGGGTTGGTTTTTCCGGTTACAACGGAAATGCGGAAATGTCCACAAAAATTTCTTCTTTAGACTCCGAGCCATTGCTTTCTCCGGTTACAACGGAAGACGATATTTCGCTGCAACATATCTCGGGTGATTCCATCTCGGCCTTTTCACCACTCTTCCTGAAGTTATTCTTGGATTCATGAGGATTCAACCGTTTCTTTAAGTGTGTGCGTCACACGTTCTTGATCTCGTTGTCTGTTCTTCCTGGCAACCGCGCTGCGATTGCAGACCATCTGAAATTTAAAGAAGAAAAACATATTTTCATCGACTACTCCTTTATATAATTTCAAATAATAATTGAACCAAGCGACGGAGGCAGAGATACACATAGCCTCCCGTATTTCTATCAAAAGACAAAAATAAACCGCATGACATAACAATCGATCGAGTTAGCATAAAACCGCCGACATATAGAGTCAGATAAAATATCGATCGATAGAAAAGCATTGCATTCGAAGGACCACAAAGAAGGACAGTAAACAGAAACAGGGATGTTAATTTCAATTTAATTGAAAAGGAAAATACCTGTTACCAAGCATTTCATGCAAACTAATGATAATCTCTTCTTCTTCTTTGGTGAAGTTCCCTCTCTTGATGTCCGGCCTCAAATAGTTCGTCCATCGAAGCCTACAACTTTTCCCGCACCTCAAAAGACCTGAAGAGTACAAACAACAAAACAAGCCTTATGAGCATCGGATGCGGCTAAACGAAAAACATACAACAGTTAAAGCAATTTAAAAGGAAAGACAGCACGAATCCGGCACAAAAAGTTTTATTCATGGCATTATTTGTGCATCTAATTAACAATGGTTGACAACTGATTGCAAAACTTCATCAAATCTTTCATAGAACCTCGCTTTACTACCGACCTCATTGTCAACGGAGTTTGTACTCACCAGCTTGTTTGGGGAGAGCTCGCCAGTTGCCATGGCCATATGTGTTGATGTAAGAGATGAGGATTTGATCTTCTTGTTGTTCCCATGGCCCTTTCTTTAGTCCCATTTTCTCACAACAAGGAGCTCTCCCCATGTTTTAATTATTTTGCTCTAGTGTTTTCACTCTCTTATGAAACAGCCTTGGGCTATTTATTGACCAAAATCCCAACGTCCATCAAATATTTAGTCAAGAGCACACCCAGCAATTTCTGAGAAGGGAGCAGTATTTTATAAGATAGGACTTTTTTTTTTAAAATTCTTGAAAGTTAACTATGGTCATAATGCAAGTCTTAAAGTAAAAAATTTGCTTTATTATTAAATGTTAGAAGAAGCACACCTTAACTTCTGTGATGTACTTGAAATCATACTTTGATCTTGTTGCCGATCCCTGCAGAAATCAAATCAATAAACTCCGACATCCGGTGGCATCATCGTTCGCCGGAAGTTGTTTCCCTCTCAATATTAATGGAAACAAAGGAAAATTGTTACCTTGTTGGAGAGGTTTGAGACAAGGGGAGCCGTTGTCGGCTTTGTTATTTGTGATTATTATCAAGGATTTTGTCAAAAGCAAGAAATAATAGTCTTATTTCCGATTTGGGAGCTTCTGGTGAAATTCTTAATCTTTATTATGTTGATGATACCTTCATATTTTTTAAGCCTGATATTGATCATTTACTGCCCTCAAATTCATATTTAATATGTTTGAGTTTGCTCCGGGGCTCAAGATTAATTTTTCTAAAACATCAATCTTGATGGTGGAAGGTTCTGAAGAGTTGCAGGACTTCTTAGCTACAACTTTCAACTGCAAGAAAGAAAATTTTCCTATTCAATATTTGAGTCTTCCTCTGAAAGTGAGCATCCTTGCTAAGTTAGATTGGTACCCTTTCATTGAGAAGTTTGATAAAATTCTTACTGGGTGGAAATGTCATATTCTAAGATTAATTTTGATTAACTTGGTGTTGAATACATTACCTCTTTATATGCTCTCAATTTTTCTTGTCCTTAATTAGGTTATTAAGAAGATTAATTCTATTAGGTGGGCATTTTTATGGGGTGGTTCTGATTCCATCTCATCAATCAAATGCTTGGTTAATTGGAATTCTGTATGTAGGAGTAGAAGTGAAGAAGGACTTGGTATCATAAACATGAAACAATTTAATCTAGTTTTGCTGGAAAAATGGAGATGTAAATTATCGATAGGTTGTGATGATCCTTGGGCAAGACATGTGATTGCTAATTATTATCAAAGAAGAATTCCATATGATCTATCTCTTTGTATTTCATTTAAATGCTTCTATTTTTGGAAAGGTGTTTTGAAAGATGATTCGAAGTGGAAAGACGGTATATCATAAATTTGTGGGAATGGGTTTCCACTAAGTTTTGGAAATATGCATGGTTAAGTCTTCATTCCTTTAATCATCTTTTTCCTACTTTATTTAATTTGGCATTTGATAATGTCACCGCACAAGGCTTTTGATTATCTCAAACTTGGATTCGGAACCCTTTCTTTACAGATATAATTACAGAAGATCTCTCTTCTGAATTTCTAGTTTTCTCTTCTCTATTATCTACTGCAACCATCTCTTTGATCCCAGATAAGAAAAGATGGAAATTGTCCAACAACGGATTATACACGGTACTGTCAATGTATAAAGATCTAAATACTTGTGGAGTTTCATCGGTCCTTCTAAGTTTATCTGGGCCGCTAAAGTTCCTCTTAAAGTTAAATTGCTAATATGGTTGGTGGCTCGGAAAAGAATTTTAACTTTTGATCTTTTGCAAAAAAAGAGGCTTTCAGTTGTGCAATATGCATTCTCTTTGCTTTTCAACTGAAGAAAGTTGTGGACAAATTTTCTTTCAATGCAACTTCACAACAAGGCTTTGGGATTGGATATTATTCGCTTTGAATGTATCTTCTTCTCCTGAACCTTTTGAAAATTGCTGGAATGAATGGAGTAGAAGAAATACAACTGATAGTTTGAGGGTTCATTGGAGTTGTGCTGTCATTACTCTGTTATGGTGCTTATAGAAGGAAAGAAATCAAAAAAAAAAATTTGCGGTATCTCTAAATATGTTTTGGACATTCTTCAAAAAATGAAATTTCTCTTTCACTCTTGGCTAGAGGTTCTTGAATCATCAACGCGGAAGTTTTAAACGAGACGTTTCTCGAGATTCTATTGTTTTTGTTGGAATTTATTAACGTTTGTGTTGCTTCTAGCATATTTAAGACTTTTCGATTTTGAATTAAGATCTACATTTTGTTACTTGTAATATTTGTAACTTTTATGTTTTCTTGATTAATAAAGTTTTTCTTGGGGGTAGGATCTCCTTGATCCTATCTATTTATCTCAAAAAAATAAACTCCGACATTGCACAACAAAATTTTACTAGGCAATGTGGACGAGTTGCTAAAAGCTACAGAGGAATTTTTAAAAGTTCCAAATTGTTATATTTTTTCATCTTCTTTAGTTTGAAGCTTTTGGTTGCTAAAAATGTTTATCGGATAATAGGAGCAAAATTTTAAGAAAAGACAAAAAAGATTTCAACCAAACTTTTAATGAGAATTCTAAATCATATCAATTGAGATAAATAACCAGAGAATGAAGTAAAAGAAATTTGAGTCAAAGTTTTAATCATAAATGAAAAACCTAAATCAAATCAATCTCAACACTTACCAAACCCTAAACCTACTAAATAGAATAGAAAGGCACTCTCATAGCAACAGACCAAACATTGGAATCCATGATGTCATGTCAAGTGGAAAGCCATGCATGTGATTGCATCATACTAATCAAGTAAGAGAGTGATGGACAATAACCTAGTGGTAAAATTTACTGCTCCGTGAAATGTTACCTGTTCGATTCCCAATTCCCATGAGTCTCGTATTCCACATAAAAATAATAAAAATAGATTATGCTCCTTTGTAGTAAGGCAAACGCTAAAAATAAAAAATACAAAAATTATTTTTTGGGAGTTTACTTATCCCCAAAAAAGAAGCTATATGACTTTATATTGTTGCTTACGAACTTAAAATATACTCGCTAAATATTTAACTGGTTCGTAATGGGTTTTGATAGACGTCGGAAACTCCCTCAGTTGTTGTCCTCCGTCGATCTGGTAGCGAGCGAGTTGAAGGGCTGTGATTTGAAGAGAGGGTGTGAATTTCAATGGGTTGGTGGTTGGTGGTGTCGCCGAGCTACCTGCAAAAGGAGTCCTGGGGTGGGAAGGCACCATAGGACCCTCTAACGATCAAGTTAGGACCGAAGAATAATTGGGCAGAGTAGCGGCGTACCGGATTAAGTCTGAGTTACCTGAATTGTCTGGAGAAGGGGTTTATATAAGGGTCGTATTGGAGCGAGTCGTTGTGGGGTCCTCACCTCCAGTCCGTCCACACGCCACGTTCACATTAATGGCGAGATACGCTCGCGTGAGACGCGGAACGTGGGGTGGTTGAATTAGTCATGGCGAGAGATGCGGAGTCGTTATGTAGAAGCTCAGTAAGGGGAAGTTGAGGAGGCTCGATCCGAGAAAGCTCGGGCTTTGAGTTACTGGTCCCGAGTTGGTCGAGATGGCAAGGAGGCTGAGAAAGCTCAGCTCTAGGATTGCTCGGAGGTGAGCTATTGACCAACGGTTGGTCGAAGGAGAAATGCACCAGGTGGAGGCCCCGAGAGGTCGGAGCCTAGTCCTCGGACCGAGCCTTGGTGACGAGGCTCCGAGAAATGTTCCCTTTGCATCATACTTATTCCAGTTCCGTAGCCCCCAGAAATCTAGTGGGCTTATGTCACGCCCCGCTTCCCAGTATACGGGCAGAAGACACGACGAGACCGCTATGTATTTACTCTGAAGTAAACACGCTGAGCGTAACTAAGCAATATAAGTAAAATGCACAAGAGACAGAGACAATAAATATAAATAAACATCAACTTTATTTATTCACATTCTTTTTACAATACATCTGAAAAATAAATACATAGAATGAAAAGTAATGCCTAAACAGTGGCATAACAGAAATGGAAAGTACTAAAATGAAATGTACAAGTATCTAGAGCTCCGGGTCGAAGGCTAGCCGATCCAAGTCCTCGCTAGTGGGCTCGATCGTCTGAAGGTCCGAATCACCTGAAGACATTCCAAAGAAGAAGAAAGAGAATGTCATCAGCGAACAAATCGCTCGGTAAAACCCATAAATAGACAAGAATGGGATAGACAGAATATAGAGTATATTGTTATAATGTTATATTTAGTGTTAACGCTGTTGTTTGTAGCTTGGTACAGAAGAGGCCAGTGTATACGAGAGGAGTCTCGTTAGACCAGAGACTACGGTGGATGGAATACAAGGAACCGTTCAGCCACAGTACAACGGCAATTGAATTCAGGTTAGAAGTCTTAGTGGTTGCAGTCTCGTGCCACTTCTAACACCTTCCGTACCAATCTACCCCTTAAACCCCGCGATATCTTGATTGTATTGTTTGTACTGTTTTGTCTTGTATTATAGATTGTATAGATGGATGACTTGCCGAAACCATGATATCAGTAAATGGATGTAACTGGAGAATCATGTAGATGGATGTATATCCATGGTTCGGTTTGGTTAAGTTGTATAGATTGAATATGTGGATTCATAGATCCACGTTGAATTGAAGTTTGATACTTGAATCATATTCAAGTCAGATTGATTATATTGAGATTCGGTTTGAGTCAGAAAATTAGAAAAGAAATTGAATCCTGAATTAGGTTTTGGTGTTATCGGTAACCGCTGCACATGGACGGCAGGATTTGTGTCTTTTTCAAAGACGATTGCCGTGTTGATAACATCGTTTGTTAAGTTGTCTACCTTAAATAGGCAAGCACCCATATCTCCGGTTCCCTGAGGCTCAAGAGACCGGTCCCGCTTAAACCTATGTTTACTAGGGTCTTTATTGTAATTTAGTATAACTTGAGGGGGGTTTTATGTAAAAATAATTTTGTATAGTTTTCAAAATACACCTAAAGTATTTTATTATCGTCTTTAAAGTTTTCATGGATGTATATTTTATCAATGTGACATTTCTAGTGAATAAAACCTAATTTCATAATATATGGTATTTATTTCTAATATTGGAATTGAATGGTATTTTCTTGTAAATAAGATGTTTATCTTGAATTTTGGAAATGTGGAATATTATAAATATTAAAAATAGATATTTTGATATTAATTACATATATATTTATTCATTAAAAATATAATTTTTATTTATAATAGAAATCACATTTTCTATAAAAAAAAATGTATTTTTAAATCTTTCGAGATCGTATGCTCCTTGCGGAGGTCTGCATCTCGCACTACTAAGTCCGAGGATGTGTGATAATCCACACCATCCCGAACGGGTTCCCCGAAATGGGTTGTGGCGGCATATTGCAAAGATTTGTTAAAAATACATATCTTATAGAAAAAGGTTTTTATAAGTTGGAGGTAGTTTTGTGTAAAATCGTATTTTCCTAAAACTATGTTCCCAAATATCATTGTGCTATGTTACATATGAGTATTTTGAGGAGGTAGGTCATTCCCTCGTGAACTATCTAAAGGTATAGCAAGGGTTAATGATGTTTTATGTCGAAACTAAATTATATGGTATTTTTCTGTAAAAGTGCTATAAAAATTGAAATATAAATTCTTTTGATATGAAACTTGTCAATATGTTTTGTTAATGTTTAATGATCATGATGGGAGAGTTTGGTATTTTTGTGTTTAATAAAAATATGATTTTTAAGGAAAAACCGAATCGGAAGTCGGATTAACTCCACTTCCGTCGGGTTTTCGAATTTTAAATTTTTAGAATATTAAAAATAAAGGGAAGAAGGGACTTACGGGATTAGAGCCAAGAGAAGAGGAAGAGGAAGGTTGGGGAAGCACTGGTGCGTCGTTTCGTCGCCGGAAACTCCTCGGATCGCCGTCGGAAGTATGCCGGAGCTTCGCCCTTTGCTAACTCCACTTGCACACAAAAAGTCTATGGAATTTTCTTGAGAGTTTGGACAGAGATTTGGAAGTGAGGAGAGGTGATTTTAAGTGTGGTATTTATAGGAAAAATTAGGGTTTAGGGTAGATGAAAGGGTGTGATAGAAAATTGTATTTAAAAAATTAAAAGGGGTGTTTTAATTCTCTGTTTAATTTCAGAGATTTTAAATAGTGCAGGGGGAGTGGGGTAGGCCAAAATTCACTGGAAGTTCAAGAAAATTTGGAATCGGGCTGACTCGGGCCGCTGGCGGCGGCCGATTCACCCGAGTCACCTGCCCGAGTTGGCCGAGTCGGGCTGAGTCAGGTTGCCACATATCCCCTGATGCTGTGTCTTGACTCATGGACCCATTTGTTTTATGTGTGACTCTTGGTTTTTACGAGTTATGCATGTGTAGACTCTTGGGCTTCTAAAATGATTAAAAGAAAACCAAAAAAAATAATGTGGCTGATGGGATTTGAACTCTGGTGCTTTAGTTCAGCAGTGCAAGGTCTTACCAGTGAGCTACAAGCTCCTTGTCACGCCCCGCTTCCCGGTATACGGCGAAGGGGACGCGACGAGGCCGCTACGTATTTACTCAGAAGCAAATACGCTAAGCGTAACTAAGCAATATAAAAGAAAATACACAAGAGGTAAGGTATAATAAAAACATCAACTTTTATTTATTAACATTTTTTTGTACAATACATGAAAAGGAAATACAACTGAAATAAAAATGATGCCTAAACAATGGCATGGCAGGAAATGAAAAGTACTGAATGGAAAATGTACAATGAAACTAGAGCTCTGATTCTTCAGCAAGCTGATCCAAGTCTTCTGCAGATGAATCGATCTCTGTCAGGTCCAAACCACCTGACGACATTCAAAGAAGAAAGAAATAGAATATCGTCAGCGAACAGATCGCTCGGTAAGTCCCAAAGATAAGGAAGAAGTAGAAAAGAAGAAAGAGAGAGAGAGTAGCTTTTAATGTTGTATTATATTGTTGTAATGTTGTATTAACGTTGTTGTTTGTAGCTTGGTACAGAAGAATGCCAGTGTATACGAGAGGGGTCTCAGTATGCTAGAGACCAGGGCAAATGGAAGTACAAGGCTCCGTTATACAACCCGGAACAACGGCAATTGGATTCATGTTAGGTGTGTTAATCTTACCTTCTCGTGCCACCTTTAACACCTTCCGTACCAATTTACCCCTTAAACCCCGTAGTGTTTTATTTGTATTGTTTTGTACTGTAAATTGTATTGAATGTATAATTGAAAGACTGACTAAAACCATGATATCAGTAAATGGATGTAACCGTAGAATCATGTAAATGGAATAACTGGAGAACCATGTAAATGGAATGTATATTCATGGTTCGGTTCGGTCAAGTTGTATAGATTGATAATTGGATTCATGGATTCATGTTGAATTGTAATATTGAAGATTGTAGATTGTACTTGAATCATATTCAAGTCAAATATAATCAGACTCAAACCCGAGTCAGACAATTAGAAATGTAAATCGAAGTCTTAATTAATTCTTACCTATAATTTGCTAGGGTCCTTAGGGAAATTTATAAAACCTGAGAGGTTTTTATGTAAAAACACTTTTATATACTTTTCAAAATACACCTTAAGTATTCGTTATTCGTATTTAGAGTTGTAATGAAGGTGGATTTTATATTGTGATATTTCTAGTGAAAATATCCTAATTTCATAAATAAAGGTATTTATTTGTAAAGTTGATTTATTTGGAATTCATAGTATTTTAGTGTAAAATTTATTCTTGTGATTTTTAGAAAAAGGTGGAATATTTATATCATAATAAAATAGGTACTTTAATGATAATTATACATATATTTATACGAAAATAATATATATATATATATTTTATATTCTAAAAATCTCATTTTCTTAAGATGTCGCATTTTAAATCTTTCGAGACCGAATGCTCCTTGCGAAGGTCTGAATCTCGCATTACTAAGCCCGAGGATGTGCGATAATCCGCACCATCCCGAACGGGTTCCCCAAAATGGGTTGTAGCGGCACTTTGCAAAGATTGTATAAATACTAAATCCTTTAGAAAACAGTTTTATGAAGTAAATGGTATTTATTTGTAAAGATGTCAATTTTCCGTATTCTATGTTCTAGGGTCTCTTAAGTCAACTAGACTATTCCTAACTGGTCCAAATGACAAGTTGTGAGATGCCTCAAATCGCCTCTTCACCGCCAATTATGGCCAGGTAAGTACAAGTGAGAAAAGGAGGGATCCGCTCACGAATCACCGTGAGACGGGCCTTTTAAAGTTATCTTTCTCACTTGCCTAGCTTAGACACCACAAACTCAGGTTTATATAAACGACCGATGTCCACAACTTATCGTATTTTCATAATAAGATGTATTTATTTAAAAGTGTATCAACTCTAACTCTTTTAGAAATAGTTTTATTAAGTGTATGGGATTTAAATGTAAATGCTTGTTTTCTCGTATTCTAAGGTTTCAATGGTATCGTGTTAAGTTGTATGTAAGTGTGTGAGGAGGTAGGTCGTTATCTCGTGATCTACTTTAAATGTATAACAAGTTTGATGGGTTAAATGATGGATTGAAACAATGTGGTATTTAAGTGAAAAAATACGATAGTTTGAGAAAGCTATCATTTCATGTGATGAAATTTGTTCAAATTGTTTAATTAGTGTTTAATAATCAACATGAGGAAGTTTAAGAATGATTGTATTAGTGAGAAGTGGAATTTTATAGAAAACCGAATCGGAAATCGGATTTGTTCCGATTCCGTCGGGTTTTGTAATTTCGTATTTTTCTTGAATAGGGAAGAGAGATAGAAAGGGACTTACGGGCTTTGATTATAAAAAGGAGTGAGGGGGGACTAAAGGGATTGCTGATGCGTTGCGTCGTCGCTGGTAGTTCCTAAAAACGGTCGCCGGAATTTCCGCCGGAATTTCGTCGGAGCTTCGCCTCGAGCTTGTTTTCAAAGTACACAACTCTTGAAAATTTTTTGAGAGAGTGGGCTCAGGATTTTGGGATGAGAGGGTAGTGTGTAGGGTTGGTATTTATAGGGTTAGGCTAGGGTTAGGGTAGATGAAAAGTTTAAAATAAAAAATGTGATAAAATGTAATAAAAATGTAATAAAAATGTATTAAAAGTGGAGTAATTAGGGGTTTTAAAGAGCTCTGGAAATGGTCTGAGGCTGAAATTTTGCAGGTGCATAGGGAATATGAAAAGACACAACTTTCATGTTGGGGCCGTCGCCGGAATCGGCCGACTCGGCCGTGATTCGGTCTGAGGACTGAGTCAGACCGAGTCAAGGCCGATTTGGCCGAGTCCCGGCCGAGTCAGGCATCTGGGATCCCCCCCCGACGGTTCATCTAACTCCTGAAAATGTTACATCTTTGGATGTAGTGGGGTTTTTGTGAGATATGCACATGTAAACTCTTGGTATTCTAAAGGTTTTAAAAAAATCAATATTAAAAATAATATGGGGTATGGGATTTGAACTCTGGTGGCTTGGTTCAGCAGTGCAAGGTATTACCAATGAGCTACAAGCTCCTTCTTGTAATTATGGAGCTAATTAATTATTTAAAGTAATAACAGTAAATGTATATACCCCAAGTATACATTAATTTTAAAGCAAATTTTTGTACACTAAAAATGGAGTTGTTACATTCTTTTAACTTGTAATTAAAAAGCAAAATAATTACTTATAACTTGTGCTCAGGCTAAATTACTCCTTTATTGAATTTTTGAATTTTTTTTGTAAAAACTTGTATTGGAAATTTGGGGTTGTTACATTCCTTCTTGCTGTTTAAAAGTAAATTAAATACTTATAGTACTCACAGGAAATGTAAACACTCCAAGTATATATTAACTTTAAATCAATTTTATGTATACAAGAATTAGAGTTGTTACAGTCTACCCTCCTTACAAAAATTTCGTCCTCGAAATTTACAATTTATTTTAAGGACTAGTTTACAAATAGGTGAGGATATCTTGCACGCATCTCATCTTCCCTTTCCCATGTCGATTCTCCTGAAGTGTTTTTTCTCCATATCACTCGAACTAAGTTGACTTCCTTGTTCCGAAGTGACTTCACTTTTCTGTCCAGGATCTCCACAGGTTGTTGCTTACTAGATAAGTCGGGTTGTACAGTGAGTTCGGAATGATCGAGAATGTGGCTGGGTCACTTACATACCTTCTGAGTTGGGATATGTGGAATACGTTATGCACTCCTTCCAATGAAGGTGGAAGTGCTAAGCGATAAGCCACTTCACCGACTCGTTCGAGTATGTCGAACGGTCCAATGTATCTTGGACTAAGCTTACCCCGTCTTCCAAATCGAATCACTCCGCGGTTTGGAGATATACTCAGAAATACACGATCTCCTGGCTGGAACTCTAAATGACGACGCTTTGCATCAGCCTAGTGCTTCTGTCGATCTTGGGCTATGCGCATTCTTTCTCTGATAGTACGAACCACATCAACAATTGCTACTATCATCTCAGGTCCAAGGAGTTCCCTATCACCGATGTCGTCCCAAGTTAATGGCGATCGACACTTCCTTCCATAGAGTGCTGCAGAAGGTGTCATTCCTATGCTTGCTTGGTAGCTGTTGTATGAAAACTCCACAAGATGTAGGTGATCTTCCCACGGTCCTCCGAAGTCCAACATACATGCTCTGAGCATATCCTCCAAGATCTGAATAGTTTGCTCAGACTGACCATCAGTTTGTGGATGATAAGCCGTGCTGAAGTTCAAACTTGTTCCCAAGCTCGCTTGCAGACTCTGCCAAAATTGTGATCGGAATCTTGTGTCACGATCGGAGACAATGCAGACCGGTACTCCATGAAGTCTCACAATTTCCTGTATGAGTTCATGGGTATCAGAAATAGTACATTATGAAAAGTTTAAATCTTAAGTAGATTCTTACCTCCTGTTCCCCTCCGAATGGCGGTCAAGACAGGGACGCCTTGCCTGAGATTCGGGGCAGATGCTATTTGGTTTTATCCGTCCACCTCTCCGAAGATGCCAAGTTGATTTATGGCACCGTGTATCGGAGGTTTAGACGGATGCGGCCGATGTAGCAGACTTCGTCAGATTCCCCCTCGCTTGAGGGGTTTTTGATTGTGGGGATGCTCTTCCCTGCAGGCGCAAGCCCCTGCAGTTAATTACGCTACCGCATCGCGGTAGCAACTTTCTCCTTCTCCAGAATTTCACTTCGTGTCGTGGGTGTTTGTTTTGTTTGTGGTTGCCCGTGGATTGTATACGGAGACTAATTTATGTCGTTGCCCATAGGACGTGGATTAGTCCAAATCCGTATTTTCTTAGATTTGGTTTTGGGGTTTTGGTTTGAGGATACGTTAGCCATGTTTGAGGCTAAGATCAACTCAAACGTTTGTTAAGGATACGTTAGTCTAGTTTGAGACTAAGATCAACTTAACGGGATCGTTTAGATCCGACAAAAGAGCGTTTGGGCTCTATTGTTCCAGTTTAGGGACATAGTGGTCCATTGCATGTATGGCCATCGGACCCGTCACCTCTCTGACGACGTTGAAGGATTACAACGACAGATGTCGGAGGAGTTCAGAGATGTACCCTTGAACCAAAGTTGATTGGGGAATCTATAGTCCAATTTGGGACTAAAGTCTGTTTGAAGGTTTAAGGACACGTTAGTCATATTTGAGGCTAAGATCAACTTAAACGGGATCGTTTAGATCCGACAAAAGAGCATTTGGGGCTCTATTGTTCCAGTTTAGGGACATAGTGGTCCATCATTCCCGTTTTGGGGACAAATGTCAGTTTAAGGACGCATTAGTCCATGAGTTTAAGGACCCCACAATCCATATTAATGTGTGGTTGTCGGGACCCGTCACCTCTCTGAAGACGTTGAAGGATTACAACGATAAATATCAGAGGAGTTCAGAGATGTACCCTTGAACCAATGAGTTAGTTGAAAGAGCAGATGTGCTCAGTTCAAGATGATTTGAGGACTTATGGCCAGTTTGGGCTAAGTCCAATTATGTTTGAAATATTGGCCCTTTGGGCCATTAGACATTTGTCTGGGTTCAGCCCCTCGTCATTCAGCAGTGTTAAACAGAGGTTTGGGGGCTCTGACAACATTTTGTCTTTGATTTCCTCAATTTTGAGATTCATTTGGAGGAGGGACTTTTGCCTCTGGAAAATTAGCTAATTTGGCTAAAAGTAGTGTTAAACACTTAGAGAACAACAGTGTTAAACACTGAAGATAGAACTCTCAAATTAGTGTTAAACACTAAAAGACAATCAGTGTTAAACACTGAAAATATAATCTTTAATTTAGTGTTAAACACTAGAAACAATCAGTGTTAAACACTGGAAATATAATCCCCAAATTAG
This sequence comes from Agapanthus africanus, assembly GCA_030015575.1. Taxonomy (NCBI): domain Eukaryota; kingdom Viridiplantae; phylum Streptophyta; class Magnoliopsida; order Asparagales; family Amaryllidaceae; genus Agapanthus; species Agapanthus africanus. Next base: position 104,092,295 of record JASDDO010000019.1, read on the forward strand.
TGTTAAACACTAAAGACAGAGGGGTCACGTGTGGACACGTGAGAGCGCCCAAAGGGGGGACCAGATCCCTTTTCTTCGTTCTGCAATTAAGTGTTAAACACTTTTCATTTCCTGGCCATCACGTGTGGGCACGTGATAGGCATTCATTCATTGGATATTAAAGGGATTTGTTAGGGGTCACGTGGGGACACGTGAGGGCGCCCTAAATGTGGAGCCAGATCTCTTTTGTTTTATCCTCAAATCTGCGAATAAGTGTTAAACACTTAGCTTTCAGGCCATCACGTGTGAGCACGTGAGGCATCTGAAGATGGGGCCAGATTTCCTTTTACTTTGTTCTGCAAATAAGTGTTAAACACTTTTGATTCTCTGGCCATCACGTGTTGGCACGTGATGAAGATTTGTGCACTGATTATTAAAGCATTTATCAAGGGGTCACGTGGTAACACGTGAGAGCGCCCAAAGCCAACATTTCCTTTGTTTGTATTCTCTCTGTTTTGGAAGTCACGTGGGAGCACGTGAGGCGTTGCCTCAGAGCTTCTTTTCTTCAGGGATCTTTTCAAGGGGCACGTGACCCTAGTTCTTTTCGTGAACAGAGATCTTTTAAGTCTTCTTATTTTAAGAATTGAATTCTCTGTAGGGTTAAACCCTAATTATGATTTTGGAGGAATTAAATTCCTATTGTGAAAGAATTAAATTCTTATTTAGGGTAAAACCCTAATTTCTTTTTAAAGGAATTAAATTCCCAGATATGTAAAAGAATTAAATTCTTGATTAGGGTTAAACCCTAGTTTCATTTTAGGAGGAATTAAATTCCTGTGAGTTTGGGAGAATTAAATTCTCAAAACTCAATTCTCCCCGTAAATTTCGGATCTGCATGGCAGGATCTCATCCCGATGAGAATTAAATTCTCAACCTATGGGGAGATGTGCTTCTGCAGATCTTCAACTAGGGAAAGAACTAAGTTCTTTGTGCAGAAGAGTTAAACTCTTGGATTTGGAGAATTAAATTCTCTTTTTAAAGTTTTGATTCCCTTTCTTTTCTCACCTAGGGTTTTCTTTGTTGAGAATTAAATTCTCCTCTCTTTTCTTCTCTCTTGAGAATTAAATTCTCCTCTCTCTGTTCTTCTCTCCAAAAAGGTCCCCCCTTTTCTTCTTTTCTTGGCTCCTATTTATAGGAGAAAGAAAAGAATCAATTTGTTTTGTGAATCTTTCATTGAAAGATTTTAATTGATTTCATAATTAATATGATCCTTTAGATTACACAATGAATTTTATTCACCGTTGGATTTTAAATTCAAAGATATTATGTTTGTTATTTCTGGTGAGATTTAGGGGAAATCTTTCCTTGTCTAGGATTTTTCCATAAATTGGTGATATTTAATCATCCTTGGATCTTTAATCCAACTGTCCCCATAATCCTTTTCCATTTGGAAAGATTTAGAAAACTTTAGAATTTTAATTCTATTAATCTGTAAGGCTTTCGAAGCCAGTCATGTGCTGACACGTGACCCTTGGTCACGTGTGAGCACGTGACCTCCAATTGAGTCATCTTCTCAACGTTCATTCACGCTTCAGTTTTAACCATCACGTGTCAACACGTGACCATTGGTCGCGTGTGAGCACGTGATACCTCATTGAGGTAACTTCTGATTTTTAATCAGGGAACAGATTTTAGAATTTAATTCTATTCATTATTTTAGAGGCCTTAAGAGCCCATCACGTGTCTGCACGTGACCCATGGTCACGTGTGAGCACGTGATGCCCCATTGGGGTCTTTTCTGAGCTTTTATTATATCTTTTAACTCCTCCAGCGGGTTCTTAAAGGTCCATCACGTGTGGACACGTGATGCCTCATAACTTTTGATCCCGGATGAATTATGAGACTCATAATATATCAAATCGAAGGGTTTTTCGAGATGCTTCCAATATCATCAGAATTTAACAGTTCCTCCTTCGGGAGTTTATCAAAATATAGGCCGAAAGATACTGGTTCGCATTTCCTTAAGTATATCGCTGCCATTTGATGCCTTGGACTCTTTTGCGTAGAAATTTTTGGCGGGAACACCTCCATATACTTCTTTGCTAATGTCTCAATTGATTGGCCAACTCGAAATGGGATGAAGTGTGCCGACTTTGTGAGTCGATCTATAATAACCCATATCGCATCGTTACCCTTCGTGCTGCGAGGAAGTCCAGTCACAAAATCCATTGTGATGTGTTGCCACTTCTATTCTGGGATAGGTAACGGTTGAAGTAATCCAGCTGTCCTGTGATGTTCAGCCTTCACTTGCTGACACACTAAACATTTAGCGACGCTTCTGGCTACTTCACGCTTCATTCCATGCCACCATTAATTCTGACGTAGATCTTTGTACATCTTTGTACCTCCAGGATGTACTGAGTAGGGAGAGTTGTGAGCTTCTTTCATTAACTCTTCCCGCACAGAACCTTTTGATACACACAATCTACTACCATACCTCAAAGATCCGTGGGCTTATGTGGATGACACGTCATCTGCTACGTGCCGTGATCTAGGGAATCCCTACTTACAAGTATCATCATTAGCCTCCTACTCTCGTTCCGGCCTATTTATGGGTCGGATCGAGAGTGGTATACTCAGTCTTTTCTGTTCAGCTTGGGCCGAGGAATCTTCGTGGTAGGTTGTCCGGAAACGACATGGTGTTTGGCGGTTGTGTCTCCCAAGTCCACGTGGCATCCATCCTATGCCTTAATTTTCGTGCATATCCTCGATGATGTCGGTGGAAAGCTAAAAGAACGGCGTTATCATGGCGAAGTCGTTTCGTTTTCTCGGGTCGTCCTGGCGACGGGTCGATCGTCGATCTCGTGCCACGCGGCGGCATCTGGAGCGCGAATGTGAGACATTGCTTCGGCTGTTCAGATCCGCGTAAGAGGGATGCCGCCAATGATCGGCCGCGACGTGGCGTCGCATGGACCGTCAGATCATTTCTGCTGAGGGTATAAATAGGGGTGCCCCGCCTTCAGCAAATAATTCTGCTCCATTGAATTTTTAATCTCCCGATTGCTCGGCGCTCCTGATCTTAGGTCGGCTTCCAATCCCTTCGTCGACCTTTCCTTTTCTTGAATCAGGTCAGATGTCTTCCTCTGATCTCGTAGAAAATGTAGTTAGGGTAGAGTCTAGTGATGAGGCCTCGTCCTCTGACGCCGAGTCTAGTGAGTCAGCCGAGGAAGCTCTTCTTCTTCTGTGTCGGGTTCGCCCCCAAGAGGTGGCGATTCTTTTGTTCCCCAATGTCGGGGGGCCAAGAAGGTCCCTAACGTGGGCATCGAGAACTTTCATGATGCTGTCTCGGTGTTGAGCGGGAAGAGCGGGCTCACGGATATCCGGGCTCGCTTTCACTTTCCGACTGGCTATACGCTTCGTTTGGCCGGAAAGGATGAACGGGCGGATCAAGTGTGGGGCAACGAGATTTCCCTGTACTTGGAAGCGTTCCTCGAAGGAATGAGTCTATCATTTCCCCCCGAGATTTGTGAAGTCCTCCACCTCTTCCAACTCGTCCTGGGCCAGCTAGCTCCGAGATCATGGAGGATTCTCCTCGGGTTCTTGGTCCGGCTAAAAATTGAGGAGATCCCATAAATATACTTGCTAATAAATTTGCTTTATTCTTAAACCATTGTATTGCACATGTAGCTTTTAAATTTCAAAATCATTTTCACATGGAGGGAAAAGTGAGAGGGAGAGAGGAATTTGAAATTTATATTGAGAGAGGCAAATGGAGGGCAGAGAGAGAGGAGAGAGGAATTTGAAATTTATATTGAGAGAGAGAGGCACATGGAGGAAAGAGAGTTTTCTCTAGAGGAATTTGAAATTTTTATATTAAGAGAAAGAGAGAGAGAGGGCGGGGATTAGGTGGAAACTTGAAGTTTGGGAGAAGGATGAAGGAATTTTGTGATTTTTTATTTTTCCCTAAAAAATGAGGAAAAGACATGTGGCTTTTATCTTATTAAGCATGAGTTTGAGTTATAATAGTAGAGATGTTAGAAGAAGCCATAATGTGACACCTTAACTTTTGTGATGTACTTGAAATCATATTCTGATCTTGGATCCAGCCCTTGCAAAAATCGAACCAATAAACTCCGACATTCAGTGGCATCATTGTTCTCCGGAAGTTGTTTCGCTCTTAATATTAATAGAAGCAAAGGTAAATTGTTACCTATAATAACCGGTTCCACCTTGTACTTAAATCCATATTTGAATAAATATTTTTATAATAATTTCATGTATACTGCTCCTAATTATTTTTCCTGTTTAAATTTTCCTTACAGTATTTACTTTCCTAATAATCTTCATAATTATTTTCCTATTTTATCTAATTACCTAGACTCTAATTATATAATACCCAAAACCCAAACCTAAGCTAAACCCCAACCCGTCTCTCATTTTTCTTTTCCCATATTCTATAAGCCCAGCGCATTACCCTCACCCGACCTGACCTGACCTATCTCTCCTCCCCTCTTTTCTTTTCCTTCTCTTTTATTCTCTCTTCCCTATTTCTCTTTAAAACCCAACGGCTCCCTTTTCCACCTTCCTCGCCACGTCGCCCTCGAGACCCGCTCTTCGCCAACGACCGCGACCTCGCCCTCAATCCCAACTTCTCGAGATGCCCTCCTCCAAATCCTCCTTCCCTCAACGTCTCTCTCACTCTCTCTTAGTCTCACACACACTCTCTCTCTAGCTCACTCCACCTTGTCCAACTCAAACCCCGAGCTGCTCTCCCTTACCGGCGACCATCTCCCACCATGCCGACAATCACCCAGCATCACCATAGACCACCTTCCATCGACCGAGACCTTCACAAGCAGCGCCTTCATCTTCATCATCACCACCGCATCACCCATCTCTCACCCCGAGCTCCACTGCCTAAGCACCACGCCGGCCACCTCCATCGTCGAGCCCTCCATCCATCGCCGGCGAGCTCCTCGACCTCGTCACCACCAAGCTCCGCCCTCTTTCTCTTTATCACTCTCTATCTCTCACTCCCTCACCTTCTATCTCTCTCTCTAACTTACCCACTCTCAAACCCACCGCCGGCGACCACCTCATACCACCGGCGACATCCCCACGGGAGAGCCGCTCACCGCCAACGCCACCCCCATGAGACCGCTGCCACCGCCAGCTTCCCCTGCAACAGCAACCTCCTCCACCTTCGACCCAGCTGCATACTTCACCTCCGGCCACCCGAGATCCCTGCCACGACCATCCCCGGTGACCTCGAGCACACTACCGCCAGCACACTACCGCCAAGCCTCATCCCCTGAACACCACCGCAACCCATCATCAACACCACCTCACTGCCACCTCCTCTCTACCTCTTCACCACCAGAGCTCCGTTGCGACCACCGTCGAGGCTATGGCCATCACCGAGCCCCTCTCCTAGCTGCCGAGCTTCTCCACCCACCAAGAGTCACCGCCGTGCCCAACCCCTATGCCTCTTCATGCTAGGACCCGGCCACTGCGTTCCCACTGCATGCCCGCCTCCACACCACGACTGTGCCCACTACCACACCAGCACCATGCCCGGTAGTGCCCAACACCGTGTTCAGTAGCGCTCAGTACCGTACAATGCCTGAGTCACCACCTCGTCCAATACCGTGCCGCACCACCCACGTGCCCACTCCCGTGTCGCGCCGTGCCACACCTGTACTATGCACAGAGCCAAGACCGTGCGCAGTACTATGTCACGCCCGCATCGTCGCCACGTCCACTACCGTATCACACCCTCGTTGCCACCGCATCCAGTACTGGGTCGCCACGCATCACTCACGCACCACACACCATGTCCAGCATTGCGTCGTCTCATGTTTTGAGGCAAACCCTACACGTTGAGTCTCTTCTATATCAGCGACCCAAGACAAGTGGAACCCCCTAACCTTGCTATATCATGCTACTATAATTTACAAGTTAATATTAGATAAATAGAGGTATTTGTGCGTATATGTGCGCGTGTGTATATCTATGTAGCGTTAGGTTATAATTGAATACGGATATATTGAATTATCGTGTTGATTGTGTTGAATCGAACCCCGCTCGGGTCTATTGATCGTATGGATCTCATTTTAAAATTTATATGAATAAATAGTGGTCGACCGATACACATATACACATACTAAGGGTTCGATATATAACCCTAACCGAAAACCCTGTTTAAATTGCTCATATCTTGTGATCAATAGTTTCAATTCCTTGTTAACTGATATCTTGTAGAATTTTAGACATAAAAGATTGACGTTTATATCATGAAATGGTACCCCTAATAGGCAGCATTAAATCTGGAAATTTTTGTGCTCGTCGCTTTATTAAATTCATCGTAAATTAAATACAATTTGAAACATGATATTATAGGTCTCATATCGAAGCCAACTCGATAACGTTTAACCCTCTATAAATATTTATTTAATATGGTCAGGTTATGATATGGGAAAAGCGAGAGAAATACGGTTCTGGACTGTAGTCCAGAGCAGTATTTTATGTTAATGCCTATTTTGAAACACCTATTCATCCCTGTATAAATCTTGACAATAAAGTGAACATATCTCGACACTAAAGTGAACATATCTCCTAGTGCATAGAGGATATTACTGATATGTTTAATGTGCTAGAAACCTAACAAATAGAGCTAGGTTTTGTTCAACTGGAGAAATACTTGAATCTAAACACAATATGTAGTAAACTGCGCGTGAAACTACGCGTGAAGTTGAACTTCCAGTTCTGAAACTGTAATTCCAAGAACTAATCGCTGATTTAAAATGATGATAAATCCTTAACCTGAAAATCTATTGATATAAAACCAATTTTACTGCTTAGACAATCAAATATAATTCATATGCCTATCATATTGTTTTGCTCAATTCTGCACGTGTGATTTATAGTAAATTTTGCAAGTCATATGATACTGGCTGCCATATTTTATTCGTATCATATTTGATTGCATTCTTATCATATCATGTAACTGTTATACCCTCATTGAATAGTGGTCATATATATTGATATCCTAGTACAACAACAACAACAACAACTGAGCATTTTATCCCAAGCATATGGGGTAGGCTACATGAACCAACATGAGAATCACGCCGGGTCCAGCACATGAATCCTCTGTCTCCACTCACTTCTATCGAACAATATACTTTCATTGAGTCCTTTGGCAACCATATCGTTTCGTGTCACCTCCATCCATGTTTTCTTCGGTCTCCCTTTTTCCCTTTTGCTATTGCCCATATCGAGAGTATCTATTCGTCGAACCGGTGCTTCCATAGGTCTGCGTCGCACATGACCAAACCATCTTAGCCGGTTTTCCCGCATCTTCTCCTCCACAGGTGCTACACCAACTTTTGCACGAATATCCTCATTTCGCACCTTATCTTTTCTAGTGTTACCGCACATCCAACGAAGCATGCGTATCTCCGCTACTTGCATCTTCTGTGTATGATACTTCTTAGGAGCCCAGCATTCTGTACCATATAATAAGGCAGGCCGAATAGCGCTCCGATAAAACTTCCCTTTCAATTTTAACGGAAAGTTACGATCACACAAAATCCCTGTTGCACTCCACCATTTCAACCAACCAGCTTGGATCCTTTGATTAACATCACTATCGATCTCCCCATTCTTTTGGATGATGGAACCTAGATATCTAAACTGGTCGCTCGGTGATATCTCTTTCCCTTCCAATGTTATACCAATATGGTTTTGACTTCTCTGGCTACTAAATTTGCAGTGCATATATGCTGTCTTGGACCTGCTCAATCTGAATCCCCGAGATTCCAATGTTTGCCTCCATAATTCCAATTTGGCATTAACCCCTGCTTTCGTCTCATTTACTAGAACAATATCATCAGCGAATAGCATACACCAAGGTACCTCATCTTGGATAGTTCTAGTAAGCTCATCCATCATGATGGTAAACAGGAATGGACTTAATGCAGATCCTTGATGTAAACCAATAGTAATCGGAAAATCACTCGTTAAGCCGCCGCAAGTTCTGACATTTGCCACTACTCCATCGTACATATCCTTGATTATGTCAATATACTTGACGGGGACCCCCTTCTTCATCATTGTCCCCCATAATACTTCTCTAGGTACCTTGTCGTACGCTTTTTCTAAATCAATAAATATCATATGCAAATCTCTTCTCCTCTCTCGAAAACGCTCGACAAGTTGACGAAGCAAATGAATAGCCTCTGTCGTCGATCGTCCAGGCATGAACCCAAACCGGTTCTCTGTTATCTTAATATCCTTCCTTAGCCTGTGTTCAATCACTCTCTCCCAAAGTTTCATGGTGTGACACATCAGTTTTATTCCACGGTAGTTTGAGCAACTTTGAATGTCACCCTTGTTCTTGTAGATAGGTACAAGGATACTTTTCCTCCATTCATTTGGCATCTTTTTTGTCTGCTAAATCTTATTAAACAGATCTGTCGGTCATTTAACGCCTATTTCTCCTAAACATCTCCAAATCTCGATAGGAATCCCGTCAGGACCAACCGCTTTTCTTAAACCCATTCTGTTCAAACCTTCTTTAACCTCAGGAAGTGATAAGTGTTAGTAATTGATATCCTAGTAACGGTTTTAAATTACCAAGTGATAAGTGTTAGTAATTGGATTGTGGCAAGTACGTTAGTGTAAAAGCGTGATTGAATAGTGGAAGTGACACGTACTTATACACAATCAGCAGAACCATTTAATTATTGCATTTTCGACGTTTATGGGACATATATAACTGTAACTATAACTGGTATAGGACGGATATGGAACCACTTATATTAGTGCCATACGTGAGACATCGAGGACTGTCTACTTATCTTGGATACCAGTCGAGACGTGCTTGATGGAGACCCTGTCTCCAATTCTCGTGTACACTTGTCATGGTCGGTGTTTGATGTATACCGTGGGGTGTGGGATAGTTTGAGTGTGAGTTCGATCAACGGAATCTCAGAAGTCCCATTGCCGGCATATTTCGTGATTTCTTGATATTGTTACTGATCGTGTTACTTAGTCTTACTGATCGTGATTCGGGCCCATATTTCCTTGCCCCTGGGGCTTACCCTTAGGTTAGGAATACTCCTGCGATGGTTGACGCTCACACTCGGACTGACGATAGTTTTAAAGATATGAACATTGCATTGATTACTGATTCGATACACATGCTTTACTGTTTACCTGTACCGGTTATTTCATACTCACGTCATTACTCTATGCTTACTGCTTCATGTTTATCATCATTGCGCGCGCGCGCGCGCACACACACACACATATTGCTATTGTGTCGCTCTGACCATCAGAGTATGCATGCTCAGAGTGAGAAGTGGACTTAGCCCGGATCAGGACCTACCTAACCTCGAGGATATTACGGACATCTAGATCAACGATGTCAGCGCTATCTTTCCTTTATTACTATCTGGTTAGTTATCTTTTTTGCTTGTATCATTTGCACTCTAATTCGTTTGGATATGATGGACTTAGAGACTGTATATCTCGTTTTCTGTAACACCCTAGTACGTTTATGCAATATAATTTGGTATTTTAAATCTTGCTTTAAAATTCTTTCATTCTTGTTGCTATTGGGTTGCGAATGATTCAAGTGGTAGTAGTCGTTATCCGACCCGACCCACATGTTTAGAACCCGATATGGTACAAGATTATATCTGAGATTTGCCAGTAAAGTGTATCCATGTGAATCTAGCATAATACCTATATTATATATTTAGATCTTTACATATTTATTTATAATACAAGATATAAATAAATAATATTTTTCTAACTGACTTTGCATGGCATATCACTTCATATCTTATTGTGGTTCTTATCTATTATGGTCAAATCCTAAAATATAGACAATAGAATATTTAGAAAATCTTTATGTATATTTATTTAAAGTTTATTTGGGGGTATATGTATTTAATACTAAATTATTGCATTATGGCCAAAATCTTTACGTATGTATTTTATTCTCAAAACTATATTTTTTGACTAGATTCGGGTAATATTTGGAGTGATTTGATATTATCTAGTTACCCTAATATTATATATATATATATATATATATATATATATATATTATATACTTTCATATAACTCTCTCTCCCCCCTCGTTCTCATCTCACCACCAGACCATCACCGTGCCACCACCAGGCCACCATCATGCTATCACCAGACCACCACCACGTCACCACTAGACCACCACCATGCCATCACCGTGTCACTAACAGATCACCACCGTGCCACCACCAGATCACCACCGTGCCACCACCAGACCACCATTATATCATCACCAGACCACCACCAGATCATGCACCATACCCAGACCAGACCACCATCAGACCATGCACCGTACCCAGACCATGCCATGGTCGTGTCATCACCGTACCTAGACCATGCCATAACCGTGTCTTCTCCGTACCTAGACCGTGTCACGCCATATGCCCTGCTCTTGAGCCACGCTGTCACGCCCCGCTTCTCAAAGTACGCTAAAGTGGGCATGTGACATAGCCAACCATGCTACCTGTGGATAGGAAAAATCCGTCCACAGTCACATTACGGCTGTGGAGATATCAAGAACAGGAAAGTAAACTAACTACCTAGTACATGTCCATAAGCCAGAGTAAAAGAATCAAGAGATAACAATATGCGGAAGCCAAAAGATACAATAAATGAAACACCTGGAGTGAAACTACGTACCGACAGGAATCTCACCGCTTGTCTAACAGCGGCAAAACTCCTAATCAGTCTGCAGCAAGGTTGAAGAATCTGGGCCATGCAAAACCCAGACGTCAGCGCGTCAAGTCATCAAGTAATAACATAGTAAACAGGAAATGCGAATATAAACATGAATAAAGCAAGGGTAACAATAATATAAATCAGAGCAGTACAGGATAGTGTGCAGTGGGTAAACTGGATTGTTCTATCAGGTTCTCTGTTCTAAAGTCTTTGAAACCAAATTGATGAATCATCGATGTAACTCAATAGTATCCCGTGCATGCCCGGGACCACGGTCAAGACTCTCGGGGCTGAATCCGAGACGTGCCGCTAGGCAGTAACAGGTAGCAGGATGGGCGAGTGATGTCCGCATCATCACTCCGGGGCTGGCCTAGCCCGTAAGAATGATCAGAACAGGTATCGAACTGTTGAGTTACAAGTCAGGTTTCACCTTTGATTTTCCCATACCCCCAAGTTATGTATGTCGAGTCAGGTATTCAGTAATCAAGAACTAATGCCAACACAGGATCAGGTAAAAGCAGGTTTGTCTGGATAGACAACAGGAACGGTCCATGAGGACTACATGTTATGTTTGTTAGCATTAGACACAAGATCAGGTAACAGGTAAAGCCATGGTACATCAGGTCAAGCCAGGTAATGTATAAAGGTGTCATGTCATGTCAAGAGTGTACGGTACCATGTCATGTCAAGTAGGAAGTGTAACAGGTCATGTCAGGAAGCACAAGATGTCATGTGGGTGCTCATAATCAAACTAACATAAGCATGTGCATAAATAAACAAGCATGAGTACTATCAGAACAATAAACTGGAACATGTAATATGATATGCAAATAGATATAATTTCAAGGATATGGATGCACAGTTATCGATTAGGGTTACATTTATAGTTTCAATATTAATTAGGATGCAATTTATTAAACATGGAGTGTTAATATCACATTATTATATAGTAATGTGATCTATGGATGCAATTATATGTATCTTAAATGCGATGGATGCAAACGGGTATCCGAAAAGTTATAAAACTATAAAATGGTAATGTGGGATGCACAACTAAGCAATATGTGATATAAATATTGATATAATAATATTAATATGGATAGCATATTCAAAACGATTAATAACTATAAAAGTGGTATTGATTAACCATGCACAAGAAAGTTCCGTTCAGAAATTCAGCGTCACCCTAATTTGTAAAATAGCTTAAAAATAACAAACGTTCTCCAAAAGGGACGTGTTTTATACCAAAACAAAGATAATTCAATAAGGTTTTCAGTTTTATAAGTATAAGCATCTCAGGTTGTCCCTACAAAAAGTTATGAACATTCGAAGTTGAAAGTTTGCTGCTGGAAATTCCCTGGACAGCAGTTTGGAGACATTTTCATTTACATTTTACGTTATTTAAACAATTTATTTTGCAAGTAAATATTTCATAGAGTTATAGTATTCTGAGTTAGCTTCGTAACGAACTAAAGAACGTATACTGATGATTTTTCTATGATTTATACTGAATTTTATAAGGTAAGGTGTACAGTAAATTTCAGATTTGTCATATCCGCTTTTTCAACGACGTTTCGTGTGTAAACTATAATATTTTCAAATATATAATATTATAAAATGCAGATTATAAACTAATTAAAGATAATAATAAGAAATATTACGACGATATATATTTTAATTGATATGGATGCAGTATAATGTAATCTAGTATGTCACAAGATAAGTTTTCATGATCTAGATTTAATATGATATAAACGGATGCAAACGGAACATCGAAACGTTATAAAATTAAACATGGGGCACTAGATTTAAACTATAGGTATGGTATTTATTTAAATAGGTATAAAATGAATTATATAGCATGTAGCAAGATTAACTTGCCTCGATGGGTCGCGAATCGGGAAAACGGAACGTTAACCGTCGGCGGGGAAAACTCGCGACGCACGGTTCGCGGAATGAACCCAAATGACGAACAAAGGAACCACACGGGTCGGGGTACCTCGCTGGAATGTCGTGAAGCATCACCGGCACGACGGAATTCCGGCAACAAAAGAACAGTTAAAAAAAATGAGAAACGAGACATGAAGCAAGAAGAGAAAGAATGATAAAGAGAAGTACGAGAGAATATATGAGAGGGAGAGAGAAAAAGTGGAGAGAGAGAGAGAGCGAGAGAGAGAGAAGAGGGAGAGAGAGAAAGTGGAGAGATAGAGAGAGAGCGAGAGAGAGAGAAGTGGGGCCCACGGGGTTAAAGGGGAGGTTGCGATTGGCTGAGAGAATAAATTGAGAAGGATATAAAAGATTGTACAAATATTATATGGTTAACTAAATTATATATGATGGTTTAAATATATTAAAATCTGGGATTTTGGCGCAAAGTAAAATATTTCCAAATCGCGCGCGGGTCGAGTCTAAAAATTTGAAATTGAAATAATAGAATTTTAGGCGGGATCCAAAATTTAAAATGAAGTGTTTTATGATCAAAAAGCATATCCCCAAAACGGACACACGTATGTGCACGTAGCCGTCCAAACTCGCCCGTTTCACTGAACGGGACGAGAACACGATGCACGGACGCTACAACAGGGTTAGGGGTGTCAAGCAGGCCAAGATGAATATTTTTAATTTTATTTTAGATGCCAAAAATTGTTATATGCAGAAATTAATTTCCGGGTAGAATTTACAATAATTAACCATCAAGCAAGATAAATGAAATAAGTGCCACACTACGTTCGAACGGTAACTGAAATTAGTAGCATTGGGCTCGGGTGTTACATTATACCCAACTACAAAAAGAATTTCGTTCTCGAAATTCCAAGAATACAAAGATAGATAACTACAAGAAAAGGTGAGGAAACTTCTGCCGGATTTCATCTTCTCGTTCTCAAGTGAACTTTCCATGCGAGTGATTACCCCAAGAAACAAGCACAAGAGGGATTACCATGTTCTTAAGAACCTTTTCCCTTCGATCCACGATTCCAATCGGTCGCTCCTCAAAAGTCAAGTCTTCTCGTACTGTTAGCTCCGAATGATCCAATACGTGTGTTTCATCTCGAACATACCTACGGAGTTGAGATACGTAAAACACATTGTGTACATTCGCCAAGGACTGCGGTAACGCTAAACGATACGCTACCTCACCAACACGCTCCAAGATCTCAAAGGGTCCAACAAATCGAGGACTAAGCTTTCCTCGACTTCCAAAACGAATCACCCCTCTAGTCGGTGATATCTTCAAGAATACCAAATCACCCACGGCGAACTCTAGAGGTCTTCTTGACGTATCTGCCCAACTCTTCTGTCGGTCCTGTGCTGCCTTCATATGATTTCTGATAGGGTTAACCTTCTCAACTGTCTGCACAACCAAATCTGGTCCCAATAATCTTCGTTCACCGACATCGTCCCAACAAACAGGTGAACGGCATTTTCGACCATACAAAGCTTCAAATGGGACCATCTGAATAGTTGCCTGAAAACTGTTGTTGTAAGACAACTCCACCAAAAGTAGATGATCCTCCCAAGACCCCTTGAAGTCCAACCTGCATGCTCTCAACGTATCCTCAAGAGTTTGGATCGTTCTCTCCAACTGACCATCAGTTTGAGGATGATAAGCTGTGCTAAACTTCAATCGAGTCCCTAAACTTTCCTGTAGACTCCGCCAAAAGTGTAATAAGAACCGAGTGTCCCGATCGGACACGATGCTCACCGGTACTCCATGCAATCTTATAATCTCTTGCATGTACCGCTCTGCCAAAGTCTCTGTTGATTGACCAACCCGAAAAGGAATAAAATGAGCTGCCTTGGTCAATCGGTCAACAATCACCCATATAGCATGGTTGCCTTTTGGACTTCACGGTAAAGCCGTCACGAAATCCATGGTTATATGTTCCCACTTCTACTGAGGAATCGGAAGTGGTTGCAATAAACTAGCAACCCTTTGATGTCCAGCCTTAACTTGCTGACACACCAAGCACTTTGCCACAAAGCAAGCAATCTCCCGTTTCATGCCATCCCACCAGAAATGTTGTCGAATATCTCGGTACATCTTTGTGCCTCCTGGATGTACAGAATAAGCTGAACTATGTGCCTCCTTCATAAGCTCTTCACGAATATCTCCCTTTGGCACACACAAACGGGTACCAAACCTCAACGAACCATCTTCGGGGATTAATAAATCTGTTCGTAGTCCGGCTTCAACCTGTCCTCGAAACTTTTGCAGTCTAGGATCCTGCGATTGTGCTGCTTTAATATTCTCGATCAATGATGACTGTACTTGCAGCTGCATCAACTGTCCCGTAGAATGCGATAGCACAACCTCCAAGTCAAATCTTCGAAAATCTTCAACGATCTCCTTCTGCGTAGTTAATACCTGAATTGCTGGTAACCGACTAAGCGCATCCAGCACGACGTTAACCTTCCCCGGATGGTACTTAAGATCAAGATCGTAGTCAGCCATCAGCTCCAACCATCTATGCCGCCTCATATTAAGCTCCTTCTGTATGAACACATACTTCAAGCTCTTATGATCAGTAAAAACTTTGACCCTTCCGCCCAGAAGGTAGTGTCTCCAAACCTTCAAAGCGAAAGTCACGGCCGCAAGTTCCAAGTCATGAGTTGGGTAATTCTTCTCATGGGTCTTCAACTGTCTCGATGCGTATGCTACAACCTTCCCATGCTGCATCAAAACACATCCCAATCCTTTCCCAGATGCGTCGCTGTGAATCACCAATCCTCCGGAATTGTCTGGCACGGTCAGAATAGGGGCGGTTATCAACTTCTGCTTCAACGTCTCGAAAGCTAACGCACACTTATCCGTCCGTACAAAAGGTACCTCCTTGCGCGTAAGCTTGGTTAACGGCTCCGCCAGACGAGCAAAGTTCTCCACAAATCTTCTGTAATACCCGGCGAGTCCAAGAAAGCTTCTTATCTCCGCAACATTCTTTGGAATCGGCCAATCACGAACTGCTGCAATCTTTCTGGATCGACGGCAATTCCATCGCCATACACAACATGCCCCAAAACTTTACTTCCTCCAGCCAAAACTCGCACTTGCTCATCTTCGCATATAACTTCTCCTGTCTCAACGTCCGCAGTGCGATCTTCAAATGCTCAGAATGTTCCTCAAAACTCTTCGAATAAACCAGAATATCGTCAATAAAAAAAACCACGATAAACTGGTCCAAGAACGGTGAAAAGATTCGGTTCATCAAGTCCCTGAATACTACCGGCGCATTCGTTACTCCGAAGGGCATCACTAAGTACTCGTAATGTCCATACTGAGTTCGGAACGCCGTCTTGCAAATATCTTCTGTTTTCACTCGGACCTTGTTCCCCCAATCTGAGCAAGGCTCATTTGAATTTTGAAAATTCAAATTTTCTGAAGCAACGCTTCGAATTCCGTGCGTTGCGCAATGCGCAAGCGGTCCACAGTGCAACACGTGTCTGCGCAAGCGCACCGCCACGCGACACGTGTCTGCGCAGCTGCGCAAGCGCTGTTGCGCAAGTTCACCGCCGCGCGACACGTGTCTGCGCAGCTGCGCAAGCGTTGTTGCGCAAGTTCACCGCCGCGAGACACGTGTCTGTGCAGTTGCGCTGTGGCGCAAGTGCACCGCTGCGCGACACGTGTCTTAGCAGTTGCGCAAGCGCTGTTGCGCAAGTGCACACCTGCGTGACACGTGTCTGCGCAGTTGCGCAAGCACTGTTGCGCAAGTGCACCGCTGCGCGACACGTGTCACACGCTGGTGAGTTGCGCAGCAACTGAATGAAAATTTAATGAAATCTTTTCTGTTCTTTCCAAAACCAGAAGATTTTCTTCTGCCTTTGGATCGAAGATCCAGCGGTGGGAAAATTCCCAAAATCACTCAGAAAAGATCTTGTTAACAAATTCAACAAATTTGTAAGCACTATAAATAGGACCCCAGACCCCATTTGATCAGCATCAACATCAGAAAGAAAACAGAGAGAATTCTTGAAGAAACTTTGGAAGAACAAAAAAAAAGAGGTAAAACCTTTTAAAAGAGAAAAATCTCTGAAGTATAGATCATTAATCTAAAAATCATTAATCTTCAATGAACAAATAAATAAAATAAAAATAAAAAAATAAAAATAGTGCCTTGCACTTGTTATGAACCCTTGGTTCTGTGAAATCAGGAAAAACAGGAAGAAAAACTTATTTTCCTTTGATCCAAATTTAGATCAAAAGTGCTATGCACTTTTGCTCTTAAATCTGAAAAATTCTTGATGTTCTGCACAAATGCAACCCATTATTTAAAAGGGCCTGGCCCAAATCAAATTGCAAAATAATAAAGGGGCAGAGCCCTGTTTGGATTGATTTTCTAGTCGGGCAAAGCCCAAAATAAATAAAAAATTTGGACTTAACGTGTCTGCGCAGTCGCGCAAGCACTGTTGCGCAAGTGCACAACTGCGCGACACGTGTCTGCGCAGTCGCGCAAGCACTGTTGCGCAAGTGCACAACTGCGCGACACGTGTCTGCGCGACACGTGTCTGCGCAATTGCGCAAGCACTGTTGCGCAAGCCTTTCACTGCGCGACACGTGTCACCTCCACGAGCGCTTGCGCTCTTTAATTGCGCAAAGCACCTGACAAGCCGTGTGAGGCACTGTCAGAGTATTAAATGCAATGCATTATTAAGGGGCAGAGCCCAATCAAAGGTCAAATGGACCAAATAGAAGTATTGCACATTATTTTAAAAAGGCAGAGCCTAATCAAAAAGTCTAAACAGACCAAAAATAATGCTATGCATTGTTTAAAGGGCAGAGCCCAATTGAGAGGTCCAATAGACCAAAAACAATGCTCTGCATTATTCTAAAAAGGGCAGAGCCCAGTCAATGGCCTGAAGTAATGCTATGCATTATTCTAAAAAGAGGGAAAGCCCAAACAAAGGCCTAATAGGCCAAATGCAAACAAAATGTGAACATTTTCAACTGGACTTAGCCCAATTCTGGCCGTAAGTCCTTAAATTAAATTGACTGAGCACAGCTGCTCTCTTAAATCAATTCACGACCGGTTCGAGGGTACATCTCCGAACTCCTTTGACATCCCTCGTTGTAATTCCTCAACGACGTCAAAGAGGTGACGGGTCCCAATGACCACACATCCAAATGGACTGCGGGGTCCTTAAACTCGTGGACCGAAACGTCCCTAAACTAATATCGGACCGAAACGTCCCTAAACTAATGACGGACCACTACGTCCTTAAACTGGCGACGGACCGAGACGTCCCTAAACTAATATCGGACCGAAACGTCCCTAAACTAACGATGGACCACTACGTCCTTAAACTGGTATCGGACCGAAACGTCCCTAAACTAACATTGGACCACTACGTCCTTAAATTGGAACAATAGAGCCAATTGCTCTTTTGTCGGATCTAAACGGTCCCGCCTAAGTTGATCTTAGCCCTAAATGCGGTTAATGTGTCCTTAGATATTCAAATAAACAATAAAACTCCAAATCAACTTTGGTTCAAGGGTACATCTCTGAACTCCTCTGACGCCTGTCGTTGTAATCCCTCAACGACGTCAGAGAGGTGACGAGTCCCGGCGGCCAGATAATTAAATCAATCACTACATCAAGTCAAATCTCAGTCCAAAACAGGACTAACGTATCCTTGACGAACGTTTAAGTTGATCTTAGCCGCAATGCGACTAATGCATCCTTAAACGAAAAACACCAAACCCAAATCTAAGTAAATACGGATTTGGACTAATCCACGTCCTACGGGCGACGGCATTACTCAATCTCCGTATACAATCCACGGGCAACCACAAACAAAACAAACACACACGACACGAAGTGAAATTCTGGAGAAGGAGAAAGTTGTTACCGCGATGCGGTAGCGTAATTAACTGCAGGGGCTTGCGCCTGCAGGGAAGAGCGTCCCCACAATCAAAAACCCCTCACCCTGAGGGGGAATCTGACGAAGTCTGCTACATCGGCCGCATCCGTCTAAACCTCCGATCCACGGTGCCATAAATCAACTTGGTATCTTCGGAGAGATAGACGGATAAAACCAAATAGCATCTGCCCCGAATCCCAGCGCCAGGAAATAGCAGTCCTGTGCGCCGCCTTTCGGAGGGGAACAGATTCTGGCACGCCCGGTGGGACCTTTTCCTCTTTCCACTCCACACTTCGTGTGTCATCTTCGCGAACCAATCGCGGTTTGTTAAGTGGTTGCCTACGGATTTCAAGTTGCTGAGATTTGGTCTTTTGTCTGGTGCAGAACTCAAGCATCCATGGATTCTAACTGCATCAAATGCGCGAAGCACCACTGCAACGGACGCTCCACCTCACCGAGAGGTGTAACATATGGGCCCCAAGCGGCCTCCTTCCTCGCTTTACCGGTTGAGCAGGTGACCCAGGCCACCACCGGCCTGTTTTTCGGGACCATGGTCCCACCTACAAGCTTCTCTATGCCGATATCCGTACCGGAAGCGAACAAGAAGTCGGTGTTCGACCGGCTCACTGCTACCACGACCCCTGTCAACGGGTCGCCCGCTACTAAGCCGACAGCCTCCGTTTTTACCAGGCTAGGTCAGAACTATAAAGTGGTCGTCCCAAAGAGGGCAACGGCCGCTGCTTTGGAAGTCGTTGAAGCGGCTTCTCCCATCAGAGAGTCGGTCTTCACAAGATTGACGGTTCCCACTCCTCCCCCAGCTGGTCAAAAAGCATCAGTTTTCGATAGGCTGACATCGGCAGTTACCCCACACTCAAACAGGGGGCAACAAGAAACCATCTCGATTTCCGAGCCAGTCCCAACGGCTCGTCGGGCAAGACGTCGCCATTGGCGACGAGTAAGAAAAGCAGGGGGCAACCCTCCCTCAGGGCTAACCCTACCTGCTCCAGTGGTGGAGGTCAACGCCGCTGTTCCAACTGGGAACAGCTTTGAATTGCTGAGGAAGGTGAGAAAGAACTCTCCAATTGCTACATTGAAAAGATCTCCTCCGTCTAGGGAAAAAGCTCCGGAGACAAAGCAGGAACAGCCCTCTCAGCGGCTGTCGTCAAAAATTTATAAAGTTTGGCGGAGGGTTCAAGACTCCGTGATTGACTCAGACCACTTTCGTCACCAGAAAAAGGCAAAGGTGGAAAAGAACAAAAACCGCCCCATTAAACAGCAGGGGGCAACAAATGTTAGGATGCCCACTTCAACGGCTCCTTCAACCTCAATGGTCCACAAAAGAAAAAGGCCAGAGAAAGCTCCTGTGACACTGACAAAGTTTAAGAGCGGTGAACCTAAACGCCCCAAGCCAGAGGGCATAACAGTTCATACGGTTTATATGGCTTCTGGAAAGGAAGAAAGTCGTACTTCCGGGTCACCGACCACTTACCCGATCAGTGACCAAGGCTCAGGAGCAGCAACAAAAGCTCCAGGAGATGATGACTACAATGGCTGCACTCACGGAGCCAAAAGAGAATCCTGGGACGTCCTTAGACGAACGCCAAGAGGAAGAGACCGACGCCGAGTTCCTCCGCCGAGTACTGGAAAAGAGAGACAATGAGGCTGCTGAACAAGCAGCCAATATACAGCGTATGGGCCTCCTCTTCCAGGATATGATAGGGATGATGATACAACCAGATCCCCCAACTGAAGAACCCCCGATCGTCCTTGGAGATGATAGGGGAGAGACATCAAACCCTCAGCCCGTTCTATCAACAGCTAAAGAGGATACAATCTCTAAGACTGATCTGGACGAATACATAGCCCAGCAAATAAGGGTTCATCATGCGGCAGAAGCAGCCGGACACGTCGTGAAAACGGGGCGACCGTATCCAGGCTGGTATGACCAAATCAGGTACCCGCCGGGCTACGCAATCCCCAAGTTTCATGTCTACAAAGGGACCGGCAATCCCCATCAACATGTGGCCCAATTCAGGGCTCTTTGCGGTAATACCGGCGGCGACGACAAGCTTTTGCTTCGCCAGTTTGTTGGAAGCTTATCAGATACGGCGTTTGAATGGTATTCTGAGCTTCCCAACGACTCTATAAAAACCTTTGCGGAGATGGAGCTACTCTTCACCCAACGCTTTGCAAGCGCCAGTGAGCGTACCTCGATGACGGCACTGATCAATGCCAGGGTAAAACCCGGCGAGACATGGGTTCAGTACGCTATACGGTGGCGTAATCTATGGTCGAAGTGCGAACAGCGCATAGAAGAAGCCCCGGCGGTGGGAATGTTTGTTGGAACCCTTGATCCACAAGCAACCATCTCACAGTTCATGATGTTCTTCAAGCCGACTTCCTTCCAGGCTTTGATCGACAAATTAGCGCAGATGGACCAGATGGGCCATAAACCCCCTCTCCCGAAACCAGACTCCCGAAACGATAAAGGAAAGGGAAAAGCGATCATTGTCGCTAATGCCCAACAACAACCGAGCGACTCGAAGCCGGTCGCTCGTCCAAACAATACACGCCCATACGTACCCCTTGAAGACAGGATGGGACGCCCTTACTCTTTCCCCCGTGATAAAACGAGGAGGCTATTCGAGCTGGCGCTGCGCAACAGACTCATAAATCTGCCAGATCCGAAACGTCCGTTGCAACCGAACGACGCCAACGAGCCCAATTACTGCCCTTATCATCGAGTGCTAGGCCATCCGATTGAGGATTGCTACGTTTTCAAGAATTGGCTTGAGAACCAGTACCGTCAGGGCAAATTTGCGCTATCTGACAAATGGAAGGTGAATCCTCCGCAGCCCCACACCTCTAAGGGGACGAATACGCCGGGGGCAACATGCTCCGTTATTGAAGAAACTCCCTGGGAGGTTGTATTATCAGCCAAAACGAGGAGAATGCTAAATGATCTTCAGACCTGTCCAGCGATCAAGTGGAAGAACCCCTTGGAACCACAGGTTATTGAGAGGATGTTGAAGCCACGACCGACTCCGAAGACCGATGGTGGTAGTTCAAGCGCTCATAGTCAGCCGTCAAAATCTTCGAAAAAGAAGAAGAAGAAATCTAAGAAGCCCGTGAAGCCTGGCGACGAGCGCACGGACCTACAAAAGCAGATCGACGCGCTGGATGAATATAACCAAAAGGCGCGAACTCCCATTACGCTCCAAGATTTCCTTGATCACGTCTTTCAAAAGGAAGATGAGGGAGAGAGTTCATCGGACGAATCCGAGGAGTATGTGGCGAGCTGTCATATGATCTCTCATTCGGTCACGAATGATGAAGAGACCTCTGGCACTGAAACGCTGGGGGCAAATGCCGAATCAGGAGCCCCAGGGTTACCAGTTGAAATGATTAGCGCGTTTCTTAATGAAGCTCGGTTGAAAAGCAAGGCTGATCGAGAACGCGAGACGGCTATATTCGAAAGGGCCAAGCGTCAGCGACTTGAGGAAGGAGCTGAAATGATCCCGCTGGAGCAAAATGCCTCCACCACTGACAAAAGCCAATTCAAGATAAAAAAGAGGTTTGCTAAGGCCATATCAATGGGCATGAAGCTACCATCCTCTGAAGGAAAAATTACTGGTGCGGTAGAAAGGCACCCCTCTTATTGCTTATATCATCAGAAGGTCTCGCATCCTACACAAGAGTGCAAGGCTTTCAATGGATGGTGGCAAGGATACGTCGCTAATCGACAACGCTTTAAACGGGAAAAACGTAAAATTCGTCGGGAGCAAAGAAACACGACCAAAGAGCTTGAAAGAACTGCCAACAATTGTCACATGGTTAACACTGCCGGGTCACAAGTGCCTACATTTGGGAGCGATTCCGATGAGGAGCTAGAGCTTGGCCCCCTCTTCAAAGAATCCATTTCGGGAAAAGAAGAAGAACCGAAGGCTTGCGAAAATATACAGCTACGCAATCGGACGCTACCCGAAAAGAACCTCGGACCCTTGAACAGAAAAGACAAAGGGAAAGAGAAGGTCTCTGAAGATATCTCCTTGGATGACCGAGTCGCGGAAGAGTTAACCGCCAAGAATCCCCCAAAGAGGAATAAAGTAGATTACAATGTCTTAGCGCATCTGAGGAAGTTACCCTCACAACTCAGCATTCTCGATGCCCTATTACTATCAAAAGAGGCAAGGGATTCTTTGATTAAGGCCCTACAAGATCCGGACCAGTTCCAAGCCTTCCTAGCCGAACAAAAGATGAAGGATGAATTGGAAGAGGTGCACACAGCCGACGTTGCTTTTAGTGATGAAGACCTTCTCCTCGGGACGTGTGAACACAATCGCCCCCTTTATGTCTCAGGATACTGCCACGACATAAAGATAGGTAAAATCTTGGTCGATAACGGATCGTCTGTTAATTTACTCAATGTGCGAGTGTTAAAGGAGATTTGCATGAGTGTCCAACACCTCGCCCGAGACAAAATCACCATCTCCGGCTTCGACTCTCAATCCTCAAAGACTCTTGGATCTGTGATATTGAAGCTACGCTTCGGGTTGCTCGTCACAGACATCAAATTCCATGTTATAGACGCCAAGACGTGCTACAATGCTCTGCTCGGCCGACCATGGCTACACGAGTACAATATCATCCCTTCTACACAGCATCAGTGCATGAAGTATTCTAGGGATGGCCTTGAGTACACTGTGGCGGGAGAGTTGAATCCGTTTTCCGTGAACGAAGTTCGCAAGTATGAAGATGCAAAGTACTTCTTACCGAGTTTCGAAGACACGGAAAGGTGTCACAAACCGGAGAACAAAACTAACGCTACCATCCCTGTCTTCGGCAGTGACACCGAGGAGGAGGAGGATATAATTTATTCAGGTCCATCCCAATCCACCAGGCCAGGACCATCCGTTCCTTCACTAATCTTCGGCAGTGATTCAGAGGATGAAGTTCATGCTGTATTCCCTGCTCGGCCTGCAATACGGGTTTCCGCTGATGAAGAGCGAAGTCTGCAGATAACCATGGTGCCGCTTAAACATTACAAAGAACTGGATGCACTCAACGCCAACAGCGTAGAAGAATTGCACACATTCTATATTCCTCCCGGACGAAAAGGCGAGAAGGCAATCCTATTCTACCGTTCTGAAGAAAACAAGGTGGAAAAAGAAATTTGGCATGGCGCGGATCCCACGCTCGACGGGCTTCAGCATATCCGTCTTCCCAGATATTATACCGAAGGTTTGAAGAAACTGCTGAAACGCCAGGGGATGTCCTTCACACAGACCGTTAGAAAAGCCAAATTCTATAACAAGGTCTGGAACGTTCCCGGGACTCAATGCAAGCTGCCTAACGGGAGAACGGAAACAAAAGGGCTTGGGTACATCCAGCCAAAGAAACGGGAGCTAGTAAACAGCTGTTATGCCATGTATGACTTCGATGAAGATGCGGACGCTCAATGGGAGGACGCTAATCCTGGATCAGCAAAAGTTCCTGATACAAAACCGCCCAGTCCATCGTCTGAAGACCAGATGAGCAAACTTATAAAGGATGCGAGTCAAAAAGCTCGAGATGATCACCATCGTGAAATGGCAATCTATGAGAAAGCCAAGACACAGCGTCTCCTTCAACAGGCAGTAAAGAACGAAGATGCTGCCCCACGTCAGCCTGCTACAAAAAGGGGTCGACGCGAAAGCAAAAACAAGTCGAAGGGCCGAAAAGGTGCTCGACAACCACAAAGCAGAGCTAAGAAGCCACGCATCCGAGAGTCGAGCGTTATTGACTTAGCCCTCATGAAGAAAATGGGTCGAGCATACTCGTTTCCTCGGAACAAAACAAGGAAAATACTTGATCTTGCTCTAAAACATCAAATGCTTACTCTGCCAGAGTCTAAACACCCTGAGCAAGCGGGCGAAGTCTCCAACCCAAATTATTGCTCTTACCATCGAGTAGTAGGGCATCCGCTTGAAGATTGCTTCACCTTTAAGAATTGGGTTGAGGACCAATATCAGCTTGGCAAGTTCGCGTTGTCTGACAACTGGAGGGTAGCACCGCCGCAAAAGCACGAACCCGAAAACACAAGGATAGAACCAACTCCGCATTGGGGTTGGCAGAAGATTCGCACTTGCCACGTGATAACAATATTAAAAGAAGAGTCCGAGGACATGAACAGCCTTCCTCAGTGCTTTGAAAACAGTAACGATGAGGTAATCTCAGAATTTCCCCCAGCTCCAAAAGAACTAGAGGATGGAATACATACTACTGCAGATAACCTCAGGAAAATCGAGTTGGGGACGGCAAATGATCCGCGACCGACATTCGTCAACGAGCTGCTGTCTGAAGAGAGGGTGGCTGCGTTAAAAGACGTCCTTGTACAACATAAAGATTGCTTCGCATGGAACTATTCCGAGATGCCGGGACTAGATCCAGAAGTTGCTGTACATAGACTAGCAATATCCCCAAACGTCAAACCAGTCAAACAGGCACCGAGAAGAATGCGGCTCGAGCTCGAAATGAGCATCAATGCCGAAGTCAAAAAGCTGATAGACTCTGGCTTTATCCAGGAAGTTCAATACCCTGAATGGATCGCCAACATAGTCCCAGTGATGAAGAAAAATGGGACAGTGCGCATATGCGTAGACTTCCGGGATCTTAATAAAGCTTGCCCGAAGGATGATTTCCCAGTGCCAGTCACTGAACTAATGATAGACAATACATCCACTCATGAGGTTTTCTCCTTCATGGACGGCTCATCGGGGTATAACCAGATAAAAATGCATCCAGAAGACCAGAAGCACACAGCTTTCAGGACCCCTCTTGGTATATTTTGTTATAAAGTAATGCCCTTCGGTTTGAAGAACGCCGGTGCTACTTATCAGAGGGCCATGACAAAGATCTTCGACGACCTTATACACGAAATCGTCGAATGCTATATCGACGATCTCGTGGTTAAAAGCAAATCATACGAGGAACATCTCGAGCATCTGAAGACTGTATTTCAACGCCTTCGGCAGTACAACTTGAAGATGAATCCTCTTAAATGTGCGTTCGGGGTTTCCTCGGGCAAGTTCCTGGGATTCGTTGTTCGACACCGAGGTATTGAAATAGATCCATCAAAGATTAAAGCGATCATGGAAATGCCTCCGCCGAGGACTCTCAAACAGCTGTGGTCTCTCCAAGGGAAACTCGCATACATACGGCGATTTATAGCCAACCTTTCAGGAAAGTGCCGTCCTTATAGTCACCTGATGAAGAAGGGAACCCCATTCGTTTGGGATCAAAAATGCCATGGCGCACTGGACGAGATCAAGCAATACCTGCAGAACCCGCCGGTGTTGGCTGCCCCGGTTAAGGGGAAGCCTCTCATTCTTTATACAACCGCCCTCAAAGGTTCCTTAGGCGCATTATGGGCGCAAGAGAACGATCAAGGGAAAGAAAGAGCACTCTACTACTTAAGTCGAGTTCTGCTGGGGGCAGAAAGCAACTACTCTTCCATTGAAAAACACTGCCTGGCGTTGATCTTCGCAATAACAAAGCTTAGACATTACGCATTAGCGTACGAAGTCCATCTCATTTCAAAAGTGGACCCTCTCAAATATTTAATGTCAAAAGCCATCCTGACAGGACGACTCGCTAAATGGGCTCTGCTCTTAATGGAGTTCTCGATAACATATCGACCCCTCAAGGCAGTAAAGGGTCAGGCCATAGCCGACTTCCTTGCTGAGCACCCGATACCTGCCGATTCTCCTCTGAATTGCGATTTGCCAGACAAACATGCGTTTGACGCAATCGACAGTGGTGATAGCCGGTGGGAGCTTTATTTCGATGGGGCGTCTTCCATGAAAAAGCACAAACAAAATACGTCAATGACCAAATCGGGAGTAGGCCTTATCTTCGTAACCCCACAAGGAGGAATAATGCGCTTCGCCTTCTCCTTAACAGAGCCGAGAACGAATAACGAAGCTGAATACGAAGCTTTGATAGCAGGCTTGGAGATCGCCATTAATATGGGAATCGAAAGCCTCCTCATATATGGGGACTCCCAGCTAATCGTCAGTCAAGTGAACGGCGATTACCAAACATGCAAACCGGAATTGATAAAATACGGTGAAAAGGTGCAGCAACTGCTAACCCAAATTCCCTCCTATATTTTGGAAAGCATACCGCGCGCGGAAAACAGCAAAGCGGACGCACTGGCCAAACTTGCTAAAGAATTGGCTGACGAGAACCTCGATGACGTTAGAATCGTGGTACAAAGCCGTCGAGTGCTCGCCCCGGCAGAAATACCTCCGGAATTATATAAGGAAAAGGGAGCGACTGAGCAGACGACTCTACAAATAAAAGACCATGAGAAGGCCGAAGACTGGAGAGAAGTCTTCATAGATTACTTCAAGTTTCACCGAATGCCTGAAGAAGCGTCCATAAGGCATCAGCTCGTGAAACGAGCTCTGTCCTTCGCTTTCGTCAACGATACTCTATACAAGAGGTCATTTGATTCTCTGTGGCTGAGATGCCTAGGACCTGACGAAGCGAGAAAGGTCGTCCAAGAAGTTCACGACAGACTCTGCGGTTCCCATCAAGCAGGCCCTAAGATGAAGTTGAAGATCAAACGGATGGGCTACTATTGGCCCACGATGATCCAGGATTGCCTTGAATACGCGAGACAATGTCATTCATGCCAAATTCATGGGGACTTCATCCATCAGCATCCCAATCCACTGCATCCAACAATGGCTAGCTGGCCTTTCGAAATGTGGGGGACTGATATAGTTGGCCCCATCGAACCAGCATCGTCTAAGGGACATCGTTTCATCCTAGCGACGACTGACTACTTCTCCAAATGGGCAGAGGCGGTACCGTTGAGGGAAGTGAAGACGGGGAACATCCTCCATTTCTTCAAAACGCATGTCATATACCGGTTCGGAACCCCAAGAAGGATCATCTCTGATAATGGGCCAGCCTACCGAAGTCATAAAATTAGCCGCTTCGCACAGCAGCACAATATAGACTGGAGATACTCCTCAGTTTATAATCCGCGAGCTAATGGACTAGCTGAAGCCTTCAACAAGACATTGACGAAAATCATAAAGAAAACAGTGTCCCGAAATAAGAAAGATTGGCACGAAAGATTGCAAGAGGCTCTTTGGGCGTATCGAACTACGTTTAAAACGGCCACAAACACAACGCCATACGCGTTGGTATTTGGGACGGAAGCAGTACTCCCTCTCGAGATAGAATTACCTTCTCTACGAGTGGCAGTCCACTACGAGCTGACGGACGAAGAAAATGCTCACCTTCGGTTTGAAGAGCTTGACGCCCTTGATGAAATCCGGCTCATAGCGCAGCAAAATCTAGAAGCGTATAAAGCAAAGATGACGCGCTCATATGAAAGATTGACCCGACCGAGGACATTTCGCCAAGGCGAACTCGTGCTAGTGGTCAAAAGGCCGATGATCCCCAATCGCGCCAAGCGGGGAAAATTCGAGCCAAACTATGAAGGCCCGTATATCGTAGATAAAGTTTACCAGGGTGGGGCCTATCTACTCATGGACATGCACGGTGAAAGGCCTTTCAGGCCAATAAACGGTCGCTTCCTAAAGAAATACTATGCTTAATGAGTCACAGCCTAGGTCA
Source organism: Agapanthus africanus (assembly GCA_030015575.1). Lineage (NCBI taxonomy): Eukaryota > Viridiplantae > Streptophyta > Magnoliopsida > Asparagales > Amaryllidaceae > Agapanthus > Agapanthus africanus. The sequence continues at coordinate 104,120,537 of JASDDO010000019.1, forward strand.
ATGATGGATGACAACGACTAAGTCCGCTCGCTATCTTCCTAGGCTCAAGCTTCATAAAGAATAGCCAACCTTCTCAACAATGGACCGAAATGTCCTTAAACTAATAGCGGACCGAAAAGTCCTTAAACTACTACCGCAGCATCCTTAGGCTGACGGGATAAAAAAAAAAACGGTATGTCCATAAGCAAAAAGGGCACGGATGAAAACCTGAAAGGGCTCCGTGAGTAAAAACAGCGGGACTACCGGCGAATGTTTGTGAAAACCCGAAAGGGCGCAACTTCGTTAGAGAACCCTTATAGAGTCCTCTCGACCTTGTAAGGAGAAACCGCCTGCGTGAGATCCTTACGACTCACAAAGGAGCAACACACTTAGGGATCCCCACGATTCCTAAGTGGAAAATACACTTGCGAGATCCTCACGACTCGTAAGGAGAACTCTCTTATGGGACCCTCACGGCTCATAGGATTTGAAAGTCTTAAGTCACAGAGACCTAAACCTGTGCTTAAGCAAACCCCCACAAACTTCCAATATTGCCCTACAAGGGGGTTCAATATTGACCCTTGTATACAATCCACGGGCGCGAATAAACATTTCCCTAGTCAAATTTCATCCGTAACTAGGAATACGTTCGCATGGTAAACAACCCTTATAAATCCCCTCGATTTATGAGGAGAAAACCCTCCTGTAGGATCCTTACGACTTACAGAGGACCAAAACACTTAGGAATCCTCACGATTTCTAAGGAGAAAATACGCCTATGAGATCCACACGACTTGTAGGGAGAAATACCTTTATGAGACCCTTACGGCTCATGAAATCAAAAGCCTTAGTCGATAGGACCCTAACCCTGATCGCTAAGCCTCCTTTGTTCGACAACGACAGAGGCAAATGATGATTTGCTCCTGGTAATATCCCAGTTGCAGCGGTGCTGATGCCAAAAATCGGTGTCCAATTTCAGGCGTACGGCGAAAGCCAGTAGGCCGCTCATGCATACGAAATAGCCGAAATGGTAGGGCAACTTGCAATAAAAAGCAGCAAGTAAAATGTATGCATGCAAAATAGCCGAAATGATTGGGCAACTCGTAATAAAAAGCAACGAGTAAAGATAAAATAAATAGCCGAAATGATTGGGCACCGCGAAAAATAGCCAAAATGATTGGGCAATCGCGACCTTCGCGATATAAAAGCTGAAATGATAGAGCATCGCGGAAATAAAATAAAATAAAAAGAAGAAATGATAAAACTTCGGCCCTACAGTTAAGATCACATCGATCCCTGTATACAATCCAAGGGCGTAAACAGAGAAAGGACCATACTTCCCCAGTGGGTCCCGTCAAACGACGAAGCCAAACTTCAACGGTTCATTTCAACCGAAGAAGCCATTGATTCCAACAAAACTCCTCGACTCACGGATACAAACACTCCTTGACGAGAGCCTTCTGATCCGCGTCGACTCGCAGAGCCACCAGCGCCTCCGTGGGAACCCTCGACTCGTTTCAAACCCCAAGGACACAAATAATCCTTGGCGCTCGGGAAACAAATAATCCCTAGCAAAATTCCTCGACTCACGGATACAAACACTCCTTGACGAGAGCCTTCTGATCCGCGTCGACTCGCAGAGCCACCAGCGCCTCCGTGGGAACCATCGATTCGTTTCAAACCCCAAGGACACAAATAATCCTTGGCGCTCGGGAAACAAATAATCCCTAGCAAAATTCCTCGACTCACGGATACAAACACTCCTTGACGAGAGCCTTCTGATCCGCGTCGACTCGCAGAGCCACCAGCGCCTCCGTGGGAACCATCGATTCGTTTCAAACCCCAAGGACACAAATAATCCTTGGCGCTCGGGAAACAAATAATCCCTAGCAAAATTCCTCGACTCACGGATACAAACACTCCTTGACGAGAGCCTTCTGATCCGCGTCGACTCGCAGAGCCACCAGCGCCTCCGTGGGAACCATCGATTCGTTTCAAACCCCAAGGAAACAAATAATCCTTGGCGCTCGGGAAACAAATGATCCCTAGCAAACTCCTCGACTCACGGATACAAACACTCCTTGACGAGAGCCTTCTGATCCGCGTCGACTCGCAGAGCCACCAGCGCCTCCGTGGGAACCATCGATTCGTTTCAAACCCCAAGGACACAAATAATCCTTGGCGCTTGGGAAACAAATAATCCCTAGCAAAATTCTCAATTCACGGATACAAACACTCCGTGACGAGAGCCTCTTTGACTCACATCTCGGGCAGTAAGGATTCAAAAACTTGCTTCCTGAACAATGGGACCCTGCAAGTCAATCCTAAATGGTCTCTTGCATACTATTCACGGGTCTCACTCTCTGAATTCGAATTTCGACGAGGAGGGAAACAACCACTTACGAATCCTTTCGACTCGTAAGAGGGAAAAATTCTCTTATAGGTTCCTTACGACTTATAAGAGAAAACCACACTTAGGAATCCTCACGATTCCTAAGGAGAAAATCCACCTGCGAGATCCTCTCGATCCGTAGGGAGAAAAATCTCTATGAGACCCTCACGGCTTACAGAGTTGAAAAGTCTTAGGCAGCAGATCTAAACCTGCGGCCTAAGCCATCGCTATTTCTTAAAAAGGTTGGGATACTCGTCCTAATCATCCGTCAATCATGGTTACTAAGGTGGCGTACTGATAATAAAAGAAAGAAAAGACGGAGAAATGACACAAGACATTGCAAAAATGTGCATCTTTTATTCATAAATATTGATTGGGTACAGGATACATTGTGCTAAAGAATAAAAAATATATACATATACTTTACAAAGACAAATGATACAAGGAGAATTATTGGGAAGGAAGCTTCTTGAACAACTCTATCAATTGCTCGCGTACTTCCTTCCACGCCTTCTCCTGATCGACTGCCACTGCCAGTTCAACCTCTACTTGAGCCCGCTGCTGCGTGAGGGATGTGAGCTGTTCTCCAACAACCTGCTGAGCTGCTTCTTGGCCTCGGGCATCACGCTCAGCGGCATCAAGTTCCCGCTTCAGTGCTAGCCCACTGGATATACGCTTGAGAAGACCTTCAAAGACGGCTTTCACTTCAGCAGCATTCGTCCTAACTTCAGCACGAAGGCGAGCGGTCGCGTTTGAAGATTCCCGATGCGCCTTTAGCCGTAAAGCTGCCTCCTGCTCCAAATGGCGGAGATAAGAGGCGCTTTGCTCGAGCCAAGCTGTCCGTTGGGCGCTCGCGGCCAAAACCTCGGGAGAAGGGTGCGTCGACTCCAACCGATGCAGGCGGGCCTCGATCTCTCTGCAGTGGTTAACCCAAGATTCGACGACGCCTTCGTTGTGAAAGTTTACGAGCGCCGCCAACATCGGGTTAACCTCCACAGCGAAATCTACGGCGGAGGGGAGAGCGTCCACGTTAAGCTCTTCAATATACCCACTCAGCATCCCCAAACTCATCACGGCACCTTTTGAAGACGGACGTTTCAAGAAAGGGCCCGCTGGTGAGAGAATGCGAGACTCAAAGGGGATCGGAGCTAGAACAATAGCTGCAAAACGAAACATGGTTAAACAATGATTCGAAAAGATGTTAAAGGATCATATAAAAAGGGGGTGGAATGTACTGTACCAGCGGCAACAGACGGCAAAGCAGGAAGGGCCGGTGGCGTAGCAGTTCTTGCGTCCCCTCCTTCGATTTGTGGCACTGCAACAAGGAAGAGGAAAAGTCAGATACGATCCTATATTCCCTCAAAAGAGATCAAGACAGCACTTACCGGTACCACTAGAGGAAGAAGCGAGCTCGGATGGGAAGGAGAAGTGTGGGAGCAGCACTTGGTATAGATGATCGAAGAACACTCCTGAAAAGAGCATAGTGGTATAACATTAGTACATAAGCTACACGTTAAAAGATTAATGCACAAGTCGTAAATTCATACCTTCCGGCATCCGCGATGGCACGAGAGAAGGCTGAGGAACGACCACCGCCAAAGCAGTAGTTGACGGTGTGCCTTCTGGCAATGGAGCATCGGCACTAGCCGCACCTGCGTTTAAAATAAAGACAAATTGGTTAAAAGAGATTGTGAGGTATATATAAACGAAGAGCATTGGTCATTCAAAATTTACCCGACAAGCTGCCAGCAGAAACCGAGGCAGTCCCTTCCCCCACTGACGGAAGGCCACCGCCTGTAGCTTCATCACCCGACTCGAGGGGAACCGTTATTATGCTCGCAAGCTCTACAGGCGGCGGGGGACCATAGGCAGGGAGGGCTATGATAGGGACATTACCAGATTCCTGAGAAGGAGCGCCTATCCTATCTTCAGGAATCATGGCCGCCTCACCCGCTGCTCCCTCAGGATCGGCGGTCGCAGCTGCCTCGTCCATCGGCACCACGAGGTCCCCAGCCTCAAGCACCTCGCCCTTTACCGCCTCCGGCTCGGTTGAGACAATCATCTCATCTGCCGCCACTTCAGGGGCGACATCAATGACCCTCTCCGCGGCAGGTCCCTCAATCTCGGCTCCAAGCCCCATGACCCTGACAACGTTGCTCACTGTCGGTTCGGGTTCAGCAAGTACCGCTTCCTCCGCTCCCCTGAGTTCGACAGTCGTCTCCGCCTCCCCCTCAGTTGGACTTGGCCCTGCAAGATGAAATACGTATGAGCCAATAGCTTTACAATTCGTACAACAAGGTTCTGAAAGGAGTACTACCTGAAGCAGATTTATCATTAGCGCTCCGAACCGCACGCGCCACTTGCCGACGAGCAGTAGACAGGGCAACAGGGGGCTCTTCGGAAGGAGTACTAGCGCGAGGAATAGTGCTAGGGCCCGCTCCCGTGGCCAAAGCAGCTTTCCGCGCCCTTGCTTCACGTCTCAACCGCTTCCGCTCCTCCCGAGCCGTTGAGACGGATGCCACTAGGGCGGCCTTAATTGAAGCATCCTCATCCGTATAGAGGGATGCCTCCAGATCTTTCAGAGCATCCCTCGTCGTTGCGTCAAGCCGAGGCTCTTGCGGCAGCTTCGACGGAGCCGGGGCTTCGGTGGCAAGCTCGGGAAGGATCCCCGCATCAACTGATATAGCCCCTGTAAAGAAACAAAAGAAGGTTAAATTGACCACCAGAAGAAATAACAAACTTTCCCTATAAAAAAGAAAAGAAAAGGGGGGAAGCATACCAACACCTGCCAGGGCACGCCTCTCCTCCTCTTCCTGGAAGGTTTTCAGGGAGGCAGCAATGGCCTCTTCGGTAGAAACACCTGTTGAAAAGGGAGCAAATATCAGTTAAAGGTAATGATAAAAAATGCAATGAAATGACAAATAAAGCGGCTGATGATTACCCGACTCAGCGAGTTTGCTTAACATCACTTCAAGCCTCGCCGATCGCTCCGAAGCTGCGATGGCGGCAGCTAAATTGGTATCCTCAGGGTCCACCACAAAGCCCTCATTGCTGCCGTACTCGCATATGGCCTCGGCAGGAGAAACCGCAGGCTTTGAGCTGAGGATCGCGTCGAGGGATAGGGTGGACTTCTTCTTCTTCTGTCCGCCAGCTTTAGATCCACTCGCAGCAGCTTTGCGCTTGGCAGTCACTTTCGGGCGGCGAGTCCCGATATCCGCTCCTGCGCCCGACTCTGGCGATACCACTTTAACCGTCTTCATGGGAGCACGGGACGCTGACGGTGCATCCACCGTAGTAGGCAGTGGCAATCCACGCGGGGGGCCAACACGCGTGGTCGGTCGGCTCCGGCCTCTTTTAGCGGAGGGACGACCGGGCGCCTCGACTGCAAGGGAGCCTTGCGATCACCGCCTGGAGGCGCAACCCTACGGTCAACCAGCAGGCGTTTCTCCATTAAAATGATTGGGCCCATAGCGTGCGCATACCAGGCCACATATGAATTGAGCATCTTTGGGACACAGCTGGGTTCACTAATGAAGAAATAGGAACCCGTGTTAAGCCGTATAAAGTGATGCATCGCATTCTTTATCCCCTCTGGGCCAACCACGGGCGTTTCCAAGAAGGCTTCCATCGGGATCCCCTGGTTGTAGCTTGATTGCTGGGCAAATCGATGCGGATTATACCTCATAAACAAAGCCGTCTCATTCTGCCGAAACACTAGGTAGCCCGGCCGAATGGAGTAGAGATGGAGGATTTCCCGAGCCTTCAGTACAGAAGCCCCGCCCTTAAACTCGTCACGTAAGGGCACCACCGACTTAGTAGTCTCCGAGCCTATGGTGATAACCTTATCCACGAAAGAAATCGTCGCTCCGACCAAATGTGGGCGCAAGAGGAGTCCCCTAGAATCCCGCGGGGATGCAAACACAATTGAAGCCCCGACTAACCGTATGACTCTCGGGAGTCTGTACTTCTCGAAGAATGGAGGAGTCTTGTGGGCGCCAAACACCCCTCGCACGTGCATCTCCATCCAAGAAACGAAGTAATGCATCGGGAAGTTAGCAGGCGTTGCCCCAGGATCATTGGCGTCCGCCGCTACGCTGAGTCCATGATAGAGGTAAGCTAACCCAGCAATTCCTACCGACAACTGCAGACCGGCCACCATCCGATGCGCCGGGTAAAAGACAGAGGGCCGCATGAAGCGCGGGTGCATAGGGAGCGCAAAATTGCATAACCACAAGCCCAAGAACCCAATAAAGAAGGTTTCCTCGTCCATGCCGGGGACGGCGATTTCCGAGAAAGCGACAATGGCAGCATTGGGGAGATAGAAATCCCTCTGGTTATCCTCCGATATGGGTCGGCGATCCAAATCGAAACCAAAGGGGTCGTCAAGCTGAGCGAACTTCTCGCTCTGCTCTGATAAGAACTCCGGGCGGATAAAGCGAGCAATGAAAGCTGCGAAACTGACGCCCTTGTCTCCCGATTCCAAATGGAGTTCCTCATAGATCTCCAATACCTTCACCAAACCCGGATGCTGATGCTGAATGGCATTCTCCGGGGTTAAGTCAAATACCAGCTGCTTGGTGGCGAAGACATACTCGTCAGGAGGAAGCAACTCCTCGTAGTGCTCTCCCCTCATTGGCAGACCTGAAATTTCGGCAAATTCCTCCAAAGAGATAGAGACTTCCTTATCCGCCGTCAGGAAGGTATGGGTGGGGATATTCCATTGTTCAACAAAGGCCTTTATCCACCACGTTGGAGGAGAGGGATACTCGAAAAGCGAGACGAAGACGGCCGAGTATAGACCAATCTTCGTTAGGTGGGTCCTCTTCACCGATAGAATGTACCGGGCCCACTGCAAATATCCGGCGGGGGGTCGCGGGATCATCCCAATGTTGTAAGCCTGTCCCCAAGGGCGTGCTTCGCCCTGACAGATTCGCCTCTCCAGAATATCTATCGCCGGCGGCGGCTGCACAGGGATGGCGCCGATTGCAGGCTGAAGGAGGTCATCGGAATTCCAATTCTTAACCTCCACGGCATACTTCACCGGGGGTTCATCCGCATAAGGGATCGTAACTATGGGCTCAGAGGGCGCAGCGGAACTAAAACTGCGACGGCCTTGGATGATCTGGCTATACCACCTTCCCCACAGATGGAGCTTTTTGCACTCAGGATCGTGAGCTTTAATAAGAGCGAACACCACCCGATCCACTGGCGAATGGGGGAACCCTCCTTCCGAGCGAACGAAGGGAAAAGACAAGTCGTCAGACATGTTTCTGTGGAAAGACAAAAAAAATATATATATCATTAGTGGTCTAACGCTTGGCATTTTAAAAAAAATAATAATAATAAAAAAATCTTGCTCCACACTGTGATGCAGTGGGTAGGGGACCAAAGGGGGACCCACAAAATCTGGATGATGTACATCATTTAATAAGACAATCCCATCATTAGATGGGACTGTCAATTCATAAAAAGTTCCCAGTAGGATACACCCATTGGTGGGGAAGTCCCTAGAGACAAAGAGAAAATCTCCTCTTTTAGAGCAAAGCTCTGTCACAGAGTGACATTTGTCAAACTCTGGTCTCAGGGGAACAAGATTCTTTAAAAGAGCATGGCTCTGTGGTAATAATCGAAAATCCATTAACACTTAGAAGAATTGAAGTTTTTGAATCTTGAAAAACCTATGAAAACTCATAAAAAAAAAATAAAAAAAAAAAATTTCATCCAAGAGCAAAGCTCTGCTCATGGGTCAAAACCCATGAACAGGACCTCTGTAAATCTTGAGAGCAAGGCTCTGGTGAAAAAGCCCCAATGGGGTTTTCTTTAGATCAAAGATCCCAAGAGCAAGGCTCTGTTGAAGAAACCCCAAAAGGGTTTTCTTTAGATCCAAGATCTACAAGAGCAAGGCTCTGTCAATTAAATTTAATTTGAATTTGAGTTAATCTGATCTTTTACCTAGAAATTCTAAGTTCTGAACTTGAAAGTTCTTGAGAGAAATCAAGAGCAAGGCTCTGAAAATTTTTAAGCAAGAGCAGGGCTCTGAGAGTTAAAATTCTTGAAGATGATAAGAAAAATCACCAAGGACCAAGGGTCCTATTTATAGGCGCCTGCGCCCCTTCAACTGACCCCCCTTGATCCAACGGCTGGGGTCTTGCCACCGTTGCACTCACGTGCGCGCCACATGAGCGCAACGGTGGGGGGGCATTTGTTCCCCCAATCTGAGCAAGGCTCATTTGAATTTTGAAAATTCAAATTTTCTGAAGCAACGCTTCGAATTCCGTGCGTTGCGCAATGCACAAGCGGTCCACAGTGCAACACGTGTCTGCGCAGTTGCGCAAGCGCACCGCCGCGCGACACGTGTCTGCGCAGCTGCGCAAGCGCTGTGGCGCAAGTGCACCGCCGCGCGACACGTGTCTTAGCAGCTGCGCAAGCGCTGTGGCGCAAGTGCACACCTGCGCGACACGTGTCTGCGCAGCTGCGCAAGCACAATTGCGCAAGTGCACCGCTGCGCGACACGTGTCACACGCTGGTGAGTTGCGCAGCAACCGAATGAAAATTTAATGAAATCTTTTCTGTTCTTTTCAAAACCAGAAGATTTTCTTCTGCCTTTGTATCGAAGATCCAACGGTGGGAAAATTCCCAAAATCACTCAGAAAAGATCTTGTTAACAAATTCAACAAATTTGTAAGCACTATAAATAGGACCCCAGACCTCATTTGATCAGCATCAACATCAGAAAGAAAACAGAGAGAATTCTTGAAGAAACTTTGGAAGAACAAAAAAAAAAGGGGTAAAACCTTTTAAAAGAGAAAAATCTCTGAAGTATAGATCATTAATCTAAAAATCATTAATCTTCAATGAACAAATAAATAAAATAAAAATAAATAAATAAAAATAGTGCCTTGCACTTGTTATGAACCCTTGGTTCTGTGAAATCAGGGAAAACAGGAAGAAAAACTTGTTTTCCTTTGATCCAAATTTAGATCAAAAGTGCTATGCACTTTTGCTCTTAAATCTGAAAAATTCTTGATGTTCTGCACAAATGCAACCCATTATTTAAAAGGGCCTGGCCCAAATCAAATTGCAAAATAATAAAGGGGCAGAGCCCTGTTTGGATTGATTTTCTAGTCGGGCAAAGCCCAAAATAAATAAAAAATTTGGACTTAACGTGTCTGCGCAGTTGCGCAAGCACTGTTGCGCAAGTGCACAACTGCGCGACACGTGTCTGCGCAGTCGCGCAAGCACTGTTGCGCAAGCCTTCCACTGCGCGACACGTGTCACCTCCACGAGCGCTTGCGCTCTTTAATTGCGCAAAGCACCTGACAAGCCGTGTGAGGCACTGTCAGAGTATTAAATGCAATGCATTATTAAGGGGCAGAGCCCAATCAAAGGTCAAATGGACCAAATAGAAGTATTGCACATTATTTAAAAAAGGCAGAGCCTAATCAAAAAGTCTAAACAGACCAAAAATAATGCTATGCATTGTTTAAAGGGCAGAGCCCAATTGAGAGGTCCAATAGACCAAAAACAATGCTCTGCATTATTCTAAAAAGGGCAGAGCCCAGTCAATGACCTGAAGTAATGCTATGCATTATTCTAAAAAGAGGGAAAGCCCAAACAAAGGCCTAATAGGCCAAATGCAAACAAAATGTGAACATTTTCAACTGGACTTAGCCCAATTCTGGCCGTAAGTCCTTAAATTAAATTGACTGAGCACAGCTGCTCTCCTAAATCAATTCACGACCGGTTCGAGGGTACATCTCCGAACTCCTTTGACATCCCTCGTTGTAATTCCTCAACGACGTCAAAGAGGTGACGGGTCCCAATGACCACACATCCAAATGGACTGCGGGGTCCTTAAACTCGTGGACCGAAACGTCCCTAAACTAATATCGGACCGAAACGTCCCTAAACTAATGACGGACCACTACGTCCTTAAACTGGCGACGGACCGAGACGTCCCTAAACTAATATCGGACCGAAACGTCCCTAAAACTAACGATGGACCACTACGGTCCTTAAACTGGTATCGGACCGAAACGTCCCTAAACTAACATTGGACCACTACGTTCCTAATTGGAACAATAGAGCCAATTGCTCTTTTGTCGGATCTAAACGGTCCCGCCTAAGTTGATCTTAGCCTAAATGCGGTTAATGTGTCCTTAGATATTCAAAATAAACAATAAAACTCCAAATCAACTTTGGTTCAAGGGTACATCTCTGAACTCCTCTGACGCCTGTCGTTGTAATCCCTCAACGACGTCAGAGAGGCGACGAGTCTCGGCGGCCAGATAATTAAATCAATCACTACGTCAAGTCAAATCTCAGTCCAAAACAGGACTAACGTATCCTTGACGAACGTTTAAGTTGATCTTAGCCGCAACGCGACTAATGCATCCTTAAACGAAAAACACCAAATCCAAATCTAAGTAAATACGGATTTTGGACTAATCCACGTCCTACGGGCGACCGGCATTACTCAGTCTCCGTATACAATCCACGGGCAACCACAAACAAAACAAACACACACGACATGAAGTGAAATTCTGGAGAAGGAGAAAGTTGTTACCGCGATGCGGTAGCGTAATTAACTGCAGGGGCTTGCGCCTGCAGGGAAGAGCGTCCCCACAATCAAAAACCCCTCACCCTGAGGGGGAATCTGACGAAGTCTGCTACAACGGCCGCATCGTCTAAACCTCCGATCCACGGTGCCATAAATCAACTTGGTATCTTCGGAGAGATAGACGGATAAAACCAAATAGCATCTGCCCCGAATTCCAGCGCCACGACATAGCAGTCCTGTGCGCCGCCTTTCGGATGGGAACAGACCTGATGATATCCGGATCGCAAATCCAGCTTCGGGAATACCCTCGCGCCACTAAGCTGCTCGAAAAGTTCTCCAATGCGATGGATCGGGTACTTGTTCTTAATAGTCATCCCGGTTTAATTCTCCGATAGTCGATGCACATCCTTCTTGTGCCATCCTTCTTCTTTACTAGAAGAACTGGAGCTCCCAAGGCGAGTTACTGCTTCGAATCCAACCTTTCTCAAGCAATTCAGCAACCTGTTTCTTAACTTCTTCTAATTCTACTGGCGTCGTTTGGATAATACGCTTCGGATACTGGCGCTGCCCCAGGAATAAGATCATTGCGAACTCCACTTCTCGCTTTGGCGGTAAACCCGATATATCTTCAAACACGTCCATAAAATCAGGAACAAACAGCCGGCTCTTCACTTTCATCACTTCCATTGATGCAAGAATATTATTTGTCGGCCTAAGCCCTAAACTCGACTGGCCTGACAGAAAAACTCCCCTTCATCCAGAAAAACTCTGCTGCTCTCGGCTGCCGCAAGTACTTGTGAGAAAGTGGTCAAACCCAGGGAGACAATCTGCCTCTGGATGTCCACGTCCAGGCTGCGCATGAACCTCCGTGCCCTGTCTGCATCGTTGGCAACTAAAGGTCCAGGCGAAACTATTGAGTCTCGTCCATTCTGCTGCATGCACATCTACGGTGCTCCCTTCTGCTTTAGTCCGATGAACTTCTCTTCCCATTTCCTCTCGTGCAGTCCGCAAGGAAGAACTTCTCCAGGAAACTCTTCGAAAAAATCCGCCCACTTGATCGGCTTGGGCAAACGGTTCTCTTCTACAAGCCACCATTCTCCGGGCGTAATCCACTAACTGAATGCATACCACATCAAACTCTTTTGTCATCTGGAATCTGTGGCGCAATCAGCAAATTCTCTGTGTCAACTAGCCACTGCTCTGTTGGCAACGGGCTCCTCCAATCCAGTAAATGTATACGGACCCAAACGTCTGAAATCTGCTACTGTACCTACTCGGTCAACTGGCTTAGCTCCAACATTGTTCACAGACTGCTGAACGATCTGCAAACCTTCCTGAAACGAGTCCGCTTGCTGCTGGATCAGCTCGGTCTGTTTCTTTTGATTCTCCAGCATTCCCTTATCACTCCAAGCATGGCGGTTTCGTCCACACGCCTTGGTACGTCTTCAAATTCTTACCGGCCATATTCCTGAACTCAAAACACCCAACATTAGCATGATAATAGATTCTGAATATAGATCAAGGCTAGAACTCCAAGATACTTAAATAGAGTGCCGCATTGTAACTATGCTGGCGGTATCATAGCCACAATTACATAACTCTACCAAGTCGCCTAAGTCCTAGAGATAACAAGGAATCAGGTTCGAGTCGATATGCAAAGGAAGTTTGCACATCGTAAAAAGATATAATCAGAAAGAATGTGATTCAAGAATGGTAAACGGTAAGGTGGCAGGACATGTTTCCTAAACACGGGTATTCTGATTCGTGTATTGGGTACAACACCCAACTACAAAAGAATCAACCCGACTATCCTATGGCTCTGATACCAAAAGAACCATGTCACGCCCCGCTTCCTAAAGTACGCTAAAGTGGGCACGTGACATAGCCAACCATGGCTGAACCTGTGGATAGGAAAAATCCTTCCACAGTCACATTACGGCTGTGGAGATATCAAGAACAGAAAAGTAAACTAACTACCTAGTACATGTCCATAAGCCAGAGTAAAAGAATCAAGAGATAACAATATGCGGAAGCAAAAGATACAATAAATGAAACACCTGGAGTGAAACTACGTACCGACAGGAACCTCACCGTTCATCTAACAGCGGCAAAACTCCTAATCAGTCTGCAGCAAGGTTGAAGAATCTGGGCCATGCAAAACCCAGACGTCAGCACGTCAAGTCATCAAGTAATAACATAGTAAACAGGCAATGCGAATATAAACATTGTTCCCCTCCGAATGGACGGCGCACAGACCGACCGCGATGTCCTGACACTGGGATTCGGGGCAGATGCTATTTGGTTTATCCGTCCACCTCTCCGAAGATGCCAAGTGATTTATGGCACCGGGTATCGAAGGTTTAGACGGATGCGGCCGATGTAGCAGACTTTGTCAGATTCCCCCTCGCTAGAGGGGTTTTTGATTGTGGGGACGCTCTTCCCTGCAGGCGCAAGCCCCTGCAGTTAATTTACGCTACCGCTTCGCGGTAACAACTTTCTCCTTCTCCAGAATTTCACTTCGTGTCGTGGTGTTTGTTTTGTTTGTGGTTGCCCGTGGATTGTATACGGAGACTGAGTAATACCGTCGCCCGTAGGACGTGGACTAGTCCAAATCCGTATTTACTTAGATTTGGGTTCGGTGTTTTTAGTTTAAGGATGCATTAGTCGCGTTGCGGCTAAGATCAACTTAAACGGGACCGTTTAGGATACGTTAGTCTTGTTTGAGACTAAGATCAACTTAACGGGGTGATCCATTTAATATATGGCCGTCGGGACTTCGTCGCCTCTCTGACGTCGTTGAAGGATTACAACGACATATGTCAGAGGAGTTCGGAGATGTACCCTTGAACCAAGGTCGATTTGGAATTTTATCGTTCATTTGAGTGTTTAAGGATACGTTAGCCGTATTTGGGGCTAAGATCAACTTAAACGGGACCGTTTAGATCCGGCAAAAGAGCATTAGAGGCTCTATTGTTCCAGTTTAGGGACGTAGTGGTCCATACTCCCGTTTAGGGACGTTGTGGTCCATATTCCAGTTTAGGAACATGGTGGTCCGTTATTAGTTTAGGGACGTTTCGGTCCAATATTAGTTTAGGGACGTTTCGGTCCAACGCCAGTTTAGGGACGTAGTGGTCCGTTATTAGTTTAGGGACGTTTCGGTCCGATATTAGTTTAAGGACGTTTCGGTCCGATATTAGTTAAGGACGTTTCGGTCCACGAGTTTAAGGACCCCGCAGTCCATATGGGTGTGTGGTCATCGGGACCCGTCACCTCCTTTGACGTCGTTGAGGAATTACAACGATGGATGTCAAAGGAGTTCGGAGATGTACCCTCGAACCGGATGTAGATTGATTTAGGAGAGCCAATTTGCTCAGTCAGTTTAATTTAAGGACTTATGGCCACGATTGGGCTAAGTCCAGTTGAAAATGTCCAACATTTTATTTGCTTTTACATTGCATTCTTTTATTCTTATTTGGGCTTTGCCCAGAAAGGATGCAGAGCATCAATTTGTTTGGGCTCTGCCCTTTTTTTAGGCCTGCTAGGTCTTTTTGATTTGGGCCTAGGCCCTTCAAGTAATGCATTGCATTTGTGCAAAGCACTAGGAATCTTTTAGATTCAAGAACAGAAGTGCAAAGCACTTTTTTAATTTCTTGATCTAAATTTAGATCAAAGAAAGAAAAAAACAAGTTTTTCCTTGTTTCAGAGAACCAAAGGTTCATAGAAAGTGCAAGGCACTATTTTATTTATTTATTTATTTATTTATTTATTTATTTATTTATTGAAGATCACTGATCTTGTTCTTAGATCAATGATCTATTCCTGAGAGAATTTTCTCTTCTTTTAAAGGTTTTACCTTTTTTTTGTATTCTCAAGGAGTTCTCAAGAGTTCTCTTCTCTCTTCTTTTTTTTTATCCAGATGTCTTTATGTTTTTGAAATGAGATCTGGGGTCCTTTTATAGTGCTCAAAAATTAGTTAAATTTGTTAAAAGATCTTTTTCTGAGTGATTTGGGGAATTTTCCCCACCGTTGGATCTTTGATCCAAAGGCCCCTGTTTTTACAGAAGAAATCTTCTTGTTTTAACAAGAACAGAAAAAAATTTCCTTAAATCTTCATTCTGTTTTTTGCGCAACTCCCCAGCGCGTGACACGTGTCGCGCAGTGAAGCGCTTGCGCAACTGCGCAGACACGGGTCGAGCAGTGAAGCGCTTGCGCAACTGCGCAGACACGTGTCGCGCAGCGGTGCGCTTGCGCAACAGTGTTTGCGCAACTGTGCAGACACGTATCGCGCAGCTGTGCGCAACTGCGCGGACACGTGGCGCTCTGTGGTGCGCTTGAGCAGTTGTGTTTGCGCAACTGCGCAGACACGTGTCGCGCAGCGATGCGCTTGCGCAGTTGTGTGTGCGCAACTGCGCAGACACGTGTCACGCAGCGCAGCGCTTGCACAACTGAGTGTTGCTTATGTTTTTTAAAGAGCCTTGCTCTGATTGGACGCACTGCCTTGGGCGTTGTGCTGCCGTGTCAACTTCTGACACGTGGCGCGTTGCGCGCAGCGCACGGGATCTGAAGCGTTGCTTCAAAATTTGAATTTTTGAAATTCAAACAGAGCCTTGCTCTGATTGGGGGAACAAATGCCCCCCCACCGTTGCGCTCACGTGCCGCATACGTGAGTGCAGCGGGTGGCAAGATCCCGACCGTTGGATCTGGAGGTCAGGTGAAGAGGCGCAGGCGCCTATAAATGGGACCCTTGGTCCTTTAATTTCTTTACCGTTTCAAGAACTTTGATTCAGAGCCTTGCTCTTGCTTAAGAACTCTCAGAGCCTTGCTCTTGCTTCTTCCCAAGAACTTTAAAGTTCAGAACTTAGAATCACTCTAGGTAAAATTTAAATTAATTTAAATTAAATTTAATTAACAGAGCCTTGCTCTTATAGATCTTTGATCTAAAGAAAACCCCTTTGGGGTTTCTTCAACAGAGCCTTGCTCTCATAGATCTTTGATCTAAAGAAACCCCTTTGGGGTTTCATCCACAGAGCCTTGCTCTCAAAATTTTACAGAGATCTTGTTCCTGGTTTTTAACCCATGAACAGAGCCTTGCTCATAGATCAAATGGAGAACTCCTAAAAGTTTTCATGGATCTTTAAGATCCCAAAATTTTTCTTTTAATCCTTAGGAGTTATAGTTTTCATACTATTACAGAGCTAGGCCCCCCCTTTTTTTGTAGGAAGTTTTATTCCCTTGAGACCAGAGTTTGACAAATGTCACTCTGTGACAGAGCTTTGCTCTACAAGAGGAGATTTTCTCCTTGTCTCTAGGATTTCCCCCCAATGAGGATATTCTCTTGGGGGTCTTTTTCATTAACTGACAGCCTCATCCAATGATGGGACTGTCTTATCAAATGATGCGCCGTCATCTAGATTTTATGGGTCCCCCTTTGGTCCCCCTACCCACTGCATTGCAGTGTGATGTAGGACTTTAAAATGTGAAGCATTGGAACACTAACGGTTATTATTTTCTTGCTTTTTCTACAGGAAACATGTCTGAAGATTTGTCTTTCCCTTTCGTTCGCCTCGGAAGGAGGGTTCCCCCATTCGCCAGTGGACCGGGTGGCGTTCGCTCTCATTAAAGATCATGACCCTGAGTGCAAAAAGCTCCACCTGTGGGGAAGGTGGTACAGCCAGATCATCCAAGGCCGTCGCAGCTTCAGTTCCGCCTCGCCGTCTGAGCCTACAGTCACGATCCCCTATGCAGACGAACCCCCGGTGAAGTATGCCGTGGAGGTTAAAAACTGGAATTCTGATGACCTCCTCCAGCCTGTGATCGGTGCCATTCCCGTGCAGCCGCCGCCGGCAATAGACATTCTGGGGAGGCGAATCTGTCAGGGTGAAGCACGCCCTTGGGGACAGGCTTACAATATTGGACTGATCCCGCGACCCCCCGCCGGATATTTGCAGTGGGCCCGGTACATCTTATCGGCGAAAAGGACTCATCTAACGAGGATTGGTTTATATCCAGCCATCTACGTTTCGCTTTTCGAGTATCCCTCTCCTCCAACGTGGTGGGTCAAGGCCTTTATCGAACAATGGAATATCCCCACTCACACCTTCCTGATGACGGATAGGGAAGTCTCTATCTCCTTGGAGGAATTCGCTGAGATTTCGGGTCTACCAATGAGGGGAGAGCACTACGAGGAGCTGCTTCCTCCTGACGAGTATATCTTTGCCACCAAGCAGCTGGTGTTTGACTTGACTCCGGAGAACGCCATTCAGCATCAGTATCCGGGCTTGGTGAAGGTATTGGAGATCTATGAGGAACTCCATCTGGAATCGGGTGACCGGGGCGTCAGTTTCGCAGATTTTATTGCTCGCTTCATTCGCCCAGAGTTCCTATCAGAGGAGGGCGAGAAGTTCGCTCAGCTTGGTGACCCTTTTGGTTTCGGCTTGGACCGCCGACCCGTATCGGACAATGACCAGAAGGATTTCTATCTCCCCAACGCTGCCATTGCTGCTTTCTCGGAAATTGCCGTCCCAGGCATGGATGAGGAAACATTTTTTTATTGGATTCTTGGGCTTGTGGCTATGCAACTTTGCACTCCCCATGCACCCCCGCCTCATGCGGCCCTCTGTCTTTTATCCAGCGCATCGGATGGTGGCTGGTTTGCAGTTATCGGTAGGAATCGCCGGGCTGGCTTACCTTTATCATGGACTTAGCGTAGCGGCGGACGCCAGTGAGCCCGGGGTACAGCCTGCTAACTTCCCGATGCACTACTTCACTTCTTGGATGGAGATGCATGTGCGAGGGGTGTTTGGTGCCCACAAGAATCCTCCGTTCTTCGAGAAATACAGACTCCCGAGAGTCATGCGGTTGGTTGGGGCTTCAATTGTGGTTCCAGCCCCGCGGGAGTCTAGAGGGCTGCTCCTTCGTCCACATCTGGTCGGAGCGAAGGTTTCTTTTGTGGACAAGGTCATAACCATAGGCTCAGAGACCACCAAGTCAGTGGTGCCCCTGCGTGATAACTTCAAAGATGGGGCTTCTGTATTGAAAGCTCGGGAAATCCTCCATCTCTACTCTATCCGGCCGGGCTATCTAGTGTTCAGGCAGAATAAGACAGCCTTGTTTATGAGATATAACCCACACCGATTTGCCCGGCAGTCAAGCTACAACCAAGGGATCCCGCTGGAAGCTTTCTTGGAAACGCCCGTGGTCGGCCCAGAGGGGATAAAGAATGCGATGCATCATTTTACACGGCTTAACACAGGTTCCTATTTCTTTATCAGTGAACCCAGCTGTGCCCCTAAGATGCTTAATTCATATGTGGCCTGGTATGCGCACGCGATGGGCCCAATTATCTTAACGGAGAAGCGTATGCTGGTTGACCGTAGGGGTGCGCCTCCCGGCGGCGATCGCAAGGCCCCTTTGCAGCCAAGGCTCCCGGTCGTACCTCCGCTAAAAGATGCTGGAGTCGATCGACCACGCGTGTTGAGCCCCCCGCGGGGATTGCCGCTGCCCGCTACGGTGGATGCACCATCGGCGCCCCGTGCTCCCATGAAGGCGGCTAATGTAGTATCGCCAGAGCCAGGCGTAGGAGCAGATATTGGGACCCGCCGCCCTAAAGTGACTGCCAAGCGCAAATCTACTCCGGGTGGGTCTAAAGCTGGCGAACAGAAGAAGAAGAAGAAGTCCACCCTTTCCCTCGATGCGATCCTCAGCTTAAAGCCTGTGGCTCCTCCCACCGAAGGCATATGTGAATATGGCAGTAATGAGGGCTTCTTGGTAGACCCTGCGGACACCAATTTGGCTGCCGCCATTGCAGCTTCTGAGCGATCGGCGAGGCTCGAAGCGATGTTAAGCAAACTCGCTGAGTCCGGTAATCATCAGCCGCTTTATTTGTCATTTTATTGCACTTTTTATTATTATCTTTAACTAATATTTGCTCCATTTTCAACAGGTGTCTCTACTGAAGAGGCTATTGCTGCCTCCCTGAAAACCTTCCAGGAGGAGGAGGAGAAGCGTGCCCTAGCAGGCGTCGGTATGTTTCACCCCTTTCTCTTTTATAAGGAAAGTTTGTCGTCTTTTTCTGATGGTCAACCTAACCTTCTTTTGTTTCTTTGCAGGGGTTGTATCAATTGATGCGGGGATCCTTCCCGAGCCCGTTACCGAAGTCCCGGCTTCGTCGAAGTTGCCGCAAGAGCCTCGGCTTGACAAAACGACGAGGGATGCCCTGAAAAATCTAGAGGCCTCCCTATTTACGGACGAAGAAGCCTCACTCAAAGAAGCCCTAGTGGCATCCGTTTCAACGGCTCAAGAGGAGCAGAAGCGGTTGAGACGCGAAGCAAAGGCGCGCAGAGCTGCTTTGGCCACAGGAGCGGGCCCTAGCACTATTCCTCGTGCCGACACTCCTTCTGAAGAGGCCCCTGCCGCCCTGTCTACTGCTCATAGGCAAGTGGTGCGCGCGGCCCGGAGTGCAAACGATAAATCTTCTTCAGGTAGCATTTCTTTCATAACCTTGTTGTGAGAATTATAAAGCCATTGGCTCATATGCATTCCATCTTGCAGGGCCAGGTCCGACTGAGGGGGAGGCGGAGACCGTCGAACCCAGGGGAGCGGAGGAAGCGGTACCTGCCGAACCAGAGCCGACAGTGAGCAACGTCGTCGGGGCCACGGGGCCTGAAACAGAGGTTGAGGGATCCGCCGCCGAGAGGGTCATTGATGCCGCACCTGAAGTGGCGGCAGATGAGATGATTGTCTTAACCGAGCCGAAAGCAGTAGAGGGCGAAGCGCTTGAGGCTGGAGACCTCGTGGTGCCGATGGACGAGACAATCGCGACCGCAGAACCCGAGGGAGTATCGGGTGAGGCGGCCACGATTCCTGAGGAGGAGCTGACCGCTCTTTCCCAGGAATCTGGCAATACTCCGATCATAGCCCTCCCCGTGTATGGTTCCTTGCCATCTCCAGGGCTTGCGAGCACAACAACGGTTCCCATCGAGTCGGGTGATGAGGCTACGGGCGGTGGTCTCATGTCACTGGAGGAGGGGATTGCTTCAGTTTCGGCTGGCAGCTCGTCGGGTAAATTTTTAGTTACCAGCGTTCTTTTTTTTTTATATATGTCTCACGACCTCTTCTAACAAGTTTGTCTTTGCCGGTGCGGCCAGTGCCGACGCTCCATTGCTCGAGGGAGCACCGTCAACTACTGCTTTGGCGGTGGTCACTTCCCCGCCTTCCCTTGTACCATCGCGGATGTTGGAAGGTATGGATTTACGACTCATGCATTAATAATTTTTTTTTTAAATGTAGCTTTTGTACTAACGTTATATCACTGTGCCCTTTCAGGAGTGCTCTTTGATCATTTATATCAAGTGTTGCTCCCACACTTCTCCTTTCCATCCGACCTCGCTTCTCCCTCTAGTGGCGCCGGTGAGTATACTTTCACTACAATGTCTTTATTTATCCCTTTTTTAGCAATGGGATGATTTCTGACTTTTCCTTTTCTTTATTGCAGTGCCACAAATCAAAGGAGGGGATGCAAGACCTGCCACGCTACCGGCCCTTCCGGCTTTGCCGTCCGTTGCAGCTGGTATAGTAAATTTCCTTTTTGGTAACCCTTCAACATCTTTTGAACCATCGTTTGACCATGTTTTGTTTTGCAGCTATTGTTCCGGCTCCGGTCCCTTTTGAGTCTCGCGTCCTTTCACCGGCAGGCCCTTTGTTGAAACGTCCATCTTCAAAGGGTGTTGTGATGAGTTTGGGCATGCTGAGCGGGTACATCGAAGAGCTCAACATGGACGCTCTCCCTTCTGCCGTAGATTTCGCTGTGGAGGTTAACCCGATGTTGGCGGCGCTCGTAAATTTTCATAACGAAGGCGTCGTCGAATCTTGGGTTAATCACTGCAGGGAGATCGAGGCCTGTCTACATCGGCTGGAGTCGACGCGTCCTTCTCCCGAAGTTTTAGCCCTGAGCACCCAACGAACAACTTGGCTCGAGCAAAGCACTTCTCACTTCCGCCATTTGGAGCAAGAAGCAGCTTTAAAACTAAGGGAGTGCCAAAAGACCTCGAACGAGACGGCCCATCTGCGCACTGAGGTTGAAGCAAATGCTGCCCAAGTGAAGACTATCTTTGAGGGTCTCTTGGAGCGCATCTCCCATGGGCTAAACTTGAAGCGGAAACTTGACGTAGCTGAGCGCAATATCCCAGGTCGGGAAGCTGCCTATCAGGTCGTCAGGGAGCAGCTTGTGTCTGTCTTGCAGCAACGAGCCCAAGTGGAGGCAGAGCTGGCGGTGGTAGCCGATCAAGAGAAGGCATGGAAGGGCGTATGCGAGCAATTGCTAAATCTATGCAAGACGCTTCCTTCCCAGTAATTCTCCTTGTATCATTTGTACTTGTAAAATATATGTATATATTTTTATATATTTTTTATTCTTTAGTACAATGTATCCTGTACTCGATCAACATTTATGAATAAAAGATACACATTTTTGTAATGTCCTGTGTCACTTCTTCGCTTTTTCTTTCTTTTCAGCATGACATCTTTAATGCAGCTTATTGGCAGATAACTTCATTTCTCCCAGAGATAACAATGGCCTAGACTGCAGGTTCAGATCTGCCGCCTAGGACTTTTCAACTCTATGAGCCATGAGGGTCTCATAGAGACTTTTCTCCCTGCGGGTCGAGAGGATCTCGTAGGTGGTTTTGTTTTTTTCTCCTTAGGAGTCGTGAGGATTCCTAAGTGTGGTTTTCTCTTATAAGTCGTAAGGATCCTACAAGAGAATTTTTCCCTCTTACGAGTCGAGAGGACCCGTAAGCGGTTGTTTCCCTCCTTATCGAAACTCGACTTTGGAGAGTGAGACCCGTGTATAGTATGCAAGAGACCATTTTAGATCGACTTGTAGGGTCCCATCGTTCAGGAAGCAAGTTTTCCCACCTTTGCTGCCTGAGGCTTCATCTTGCAAATTAAGAAGCAAGTCCAATTTGTTGAAGAAATCCCCTTTTCTGAATGATTTGGCGAAATTTCCCCCACCGTCGGATCTTTGATCCAAGGGCTTCTGTTTTACAGAAGAAAATCTTCTTGTTTTAACAAGAACAGAAAAGATTTTTTCAGAACCTTAATTTTGTTTAGCGCAAATGCTCCAGGGTATGACACGTGTCGCACAGCGCACAGTGTAGCGCAACTGCGCTGACACGTGTCACGCAGCGCACGGCGCATACGCCGCTGAAGCGTTGCTTCCTTTAATTTTGCTTGAAATAGAGCTTTGCTCTGATTGGGTGCGCTGCTTTGGGCGTTGCGCTGATGCGTCTGCGTCAGACACGTGGCGTATTGCGCAGCGCAAATAATCTGAAGCGTCGCTTTATTAAATTAATTTTCAAGTCAGAGCACGGGGAAGACGAAGCGTTGCTTCATCTCCCGCCTCGGAATTTGAACAGAAGTTCGCTCCGATTAGGGTAAACTTCCGTGACAACTCTTGGAAGTCGAAGAGGCACTTGATGCCTATAAATAGGACCTTTCGTCCCCCCCAGATATTTATCATCTTTCAGATTTCTATTTTCGAAGACCTCAGAGCTTTGTTCTTGCCTTCAAGAACTCCGGTGCCTTGCTCCTCCTTTTTTTTTCAAAGTTTTTAGGAAAACTTTAGGTAAAATCGATTCTTAGATTAATCTTAACCAGCAGAGCTTTCATCCAGGGGACTTTATCCTTGAACATAGTTTTGCTCTCTAGGAATTTAGTCCTCTACGTATATTATTGCTTTTCTATTGCTGATCTTCCTGTAATATTTCCCCAGGCATAATGGCGGCGGTGCATCTATACAGTTTGCACGAGTTTATTACCTACGACGATATCCGCGCTCAGGGTCGTCAACAAAACCAGGAGTTTACAGACGCTGAATGTGCAGAAGTCATGGGTCGTCTGAACGCAAGCGGTGGTTGGATGTTGCCTCGTCGTTCGACCCTTTTGAAAGTCGTGTTGGGAGCCATATGGAGAGCACTTCCGGGTCTTCATGAGGCCTTACCACTCAACGCGCTGGATGATGCCGAAGACAAGGTGCATTCAGTGTACCTGACAGGGCTGATTTCAAAGAAACGACGGAACAGCCTTATTGACATCCTACACCAAGTCTTCCAGCAGACGACGATAGTTGCTGCTTATCAAAAGCCAGGAGGGCTCGCCGATGATCTCGATACAGAGGAGCGAGAAAGACTGCGCATAAGAATAATTAGAAAGGCCAGGAGAACTCTGGATGGCCTTACTTTTGATTTCTTCAATCCGTGCCCCGGATCTGAGGTTATACCGTTGTAATAATTTGAATAATGTTTCTTATTCATTATTCTTATGCTTGTAAAAGAAATTTTTTTAGCAATATGAATGGAAACCCTTCCCTTTTCTATTTCAGCTTGTCTTATTTCTCGTCCTGAGTCTTCTGCCCATGCATAAATGAATGCGTCACGCACGCCAGATCAAATGTAGACCGGATATTCTTTCTGTCATCTTCTTTTTTTTTTATTGTCAGCAGGCTGTCTTAATAACCATGGTTGATGGATGTCTAAAACGAGTATTCCGACTTCCTTAGGAAATAGCGATGGCTTAGGCCGCAGGTTCTGGTCTGCTGCCTAAGATTTTTCAACTCTATGAGCCGTGAGGGTCTCATAGAGGCTTTTCTCCCTACGGATCGAGAGGATCTCATAGGCGGATTTTCTCCTTAGGAATCGTGAGGATTCCTAAGTGTGGTTTTCTCTTATAAGTCGTAAGGATCCTATAAGAGAATTTTCCCTCTTACGAGTCGAGAGGATTCGTAAGCGGTTGTTTCCCTCCTCGTCGAAATTCGACTTCGGAGAGTGAGACCCGTGAATAGTATGCAATAGACCAGTTTGGATTGACTTGTAGGGCCCCATTGCTCAAGAAGCAAGCTTTTCAATCCTTGCTGTCTGAGACTTCTTCTTACAAATTGAGACGAATCGGGGATTTGCTTGCGGAGAGGGTGGTAGCTCTGCGAGTTGACATGAGTTAAGAAGCTCTCGTCACGGAGTGTTTATATCCGTGAGTCGAGAAGTTTGCTAGGGATTATTTGTTTCCCAAGCGCCAAGGATTATTTGTTTCCTTGGGGTTTGAAACGAGTCGAGAATTCCCACGGGGGCACTAGTGGCTCTGCGGGTCGACGCGGATCAGGAGGCTCTCGTCAAGGAGTGTTTGTATCCGTGAGTCGAGGAGTTTGCTAGGGATTATTTGTTTCCCAAGCGCCAAGGATTATTTGTTTCCTTGGGGTTTGAAACGAGTCGAGAATTCCCATGGGGGCACTAGTGGCTCTGCGGATCGACGCGGATCAGGAGGCTCTCGTCAAGGAGTGTTTGTATCCGTGAGTCGAGGAGTTTGCTAGGGATTATTTGTTTCCCAAGCGCCAAGGATTATTTGTTTCCTTGGGGTTTGAAACGAGTCGAGAATTCCCACGGGGGCACTGGTGGCTCTGCGGATCGACGCGGATCAGGAGGCTCTCGTCAAGGAGTGTTTGTATCCGTGAGTCGAGGAGTTTGCTAGGGATTATTTGTTTCCCAGGCGCCAAGGATTATTTGTTTCCTTGGGGTTTGAAACGAGTCGAGGATTTCCACGGAGGCGCTGGTGGCTCTGCGGGTCGACGCGGATCAGGAGGCTCTCGTCAAGGAGTGTTTATATCCGTGAGTCGAGGAGTTTGCTAGGGATTATTTGTTTCCCAAGCGCCAAGGATTATTTGTTTCCTTGGGGTTTGAAACGAGTCGAGAATTCCCACGGGGGCACTGGTGGCTCTGCGGATCGACGCGGATCAGGAGGCTCTCGTCAAGGAGTGTTTATATCCGTGAGTCGAGGAGTTTGCTAGGGATTATTTGTTTCCCAAGCGCCATGGATTATTTGTTTCCTTGGGGTTTGAAACGAGTCGAGGATTTCCACGGAGGCGCTGGTGGCTCTGCGGATCGACGCGGATCAGGAGGCTCTCGTCAAGGAGTGTTTGTATCCGTGAGTCGAGGAGTTTGCTAGGGATTATTTGTTTCCCAAGCGCCAAGGATTATTTGTTTCCTTGGGGTTTGAAACGAGTCGAGGATTTCCACGGAGGCGCTGGTGGCTCTGCGGATCGACGCGGATCAGGAGGCTCTCGTCAAGGAGTGTTTGTATCCGTGAGTCGAGGAATTTGTTGGGAGGGTATGGTTCCCTCTTTGTTTATGCCCTTAGATTGTATACAGGGATCGATGTGATCTTAACTGTAGGACAAAAAGTTTCATTCTTTCATTTTTTTTTATTCTTTCCGCGATGCTCTATCATTTCAGCTTTTATATCGCGAAGGTCGCGATTGCCCAATCATTTCGGCTATTTTTCGCGGTGCCCAATCATTTCGGCTGTTTATTTTATTTTTACTCGCTGCTTTTTATTGCGAGTTGCCCAATCATTTCGGCTATTTCGCATGCATACATTTTACTTGCTGCTTTTTATTGCAAGTTGCCCTATCATTTCGGCTATTTCGTATGCATGTGCGGCCTACTGGCTTTTCGCCGTAAACCTGAACTTGGACACCGATTTTGGCATCAACACCGCTACAACTGGGATATTGCCAGGAGCGAATCATCATTTGCTTCTGTTGTTGTCGAACAAAGGAGGCTTAGCGACCAGGGTTAAGGTCCTGTCGACTAAGGCTTTTGACTTCATGAGCCGTAAGGGTCTCACAAAGGTATTTCTCCGTACAAGTCGTGAGGATCTTGTAGGTGTATTTTCTCCTTAGGAATCATGAGGGTTCCTAAGTGTTTTGTTCCTCTGTAAGTCGTAAGGATCCTACAGGAGGGTTTTCTCCTTATAAGTCGAGAGGATTTACAAGGGTTGTTTACCGTGTGGACATATCCCTAGTCTCAGATGGGACTTAGTTAGGGAAATGTTTATTCGCGCCCGTGGATTGTATACAAGGGTCAGTGCTGAGCCACTTGTAGGGCAATATCGAAAGTTGTGGGGGTTGCTTAAGCACAGGTTTAGATCTCTGTAACTTAAGACTTTCAAATCTTACGAGCCGTGAGGGTCCCATAAGAGCGTTCTCCTTACGAGTCGTGAGGATCTCGCAAGTGTATTTTCTCCTTAGGAATCGTGGGGATTCCTAAGTGTGTTGTTCCCTTGTGAATCGTAAGGATCTCACGCGGGTGGTTTCTCCTTATAGGGTCGAGAGGACCCTACAAGTGTTTCTTAACGAGGTTGCGCCCTTTCGGGTTTTCACAAACACTCGCCGGTAATCCTGCTGTTTTTACTCACGGAGCCCTCTCGGGTTTTCATCCGTGCCCGTTTTGCTTATGGACATACCGTTTTTTTTATATTCTTTTTATTATTTTTTTTATTATTTTTTTTTACGAGGTCGCGCCCTTTCGGGTTTTCACGAACACTCGCCGGTAGCCCTGCTGTTTTTTACTCACGGAGCCCTTTCGGGTTTTCATCCGTGCCCTTTTGCTTATGGACATACCGTTTTTTTTTATTTTATTTTTATATGTTTTTTTTATATCTCGTCAGCCTAAAAGATGTTGCGGTAGTAGTTTAAAGACGTTTCGGTCTGCTATTAGTTTAAGGACATTTCGGTCCGCTATTAGTTTAAGGACATTTCGGTCCGACATTGAGAGGTTGGCTACTGCTTATAAAACTTGAGCTTAGGAAGATAGCGAGCGGACATGGTCGTCGTCATCTATCATTGACCTAGGCTGTGGCTCATTAAGCATAGTATTTCTTCAGGAAGCGACCGTTTATCGGCCTGAAAGGCCTTTCACCGTGCATGTCCATGAGTAGATAGGCCCCACCCTGGTAAACTTTATCTATGATGTATGGGCCTTCATAGTTTGGCTCGAATTTTCCCCGCTTGGCGCGATTGGGGATCATAGGCCTTTTGACCACTAGCACGAGTTCGCCTTGGTGGAATGTCCTCGGTCGGGTCAATCTTTCGTATGAGCGCGTCATCTTTGCTTTATAAGCTTCCAGATTTTGTTGCGCTATGAGCCTAGTTTCATCAAGGGCGTCAAGCTCCTCAAGCCGAAGGTGAGCATTTTCTTCGTCCGTTAGCTCGTGGTGAACTGCCACTCGTAGAGAGGGTAACTCTATCTCGAGAGGGAGTACTGCTTCCGTACCGAACACCAACGCGTATGGCGTTGTGTTTGTGGCTGTCTTGAACGTGGTTCGATACGCCCAAAGAGCTTCTTGCAGTCTCTCATGCCAGTCTTTCTTATTTCGGGACACTGTTTTCTTTATAATTTTCATCAAGGTCTTGTTGAAGGCCTCGGCGAGACCGTTAGCTCGTGGATTATAGACTGAGGAATATCTCTAGTCTATGTTATGCTGCTGTGCGAAGCGGCTGATTTTATGACTTCGGTAGGCTGGCCCGTTATCGGAGATGATCCGCCTCGGAGTTCCAAACCGATATATGACGTGCGTTTTGAAGAAATGGAGGTATTCTCCGTCTTCACTTCTCTCAACGGTACTGCTTCTGCCCACTTAGAGAAGTAGTCAGTCGTCGCTAGGATGAAACGATATCCTTTAGACGATGCTGGTTCGATGGGGCCGACTATATCAGTCCCCCATATTTCGAGTGGCCAGCTAGCCACCGTTGGATGTAGTGGATTGGGATGCTGATGGATGAAGTCCCCATGAATTTGGCATGAGTGACATTGTTTCGCATATTTGAGGCAGTCCTGAATCATCGTGGGCCAGTAGTAGCCCATCCGTTTGATCTTTAACTTCATCTTTGGGCCTGCTTGGTGAGAACCGCAGATTCCGTCATGAACTTCTTGAACGACTCTTTCTGCTTCGTCCGGTCCGAAGCACCTCAGCCACAGAGAATCAAATGAACTCTTGTATAGAGTATCATTGACGAAGGCGAAAGACAGAGCTCGTTTCATGAGCTGGTGTCGTGCGGACGCATCTTCGGGCATTTGGTGGGATTTGAAGTAGTCTATAAAGACCTCCCTCCAATCCTCAACCTTCTCATGGTCTTTTATTTGTAAGGTCGCTTGTTCAGTCACTCTCTTTTCTTCGGGTGATCCCGGAGGTATTTCTGCGGGGGCGAGCACCCGACGACTTTGTACCATGATTCTAACCTCATCGAGGTTCTCGTCAGCCAGTTCTTTAGCAAGCTTAGCTAACGCGCCCGCTTTGCTATTTTCTGCGCGTGGTATACTTTCCAAAGTATAGGAGGGAATTTGGGTCAGCAGTTGTTGCACCTTTTCCCCGTATTTTACCAATTCCGGTTTGCATGTTTGGTAATCGCCGTTCACTTGACTGACGACTAGCTGGGAGTCCCCATATATGAGGAGGCTTTCAATTCCCATGTCAATGGCGATCTCGAGACCTGCTATCAAAGCTTCATATTCAGCTTCATTATTCGTTCTCGGTTCTGTTAAGGAGAAAGCGAAGCGCATTATTCCTCCTTGTGGGGTCACGAAGATAAGGCCTACTCCCGATTTGATCATTGGCGTACTTTGTTTGTGCTTTTTCATGGAAGATGCTCCATCGAAATAAAGCTCCTAACGGGTATCACCACTGTCGACTGCGTCAAACGCATGTTTGTCTGGCAAATCGCACTTTAGGGGAGAATCGGCAGGTATCGGGTGCTCAGTAAGGAAGTCGGCGATGGCCTGGTCTTTCACTGCCTTGAGAGGTCGGTACGTTATCGAGAACTCCATTAAGAGCAGGGCCCATTTAGTGAGTCGTCCCGTCAATATGGCCTTTGACATTAGGTATTTGAGAGGGTCCACCTTTGAAATGAGATGGACTTCATGTGCTAATGCGTAATGTCTAAGCTTTGTTATTGCGAAGATCAACGCTAAGCAGTGTTTTTCAATGGGGGAGTAGTTGCTTTCTGCCCCCAATAGAACTCGACTTAAGTAGTAGAGTGCTCTTTCTTTCCCTTGATCGTTCTCTTGTGCCCATAATGCGCCTAAAGAACCTTCGAGGGCGGCTGTATAAAGAATGAGAGGCTTTCCCTTAACCGGAGCGGCCAACACTGGAGGGTTTTGCAGGTACTGTTTGATCTCGTCTAGTGCGCTTTGGCACTTTTGATCCCAGACGAACGGGGTTCCCTTCTTCATCAGGTGGCTGTAAGGACGGCACTTTCCTGAGAGGTTGGCTATAAATCGCCGTATGTACGTGAGCTTCCCTTGGAGAGACCGCAGCTGTTTGAGAGTTCTCGGCGGAGGCATTTCCATGATTGCCTTGATCTTGGACGGATCTATTTCGATACCCCGGTGTCGAACAATGAATCCCAGGAATTTTCCTGAGGAAACTCCGAATGCACACTTGAGCGGATTCATCTTCAAGTTGTTTTGCCGAAGCCGTTGAAATACGGTCTTCAGATGCTCGAGATGTTCCTCATATGATTTGCTTTTAACAACGAGGTCGTCGATATAGCATTCGACGATTTCGTGTATAAGGTCATCGAAGATCTTCGTCATGGCCCTTTGGTAGGTGGCACCGGCGTTCTTTAAACCGAAGGGCATCACCTTGTAACAGAATATTCCCAAAGGAGTCCGGAAAGCCGTATGTTTCTGATCTTCAGGATGCATTTTTATTTGATTATATCCTGATGAGCCGTCCATGAATGAGAAAATCTCATGCGTGGACGTATTGTCTATCATCAGTTCGGTGACTGGTACTGGAAAATCATCCTTCGGGCAGGCTTTGTTGAGATCCCGAAAGTCCACGCATATGCGCACCGTCCCATTTTTCTTCATCACTAGGACGATATTAGCAATCCATTCAGGGTATTGAACCTCCTGGATAAAGCCGGAGTCTATCAGCTTTTTGACTTCAGCGTTGATGCTCATCTCGAGCTCGAGCCGCATTCTTCTCGGCGCTTGTTTGACTGGCTTGACACCCGAGGATATCGCCAGTCTATGTACAGCAACTTCTGGATCTAGTCCCGGCATCTCGGAATAGTTCCATGCGAAGCAATCTTTATGCTGTACAAGGACGTCTTTTAACGCAGCCACCCTCTCTTCAGACAACAGCTCGCTGACGAATGTCGGTCGCGGATTGTTTATCGTCCCCAACTCAATTTTCTTGAGGTTATCTGCAGTGGTATGTATTCCATCCTCCAGTTCTTTCGGAGCTGGGGGAAATTCTGAGATCACCTCATCATTGCTGTTTTCGAGGCACCAGGGAAGGCTGTCCATGTTCTCGGATTCTTCTTGTAGTATTGTTATCATGTGACAGGTACGAATTCGCTTCCAATCCCAATATGGAACTGGTTTTTCTTTCGTGGCCTTAGGCTCGTGCTTTTGTGGTGGTGCTACCTTCCGGTTGTTGGACAGAGCGAATTTACCAAGCTGATATTGATCTTCGACCCAATTCTTGAAGG
The DNA here is from genome assembly GCA_030015575.1 of Agapanthus africanus. NCBI lineage: Eukaryota > Viridiplantae > Streptophyta > Magnoliopsida > Asparagales > Amaryllidaceae > Agapanthus > Agapanthus africanus. The sequence goes on from JASDDO010000019.1 coordinate 104,150,792, forward strand.
TGAAGCAATCTTCAAGAGGATGACCTACTACTCGATGGTAAGAGCAATAGTCCGGGTGTGAGGCTTCGCCTGCTTGTTCAGGGTGTTTAGACTCCGGCAATGTAAGCATTTGATGTTGCAGGGCGAGATCAAGTATTTTCTTCGTCTTGTCCCGAGGAAACGAGTATGCTCGCCCCATTTTCTTCATAAGGGATAGATCAATAACGCTCGACTCCCGTTTGCGTGGCTTCTCAGCCCTGCTTTGTTGTTGTTGAGTGCCTTTTTGGCCTTTCGACTTATTTCTGCTTTTGAGCTGAACCTTCTTTATAATGGGTTGACAAGGAGCGGCATTTTCATCCTTTACGGCCTGTTGGAGAAGGCGTTGCGTCTTGGCTTTCTCGTAGATGGCCGTCTCACGATTGTGATCATCTCGGACCTTTTGACCAGCTTTCTTTACAAGTCTGTCCATTTGTTCCTCGAACGACGGACTGGGCTCTTTTGCATCTGGAACTTTCACTGGCTTAGGATTAGCGTCCTCCCATTGAGCATCCGCTTCTTCATCAAGGTCATATACGACATAGCAGCCAGGTAGTAACTCTCGTTTCTTTGAACGGATGTATCCAAGCCCTCTTGTTTCCATTCTCCCGTTAGGCAGTTTGCGTTGGATCCCGGGAATGTTCCAGACCTTGTCATAGAATTTGGCCTCTCTAACGGTCTGTTAGAAGGATATCCCCTGGCGTTTCAGCAGCTTCTTCAAACCTTCTGTATAATATCTGGGAAGACGGATAGGCTGAAGCCTGTCGAGCGTGGGATCCGCGCCATGCCAAACTTCTTTTTCCACCTTGTTTTCTTCAGAACGGTAGAATAGGATTGCCTTCTCGTTTTCTTGCCTGGGAGGGATATAGAATGTCTGCAGCTCTTCTACACTGTAGATATTAAGTGCGTCCAGTTCTTTATGATGTTTAGGCGGCACCATGGCGACTTGCAGACTTTGCTCTTCGTCAGCGGAAGCTTGTATTGAAGGTCGAGCAGAGAATACGACATGGACTTCATCCTCCGAATCACTACCAAAGACCAATGTAGGAGTGGACGGTCCTGGCTTGTTATGTTGGGGCGGACCCGAATAAACGATCTCCTCTTCCTTCTCGGTATCACTGCCGAAGACAGGGATGGTGGCGTTAGTTTTATTTTCCGGCTTGTGACACTTCTCCGTGTCTTCGAAATCCGGCAAGAAGTATTTGGCATCTTCGTATTTGCAGACCTCGTTCACAGAGAACGGGTTCAGTTCTCCCGTCACGGTATACTCGAAACCATCCTTAAAATACTTCATGCACTGATGTTGTGTAGAAGGGATGATATTGTACTCGTGTAACCATAGTCGGCCGAGCAAAGTGTTGTAGCATGTCTTGGCGTCTATGACGTGGAACTTAATGTCCGTGACGAGTAGCCCGAAGCATAGCGTCAGTATCACAGATCCAAGAGTCTTTGACGATTGGGAGTCGAACCCGGAGATGGTGATCTTGTCCTGAGCAAGGTGCTGGACGCTCATGCAGATTTCCTTCAACACCCGCACGTTGAGTAGCTTAACAGACGACCCGTTATCGATCAGGATTTTGCCTATCCTTATATCATGGCAGTATCCCGAGACATAGAGAGGGCGATTGTGTTCGCACGTCCCAAGTAGAAGGTCTTCATCACCAAAAGTAACATCAGCCGTGTGCACTTCCTCTAATTCATCCTTCGTCTTTTCCTCGGCCAGGCATGCTTGGAATTGTTCCGGGTCTTGGAGCGCCTTAATCAACGAATCTCTCGCCTCTTTTGATAGCAAAAGGGCGTCAAGAATGCTGAGCTGTGAGGGCAGCTTCCTAAGATGCGCCAAAACGTTGTAGTCTACCTTATTTCTCTTCGGCGGGTTCTTGGCGTTTAACTCTTCCGCCGTTTGGTCATCTAAGATGATATCTTCAGAGACATTTTCTTTCCCTTTATCTTTTCTGTTCAAGGGTCCGAGGTTCTTTTCAGGCAGCGTCCGATTCCGCAGCCGGATATTTTCGCAGACCTTCGGTTCTTCTTCTTTTCCTGAAGCGGACTCTTTAAAGAGAGGGGCAAGTTCTAGCTCTTCATCAGAATCACTCCCGAATGTAGGCACTTGTGATCCACCGGTGTTAACCATGCGACAATCGCCAGCAGTTCTTTTAAGCCCTTCGGTCGTATTTCTCTGCTCCCGACGAGTTTTACGTTTTTCCCGCTTAAAGCGTTGTCGATGAGCAACGTATCCTTGCCACCATCTATCGAAAGCTTTGCACTCTTGAGTGGGGTGCGAAATCCTCTGATGATATAAGCAATACGAGGGGTGCGTTTCCACTTCACCGGCGATGTTTCCTTCAGAGGATGGTAGCTTCATGCCCATTGATATGGCTTTAGCAAACTTTTTCCTCATCCTGAGTTGGCTTTTGTCGGTAGCGGAGGTGTTTTGCTCCAGCGGGATCGTCTCAGCTCCTTCATCAAGTCGCTGGCGCTTGGCCCTTTCAAATATAGCCGCCTCGTGCTCCCGATCAGCTTTACTTTTCAACCGAGCTTCATTAAGGAGTGCGTCAATTACTTCATCTAATGGCCCCAGAACTTTTGGTTCAGGATCTGCCCCCAGCTTTTCGGTGCAAGGAATCTCCTTATCATTCGTGATCGAATGGGAAATCATATGACAGCTCGCCACATATTCCTCGGATTCATCTGATGAACTTTCTCCCTCATCCTCTTCTTGAAAGACATGGTTGAGGAACTCTTGGAATGTAATGGGGGTTCGTGCCCTCTGATTGTATTCCTCCAGCGCGTCAATTTGCTTTTGTAAGTCCGTGCGCTTGTCGCCAGGCTTCACGGGCTTCTTAGATTTCTTCTTCTTCTTTTTCGAAGATTTTGACGGCTGGTTATGAGTGTTTGGGCCACTTCCACCAATCTTTTGAATCGGACGAGGTTTTAGCATTCCCTCCATAATTTGTGGCTCCAATGGGTTCTTCCACTTGACCGCTGGACATGTCTGAAGATCGTTTAGCATCCTCTTTGTCTTGGCTGATAATACGACCTCCCAAGGAGCTTCTTCAATGACGGAGCATGTTGCCCCCGACGTATTCGTCCCCTTAGAGGTGTGGGGCTGCGGGGGATTCACCTTCCATTTGTCAGATAACGCGAACTTGCCCTGTCGGTATTGGTTTTCAAGCCAATTCTTGAAAACGTAGCAATCTTCGATCGGGTGGCCTAGTACTCGATGATAAGGACAGTAGTTGGGCTCGTTGACGTCACTTGGTTGCAACGGACGTTTTGGATCCGGCAGATTTATGAGTCTGTTGCGCAACGCCAGCTCGAATAACCTCCTCGTTTTATCACGGGGGAAGGAATAAGGACGTCCCATCCTATCCTCAAGGGGTACGTACGGGCGCGTATTGTTTGGACGAGCAACCGGCTTCGAGTCGTTCGGTTGTTATTGAGCATTAGCGACAACGATCGCTTTTCCCTTTCCTTTGTCATTTCGGGAGTCCGGCTTTGGGAGAGGGGGTTTATAGCCCATCTGGTCCATCTGCGCTAGTTTGTCAATCAAAGCCTGGAAGATAGTCGGCTTGAAGAACATCATAAACTGTGAGATGGTTGCTTGTGGATCAAGGGTTCCAACAAACATTCCCACCGCAGGGGCTTCTTCTATGCGCTGCTCACACTTCGACCATAGATTACGCCACCGTATAGCGTACTGAACCCATGTCTCGCCGGGTTTTACCTTAGCGTTAATCAGTGCCGTCATCGGGGTACGTTCACTGGCACTTGCAAAGCGTTGGGTAAACAGCAGCTCCATTTCCGTGAAGGTTTTAATGGAATCATTAGGGAGTTCAGAGTACCACTCGAACGCCGTATCTGATAGACTTCCAACGAACTGGCGGAGCAAAAGCTTGTCATCGCCGCCGGTGTTACCGCAAAGCGCCCTGAACTGGGCAACATGCTGATGGGGATTGCCGGTCCCCTTGTAGACATGGAACTTTGGAATTGTGTAACCCGGCGGGTAGTTGATTTGGTCATACCAGCCTGGATATGGCCGCCCCGTTTTTACGACGTGGCCGGCTGCTTCGGCCGCATGATGAACCCTTATTTGCTGGGCTATGTATTCGTCCAGATCAGTTTTAGAGATTGTATCCTCTTTAGCCGTTGATAGAATGGGCTGAGGATTCGATGTCTCTCCCCTATCGTCTCCAAGGACGATCGGAGGTTCTTCATTCGGGGGATCTTGTTGTATCATCATCCCTATCATGTCCTGGAAGAGGAGGCCCATACGCTGTATGTTGGCCGCTTGTTCAGCAGCCTCTTTGTCCTTCTTTTCTAATATTCGGCGAAGGAACTCGGCGTCGGTCTCTTCGTCTCGGCGCTCATCTAAGGACGCTTCAGGGTTTTCTTTTGGCTCTGTAAGCACGGCCATAGCGTTCATCATCTCCTGGAGCTTTTGTTGCTGCTCCTGAGCCTTGGTCACTGATCGGGTGAGCGGTCGGTGACCCGTAGAAGTGCGGCTTTCCTCCTTTCCAGAAGCCATATAAACCGTATGAACTGTTATGCCCCCTGACTTGGGGCGTTTAGGTTCACCGCTTTTAGACTTTGCCATTGTCATGGAAGCTTTCTCTGGCCTCCTTCTTTTGTGGACCGTTGAAGTGGGCATCCTAGCAATTGTTGCCCCCTGTTGTTTAATGGGGCGGTTTTTGTCTTTTTCCACCTTTTCCTTTTTCCGGCGATGGAAGTGGTCCGGGTCAATCACGGAGTCTTGAACTCTACGCCAAACCTTGTATATGTTTGAGGACAGCCGTTGAGGGGGATGTTCTTGCTTCGTTTCTGGAGCTCTCTCTGCAGGTGGAGGAGATCTCTTCAATGTAGCGGTTGGAGAGTTCTTTCGTACCCTTCTCAGCAGCTCAAAGCTGTTCCCAGTTGGAACAGCAGCGTTGACTTCCACCACTGGAGCCGGTGGAGTTAGCCCTAAGGGAGAGTTGCCCCCTGCCTTCCTCACTCGTTGCCAATGGAGACGTCGAGCATGACGAGCCGTTGGGACTGGCTCGGAGATTGAGACATCTTCTTTTTGCTCCCTGTTTGAATGAGGCGTCGCCGGTGTTAACCTCTTAAAGACTGAGGTTGTCTTTTGAGGGGTGATATTCAACCTGTCGAAGACAGACCCTCGAGTAGGGGGAGGAGCAGGAATCGTCAGTCTTGAAAAGACTGACTCTTTGACAGGGGAAGCCGCCTTGACGACTTCCGGAGCAACAGTTATCGCCTTCCTCGGGACAGCCAATTTAGAGTTCTGATTTAGCCTGGTGAAAACAGAGGCTGTCGGTTCGGTAGTGAGCGACCCGTTGACAGGGGCCGTCGTAGCAGTGAGCCGGTCGAAGACCGACTTTTTGTTCACTTCCAGTGCAGGTATTGGCGTAGGGAAGCTTGTAGGTGGGATCATGGTCCCGAAGAACAGACCAGTGGTGGCTTGGGTCACCTGGTCTACCGGCAGAGTGAGGAAAGAAGCCGCTTGGGGCCCATATGCTACACCTCCGGGGGAGGTGGAGCGTCCACTGCAGTGGCATTTCGAGCAATTGGTGCAGTTAGAGGCCATTGAATCTTGAGTTCTGCGCCAGGAAAAAGACCAAATCTTAGTAACTTGAAATCCGAAGGCAACCATTTAACAAACTGCGATTGGTTCGCGAGGACGATACACGAAGTGTGGAGTGGAAAGAGGAAAAGGTCCCACCGGGTGTGCCAGAATCTGTTCCCCTCCGAATGGACGGCGCACAGGACCGCGATGTCCTGACGCTGGGATTCGGGGCAGATGCTATTTGGTTTTATCCGTCCACCTCTCCGAAGATGCCAAGTTGATTTATGGCACCGTGTATCGAAGGTTTAGACGGATGCGGCCGATGTAGCAGACTTTGTCAGATTCTCCCTCGCTAGAGGGGTTTTGATTGTGGGGACGCTCTTCCCTGCAGGCGCAAGCCCCTGCAGTTAATTACGCTACCGCTTCGCGGTAACAACTTTCTCCTTCTCCAGAATTTCACTTCGTGTCGTGGGTGTTTGTTTTGTTTGTGGTTGCCCGTGGATTGTATACGGAGACTGAGTAATACCGTCGCCCGTAGGACGTGGACTAGTCCAAATCCGTATTTACTTAGATTTGGGTTCGGTGTTTTTAGTTTAAGGATGCATTAGTCGCGTTGCGGCTAAGATCAACTTAAACGGGACCGTTTAGGATACGTTAGTCCTGTTTGAGACTAAGATCAACTTAACGGGGTGATCCATTTAATATATGGCCGTCGGGACTCGTCGCCTCTCTGACGTCGTTGAAGGATTACAACGACATATGTCAGAGGAGTTCGGAGATGTACCCTTGAACCAAGGTCGATTTGGAATTTTATCGTTCATTTGAGTGTTTAAGGATACGTTAGCCGTATTTGAGGCTAAGATCAACTTAAACGGGACCGTTTAGATCCGGCAAAAGAGCATTAGGAGGCTCTATTGTTCCAGTTTAGGGATGTAGTGGTCCATACTCCCGTTTAGGGACGTAGTGGTCCATATTCCAGTTTAGGAACATGGTGGTCCGTTATTAGTTTAGGGACGTTTCGGTCCAATATTAGTTTAGGGACGTTTCGGTCCAACGCCAGTTTAGGGACGTAGTGGTCCGTTATTAGTTTAGGGACGTTTCGGTCCAATATTAGTTTAGGGACGTTTCGGTCCAACGCCAGTTTAGGGACGTAGTGGTCCGTTATTAGTTTAGGGACGTTTCGGTCCGATATTAGTTTAGGGACGTTTCGGTCCGATATTAGTTTAAGGACGTTTTTGTCCACGAGTTTAAGGACCCCGCAGTCCATATGGGTGTGTGGTCGTCGGGACCCGTCACCTCTTTGACGTCGTTGAGGAATTACAACGATGGATGTCAAAGGAGTTCGGAGATGTACCCTCGAACCGGATGTAGATTGATTTAGGAGAGCCAATTTGCTCAGTCAGTTTAATTTAAGAACTTATGGCCACGATTGGACTAAGTCCAGTTGAAAATGTCCAACATTTTATTTGCTTTTACATTGCATTTCTTTTTATTCTTATTTGGGCTTTGCCCAGAAAGGATGCAGAGCATCAATTTGTTTTGGGCTCTGCCCTTTTTTTAGGCCTGTTAGGTCTTTTTGATTTGGGCCTGGCCCTTCAAGTAATGCATTGCATTTGTGCAAAGCACTAGGAATCTTTTAGATTCAAGAACAGAAGTGCAAAGCACTTTTTTAATTTCTTGATCTAAATTTAGATCAAAGAAAAAAAAACAAGTTTTTCCTTGTTTCAGAGAACCAAAGGTTCATAGCAAGTGCAAGGCACTATTTTTTATTTATTTATTTATTTATTTATTGAAGATCACTGATCTTGTTCTTAGATCAATGATCTATTCCTGAGAGAATTTTCTCTTCTTTTAAAGGTTTTTACCTTTTTTTTGTATTCTCAAGGAGTTCTCAAGAGTTCTCTTCTCTCTTCTTTTTTTTTATCCAGATGTCTCTTTGTTTTTGAAATGAGGTCTGGGGTCCTTTTTATAGTGCTTAAAAATTAGTTAAATTTGTTAAAAAGATCTTTTTCTGAGTGATTTGGGGAATTTTTCCCACCGTTGGATCTTTGATCCAAAGGCCCCTGTTTTACAGAAGAAATCTTCTTGTTTTAAAAAGAACAGAAAAAAATTTCCTTAAATCTTCATTCTGTTTTTGCGCAACTCCCCAGCGCGTGACACGTGTCGCGCAGTGAAGCGCTTGCGCAACTGCGCTTGCGCAACTGCGCAGACACGTGTCGCGCAACTCCCCAGCGCGCAGACACGTGTCGCGCAGTGAAGCGCTTGCGCAACTGCGCTTGCGCAACTGCTCGGACACGTGTCGCTGCGCTTGCGCAGTTGTGCTTGCGCAACTGCGCGGACACGTGTCGCGCTGCGGTGTACTTGCGCAGTTGTGCTTGCGCAACTGCGCTGACACGTGTCGCATCGCTCGCAGACACGTGTCGTGCTGCGGTGTACTTGCGCAGTTGTGCTTGCGCAACTGCGCTGACACGTGTCGCGCAGCGATGCGCTTGCGCAGTTGTGTTTGCGCAACTGCGCAGACACGTGTCACGCAGCGCAGCGCTTGCGCAACTGAGTGTTGCTTATGTTTTTTAAAGAGCCTTGCTCTGATTGGACGCACTGCCTTGGGCGTTGTGCTGCCGTGTCAACTTCTGACACGTGGCGCGTTGCGCGCAGCGCACGGGATCTGAAGCGTTGCTTCAAAATTTGAATTTTTGAAATTCAAACAGAGCCTTGCTCTGATTGTGGGAACAAACATGAATAAAGCAAGGGTAACAATAATATAAATCAGAGCAGTACAGGGTAGTGTGCAGTGGGTAAACTGGATTGTTCTATCAGGTTCTCTGTTCTAAAGTCTTTGAAACCAAATTGATGAATCATCGATGTAACTCAATAGTATCCCGTGCATGCCCGGGACCACGGTCAAGACTCTCGGGGCTGAATCCGAGACGTGCCGCTAGGCAGTAACAGGTAGCAGAATGGACGAGTGATGTCAACATCATCACTCCGGGGCTGGCCTAACCCGTAAGACTGATCAGAACAGGTATCGAACTGTTGAGTTACAAGTCAGGTTTCACCTTTGATTTCCCCATACCCCCAAGTTATGTATGTCGAGTCAGGTATTCAGTAATCAAGAACTAATGCCAACACAGGATCAGGTAAAAGCAGGTTTGTCTGGATAGACAACAGGAACGGTCCATGAGGACTACATGTTATGTTTGTTGGCATTAGACACAAGATCAGGTAACAGGTAAAGCCATGGTACATCAGGTCAAGCCAAGTAATGTATAAAGGTGTCATGTCATGTCAAGAGTGTACGGTACCATGTCATGTCAAGTAGGAAGTGTAACAGGTCATGTCAGGAAGCACAAGATGTCATGTGGGTGCTCATAATCAAACTAACATAAGCATGTGCATAAAGAAACAAGCATGAGTACTATCAGAACAATAAACTGGAACATGTAATATGATATGCAAATAGATATAATTTCAAGGATATGGATGCACAGTTATCGATTAGGATTACATTTATAGTTCCAATATTAATTAGGATGCAATTTATTAAACATGGAGTGTTAATATCACATTATTATATAGTAATGTGATCTATGGATGCAATTATATGTATCTTAAATGCGATGGATGCAAACGGGTATCCGAAAAGTTATAAAACTATAAAATGGTAATGTGGGATGCACAACTAAGCAATATGTAATATAAATATTGATATAATAATATTAATATGGATAGCATATTCAAAGCGATTAATAACTATAAAAGTGGTATTGATTAACCATGCACAAGAAAGTTCCGTTCAGAAATTCAGCGTCACCCTAATTTGTAAAATAGCTTAAAAATAACAAACGTTCTCCAAAAGGGACGTGTCTTATACCAAAACAAAGATAATTCAATAAGGTTTTCAGTTTTATAAGTATAAGCATCTCAGATTGTCCCTACAAAAAGTTATGAACATTCGAAGTTGAAAGTTTGCTGCTGGAAATTCCATGGACAGCAGTTTGGAGACATTTTCATTTACATTTTACGTTATTTAAATAATTTATTTTGCAAGTAAATATTTCATAGAGTTATAGTATTCTAAGTTAGCTTCGTAACGAACTAAAGAACGTATACTAATGATTTTTCTATGATTTATACTGAATTTTATAAGGTAAGGTGGACAGTAAATTTTAGATTTGTCGTATCCGCTTTTTCAACGACGTTTCATGTGTAAACTATAATATTTTCAAATATATAATATTATAAAATGCAGATTATAAACTAATTAAAGATAATAATAAGAAATATTACGACGATATATATTTTAATTGATATGGATGCAGTATAATGTAATCTAGTATGTCACAAGATAAGTTTTCATGATCTAGATTTAATATGATATAAACGGATGCAAACGGAATATCGAAACGTTATAAAATTAAACATGGGGCACTAGATTTAAACTATAGGTATGGTATTTATTTAAATAGGTATAAAATGAATTGTATAGCATGTAGCAAGATTAACTTGCCTCGATGGGTCGCGAATCGGGAAAACGGAACGTTAACCGTCGGCGGGGAAAACTCGCGACGGGCGCACGGTTCGCGGAATGAACCCAAATGACGAACAAAGGAACCACACGGGTCGGGGTACCTCGCTGGAATGTCGTGAAGCGTCACCGGCACGACGAAATTCCGGCAACAAAAGAACAGTTAAAAAAAATGAGAAACGAGACATGAAGCAAGAAGAGAAAGAATGATAAAGAGAAGTACGAGAGAATATATGAGAGAGAGAGAGAAAAGGTGGAGAGAGAGAGAGAGCGAAAGAGAGAGAAGAGGGATAGAGAGAAAGTGGAGAGATAGAAAGAGAGCGAGAGAGAGAGAAGTGGGGCCCACGGGGTTAAAGGGGAGATTGCGATTGGCTGAGAGAATAAATTGAGAAGGATATAAAAGATTGTAAAAATATTATATGGTTAACTAAATTATATATGATGGTTTAAATATATTAAAATCTGGGATTTTGGTGCAAAGTAAAACATTTCCAAATCGCGCCCGGGTCGGGTCCAAAAATTTGAAATTGAAATAATAGAATTTTAGGCGGGATCCAAAATTTAAATTGAAGTGTTTTATGATCAAAAAGTATACCCCCAAAACGGACACACATACGTGCATGTAGCCGTCCAAACTCGTCCGTTTCACTGAACGGGACGAGAACACGATGCACGGACGCTACAACAGGGTTAGGGGTGTCAAGCAGGCCAAGATGAATATTTTTAATTTTATTTTAGATGCCAAAAATTGTTATATGCAGAAATTAATTTCCAGGTATAATTTACAATAATTAACCCTCAAGCAAGATAAATGAAATAAGTGCCACACTACGTTCGAACGGTAACTGAAATTAGTAGCATTGGGCTCAGGTGTTACACACGCTATGCCCGCTTCGTACTCAGCTCATGCCGCTTGTGTGCCACCATCGCATCAGTCCCGTGTCACCGCAAGGCCCAGCACCATGTCGTGCCGCTTCACGCACTGTGTCGTGTCGTGTCGCGCCGAGCCGCTGCACACCTTTATCATTGCAGACGCTATTGTATTTTGATTCTTTGCAATAGTCGATCAACCTATTGACGACATTGCCTGCATATCAACCGTTGTTTCCGAGGCAAGTTTTAAACTTACAACATATTATTTTGTTTATATCAATAATTATATGATTAATTATAGTACATGTGTTTTACTATTCAGCAAATATTATCGATTTACAGTTTTATAGCATCCGTCTGTATCCGTATCAATAATGGTTTATCCAGTTGCATGCCGGATCATCAAAATATTATCATACTACTATATCAGTTCAGTATTTTATCTAGATTTCCATATACCTGGTAACAAACGTAAAGTGGTTATTACAGATAGATACATATACATCCTGGCTTTAGTCCTGTTTACCAAATTTAGATATTGGTTACGATTTTCCATTCGGTATCCCTTTTGTTTAATATGTATTGCATGATATGTTCACGACACACTACCAGACATGTTACTTGGATCTTATTGCTAATGCCGACAATCCTGATTTGTTGTCCTGACGGACGTGACTTGTTGTCTGCGTAGACAAGCACTGTACCTGCTTGATCTTGTATTGGCATTAAATTTATATCATCAATACCTGACTTGAACTCAGAACCTGGGGGAAAGGGGGAAATCAAGAATGTAACCGAAACATAACTGAAGAGGATATTATTATTGTTTGCCGTGATTCCGAGCGTGAACGGAATAATCATTGTTTATTATTTGCCATGATTCCAGGCATGACGGAATAATCATTGTTTGCCGTGATTCCGGGCATGACGGAATAACCACTGTGTCATGGTCCCGTGGGGGTTTGAACGAGATATATACTGTCGAGTTACGATGAGAATTACATTAATTGATTTCAAAGACTTCTAGTATAGATAACCTAGAAGCACAGACTTTAGGATACACACCACATACATACACCTCACCGTTTTATACTGATGTTTATTATTTACATTATTGTTTAATCATATCATCTTATCCTGATTAGTACTATTATTTTGATTGTAACATCTCTGTTTTCAGTGTATAGAAATTTGTTTAAAAATTAATGTACAAATAGAGTATTTGCAATCCTGTATATGCTATAAGTATTTGATTTGCTTTTGGAACAGAAAGAAAGCACTTGTAGCTCATTGGTAAAGCCTTGCACTGTTGTGACATAGCCCCTGTGTTCGAATCCCCCCAGCCACATTATCTTTGTGTCGGTTTTTCTTTTAATCTTTTAGAAGCCCAAAGGTTTACACGTGCACTACACGTAAAATGAAAATTTACACAGAAAATAAACATGTGCACTAAACTATACAAAGCGACAGGGACACGTGGCGATGATCACAAGCCCTCTCACCGGATTTGGACCGGCGAGATGAAGGCAAGTGACCGGCACCGCCGGGCCCCCCCGTAGGGGATGCTCTCCAAAATTAAACCCCAACACCCCTTCGCCTACCCCACTACCCCCATACTATTTGATTTCTCTGCACATTTCCAGAGAATTAAAAATGGGCATTAATCCACATTTTAATGCACATTTTAATTCTATTCTTCATTACCCTAAACCCTAATTTTCCCTATAAATACCACACCACATTTCACCTCTCTTCATTCAGAATTTCATTACAAAAACTCTATAAAATTTCCAAATCCCAAGTTGTGCAAGTGGAGTTAGCAAAGGGCGAAATTTCGGCGAAGTTTCAAGAAGATTCCGGCAACGAAACGACGTCCCGACGGTTCCAAAAGCTTTTTCCTTCTCCCCTCTTCTTTCATAGCCAGTAAGTTCCCTCTTCCCTCCTCTTTTGCTATTCTAAAACTTCTCCTTTTCAAAACTCGTCGGAAGCGGAGTTATTCCGGCTTCCGATTCTCTTTTCTTTAAAAGTCTATTTTTTCTTAATAACAAACCTACAAATTTTTAATAGATTGTTTAGTAATCATTAACAAACACATTAGAACAAGTTTCATTTCAAAAGAATCTATTATGCAACTGTTATCGCATTTTTACGGTAAAATACCATATACTTTACTTTCGACACAATTCAACATATTTTCTTGTATTACATTTAGATTACTCACGAGGTAATGACAAACCTCATCACAACACACATCTTTAACATAGCACGATGGTTTTTAAAACATTCTTTTGGGACAAAATACGACATTACATTTAAATACCCTAAACTTACAAAACCATTTTCTTTAAAAAGTGTGTTATTTAAATCCGTGCAATTACGCCTCTACAACCAAATTTGGGGAACCCCGATCTGGATGGTGCGGGTTATCGCTCATCCTCAGGCTTAGTAGAGCGAGTTGCAGACCTCCGCAAGGAGCATTCGATCTCGATGGAATTTCTAATGCAATTTTTAAGAAAATGAGATTTATACAAAATAAATAAAAATTTATTTTTATTAAATATATATGGAAATTATCAAAAGATCTATATTAAAAATATTATATAAATATTCCAAGAAATTTGCTTTACTCCAGCAGGCAATGGAACAATTTTCTAAGGCAAAGGAATCACAATTACATGAAACTACTATTTCAATTCAATACAATTCCAATATTTCATTAAAATACCATATACAATGAAAACTAAGTTCTACTCACTAGAAAGTTTCACTTTTATAAAATATACATCTATGAAAACCCTAAAGACGATAATTAAATACTTGAGGTGTATTTTGAAATTATATCAAAACTATTTTTACATAAAACCCCTCAAGTTATACTAAATTACAATAAGGACCTTAGTAAATATAGGTTTAAGCGGGACCAGTTCTCTTAAGTCTCAGGGAGACGGAGAATATGGGTGCTTGCCTATCTAAGGTAGACAATCTAACATTGGTGTTATCAACACGGTAATTGTCTTGGAAAAAGACACAAATCCTACCGTCCATGTGCAGCAGTTACCGATAACATCAAAACTAATTCAGAACTTCAACTTCTTTTCAAAGTGTCTGACTCAGACAGAGTCTCAATCTAATCAATCTGACTTGAATATGACTCAAGTATAACTACAATTCAACATGAATCTGTCTATACCAGAACTCAATCTATATCAATCTGTCTCGACCGAACCGAACCAGGGATATACTCCGTTTACATGTCTATCCATTATATCCATTCCGCTTACATGATATCATGGTTTTAGAAAGTCATCCATTTATATAACAAAACAATACAATCAATACAAAAAGACATTACGGGGTTTTAAAAGGGTAGACTGGTACGGAATGTGTAAGAAGTGGCACGAGACGGTCACTTTAATACACCTAACCTGAATATCCATTGCCGTTGTACCGTGGTTGAACGGTTCCTTATGCTCCGTATACCTTAGTCTCCGGAATAGTAGGACTCCTCTCGTATACACTGGCATATTCTGTACCAAGTTACAAATAACTACGTTAACAATATAATCAAACATTACTAGTTATACTCTCTTTCTGTCTATTCTATCTCTACCTATCTTAGGGACTTACCAAGCGATTGTTCGCTGACGATATTCCTTTTTTTCTTTTTTTGGAATGTTGTCAAGTGGATCGGACTCACTGGAGATTGAGCCCAGTAGTGAGGACTTGGAGCAATTTGCCTTCGACCCAGAGCTGTAGGAACTTGTATATACTTTTCATTTCAGTTATGCCATTGTTTAGGCATTTCTTTCTATTCGTGTATTTACATTTCCAGTTGTACTTGTAAAGAATTGTTAAATAAATAAAGTTGTTGTTCATTTACATTCATGTCTCTTGTGTACATTTTTCTTTATATTGCTTAGATACGCTTAGCGTGTTTACTTCTAAGTAAATACGTAGTGGACTCAGTCGCGTCCTCTTACCCGTACACCGGGAAGTGGGGCATGACATTGATATTTATGACGCACTGACGTCTGGGGTTTGCATGGCCCAGTTCCTGTGACATTGTTGCAGGCAGATCAGGAATACTTTAGCAAGCAAGCCGAGCAACGAGGAGCTAGATGTTTAATTTTAGAGATGCTTAGTTTCTTTTATTTTCGTAGTTTTATTTTATTGATGTGAGCCCATATGAGACGTGATTCAGATATTATTGTTTTATTTGGATCTTGATTTGTTTCCGCTATATGCATTTCTCGATTTTATTTATTGTGGCAGATGGGCATGTGTTAGCTAGATTTTATTTTATTGTTCTTGATATCCGATTGACAGCCGTAATGTGACTATGGAGGGATGATTCCCAGCCATAGGTAGCATGGTTGGCTCTGTTGCGTGCCATGTTTACGTATTTTGGGAAGCAGGGCGTGACATTTTCTATGTCAGATTACTGCTTACCATGTACTGCTAGAAACCGAAGTGTGACTACGGCAGGATATTTTCTTGACCGTAAGAGCATGGCTGGTGTAGTCACCCCTCGTATTCTGTATTTTGGGAAACGGGACATGACATGGTTTTGATGGTATCAGAGCACCAGGTTTAGAATGAGATTACAGTTTCCGACTAAGACTTAATAATTTAAGTCGCCAATTTAGTCTAGGGTGTAAACTTGTTATCCTTGATTAGGATTCCCGTAGTGTTCCTGCTATATATTTTGACTCCATCAGCTAGAGTTTTGGGTGACTTGGTAGAGTTATGTGGTTGTAATTATGAATTGCAGCATGCTTACAATGCGGTGCTCTGCTTGAGTGACGTGGAGTTCTATCTTTGATTACCTTCTCGATTGAGTTTTACCTCACCACATTTTCTTGTTTCGTTTGTCGATTCTATACTTTATCTTGATCCTTGTATCTTATGCCATCCGAAAATTGTTGTTTCGGGACCATAGCTTCCAGTGACTTTTCTTCCATCTCCCTTCCTCAGGGTCTGACCGTCGAATTTTTGGGTGTACTGCAAGGATTAAAGGAAGCCCAGGAGAGGACGAACAATCTTTTAACTGAGGGGGTTAAGAAAGCAACTAGTTCGAGCACCAGGAGGATCCCCCGATTGTGAGGGAAACTCTATTAGAAAAAGAGAAAGGGTACAGATGAAGCGCTCAACCCAAGTCTGTGGTTATTGCAAGAGGCTGGGGCATCTTCAGAGGGATTGTCGCCGGGCTAAAGGACGGTGTTTGATATGTGGATCCGGTGAATATCGTGTCAACAGTTGCCCTCAGAGGAAAGAGCTATAAGGAGAAGATCAGTCAACATCTTCCACATCTTTTGAGTAGTTTTCTTGTTTCGTTGATTCCGTTGTTTTCGTTCTTTTAATTTCTAGAACGAAATTTCTTTAAGAGGGGTATGATGTAATAACCGGTTCCATCTTGTACTTAAACCCGTATTTGAATAAATATTTTTATAATAATTTCATGTATACCATTCCGAATTATTTTTCATATTTAAATTTTCCTTACATTATTTCCTTTCCTAATAATCTTCATAATTATTTTCTTATTTTATCTGATTACCTAAACTCTACTTATATAATACCCAAAACCCAAACTTAAGCTAAACTCCAACCCATCTCTCATTTTTCCTTTCCCCTATTCTGTAAGCCTAGCCCGTTACCCTCACCCGACCCGACCCGACCCATCTCTCCTCCCTTCTTTTCTTTTCCTTCTCTTTTCCTCTCTCTTCCCTATTTCTTTTTAAAACCCAATGGCTCCTTTTTCATCCTTCCTCTCCATGTCGCCCTCGAGACCCACTCTTCGCCAACGGCCGCGACCTCGCCTCGATCCCAACTCCCCGAGATCCCCTCCTCCAAATCCTCTTTTCCTCAACGTCTCTCTCACCCTCTCTTAGTCTCACTCTCTCTCCAGCTCACTCCACCTCCTCCAACTCAAATCCCGAGCTACTCTCCCTCATCGGCGACCACCTCCCACCACGCCGACGATCACCCAACATCACCATAGACCACCCTCCATCGACTGAGACCTTCCTAAGCAGCGGCTTCATCTTCATCATCACCACCGCAACACCCATCACTCGCCCCGAGCTCCACCGCTAGAGCACCACGCCGGCCACCTCCACCGTCGACCCCTCCTTCTACCGCCGGCGAGCTCCTCGACCTCGTCACCACCAAGCTCCTTCTCTCTCTTTCTTTATCACTCTCTCTCTCTCTCTCACTCCCTTACCTTCTATCTCTCTCTCTAACTTACCCACTCTCAAACCCACCGCCAGCGGCCACCTCACACCACCGACGACATCCTCCGGGACCAATGCTCATAGTCACTAGCACCCTCACGAGACCACCGCCACCGCCAGCTTCCCCTGCAATAGCAACCTCTTCCTCTTTCGACCCAGCTGCAGACTTCACCTCCAGCCACCCGAGCTCCCTGCTACGACCATTGCCGGTGACCCGAGCATACTACCGCCAACACACCATCGCCGAGCCTCATCCCCTGAACACCACCGCAACCTATCATCAACACCACCTTATTGCCACCTCCTCTCTACCTCTCCACCACCAGAGCTCCGTTGCAACCACCGTCGAGGCCATGGACATCACCGAGCCCTTCCCAGCTGCCGAGCTTCTCCACCCACCATGAGTCACCGTCGTGCCCAGCCCCCGTGCCTCTTCATGCCTGGACCCGGACACTATGTGCCCATTTCATGCCCGCCTCCGCACCATGGCTGTGCCCACTGCCACACCAGCACCGTGCCCAATAGTGCCCAGTACCGTGTTCAGTAGTGTCCAGTACCGTACCACGCCCAAGTCGCCACCTCTTCCAATACCCTACCACACCCGCACCACCTGTCACGCCCCGCTTCCCAGAGTGCGCTAAATTGGGCACGTGACATAGCCAACCATGCTACCTGTGGGTAGGAAGTATCCATCCACAGTCGCATTACGGTTGTAGAGATATCAAGAACAAAATATAACAATCTAAAACATGTCCATAAACCAAATAACATGAGTCAAGAATAATAAAGGTGCGGAAGCAAAAGATCCAATACAAAATAACTGGAATGTATGTCCCATAATGCGGGCTCACATCAGAAATAAACTGCAGGAAATAAAGGAACTAGCTACTACTGAAACCTCACAGCTCAGCCTGCTGGCTGAAGTACTCCTGCTCAGACTGCAGCAAAGGTACGGAATCTGGGCCATGCAAAACCCAGACGTCAGCGCGTCGTGTCATCAAGTAATAAAATATAACAGGGTAACAGGCAATGCAAATATAAACATGAATGAAAAGCAGGTGTAACAGTAATGTAAATCAGGGCAGTGCAGGGTAGTGTGCATTGAGTAAACTAAACTGTTCTATCAAGTTTTCTGTTCTAAAGTCTTTGAAATCAAATTGATGAATCATCGATGTAACTCAATAGTATCCCGTGCATGCCCGGGACCACGGTCTACAGACTCTCGGGCTGAAACCGAGACATGCCGCTAGGCAGTAAAAGGTAGCATGTACAGACGAGTGATGTCAGCATCATCACTCCGGGACTGGCCTAGCCCGTAAGACTGATCAGAACAGGTATCGAGCTGTTGAGTTACAAGTCAGGTTTCACCATTGATTTCCCCATATCCCCAAGTTATAAGTGTTCAAGTCAGGTATTCAGTAATCAAGAACTAATGCCAACACAGGATCAGGTAAGAGCAGGTTTGTCTGGATAGATAACAGGAACGGTCCGTGAGGACTACATGTCAAGTTTGTTGGCATTAGACACAAGATCAGGTAACGGGTCAAGTCTTGGCACATCAGTTCAAGTCAAGTAGTGTACGGTACCATGTCGGGTCAATCAATATATATGTAGCAAGTCATGTCAAGGTGTAAACGATATCAAGGGTGTGCTCATAATCAGCTAGCATAATCAGGGTTATAATAATCAAGCATGGTTATCAACAACAGGATCTAAGTAATGAGTTAAGCAATAAGCAGATTTTATTTATTTAGCTGTACAGTTATCAATTGTGCTTAACAGACAGTGTCAGCATAATGTGAATACAGTATGATAGATGTAAATGCTGAAACAGGTTAATAAATATTGAGTGATCCATGGATGCGATGACATGTATAATCTGTTTAATGAATGCAGTTGTAATTAGACCGGTTAAAGTTGCACATGGGTGTCTGATAGGCTAAACTGGAAAAAGGTATCATAGCAATAAACAAATGTGATCTATCATGTACAGGTGATTGTTAGATGTAAATAATTAGATGCAAGATTAAGTTTCACGTTTGGAATCATGAAATGTATAACGGAACTTTACACGGTTAACTTGAAATCCACTTCTTCGATTCTAATTAGAGATTTAACAGGAAATAAGTAATTTAGCATATGAATAGTTTATTATAGCATGTGGCAAGTTTCACTTGCCTCGACGGGTCGCGAAACGGAAAATGGAACGTTACGCGTCAGCGGGGAAAAGTCGCGACGCGCGCACGGTGCACGGAATAAGTCCGAACGACAAACAGTGGAACCACACGGGTCAGAGTTCCTCGCTGGATCGTCGGGACACGTCGCCGGCACGGTCGGATTCCAGCGAAACACAACAACAGTAAACATCACAGTGCAAAAGAAAAAGTGCATGGAAAAAGAGAAGAAAAGAATGGAAATGGAGAGGAGAGGGAGATAGAGACTTACTGTGGTTAAGAAGACGGTATGGTGTGTCGACGGTGGTGGTCGGCGAAGCTCCGGCGAGGTGCAGGGTGCTCGAGAAAGGTGGTTTGCGGCTGCTGTGGGGGTGCAGGGTTAAACAGAGAGGGAAAAGATGAAGGAGAAGAAGGGAAGGAAGATGAGGAGGAGAGGATAGAGGTGAGATCGGCTGTGAGTCGAGGGTGGAGGAGGTAGAGGAGTAGGGTTAGGGTTGCCGGGTTGGTGAAGGGTCCTGGGTTTTGGAGGGAAGCAGAAGGGAGGAAGGAGATGAGGGTAGAGGTGACGGGGGTGAGCAGCGGCGTGGACTGGTGACGATGGCGTCGTCGCGGGGGCCACGGCGAGAGGAGGAAGACGGCTAGGGTTTTACTGCGATGGGTTGGTTCAGTTTGAAGACGACGAGGAAGAAGAGAAAAAAATATAAAGAGGAAAGAGAGAGATACTCGGGGAGGAGAGAGAGAGGAAGATTGAGAGAGACGAGAGAGAGAGAGAGAGAGAGAGAGGGGAGAGATAGAGAGGAAGAGAGAGATAGAGAGGAGAGAGAGATTCGAGGAGAAAGAAAATCGTCATGATGCGAGGAGAGAGGAAGAGAGAAGAGAGAGAAAGAGAAGGAGAAAGGAGAGAAGGAGAGCCGCGATTGGCTGAGGGATTCGTGTGGGCCCAGGGGAGAAAAGTGAAAGCTTGTGATTAGCTCGCGGGTTAAAAAATGGTTAGGGAAATAAATTTTTACAAAAGATTTTTCCAATTTTCCTTAGCTGGAACAGTAGGGTAGAGATCCCCAGTGTAAAGATAAAATTAGAATAATTTTTATGGGTTTACAATTTTGATAACAAGCACACTTTGGCAGATTAAAATTAATTAAAAAAAAGGATTTGGCGAAAATACAAAATATTCAGAATTGCGCCTGGGTCGGGTCCAAAAATTTGAATTCGAAAAATGAAAATTAGTGGCGGGTTCCAAAATTAAAAATGAAGGATTTTATAATTAAAACGCATACCCCCAAGAACGGACGCACGTACGTACGCGTAGCCGTCCAAACACGTCTGTTTCACTGAACGGGACGAGAACACGATGCAAGGACGTTACCACAGGGTTAGGGGTGTCAAGCAGGCCATGTCGAATATTTTTAGTTTATTTTAAATGACTTAAATTGTTATATGCAGAAATATGAAATGTCGGGGTAAATGTATAACTAGCAACAGTCAAGCAAGACAAATGAAATAAATATCACAAATACGATAACTGAAATTCATAGAATTGGGCTCGGTTGTTACATTATACCCAACTACAAAAGAATTTCGTCCTCGAAATTCCAAGAACACAAAAGGATAGACGAAAAAAATCAAACTACAAGAAAATATGAGGAAACTTCTGCCGGATCTCATCTTCTCGTTCCCAGGTGGACTCTCCATGCGAGCGATTACCCCAAGAAACAAGTACAAGAGGGATAACCTTGTTCTTAAGAACCTTTTTCCTTCGATCCACAATTTCAACCGGTTGCTCCTCAAAAGTCAAGTCTTCTCGTACCGTCAGCTCCGAATGATCCAAAACATGCGTTTCATCCCGAACATACTTACGGAGTTGAGATACGTGGAACACATCGTGCACATTCGCCAAGGACTGCGGTAACGCCAAACGATACGCTACTTCACCGACACGCTCCAAGATTTCAAAGGGTCCAACGAATCGAGGACTGAGCTTTCCTCGACTTCCAAAACGAATCACCCCTCTAGTCGATGATATCTTCAAGAATACCAAATCACCCACGGCGAACTCTAGAGGTCTTCTCGACGTATCTGCCCAACTCTTCTGTCGGTCTTGAGCTGCTTTCATATGATTTCTGATAGTGTTAACTTTCTCAACTGTCTGCACAACCAGATCCGGTCCCAACAACTTTCGTTCACCGACGTCGCCCCAACAAACAGGTGAACGACACTTGCGACCATACAAAGCTTCGAATAGAGCCATCTGAATCGTCGCCTAAAAACTGTTGTTGTAAGAAAACTCCACCAAATGTATATGATCCTCCCATGAACCCTTGAAGTCCAACATGCACGCTCTCAACATATTTTCAAGAGTTTGGATCGTTCTCTCCAACTGACCATCAGTTTGAGGATGATAAGCTGTGCTAAACTTCAATCGAGTCCCCAAACTTTCCTGTAGACTCCTCCAGAAGTGTGATAAGAACCGAGTGTCCCGATCGGACACAATGCTCACCGGTACTCCATG
Organism: Agapanthus africanus; assembly: GCA_030015575.1. Taxonomy (NCBI): domain Eukaryota; kingdom Viridiplantae; phylum Streptophyta; class Magnoliopsida; order Asparagales; family Amaryllidaceae; genus Agapanthus; species Agapanthus africanus. Next base: position 104,172,684 of record JASDDO010000019.1, read on the forward strand.
CAATCTTACAATCTCCTGCATGTACCGCTTCGCCAAAGTTTCTGTTAATTGACCAACCCGAAAAGGAATAAAATGAGCTGCTTTGGTCAAACGATCAACAATCACCCATACTGCATTGTTGCCTTTTGGACTCCGTGGTAGAGCTGTCACGAAATCCATGGTTATATATTCCCACTTCCACTGAGGAATCGGAAGTGGTTGCAATAAACCAGCAACCCTTTGATGTTCAGCCTTAACTTGCTGACACACCAAGCACTTTGCCACAGAGCGAGCAATCTCCCGCTTCATGCCTTCCCACTAGAAATGCTGTCGTATATCTCGATACATCTTCGTGCCTCCTGGATGTACGGAATAATCTGAGCCGTGCGCCTCCTTCATAAGTTCTTCACGAATATCCCCCTTTGGCACACACAAACGGCTACCATACCTCAACGAACCATCTTCATGGATCAATAAATCTGTTCGTAGTCCGGCTTCAACCTGTTCTCGAAACTTTTGCAATCTAGGATCCTGCGATTGCGCTGCTTTAATATTCTCGATCAATGACGAATGTACTTGCAGCTGCATCAACTGTCCAGAAGAATGCGGCAGCACAACCTCCAAATCAAATCTTCGAAAGTCTTCAACGAGTTCTTTCTGCATAGTCAACATCTGAATTGCTGGTAACCGACTGAGCACATCCGGTATGACATTAACCCTTCCCGGATGGTACTTAAGATCAAGATCGTAATCAGCCATCAGCTCTAACCATCTACGCTGCCTCATATTAAGCTCCTTCTGCGTGAACACATACTTCAAACTCTTATGATCCGTGAAAACTTCAACCCTTTCGCCCAAAAGGTAGTGTCTCCGAATCTTCAAAGCGAAGATCGCTGCCGCAAGCTCCAAGTCATGAGTTGGGTAATTCTTCTTATGGGTCTTCAACTGTCTTGATGCGTACGCTACAACCTTCCCATGCTGCATCAAAACACAGCCCAATCCTTTTCCAGATGCGTCGCTGTGGATCACCAATCCTCCGGAATTGTCTGGCACGGTCAGAATAGGGGCGGTTATCAATTTCTGCTTCAACGTCTCAAAAGCTGACGCACATCTATCCGTCCACACAAAAGGTACCTCCTTACGCGTAAGCTTGGTCAACGGCTCCACCAGACGAGCAAAGTTCTCCACAAATCTTCTGTGATAGCCGGCGAGACCAAGGAAACTTCCTATCTCCGCAACATTCTTTGGAATCGGCCAATCTCGAACTGCTGCAATCTAATCTGGATCGACGACGATTCCGTCGCCAGACACGACATGCCCCAAAAACTTTACTTCTTCCAGCCAAAACTCGCACTTGCTCATCTTCGCATATAGCTTCTCTTGTCTCAGCGTCTGCAGTGCAATCTTCAGATGTTCAGCATGCTCTTCCATACTCTTTGAGTAAACTAGAATATCGTCGATGAACACCACAATAAACTGGTCCAAGAATGGTGAAAAGATTCGGTTCATCAAGTCCATGAATATCGCCGGTGCATTCGTTACTCCGAAGGGCATCACTAAGTACTCGTAATGTCCATACCGAGTTCGGAACGCCGTCTTGCAAATATCTTCTGCTTTCACTCGGACCTGATGATATCCGGATTGCAAATCCAGCTTCGAGAATACCCTCGTGTCACTAAGCTGCTCAAAAAGTTCTCCAATGCGAGGGATCGGGTACTTGTTTTTAATAGTTACCCGATTTAATTCTCGATAGTCGATGCACATCCTTCCCGTGCCATATTTCTTCTTAACTAGAAGAACTGGAGCTCCCCAAGGCGAGTTAGTGCTTCGAATCCAACCCTTCTCAAGCAGTTCCGCCACCTGTTTCTTGACTTCTTCCAACTCTACTGGTGCCATTGGATAATACGCTTTAGATACTGGCGCTGCACCAGGAACAAGATCAATTGCGAACTCTACGTCTCGCTTCGGTGGTAATCCCGATATATCTTCAAACACATCCATAAAATCACGAACAACAGCTGGTTCTTCACTTTCCTCAACCTCCATTGATGCTAGAATATTAGTTGTCAGCCTAGCCCTAAACTCGACTGGCCCGACAGAGCTGCCTCCTCGAGTGAAGGTAAACTCGGGATGTCCGGGAATCTGGAAAATCACTTTCTTTACTCTACAATCAATGTGAGCGTGGAAAGTGCTAAGAAAATCCATTCCCAAGACGACTTCGTAGCTGCCCGTATCAATCACCAAGAAATCTGCTAAAAGCTCCCGTCCGCAAACAACAACTATACAATCTTTACATTCCCTACTAGATATGATTTTCCCATTCCCAGTGTGTATGTCCCAGAAACTAGACAGAGTCGTGCAGGTAATCGAGTGTGTAGCTATAAACTTAGATGACATAAAACAATGGGATACACCAGAATCAAATAACGCTAATGCGAGAAAACCATGAATGAGTAGAATACCTGAAACAACTTCTCCTGACGCCTTAGCTTCCTCAGCTGTCAAGGTAAAAGCTCGAGCCTGATTAGGTCCTTGAGTCAGCTGCTTCTGCCCCTGAAATGGTTTCTGCGGAGGCTTCTGAATATCATCCCTCGTACGAAACTTCGACGGACAAGCGCTGACAGTGTGATCTGCTGCTCCACAAACAAAACAGAGTCCCTGCCTCCTTCGACACTCCTTTTGCACGTGTCCAGGTAAATGGCAGTAGTCACAAATCACGCTCCTTCTTCGATCAACGATCACAGGCTTCTTCATCGGTATTACACCACGACGGTCCACTGGAATACCTCTGCGACCATGAGCTCGGTTTGGTACAAATGCCGGCTTTCTTACCGCAACTGCTGTCTGCTGTAAACTCCCAGCCTTCCCAGATAGGCTCTGCTGTTCTCGGGCTGCCGTAAGAACCTGTGAGAAGGTGGTCAAACCCAAGGAGACAATCTGCCTCTGGATGTCCACATCCAAGCTACGCATGAACCTCCTTACCCTGTCTGCATCGTTGGCAACTAAAGGTCCAGCGAATCTACTGAGCCGTATCCACTCTGCTGCATGTACATCTACGGGTGCACCATTCTGCTTCAGACTGATGAATTTCTCTTCCATTTCCACCCGTGCAGTCCGCGGGAAGAACTTCTCTAGGAAACTCTTCGAAAAATCCACCCACTTGATCGGCTTGGTCAAGCGGGTCTCCTCCACAAGCCTCTCCACCACCAGAGCTCCGCTGCAACCACCGTCGAGGCCATGGACATCACCGAGCCTTTCCCAGCTGCCGAGCTTCTCCACCCACCATGAGTCACCACCGTGCCCAGCCCCCGTGCCTCTTCATGCCTGGACCCGGCCACTATATGCCCATTTCATGCCCGCCTCCGCACCATGGCTGTGCCCACTACCACACCAGCACCGTGCCTAATAGTGCCCAGTACCGTACCACGCCCAAGTCGCCACCTCTTCCAATACCCTACCACACCCGCACCACCTATATGCCCACTCCCGTTTCATGCCGTGCCACACCCTCACCATGCACCGAGCCAATACCGTGCCCAGTACTGTGTCACGCCCGCATCGTCACCACGCCCACTACCGTATCATGCCCGCGTCTCCACCGCGTCTAGTACCGGGTCGCCACGTATCACACACGCACTACACACCGTGTCCAGCATTGCGCCGTCTTGTGTGTCAAGGCGAATCCTACACGTTGAGTCGCTTCTATATCAGCGACCCAATGCAAGTGGAACCTCCTTCCCTTGTGCATATATGAGTGTGTGTGTGTATATATGTAGCGTTAGGTCATAATTGAATACGGATATATTGAACTATCATATTGATTGTGTTGAATCGAACCCCGCTCGGGTCTATTGATCGTATGAATCTCATTTTAGAATTTATATGAATAAATGGTGGTTGACCGATACACGTAGCCGAGCCCAAGCCTTGTTGTCGTCGTGCCTAGCCCATGCATGCGATGTGCCCATGTCCCGCTCTTCGTCATTGTAGTGGCACTATCGCCAAAGGCAAGTGAAATCCCCCACTTGATATCATGCTATTTTTAAACGTTAGCCGAAGCAATTTTATAATAACTAGATATATATAACTATATTTAGATCATAACTATCTTTGAAATTGTATAGCGAACCATAATGTCATCTTATTGATTGGAGCTCGACTGGGGCTTATTACCGTGTTAGTATTACATAGAGGTTATATGGATAACATTTAAATTCAATTGGTAAAAGAAAACTTGTGTTTCGATGATTACCAAATGCTACCCTAGGTGTTTGATACGAACTATAAATGATAACTAAATCAAATATGGAGGAACTTGTTGTAGATAGATCAGTTTGCTGATAACGAAAATCATGTAGGAATTTGGGTTGAAAATAGTGAAGTTTACACCATGAAATGATACCCCCGATAACCGATGCGAAATCTAGAATTTCCGTACATGACATCCCGTAAAATTCATAATAAATCGTACAAAAATCGTATCGTAGCGTTGTTAGGCTCGTTGCGAATAGGAATGGATAACCTATGAATATAAGGTGACTTTTACTAAATATCAAGTCATTTAGATAGCGAAATCTGAAGGGATTTGTGGCTCTGGACTGCCGTCCAGAGCAGAAATCTCTATGAATACCTGAAATCAAACACATGTAACTCACTGTTCAAATGCGCAAATGTGCGAAACCATATAGATATACATAGGAAATTTAGTTATCTTTCTTACGCCACTGGTTCCACTGAATTCCGTCGTTGTTTGATATTTTAACATATTTTATATTATTGATGTGTACAGCTGATTTCTGCAGTATTTCATGTTGATACCTGAATTTAAATGCGTGTACATCCCTACATAAAACTGAAAATATGCGAAGTCCTATATCGTTGTGTATAATATTAAGTTATATAACGAATGGTGTTAGTTTCATTTAATTTGAGTATGGTTTACTATTTTAAAAGTATTTTAGATCATTGATATGTCCTGCAGTTTTCTGCAGTGACAGTTTATGCACGTTGACATTAAACTGAACATATCACACCTTATACAGCCGTTATTATTGATCCGTCAATTGTGTTGGAAACCTAACTAATAAGGATATATTTTATTCAACTGTAACGTTCCCTGATTCTGATTATAATTTATAGAAAACTGCGCTCGAAATTGGACTTCCAGTTCTGCAACTGGAATTCCAGCAACACATCACTGTCTTAAATTGAACATAACTCCTAAATCGTGAAGCCTATCGATATAAAACAAATTTTACTGATTAGATAATCCAGTATACTTCATATGCCTTTTATATTGTTTTTGTCGATTCTGCACGTTTGATTTATGGTGAATTTTGCAAGTTATATAACACCGGCTGCCATAATTTAGTGAACATTTATTTAGCGCATTCCTACATTATCTTGTGATTGCTTTATACCCATTGTTCAGTGATTGTTTACATTGAAACCTAAGTGACTGATTTTCATTATCGATAGATAAATGTTAGTGACTGGGTTGTGACAAGTACGATAGTGAAACTGATATTGATAAGCGAAAGCGTGACTGAAAGTGAAAGCGATACATACTTGTTCACAACTTATATAATACCTGAACAGATACTATAATATGGAGAAATGGGGAAATCAAGATGCAATCAAACTCGTATTTAGCGAGGTACAGTGGTTTAGAGGATAATCATTCGATATTAGTGAGATATACTGATTAGGTCGAGGCCCTAGCGGCATGGCTGTAGGGTTATGTCCCGGGCAACAGCGGATTGTAGTCTCGGGTATGCATGAGACCCTTCTTAAACACGAGCATCCTTTTCCACCGATTGATTTCAATTGACTTAGTGATTGATAAGTAGTGACATACACATTGCTTGGATTGCTGACATGATACATATACTACTGTTCACATATACATGATATTCTATATTCTCATGTTACTAGTGTATTGTTCATCACAAAATACTGTGTTTTATACCGCCCATTCTTACGCTCGGTTGTTTATAGGTAGGTGCTTTTAATCCGTGTTTGTTACATATTTACAGAATACAGGTTTCCGGTACAAATATTGCAAATCAAGATAAAATCTCCACAGTTACGCCAAATACAGAACATCTGTCACAGTAGATAAAAGCCGGGTTCCGGTCATCCATATTCGTCCAGTGCCGAGTACCGGTTCCCGATACAAGACATGTGACAGTGGTCATTCATGTCTGGGACAAGCACAGAGCACGAGGGGGGCTGCATAAGAATCAATGGGTGCGCGGAGCTCGAGGGAGATAAAGTCAAAAGTGAAAAAGATAATGCAATCTTGGACTTAGAAATCTGCAGATATTCTGGAAGATTTCTGTGCAGTATGAAGATTGCAAACACGAGGAAAAGCCAAACCAGGGAAAGCCACCAAAATTGACCAACCAACTCCACCACTTGGCCGCGTTTCCGCGGCCAATAGGGGGTATTGGCCGCGGAAACGCGGCCATACAGGCGCCTCATTTCGTCGTTTTTCTGGGGCATTTTGGGTACTTCATTTATGGGCTGATGGTTGCCCTAGACTTCCAGTTTCCCTCCTATAAATACAGCAGTTCTGAGCTCAACCAAGGGTCCAATTTTGTGTCCACTCTTTTGTAGGTTTTTGTATACTTCTTCTTCATTCTTTTTCCATGAAAATTGTAGTGAGAGCTTTTTGAGTGGAGATCAATGAAGATGAGGGTTTTGTATCATTCTCTTGTGTTTCTTCTTCCCCTTGAGATTCTTGCTTTCTCTTGATCATTCAACCTCTTCATTGAGCTTGAATGGTTAAGGGTTAGTTATTGATCTCAAGGGTCGTATTCTTTCATGGAATTAGCACTTCATTTCACATGCGTTCTCTACCTTCCCCTTGATCTTGCAACCGCTTGATTGAGCTTGCAAGTTTAAGGGTTGGCTATTGATCACATACTTGTCTTGAGTCCTAGTTTCTTGTTCTTTTATTACTCGCTTTTTATTACTTGCTTTTTATTACTTGCAATTTATTTCATGCACTTAAATTCCTTGCACTTACTTACTTGTAATCTTTTCTTTTCTTTGTTCTTTTCTTTTTGTTCTCTCTTTTTGGTTCTTTTTGTGAATGAATGTAATTATTGCCGTTGTTAAGAAATAATACGGTATTATAAGTTAACGTTTCTTTGCCCATTTCCTTTTCCCGTATTTTCCATTGAACTCCGCCCAAACCATACGCAAGCGCTCCGTTAGGCACCGTACCCTGACAAGGTAACGGTGATTCCTAACCGCGACCGGTTGCGTTCGGTTTGGCCGGAGGCGAAAGCAAGAGACAAGAACGGAAGGACAAGGGTAAATAAGCCGGATTCCACGAATACCGCGCTTAAATCCCCTAATCCACGTTGTTGCCGATTGCTCTAGCTTCAATTGGTCAAGACTCGGCTCAAAGGTTTTGAGTACGGAATTCTTAGCTTACAATCTCGTATCTTTTCTTAACAACTTTATACTTGCAAATAAACACATAGGTTAGAATCAAACTCATACTCATTCTTTATTGACTCGTCAAAAACAAGAGAGGAAACACAACCATCTCCCTGTGGATCGACCCGTGCTCAACCGGCAAGCTGCTTAGCGACACCGTCCTGATCGCGGTAAACTTTAGAACTTTGAACATCCGACACGCCAAAAAGCGCGCGATCAAATGGCGCTGTTGCCGGGGAGACGGTAGCGTATTTTCTTTCTTGTTATTCGGGTTAATATTCTTTTTGTATATATTTATAAAAAAAAAAAAAATCTTTTTGTTTTTTTTTTGATAATTTTTGTGGGCAAGTGTGCAGATTTTTGCAAGTTTGCAAACTGCGATTGTGGGGAGCAAAGTGTACATTCAAGGCTAAGGTGTTTGCAAAATACAGTGCCAAAGATCCGGGTAGTTTGACCCGCGCAAGCGAACTTTTCAAGCTCACCGGATTTGATTCAACGGGGGTTTCCTAACCCAAAACTTAACGGTACGTACTTTACTAACACCTTCTTCTCAAATCCGACGCATCCAATATACTATTCTTTGCAGGATTCTTTGCAAGTTCGCAAGCAAAAAAAAAAATTGACTAACCCGTATTTGTTGCAGTGCCGCGCTTAAATTAAAAAACAATTTTTTGATTCTTTATAGAATTTTTATTGAATTGCGCATTGCATAAATTAATACGGACTTAAGGGCAAGCGAACCCCACAACATACGGTAAAGGATTTCATCACCTTGTCCGTGGCCCACAAATCACGAACTTGAGCATAACGATTACCCGCACAAATTTTAAAAGAAACTAGACTTTAAGCCTTAAGGACTTCGCGCTCACTAGGAGAAGTTAATTGTGTTTAGAAGCTCGCTTAACGGTATATTGTTTACGGGGTGTCTAGGAAAGTGTTAACGGCGAAACCGCCAAAAGAGAAAGGGTTATTTAATTAAGGAACTTCGCGAAAGCGTTGGAAAACCTCCCCTCCTCTCTGCACTTACCTGGCCTCGTGATCAGTGTATCTTGAGCCCGTTTCTCGACACAGTTTTACTTCGAAAATCAAGTTCTGGAGCAGGTCTAGTTGACCTAGGTGAACCCTAGAACGATTAAGTGTGTGGTATTTTTGTGTCGTGATTATTTTTGTCCATATTCTTTTTGTGTATATTTCGTTCTTTTGTTAATATATATTTAAAAAAAATAAAAAAATCACATTCTTTTTCCCCTCCTTTTCTCTACCTTTCTTTCATTCTTTCTTCATATCATGGGTACTCCACCTCGCAAAACTCTTGCCGAACTTTGGTACCCACAACCAGACATTACTTCATACGGTTCTTGTTTTGGTCGAACTTCAAACGACCCCTCCATGCCCAAAATTTCTTTGAAAGATCGGATAGACGCATCTAGGACGAACAACTGGACCCCGCAATCCATTTCGTATCAACCGTTTCAAATATTCACCCCTTCTTGCGTTGATACACCTTTTGAAAATCCAGTTGTAACCCCGAGACCTTTGTCCATCGCTGAACGTATTGAACAATCTCGTAGCCGATCTTTCACTCCTTTCACCACTTCAAATTCTTGGGATCAACAATTCCATTCACCTTCTTATCCAAATGTTGATCCCACTCCTGTCCAGCCATTCAATTCCTACCAATCCTACCCTACTTTTGCACCTTCCCTAGACATTACTTCAGAACCGCCATTTGGGAGTTTTCAGTATCCAAACAACTTTGAATCTTTTACTGAAACCCCTTCACAACTAATGTCTAGTCTAGAACAGTCGTTGGAAGACTTTAGGGTAGCGTCAAGCCAACAGATGATGGATTTGAATGCGTCCATGGCCGCTCTCATACAACCTAGTGACCCGGTAGCTAGTTTTCAACTAGCTCCAACTTTTTCAATGTATGATGAAGCGGCAGGACAGGCTGTGAATTCGAGTGGAGAGAGTGAGATGTACCCCCTTCCAAATCAAACCTACCCATCCCAAATTGAATCCCACACCTCCTGTTTTGAAAGTCTATCGAGTATCCCACATGATTTATCCATTGAAGATAGAATGATGAATGAGTTGTGCGACTTCGTAGTGTTTGATTTGCCCGATTGTGAAGGGACTCATCCAAGTGAAACCGATCCTAAACCTTTTGACCTCTACACCTCCACTTTAGAACCTGAATCGATTGATATCCATGCTGTTGTTGAGGTGTCGGAGAATGTTGATTTTCACTTGATGAAGGATATTGACGCTGGGAATATTTTGGATGATGAACCCATAGATTTGGCTGAGTTTTTCTCTTCAATTCATCATCCCGAGTCATTAAATGTTTTTCCCGAACAACATATGCGTCTGGACTTTGATGAAATATGCATGGATGAGCTTAACTTTGAGGAGAATTTTGAGGATATTTTTGAGGATGAAACAGTTCTAGATGATGAGTCGGATTTTCCAATTCATCCTGTTCCTTTCACTGACTGTGTACACCCTCCAGAACCCTTAATCAATACCCTTCCTCAACCACTTCCCTCCATCCTTTCCATCGTTCCGACCTTGCAAGAACCCGTATCATTTTCACTCCCTGTGTCTGGTTTATCAAGTTCGGCGTACCCATGGTTTCTCACGAATCTTGAGGGATTTGACCCAATCTCTCGACGGGTTAATAGATTAGCACAATCGCTGTTTACACATCACTCATCACAAATTGTGCTAATCTATTCACTCCATTTGCACCCTCAAGTTCGTACTCCGCTTCTTTTTCCCTTCCGCCATTCTTCTTCTGATATACCGAGACCGTATCCCGCTTCTATCTCCATACGGTCTCGCGTATTCTCTCTCTCTTTTCCCTACGCCTTCTTTCACCAGCCACTGCTTTACAGAGATAAAATCTTTGAATGGTTGGTGCTCACTTTTGGCCTGTGTAAGGCCTTGTATAGCTTGATACTGTTCTTTCCCCCCTAATCCTGAATTCAACGCTTAACAGTGGAAACATTGTTTTACTTAAGTTTGGGGGGGTATTTTTTTGTATATATTTTTTGTTTTCCTTTTTTGTTTTGTATATAATTTGTTTTTAGAGAGCGCTGGAAATTTTGACCCTCTTAGTATAGCCTGACAGTGAAGGCACTGTCAAGTTTAAGTTTGGGGGTGTGCTCGGTAAGCTTTCTTCCTTCGCATTCATTTGTATATTTTGCATTTGCATACCCTATTAAAAACCCACAAAAAATTGAAAATTTTCTAAAAACATAAAAACCTTTCTGTCAAGTAGCTAGTGGAAAAACTCTGATTCAACATTTCGACGGTTTTTGTTTGAAAAGATAGGAATAACTAAATCTTATGTTTAGATTTTGAAAACCTGAAAGATAACTCTCCTTTGAAGTTAACTATAGCTGATATACGTCTTTACATCATACTACACGTGTCGTGAGTTTTTGGGAATTAGATGACAAGTCTTTTATGTTTAAAAAAACTTTTAAACAGATAAATGATTTTCTAAGGATCAAATAGGTTTGTTCTAAAATAAGTAATGTCAAGAATAGTTTATGAAGTAAAGCGAATATGAAGGAATATTATTGATGCCGTAATTGGAACTAAGTCTGAAAAATAACCCATCTGAAACTTGATTGGAATGATTACACACCAAACCCACTAAACACGTCTTTTATCCAAAAAAATAATTGAACTGCCGGTTATATCTCCGTTCGTATTAAATCATCTGATTTTCACGCCAAACTGTCTTTTGTTTTTGGACCTAGGTAACTTGAGTAATTAAGTCCGCTGGGGTGTTTCTACACCTAATGCCCTAAAACCAACTGGTTTGGGTGCATTGGCCCAAAGCTCGCTAAGAAGCCTAGAAAGTCCAGGTTAAAACAAAGTCAAGCAAGTGTTCTCTCCGAGTTAAAATTCCTAACGGTTCTTTGTGTGAGAATAATCTTGATAAAAGACAGGCTTTTTATAAAAAAAATTTAGCGGAGATATTAAGGTTTTATTCTATGATAAAGACTATTGCACGTTCACGGAGGTGTGTATGAAATGAAAACAAGAAAAAGGTGGAGTGAAAAATACGACTTAGTTTCCTGTTATGGAAGATAGAAATTCTGAAGTTGAAACCTTACTGGAAAACGAAACTTGAAAAATGCTTAACTCTTTATAAAACTTATGTGATCCTTTTAAAATTGTTATCTGGGCTTTATTGTGCAACGTGATGACTTTATTCGACCTTTCGGGAACTTAACGACACTATTTGCACTGCACGTAAAGACATATAAAATCTGTAGTTAAATAAGAAGCGTGGTGTGAAAAATAAAGGTTCGATGGTCTAGACTTAGGATTATAGAATTGTTATTTTCTAAAAACAAAACTTTAGGGTTTGAATCTTAATTATTTTACGAAACCAACTTGACCGGATTTTGTGGGTAGTATCCGCTGAAAACCCTCAGGAGACAACACTCCTCCTACTAGGGACACCTAGAGGTTTAACGGCTTGTTGCACGCGCTCAGTGCAATCGCGTTCCCTGCGAAAGTGCGGTTATCATTTTATTTTTTTGTGAATAATTGGTTTTGCTCGGGACGAGCAAAAGTTAAGTTTGGGGGTATTTGTTCATCACAAAATACTGTGTTTTATACCGCCCATTCTTACGCTCGGTTGTTTATAGGTAGGTGCTTTTAATCCGTGTTTGTTACATATTTACAGAATACAGGTTTCCGGTACAAATATTGCAAATCAAGATAAAATCTCCACAGTTACGCCAAATACAGAACATCTGTCACAGCAGATAAAAGCCGGGTTCCGGTCATCCATATTCGTCCAGTGCCGAGTACTGGTTCCCGATACAAGACATGTGACAGTGGTCATTCGTGTCTGGGACAAGCACAGAGCACGAGGGGGGCTGCACAAGAATCAATGGGTGCGCGGAGCTCGAGGGAGATAAAGTCAAAAGTGAAAAAGATAATGCAATCTTGGACTTAGAAATCTGCAGATATTCTGGAAGATTTCTGTGCAGTATGAAGATTGCAAACACGAGGAAAAGCCAAACCAGGGAAAGCCACCAAAATTGACCAACCAACTCCACCACTTGGCCGCGTTTCCGCGGCCAATAGGGGGTATTGGCCGCGGAAACGCGGCCATACAGGCGCCTCATTTCGCCGTTTTTCTGGGGCATTTTGGGTACTTCATTTATGGGCTGATGGTTGCCCTAGACTTCCAGTTTCCCTCCTATAAATACAGCAGTTCTGAGCTCAACCAAGGGTCCAATTTTGTGTCCACTCTTTTGTAGGTTTTTGTATAGTTCTTCTTCTTCTTCTTCATTCTTTTTCCATGAAAATTGTAGTGAGAGCTTTTTGAGTGGAGATCAATGAAGATGAGGGTTTTGTATCATTCTCTTGTGTTTCTTCTTCCCCTTGAGATTCTTGCTTTCTCTTGATCATTCAACCTCTTCATTGAGCTTGAATGGTTAAGGGTTAGTTATTGATCTCAAGGGTCGTATTCTTTCATGGAATTAGCACTTCATTTCACATGCGTTCTCTACCTTCCCCTTGATCTTGCAACCGCTTGATTGAGCTTGCAAGTTTAAGGGTTGGCTATTGATCACATGCTTGTCTTGAGTCCTAGTTTCTTGTTCTTTTATTACTCGCTTTTTATTACTTGCTTTTTATTACTTGCAATTTATTTCATGCACTTAAATTCCTTGCACTTACTTACTTGTAATCTTTTCTTTTCTTTGTTCTTTTCTTTTTGTTCTCTCTTTTTGGTTCTTTTTGTGAATGAATGTAATTATTGCCGTTGTTAAGAAATAATACGGTATTATAAGTTAACGTTTCTTTGCCCATTTCCTTTTCCCGTATTTTCCATTGAACTCCGCCCAAACCATACGCAAGCGCTCCGTTAGGCACCGTACGCTGACAAGGTAACGGTGATTCCTAACCGCGACCGGTTGCGTTCGGTTTGGCCGGAGGCGAAAGCAAGAGACAAGAACGGAAGGACAAGGGTAAATAAGCCGGATTCCATGAATACCGCGCTTAAATCCCCTAATCCACATTGTTGCCGATTGCTCTAGCTTCAATTGGTCAAGACTCGGCTCAAAGGTTTTGAGTACGGAATTCTTAGCTTACAATCTCGTATCTTTTCTTAACAACTTTATACTTGCAAATAAACACATAGGTTAGAATCAAACTCATACTCATTCTTTATTGACTCGTCAAAAACAAGAGAGGAAACACAACCATCTCCCTGTGGATCGACCCGTGCTCAACCGGCTAGCTGCTTAGCGACACCGTCCTGATCGCGGTAAACTTTAGAACTTTGAACATCCGACACGCCAAAAAGCGCGCGATCATGTATGCCGTTCTTTTCTGCTTATCATTGCAAATACTATATATATTGCTATGTGTCGCTCTGACGACTGTATGCTCAGAGGACGTAGTGGACTCAGCTCAGGAGCATGACCTGTCTTATGAGATCGCGGAGATTTAGACCACGACACCAGCGTTGACGCCTTCTGCTTGCAATAAAGACTTGTTATTTTCTTGGTTAGTTGTTTCTTTCATGCGAATAATTGTAACCTTGAACTCTGATGGTTAAATGTAATAAATTTATGAATTGTGACTCTTTTTATTTTGTGTTGTGATATTGATTACCATGTAATGTTAGAAACCGAGGTGTGACTATAGCGGGATCATTCCCTGGCCGTAGGAGTATGGTTGGTCTAGTCATTCTCGTATTCCGTATTTTGGGAAGCGGGACGTGACAGCACGCCTAGGGTTCTGAGCTGCCTTCCTGACGAGAAATTCTCATAAGTTAAAGGAAAATATTTAATAAATTATATCTAAATTTTCAAATCTTTTCATCTTTTTGAAAGTAATAATTTAAGGAATAAATCTATTTAAAATATAAGTCCTGATTTTCAAAATGTTCCAAAATATTATAGAACTGTCATTTTCTACTGTTCGCCTTAATTACGAAACTGTCATTTTCTACTGTTCACCTTAACTACGAATCTGCCACTCAAAACATTATTCAAAATCATGAAATCTATTTAAAATAAAAATTATGAGTTCCAAAAATGCATATATACAAGAAAATTGTGGAAAGAGGTTTTAGGAAATCTATTTAAAATATAAAGGGTATTTATCCTTTTTGTTTGTATTATTAATTGCAATTAAATCTGGGTTTGATTGATTTGTTATGAATACAAATATTAATATTATAACAAGATTTAAAATTAAAATCATGAAATCTATGAATCTGCCAAAAATGTTCCAAAATTCCTATGATTTTTGAATAATGAAAGATTAGATATACGAGAGATGAGAGATTGGTAAATTATTTAGTTAGGATTTTTTGTTTGTATTATTAATTGTAATTACATCTGATTTTGATTGATTTATTATGAATAAAAATATTAGTATTATAAGAAGATTTAAATTTAAAATCATGAAATCTACGAATCTGCCAAAATTGTTCCAAAATTCCTGTATTATTTAGTTAGGTTTTTTTGTTTGTATTATTAATTTAAATTAAATCTGATTTTGATTGATCTGTTATAGATACAAATATTAATATTATAACAAGATTTAAATTTAAAGTCATGAAATCTACTAAATATCATCAAAAGTAAAAGATGAGATTGATTCAATCTACCTTTGCTATTGACAATTTTATTGCAATCTTAACAAAATCAAAATCAAAATCTAAACCAACCATAACAAAATAAAAAATAATCTCTTTCTTTTATAACTAGGATAGGATGTGTGGGGAAGATTGAAAACCCACATTGTTGTAACACCCTAGTGCATGTATACTATTACATTTTGGGGTATTTCAAATCTTGCGGTAAATTCTTGATTATTGTTGTTTTTGGGTTGAGGATAGTGCAATTGGTAGTTGTGATTATTATCCGACTCGATCCGTATGTTTGAAACCCATCATGATTCAAGATTATATCAAATATTTGATAATACAGAATATCCGTGCAAATCTAGATATTATACACATATAATATATTTCACATATCTTTTAATAATACAAAATAAAAATCAAATAACATATTTTAATATCTAGCCTTGCATATCATCGTACCCCATATCATGTGGTTGCATCCATATATCATGTTCATGTCCTAATTGTTAAAACAGACTTGTTTGGATGACTATATTTACGTAGATCCGTACTTAGGGGTATACATTTTTATTGACTGGATATCGTATTATGGTTTAAACTTTTACGTATATTCTCCATATCGAAAAACAAGATTTTTGAATGGTTACGGGTAATATTCGGAGCAATCTGAAATTATCTAAAAATCTATAATATATATATATATATGTATATATAATATTATAACTTATTTTAATATATCACTGTTAGTATATAATATACTAATAGCTAATATAAATTTATCTCTCTCTCTAATATATATATATATATATATATATATATATATATATATATATATATATATATATATACGCCCCGCTTCCCGGTGTACGGGTAAGGAGACGTGACGAGGCCCGCGATGTATTTACTCAGAAGTAAACACGTTAAGCGTAAATAAGCAATATAATATAAATGTACACAAGAAATACATGAGATGTAAATGAACAACAACTTTATATTGATTAAATATTCTTTACAATACAACTGGAAAGTAAATACAATATTGGAAAGCGGTGCCTAAACAATGGCATGAACTGAAAGTAAAAGTGTATACAAGTGACTAGAGCTTCGGGATCTCGATGAACTGCTCCAAGTCTTCTGAACTAGGCTCGATCTACAGAGAGTCGGGTCCTCTTGACAACATTCCAAAGAAAGAATAGAAAAGGAATGTCGTCAGCGAACAATCGCTCGGTAAGTCCCAAAGAGAGAGAGAGAAAAGAATAGACAGAGAATAGAACAGGTGAAGTATATACGGTTATATTTGTTATGCTAACATAGTTGTTTGTAGTTTGGTACAGAAGATATCAGTGTTTACGAGAGGAGTCCAACTATCCCGTGGACTAAGGAAACCCATAGTACAAGGCTCCGTCAAACCCCACGGAATAACGGCAAAGGATGTTTAGTTACGTCTTTTAATGACCATCTCATGCCAATTTAACACATTCCGTACCAGTCTACCCCTTTAACTCCGTAATGTATATTGTGTTGTTTTATAGATGTAAGACTTGCCGAAACCATGATATCAATTGTTCATGTAAACGGATAAGGATGTAAACGGATAGTCATGTAATCAAGCCAATGTATATCCATGATTCGGTCAAATCAAGTCATGTTGATATAGATAGTATTCTGGTATTCATGTTCAAGTTCCAATATATATAGATTCATGTTGTATTATAGTTATATTTGAATTGTATTCATGTATGGATTGTATTCAGATTAGACTGTGACTCAGCTAGAGCCAGACACTTAAACATAATTTGATTCCTGAATTAGGTTTTGGAGTTATCGGTAACTGCTGCACATGGACGGCAGAATTTGTGTCTTTTTCCAAGATAATTACCGTATTGATAATCCCGTTTTAGTTGTCTACCTTAAATAGGCAAGCACCCACTTTCTCCGTCTCTCCGAGGCTCAAGAGAATCGGTCCCGCTTAAACCTATATTTATTAGGGTTCTTATTATAAATTAATAAACTTGAGGGGGTTTTATAAAAAATAGTTTTGATAAACTTTCAAAATAAAGCTCAAGCATTTATTTATCGTATTTAGGGTTTTCATGGATGTAATTTTTAAAAGTGAAGTATTCTAATGATTATAAACATAGATTGAATAGTATATGGTATTTTAGTGTAAATTGGAACTGTATGAATTTGTAATGGTATATTCATGGATTTTGGGATTCCTTTGTTTAGAAAACATGGAATTTATTATATGTATTTAAAATAGATAGTTTGATAATATTATATATAATTATTAGAAAATAAATTTGTTTATTAAATAGAAATCACGTTTTCTTAAAAATTATAATAAAAATTCCATCAAGATCTTATGCTCCGTGAGGAGGACTGTATCTCGCTCTACTAGTCCGATGGATGTGCGATAACCCGCACCAACCAAATCGGATTCCCCAAGAGTGGGTTGTAAGGACATAATCGTAAGGAATTTAATTAAAACAATTTAAAGAAATACGGTTTTTAATAGTTTAGGGTATTTTAATGCAAAATTGTATTTGTCGCACAAAATATTGTTTTCAAGCCATCGTGCTATGTCAAGACGTGTGTTGTGATGAGGTAGGACGTTACCTCGTGAGATTTTTCTAAAGGTAATACGAGTAAACATGATAAAATATGTCGAATGTAAAGTTTGTGGTATTAAACTGTAAAAGTGCAATAAACATGGTTTTACAAGGAGTTTTATAGTGAAATTGATTTCTAAATTTTAGTTAATATTTAATAAGCAATGTATAATAATTTGGATAATTGCTTCCTAAGAAAAATTGTTATTTTAAAGAGAATAGAATTTAAAAGTCGGTTAACTCCACTAACCGACGTCATTTGAAAAGAGAACTTGTTTAATAGAGAAGAGAGGAGAAAAGAAGGGACTTACTAGATTAGTGTAGGGAGAAGAGATGGAGGAAGGTTTTGAAAGCTTCGTGGAGTCGTGGGATCGCCGGAATCTTCCCGAATTGTCGCCGGAACTTGACCTTGGCTAACTCCACTTGTACAACTTATTTGACTTGGAAAAATTTGAGAGTTTTGACAATGAATTTCAGAATAGAGAGGGCTAGGTATGGGGTGGTATTTATAGGATTGAATTAGGGTTTAGGGAATTAAAAATGAGAATTAAAATGCATCAAAACATTGGTTTAATGGTGAATTTTAATCCTCTGGTTAATTGCAGGAAAAACAAACAGAAGGGGAATGGTGGGGGAGGCCAAGGGGTGTTGGGAAAAAATTTGGGAGCATTCCCCATGGGGCCCGGCGCCGCCGGCCTATGGAGCAATCTCGCCGGTCCATCAAGTGAGGTAGGGTGTGAGATTGGTGCCACGTGTCATGGTCTGTTCATATAACCTCCAGCACATGTTTGATTAATCTGACTTTTCATTTTTACGTGTTTTGTACGTGTAAACTTTTGGGCTTCCAAAAAGTTTAAAAGAAAAATTATTAAAAATAATATGTGGCTGAAGGGATTTGAACACAAGGGCTATGTCACAGCAATGCAAAGCTTTACCAATGAGCTACAAGTGTTTTCTTGTTGTTCTTAAACAAGAAATACTTTTAAGTTGTGCTCAGGCTAAGTTATTCCTTTATGTATTTTAAAAAGAAAAAAAATTGTACAGAAAGTTCGGGGTCGTTACATATATATTATAATATATTATTTAAAACCAAACTTTACTCTCTCTCTCTTCCTCTCGTTATTCTTCCCCGCAAGCAAAACCCAAAAACCCTAACCCGCTCTCTCGTCGCCACCGTTCGTCCCCTCACCAGCACCGCCCTCTCATCACCACCACCTCCACCTCTTCCTCTCCTCTCCCCGACGACCCAAACCTAAACCCCAGCGACCTCGACCCAAGAAAACCCACACCCCCCCTCGGCAACCCTTGTCGCCGATTGACCCAACCACCATCACAGTCTCCCTCGCAACCTCACCCTCTTCACCTCCTCTCCCTGCAACCTCAGACCACCACCACCACCACCACCGACTCTACACCAAGTCCCCGATCACCTCCAAGCTCACAACCAAACCCTGCCACCTCGCCGTCGTCAACTTCGTCACCCCGCCAACTCATCGCCATCTCATCGCCATCTCTCCTTTGCTGTCCCTACCTACCTAAAACCCCATAGCAAACCCCTCTCTTCTTCTTCTTCTTTTCTTTCTTCTTTCTTTTCTTTTCTTGATTCCGGTCGTCTCGCCGGAGTTGCGTGCGTCACCGACGATCCAGACGACCCAGTCACGCTCGTCATCTAGTCCAACCACCACGTCATTTCACTGCTCAGTCAGGTCCAGTCCTGCACACGTAAGTTTTTCATCACGACGTTATTTCAACGTCGGACGTGATATCCGTATCTCGACGTGAGATCAGATCAGGCAAGTTTTAAACTTGCAACATGCTATTTTATTATATCAATAGTTATTTAATAAATAATAATGCATGTGTTTCATTATTCAGCAAATATTACAGATTTACAGTTTTATAGCATCCGTCTGTATCCGTACTGATAATAGTTTGTCTAGTTGCATGCTAGAACATCATGATAATATCATACTACTTATCAGTTCAATATGCTATCTAGATTGGATCATACATGGTAATGGACGTATAATAGTTATTACAGATAGATACATATGCATCCTGGCATCAGTTGTGTTTACCGTGTTTCGACATTGATTACAGTTTTACATTGGGTATTTATTTTGGTTAATATACATTACATGACATGTTCACGACACATTACCAAACTTGTTACTTAGATTTTATTGCTAATGCCAACAATCCTGATTTGTTATCCTGACGGACGTGACTTGTTGTTTGCATAGACAAAACCTGTACCTGCTTGATCCTGTATTGGCATTAGATTTATATCGTCAATACCTGACTTGAACACAAAATTTTGGGGAAAAGAGGAAATCAAGAATATAACTGAAACGTAACTCAAAAGGATATTATTATTGTTTGCCGTGATTCCGGACGTTACGAAATAAATCTGTAATACCCAGTTCTTTTATACGCAAATAGCCGTATTTTTATAAAAGGGACCACTTACAAATTTACCTAGTTATACTTATAATCATTTTAAGTATTTGAAAATCCTAATTCCTTGATTCTATTTCCCTTCTTAAATTCTTTTACCTAAAACTAATCCTATTACTTAAATCTTGTTACCTAAAACTAATCATATTACTTAAATCCTTTTATTTTTTCCCTTTATTATTTACCCTTTTCTATACCCAGTCCCCTATAAATATTTAGCGTATCTTATTAAATAAGTCTTCAGATATTTTCCTGAATTTTCTATAAATTTTCCGTATTTTTTCCAGAATTTAATCTAGATCTATTCCGATTTAAATATATATTTTTTGTATATCTTTATTTAAATTAGTTTATTAAACTCCTAACCTAAAACTAAATTAATTATTCCTTTCCCTTTTATTTTTCCTTTTAATTACCCGGCCCATCCCCCTATCCCATTTCCCTTTTATTTTTTCCTTTTAATTACTCCAGCCCACACTCTCCAAGCCCAAGCCCGTGCCTAAACGACCCGACCCGACCCGTTCGCTTCACCCTTCTTCCCCACGTCGCTTCCTTTTCCCGCTCCTTTTTCTTTCTCTTTTCTCTCCACGTACCCCACATCGCCCACGCCCCCGCGTCGTCGCCAACGTCCCCGTCACGATCGCGCGCGTCTATCAACCCGCTACTCGTCGCTCTAACCCTCTCCCCCTCACACTCTCGACCCCTCTCGAACTTCTCTCCTCTATCCAAAGAAAACATCCTGCCTCATCCCTAACACCCCGCCGACGACAACGACGACGACTACGGTCACCTCGTCATCCTCCCTCGTTTCTCTCCTACCAAAACCCGAGCCCCTACACTGCCTCACTCCCCTTGCCTGCACACCCTCCTCACCACCGAGCCTCCCCTGCACACCTTCTCACCGTCGACGAACACCCCGCTGGGCTCCCACGACGACGACGACGACCAACTCCCACCACTCTCTTCCCGAGCACCGCGCTGTAACCCCTTCGCCCGCGCTCGTTGCCGCGCTCGCCTGCAATCTCCCGCGCCAGAGCTTCCTACACCACCGGCCGAGTCCAGTGTCGATGACCCCCTCCGGCGTCCCCTACTCCATCCTCTCTGCCACCAAACCGTCGCCGGCAACTCCAATTGTGCCTCCACTAGCAACCCCACCTCAGCACCCGAGCACCATCGTTTGTATACTCCCGCACCGAAGTTTTCCCCCACTGCCGTCGCCGCTGCTGGAGCTGTGCCGGACCCGTACATGACCTCTCATCGTCGTTGCTGCCGGGCTTCTCATCGTCGCAAGCTTGACCATCACCTCCGGTTATCGTCGCCTCCAAGCTCCATCTTCTTCACCGAGGCCAAACTCGAATCCCAGCCGTGTGTAGCCGTGTGCATGTCGCTGTGCTAACAGTGCCGTCGCTGCAGGCCGCCGCCATCATCGCCTTCGTGACCATCGATCGTCGTCAGGCAAGTTTAATACTTGCTTCATGCTACTTTTATATATTACAATTCATGTTACCAATCATTTCCGCATATAATTTCATGTGAATCATTATAATTCAAGTGTTCGATGCGAAACCCGAATGGAAGACCCCGTTAAATTGACGACAACGAATAACATGTGATGGCCCGAGTTATAATGAATGTCCCTTAATACTTTGGTTACAATAGGATGTCGTTTGCTCACGTAAAATGATGTCCCGATTTCTGTCGTAAGACCTGAAAACTTTCGTACATGCTAAACCGTAAAATTTATAATAAATTGTGTACAAACCGTATTTTAGCGTTCGATGGTTAGTATCGAAGCTAACTGTTTAACCTACCGTATTATATAGTTGATGACTGAATTTTAATAAATTATGATAGAGATAATTGCGGAGGATTACGATTCTGGACTGCAGTCCAGAACGGAAATCCCAGTTAACCCCTGTTTGTAAACCCCTGTATATTCCTGGTCAAATATGAGAATACGCGGAACCCTTTATCGTTAAGTATAAAATCGAATTATCTTTCTTACTCCACTGGTCTCTCTGGATTTCTCAACCGTTTGATATTTTTAACTCATTTTATAACATCGATACGTTTTGCTGAATTCTGCAGAGGCAGATTTTACACATCGAACATAACCTGTCCATAGATCCCTGTCGACATAGTATATTACTGATCCGCCAATTGAAGTAGAAACCTAAATGATAACCATAAATATTTTTCAACTATAGCGTCATCTAATTGCGATCCTAACTGGGATTAAAATGCGTTACTAAACGGACTTCCGATTCTGAAACCGGATTTCCAGCAGTGAACGCTTAAAATGAAATGGCCATATCTAGTGATCCTGAAACCCGATTAAAGTGAAACTAATTTTGATGCATAGATAATTAAACATACTTCTTACCCCCTTTTTATGGTTTCGCTAAATTTTGCCTGTGTGATTTATGATAAAGTATGCAAGTGGTAGGACACTGACCGATGATATCTTAATCATGCCTTAATTATCGCATTTTCATCATATCGTGTAGAAGTCATTGCATCGGTAACCTAGTGATCATGTGCATTACCCAGTGTTAGGTATTAGTGTTTGATTGTGGCAAGTACGTTAGTGTGTAAGCATGAATGGATAAGTGAAAGTGACACGTACTTGTACACAATCAGTGGACCCTATTGATTTATTGCATTGTCGACGTCTATGGGACGTGTATAAGTGTGACTATAATTGGTATGGGACAATTATGGAAGCACTTGTATGGGTGTCATAGGTAAGGCACCAAACACTGTCCATTTGTTTAGGGTATCAGTTGAGACATGCTTGATGGAGACCATGTCTCCAGTTCTCGCGTAGACTTGTCATGGACTGACTAGTATTTGAGTTTATGGTTGGCGTTTGATGCAGACCATGGGGTGTGGGGTAGTTTGAGTGAGTTCAACAGAATCTCGGAAGTCCCATGCCGGCACATACAGCGATTCTGGAGATATATGGGGATATTACTGATTATTAGCGAGCGACTCGGGCCCGTGTTCCTTGTCCTTGGGTCCTACCCTTGGATGGGGGATACTCACGAGTGGTTGACTCTCACACTTGGACCGACGATAGGTTTAGCGACCTGGATAGTGTGACTTAGAGACTGATAGGGATAGCGACATTAACATGCATTGCTTGCTGATTCAATATATCTACTACACTGTTTACTACTTTACTGTTTACCTGCTCTATTAGCTACCTGCATTGGTTACTTCATGTTCACGTCATTATTCCATGATTACTGTTTCATGTTCCTTATCATTGCACGAGTTCACATTTGTATCTATGTAGATATTTATTGCTATTGTGTCGCTCTGACGACCTGAGTATGCTTGCTCAGAGTGAGAAGTGGATTTAGCTCGGACCAGGACCTGACGTACCTCGAGGATATTGTGGACATCTTGATCAGCGACCCAGAGCTATACTTCCTTGATCTCTATCTGGTTAGTTCTTTGTATTTGTTTTGATTTAGTGACTGCATTTCTCATTACCTGTGCATTGATTACTGATTACCACGTAAAGCTAGAAACCGAAGTGTGACTACGGCAGGATGTTTCCTTGACTGTAGGAGCATGGATGGCCTTATCAACCCCTCGTATTCCGTATTTTAGGAAGCGGGGCATGACATGGTTTTGTTGGTATCAGAGCCAGGTTTTGCTTCGATTGGGATTGCAGTTTCCGTGTAGTGCTTGGAAATCTAAGGCATCCTTCGGTCTAGATTGTAAATTTATTATTCTTGATCTTGATTCACATAGTGTATTCTGCTATACTTATTGATCCATTCGCTAGAGTTTTGGATGACTTAGTAGAGTTACGTGGTTGTAATTATGAACTGTAGCATAGTTACAATACTGTACTCTATTGGGTAACTTGGAGTTCTACGTTCGATTTCCGCTCGATTGAGTTTCACCTCACCCGATATTCTTGTTTCATTGTCTATTCTATATCTTGTTCTAATTTTTCTCCTTGTACCTTATGTCGTCCTAAAATTATTGTTTCAGGACCATGTCTTCCAACGACTCTTCCTCTATCTCCACTCCCCAGAATCAGACCATCGAGATTCTGAATGTACTGCAAGGTTTGAAGGAAGCCCAGGAGCGAACGAATGACCTGTTAGCTGAAGGATTAAGAAAGAAGTTGACTCAGGCACCAGCGGACGCCTCCAATCGTAAAGGGACCTTTGTTAGACAAGGAAAAGAGATGAAGATGAAGCGCCCACTTGTTCCCCCGCGACGGAAGCAGCGGAAGACTCAACGTTGTGGGTACTGTAAGAAGCTAGGACACCTTCAGAGAGATTGTCGCAGCGCCAAAGGGCGGTGCCTGATTTGCGGATCCAGTGAACACCTTGTCAATGGTTGCCCTAAAAGGAAGGAGCTATAAGGAGGAGATTCGTCCACACTCTCCACTCCTGCTAAGTGATGGTTATTTCGTAGTTCGAGCTTCGAGGATAGTACGGAACCAGCGTAGGATTCAACTCGCGTGACGAGAATGCGGCGGTCTAGAAATCAAAAAAGAATTATCACATTTTCTGCTTTCAATAAAAATGTTGTCACTCTTTTGTAAATATTTCCTTTCGTTTAAGATCTTGTATCCGCTGAACTTTTAGTTGAATGCAATAAAACTCTGAGTTGTGATGTATGTATTGTCCCCTTGCCTCTCACTTTATTTATACTATTCAGTGCATCAGCATTCTAAATTGTGATTTTTCAGTCCTTACCTACCGCGTATTTCCCCTGTACTCCGTATCCTTGATTATTTTCTTAATGTGTCCCACTGTCTAATCATGACTCTTTCTTTTCAGGCCATGGCCCATCCTGGAGCAGCACCGCCTCTAGATGAGGACACACGGTCGTGCGTTTCCTTAGACTGCATACTGGTAAGTTCCGATGACGAGATCAACGGCCCACAGGTTATTTTCGGAAACAGCGATTCCGAGGGTGAGGGATTCGCAGCCCCAGAAGTCGACATGATCAGTGACTCTGACGACGAAGAAGAGGACCCCGAAGAAGACCCGATAGAAGAAGACCCCAAAGAGGACCCGATAGAAGAAGATCCCGAGGAAGACCCGATAAAAGAAAATCCAGGGGAGAAAGACCTTGGGGAGAATCCAGTAGAAGAAAATCTCGTGGAAGGAGATCCAGAAGAGGCGAATCACGTAGAAGCATACTATGATGAAGAAGCTCCAGTCGAGGCAGAGGGACCAGAAGAACAAGACCCCGCGGCAGAAGAACCTCTAGTGGCGATCCATGCGAGGCGCTATGGAAATGGACGCATCTATCTGAGCGCGCGAGCCTACCGTAACCTGCTGAACTCCCACAACCGCGACTGACGTGATTTAGTTTTTGTCTCCTCTGGCCAATTAAATCTATGTATAGTTTAGGGCCATCTTTTATTTTTTCGAGAATGCCTCGTTTGGGAATTTTCTGGAATGAAATAAAATTTCTAAGTTCGCTAACATTGTGGATTTTTGTTTCGCATAATGCATTTATCGTTTTCCTCCCCAATAAATTTCTTCCCTCCTGAGATTCGTGATTGTCCACCCTTGCACCCTGTGCTGAACCGACCCCAGTCTCTTCGACATTCAGTTTGAAGTACCACAGTCTGACCTTTTGAGTGGGCCATACTCCATTGTAATTCCCACCCTGGCTAGCCCCTACATATTTTTGTGCTATCTCCTATTATCATAATTACATTTAGGGACATTGTTATTCGAAAATTTAGTTTTCATTATTTTGTATTTATCGAAAATTGCGTATTATTAACTATTTCCGTTTTATGCATTTTAAGTACTTTACTATTCTTCTCATTTTCAATAGCGCAAACATATATTGCGCATATTATTTTTTGCTATGTTTCTTATTTTCACCATGTGGGTTTTCTAAGTTATGTTAAAATTGTTTGATCAATAAATTTATTCTAAAATACTTTGGCTTATTATTGGCAAACCCTTCACTATTGTTTGTTATTGCTATTTTATTTTCTGGCATTGTACATATAATTTACCCTTGTAGATGGTCCTGTCTTGTGCTTGCGTAGGCGTATTCTGCTAGTTGCCTTATTTCTCATACTTATATAGACCTTGGATCTTCCTAACTGCTTTAAGTAAATCTGTAATACCCTAGTTCATTTATACCAGTTCTAGTTCATGTATTTCGTTATTTATGGTATTTTCCTGATTTATTGTGTTTTGGGTGCGAATAGTGTATTTGACATTTGTATTTTACCCGACCCGCTTGTTTGAAACCAGTCTTGATTCATATTTATGATTTATCCTGACCTGTTACATGGACTCGTGCACTTTCATTTTAATTTATACATCTTGAATACTGGCATTTTATCTGGCATTTGCATTTTTACAATATAACATTTTAAGTCACATAAAATATTTTAAAAATACATTGCATGGCCTGCATGATACCCCTAGCCCTGTGGTAGCATCCGTGCATCTTGTTATCGTCCCGTTCAGTGAAACAGACTTGTTTGGATGGCTACGCGCACGTGCGTGCATCCGTTCTTGTCGAGACCCGGTTCTTGCTCACGGAGCAAAGTGCCATACGGAACAAAGTGCCACGCCAAGTGTCGTGTAAGGTGGGCGGGGGCCACCTCTTGAGTCCATGGGACCCACTGTAGGACAATGAGGAATCTTCGGAATACATTTCGAAAGAGGGCAGATCTGTACTATAAATGGAATGATATCACTCTTCAATACAGAGGCGCCTTTTAAATGAACCGGCACTACAGGAGCTTAAGAACTCCGTAGTTAAGCGTGCTCGAACCAGGGAAGTTCTGGGATGGGTGACCTCCTGGGAAGTGGCCCCTGGTCGGGTCCGGTTTGCCCCGATGGACAAAAGCGTACGGCTTTGGCCAGAGCGGACAATACTCTCTGTATTGGGGGTGGGGCGTGACAGAATGGTATCAGAGCTGGTTCCTCAATAGTAGGTCTGTGGTTTGAAGACGAACCATTGTTCAAAGGTGGGGAGAATGTCGGGACCCGGTTCTTTCTCACGGAGAAAGTGCCACACGGAACAAAGTGCCACGCCAAGTGTCGTGTAAAGTGGGCGGGGGCCATCTCTTGAATCCGTGGGGGGCACCTCTTGAGTCCATGGGACCCACTGTTGGACAATGAGGAATCTTCGGAATACATTCCGAAAGAGGGCAGATCTGTACTATAAATGGAATGATACCACTCTTCAATACAGAAGCGCCTTTTAAGTGAACCGGCACTACATGAGCTTAAGAACTCCGTAGTTAAGCGTGCTCGAGCCAGGGAAGTTCTGGGATGGGTGACCTCCTGGGAAGTGGCCCCTGGTCGGGTCCGGTTCGCCCCGAAGGACAAAAGTGTGCCGGTTTGATACCAGAGCGGACAATACTCTCTGTATTGAGGGTTGGGCGTGACAGAATGGTATCAGAGCTGGTTCCTCAATAGTAGGTCTGTGGTTCGAGGACGAACCATTGTTCAAAAGTGGCCCCTGGTCGGGTCCGGTTCGCTCCGAAGGACAAAAGCGTGCGGTTTTGGCCAGAGCGGACAATACTCTCTGTATTGGGGGTGGGGCGTGACAGAATGGTATCAGAGCTGGTTCCTCAATAGTAGGTCTGTGGTTCAAGGATGAACCATTGTTCAAAGGTGGGGAGAATGTCGAGACCCGGTTCTTGCTCACGGAGAAATTGCTACACGGAACAAAGAGCCACGCCAAGTGTCGTGTAAAGTGGGCGGGGCCACCTCTTGAATCCTTGGGGGCCACCTCTTGAGTCCGTGGGACCCACTGTAGGACAATGAGGAATCTTCGGAATACATTCCGAAAGAGGGCAGATCTGTACTATAAATGGAATGATACCACTCTTCAATACAGAGGCGCCTTTTAAGTGAACCGGCACTACATGAGCTTAAGAACTCAGTAGTTAAGCGTGCTCGAGCCAGGGAAGTTCTGGGATGGGTGACCTCCTGGAAAGTGGCCCCTGGTCGGGTCCGGTTCTCCCGGAAGGACAAAACCGTGCGGCTTTGGCCAGAGCGGACAATACTCTCTGTATTGGGGGTGGGGCGTGACAGTTCTTGGGGGTATGCATTTTTCGTTATCCGGACATTCATTTTTTATTTTGGTCGACATGTATATTTTTTGTATTTTAAAACTGAATTTTAGACCCGACCCGGGCATGTTTTGGACTATATTAGTATTTACCAGAATATCAGATTTTATTTATATAATATTAATTTTATAAATTGATACAAATTAAAATTTAGTTAACTAATAAAAGATTTTTTAAATTTAAATCTAAACTAATTTCCTAACAAACTAATAACCCCTTTCTCTCTCTCTCTCCTCTGTATATATATATTTATATATATTTTATTTATTTAATTTTTTCTTTCCTTATTTAATACATAGCCTCTTCTTCTTACTTCTTCTTCTTTCTTCTTTCTTTTTCTTGATCTTGTTTCTTGATTCCGGTGATCACCGCTGGAACCGTGCTCGTCACTGGCGATCCGAGTGATCCAGTGAACGTACCTGACTTGCGTGATCACCCTCGTGCGTTGTTTGGAACCGTTCCGTGTACCGTGCGCACGTCGCGACATTTCGCCGACGAAGGACGTTCCGTACACATCCGTTCTTGTTCCGTCTAGGCAAGTTAATCTTGCTACATGCTATATAACTCATTATATACTTATTTAAATAAATATCACACCTGTATTTTGAATCAAGCATCCCATGTTTCATATTACAGCCTTTCGACGTTCCGTTTACATTTGTATAGTGCATTTCAGATCTAGGGCATGCAAACCAATCTTAATTACATGCTACATTACTTTAGATGCATCTATTTTAACAAATGGAAAGCCTGTATTTAAAATCATGCACCCCATGTTTAGTTTTATAACTTTTCGATGTTCCATTTGCATCCATTCATATCATTTCAGATCTAGGTCATGAAAACTTATCTTGTTACATACTATACTATCATATACTGCATCAAATTGAATAGTTACATTTCATATTGCTTAGTTATATGTTCCGCACTTGTTAGTTTATCATTTTACGATTATGTGATACCCGTTTGTATCCATATCATTAAAATATATATCGTCGTAATATTTCTTATTATTATCTTTAATTAGTTTATAATATGCATTTTACAATGTTATACATTTGAAAATATTATAGTTTACACATGAAACGTCGTTGAAAAGCGGATACGTCAAATCTGAAATTTACTGTACACATTACCTTATAAAATTCATTATAAATCATAGAAAAATCATTAGTATACGTTCTATAGTTCATTACGAAGCTAACTCAGAATACTATAACTCTATGAAATATTTACTAGCAAAATAAATTGTTTAAATAACGTAAAATGCAAATGAAAATATCTCTAAACTGCTGTCCAGGGAAATTCCAGCAGAAAACTTTCAATTTCGAATGTTCATAGCTTTTTGTAGGAACAACATGAGATGCTTATACTTATAAAAATGAAAAGCTTATTGAATTATCTTTGTTTTGGTATAATACACGTCCCTTTTTGAGAACGTTTGTTATTTTCTAAGCTATTTTACAAATCATGGTGACGCTGAATTTCTGAACGGAACTTTCTTGTGCATGGTTAATCAATACCACTTTTATAGTTATTAATCGGTTTGAATATGTTATCCATATTAATATTATTATATCAATATCTATTTAATAAATAATAGTGCTTGTGTTTTAATATTCAGCAAATTTTACCGATTTACAGTTTTATAGTATCCGTCTGCATCCGTACGGTTTATTACATATTTAGTTGCACGCCGAGACCATATTTTTTCATGTTACTGCTGTATTAGTGCACCATACTCGATAATTGTGCATCCTACATAGTCATGATGTAACCCCTGATAAAATATTTGTGCATCCATACTTTACCGTGCATCCGTACTTGCTACAGTTTTAGTATGAGCATCCGCTTGACACATGTGCACTACCTGTCATGACCTGATATATCACTACTTGACATGTTACCTGATCTTGTTACTAATGCCGACAATCTTGACATGTTGTCCCTACGGACATTTTCTGTTGTCTATACAGACAAACCTGTTCCTGCTTGATCCTGTGTTGGCATTAGTCTCAGATTTATAAATACCTGACTTACACACATGACTTGGGGGTATGGGGAAATCAAGAATGTAGCTGAACGTAACTCAAAAGGCTATTACATCATTTTACCGTGGTCCCGTGGGGAATGAACGGAACATAGACTCACAGTCTATTACATCATTTTACCGTGGTCCCGTGGGGAATGAACGGGGCATAGACCGATGGGTTACGGTGAGGATTACATTAATTGATTTCGAATGACTTTAGAGTAGATAACCCTATAACACAGTTTAAACTACTCACTGCACTTCACTTGTTTATCTCCTGTTCACTGATCTATATTCATGTTACGGTTTACTTGCTACTGATGACTTGTTACTGTTCATACTTCATGCCTGCATATTTCATCACATCCTGCTTGCTTAGAATTATTGATATTTTGACACACTGGTGTCTGGGTGTTGCATGGCCCAGATCCCTTATCTTTATCGCAGGCATACCAGGAGTAGTTTGATCAACAGGCCGAGCAGTGAGGACATATTATTAGTTTAATTTTCTTTCAGTATTTTCATTCCTGATGTGAGCCCGCATTATGGGTCGTACATTCCAGTTTATTATTGTATTGGATCTTTTAGCTTCCGCATTATTTTATTCTTGACTAGTTATTCTGGCTCATGGACATGTATTAGATAGTTGTTTATTATTGTTCTTGATATCTCTGCAGCCGTAATGTGACTGTAGAGAGATATTTCCTATCCACATGTAGCATGGTTGGCTCTGTCACGTGCCTATCTTAGCGTACTCTGAGAAGCAAGGCGTGACAGGGTTTGTTTG
The DNA here is from genome assembly GCA_030015575.1 of Agapanthus africanus. Taxonomy (NCBI): domain Eukaryota; kingdom Viridiplantae; phylum Streptophyta; class Magnoliopsida; order Asparagales; family Amaryllidaceae; genus Agapanthus; species Agapanthus africanus. The sequence continues at coordinate 104,203,725 of JASDDO010000019.1, forward strand.
GTATCACAGCCATAGGATTTAAGTTAATCGGGTTTGATTCTTTTGTAGTTGGGTATTGGACCCAGTACACGGATCAAAATACTCGTGATTAGGAACATATCCTGCCACTTTACCATCTTGCCATTCTTGAATCTTAACTTCCTCCTGATCCTTACCTTGATGATATGAAAACCTCTTTGCATCTTGACTTGAAACTTTTGGTTCCCTATTGTTTATCTCTAGGATTTGGGTGACTTGAGTGGAGTTATGTGATTGTAACTATGAACTGCAGCATTGTTACAATGCGGTACTCTATTTAAGTAACTTGGAGTCCTAGTCTTGATTCATTTCCTTGATTCTTGGTCGTGAAATTTCCTTGGTTCTCTCAGTTTCATTGCTTACCAATTCATGTTTTGCAGATTTCTTGGTGATTGATACCGGCAGTTATAAAGTTGTCTTGGGAATGGATTTTCTCGGCACTTTCCACGCTCACATTGATTGTAGGGCAAAGAAAGTGATTTTCCAAATTTCCGGACATCAGGAGTTTGCTTTTGCTAGAGGTAGCAGTTCTGTCGGGCCAGTCGAGTTTAGGGCTAGGCCGACAAACAATGTTCTTTCGTCGATGGAAGTTGATAAGGAAGAAGCGCCAGTTGTAATTCGAGAGTTCATGGACGTGTTCGAGAACATCTCGGGTTTACCGCCAAAACGAGATGTGGAGTTCGCGATCGATCTTGTTCCTGGTGTAGCGCCAATCTCAAAGGCGTACTATCCAATGGCACCAGTGGAGTTGGAAGAAGTCAAGAAGCAGGTTACCGAATTACTTAAGAAGGGTTGGATTCACAGCAGCAATTCACCTGGGGAGCTCCAGTTCTTCTAGTAAAGAAAAAGGATGGCACAAGGAGGATGTGCATCGATTATCGAGAATTAAACCGGGTGACTATTAAGAACAAGTACCTGATCCCTTGCATTGGAGAATCGTTCGAGCAGCTTAGTGGTGCGAGGGTATTCTCAAAGCTGAATTTGCGGTCTGAATATCATCAAGTCCGAGTTAAATCAGAGGATATTTGCAAAACTGCGTTCTGAACTCGATATGGACATTACGAGTATTTAGTGATGCCATTCGGAGTCACGAATGCACCGGCGATATTTATTGACTTGATGAACCGAATCTTTTCACCGTTCTTGGACCAGTTTATAGTGGTGTTCATCGATGATATTCTGGTCTACTCGAGGAGCATTGAAGAGCATGCGAAACACTTGAAGATCCCACTGCAGACATTGAGGCAAGAAAGATTATATGCAAAAATGAGCAAGTGCAAGTTTTGGCTTGAAGAACTAAAGTTTTTGGGGCACGTCGTATCCGGAGATGGAATCGCCGTTGATCCCGAGAAGATTGCAGCAGTTCAAAATTGGCTGATTCCGAAGAACGTAGCAGAGATCAGAAGTTTTCTTGGACTTGCCAGCTATTACAGAAGGTTCATGGAGAATTTTGCCCATTTGGCTGAGCCTTTAACCAAGCTTACGCGTAAGGAAGTACCGTTCGTATGGACGGATAGGTGTGTGTTAGCTTTTGAGGCATTGAAGCAAAGATTGATAACCACTCCTATTTTGACCATACCATACGGTTCCGGAGGATTGGTGATTCACAGCGACGCATCTGGGAAAGGTTTGGGATGTGTTTTGATGCAGCATGGGAAAGTTATAGCTTACGCATCGAGGTAGTTGAAGCCCCATGAGAAGAATTATCCAACTCATGACTTAGAGCTTGCAGCAGTGATTTTCGCTTTGAAAATTTGGAGACACTACTTACTGGGCGAAAGGGTTGAAGTATTCACCGATCACAAAAGCCTAAAGTATGTGTTCACACAGAAAGAGCTTTAACATGAGGCAGCGTAGATGGCTGGAGCTGATGGCCGACTATGATCTTGATCTCAAGTACCATCCGGGGAAAATTAATGTAGTGCCGGATGCGCTTAGTCAGTTGCCAGCAATTCGGATGTTGACTGCACAGAAGGAGCTTATGGAAGACTTTCGGAGATTCGAGTTGGAGATCGTGTTACCGCATTCTTCAGGACAGTTGATGCAGCTGCAAGTACAGTCGTCATTGATCGAGAGTATTAAAGCAGCGCAGTCGAAGGACCCAAGATTGCAAAGGTTTCGAGAACAGGTTGAAGCTGGACTTCGAACGGACTTGTTAATTCATGAATATGGTTCGTTGCGATATGGTAGCTGTTTGTGTGTGTCAAAAGGAGATATTCGCGAAGAAGTTATGAAGGAGGCACACAGTTCCGCGTATTCCGTACATTTAGGAGACACGAAGATGTACCGTGATCTACGACAGCATTTCTGGTGGGAAGGCATGAAAAGGGAGATTGCTCGCTTTGTAGCAAAGTGCTTGGTGTGTCAGCAAGTTAAGGCTGAACATCAAAGGGTTGCTGGTTTATTGCAACAACTTCCGATTCCTCAATGGAAGTGGGAACATATAACCATGGATTTCATGACAGCTTTACTGCGGAGTTCAAAGGGCAACAATGCAGTTTGGGTGATTGTTGATCGATTGACCAAGGCAGCTCACTTCATACCGTTTCGAGTTGGTCAGTCAACGGAAGCATTAGCAGAACGGTTTATGTAGGAGATTGTGAGATTGCATGGAGTACCTGTGAGCATCGTGTCCGACCGTGACACCCGATTCTTATCGCACTTCTGGAGGAGTTTACAGGAAAAGTTTGGGGACGCGATTAAAGTTTAGCACAGCTTATCATCCTCAGACAGATGGCCAGTCGGAGAGAACAATTCAAACTCTTGAAGATATGTTGAGAGCTTGCATGTTGGACTTCAAGGGTTCGTGGGAAGATCATCTACACTTGGTGGAGTTTTCGTACAACAACAGCTTTCAGGCGACTATTCAGGTGGCTCCATTCGAAGTATTGTATGGTCGCAAGTGTCGCTCACATGTTTGTTGGGACGATGTTGGAGAACAAAGATTGTTGGGACCCGATTTGATCGTGCAAACCGTGGAGAAAGTTAATACTATCCGGAATTATATGAAGGCGGCACAAGATCGGCAGAAGTGTTGGGCCGATACATCAAGAAGACCTCTATAGTTTGCTGTTGGTGATCTGGTATTCTTGAAGATATCACCGACTAGAGGAGTGATTCGTTTTGGGAGTCGAGGCAAGCTTAGTCCTCGATTCGTGGGGCCTTTCGAGATTTTGGAGCGTGTTGGAGAAGTGGCTTATCGATTGGCGTTACCACAATCTTTGGCGAATGTTCATAACGTGTTTCATGTATCTCAACTCCATAAGTATGTTCGAGATGAATCACACGTGCTAGATCATTCGGAGCTGACTGTAAGAGAGGATTTGACCTTTGAGGAACAACCGATGTCGATTGTTGATCGAAGAGAAAATGTCTTTAATAACAAGGTTATCCCTCTCGTACTTGTTTCTTGAGGAAATCACTCGCATGGAGAATCGACTTGGGAACGAGAAGAAGAAATTCGACAGAACTTTCGACACCTATTCTTGTAGATTCGTGTTGCTTACCTTTTCTCGTCTTGGGAATTTCGAGGACGAAATTCTTTTTGTAGTTGGGTATAATGCAATACCCTAGTTCATTTATACCAGTTCTAGTTCATGTATTTCTTTATTTATGGTATTTTCCTGATTTATTATGTTCTGGGTGCGAATAGTGTATTTAACATTTGTATTTTACCCGACCCGCTTGCTTGAAACCAGTCTTGATTCATGTTTATGATTTATCCTGACCTGTTACATGGACTCGTGCACTTTCATTTTAATTTATACATTTTGAATACTGGCATTTGCATTTTTACAATATAACATTTTAAGTCACATAAAATATTTTAAAAATACATTGCATGGCCTGCATGATACCCCTAGCCCCGTGGTAGCATCCGCGCATCTTGTTCTCGTCCCGTTCAGTGAAACGGACTTGTTTGGATGGCTACGCGTATGTGCGTGCATCCGTTCTTGGGGGTATGCATTTTTCGTTATCCGGACATTTATTTTTTATTTTGGTCGACATGTATATTTTTCGTATTTTAAAACTGAATTTTAGACCCGACCCAGGCATGTTTTGGACTATATTTGTATTTACCAGAATATCAAATTTTATTTATATAATATTAATTTTATAAATTGATACAAATTAAAATTTAGTTAACTAATAAAAGATTTTTTAAATTTAACTCTAAACTAATTTTCTAACAAACTAACAACCCCCTTTTCTCTCTCTCTCCTCTGCATATATATATTTATATATATTTTATTTATTTAATTTTCTCTTTCGTTATTTAATACACAGCCTCTTCATCTTACTTCTTCTTTCTTCTTTCTTCTTTCCTTTTCTTGATCTTGTTTCTTGATTCCGGTGATCACCGCCGGAACCGTGCTCGTCACTGGCGATCCGAGTGATCCAGTGAACGTACCTAACTTGCGTGATCACCCTCGTGCGTTATTTGGAACCGTTCCGTGTACCGTGCGCGCGTCGCGACATTTCGCCGACGAAGGACGCTCCGTACACATCCGTTCTTGTTCCGTCTAGGCAAGTTAATCTTGCTACATGCTATATAACTCATTATATACCTATTTAAATAAATATCACACCTGTATTTTGAATCAAGCATCCCATGTTTCATATTACAGCCTTTCGACGTTCCGTTTACATTTGTATAGTGCATTGCAGATCTAGGGCATGCAAACCAATCTTAATTACATGCTTACATTTCATATTGCTTAGTTATATGTTCCGCACTTGTTAGTTTATCATTTTACGATTATGTGATACCCGTTTGTATCCATATCATTTAAAATATATATCGTCGTAATATTTCTTATTATTATCTTTAATTAGTTTATAATATGCATTTTACAATGTTATACATTTGAAAATATTATAGTTTACACATGAAACGTCGTTGAAAAGCGGATACGACAAATCTGAAATTTACTGCACACCTTACCTTATAAAATTCATTATAAATCATAGAAAAATCATTAGTATACGTTCTGTAGTTCATTACGAAGCTAACTCAGAATACTATAACTCTATGAAATATTTACTAGCAAAATATTTTGTTTAAATAACGTAAAATGCAAATGAAAATATCTCTAAACTGCTGTCCAGGGAAATTCCAGCAACAAACTTTCAACTTCGAATGTTCATACCTTTTTGTAGGAACAACCTGAGATGCTTATACTTATAAAAATGAAAATCTTATTGAATTATCTTTGTTTTGGTATAAGACACGTCCCTTTTGGAGAACTTTTGTTATTTTCTAAGCTATTTTACAAATCAGGGTGACGCTTAATTTCTGAACGGAATTTTCTTGTGCATGGTTAATCAATACCACTTTTATAGTTATTAATCGGTTTAAATATGTTATCCATGTTAATATTATTATATAAATATCTATTTAATAAATAATAGTGGTTGTGTTTTAATATTCAGCAAATTTTACCGATTTACAGTTTTATAGTATCCGTTTTCATCCGTACGGTTTATTACATATCTAGTTGCACGCCGAGACCATATTATTTCATGTTACTGTTGTATTAGTACACCATGCTCGATAATTGTGCATCCTACATAGTCATGATGTAACCCCTGACAAAATATTTGTGCATCCATGCTTTACCGTGCATCCGTACTTGCTACAGTTTTAGTATGAGCATCCGCTTGACACATGTGCACTACCTGTCATGACCTGATATATCACTACTTGACATGTTACCTGATCTTGTTACTAATGCCGACAATCTTGACCTGTTATCCCTACGGACAGTTCCTGTTTTCTATACAGACAAACATGTTCCTGCTTGATTCTGTGTTGGCATTAGTCTCAGATTTATAAATACCTGACTTACACACATGACTTGGGGGTATGGGGAAATCAAGAATGTAGCTGAACGTAACTTAAAGGGCTATTACATCATTTTACCGTGGTCCCGTGGGGAATGAACGGAACATAGACTCACAGTCTATTACATCATTTTACCGTGGTCCCATGGGGAATGAACGGGGCATAGACCGATGGGTTACGATGAGGATTACATTAATTGATTTCGAATGACTTTAGAGTAGATAACCCTATAGCACAGTTTAGACTACTCACTACACTTCACCTGTTTATCTCCTGTTCACTGATCTATATTCATGTTACGGTTTACTTGCTACTGATGACTTGTTACTGTTCATACTTCATGCCTGCATATTTCATCACATCCTGCTTGCTTAGAATTATTGATATTTTGACGCACTGACTTCTGGGTTTTGCATGGCCCAGATCCCTTATTTTTATCGCAGGCATACCAGGAGTAGTTTGATCAACAGGCCGAGCAGAGAGGACCTGTTATTAGTTTAGTTTTCTTTCAGTATTTTCATTCATCATGTGAGCCCACATTATGGGACGTACATTCCAGTTTATTATTGTATTGGATCTTTTAGCTTCCGCATTATTTTATTCTTGACTCGTTATTCTGGCTCATGGACATGTATTAGATAGTTGTTTATTATTGTTCTTGATATCTCTACAGCCGTAATATGGATATTTCCTATCCACGGATAGCATGGTTGGCTCTATCACGTGCCTATCTTAGCGTACTCTGGGAAGCGGGGCGTGACAGGATTTGTTTGGTATCAGAGCCATAGGATTTAGGTTAATCGGGTTTGATTCTTTTGTAGTTGGGTATTGGACCCAATACACGAATCAGAATACTCGTGATTAGGAACATGTCCTGCCACTTTACCATCTTGCCATTCTTGAATCTTAACTTCCTCCTGATCCTTACCTTGATGATATGCAAACCTATTTATGCAGTTTAGAGATGCTTAGTTTATTTATTTAAGCAGTTTTATTTCTATTAATGTGAGCCCATATTGGGACGTAATTCAGATATTGTTTATTGGATCTTGATTCGTTTCCGCTTTATGCATTTTCTTGATTTTATTTATTGTGGCAGATGGACATGTGTTGGCTAGATTATATATTTTACTGTTCTTGATATCCACTTGACAGCCGTAATATGACTGTGGAGGGATGATTCCTGTTCTCCTCCGAAAGACGCGGAGACGGGACGTTAGGACGTCTGGCCTGAATTTCGGGACAGATGCTAATTGGTGCTATCCGTCCACCTCTCCGAAAATGCCAAGTTGATTTATGACACCATGTATCGAAGGTTTAAACGGATGCGGCCGATGTAGCAGACTTCATCAGATTCCCCCTCGTTGAGGGGTTTTTGATTGTGGGGACGCTCTTCCCTGCAGGCGCAAGCCCCTGCAGTTAATTACGCTACCACATCGCGGATGGTGACTTCGTGTCGTGTGTGTTTGTTTTATTTTTGGTTGCCCGTGGAATGTATACGGAGACTAATTTATGTTGTCGCCCGTAGGGCGTGGATTAGTCCAAATCCGTATCTTCTTAGATTTAGGTTTGGGGGTTAGGTTTAAGGATACGATAGTCTCATTTGAGACTAAGATCAACTTAAACGTTTGTTAAGGATACGTTAGTCTAATTTTAGACTAAGATCAACTTAACAGGATCATTTAGATCCAACAAAAGAGCATTTGGACTCTATTGTTTAGTTTAGGGACATTGCGGTCGATTACCAGTTTAAGGACATGGTGGTCCAATGTTAGTTTAAGGACATCTCGGTCCAATGTTAGTTTAAAGATATCTCGGTCAAGGTTAAGGACATCATAGTCCGTGAGTTTAAAGACCTCATAGTCAAGGTTAAGGACATCATAGTCCATGGGTTTAAGGACCCCACAGTCCAGTTTAAAGACGTCATAGTCTATGAAATGTATGGTTGTCGGGACCCGTCACCTCTCTGAAGACGTTGAAAGATTACAATGACAAATATCAGAGGAGTTCAGAGATGTACCCTTGAACCAAAGTTGATTGGGAGATCTATAGTCCAATTTGGAACTAAGATCAATTAATTAGATTATGAGTACGTTGGCTCAGTTAAATCTGAATTGAGGACTTATGGCCAATTTGGGCTAAGTCCAATTAAGTTTGAAATGTTGGCCCTTTGTTGGCCTATTGAACATTTATCTGGGTTCAACCTCTCATTATTTAGTAATGCTAAATAAGAGTTTGAGGGCTCTGAGAACATTTTGTCTTTTGCTGAGCACTTAAACATTATAGTTCTGGATTTTAAGGCTCATTTGAAGGAGGGATTTGCCTCTGGAAGACTTAGCCAATTTGGGTTAGATCGGTTTTAAAATAGTGTTAAACACTAGAAGATATTTGGCGATCACGTGTCCCCACGTGATATGCTTTAAAACAGTGTTAAACACTGGGGACAAAATGTCCAAAATAGTGTTAAACACTAAAAATGGGGTGGTCACGTGGGGTCATGTGAGGCGCCTGAGAATTGGGCCGAACCTCCTTTATTTTACCCTCAAATCCACAAATAAGTGTTAAACACTTTTAGTCTTCAGGCCATCACGTGTTGGCACGTGATGGGTATCCATGTATTGATTATTAAAGTGTTTATTAAGGGGTCACATGAGGGCGCCCAAAATTGATTCTGCCTTTGGATTTGTTCCCTTTATTTTGAGGGTCACGTGGGAGCACGTGAGGCATTGCCTCCAAATTTTTCTTTCTCATTTTGAGGGATCTGTTTTAGGGGTCACGTGGGAGCACGTGAGGGCACCAAAAATCGATTTTGCCTTTGGCTTCGTTCCCTTTATTATGAGAGTCACGTGGGAACACGTGAGGCATTGCCTCCAAGTTTCTCTTTCTCATTTAAGGGATCTGTTTCAGGGGGTCACGTGGGAGCATGTGACCCAGCTCTGTTCCCTCTTTTCTGATTATTGAGGATAGGGGTCACGTGTCACCACGTGACCAAGTTCTTTACGTGCATGGGGAGCTTTAAATCTCTTGTTTTAAGAATTAAATTCTCTGGTAGGGTTAAACCCTAATTCTTTTTTTCGAGGAATTAAATTTCTATGTATGTAAGAATTAAATTCTCATTTGGGAGAATTAAATTCTCATGTAGGGTTAAACCCTAGTTTTATTTGGAGGAATTAAATTCCTGTGAATTTGGGGGAATTAAATTCCTTAAACTTAAATTTTCCCTTTAAGTTTTGGATCTTCATGGCAGAATCTCCCCGATGAGAATTAAATTCTCAACTTGTGGGGAGATCTGCTTCTGCAGATCTTCAACCAAAGGAAGAACTAAGTTCTTGTTCAGAAGAGTTAAACTCTTAAATTGAGAATTAAATTCTCTTTTTGTTTTATGGAGCTTAGATCTCTTTCCCCTTTCTCACTTAGGGTTTCTTTTCTCTGAAAGGAACTTCTTTTCTCTCTTGAGAATTAAATTCTCCTCTCTTTTCTCTTTGTTGTTGTTTTTCTTCAGAAAAATCAAAATTCCAAAGATCCAAAAATCCTTCTCTTTCTTCTCTTCTTGGCTCCTATTTATAGGAGAAGGAAAAGAATCAATTTGTTTAGTGAATCTAACATGATCTTTTAGATCACTCTGTGAATTTTATTCACTATTGGATTTTCAGTCCAGAAGATATTCTGTTTGTTATTCTTGGTGAATTTCAGGGGAATCTTTCCTTGTATAAAATCTTTCCATAAATTGGTGATTTTTAATCACCATTGGATTTTTAATCCAACTGTGTTCCACTTTACAGAGCATAATCCTCTTTTGTTTGGAAAGATTTAAAGAAATACTTTCCCAGTTAGGGTCTTTGATTTCCCTTAATTAGAGTTTAATTTTTTTAATTCAGAAGGCTTTTAAAGCCCATCATGTGTTGGCACGTGATCCCAATGTTTGATAATTTAATTCTATCAATTAAAGAGCTGAGAGACCTGTCACGTGTTTACACGTGACCCTCTTTTATTCAGAATTTAATTCTGCCTTTTAACAGAACCAAGGGACCATCACGTGTCAGCACGTGACCCTCTTTTATTCAGAATTTACTTCTGCCTTTTAACAGAGCTAAAGGATCATCACGTGTCAGCACGTGACCCTTAGTCACGTGTGAGCATGTGATGCCTCATTGGGGTCTTTCCTTAGCTGTTTTGTTACATTTTGTTTGATTAGAATTTAATTCTATAAAGTAGAGATCAAAAGAAACTATCACGTGTTGACACGTGACCCTTGGTCACGTGTCAACACGTGACACCTCATTGAGGTATTTCCAGATTTTTTATCAGGGAACAAATGCCCCCATAGCATTGTTCTCACGTGTCTGCACGTGAGTGCAACGCTGTCACCTTTGTGGCCGTTGGATCTGTCTAGGGAATAGGGGAGATGAAACGTTTCCCATCACATCCTATAAATGCCAACGTCCCTTCAGAAGCGCCTCCACTTTGTTCATCTTCTTCCTTGGTTGCTTTTTCCTTTTGAGAATTTAATTCTCTCTCCCAGAGCTTAGTTCTCTGTTTTGAAAATTTCCAGAGTTTAACTCTGTTAAAAGATTCCCTTTTCTCAGGTAATGATCTTGAACGGCTGAAGAACTTTTGCAGAAATCTTCGTTGGAAATCCACTGTCCATTTATTGAGAATCTTCCTTTTGTTCTCATAATGATTACCCTGCCTCATCATTAGTGAGCCGCCATATTGATTTTGTGGGGCCCACGTGTTTTGTAACCAATGGTCCCACAAAATAAATTGCTTGTCACTTTCTTCCACTGTCCTTTATTTATATATACATACATACATGTATGGGCTTCACTAACAACTTCTTTTCCTTTGTTTTAGGAGTAATGACTTCCCTCCCATATTTTCCTTTCACTCGCTCGGAGGCGGCTTTTCCTCAATCACCATCAGATGAAGAGGTGATGGCGATGATAAAGGCTCATGGCCCGAATTGCACTAATCTGCTTTTATGGGGGACCTGGTATGGTCGCATTATCCGCGGTCGCTGCAGTTTCCTTTGCGAGATACCGACAGAGCCCACCTATTCATTCATGCCAATGGATCCTCCACGGACCGCCTTTGCTGTAGAGATGTTGAATTGGACCCCTATGGGACGACTTGAGCCTTCAACAACTGGTATTCCGAACCATCCGGTGTGATCGCACGCTTTTGGCGTGTCGGATGTTCAAAGAATTAAAGTATAACCGCGATCAGGACGGTGTCGCTATGCAGCTAGCCGGTTGAGCACGGGTCGGTCCACAGGGAGATGGTGGTATTTTACCTTCTTGTCTTAGACGAGTCAATAAAGAATCTGTATGTGTTTGTTCAAGACTAACCTATGTGTATTTATTTGCAAGTATGAAGTTGTTAAGAAAGAGATACGAAATTGTAAGCTAAAGAAATCCGTACTCAAAAACCTTTGAGCCGAGTCTTGACCAATTGAAGCTAGAGCAATCGGCAACAACGTGGATTAGGGGATTTAAGCGCGGTATTCGTGGAATCCGGCTTGTTTACCCTTGTCCTTCCGTTCTTGTCTCTTGCTTTCGCCTCCGGCCAAACCGAACGCAACCGGTCGCGGTTAGGAATCACCGTTACCTTGTTAGGGTAGGGTGCCTAACGGAGCGCTTGCGTATGGTTTGTGCGGAGTTCAATGGAAAATAACGGGAAAAGGAAATGAGAAAAGAAAACCTTTAACTTATAATATCGTATTTCTTCTTAACAATGATAATTACAACATTCACAAAATGAACAACAAAGAACAAAAGAAAAGAACAAAGAAAAGAGAAAAGAAAAGATTACAAGTAATTAAAGTGCATGAAATAAAAATTGCAAGAAAGTAAAGCAAGGTAATAAAAAGCAAGTAATAAATAAGCAATAAAAAGAAATTGAAACTAGAACTCAAGACAAGCATGGGATCGATAGCCAACCCTTAAACTTGCAAGCTCAATCAAGAGGTTGCAAGATCAAGAGAAGGGTAAAGAACTCATGTGAAGTGAAGAACCAATTCCACAAGAAAATACGACCCTTGAGATCAATAACTAACCCTTAACCATTCAAGCTCAATGAAGAGGTTGAATGATCAAGAGAAAGCAAGAATCTCAAGGGGAAGAAGAAACACAAGAGAATGATACAAAAACCTCATCTTCATTAATCTCCCACTCAAAAAGCTCTCACTACAATTTTCATGGAAAAAGAATGAAGAAGAAGAAGAAAAAGAACTAAAACTACAAAAGAATGGAGAACAAAGAATGACCCTTGGCTTTGGCAAGTTCTGCTGTATTTATAGGCAGGGAGTTGAAGATCTAGGGCAACCACCAGAGCACATGGGAAGTACCCAAAATACCCCCAAAAGACGACAAGGTGAGGACTCCACATGGCCGCGGATCCGCGGCCAATACCCCCTATTGGCCGTGGATCCGCGGCCCTATAGTGGGATTAGGGGCTGTGTTTTCTTGTACGGCCCTGATCTGCAGTCCCCTGTTGTCTGGTACACCTATTTTCTGAAAATACTTTCACAATTCTTCCAGAATTTCTGTTGAGGAAAGGTGGACTTTTGTGGATGCTTTTGTCATGATTGCCTCGAGCTCCGCGTAGATTTCTTGGAACTTGTTGTTGCCATTGAGCCTTGTGCATGAAGGTGACATTGATTTGACATTTTGTCTTCCTAAACTGGTATCTGGCAACATACGGATGACGAGCGGAGACCGTGTTTTCTCAGTGGTTGGCAGGAACCCGGATTTTGTCGTGTTTTCCATGAATTTCACCGTTTTAGAACCGAGAATCTGTATCCTGCAAATATGTAACAAACACGGATTAAAAGCACCTACCTATAAACAACCGAGCGTAAGAATGGGCGGTATAAAATGCAGTATTCTGTGATGAACAAATACCCCCAAACTTAACTTTTGCTCGTCCCGAGCAAAACCAATTATTCACAAAAATAAAATCCTAACCGCACTTTCGCAGGGAACGCGATTGCACTGAGCGCGCGCAACAAGCCGTTAAACCTCTAGGTGTCCCTAGTAGGAGGAGTGTTGTCTCCTGAGGGTTTTCAGCGGATACTACCCACAAAATCTGGTCAAGTTGGTTTTGTTCAATAACTAAGATTCAAACCCTAAAGTTTTTGTTTTAGAAAATAACAATTCTATAATCCTAAGTCTAGACTATCGAACCTTTATTTTTCACACCTCGCTTCTTATTTAACTACAGATTTTATATGTCTTTACGTGCAGTGCAATTAGTGTCGTTAAGTTCCAGAAGGATCGATTAAAGTCATCATGTCGCACAATAAAGCCCAGATAACAATTTTAAAAGGATCACATAAGTTTTATAAAGAGTTAAGCATTTTTCAAGTTTCGTTTTCCAGTAAGGTTTCAACTTCAGAATTTCTATCTTCCTTAACAGGAAACTAAGTCGTATTTTTCACTCCACCTTTTTCTTGTTTTCATTTCATACACACCTCTGTGAACGTGCAATAGTCTTTATCATAGAATAAAACCTTCATATCTCCGTTAATTTTTTTTTATAAAAGCCTGTCTTTTATCAAGATTATTCTCACACAAAGAACCGTTAGGAATTTTAACTCGGAGAGAACACTTGCTTGACTTTGTTTTAAACTGGACTTTCTAGGCTTCTTAGCGAGCTTTGGGCCAATGCACCCAAACCAGTTGGTTTTAGGGCATTAGGTGTAGAAACACCCCAGCGGACTTAATTACTCAAGTTACCTAGGTCCAAAAACAAAAGACAGTTTGACATGAAAATCAGATGATTTAATACGAACGGAGATATAACCGGTAGTTCAATTATTTTTTGGATAAAAGACGTGTTTAGTGGGTTTGGTGTGTAATCATTCCAATCAAGTTTCCGATGGGTTATTTTTCAGACTTAGCTCCAATTACGGCATCAATAACATTCCTTCATATTCGCTTTACTTCATAAACTATTCTTGACATTACTTATTTCAGAACAAACCTATTTGATCCTCAGAAAATCATTTATCTGTTTAAAAGTTTAAACATGAAAGACTTGTCATCTAATTCCCAAAATTCACGACACGTGTAGTGTGATGTAAATACGTATATCAGCTATAGTTAACTTCAAAGGAGAGTTATCTTTCAGGTTTTCAAAATCTAAACATAAGATTTAGTTATTCCTATTTTTTCAAACAAAAACCGTCGAATGTTGAATCAGAGTTCTTCCACAATCTAACTTGACAAAAAAGTTTTTATATTTTTAGAAAATTTTCAGATTTTTATGGATTTTATGGATTTAATATGCAGATGCAAAATATACATATGAATGCGAAGGAAGAAAGCTTACCGAGCACACCCCCAAACTTAAACTTGACAGTGCCCTCACTGTCAGGCTATACCAAGAGGGTTAAAATTGCCGGCGCTTCCTAGAAACAAATTATATACAAAACAAAAAGGAAAACAAAAATATATACAAAAAAGTGTCCCCCCCAAACTTAAGTAAAACAGTGTTTCCACTGTTACGCGTTGAAATTCAGGATTTAGGGGGGAAAGAACAGTATCAAGCTATACAAGGCCTTACACAGGCCAAAAGTGAGCACCAACCATTCAAAGATTTTATCGCTATAATGTACAGGTTGGTGAAAGAAGGCGTAGAGAAAAGAGAAGGACAATACGCGAGACCGTATGCGAAGAGAAGCGGGATACGGTCTCGGTATATCAGAGGAAGAAGAATGGCGGAAGGGAAAAAGAAGTGGAATACGAACTTGAGGGTGCAAATGGAGTAAATAGATTAGCACAATTTGTGATGACCGATGTGTGAAAAGCGATTGTGCTAATATATTTACCCGTCGAGAAATGGGGTCAAATCCCTCAAGGATCGTGAGAAACCATGGGTACGCCGAACTTGGTAAACCAGACATACGAAATGAAAGTGAGACGGGTTCTTGCAAGGTCGGAACGATGGAAAGAATGGAGGGAAGTGATCGAGGAAGGGTATCGGTTAAAGGTTCAGGAGGGTGTACACAGTCAATGACAGGGACAGGATGAATGGGAAAATCCGACTCATCAATTAAAACTGTTTCATCCTCAAAAATATCCTCAAAATTTTCCTCAAAGTTAAGCTCATCCATGCATATTTCATCAAAGTCCAGACGCATATGGGGTTCGGGAAAAACATTTAATGACTCGGGATGATGAATTGGAGAGAGAAACTCAGTCAAATCTACAGGTTCATCATCCAAAATATTCCCAGCGTCAATATCCTCAATTAAGTGAAAATCAAAATTCTCTGACACCTCATCAAAAGCATGGATTTTAATCAATTCAGGTTCTAGAGTGGAGGTGTAGAGGTCAAAAGGATTGGATATGGTTTCACTCAAAGGGGACCCTTCACAATTGGGTAAATCAAACACTACAAAGTCGCACAACTCATTAATCATTCTATCTTCAATTGATAAATCATGTGGGATACTTGATAGACTTTCAAAACAGGAGTTGTGGGATTCAATTTGGGATGGGTAGGTTTGATTTGGAAGGGGGTACAGCTCACTCTCTCCACTCAAATTCACAGCCTGTCCTACCGCTTCTTCATACATTGGAAAATTTGGAGCTAGTTGAAAACTAGCTACCGGGTCACTAGGTTGTATGAGAGCGGCCATGAACGCATTCAACTCCATCATCTGTTGGCTTGACGCTACCCTAAAGTCTTCCAACGACTGTTCCAGACTAGACAAGGGTTGTGAAGGGGGTTCAGTAAAAGAGTCAAAGTTGTTTGGATACTGAAAACTCCCAAACGGCTGTTCTGAAGTAATGTCTAGGGAAGGTGCAAAATTAGGGTAGGATTGGTAGGAATTGAATGGCTGGACAGGAGTGGGATCAACATTAGGATAAGAAGGTGAATGGAATTGTTGATCCCAAGAATTTGTAGTGGTGAAAGGAGTGAAAGATCGGCTACGGGATTGTTCAATTCGTTCAGCAAGAGACATTGGTCTCGAGGTTACAACTGGACTTTCAAAAGGGGTATTAACGCAAGAAGGGGTGAATGTTTGAAACGGTTGATACGAAGTGGATTGCGGGGTCCAGTTGTTCGTCCTAGACGCGTCTATCCGATCCTTCAAAGAAATTTTCGGCATGGAGGGGTCGTTCGAAGTTTGGCCAAAGCAAGAACCGTAAGATGTAATGTCTGGTTGTGGGTACCAAAGTTCGGCAAGAGTTTTGCGAGGTGGGGTACCCATGATATGAAGAGAGAAGGAAAGAAAGGAAGAGAAAAAGGGGGGGAAAAGAATGTGATTTTTTTTTTTTATAATAACAAAAGAATGAAATATACACAAAAAAGAATATGGACAAAAACAATCACGACACAAAAATACCACACACCTAATCGTTCTAGGGTTCACCTAGGTCAACTAGACCTGCTCAAGAACTTGATTGTCGAAGTAAAACTGTGTCGAGAAACAGGCTCAAGATACACTGATCACGAGGCCAGGTAAGTGCAGAGATAAGGGGAGGTTTTCCAACGCTTTCGCGAAGTTCCTTAATTAAATAACCCTTTCTCTTTTGGCGGTTGCGCCGTTAACACTTTCCTAGACACCCCGTAAACAATATACCGTTAAGCGAGCTTCTAAACACAGTTAACTTCTCCTAGTGAGCGCGAAGTCCTTAAGGCTTAAAGTCTAATTTCTTTTAAAATTTGTGCGGGTAGACGTTATGCTCAAGTTCGTGATTTGTGGGCCACGGAAAAGGTGATGAAATCCTTTACCGTATATTGTGGGGTTCGCTTGCCCTTAAGTCCGTATTAATGTATGCAATGCGCAATTCAATAAAAATTCTATAAAGAATAAAACAATCGTTTTTTAGTTTAAGCGCGGCACTGCAACAAATACGGGTTAGTCAATTTTTAGCGTTTGCTAGCGAACTTGCAAAGAATCCTGCAAAGAATAGTATATTGGATGCGTCGGATTTGAGAAGAAGGTGTTAGTAAAATACGTACCGTTAAGTTTTGGGTTAGGAAACCCCCGTTGAATCAAATCCGGTAAGCTTGAAAGGTTCGCTTGCGCGGGTCAAACTACCCGGATCTTTGGCACTGTACTTCGTAATCACCTTTGCCTTGAATGCACACTTTGCTCCCCACAATCGCAGTTTGCAAATACGCAAAAATCTGCACACTTGCCCACAAAAATGATCAAAAAAAAACAAAAACAAAAAGACAAAAAGAATAATTTTTTTATTTTTATAAATATATACAAAAAGAATATTAACCCGAATAACAAGAAAGAAAATACGCTACCGTCTCCCCGGCAACGGCGCCATTTGATCGCACGCTTTTGGCGTGTCGGATGTTCAAAGAATTAAAGTATAACCGCGATCAGGACGGTGTCGCTATGCAGCTAGCCGGTTGAGCACGGGTCGGTCCACAGGGAGATGGTGGTATTTTACCTTTTTGTCTTAGACGAGTCAATAAAGAATCTGTATGTGTTTGTTCAAGACTAACCTATGTGTATTTATTTGCAAGTATGAAGTTGTTAAGAAAGAGATACGAAATTGTAAGCTAAAGAAATCCGTACTCAAAAACCTTTGAGCCGAGTCTTGACCAATTGAAGCTAGAGCAATCGGCAACAACGTGGATTAGGGGATTTAAGCGCGGTATTCGTGGAATCCGGCTTGTTTACCCTTGTCCTTCCGTTCTTGTCTCTTGCTTTCGCCTCCGGCCAAACCGAACGCAACCGGTCGCGGTTAGGAATCACCGTTACCTTGTTAGGGTAGGGTGCCTAACGGAGCGCTTGCGTATGGTTTGGGCGGAGTTCAATGGAAAATAACGGGAAAAGGAAATGAGAAAAGAAAACCTTTAACTTATAATATCGTATTTCTTCTTAACAATGATAATTACAACATTCACAAAATGAACAACAAAGAACAAAAGAAAAGAACAAAGAAAAGAGAAAAGAAAAGATTACAAGTAATTAAAGTGCATGAAATATAAATTGCAAGAAAGTAAAGCAAGGTAATAAAAAGCAAGTAATAAATAAGCAATAAAAAGAAATTGAAACTAGAACTCAAGACAAGCATGGGATCGATAGCCAACCCTTAAACTTGCAAGCTCAATCAAGAGGTTGCAAGATCAAGAGAAGGGTAAAGAACTCATGTGAAGTGAAGAACCAATTCCACAAGAAAATACGACCCTTGAGATCAATAACTAACCCTTAACCATTCAAGCTCAATGAAGAGGTTGAATGATCAAGAGAAAGTAAGAATCTCAAGGGGAAGAAGAAACACAAGAGAATGATACAAAAACCTCATCTTCATTAATCTCCCACTCAAAAAGCTCTCACTACAATTTTCATGGAAAAAGAATGAAGAAGAAGAAGAAAAAGAACTAAAACTACAAAAGAATGGAGAACAAAGAATGACCCTTGGCTTTGGCAAGTTCTGCTGTATTTATAGGCAGGGAGTTGAAGATCTAGGGCAACCACCAGAGCACATGGGAAGTACCCAAAATACCCCCAAAAGACGACAAGGTGAAGACTCCACATGGACGCGGATCCGCGGCCAAAACCCCCTATTGGCCGCGGATCCGCGGCCCTATAGTGGGATTAGGGGCTGTGTTTTCTTGTACGGCCCTGATCTGCAGTCCCCTGTTGTCTGGTACACCTATTTTCTGAAAATACTTTCACAATTCTTCCAGAATTTCTGTTGAGGAAAGGTGGACTTTTGTGGATGCTTTTGTCATGATTGCCTCGAGCTCCGCGTAGATTTCTTGGAACTTGTTGTTTCCATTGAGCCTTGTGCATGAAGGTGACATTGATTTGACATTTTGTCTTCCTAAACTGGTATCTGGCAACATACGGATGACGAGCGGAGACCGTGTTTTCTCAGTGGTTGGCAGGAACCCGGATTTTGTCGTGTTTTCCATGAATTTCACCGTTTTAGAACCGAGAACCTGTATCCTGCAAATATGTAACAAACACGGATTAAAAGCACCTACCTATAAACAACCGAGCGTAAGAATGGGCGGTATAAAATACAGTATTCTATGATGAACACGGTGCCGGCCATAGACATTTTAGGGCGCCGCATTTGCCAGGGCGAAGCCCAGCCATGGGGAAAGATTTACAAGATAGGGCTTACCTCTCGACATCCCACGGGCTACCTTCTCTGGGCCCGTTATATCCTGTCCGCCCATCGCGCGCGACTGCAGAGGGTTGGACTCTATCAGGCGATATATTCGTCTCTTTTCCACTATCAGTCTCCCCACGTCTGGTGGGTTAAAGCCTTCTTAAACCAATGGAATCTTCCCACCAACACTTTCCTTCTAGGGGACCGCGAAGTTTCAATTTCTTTGGAAGAATTTCGTGAGATCTCAGGGTTGCCGGTCAGGGGGACACTTTATGAAGAATTACTGCCTCCTGATGAGTATATCTTCGAAACTGAACCTGCCATGCTTGACGGCCTGTCGACCGAGAATGCCGTCCGCCACAAGCGCTTAAGTTTGATCAAGACCCTGAGTATTTTTGAAAAACTATTCACAGAGTCAGAGGAGCAGGGCGTCACTTTTAAAAGCTTTATCGCTTGCTTCCTTCGCGAAGATGTCCTATCAAAGACGGCTCCGAAGTTCGCGAACATTAACGACCCCTTTGGGTTTGGTTTGAATAAGCGTCCGACTAAAGAAGAGGACCTGCCGCAGTATTACATTCCCATCATGTCAGCGGTGTCTTTCGAGTCGATTGCAGCTCCTGGTATGGATGAGGAGACTTTCTTTGTGGGCTTCATCAGTGTTTGGCTCAATTGGTTCGCCATTCCCATGCATCGCTGTTTCATGAGAGCTTCAGTTATTTACCCTGCTCATCGCATTGCTGAGGGAACGCGATTAGCTGTGGGCATTGCAGGGCTAGCGCATCTATATCATGGGTTAAGCGTCGCGGCCAATACCTTAACTCCCGGCGTAGATGTGGTAAACTTTTCTCTTCATTACTTTACGTCCTGGATTGAGATACATGTGCCGGGGGCGTTTGTTGTGCATCAAAGACCCAGTTTTTATGACGCTTACACTTTTCTGCGACTCATGCGGCTAGTGGATGCTTCTGCCCCTGACCCGACTCAGTTCGGGGCTATTCACGTGCTGATTACTTCCTATGCCAATACGGGCGGGATGGTATTCAATGATCGAGTCCTCTCTGCTCCTTCAGGACCGATTCAGTAGCTCCTTGATTTGTCAAAAGAGGGAGCACCCTCCTTGAAGCCAAAGGAAGCCACGTATTTATATTCAATCAGGCCGGGTTACCTGGTGTTTCGCCAAAACGGTGCAGCCCTTTTTTTGCGATACAACCCACACCGCTTTGCTCGGCAACTCGGGTATGACCAGAGCGTCCCTTTCGAGGCATTTATGGTGGAGCCTAGCCCGTCGCCAGAAGTTGTTCATGACGCCGCTCATCACTTCATGCGGCTGAACACTGGCTCCCGCTTCATGATTCCCGAAGCTGATCACATTCTCGATGTGTGGGGTCATTCACGGGCTTTTTGATCTTCTTCTTCTTTTTCGAAGACTTTGACGGCTGGGCTCGGGCGTTTTGACCATCGCTATCAATTCTTTGCGCTGGGCGCGACTTCAGCATTCCTTCGATGACCTCGGGTTCTAACGGACTTTTCCACTTGATTGCCGGGCATGTTTGGAGATCTTTCAGCATTCTTTTTGTAGGGTTGCTAGGCACTCTAACAAGGGCCTACGAGGCATCAACCATGCCCGGTTAAAAATTTAGCCGTGCCGAACAACCCTTAACAAGATCTTTAAACTAGAGATTAGGCGAAAACAAGCATGTTAAACACTTTAACACTAAGGGAGAGGGATTACAACCTTTGTAGATCCGGTCCTTCACTTCTTAAGCTCCGTGTTGAGGTCCCTTAACTGCGATCATCGTGCATACGGACTCTAGAGAGGCTCCACGAAGAGAATGGTGCAAACTTGCTTCCGATCTTCGACAACAAAGATGATCTACCTTGAAGTTTCATTAACACAAGCTCTCACTCACAAAATGAAGTGAACACCCTCATCTAAATGGCAAGGGTAGATGAGTATGATGAAGTAGGATTTTTGCTCTCATTTGTTTTCTTATTCTCACTCACTTTCATCACTTAGCAAAAAGCTAGAAAGCTTTTTCCAAGGAAGAAGAAGAAGAAGAATATCCAATTCCATTTGTGATGAACAATGAAAATATAACAATGATTAATTATGCAACCATGGTCAAGGATGACTCATGTAGAGATTTAACTAGGGCTAGGGTTTGGGTTGGGTTAAGAATGAGTCACACAAAAATATCAAGCATAATATCTCATTCATGACAAAAGAAAAACCTTCTAGAATGTTCATGAATGAACTAACCCAATTCAAACCCTAACCTTGTTTAATCTCCACTTAACATGTTGCATTAGTAATCATATCATGTTACAATATTATATATCACATATATAATATTTATTGTAACAAAATAAAATAATACAATTAACATATATCAATGTATTACCCGAGTGAGAAAAAGAATCTTTTAGTGAGCTTATATTAGTTAATGTAATTTAATATATCATATATATTATTATACATTAAATTATCGAATCAACACTTGATCCGACAATCCGGCTATATCGCATATAATCGACTAATATATCATTTACCGATCCATCGAATCAACACTTGATCCGATGACCCGGCTGATATCATATATCGCGAGAATAGAATACGGTATCTCATATCGCATTATCCTCGGTCCTGCACATATCACATATGTGCCCCTACTCCGTTTTTCCTGAATCAAGAAACCTCTGTGTAGGACTCTAAAGAATCGTCAATACGCCTGCAGTAGGTGATGATCATATCAAACGCCCATAAGTTGCAAGCGGTCAGCTAAACGTAACAGCCACCCAGGTATTGAGCGATCAGAAGATCAACAAGCAAGCCTGTACATTCTCCTGCGAATCCAATCAGTAACACTCCCTCACAGTCCGGTCTCGTCGTCTGATATGTCGCATATCTCGCCTAGGGGTGGTAAACGTCAGACCCCAGTAGCTTAATAAGTCGTGTCGATATGATGTCTATAACAGTTCGAGAAACTACTGATAACACTTACCAGTAAATCTCAGCAACCCTGGCCAGGAATTTCCAGTTATAGCCAATCGAACACAGCACAACATCAACTCCCTATACCGGGAGAGACGAATCCCCTCCTATCGCTCATTGCCTCCATGTGATTCGGGACTGTACCCAAAAGCCACCTTTTTGCACGCCCTCTTGGACGTGGTATGATGGAAATCAAAGCACAGTAGGAATCACACAAGACTCTATGACGATCTCGGGTCAACAGACTACTCTGTACCAGTGTCACCGGAGAACTGCCATCTGACGTGAGGTATAATACCATCTGGGAGTTCTCGGCGAGTCCGTCTAGTGTACCCAGTCTCTACTGAGCACCCGTACACCATCCTTGATGTCAAACACCGATGGATATGGGATCATCCATCACCCATCATATGGGTCAAGATGCGTATACGCTAGTCTACTCTGATGTATCGATGCCCTGTCTCGATACACCCTCGACTAGGAACAGTTATAGGATGTACTCGTCGACTACCGTGGCCCCACTAGTATGATCTCATCATAGTCCCAGTAGTCGAGTACATATCCTAAGGGCTTTATCAACATGTAATATAGAGACAAACGGAGTACATGTTAAGATAAAGTATAACCAGATAGCATACTGTCATGTCGAGCAAGAAAGTCCTCCCTATATATGTCCTAGCATCCACTACAATATATATCGTATGTACAGTAATGGCCTCTAGGGCATACATATAACTAACACTTTTCGTCTTGGCTGAAATAGCGACCTTCCATGGAGCTTCTTCTATAAAAGAGCACGATGCCCCCGGTGTGTCCACCTTTTTAGGAGCGTGAGGTTGTGGCGGGTTCACCTTCCAATTCTCAGACAGTGCGAATTTGCCCCGTTGATTTTGGTCCTCAATCCAGCCTTTGAAGACGAAGCAATCTTCGATTGGGTGGCCTACCACTTGATGATAGGGGCAATAATTGGGATTATTGGCCTCACCGGGTTGCAATGGCGCGTTTTGGATCGGCAAGGTGATGAGCCTGTTGCGCAGCGCTAGCTCGAATAACCTCTTCGTCCTATCCCGAGGGAACGAGTAGGGACGTCTCATCTTTTCTCCAAGGGATGGCTGTCTATCACTTTGGCGATCGGCTGGTTTTGAACCATTAGGCTGCTGCTGAGCATTAGCGACGAGGGTCGCTTTCCCTTTCCCTTTTTTATTTCGAGATTCCAGCTTCGAAGAAGATGGTCTATGACCCATCTGGTCCATTTGGGCCAACTTGTCAATCAAGGCCTGAAAAGTGGTCGGCTTGAAAAACATCATGAATTGGGAAATGGTCGCTTGAGGGTCAAGAGTTCCCACGAACATGCCCACTGTGGGCGCTTCCTCGATGCGCTGCTCACATTTTGACCATAAATTTCGCCACCGTATTGCGTATTGTACCCAAGTTTCGCCTGGCTTCACCTTGGCGTTAATTAATGCGGTAATCGGGGTACGCTCGCTAGCGCTCGCGAATCTTTGCGTAAACAGCAGTTCCATTTCCGCAAATGTCTTGACAGAGTCGTTTGGAAGTTCAGAATACCACTCAAATGCCGTCTCTGACAAGCTGCCGACGAACTAGCGAAGTAGCAGTTTATCATCGCCTCCGGTGTTACCACATAGAGCCCTGAACTGGGCGACATGCTGGTGTGGATTTCCCGTCCCTTTTTATACATGAAATTTAGGGATCGTATATCCCGGCGGATACTTTATTTGGTCATACCAGCCTGGATATGGTCACCCAGTTTTAATAATTTGGCCGGCTGCTTCATTCGCCTGGTGAGCTCGTATTTACTGAGCAATGTAGTCATCTAGAGCGGTCTTGGAGATGGTTTCCTCATTGGCTGCTGAAAGAGCTAGAGGAGGGTTCGATGTCTCCCCTTTGTCATCTTCAATGATGATAGGGGGGTCTTCAGCTGGAGGTTCCGGCTGTAACATCATCCCAGCCATGTCTTGGAACAAAAGAACCATTCGTTTTATATTGGCTGCATGTTCTGCAGCCTCTTTTTCTTTCCTCTCGAGCATTCTTCGGAGGAACTCGGTATCAGTTTCTTGTTCCCGACGCTGATCCGAGGTTTCTGGATTTTCTCTTGGCCTAGTAAGTGCGGCCATCGCAGTCAGTATCTCCTGAAGTTTCTGCTGCTGTTGTTCCTAAGCCTTCGTTATCGATCGGGTAAGCGGTCGATGGCCCGTAGAAGCACGGCTTTCCTCTTTTCCGGAAGCCATATAAACGGTATGCACCATCATGCCCCCAGACTTGGGGCGTTTGGGCTCAGCGTCTTTGCGGTTTGCTGCATTCACAGGGGCTTTCTCCGGCCTCCTTCTCTTGTGAGCGGTTGACGTTGAGGGAGACGTTGTAGTGGGCACCCAAATAGCTGTTGCCTTTTTTGGTTTGACAGGATGGTTCTCTTCTCGTTGGACCTTTATCTTTTTCTGTCGGCGAGAGTAACCTTGATCGATCACCGACTCCTGGACCTGTCGCTAGACTTTGTAAATTTTGGAGGACAGCCGCTGAGGGGGCTGCTCCGGCTTCTTCTCTGGATCATTCTCCACGGGTGGAGGAGATCTCTTCAGCACCGCAGTAGGAGAGTTTCTGCGCACTTTGTTAAGCGGTTCAAAGCTGTTCCCGGTTGGAACAGCAGCATTGACTTCCACCGTTGGGGCTGGCGGAGTTAACCCACACGGAGAGCTGCCCCCGGCCCTCCTTACTCGGCGCCAGCGACGACGACAAGCATGTCGCGCAGATGGTGTTGGTTCAGCTATGGGGATGACTTCATCATGCCCCCTGTCTTGGCGGAGGGTTGTCGCCGGTGTCAGCCTCTTGAAGACCGATGATCGTTGAGAAGCAGTAGCCAATCTGTCAAAAACAGACCTTTGGGCAGGAGCGGGGGCCAGAGTGGCCAGCCTTGTAAAGACCGATCCTTTGATGGGAGAAGCTTCTTTGGTGACCTAGAGAGCAGGAATGGCTATCCGTTTTGGGATGGCCGCTTCGGGTATCGTGGGCTTCTTGACGGGACCATTAGAGTTCAGGCTCAGCCTATCGAAGACTGATGTTGTCGGCTTGGCATTGGATGACCCGTTGAGATGGGCCGTGGTGGTAGTGAGCCGATCAAAGACCGACTTCTTCTGCGCTTCTTGCGGCAGCGAGATGTTAACGCTTACTGGTGGGATCATGGTCCCGAAGAACAACCCGGTGGTAGCCTGTGTTACCTGCTCTACCGGCATTGTGAAAAGGGAGGCCGCTTGGGGCCCGTAGGTTACACCTCCCGATCAGGCGGAACGGGAGTTGCAGATGCAGATGGTGCAGGTTGAAGCCATTGATCTTCTGTTTTCTGCACGGAGCAAGACACCAAATCTTAGTACCTCGAACCCAAGGGCAACCATATCAAACCGCGATTCGTTCGTGAATACGACACACGAAGTATGGAGTGGAAAGAGGAAGAGGTCGCACCGGGCGTGCCAGAATTTGTTCTCCTCCGAAAGACGCGGAGACGGGACGTTAGGACGTCTGGCCTGAATTTCGGAACAGATGCTAATTGGTGCTATCCGTCCACCTCTCCGAAGATGCCAAGTTGATTTATGACACCGTGTATCGAAGGTTTAAACGGATGCGGCCGATGTAGCAGACTTCGTCAGATTCCCCCTCGTTGAGGGGTTTTTAATTGTGGGGACGCTCTTTCCTACAGGCGCAAGCCCCTGCAGTTAATTACGCTACCGCATCGCGGTAACCACTTTCTCCTTCTCCAGATGTAACAACCCTAATTTTCATATATATTTTTCTGTACAAATTTTTAAATTTTTTTTTCTTTTTATCCATAAAGAAGTATTTTAATCTGAGCACAAAATATATATAATTAATTATTTTGTTTTTAAATAATTTCATTTTTAGTGTACATAAAATTGTTTTAAAATTAATGTGTACTTGGAATATTTATTACTGCTGATGTCATTTTAAGTATCTACTTTTCTACAATAATTACAAGAAGGAGCTTGTAGCTCATTGGTAATACCTTGCACTGCTGAACCAAGCCACCAGAGTTCGAATACTATGCCCCACATATTTTTATATCTTTTTGTTTTAAATTTTTGGGAAATCAAACGGTCAAATAACCATAACACACGAAATTAATGCGGTATATAAAAAATGAAGTACACCAAAATTCCCCCCAGGCGAAACCACACCCAACGAGACCCGACTCGGCCCCGACTCGGCCAAGTCGGCCGGCGACTCGGCCGAATCGGCCGGCGCCGCCGGCCGGACTCGGCCGGTCGGCCGAGTCGTCAACACAAAAAAAATTCGTGTTGACTTGGTCAATACCCCTGCATACTCTAAATTCCCAGAACTGTTACCAAATTCCCATTACACCTCTTTTAATCCTAAATTTAATGAAATTTTTATGAATTTTTTTTTATTTTTTTTAAAATATTTTTTAATCCAAACCCTAACCCTAGCCTAGCCCTATATAAACACCCCTACCATATACTATTTCACCTCACAACTCTAAGTCCACTCTCCCAAATTCTCGAGAACTCGGTACAAAGAGCGAGAAGCGAAGCGCTGCCGAAACCAACGACAAATTCCGGCGATCATAGTAGAACCTTCGCGACGTTTTCGACGCACCGACAACCATCACTTCCTTAGCCTCCTTAGTTTGTCCAAACCCGTAAGTCCCATCTATTCTATCTCTCTTTCCTTTTAATAGAAAAATACGACTTTTGGGAACCCGACGGAAATCGGAACAAACCGATTTCCGATTCGGTTTTTCTACAGATTCCACTTATCACCTAATCCATAATACCTACCTATATTCATGTTGACTATTAATCACCCATAAACCAATTTAAATAAAGTTTCTCACATGAAATGATAGCTTTCTTGTAAAACCGTATTCTTTTCATAAAAATACCATAAAGTTTATTTTTCTTGTTCTAATTAATTCCCTCACTCTTAAATATGTTTATCTTGATCACTAAACTTGTAGAAATCAATTTGAATGAATTTTCACACATGAAATGATAACGTTTTCAAATACCGTATTCTTGCGCTTTAATACCTTCAAGTTTAATACATCATATTTAACCTCTAAAACTTCATTAAACCTTAAAATAAGTCACGAGGTAATGACATACCTCCACACACACAAATATAACCCTAATTGATAAACGTCAAAACATAGAATACGAAAATACAGGACTTTTCACTAAAATACCATTATCTTTATAAACTTTTTTGAAAGCTTTAAGTTGTACACAATTCTAAATAAAATCTTTTAAAATGAAAATACGATTTGTCATGGACATCGATCGTTTATCTAAACTGACGTTGTGGTGTCTAGGCAAGTGTGTCTAGGCTAGTGGTTTTTAATTGGGCCTACTACTGTGGTTCCTTCCCACTTACCTGACACTTACCTGGCCGTAATTGGCGGTGAAGAGGCGATTTGAGGCTTCTAATGACTTATCGTTTAGACCTTAGAAATAGGCTAGTTGGCTTAAGAAACCCTACAAACTAAAATACGGAAATTACATCCTTTACAAATAAATACCTTATATTTATAAAACCGTTTTTCTAAATGAATAGTATTTATTAAACCTAAGCAAAGCGCCGCTACAACCCACCTTTGGGGAACCCGTTAGGGATTGTACGGTTCATCGTGCACCCGCGGGCTAGTAGTGCGAGATTCAGACCTCCGCAAAGAGCATTCGGTCTCGAAAGGTTTAAAATACGACATTTAAGAAAAATGAGATTTTGGAAAATAAAAATATTTATATAAAATTATTCTTGTATTAATATATATATATAATTATCATTTAAACAACTATTTTATTATAAGATAAAGTTTCCACTTTTTTCTAAAAATACAAGATTAAAAATTTACATTAGAATACCATGAATTTTCAAATAAATCAATTAATACTTTTATTAGGATATATTCACTAGAATAACACAAATAAAATCCACACTCATTATAACTATAAAGACGAATAACAAATACTTGAGGTGTATTTTGAAAACTATACAATAATACTTTTTACATAAAACCCCCTCAAGTTTATAAATTACAATAAAGACCCTAACAAATTATAGAACTTCAAATTACCTTTCTTTTAGTCTGACTCGGGTTAGAGTCTGACTAATTCTGACTTGAATATGATTCAAGTCAATCTATATTCTTTAATATTCCAACTCAATATGAACACAGGAATCTCAGAATCCAGTTAACAATCTATATAACTTGACTGAACCGAACCATGGATATATTCCTTTTACATGTTTCCCAGTATTCCATTTACATGACTCTACGGTTATAACCGTTTCCTGATATCATGGTTTCGGTCAGTCAGTCAATCAATCATGCAATCTATACAATTTTATAATACAGCAATACTGTTAAAACACTACGGGGTTTAAGGGGTAGATTGGTACGGAAGGTGTTAAAAGTGGAACGAGACGGTCAGATTTAAGACACCTAACCTGAATCCAATTGCCGTTGTTCCGGGTTGTATAACGGAGCCTTGTACTCTATTTCCGTTTGCCCTGGTCTCTAGCATATAGAGACCCCTCTCGTATACACTAGCATTCTTCTGTACCAAGCTACAAACAACATCGTTAATATAACATTACAACATTACAACAATACAATACAATATTAAAAGCTCTCTCTCTCTCCTACTCTTGTCTATTTCTCCCTCTTACCTTTGGGACTTACCGAGCGACCTGTTCGCTGACGACATTCTATTCTTTCTTGTTTGAATGTCGTCAGGTGCGTTGGACCAAGCTGAAATCGAGCCCACCGGTGAAGATTTGGAGCAGTTCCACGAAGACCCCGAGCTCTAGATATTGTACCTTGTTCTTTCCAGTATTTTCATTTCCTGTTATGCCACTGTTTAGGCATCGCTTTTTATTTCAGTTGTATTTCCTTTTCATGTATTGTACAAAGAATGTTATTAATAAAAGTTGCTTTTCTTTTATACTCTTGTCTCTTGTGTATTATTTTATATTGCTTAGCTACGCTTAGCGTATGTACTTCTGAGTACATACGTAGCGGACCTCGTCGCGTCCCCTTCGCCGTACACTGGGAAGCGGGGCGTGACAGGTTTTGTTGGTGGCCCATATAGGTCAAAGCTGTATGAATCCCTGTCATGCAGTTCTGGTCTGCGTGAACAACCTAAGTAATATAACACAAGAACCAGCAACTTAAAACATTCTTTACAATTCATGTTCCTTGAACTTGCAAATTCCTATTCCTTGAATCTTATCATTTCATGTATTTGAATCTGTCATAATCCAAATTTTCTTCAGGATTATGGATTCCCCGAACAACACCAGCACCAATGTCAACAACACCCCTCCAACACTACCTCTCACACCAGCTGTTCCTGCACCACCCACTGAGCAAACGATGCTATTCGAGGCAATCCGCAGTCTTCTCGAGGGACAACAACAACTTTTGAACCGTCCTGAGGCCGATGCACCGGGAGTAAAGCAATTCAGGGCTTTGCACCCAAAACAGTTCTCTGGTAAAGGAAGCCCTCTTGAAGCGGAAGAATGGGCACAAAGTATCGAGGACGATCTGGCAGCAGCTCAAGTGCCAGACAACGCTTGGGTCCGTGTAGCAAAACTACAGCTCACGGATAATGCTCGCAATTGGTGGAAGGCGGAAGAAAGCCGTCTTACACAGCCGATTGAATGGAAGACATTTCGCGAGAAGTTCGACGCGAAATATTTCCCTGTGACTGCCAGGTTTGCAATGGAGCAGCAGTTTATTCATCTACAGCAAGGATCAATGTGGGACAAATCGGTAGATGAATACGATGCTGAGTTCACTATGTTGAGCCGATTCGCGGCACACTTGATACCGACGGACGAGATCAGAGCCCGTCACTTTCAACAAGGCTTGGACACAGAGATTAAGGCTGCTCTAGCCACAGGAAAGTTTTTGACTCATGAGGAAGCTCTAGAAGCTGCCCTCAGTTATGAGGCAGTGATAAAAGAGAGGGGCAGACATCAGTGTGCAGGAGTCAAACGCCCTGCCAACCAGATGGCAGGTGGAGCCTCTTCCAGGCCATCGTATGAACCCAGGAGGACTGAAGAAATTTGCCATTACTGCCATAGGAAGGGACATTTGTGGAAAAACTGTAGGTGCGCAAAAAGCCTGTGCCTAATTTGTGGCGCATCCAACCACGGAATTGGGAACTGTCCTTACAACAGCAACTCATCTCACACACACACCAACCAACTGCAGCGGCCAACCATCCAGGCTCCTACAACTCGTCCGGCACTACCTGCTCCATCACCTGCACAGCCTGCTCGCCAATTCCAACAGGCAATGAGGGACATGTCTAGAGGGCAGAGAAATAGGCCTCAAAGGCGGAATGTGCCTCCAGCTAGAAGGAATATACCACGGCGACAGACCTTCACTTTAGAAGCCGTAGAAGCCGAGAGTGTAGATCAAGGTAACACCGGTAAGCCTTTTTCACCATCGTATCACTTTTATTCACCAAACTTCCTAGCACTGTTACACCTTCCTTTTACAAATTTCGAGGACGAAATTTTTATAAGGAGGGTAGAATGTAACAACCCTAATTTTCATATATATTTTTCTGTACAAATTTTTAATTTTTTTTTCTTTTAATCCATAAAGAAGTATTTTAATCTGAGCACAAAATATATATAATTAATTATTTTGTTTTTAAATAATTTCATTTTTAGTGTACATAAAATTGTTTTAAAATTAAAGTGTACTTGGAATATTTATTACTGCTGATATCATTTTAAGTATCTACTTTTCTACAATAATTACAAGAAGGAGCTTGCAGCTCATTGGTAATACCTTGCACTGCTGAACCAAGCCACCAGAGTTCGAATCCCATGCCCCACATATTTTTATATCTTTTTATTTTAAATTTTTGGGAAGTCAAACGGTCAAACAGCCATAAAACACGAAATTAATGCGGTATATAAAAAATGAAGTACACCAAAATTCCCCCCAGGCGAAACCACACCCAACGAGACCCGACTCGGCCCCGACTCGGCCGAGTCGGCCGGCGACTCGGCCGAATCGGCCGGCGACTCGGCCGAATCGGCCGGCGCCGCCGGCCGGACTCGGCCGGTCGGCCGAGTCGTCAACATGAAAAAAATTCGTGTTGACTTGGTCAATACCCCTGCATACTCTAAATTCCCAGAACTGTTACCAAATTCCCATTACACCTCTTTTAATCCTAAATTTAATGAAATTTTTATGAATTTTTTTTTATTTTTTTATTTATTTTTTAATATTTTTTAATCCAAACCCTAACCCTAGCCTAGCCCTATATAAACACCCCTACCCTATACTATTTCACCTCACAACTCTAAGTCCACTCTCCCAAATTCTCGAGAACTCGGTATAAAGAGCGAGAAGCGAAGCATTGCCGAAACCAACGACAAATTCCGGCGATCGTAGTAGAACCTTCGCGACGTTTTCGACGCACCGACAACCATCACTTCCTTAGCCTCCTTAGTTTGTCCAAACCCGTAAGTCCCATCTATTCTATCTCTCTTTCCTTTTAATAGAAAAATACGACTTTTGGGAACCCGACGGAAATCGGAACAAACCGATTTCCGATTCGGTTTTTCTACAAATTCCACTTGTCACCTAATCCATAATACCTACATATATTCATGTTGACTATTAATCACCCATAAACCAATTTAAATAAAGTTTCTCACATGAAATGATAGCTTTCTTGTAAAACCGTATTATTTTCATAAAAATACCATAAAGTTTATTTTCCTTGTTCTAATTAATTCCCTCACTCTTAAATATGTTTATCTTGATCACTAAACTTGTAGAAATCAATTTGAATGAATTTTCACACATGAAATGATAACGTTTTCAAATACCGTATTCTTGCGCTTTAATACCTTCAAGTTTAATACATCATATTTAACCTCTAAAACTTCATTAAACCTTAAAATAAGTCACGAGGTAATGACATACCTCCACACACATAAATATAACCCTAATTGATAAACGTCAAAACATAGAATACGAAAATACAGGACTTTTCACTAAAATACCATTATCTTTATAAACTTTTTTGAAAGCTTTAAGTTGTACACAATTCTAAATAAAATCTTTTAAAATGAAAATACGATTTGTCATGGACATCGATCGTTTATCTAAACTGACGTTGTGGTGTCTAGGCAAGTGTGTCTAGGCTAGTGGTTTTTAATTAGGCCCACTACTGTGGTTCCTTCCCACTTACCTGGTACTTACCTGGCCGCAATTGACGGTGAAGAGGCGATTTGAGGCTTCTAATGACTTATCGTTTAGACCTTAGAAATATGCTAGTTGGCTTAGGAAACCCTAGAAACTAAAATACGGAAATTACATCCTTTACAAATAAATACCTTATATTTATAAAACCGTTTTTCTAAATGAATAGTATTTATTAAACCTAAGCAAAGCGCCGCTACAACCCATCTTTGGGGAACCCGTTAGGGATTGTACGGTTCATCGTGCATCCGCGGGCTAGTAGTGCGAGATTCAGACCTCCGCAAGGAGCATTCGGTCTCCAAAGGTTTAAAATACGACATTTAAGAAAAATGAGATTTTGGAAAATAAAAATATTTATATAAAATTATTCTTTTATTAATATATATATAATTATCATTTAAACAACTATTTTATTATAAGATAAAGTTTCCACTTTTTTCTAAAAATACAAGATTAAAAATTTACATTAAAATACCATGAATTTTCAAATAAATCAATTAATACTTTTATTAGGATATATTCACTAGAATAACACAAATAAAATCCACACTCATTATAACTATAAAGACGAATAACAAATACTTGAGGTGTATTTTGAAAACTATACAATAGTACTTTTTACATAAAACCCCCTCAAGTTTATAAATTACAATAAGGACCCTAACAAATAATAGTTCAACAGTTTTCTCAAAATATACCTAACATCTGGTGTTAGGGCATGGAATTCAGCAGTAATAAATATTCACCAGATGTTAGGGCATGGAATTCTCGAAATTAATGCTGTATATAAAAAATGAAGTACACCAGATGGTCACTTCGTGTCGTGTGTGTTTGTTTTGTTTTTGGTTGCCCGTGGATTGTATACGGAGACTAATTTATGTTGTCGCCCGTAGGGCGTGGATTAGTCCAAATCCGTATCTTCTTAGATTTGGGTTTGGGGGTTAGGTTTAAGGATACGCCAGTCTCATTTGAGACTAAGATCAACTTAAACGTTTGTTAAGGATACGTTAGTCTAATTTTAGACTAAGATCAACTTAACAGGATCATTTAGATCCAACAAAAGAGCATTTGGACTCTATTATTTAGTTTATGGACATTGCGGTCGATTACCAGTTTAAGGACATGGTGGTCCAATGTTAGTTTAAGGACATCTCGGTCCAATGTTAGTTTAAAGTCATCTCGGTCAAGGTTAAGGACATCATAGTCCGTGAGTTTAAAGACCTCACAGTCAAGGTTAAGGACATCATAGTCTATGGGTTTAAGGACCCCACAGTCCAGTTTAAAGACGTCATAGTCTATGAAATGTATGGTTGTCGGGACCCGTCACCTCTCTGAAGATGTTGAAGGATTACAACGACAAATATCAGAGGAGTTCAGAGATGTACCCTTGAACCAAAGTTGATTGGGAGATCTGTAGTCCAATTTGGAACTAAGATCAATTAATTAGATTATGAGCACGTTGGCTCAGTTGAATCTGAATTGAGGACTTATGGCCAATTTGGGCTAAATCCAATTAAGTTTGAAATGTTGGCCCTTTGTTGGCCTATTGAACATTTATCTGGGTTCAACCCCTCATTATTTAGCAATGCTAAATAAGAGTTTGAGGGCTCTGAGAACATTTTGTCTTTGGCTGAGCACTTAAACATTATAGTTCTGGATTTTAAGGCTCATCTGAAGGGGGGATTTGCCTCTGGAAAACTTAGCCAATTTGGGCTAGATCGGTTTTAAAATAGTGTTAAACACTATAAGATATTTGGCGATCACGTGTCCCCATGTGATGTGCTTTAAAACAGTGTTAAACACTGGGGACAAAATGCCCAAAATAGTGTTAAACACTAAAAATGGGGTGGTCAAGTGGAGTCACGTGAGGCGCCTGAGAATTGGGCCGAACCTCCTTTATTTTACCCTCAAATCCACAAATAAGTGTTAAACACTTTTAGTCTTCAGGCCATCACGTGTTGGCACGTGATGGGTATCCATGTATTGATTATTAAAGTGTTTATTAAGGGGTCACGTGGGGACACGTGAGGGAGCCCAAAATTGATTCTGTCTTTGGCTTTGTTCCCTTTATTTTGAGGGTCACGTGGGAGCACGTGAGGCATTACCTCCAAATTTTTCTTTCTCATTTTGAGGTATCTGTTTAGGGGTCACGTGGGAGCACGTGAGGGCGCCTAAAATCGATTTTGCCTTTGGCTTCGTTCTCTTTATTATGAGAGTCACGTGGGAACAAGTGAGGCATTGCCTCCAAGTTTCTCTTTCTCATTTAAGGGATCTGTTTCAGAGGGTCACGTGGGAGCACTTGACCCAGCTCTGTTCCCTCTTTTCTGATTATTGAGGATAGGGGTCACGTGTCACCACGTGACCAAGTTCTTTACGTGCATGGGGAGCTTTAAGTCTCTTGTTTTAAGAATTAAATTCTCTGGTAGGGTTAAACCCTAATTCTTTTTTTAGAGGAATTAAATTTCTATGTATGTGGAAGAATTAAATTCTTATTTGGGAGAATTAAATTCTCATGTAGGGTTAAACCCTAGTTTTATTTGGAGGAATTAAATTCCTGTGAGTTTGGGGAAATTAAATTCCTTAAACTTAAATTATCCCTCTAAGTTTTGGATCTTCATGGCAGAATCTCCCCGATGAGAATTAAATTCTCAACTTGTGGGGAGATCTGTTTCTGCAGATCTTCAACCAAAGGAAGAACTAAGTTCTTGTTCAGAAGAGTTAAACTCGTAAATTGAGAATTAAATTCTCCTTTTGTTTTATGGAGCTTAGATCTCTTTCCCTTTTCTCATCTAGGGTTTCTTTTCTCTGAAAGGAACTTCTTTTCTCTCTTGAGAATTAAATTCTTCTCTCTTTTCTCTCCGTTGTTGTTTTTCTTCAGAAAAATCAAAATTCCAAAGATCCAAAAATCCTCCTCTTTCTTCTCTTCTTGGCTCCTATTTATAGGAGAAGGAAAAGAATCAATTTCTTTAGTGAATCTAACATGATCTTTTAGATCACTCAGTGAATTTTATTCACCATTGGATTTTCAGTCCAGAAGATATTTTGTTTGTTATTCTTGGTAAATTTCAGAGGAATCTTTCCTTGTATAAAATCTTTCCATAAATTGGTGATTTTTAATCACTATTGGATTTTTAATCCAACGGTGCTCCACTTTACAGAGCATAATCCTCTTTTGTTTGGAAAGATTTAAAGAAATACTTTCCCAGTTAGGGTCTTTGATTTCCCTTAATTAGAGTTTAATTTTATTAATTCAGAAGGCTTTTAAAGCTCATCACGTGTTGGCACGTGATCCCAATATTTGATAATTTAATTCTATCAATTAAAGAGCCGAGGGACCTGTCATGTGTTGACACATGACCCTCTTTTATTCAGAATTTAATTCTGCCTTTTAACAGAGCCAAGGGACCATCACGTGTTAGCACGTGACCCTATTTTATTCAGAATTTACTTCTGCCTTTTAGCAGAGCCAAGGGACCATCACGTGTCAGCACGTGACCCTCTTTTATTCAGAATTTACTTATGCCTTTTAGCAGAGCCAAATGACCATCACGTGTCAACACGTGACCCTCTTTTATTCAGAATTTACTTCTGCCTTTTAACAGAGCTAAGGGATCATCACGTGTCAGCACGTGACCCTTGGTCACGTGTGAGCACGTGATACCTCATTGGGGTCTTTCCTTAGCTGTTTTGTTACATTTTGTTTGATTAGAATTTAATTCTATAAAGTAGAGATCAAAGGAAACTATCACGTGTCAACACGTGACCCTTGGTCACGTGTGAGCACGTGACACCTCATTGAGGTATTTCCTGATTTTTTTTCAGGGAACAATTCCTAACCACAGGTAGCATGGTTGACTCTGTCACGTGCCGTGTTATACGTATCTTAGGAAGCGGGACGTGACAATTGTGAATGGTTTGTATCCACAAGATTGATAGTGATTTTAATCCTTTGATTTATAGTGTAAGTATCTTTACTTTGATCTTATTATTTTTTGTTGTTATTATTTTTTCAATTTCTATTGTCTGTTGAGACGTAGTATTAAGGATTTTGATTGAATGTGAGCTTTTTTGCAGGAATCTCTTTTCTCGGATCAAATTTAAACTTTCTTTAAAAATTTGGAATCGATGATATTTTGATCTTAGTAATTTTTATTGTTATTTTTAGTTCAATTTCAGGTGTGGATCCAGAAGATTGATAGTGACTTCGATCTACTGTGTAAGCATGTTTACTTTGATCTTATATTTTTTTTTTGTTTAATTTCTATTGTCTAATGAGACATAGAGTTATGGATTTTGATTGCATGAGAGTTTTGTTTTGCAGGAATCTTTGTTCTCGGATCAAATTTAAAGTTTATTTAAAAATTTGGAATCAATGATAGTTTGATCTTAGAAATTTTTATTGTTATTTTTAGTTCAATTTCAGGTGTATATCCAGAAGATTGATAGTGAATCTAACCATTCGATCCGTACTCTAAGCATCTTCACTTTGATCTTATTATTTTTTGTTGTTATTTTTTGTTAAAGGGTTAGGGATTTTGATTGAATAAAAGTTTAAACTTGCATGAATCTCAGTTCTCGGATCAAATTTGAAGTTTCTTTAACAATTTGGAATCAAGAGTACTTCTCTCTCAGTAATTTTTATTGTTGTTTTTTGTTCAATATCAGGCGTGTATCTAACCATTCGATCCGTACTGTAAGCATCTTCACTTTGATCTTATTATTTTTTGTTGTTATTTTTTGTTAAATTTCTATTGTTTGTTGAGACGTAGGGTTAGGGATTTTGATTGAATGAGAGTTTTGACTTGCATGAATCTCAGATCAAATTTGAAGTTTCTTTAACAATTTGGAATCGAGAATACTTCTTTCTTAGTAACTTTTATTGTTGTTTTTGGTTCAATATCAGGTGTTTATCCAGAAGATTGATAGTGACTCTAACCCTTCGATCCGTAGTATAAGTATCTTTACTTTGATCTTATTATTTTTGCTGTTATTTTTTTATTCAATTTCTATTGTTTGTTGTGACGTAGGGTTATAGATTTTTATTGAATGAGAGTTTTGTTTGTAGGAATCTCTGTTCTTGGATAAAATTTGAACTTTTTTAACAATTTGGAATCAAAGATACTTTATCTTACTATTTTTTTGTTATTTTAATTATTATTGTTATTGAAATTTTTATTATTAATTGGTTCAATTTAACTTGTTTGTTAAAGTAGGGTTAGGGTTTTTGATTGAATGAAACTTTTGATTTACATGAATTTCTGTTCTAAACTATATCCAGGATCGAATTTGAATTTTCTTTACTTATTTGCATTCGATAAGAAATTGAATAAGAGTTTTGGTTTGCTCAACGGTATCGATGAAAAATTTAAATTTCAATTTACAAACTATTAAACATCTGAATACATGATTTAACTAACTAATTTTAGTTTACAAACTAATAATCTTCTAAATCCTTAAATTAAGACAGCTCTCCTCCCAGGTTGCCTACCCATTCACCCATCCATCTTTCTTTGTGTGACATCACGGAGAAACTAATCTTATCTATGACCTTGGCATCTTTGATTTTGGATCCAAGAACAATCGATTTGCGCATCTGACGTGCTTTTGGGTTTACAGGCTTGAAAATAAAGTTTTTAAGTTAGTTTTGAACTTTGTTATTTAGGGTATGTTCCACATTTATTTAGCATTTTTAAATAAGTTTTGAACTTTTTTAATATATCAAACTCCTAAATTTTATCGTTCTATTCTGTTAGAGTTGTTATGAATGACTCAAGATGAAAAAAATAAAAATATTTATAAACATTAGAAAAGTAAACGGAACACAAAAAATTTGCAAGATATAAAATTATTTATTTATTATTTTCTTATAAACTACATATAAGAAGTCCTTTTTAAAGATTATTTAGAAAAGTAGATCCTCTAAAATTTATTTATGAAAAATTATATGTTTCTTTCTATGTAAGCGACGAACTATGTTGATGGCTAAGTCCAAAAATAAAAAATTAATAAAAAGGTTTTTTTTTATAACTTTTAACGAAAAGTAGATTCAAAAATACTAACAAAAATAGTTTTTCAAAGATTTGAAAACTATCCAAAAATATTTTGAAAAAAATATGAATTCCAAAAATAGTAACTAACAAGATATGTATTTAAAAAAATAATAAATAACATCTAATATAAGTTGAAGCCAATTTTTACAAATATATCACAATTTGAAGAGATTGCTAAGTCCAAAAAATAAAGAAAAAATTGCAAGATTTTTAATGATATAAGAATCCAAAAATAAAACTAAAGAAAAGACGGATTAAAAAAATTAATAGCTTAAAATATTCGAAAAAGATTTATATTTTAATTTTAAGACATCTAAAAATAAATATAAAAATATTTACAAACATTTGAATAAAGGTTTTTAATAAAAATAAAAAAAATTGCAAGATTTTCAAAGATTTAAAAATCAAAAACTAAATATTAAAAAGATTTATAAGGAATTGAAAATACAAAAATCTAAGAGGATTTGAAAGGTATGATTTTTTTTATTTTATTACCTTTTTTATAAACTATATTTAAAAGGTGAGCAAACTGTTAAAGATATAATTTTATATTTCTTTTTAATAGATAATTAGGAGAAGCTCTCTAAAATTTTATTATGACAACAATTATGTGTAAAGAAAAGTCTAAAATAAATGGAAAAAGTTAAAATAGTTTAAAATTTTACCAAAATTAAATTTAAAACACAAAAGGAGTTACAAAGATTTGACAAATTTAAAAATCTATAGATATTTGTAAGAATTTGGAATCCAAACACATGGAAGAATTTGCACGAATTAGAAAGCGTCAAAATAGAAATCATAAGGAGACGGATTTGAGAAAAAATAATTATAAATAACAAAATTTTCTTTGATATCAATTGGGGGCCTAAAACAAAAACCAAAAAACCAACCCCCACTCCGGGCCTTGATTTATGAAATGAACAAATTGGTAAGGCCCACCGTTTTAAAAGTTTTAAACCAATCGCTGCTTCTCAATAAATAGAAATCGCCGCTTCTCAAAAGGCAGCCTCAACAACACCCCCGAAACCCCAAACCCTAATCAGACGACCCTAATGGCGGTGGGAGGCGTCGACTGGTCGTTGCTCCCAAACGACATGGTGGAGCTGATCTCAAAGTTCCTCACTTTCGATCCCGACTTCATCCGGTTTCGCTCCGTCTGCAGTCGGTGGCGCTCCGCCGCTCCGAACCGCCCTCAACTCCCATGGCTCATCGGCCTACGCGAGGATGCAGAAGGTAACGACGAAATCCTCAGCTTCTTCAAACTCACGTTCCAACGCAACCTCGAATTAAAAATCCTACCGATTCCGGAGCTCCCTGAATCTTCCCTTTTCGATCGGATGGCTTGCCGTGGATCATCTCATGGATGGACGGTTTTGCTCGATTTCGCTGCCCCATCAATCGTCCTATGGAATCCTGTCACCAAATCCAACATCCAGCTCCCAACTCTCCCTCTATTCGATGTCGGCCACGGTGATTTAAGGAAATACGCCAGAATCGGTGAACGGC
Source organism: Agapanthus africanus (assembly GCA_030015575.1). Classification (NCBI taxonomy): domain Eukaryota; kingdom Viridiplantae; phylum Streptophyta; class Magnoliopsida; order Asparagales; family Amaryllidaceae; genus Agapanthus; species Agapanthus africanus. Next base: position 104,243,515 of record JASDDO010000019.1, read on the forward strand.
GGTATGCTTCTGTACTTATTCATCCCTCGGCTGGGGTAAGGTTCTTTAAAGTAAAATTAAGCGCTATCGAGGAGTACTTTGCAAGTCAAGTCGTCTTATCATCCGATCCTGCCGTATCATCGTACCTTTGGTTTTGGCCGAGTTTCTTGCCGCAAGGTCTTGGAATCAAGTGATGCTCCCATGAGGCAGTAAGTACCGAAGGTGGTTTTTTTCCCTTGCCTTCTTTTTCGCGCATGTTATATGCCTGTCATTCATTGGTTTTTTTATAAAAAAAAATCTTGTTTCATTTTGAACCAACACTATGCGCAATAGCCTTCTTGTTACCCACCTAATTGCTACTACCAATTGCAATATTGTTAAATTCCAGATAGGTTTTGAGTTCTTAGGAGAAAGCTTAAGCATTATACTGATTGGTGATTAAGATAGTGGATTGCTAATGTGCGTTTGTGGATATATTTATACTTAGGGATATTTGCTTGTATAATATCCCCCTTGTTTACCTACATACGTACTTAGTATTGATGGCAAAATTTTCTTGTTTGGTAGATATTTGAATATGTAGTAGCAAGATTAAGGGATTATGAGTACTGCTAATCGTGGTTTGAAATCTCGGCCGATCCCGATCCGAGATGGCCGATTCCAATCCCAAAAATAACCAGCCGAGTTTCAAGACCGATACTGTCCAAAACCGAGTAATATTAGATTTACCATTTGATTAGTGGGATTGAAGAATTAAGATCATTAATGGTTAGTGGGTTCATTGATAAGTTAATGGGTTCATTGATGGTTTAATGGGTTTATTATAGATTATTGGGCTATTACGGTTAGTTTGACATCATTAATACAACTTTAAGACATCATTTATTATTAAAGAATTTGCCAAACGGTCTACAGTTACTTAAACTGTTTATTTAAAAAAAATTAATTCTTAAAAATTCTTTTTCTCAAACGATATAAACCCGATATTCCTATCCGAGATTGCCGATTCTGATCCCAAAAGTAACTGTTCGATACCGATCCCGATACTGATATTTTAAACCTTATGCCTATGTACTTGTGTGGCTAGATTCCTGTATGGAGCAGACTAGGGTTGCACTTGGTACACGGAATGCAAGATTCCCGGGAATCCCTGCATTACCAGGAATGTGGTTCCCAGGCATCCAATTCCCACGAATCCTACATTATCATGCTTGGTACACTTTTAACATTCCCAGGAATCCTTACATAATTGAATCTAAAATTACAATTTGACAATATTCTTGAATCTTCTTCTTCATCATGTCCAATCTTTGCTTAATATGTCTCCTCAAGTTTGTATTTGAAAGCTTCGTATCTATTACCACCATGATTGAATCTAAAATTTTGAGTCCAATCTTTACATAATTGACTTACAATTTGATCGTTTTCTACATTGGCTGATTTCATCATTGCCAAAAAGATTATAAGAAATTCAAGCAAATAAAGGCAAGCCCCTGCATTAAGATAGATTGAAGAAAAAAGGTTATGCAAGAATTGATAGTCCTAGTCTCTTCCAAACCAAATACTCATCATTTTCAGAAAATTTCATTTCCAGTCCCTAATATCACATATCCAATTCCGATGTTAATGATGGAAAATTCAACATGAGGAAAACAGAAAGACATATAAAGTCCAAGCAAATCCACCATAATCGGGGCAAATCTGATCGAGGAAGAACGCCGGCAAACTCCCCACGACGACGAGAAACGCCGACGAACTCCACACGCTGACAAGGAGCACCGGCGGAAAGCGACGCCGACGAGGAACGTCGGCCGATGGTTATTTACAACATAGAACGATGGGTGGGTTGAAGATGAACAGCCTCTCTTTTCTTTTGGCCGGACAAGGGGTAATATTTGGGGGTAATCCAGGATAGACACCTATTTTGGGGAATTAGGATTGCCTCCATTTTTGGGGTATTTGATTACCATGGTAATCCTAAATTCTTGGAAATATATTTAACACCAAAACAAGCGTCGTAAAATTCATGGTAATCTGAGATTACCCCCTTAGATTGCCTCTTACCAAGCACGTCCTAGGATCTTTTTCGGTAGGGAGACATGGATTCATGTTTTTATTTTATTTGACACTGCAAGCACATTCTGAAGCTGACTAGTAGTTCTTTAACATTGCTTTGTACTTATTACGAATGGATAAACATTACATAATGTGAGTACTAATTTAATGAATAAGATTAATCATTATAAGTGAATGATATACGGAAACCTTCTTCGAACAAGGCTTGGTCATATTATTGAATATTATCCTAGCAGCAATCTTGGTCTGAACCTCGCTCTTAATCTGCATTGCAGACTTGTCCTCTCTATGCTCGTGTACCAATCCCGAGTGGTCAAGGTCCTATGTCTAACCATCGTCAACAGGCTCTTCATATTCCATGCTGATACATTCTTCTGATTAAGCTTATGTAGCTGATCAATTGAAATCGCATACAGCTGCTTACTGTTTTCCTTCTTCATTGCTCCCAAGAGCCTCATGCTCTTCCTCACTCCTTTCTGCATGCTCTACCTTGGTCCACAATCACCACTGCCCGTGCCTTCTATTACTCGTCCACTTTTAGTTCTTAGAGCAGCTGTCGTTGGATCATTAGGAATCTTGTGCCCAGCATTTTGAAGTTTCTGAACCTCTACAAAATCTCGGTCTTCTTCCTTATTATCTTGAATTTCGATTAAAGGAGGCCTGAATAGTGTTTCAATCACATACCGATTCAACAAAGACTCTTGGATTCTATCAAAGTAGTACTAAACATGAAACGAAGAGGCCAAACATTGACAAGCAAAGTCTTTACTAGCCATGTGAGAGCTGCAGCAATGAGGCAGATTAGCTATAGTGATTTTAGGCTGGACTGGGCTCTTGGTCTCTAGTTCAACTTTATCGTCAAAGATATAATGCCAAGGTAGCAACACAAGCCCAAGCCATAGAAAATTCTGTACCGTGTTTCTAACTCCATAGACAAAGTAAAGAACCCTCTTTCAAAGAGAATAGCTTCGCTCGATAAAGAAGACAGCAATGCAAATTACCCAACCAGAAAGCAAACAGCCACAAATAAGAGCAAGTACCATTATCTCCCACTTCCATAAACGCCACCCCCATACAGTTTGCCTTTGAAGCACCTGAATCGAAACTCGAAAATCTACGCACAAGAGAATCAGGAATTAGAATCAATATTACTAATCGAAGAATTGCCAAAGTACCATATTTAGCATTTTGGAAATCCTCTGGAAATCCCCAACTTGTATGCCATCGTCATAGAACATTGCAGTATTGTACCCTCCCTTGGTATATAAAATATAGAAAACTATTAGCAGCTTACAAATCGATTGATTGGTTATTTGCTCTTCTTCATGCCAATTGTTGAGGTAATCTATTCGCATCATAAGATTAAAGGTTTAGTACTTAAAAGACATACAAATGCATAGAAAATATTTAGTTTCTTCCATGCTATAAGGCCGCTTCTCTTAATCTATATATGACACATAACATATGATCAAATAGTATGTCAAATGCAAGAATATTTTCATTTTTCATGTTACCCACAAAATGCATCTTTGATTGAAAACCATACAGTTTACAAATAACAAATTACTTTAGGTATTTTAGAAAACGAAAAAAACAGCAAGTATCTGTGAGCAAGCATCAACAGATGAAATTTAGATGGAAATGGTAAAATATATTAAAAAAAAGAGCAAGTATCTGCTGAGCAAGCATCAAAAGTTGAAATTTAGATAGGAACACGAAAAACATATTAAATTTAAGTAGATACTCTGCATCATCAAGAGACCGATATCCGATAAAGAAAAAGTACGTCAGCGATGGCTCCAACTTTCAAAAATAAGTAAGATATTGAAGTATACAAACACCCGAATACACACCATCAACGGACATGGTGACAAGGGCATGAAGATAGCAGATATTATAGTAAGTGAACATTTAAGACGTAACATGCTTGGTAAGCCGTTTCAATACATTTCAGGTGCACTAAAGTTCAGATACAGAAATCAACCGTAAAATTCCAACAGTCAAAGGAATTTAAAGATGTCTCAGGTACAAAATTCAAATCAGTTAGCATAAATGCATTCCCGTAGATAAAGGGAACTAACTCGTATCATATCGCAAAGGCCACAAAGTCGGATGATCCAGCAGCAGGATTCGAAGACAATATGACTCGGTTTACTAAAAAAGACTTGATCTCTCTAAAACTCAATTTCATGGTGAAGGTTCTGTCGTCTAAAGAGTACATACACGCATATTTGTCTTCACCGATTTTGGAAACCGTACGATTTTTGTTACCATATGAACGAGGGAGATTCAGAAGCCGAATATCTGATCTAGTTACAGGATTCCAAAGAACAATCGATACAGTTGTTATATCAAGCAAACACAACCATCCGTGCGATAAACCTCGACAAGCCATTCCATCAATGGAACACTCAGGAATCTCAAGAATTTTCAGGAATTTGTCGACTTGCGATGACAATTTCAAGAAGCTGAAAATGGTGGGGTTACCTTCGTCAACCTGGCGACGGCCTACGATCCATGGCAGTTGGATTCGCTTTGGAGCTGAGGAGCACCACAAGGAGCCGACAGAGCAGAATCGGATGTAATTGGGATCGACGTTGAGCTGTTTCGAGATCAAATCCAATGATGTACTTGGCAGCGCCGACCAATCTCTCTCCGCCATTATGTCTAGGGTTTCGATTTGGTGGTATGATTAGGGGGGATCGGGGGAATCGGGGGTTAGGGTTTCGATTCCCCCTAATCACACCACCAAATCTCCCGATTCCTCCTAATCATACCACCAAATCGAAACCCTAGACCTAATGGCGGAGAGAGATTGGTCGGCGCAGCCAAGTACAACATTGGATCTAATCTTGAAACGGCTCAATTTCGATCCCAATTACATACGAATCCGCTCCGTCTGCTCCTCATGGTGCTCCTCAGCTCCGAAGCGAATCCAACCGCCATAGATCGTGGGCCGTCGCCATGATGACGAAGGTAACCCCACCATTTTCAGCTTCTTGGAATTGTCATCACAAGTCGACAAATTCTTGAGATTCTCGAGTTTTCTATTGATGGAATGGCTTGTCGAGGTTTATCGCACGGATGGTAGTGTTTGCTTGATATAACAACTGTATCGATTGTTCTTTGGAATCCTGTAACTAGATCAGAGATTCGGCTTCCGAATCTCCCTCGTTCCTATGGTAACAAAGATCGTACGGTTTCCAAAATCGGTGAAGGCAAATATGCGTGTATATACTCTTTAGACGATAGAACCTTTACCATGAAATTGAGCTTTAGAGAGATCAAGTCTTTTTTAGTAAGCCGAGTCATTGTCTTCGGATCCTGCTGCTGGATCATCCGACTTTGTGGCCTTTGTAATATGATACGAGTTAGTTCCCTTTATCTGCGGGAATGCATTTATACTAACTGATTTGAATTCTGTACCTGAGACATTTTTAAATTCCTTTACGACTGTTGGAATTTTACGGTTGATATCTGTATCTGAACTTTGGTGCACTTGAAATGTATTGAAATGGTTTCCCAAGCATGTTAAGCTTTAGATGTCCACTTACTATAATGTCTGCCGTCTTCATGCCCTTGTCACCATGTCCGTTGATGGTGTGTATTCAGGTGTTTGTATGCTTCAATATCTTGCTTCTTTTTGAAAGTTGGAGCCATTGCTGACGTGCGTGCTTTATCGGCTATCGGTCTCTTGATGATGTAGAGTATCTACTTAAATTTAATATGCTTTTCCTGTTCCCATCTAAATTTTAACTTTTGATGCTTACTCAGCAGATACTTGCTTTTAAAAAAAATATATTTTATCCTTTTCATCTGTTGATGCTTGCTCAACAGATATTTGCTGTTTTTTTTCTTTTTCTAAAATACATACAATTATTTATAAACTGTATGGTTCTCAATCAAAGATGCATTTTGTGGGTAACATGAAAATATTCTTGCATTTGACATACAATTTGATCATATGTTATGTGTTATATATAGATTAAGACAAGCGGTCTTACAGCATGGAAGAAGCTATTTTCTATGCATTTGTATGTCTTTTAAGTACTAAATGTTTAATCTTATGATGCAGATAGATTATCTCAACAATTGGCATGAAAAAGAGCAAATAACCAATCAATCGATTTGTAAACAACTGACAGTTTGCTATGTTTTATATACCAAGAGAGGCTACAGTACTGCAATGTTCTATGACGATAGCATACAAGTTGGGGATGTAGGTCAATCGAATCATTTGGATACGCTTAGCGGTCTTCTCTAGAGCTTGATCTAGTTACAGATATCAAATCATAGTCTTCTCTAGAGCTTGATCTAGTTACAGATATCAAATCATAATATGTTGCAGTGAATGAAAGAGGATTGGGATGGTATAGGGAGTTGTGGGATTGAGGGCATGTTTGGTGAATGGAAAGTGGGACGAAAATTGAAAAGTGGAGGAAAGTAGCCACTTGAATTGTTTTGGGGTTGGAAATTGTCTAGAAAGTAGGTGCAGGCTTTTCTATGTCACATAGGATATCTTGCTCGTTTCTTTTTCCAACTTAAATCAAAGAAAGTAGAGAGAGAGAGTTTATGCTTTATTTTATTTTTAAAAAAATTGGTTATTTTTTAATGCATAATCTTGAAAGATTGTTATCATAGTACTTTTTACATCTTTAATTTTATTGCACATAATCTCCAATTCATCATCTTTCCCATTTTTTTTGGACCAAACAAAAAATTTTACTGCCTTATTATAGTTTCATTTTCTTTCTACTTTCTTGCTTTCTTATCTTTTTCTATTTGCCAAACAGCCCCTGAAGGGAAAAAGAGAAACTTTTTTTCGAGGAAAATTAAAAAAAAAGAAGCGATAAACTGTTTTTCTTAATAAAAATGCAAAAAGAAAAAAAAATGGTGACAATTTAGTGAAATTAATATAAATAGTATAATCAAAAATTTACAATCATGTTTTATGTTAGCAGTTTAATGAAAAACGAGCAATTATTTATTAGTGAAATCCAGGATTTTTCATGATAGGCAGATTGGAATTACACCAGCGTACTCTATAACTATTTACTGCGTAGCAATTAAATTTTGGCAATGGAAAGGGGGTGTGTGTTGTTTGAGGGGTCTGGGTTTTATGAATTATGAGTGCATTAACCACGTATCTTCATCTCAATTTCAATTTGGGAATTACATGCCGATATTGCGCTGGCCGGTACCGAGACAAGAACCGCAGCGACTGGGAGTGAAGTGTCACTCCCATTCGAGACGGTAACCCTTCGCTCCCAGTCGCGACGGTTCTTGTCTCGTTATTGGTCAGCGTTACATCGGTAGGCAATTCCTAATTTAGAATAGAGGTGAAGGTATGTCATCGAGCGTCGACAGATGTTGTGCATTGTGTCTCACTTTCTATCCATGTTTACTCGAATCATAAGATTTGTGATTGAGGGCACAATTGAGGGAAGGATACTGAAATTACAAGAGAAAAAAAGAACTTGTGTTTGAAGGGTAATGTTTGTTTAATGTAAATCATCTAATAAGTTAGACCCTGTAACGATTCTGAAATTGTCACACCCCGTTTCCAAAAAATGCGGAATGCGGGGGGTGACTAGGCCAGCTATGCTCCTATGGTCAAGGAATACTCCCGCCGTAGTCACACTTTGGCTTCTAGTATTACATGGTAATCAATAAACAGTATTAGAGTAAAGGAGATCACTACTCACAATTTTATTACATTAAAATAAAAGAGTTCCAGATACATTTATTTACATGGAAGAAATAACTACCTAACGAAATAATAATGTTCTTATAGCAAGAAACGGATGGTGCTGATGTCACAATCTAAATCTCCGCGATCTCGAATGGCAGGTTCTGCTCCTTAGCTGGGTCTACTTCGTCTTCTGAGCATGCACACTCAGGTTGTCAAGGCGACACATAAAGCAATAAATATATAATGTGTGTACAATATTATTAAATATGAAATGCGCAACAGAATACAGAAACATGAGAATAATGAATATCATTTCAATATGAACAACGCGATATATGTATCATGTCAGTAAATCAGGCAATGCGGGTGCCACTACTTATCAGCCACTAAGGGTCTCGTGCATGCCTGAGACTGTGGTCCACTGTTGTCCGGGACATAACCTTGTAGCCGTACCGCTAGGACCACGACCTAATGTATATATACATATCACTAATATCGAATGATTATCCTCTAAGTTATTGTACCTCGCTAAATACGAGTTCAATTCCACCTTGATTTCTCCATTCGCCCATGTCTCACTAACTATAAGTATAGGATTAATTGTAAACTGGCACGCACCAAATTACGGTCTTACTCATTTTTACTGCATTGTTCACTTTCACTAGTCAATCACTTATCACTGGCATGCTTGATACAACTGATCAAATACCACCCACGTTCGACAATGCAAGTCAGTCGCTAGGTCTCAATGTAAGGATCACTTCACACTGGGTATAAAGCAACTCAAAATAAGCTAGAAATGCATTAAACAAATACTCATTAAATTATGACAGCCAACGTTATATGACTTGCAAAATTCACTATAAATCACACGTATAGAATCGACCAAAACAATATAAAAGGAGTACGAAGTATACATGATTATCTAAGCGGTAAAATTAGTTTCATGTCAATAGGAATTCAGGTTAGTGATTTATAATCAGTTTAAATCAGCGATCAGTTGCTGGAATTCCAGTTTCAGAACTGGAAGTTCAACTTCACGCGCAGTTTATTAGGCATTGTGTTTAGATTCAGAGGTTGCTCCAGTTGAATAAAACCCAGGTCTATCTGTTAGGTTTCAGATGCATTAAGCAGATCAATGATAGCCTTTATGTACTAGGAGATATGTCCTATTTAGTGTGAGCGTGTAAAAAAAATGTCACCGCAGAAACTGCAGAACACGTTGACAATCTAAAATATAAACAAAATACCAAACGACAGTGAAACTGAACGAGACCAGAACCATATGTTAGCTAACGAAAATTTCTACGCGGCGTGATTCATTGGAACCAGTCGCATAAGAAAGCTAACTGAATTTCCTACGTATCTATATAGAGTTCCGCATATTTGCGAATTTGAACAATGAGTTGCCGGTGATAGTTTTCAGGTTTTCGTAGGGATTTCGGTTCAGGACTGCAGTCCAAAGCCACATATCCTTTCAGTTTCCGCTATCTAAAAGACACGATATTTAGTGAAAATCACTGTAGGTTTTTAGGTTATACAGTAATCTTCGCAAAGATCCTAAGAACGCTATGAACTGATTTTTGTACGATTTATTATGAATTAAATGGTCTAGCATGTTCGAGAAAATTCTGATTTCGCAATGGTTATCGGGGGCAACATATTTTGGGGGAAACGATATTAATATGCAACCAAATTTCTGCAGTGTATCTGTGGATAGTAAAACAGTAAACGGGTTCAACAAACACAAGTTCCGTCGATTTTAATTAGATTCTGGCTCAAGGTTTTTATCGAACACCTTGGGTAAACATTCGGTTATCGATCGAAAAACATGTTTGTTTTAGTCAAACGAATTTAGATATTAACCATATAACTTCTACGTGATACTAACACATTAATAAGCCCTAGTTGGGCTCCATTCCATAAGATGGCGTTATGGTTCGCTACACAAATTCAATAAAAGTTTACGATCTAATTGTATTTATGTATATCTAGTTATTGTAAACATCTTTGGCTAATATTTATAATAGCATGAGAAATAAGTGAAGGTTTTCACCTGCCTTCGGTCGCTGATATAGAAGCGACACCACGTGCAGGATCCGTTTCGACACACAAGACGATGCGATGCTGGACACGGTGCGTGACGCGAGCGCGATGCGCGGTGAACCGGTACTGGACACGGTAATGACATGGGCATGATACGGTAGTGGGCATGCTGATGACGCGGGCGTGACACGGTACTGGGCACGGTGATTGTTTCCCCAATAAAAGAGCAAAGCTCTGTTCAAAACTCAAGAGGCAGCGCCTCACGTGTCTGCCACGAGGGCGCCGGTGCCAGAGTTAAAAACTCATATTGGCGCCGCACGTGCACAGCACGTGAGTGCCGGTATCTAGTAGAATTAAATTCTACTCTCTGTTAAACATGGCCGTTGGATTTTCGATCCAACGGAGATGATAAATCATCAGAATGCAGAATTAAATTCTGTTGAGGAAATATTTCTCAAATCTTTCTAAACAAGAAAGATTACTTTCTGTAAAACAGAGTACCGTTGGATTAAAAATCCAATGGTGATTAAAGAATCACTGATCTACAGAATAAATTCTGTATGGGAAAATATTTCCCTAATCTTTTTAAGAACAAGAAAAATACCTTCTGTAAAACAGAAGCCCTTGGATCAAAAATCCAATGGTGGGTAAAATCTCCAAATCAATTAAGATCTCTCAACGAGAGATTTCTTCAACTAATCAACAGACTTGCTTCTATTATATAAAGGACTCAAGACTTCAAGTCTAACACAGAGGAACCCCCCATAAGCTTTGGAAAAAAAAATAGAGAAAGTTTTGAAAGAACAAAGAATTAAATTCTTGAGAAAGAACTCTCTTCTTGGAAATTTTAGGTAAATAAAATTAGATAAAGATCCTGTGGAACATTCAAAAAAAAGGAAAGAGAACTCAAGAGTGCTTAGCACTCAGTAGGCGGCGCTCAACGCCCAGCGCCTCACGTGTCCCTCACGTGGGCGCCATAAAATAAAGAGTGCTTAGCACTCGGAGGCTGGCGCTCAGCGCCTCAAGTGCCCCTCACGTGGGCGCTATAAAATAGAGAGTGCTTAGCACTTAGTGGCTGGCGCTCAGCGCCCACCGCCTCACCTGACCCTCATGTCGGCGCTATAGAACATAAAGTGCCTGACACTCATCATTCAGCGCCTAGTGTCTCACGTGATTGGCATGTGGGCGCCATAAAGAGTGCTCAGCACTCCATAAAGAGACAAAGAAAAGAGGGAGTAAAGTGTGAGCGTCAGAACTCACATGAGTGCTCAGCACTTTTTGCAAGAAAAAGGGGACTGAGCCCAAACCAGTGCTTAGCACATCTTTCAAATAAAAGAAAATTGAGTGGGTCAAGTCCAAGTTCAGATCAACTAAGCCCATGGGTTCATTGCTTCCCAAATATGACCCATGACATCCAAAATGATGTTCATCCCACATTTCCTAAGTTAATCTTAGTCTCCAAAAAATGGCTAATGATTCTTTAGATGGTCCACCATGATCTCTTCCCTCAGACACGGGAATTGGTTCAAGGGTACATCTCTCCATACCTCTGATGCATGTCGTTATAATTCGTCAACGTTTTCAGAGAGGTGGTGGGTCCCGACAACCAACTGTTTTGGGTGCACTTTCCAAGCTGACGTGCACACCTTAAACCAAACTATACCAAATGGGTGTATCCCGCATCATCGCCGTACATCCCGCCATGTAACAATTGTTTTGTTAATGGCTAGACATGAATTGAGATCAGATTAACAATTGTTTTGTTAAGGGCTAGACATGAATAGAGATCAATGAAGAGACAAGGGTCAATAGTGGGAAACCATAGTTTCTTCCAAGAACTCTAATCCTCATTCATCACTATCTATCTGGTTTTAAATCTATCAATAGATAAAAGGAGTCATCTTTATTAGTCATCCATGACTACTAAATCCTAACAAACCGTACAAGCCTTCTTATATATTCTATATCCGTGTTTAACATAGATCTAGGATTTACAACTATTCTCTCTATTCCTCTTTTATTCAACTCATCTAAAGCAAGATTAGAAATTCCATGTATCCATGCGGACGATCAGTACTCATCTCGGCTAGCTACACGCGATACCGTTATTGATTGCGGTTATTAACTACAAACACTCTTTCACAGATCAATCCGGACGACATCGGAGATAGAGAACTTAGGCTTGAGATGATAGTGGCGACTGCAGATGTAGTTCGCACTATCAGGGAACGAATACGCATAGCCCAAGATCGATAGAAGCACTGGGCTGATGCAAAGCGCCGACACTTGGAGTTTCAACCGGGAGATCATGTCTTTCTGAAGATTTCTTCAAACCGTGGAGTGATTCGCTTTGGAAAGCGGAATAAGTTAAGTCTGAGATACATTGTACCGTTCGACATACTCGAACGAGTTGGAGAAGCGGCATACCGCTCGACACTTCTACCCTCATTGGAAGGAGTGTACAATTTATTCCATATATTCCAACTCAGAAGGTATGTGGGTGACCCCTGTCACATTCTTGATCACTCCGAGCTCACGGTACAGACATACCTATCTTGTGAGCAACAACCCGTTGAAATCCTGAACAGAAAAGTGAAGTCATTTCGGAACAAGGAAATAAACTTAGTTCGAGTGATGTGGAGAAAAGACTCACCAGGAGAATCAATATGGGAAAGAGAAGACGACATGCAGCAAGATACCTTTTCTTATTTGTAAATTAGTTCTTAAATAATTGTAAATTTCGAGGACGAAATTTTTGTAAGGAGGGTAGAATGTAACAACTCTGTTTTAATATACAGAATTTTTTTTAAAGTTAATGTACAAATGGAGTATTTGTAAATCATGAGCACAAGTTATAAATTTAATTTGTTTTTAAACAGCAAGAAAGCACGTGTAGCTCATTGGTAAAGCCTTGCACTGCTGTGATATAGCCCCTATATTCGAATCCCCCAGCCACATTATTTTTGCTGATTTTGCTTTTGAATTTTTTGGAAACCCAAAAGTTTACACGTGCAATACACGTAAAAATGAAGTCACTAAAATCAAATATATGGAAAATGATATATGTACAGACCCCAACATGTGGCATCGATCCAGAGCCGTACACCCCCAAGTCGACCGACGAGATTGAACTTTGGGCCGGCGCCGCCGGGCCCCCGTCCCTAATGCCTCCAATTTTTTCCTTAGCACCCCTTGAACTCCCTCTACTAACCCTTGTCTATTTGTTTTCCCTGCACATTAACAGAGAATTAAAATGAGGTATTAATCCAAAATGTTAATGGATTTTAATTCCATTCTTCAATCCTCAAAACCCTAATTTCTCCTATAAATACCACCCTACACGCTAACCTTCTCATTCTGAAATCTCTTAAAACTCTCAAAAAAAATTTAGTCCAAAAGATTATACAAGTGGAGTTAGCCCAAGGTCAAGTTCCTGCGACGTTTCGGGACAAATCCGGCGACACCGCGACTCCACGACGCTTTCGAAATCTTCATATCTTCTCTTTACCATAATCCAGTAAGTCCCCTCTACTCTCTTTTTTTCACCTCTCAAAACTTCTTTTCAATGATGTCGGTAAGTGGAGTTATACCGACATCCATCTCTAAAACTTTTTAAACTAACAATTTTTCTTAAGAACTATTTATCTAAATCATTATACTTGGTTTGTTAAACATTAAACTATAATTAGAAACAAATTTCAATTCAAAACTCCATATAAAAAATACTTTTATTGCACTTTTACGGTTAAATACCACAAACTTTCTATTCGACATTACTTCATCATATAGGTCATATTACCTTTAGAAAACTCACGAGGTAATGACCTAGCTCATCACAACTCTCATCATGATATAGCACGATTGCCTCTTTACAATATTTTTAGGACTAATACAATTTTACGATAAAATAACCTAAACTATTAAAAACTGTATTCTTTAATATTGTTTTAATTAAATTCCATACAATTATATTCTTACAACCCATTTTGGGGAATCCGATTAGGTTGGTTATCGCACATCTATCGGACTATTAGGGCGAGATGCAAACCTCCTCATGGAGCATACGATCTTGATGAATTTTTTTTACAATTTTTAAGAAAATGTGATTTCTATTTAATAAATAAATTCTATTTTTAATATATATATATTATCAAAATATCTATTTTAAATATATTTAATAATTCCATGTTTCCTAAATCAAAAGAAAAGAATCACAAAAGTTCATGAAAATACTCTTGAAATCAACACAGGTCAAATTACATGAAAATACCATATACTATTCAATTTAGGTTTATATCCACTAGAATATCTCATCACTTTAAAAATTACATCTATGAAAACCCTAAAGACGATAATTAAATACTTGAGGTTTATTTTGAAAATATATCAAAACTATTTTTCATAAAACCCTCTCAAGTTTATTAATTTATAATAAGGGCTCTAGTAAACATAGGTTTAAGCGGGACCAATTCTCTTGAGTCTCAGGGAGCCGTAGAATGTGGGTGCTTGCCCATTTAAGGTAGACAACTAAAACGTGGTTATCAATGGTAATTGGCTTGAAAAAAGTCGCAAATCCTGCCGTCCATGTGTATCAGTTACCGATAACTCCAAAACTAATTCAGGACTTTAATTCTGTTTAAGTGTCTGACGCAATCGGAGTCTTGGTCTAATCTGAAATCAATCCAATCATATATACAATTCAATATAACTCCAAGGCAACATGAATCCTTTTATACCAGAATACAATCTATATCAACATGACTTGATTTGACCGATCCATAGATATACATTTGACTTGTCTACATGACTATCCGTTTATATCCTTATCCGTTTACATGAACAATTGATATTATGGTTTCAGCAAGTATTATATTTACAAATCACTACAAAACAATACAATAATACATTACGGGGTTTAAAAGGGTAGATTGGTATGGAATGTGTTTAAAGTGGCATGAGACTGTCACTTTAATACACTTAATCTGAAAATCCGTTGCCGTTGTCCTGTGGATTTTGACGGGACTTTGTAATCCTTATACCATAGTCCACAAGATAAGCTGGACTCCTCTTGTATACACTGGCATATTCTATACCAAGTTACAAACAACTACGTTAACATAACTATCAACATTATACCAGTTATATTCTTATTACCTGTTCAGTCTATTTCCATCTCTCTTTAGGACTTATCGAGCGATTGTTCGCTGAGGATATTCCTTTTCTATTCTTTCTTTGGAATGTTGTCAGGAGGACCCGATTCTCTGGAGATCGAGGCTAGCTCAGAAACTTGGAGCAGTTCGTCGATGACCCAGAGCTTTGGACACTTGTATATTCTTTTACTTTCAGTTTCATGCCATTGTTTAAGCATTGCTTTTCAGTCTTATATTTACTTTCCAGTATTGTATTGTAAAGAATGTTTAATAAATAAAAAGTTGTTGTTCATTTACATTTCATGTCTTTTTTGTGTACTTTTATATTATATTGCTTATATAGGCTTAGCGTGTTTACTTTTGAGTAAATACGTCGTGTGGCCCGACACGTCTCCTTACCGCTCTGTGAAGCGGAGCGTGATAGTGGGAAACCACCGTAGGACCCTCCGACGATCATGTTAGTTCCTGGGAAATAAGAGCAGTGTAATGGCCTATTGGAATTAATTCGAGTTATCTGAGTTGTTTGGAAGAGGGGTTTATATAGTGATCGCGTAGAGCGAGCCGGCGTGAGATCATTGTCGTCAGTTATGTCCCCGCGTTATCCTCGTATTAATGGCGGGATACGTCCATTAATGGAGGGCACGCTCGTGTGGGACGCGGAATGTGGGGAGGAGGGTATCTCGTCCTGGCGAGATACGCGGAGCCGTTGCGGAGGTGCTTGGGCTCCGCGCTCTCGGTTGATCGAAGAAGCCGAGGAAGCTCGGCCTGTCAGATGGCTCAGAGACTAGCCGAGAGGCCGAGGGAGCTCAGCCTGTCAGATAAGCTCGGAGACGAGCCGGGAGGCCGAGGAAGTTCAGGCCTTACAACAGCTCGGAGACGAGCCGGGAGGCTGAGGAAGCTCAGTTGTAGTATTGCTTGAAGGTGAGCTGTTGGTTGTTTGCTAGGTGGATATGGATGGTATTCAGGGAGGTCTTCGGAAGGTCGAATGCATCCTCGGAAACGAAGTCCCGAGGATTTTCCCCAATGCATCTTGTTTATTCCATCTCCATAGTCCCCGGGACACGTCATCCACCACGTGTCGCAATCTAAGGAATTCCTACTTGTGAGCATCATTAGAGTGGCTCTATTCTAAAAGATAGGAAAAGAGACAACTGCATTTGTGTAAGATGTTAAAGGTGCTTTCCATAAATGGATTCATGTAGTTGACTTTAAAAGCTTGGGATAAAGTCTTGTTATTACTTGTTACTATAGTGAAAAAATATGATTCATCACTATTCAAATACAGATACCATTCAGGACCGTGTATGTTTCTCCTATGACGCTAAAATTCTAAATGCAAAATGGGATAGAGTCGAAACATCCTTATCCGTGTGCATATTATTGGGGAGAGTTAAATTATTTTGCAGACTGCAATATCTTTTCAGGATATCTAATCTGATTCGACATCTGAGACTTAAACTTGATTTATTTGCAGGCCAAATTGGATACGCACTTGTGCCTATGATTGCTCGTGGAATAATGTTTGGCCCAGATCAACCTGTTATCTTGAGTCTTTGAATGGTGTTAAAATGGAGCTGGTTGATGCAGCATTTCCTCTTCTTAAAGGTACTTGCTTTTTCTGTCCGTTTTCTTGCAATCTGTCAATATCTAGCCTGCAGTTCATTATTTTTAAACAGCATTCTATATTATTTTATCTGAATTGCTCTTTCAGGAGTTGTTGCCACGATTGATGTTTTTGAGGCTTGTACTGGGGTCAATATAGCAGTCATGGTTGGTGGGCTCCCGCACTTGAAAAGCATGCAGCTGCAAACTGCAAGGTATGACATTCATTTTAGTTTGTCTTTTGAATAACCGGTTGCAGGTGGCAATACTTTGATTGAGATGGGTAAGAGGAAACACCCTAAGGAGTGTTAGTTCCAAGTCATTTGCAATTAATGCCTAAAATTTGATAGAAATTGAAAAAAGAGTGTTCCAAGTCATTTGTAGCTAGCATTTCAAGAGTGTTAGTCTCAGTTTTTAATTTAACTGCTAGAATTAGATTTAAAAATTTTCATACAAAATTAAAACGGAAACACGAATAAAATTTTGAATCATAAATCCACTGATGACCATGACCAACCGTCCGTCGTGGTCCGCGCTGATGACCGTTGCCGTCCGCCAATGGCTGTTATCGTCCGCCCGTTAACGATTACTACCCGGTGGCGACCGTTGTGGGCAACCGCCTGCCGACAACCATCGATGATTGATGCCTCTGTTGACAGCTGTCCCTATACGATCAACAACCGCCCGCTAGCAACCCTCCCCCGATGATCAATGATGAGCGCTACCGGCAACCATCTGTGGTCGACCGCCGCAGCCGCCACCTGTCGAGGATCGCCGTCCCAAAAACCAGTTGCCGACAAGGCAACAACCGCCCGTCCAAAATCTCAGCTGTCGCCTACTGCTGAAAACCGTTCACTGATGACGTCCCGGTAACTACTAGCCGATCGGCACCGGTCTTCAGTGTCTCCATTTCATCAATCATTTATTTAAATAGTATATGGATTTTGGAATCAAATGACTGTCGTTTTGAAATGAAAAGGAATTTTATCAAATTTCAGCCTTAGGTTTTGAAATTTAAGATTTTTAAATTACTTAGGCCTAACACCCCCTAAGATATAGGATAGAAACGAGAGCATTCTTTGGAAGTTAGACATAGTTCCTTACAATGCACAGATGGGATGGATGTGACATGTGCAACAAAGACCAATAAATGCATTTTGATACCAGGAGCGATAAAAGTATAGTTAATGGACTGATGCGGTCTAGAGGTTGGCCTAAACTAACATGAATGGAGATGGTAAATTCTTAACTGTGGAGTAAATGACCCTTTAGGTAATGGAAGACAAAATTCATGTAGCCAATCCCAAAAGTTTGGATGGGGGGCTAGAGGTATGCACAAACAATCATTGGATGGAGATCGGAAAAAAAGATATCCCTTACTGGAGCTGGATGAAAAAAAAAGAGTTTAGCAGATAATACTAAAAGTTTGGAATAAAGGCTTCTTTTTGTTGTTGTTGATGTTGTTCTAAGTATCAGTCACATGTTTATCCTTTTCCAGCTTCCAATCATTATATGGCCAGTACAATACGTATGTCTAAGGCACGTGAACTTCCTCAATTTACAAATTATTTCTTTAATTTTATGATAATATGTTCTGCATGTTAGTTTTCATACTTCACTGCAGGTGCTGGTTATGGCTAACCTGGCCAATACGAATGCCCTAATATTGAAAGAATTTGCCCCATCCATTCCCGAGAAAAACATAACCTGCTTGACAAGGCTAGATCACAACAGGGCATTGGGACAGATTGCTGAGGGTTAAATGTCCAAGTTAGCGATGTTAAAAATGTCGTCATATGGGGAAATCGCTCATCAACACAATACCCTGATGTTAGTCATGCAACTGTGTGAACACCAAGTGGAGAAAAGCCTGTTCCTAAACTTGTTGCTGATGATGCTTGGTATGAATGTTTAATTATTTTAGATGGTTAAGTTCGTTTATTATCTTATGGATGAAGTTTGAACTGCACTAAACTATTTTACGTTTTTACTACAGTAAACTGAAGTACTAGATTTTAGTGGGAAAAACTCACTTAAACTTGCTTAAAACCAAATTTTAACTGAATTTTCTGTAATAAGAAAACTGTAAGGTAGTTTGATTAAAAACAGCAATGATTTAGGGTAATTTAGTGCTATTTAGCTTTATCTGATGGCTAAAACTCTATTTCCTTATTGTTAAAAGGCTGAGATGAGAGTTCATTACAACTGTTCAGCAACGTGGAGCTGCAATCATCAGAGTGCATTATCTGCTGCCAGCTCTGCTTGCGATCACATTCGCGATTGGGTCCTAGGGACTCCTGAGGTTATTATCTTTACTGTTGATTTTATTTAAATTTCAATTTTTAATAAGTATTATAGTTAGGAAAAACTTGGTGTTATACTGTTGCAGGGAATTTTTGTTTCCATGGGTGTGTACTCTGATGGGTCTTACAATGTACCGACTGGGCTGATCTATTCGTTCCCAGTGACATGCCGAGATGGCACGTGGACTATTGTTCAAGGTTTGTCTACTGCACTAAGCTACTCTAATTCAAATTTGCTACTAGCTTCTTTACCGAGCCTTTTTTTGGTTCATGTTGTGTGTGTGTGTGTACTTCCCATATAACCGAGAGAGAGAGAGAGAGAGAGAGAGAGAGAGAGAGAGAGATTTTCTGCTTAACACTTAAATTCACTGCCTTTTATGAAAAGGTGCATAAAACAATAAAGCCAATTTAATAGCATCTGAAGAAATACTTTGAAGTTAAGTGCTGGCAAACAATTGTTGTTTCAAATGATTAAAGGAAAGTTACAGGATGTATGCCATGCTGAAAATGTATGTTCGGGTCGATTATGTATTTGCAGCAGTTAACCAGTAGATATAGACTGTATATTATTATATTGATAAAACATATAGGCTAAACTTGGGGGGGGGGGGGCTCCACCTCAGTTTGAAAAACCTTCACATTGCCTTTCATAATTGCCAGCGTTTTGGCAACAAATTTTGAATAAATGGACATGTACTGTTGAGACATTTTGCTGTATAGGCAGCTTTCCTTTGACTCTAATAAAACTCAAATTTCAACCTGCTTTCAATTTGTTGTGCTACAGCAATGCGTTGCAATTTTCACTCTAATTTTTTTGCAGCTTTCAATATGGAGTTGTTGAGTTTGTTGTATCGACTTTTTTGCTGCAAAACGAAAAATACTTGGACCTTAAAATGTGAATTAGTGATGGTTTAAAACATTTTAGTGTCAGTTAATCATCTGCAGCAAATCAGCCACCATATCTGTAACATGGTTATGTCATTTTTTTCAAGTTACCGTCAAATTTCTGATTGCGGGCTATCTGAATAGATAGCCACTTGTATGATTCTGATGACCAGTTCTAATTCTTCTAAATCCTGCTGCGCTGCACTTTGTATTTCATCGGCAGCTGCATAACTTTGACTTTGGATATCTGGCATGGACCCTTTTACTTTTGTTTACCATCTCAATCCTTATTTCTTTGGGTCAAATGTTTGATCATGTGTTCTTGTGAAGGTTAACGTTGAATCATATCAGAAAAAAACATTGTTGTTTTGGTGCTTTCCTTTGACTTACCTTGCTGAGTAAAAAGTTTAGGATTTGACCTGTTTAAAAGATGAACCAATTTTTTTATATCTCGAATGTGTATGACTTTTGTTGTAGAACTTTCTCAAAGGGATGGCATCCAGAAAAAGAAAAACAGAAGAAAACCCTTTATAAGTTGTTTTGCTTTTTTTCTTAAAAGGGCTATGGAAAGCTACTCCTTAACCATTTATTATGTACATCTAAATATTATTAGCGATGATAAACGTTTTGAATAGTTTTGATATATAGTTTTGAATAGTTTTCATGATCGTTGCAATACCATCTCAATCAAAAAAGGAAACTATTAAAATTATTTTCTTTATAAAAATATGGGCAAATTATTAAAATGCCCCCGGCCCGCTCAAACTTGTTTTGAAATCCCTAGACTTTTTGGCCTTGTTAAAAAAATCCTGGGCCCAATAAAGACCCCTGATATACAATTCCTCGCTTGTATTTTCGTATAACCTCAAAATGCTCATTGCCCATATGGACTGATTGTACTTTACAGCTGGATTTAAGGCAGTTATAGTATAGACGACAGAGGACTTGGCTGCAACATATGAAGACTTTCCTGCAATATCTATCATGTTTTCATTTTTCGCTCCACATATACCTTTTTCCCATAAAAAATTTAATTTCCTGCCAAAAATCAAATTTCCCCTCAAATACTTATTTCTTGTCAAAAGCCTCTAAAATATCTTTCTACTTTCATGTAATATCTAAGCAGTTGCCTGTAATATCTAACTAGTTGCTTGTAATATCTAAGCATGGGTATTTTGGGGAGGGGTATTTTTGTAATTGTATTTAAAATAGAATACAAGGACTAAATGAAATACAATTCAGAGTTTTTCCACATATATTTTGTACAGTAGGCACTTCCTAACAATTTTGAAAATATCAAGGGTTCTTAGACAACTCCTGAGCGGGCCGGGGGCTTTTTGTAAATTTACCCTAAAAATATTCTGTTCAGTATAATGCTTTCCACAAATTTCTTTGATGATTATATGCCAGAATTCTCCATTTGAAAACTTGTATGTTAACCCTCCTACTTTCTTTTGGAGGCCAGAAACTGTGGCCGGTAGGTTAAGTATTAATTTATCTCCTGCTTAGATCCCCTTGGCATTCTCAAAGGCTCAAAAATAAATAGATAGATAGATAGATAATTAAAAAAGAGGGAGATGGCTAATGTGTTATATTTAACAATCATTTCATAATTGTATTTTCCAAAAGTTAAATATGGAGATTATTTTGAAATCTGCTAATCTCTTTCGTTTTTCTTAATGGACCCTCGAGTTAAACATGTAGATTATTTTGAAAGAGAAACAATTTGAACTGCACTTCTCTGAGAAAAATTATAATATTTGAGGATACTGAGACCTACTTTAGTCCGAAGTGAATGATTCTCTTGGAATTATCATGAAAGTCGATACCTCCAGAAAAAAAATAGTATAATCTCCACTTGCAGCGTTTTAATTTTGGGCTGCTGCATGAGCAGCACCCAATCATGATCTTGGTTAGGCTAGTCACCATTACTAAATAATTCTATGAGCTTATTATTACCAGAAATTCCAAAGTTAAGGTGAGAGTCGAAAAATCTATAGCTCTATTTTAATTTTAATGCCTGGGTCTGAATGCTCTATTGCTAATAGTTCTAATGATGCTCCATCAAACTCGAAAGCACCTATGAGTATAGAAAGAATTCAATACATTTATATTTAATAGTGATGCCAGTATCATAGGAAATGTAGCCATCAAAGAACGTTTTGAAGGCATATAATTACATCAAAGTTTTGAGATAATGGGATTGAATCATGACTTGTTTTTAGTGCTATAGAATATATTAACCTAAATGTGACGCATTTTCCATGAGTTATACTATTAGAAAGCGTTAGTTGTGCAACCGATAATGATGATGATGTAGCAATTGAGAAAGACCCACACATGACTACTATGTGGACTTGGGAATATATTAATCCATGTTGAAGGCCATTTTCCACACAAGCTAAGGATCAGCAATGAATATATTTTGAATTATTGTGGAATTTATTTGTAAAATGCAATTTTATGTCAGTATCATCTTTGCGTCTTGTTTAAAATTTATATCCGATTCACGTAAATGTTAAACACGCCGCTAATAGTTAGGACTATCTCAAATTTCTCTTGTTATCGTTGATCATGATTTGAATACTAGTGAAGATAGAGCGTGAAGCCAAACTTTATTGGATCTTGCAACCTTGCTTCATAGCTGATTCTGGTTCATCCGAAAAAATGCTTATACAGATGCAAATTTCAATCGCAAGAAACATATTGACAAAAAAGCAGCCGTCCTTCGAGAAAAACATTAGACGAAAACTTAGATGAGACGTAATTAAATTTTTTCAATATTAACAGAAAATTTAAGATTAAGATGCTCCGGAATGGAAATGCAAATGCGGGAATGTCCAGGATTTAATCATATACAATTTGAGGGGTTCTGTAGGTTCATTAATCAGGCTTGCGTCTGCCTTGGTTTTTCCAACAAAAGCAAAATTTAGTTTTACTTCTTTGTCAAAACCAAGTAGGTAATAGCCCACTAGCAGATAAAAATCATGTACTTTTACTGTCAGGCTCACTGCGAAGTTTGAATCATGAGATATTTATGTTGATATATGACACAATTCTCAGGGTTGGTGCTCTCCAATCTCTATTCCCTCTAAATTTCTGAAAAATTAACTGGAAATGTTGATACAAATAATGGTTATTTTCCCACAAAATTCTCAGAGTCTCCAGATTCCATGAACGCTTTGAATCAGAAGCTCACATCATCATAATCACTTAAAGAAGCAGAAGCAAAATTGTTGATAGACAATGCATCCGCATCTAACCAAAAGCTCTCATCGGTCTCGGTATAAAAATTTTCTTCTTTAGACTCCGAGCCATTTCTTTCTCCAGTTACAACTGAAGACGATATTTCGCTGCAACATATCTCGGGTGATCCCATCTCGGCCTTTTCACCACCCTTCCTGAAGTTATTCTTGGAATCATGATGATTCAACCGTTTCTTTAAGTGTGTGCGCCACACATTCTTGATCTCGTTGTCTGTTCTTCCTCGCAACCGCGCCGCGATTGCAGACCGTCTGAAATTTAAAGAAGAAAAACATATTTTCATCGACTACTCCTTTATATAATTTCAAATAATAATTGAACCAAGCGAGAGAGGCACAGATACACAGTCTCCCGTATTTCTATCCAAAGACAAAAATAAACCGTATGACATAACAATCGATCGAGTTAGCATAAAACCGCCGACATATAGAGTCAGATAAAATATCGATCGATAGAAAAGCATTGCGTTCGAAGGACCACAAAGGACAGAAAACAGAAACAGGGATGTTAATTTCAATTTAATTGAAAAAGAAAATACCTGTTACCAAGCATTCATGCAAGCTAACGATAATCTCTTCTTCTTTGGTGAGGTTCCCTCTCTTGATGTCCGGCCTCAAATAGTTCGTCCATCGAAGCCTACAGCTTTTCCCGCACCTCAAAAGACCTGAAGAGTACAAACAACAATACAAGCCTTATGAGCATCGGATGCAGCTAAACGAAAAACATACGACAGCGAAGCAATTTAAAAGAAAAGACAGCAAGAATTCAGCACAAAAAGTTTTATTCATGGTATTATTTGTGCATCTAATTAAGAATGGTCGACAACTGATTGCAAAACTTCATTAAATCTTTCGTAGAACCTCGCTTTACTACCGACCTCATTGTCAGCGGAGTTTCTACTCACCCAGCTTGTTTGGGGAGAGCTCGCCAGTTGCCATGGCCTTATGTGTTGATGTAAGAGATGAGGATTTGATCTTCTTGTTGTACCCATGGCCCTTTCTTTAGTCCCATTTTCTCACAACAAGGAGCTCTCCCCATGTTTTAATTATTTTGCTCTAGTGTTTTCACTCTCTTATGAAAAAGCCTTGGGCTATTTATTGACCAAAATCCCAACGTCCATCAAATATCTAGTCAAGAGCACACCCAGCAATTTCTGATAAGGAGCAGTATTTTATAGGATAGTATTTTTTTTAAAAATTCTTGAAAGTTAACTATGGTCATAATGCTAGTCTTAAAAGTAAAAAAATTGCTTTATTATTAAATGTTAGAAGAAGCACACCTTAACTTCTGTGATGTACTTGAAATCATACTTTGATCTTGTTGCCGATCCCTGCAGAAATCAAACCAATAAACTCCGACATCCGGTGGCATCATCGTTCGCCGGAAGTTGTTTCGCTCTCAGTATTAATGGAAACAAAGGAAAATTGTTACCTTATTGGAGAGGTTTGAGACAAGGGGAGCCGTTGTTGTCTTTGTTATTTGTGATTATTAGTGATGTTTTATCAAGGATTTTGTCAAAAGCAAGAAATAATAGTCTTATTTCCGATTTGGGAGCTTCTGGTGCAATTCTTAATCTTTATTATGTTGGTGATACCTTCATATTTTTTAAACCTGATATTGATCATTTACCGTCCTCAAATTCATATTTAATATGTTTGAGTTTGCTCCGGGGCTCAAGGTTAATTTTTCTAAAACATCAATCTTGATGGTGGAAGGTTCTGAAGAGTTGCAGGACTTCTTAGCTACAACTTTCAACTGCAAGAAAGAAAATTTTCCTATTCAATATTTGAGTCTTCCTCTGAAAGTGAGCATCCTTGCTAAGTTAGATTGGTATCCTTTCATTGAGAAGCTTGATAAAATACTTACTGGGTGGAAATGTCTTCTTCTATGTCGAGGTGGAAGATTAATTTTAATTAATTTGGTGTTGAATACTTTTACCTTTTTATATGCTCTCAATTTTTTTGTCCTTAATTGGGTTGTTAAGAAGATTGATTTTATTAGCAAGGCATTTTTATGGAGTGGTTCTGATTTCATCTCATCTATCAAATGCATGGTTAATTGGAATTCTGTATGTAGGAGCAAAAGTGAAGAAGGACTTCGGTATCATAAACATGAAACAATTTAATCTAGTTTTGCTGGAAAAATGGAGATGTAAATTATTGATAGGCTGTGATGATCATTGAGCAAGACATGCGATTGCTAATTATTATCAAAGGAGAATTCCATATGATCTATCTCTTAGTATTCCATCTAGATGCTTCTATTTCTGGAAAGGCGTTTTGAAAGATGATTCGAAGTTGAAAGACGGCATATCATTAATTTGTGGGAATGAGGTTTCCATTAAGTTTTGGAAATATGCATGGTTAGGTCTTCATTCCTTTAATCATCTTTTTCCTACTTTATTTAATTTGGCATCTGATCAGGATGGTAATGTCACCACACAAGGTTTTTGGTTATCTCGGATTCGGAACTCATCTTTTACAGATATGATTACAGAGGATCTCTCTTCTGAATTTCTAGTTTTCTCTTCTATATTATATTATCTACTGCAACTATCTCTTTGATCCCAGATAAGAAAAGGTGGAAATTATCCAACAACGGATTATACACGGTTTCGTCAATGTATAAAGCTCTAAATACTTGTGGAGTTTCATAGGTCCTTCTATGTTTATCTAGATTGTTAAAGTTTCTCTTAAAGTTAAATTGCTAATATGGTTGGTGGCTCGGAAAAGAATTTTAACTTCTGATCTTTTGCAAAAAAAGAGGGTTCCAGTTATGCAATATGCATCCTCTTTGCTTTTCAGCTGGACATATTTTCTTTCAATGCAACTTCACAACAAGGCTTTAGGATTGGATATTATCTACTTTGAATGTATCTTCTTCTCTTAAATCTTTTGAAAATTGCTGGAATGAATGGAGTAGAAGAAATACCACTGATAGTTTGAGGGTTCATTGGGGCTGTGCTGTCATGACTCTGATATGGTGTTTATAGGAGGAAAGAAATCAAAAAAATATTTGTGACGTCCCTAAAAATGTTTTGGACGTTCTTTAAAAAATGAAATTCCTCTTTCACTTTCGGCTGGAGGTTCTTGGATCATCAACACGGAAGTTTTAAATGAGACATTCTCAAGATTCTATTGTTTTTGTTGGAATTTATTGCCGTTTATGTTGCTTCTAGCATATTTAAGACTTTTCTATTTTGAATTAAGATCCACATTTTGTTACTTGTAATATTTGTGACTTTTATGTTTTCTTGACTAATAAAGTTTTTCTTAGGAGTAGGATCTCCTTGATCCAATCCTTTTATCTCAAAAATATAAACTCCGACCTTGCACAACAAAATTTTACTAAGCAGTGTGGAAGGGTTGCTAAAAGCTACACATGAATTTTTAGAAGTTCCAAATTGTTATATTTTCTTCTTCTTCTTTAGTTTGAAGCCTTTTGGTTGCTAAAAATGTTTATTGGAGAATAGGAGTAAAAATTTAAGAAAAGACAAAAAAAAGATTTCAACCAAACCTTTAATGAGAATCCTAAATCAAATCAATTGAGATACTTACCAAACCCTCGGTAATAACCAGAGAATGAAGTTAAAGAAATTTGAGTCAAAGTTTTAATCATAAATGATAAATCTAAAGTAAATCAATCTCAATACTCACCAAACCCTAAACCTACTAAATAGAATAGAAAGGCACTCTCATAGCAACAGGCCAAACGAATACATGATGTCATGTCAAGTGGAAAGCGATGCATATGATTGCATCATACAAACCTAGTAAGAGAGTGAAGGGCAATAACCCAGTGGTAAAATTTACTGCTCCGTGAAATGTTAGCTGTTCGATTCCCAATTCCCACAAGTGTCGCGTTCCAGATAAAAATAATTAGAATTGATTATGCTCCTCTTTGTGGGTTAAGGTAAACGCTAAAGATAAAAAAATACAAAAATTATTTTTAGGGAGTTTACATATTCCCTAAAAAAGAATCTATATGACTTTATATTGTCTCTTACGAACTTAAAATATACTCGCTAAATATTTAACTGGATCGTAATGAGTTCTGATGGAGGTAGGAATCTCCTTCAGATGTTTTCCTCCGTCGATCTGGTGGCGAGCGAGTTGAAAGGCTGTGATTTGGAGAGAGAGTGTGGATTTCAATGGGTTGTTGGTTGGTGTTGTCGCCGAACTACCTGCAAAAGAAGTCCTGTAGCAACCCTATTTCAGTGTACAGGAAATTTGTTTAAAAGTTCATATACAAAAATTATTTTTAAGGAGTTTACATATTCCCTAAAAAAGAATCTATATGACTTTATATTGTTTCTTACGAACTTAAAATATACTCGCTAAATATTTAACTGGATCGTAATGGGTTCTGATGGAGGTAGGAATCTCCTTCAGATGTTTTCCTCCGTCGATCTGGTGGCGAGCGAGTTGAAAGGCTGTGATTTGGAGAGAGAGTGTGGATTTCAATGGGTTGTTGGTTGGTGTTGTCGCCGAACTACCTGCAAAAGAAGTCCTGTAGCAACCCTATTTCAGTGTACAGGAAATTTGTTTAAAAGTTCATATACAAAAATTATTTTTAAGGAGTTTACATATTCCCTAAAAAAGAATCTATATGACTTTATATTGTTTCTTACGAACTTAAAATATACTCGCTAAATATTTAACTGGATCGTAATGGGTTCTGATGGAGGTAGGAATCTCCCTCAGATGTTTTCCTCCGTCGATCTGGTGGCGAGCGAGTTGAAAGGCTGTGATTTGGAGAGAGAGTGTGGATTTCAATGGGTTGTTGGTTGGTGTTGTCGCCGAACTACCTGCAAAAGAAGTCCTGTAGCAACCCTATTTCAGTATACAGGAAATTTGTTTAAAAGTTCATATACAAAAATTATTTTTAAGGAGTTTACATATTCCCTAAAAAAGAATCTATATGACTTTATATTGTCTGTTACGAACTTAAAATATACTCGCTAAATATTTAACTGGATCGTAATGGGTTCTGATGGAGGTAGGAATCTCCCTCAGATGTTTTCCTCCGTCGATCTGGTGGCGAGCGAGTTGAAAGGCTGTGATTTGGAGAGAGAGTGTGGATTTCAATGGGTTGTTGGTTGGTGTTGTCGCCGAACTACCTGCAAAAGAAGTCCTGTAGCAACCCTATTTCAGTGTACAGGAAATTTGTTTAAAAGTTCATATACAGATAGAGTATTTGAAATCCTATATATGCTATAAGTATTTGATTTGCTTTTAATTAGCAAGAAAGCACTTGTAGCTCATTGGTAAACCTTTGCACTACTGTGACGTAATCTCTCCAGCCACATATTATTTTTATTGATTTTTCTTTTAAACTTTTAGAAGCTCAAAAGTTTACACGTGCAAAACACGTAAAATGAAAAGTCACAAAGTAAACAAACATGTGGGAAATGATACACCAAGCGATATGGACACGTGGCAAAGATCCACACCCCAACCACCAGATTTGGACCGGCGAGATTACCTACGGGGCCGGCGCTGCCGGGCCCCCCGTAGGTAATGCTCTGGAACTTTTTCCCCTGGCACCTTTTGACCTACCTCACTACCCCCATGTTTTTTAATTTCTCTGCAATTATCCAGAGAGCGATAATTCCTCTCTTAAATCCATTTTAATGCACATTTTAATTCCATTTTTTATTACCCTAAACCCTAATTCTATCCTATAAATACCCCTAACACCATACTCATCTTCATTCTGAAAATTATCACAAAAACTCTCTAAAATTTCCAAGTCTAAAGTTGTACAAGTGGAGTTAGCAAAGGTCAAAGTCCCGGCGACGTTTCGGGAAGAATCCGGCAACGAAACGACTCCTCGATGATCCCAAAATCTTCCCCTACCTCTTCTCTCTAATTCCAATCAGTAAGCCCCCTCTTCCTTTCTCAATTTCTAGTATAAAACTTTCACTTTTCAAAACTCGTCGGAAGTGGAGTTATTCCGATTTTCGATTCTCTTTTCTTTAAAAACTCAAATTTTTCTTAAACAGCAAATTACCATCTCTTCTTTTATTGTTTAATAAATATAAAACAACATTCACAACAAGTTTTAATTTAAAATAATATGTATTGTAACTTCTATTTCAATTTTACGGTAAAATACTATCATATTTACATACGACATTGCTTATTCATTTTGATCATATTAACTTTAGAAAACTCACGAGGTAATGACCTACCTCATCACAACATACATTTTTGACATAGCACGATAACTTTTGGAACATTAGTTTGTGGGAAAATACGAGTTTACATTTAAATACCCTAAAGATTCAAAAACCGTTTTCTTTAAAAGTGTATTATTTAATTCCTTGCAAATGCGCCTCTAGAATCCATTTTAGGGAACCCCGATCGGGATGGTGCGGGTTATCGCACATCCTAGGGCCTAGTAGAGCGAGATGCAGACCTTCTCACGGAGCATCCGATCTCGATGGAATTTTTAATGCAATTTTTAAGAAAAATGTGATTTCTACTTAATAAATAAAATTTATTTTTTCTAAATAAATATATGTATGTATATATATATATATATATATATATATATATATATATATATATATGAATATTATCAAAATATATATGAATATTATCAAAATACCTACTTTTATATATATATATATATATATATATATATATATATATATTCCATGTTTTCTAAATCAAAGGAATCACAAATTTCATGAAACTACCATTACAAATCAATACAATTCCAATATTACACTAAAATATCATATACAATGAAATCTAGGTTATATCCACTGGAATATTTCACTTTATAAAAATTACAATTATGAAAACCCTAAAAACAATAATTAAATACTTGAGGTGTATTTCGAAAATATATCAAAACTATTTTTCATAAAAATCCCTCAAGTTATATTATTTACAATAAGAACCCTAGTAAACATAGGTTTAAGCGGGACTAGTTCTCTTGAGCCTCAGGAAGCCGAAGAATATGGGTGCTTGCCAATCTAAAGTAGACAATCTAAAAACGGTGTTATCAATACGGTAATTGTCTTGGAAAAATACACAAATACTGCCGTCTATGTGCAGCAGTTACCGATAATATCAAAACTAATTCAGGACTTTAATTTGTTTTAAAGTGTCTGATTCAGAAAGAGTCTCAATCTAATATGAAATCAATCTGACTTGAATTCAATTCAAGTATAACTACAATACAACATGAATCCATTTATATCAGAATTCAATCTATATCAACATGATTCGACTGAACCGAACCATGGATATACTCTTATTACATGACTAAACATTTATATTCATTCAGTTTACATGATATCATGGTTTCAGCAAGTCTTCCATCTATAAAACCAAACAATACAATCAATACAAAAGACATTACGGGGTTTTAAAGGGGTAGACTGGTACGGAATGTGTTAGAAGTGGCACAAGACGGTCGCTTTAATACACCTAACCTCAATATCCATTGTTGTTGTACCGTGGCTTAACGGTTTCTTGTGCTCCGTATAGCTTAGTCTCCGGAATAGTGGGACTCATCTCGTATACACTGGTATATTCTGTACCAAGCTACAAACAACCGCATTAACATAACAAACTCATCAGTAATATTCTCATATCTGTCTATTCATCTGTTTATTCTTACCTATTTTTGGGACTTACCGAGCGATTGTTCGCTGACGACATTCCTTCTCTTCTTTCTTTGGAATATTGTCAAGTGGATCGGACTCTCTGGAGGTCGAGCCCAATACTGAAGACTTGGAGAAGTTCGCCATTGACCCAGAGCTCTAGATACTTGTTGTAACAACTCCAATTTCACTGTACATAAAATTGTTTAAAAGTTAATGTACAATTAGGGTATTTAAAATTCCTATGAATGCTATAAGAATTTGTTTTGCTTTAAAATAATTGTCACGCCCCGCTTCCCAAAATACGGAATACGAGGGGTAGACAAGGCCAGCCATGCTCCTACGGTCAAGGAAATGTCCTGCCGTAGTCACACTTCGGCTTCTAGTTTTTCATGGTAAACAGTAAATAATGCGCATGTAATGAGAAATGTAGTAGCTGAAACGAAACAATATAAAGAACTGACCTGATGGGAACAAAAGGTATAACCCTGGATAGCTAATCAAGATGTCCGCGATGTACGT
The DNA here is from genome assembly GCA_030015575.1 of Agapanthus africanus. Classification (NCBI taxonomy): domain Eukaryota; kingdom Viridiplantae; phylum Streptophyta; class Magnoliopsida; order Asparagales; family Amaryllidaceae; genus Agapanthus; species Agapanthus africanus. The sequence goes on from JASDDO010000019.1 coordinate 104,274,652, forward strand.
CTAGTCCTGGTCCAGGCTAAATCTTCTCCCCTCACTGAGCATGCATACTCAGGTCGTCAGAGCGACACAATAGCAATATAATATATATAAAATCATGTGATAATTCTAACAGTGATAATAGGTATATCTAACAGTAAATCAATGGCAGTATGGATATGAACATGCAGTAATCAATGCAGCGGAACAGTAAAAGCAGTAGAATGATATGCCACGTATGTCAACACAGTATGTAAGGTATATCAATGCCAGTATCCCTATCAGTCTCTAAGTCTCACTGTACAGGTCACTAAGCCTATCGTCAGTCCAAGTGTGAGAGTCAACCACTCGCGAGTGTCCTCCACCCAAGGGTAGAACCCAAGGGCAAGGGACCACGGGCCCAACATGTATATCACGGTAATAATCACATACCCTGTAAATCTCCATATATCTCCCTAAATATATAAGCCGGCATGAGACTCCCGAGATTCTGTTGAACTCACACTCAAACTACCCCACACCCCGTGGTCTACATCAAACGCTAACCATAACCCTAAATACCAATCGGTCTGTGACAAGTCTGCGCGAGAACTGGAGGCAGGACCTCCATCAAGCATGTCCCGACTAATACCTGAGATAAATGGCAGTGTCTGGTGCCTTATCTGTGACACCCGTGCAAGAGCTTCCATAAGTGTCCCATACCACTTATAGTCACACGTACACGCATCCCACAGACGTCGACAATGCAATACAATCATAGGGTCACTGATTGTGTACAAGTACGTATCACTTTCACTTATTCACTGATACACGAACACTGACGTACTTACCACAATCATCACTAATACCTAACACTGGGTAATGCACGTTATCACTAGGTTATCAATGCAGTGACATGTGTATGATATGATGCGTGAACAGTATATAAAGCATGTTTAGGATGTCTTGAATTAATAACCTACCACTTGCATAATTTATCATAAATCATACGGTTACAATTTAGTGAGACAATGAACAGGTAATAATTAGTATGTTCAGTTATCTATCCATCGAATTTAGTTTCACGCCAATCGGGTCTCAGGATCACTAATTATAGCCATTTCATTTTAAGCGTTCACGGCTGGAAATCCGGTTTCAGAATCAGAAATCCGTTTCGCAACGCATTTTAATCCCAGTTGGGATCAGAATTTAGCGACGCTACAGTTGGATGAAATCTAGGGTTTTCAGTAAGGTTTTCAACACAATATACGGATCTTCAATCGCATCTGTACGTCAGGAGTTATACACTATTCAATACCAATATGTCAGTTCTGATTCAGCTGGGACTGTTATACGTTCCCATCTTTTAAATTACCGATTAATTAACAAACGATAACGAAATAGGTTGAAACCACTTGCGTTGTCTAGCTAAAAGATTTACCTATAATAAACAGCAGAGTTTCGCAACCTACGAGTTAAGGTAACAGAGTGGTGTTCATTACGGGACAGTAAACAACAACTGGAGTCGCTCTGGACTGCAGTCCAGAGTCACACTCCGATCCAATTATTGTCACCATTTAAGTACAGAAACTAATAGAAACTTGTATATCTTTATAGTTCGTCGAGTCGGCTTCGATTTAAGCCCTCGAGCGCATCGTTCCAGTGTGTATACAATTTATGGCGATTTTAACGGTTTTCGGGTACAATAAAATTCCAGTTTTTCTAGTAAATTTGGGGGTAGTCGTTTTAGTCGTTAACGGTCATATTTTCCAGCACAATTTGTACAAGGTATTCATCACAACAAGTGCCAACATAAACAATCCAGTTCCGTCAATTTAGGAAAAGTATTTTCATTGGGATCATGCATCGAACAGGTATGTCGTTTAATTTTATCGGGAATTGCAAATTCATAACTTGTACCTTTGAATTGTAACACGAGTAGATTAGCATGTAAGCAAGTAAAATACTTGCCTGGAGACGATAAATTGAAGGCACGGTAGCGGCAGCGGCAGCGGCACGAACGCGCGACGAACGGCGCGGCTAGGGTTCGCGGCCTCGGCTCGCGCTTGGGTTCTACGTCGGAGTTGTCCGGAGATGCCTCACGTTTGCTGGACGCGGAGAGGGATGCTCTGTCGATTTCTCGGGATGTGCTGAGGTCGACGATGGTCGGCGTGGTCGCTTTCCGGCGGCGGCAGCAGAGGGTATTTGGGGCTCGCAGTTAGGGTTGGGCTTGCGGTGATGGTGATGATGCGGAGGAGGTGGAGGCCGACGACATGGTTCAGGTGCAGCAGGGCTCGCCGGCGTCGAGGTGCAGGTAGTGAGCTTGGTGGTCGAGTGAGTTGGAGTTGAGTGTGCAGCGTGGGGAAATGGTGTCAGGAGAAGGTGAGAGGAGGGCGCAGAGGGTGGTGCAGCAAGGGGAAGGAGAAGATGGTCGGCGGGTGGCGGTGGTTTCAGCCGACGGTGGATCTCCGGTGGAGATGGCTTGATCTTGGTGGCGGCTGGAGGTGCAGAGGGAGACTCGGCGAGTCGGTGAGGGGAGAGGTGGCGGTTTGGCTTTGTGAGAGAGGGAGAGGGAGTCGACGAGGAGGTTGTCATCATCGTTGTCGAGGAGGCGAGGGCTCGGCAGTTTTCGAGAGATAGAGGAGAAAGTGAGTTGGAGAGTGCGAGGGAGAAAGAGAAGAGGAGCGGTTGAGGCGAGGAGAGGTCGAGGGACTCGCGGCGTGGGCGATGAGCGCGGCGACGTGGGCGCAAAGGGGCGACGTGGGCACGAGCAAGGTGGGGGCGACGTGGGTTTGCGTTAAAAATGAGCGGGAGAAACGGGGAAGAAGGAGTTTGCGAAGTAGGTCGGGTCGGGTTCAGCGGCGCAGGTGTGGGATAAGAAGAATGGGAAGCTGGGCCGGGCCCGTGGGTTTAGTTAAAAAAATTGATTTAAATTGTAGGAAAAGAGTGGGTGGGCAGGAGAGAGTAAGGGTTATTTGATTTTTGATTTAATTAAAATTCTCTTGGATTGAGGTAAAGGGCCGGGATATTTTGAAAAAGAATGAGTGGGAAAAGGGGAAAAAATGAATGGGCCGGGGTTTATTAATAAAAATTTATTTGTGTTGGGTTGTGGGATGGCTTTGAAAGGAAACGGGCTGGGAAAAGGAGTTTAATTTATTTGTTAGGGGAGGAGAGGAAGGTCTGTGTATTGCAAATATATTTTGGGTTTTAATTCAATTTAAATGTTGTTCGGGGCTGAGTAATTGGAAAAGAGATGGGCCTGGCCAAGAGAGGGGATTGGGTTTAGATTAAAATAATAATTTAGGAATTGAAATTATCCTGTAAAATTCTAGGGAATTACTATAAAAATTGAACATAAATAGAATAAAATATAGGAAAATTATTTCATTCAAATAAGTAAGATAGTACGTCGAAAACTGGGTATTACAATAATAAGAAATCACTTGTAGTTCATTGGTAAAGCCTTGCACTGCTGTGACGTAGCCCCTGTGTTCGAATCCCATCAGCCACATTATCTTTTTGTTTTATTTTCTTTTAATCTTTTTAGAATCCCAAGGGTTTGCACGTGCACAACACGTAAAACCAAGAGTTACAAATTATTTAAATATGTGCACTGAAGAATACGAGGCGACACCTACACGTGGCATGAAGACCAACCCCACCCGTCGGTAAAGGCCCGACGAAATGCCCAATAAAGCCGGTACCGCTGGTCCAACCGTCGGTGATGCCCTCCATCTTCTCACTCCTGCAACCTTTCAGCTACCCCACTCCTTTCACACTGCTTGTTTTCTTTGCATTCATACAGAGAACATTGAATCACCCATTTAATTCATTTTTAATACAAATTTTAATTCACCCATTCAATACACCAAACCCTAATTTTCCCTATAAACACCTACTCTATTTTACACCCCTCTCACTTAGAATTCTATTACAAAAACTATACCAAATTCCCAAGTATTTTAGTGTACAAGAGGAGTTAGCGAAGGGAGAAGCTCCGACGAACTTCCGAGTAGATTCCGGCGACGAAACGACGCCTCGACGCCTTTCGTAGTTCCCTCTCTCTCCCCTCCAGTTCAAAAGACAGTAAGTCCCCTCTTTCCCTTCTTTTCTCTATTCTAAAAACTTCAAATTCTAAAACCCGACGGAAGCAGAGTTAATCCGACTTCCGATTCAGTTTTCCTTTAAAAATCATATTTTTCTTAAACAAGAATATACCAAACTCGCATATCATATTCAATAAACATTAACAAACACCTTAAACAAGTTTCATCACAAAATATTATTTTATGCAACTTCTATTGTAGTTTTACAGTAAAATACCACATACTTCCGTATCCAACATAATCATCATAATACCTATTATACTTTAGATAGTTCACGAGGTAATGACCTACCTCATCACAACACATATCTCTATCATAGCACGATTAAGTTTGGAACAATATAATACGGGAAAATACGACTTTACAAATAAATACCTTAAACTTACAAAAACCGTTTTCTATAAAAAGATGTATTAAATATTTCCATGCAATTACGCCTTTACAACCCATTTTGGGGACCCCGTTCGGGATGGTGCGGGTTATCGCACATCCTCGGCCTAGTAGAGCGAGATGCGGACCTCCGAAAGGAGGATTCGATCTCGATGGAATTTTTATACATTTTTTCTTTAGAAAATGAGATTTCTACAAGAAAATAAATAAATTATTTTCATTAATTATATATATATATATATATTATCAAAATACCTATTTTAATTATATAAATATTCAAAGTTTTCTAAATCAAAGGATTCACTATTACATGAAAATCCCATCCAAATACAACACAATTACAATATTTCAATAAACTACCATATACTATGAAATTAAGTTCTACTCACTAGAAATTTCACAACTATAAAATATACATCTATGAAAACCCTAAAGACGATAATTAAATACTTGAGGTGTATTTTGAAAATTATATCAAACTATTTTTACATAAAACCCCCTCAAGTTATACTAAATTACAATAAGGACTTTAGTAAACATACGTTTAAGCGGGACTGGTCTCTTAAGCCTCAGGGAGCCGGAGATATGGGTGCTTGCCTATTTAAGGCGGACAATTTAACAAACAATGTTATCAACACGGTAATTGTCTTGGAAAAAGACACAAATCCTGCCGTCCATGTGCAACAGTTACCGATAACACCAAAACCTAATTCAGGACTTCAATTTCTTTTCTAATTGTCTGACTCAGACCGAGTCTCAATCTAATCAATTTGATTTGAATACAATTTAAGTATAAACTTACAGTACAACATTATGAATCCGTCTATTTAATCTATATCAATCTATATTGACTGAACCGAACCATGGATATACTCCGTCTACATGACTCTCCATTTTTATCCATTCCATTTACTGATATTATGGTTTCGGCAAGTCATCCATATACAATTTACAATGCAAGATAATACAATACAAACAATACAATCAAGGCATCGCCGGGTTTATAAAGGGTAGATTGGTACGGAAGGTGTTAAAAGCGGCATGAGACTGTAATCATAATACACCTAACCTGAATATCCATTGCCGTTGTACCGTGGCTGAACGGTTCCTTGTGCTCCGTATATCTTAGTCTCCGGAATAGTGGGACTCCTCTCGTATATACATGCATTTTCTGTACCAAGCTACAAACAACAGCGTTAACAATATAATACAACTTTAAAAGTTACATTCTCCTTCTGTCTATACTTATTTTTGGAACTTACCGAGCGATTGTTCGCTGATGACATTCCTTTCTTCTTTCTTTGGAATGTTGTCAGGTAGATCGGACCTTCTGGAAACAGAGCCCACCAGCGAGGACTTGGATCAGCTAGCCTTTTACCCGGAGCTCTAGTTTAATTGTACATTTTATTTTCATTTCTGTTATGCCATTGTTTAGGCATTGCTTTCATTCCATGTATTTACATTTCAGCTGTATTGTAAAAAAGAATGTTTAATAAATAAAGTTGTTGTTCAATTACATTTATTGTCATTTTCTTGTGTACATTTACTTTATATTGCTTAGATACGCTTAACGTGTTTACTTCTGAGTAAATATGTCTTGTGACCAGTCGCGTCCTCTGCCCGTACACTAGGAAGCAGGGTGTGACACTTGTATATATTTTCTTTTCAGTTCATGCCATTGTTTAGGCATTGCTTTCCATTCCTGTATTTACATTTTCAGTTGTACTTGTAAACAAAATGTTTAATAAATAAAAGTTGCTATTCAATTACATCTACTGTCATTTTTTTCTTATGTACATTCATTATATTGCGTAGTTACGCTTAGCGTGTTTACTTCTGAGTAAATACGTAGCGGGCCTCGTCGCGTCTCCTTACCATACACTGGGAAGTGGGGCGTGATAGGTTTTGTTGGCGGCCCATGCAGGTCAGTTCTGCATAGACATGCAAGTCAATTCTGCATGAAGTCCTAAAAAATATAACATAAGAATCAACAACTAAAAACATTCTTTACATTTCATATTTCTTGAACCTTACAATTTCATATTTTTTGAATCTATCCTAACCCTATTTTTCTTTTAAGGTTATGGATTCTCCAAATAATACCAGCACCAATTTCAACAACACACCACCACCTCTACTGCTTACGTCTACCGTTGCGCTCTGATCAATGAGCAAACGGTACTGCTTGAGGCAATCCGAAGCCTCCTGGAATGGCAGCAGCAGCAAACTGCTATATTACTGAACCGTCCAGAAGCGGAAGCGCCCGGAGTAAAGCAATTCCGGACATTGCACCCAAAAGCAATTTTTGGGGAAAGAGAGCCCTTTAGAAGCGGAAGAATGAGTTCAGAGTATTGAGAATGATCTGGCGGCAGCACAAGCGCCAGAGATCGCTTGGGTACGGGTTGCGAAGTTGTAACTCACCGACAACGCCCGAGTTTGGTGGAAGGCGGAAGAAAGCCGTCTTGACCAGCCGATCGAATGGAAAACTTTTCGCGACATATTCGACACGAAGTACTTTCCAGAGACTGCCCGATTTGACATGGAGCGGCAATTCATCCACCTACAACAGGGTTCGATGTGGACCAAATCTGTGGATGAGTATGATGCTGAGTTTACCATGCTCAATAGGTTCGTGGCACACTTGATACCGACTGCTGAGATCAGGTCCAGACGATTTCAGCAAGGGTTAGATCCGGAGATCCAAGCTGCCTTAGATATAGAGGATTTCCCAACCCACGAACTGGCCCTGAAAGCTGCCCGTCGATATGAGGCAGTGGTGAAGATGAAGGGCAGACCCCAATCTGCCGGGGTGAAGCGCCCTGCCACCCAGATGGCAGGAGGAGCCTCTTCAAGGCCACCTTTTGTTCCCAGGAGACCGGGAGTACCATCCAACCGGCCTAGCCTAACTTTTTGCACCTACTACAGGAGGGATGGACACCTGGCGAAAGACTGTCGGCATGCAAGTCGCCTTTGTTTGGTCTGTGGTTCACCTACACATGATATTGGGTCTTGTCCTTATAGACTCAATCCCAATGCTGCACCCAGACCAGCAATTACCTATCCGTAGCGGCCAGCGATCCAGGCACCTTCTCTATGACTAACTCTCCCAGCTCCACCTCCTCGTGGACCGACTGCACCTCCTCCTCATAAGTTCCACCAAGCGCAAAGGAACTTACCTCAAGGACAACGGAATGGACAGAGGAATGCTCCTCCGGCAAGGAGGAATGTACCAAGGAGACATGCTTTCATAATGAATGTGGAAGAAGCTGAAGCCACTGGCCAAGTCATCACTGGTAACTCTTTCCTTTCAAGCTTTCTTTCAAGTTTTTATACATACCCATATATCTTTTTCTTATACCTAAAACCGATCCTACATAACTTAGGTACGATCTTAGTATCCTCACTTCCTGCACTAGCACTCTTCGATACTGGAGCATCCATTGCTTTATGTCGCAATGGTTCGTCCGAACTCATGCGATTCCAGTCAAATCTCTCGTATCCAGCTGGAATGTCAGTTCAGGGAACTGTGTTCTAAAGGCAATAATGGGATACGACCTGTGTCCAGTGGTCGTCTGCAGCAGAGAATTCTATGCTGACTTCAAGGTGCTGGACATACCGAATTTCGATGTCATTTTAGGTATGGATTGTCTTGGAACTTTTTACGCTACCATCGACTATCGTCAAAGGAGGGTAGTATTCGAGATTCCAGACCATCTGGTCTTTTATTTCAAAAGTGGAGACCGTACCCTGGAGCCAAGCACATACAAAGCAAAACCGAAGAAGGCAGTGATTGCAACACTTCAAGCAGAGGAAGGATCGAAGCCAGAGGTAGTTTGAGAGTTCGATGACGTATTTCCTGAAGACATTTCAGCTTTGCCTTCCGATCGAGCTCTTGAATTCAGCATTGATTTAGTACCTAGAGCACAACCGGTCACTAAAGCACTATATCACCTAAGTCCCGAAGGTTTGAAAGAGATCCGAACTCAGTTGGACGAATTATTGAAGAAAAGATCGATTCGTCCCAGCACTTCAAGTTGGAGATCGCCAGTTCTACTTGTGAAAAACAAGGAAGGTTCATATAGAATGTGCATTGATTATAGAGCTCTGAATGAAGTAACTATAAAAAACAAGTATCCACTTCCACGCATCGACGACCTATTCGATCAGCTAAGTGGATCTTGCGTTTTCTCCAAGTTAGATCTTCATTCGGGTTATCATCAGGTGAAAGTCAAAGGGTCTGATATTCCGAAGACGGCATTCAAGACTCGCTATGGTAATTATGAGTTTCTTGTGATGCTATTTGGAGTAACCAACGCACCAGCTATATTCATGAACCTAATGAATCAAGTTTTCCGAGAGTACCTAGACAGGTTTGTTGTCATCTTCATCGACGACATCCTGATGTATTCTAAGAGTCGGAAAGAATATGCCGAGCACCTACGAATTGTCCTGGAGACTTTACGACAGCATCAACTCTATGCCAAGTAAAGCAAATGCGAGTTTTGGTTAGATCAAGTCGGTTTTCTCGGACATATTGTATCAGGCGAAGAAATCTCTGTAGATCCAGCTAAACTATCAGCAGTAAGCGAATGGCTGACACCGAAGTCAGGACATTCGAAACTTCTTGGGATTAGCAGGATATTACAGAAGGTTTATTGAAGGATTTTCGAAGATTGCAACACTCCTGACCAAGCTCACACGTAAAGATGAAGAATTCGTGTGGTCAGAAGCATGCGAACGAGCTTTCATAGAACTCAAGTCAAGATTGACATCAACACCTATCCTTGTCATACCGGACCAATTTGGAAGTTTTGAAGTGCATTGCGATGCATCCGGTAAAGGATTAGGATGTGTTCTACATCAGCACGATAAAGTTATAGCTTATGCATCAAGACAGCTGAAGATTCATGAGTGCAACTATCCGACGTATGATTTGGAGTTGGCAGCCGTAATCTTTGTACTCAAGATTTGGCGCCATTATCTTCTTGGTGAACGAGTGGACATATACACAGACCACAAAAGTATGAAATATGTGTTTACTCAGAAAGTGTTGAATATGCGACAGAGAAGGTGATTAGAACTTATGGCAGACTTCGACATCAACCTATAACATCATCCAGGGAAGGTGAATGTAGTTCCTGATGCACTTAGTCACCAACCACTATCAATGAACCTCACCGCACAGTGGAAGCTCCAACAAGATTTACATCAGATGGAGATAGAAGTGGCCATGCCAGATAACGCTTCAAATTTGATGAACTTACAAGTTCAATCTACCATTGTCAATCAGATAAAAGCTGCTCAAGCAAGTGATGCCAAGTTGCAAAAGATAAAAGAACAAGTAGAAAGTGGACTTCGAACAGACTTCATCATATACGACGACGGGTCTTTGAGATACAGAAGTAGGTTGTGTGTACCAAAAGGTTCTGTACGGGAAGAGTTGATGAAAGAAGCTCACAACTCTCCTTATTCAGTACACCCTGGAGGCACAAAGATGTACAAAGATCTGCGTCAAAATTACTGGTGGCATAGAATAAAGCGTGAAGTAGCCAAAAGAGTCGCTAAATGCTTGATGTGTCAGCAAGTAAAGGCTGAACATCACAGGACAGCTGGTTTACTTCAACCGTTACCTATCTCAAAATAGAAGTGGCAACACATCACTATGGATTTCGTGACTGCACTTCCTCACAGCATGAAAAGTAACGATGCGGTATATGTTATTATGGATCAACTCACAAAGTCGGCTCACTTCATCCCATTTCGAGTTGGCCAATCTACTGAGACACTAGCAAAGAAGTACATGAAAGTAAGTTTTAATCTAAGTAAGATTTAACTCTTCATTGTGTACTATTTCTGATACCCATAAACTCATACAGGAGATCGTGAGATTACATAGAGTATCGGTTTGCATTGTCTCCGATCGTGACACTAGATTCCGATCGCAATTTTGGCAGAGTCTGCAAGCTAGCTTGGGAAAAAGTCTGATTCAGCACAGCTTACTATCCACAAACAGATGGACAGTCTGAGCAAACTATTCAGATACTTGAAGATATGCTAAGAGCGTGTATGCTAGACTTCGAAGGATCGTGGGAAGATCACCTACATCTTGTGGAGTTTTCATACAACAACAGCTACCAAGCAAGTATAGGAATGGCACCCTTCGCAGCTCTTTATGGAAGAAAGTGTCGATCGCCATTAAGTTGGGACGACATCAGAGATAGAGAACTCCTTGGACCTGAGATGATAGTGGCAACTGTCGATATAGTTCGCACTATCATGAAAAAAATATGCATAGCCCAAGATCGATAGAAACACTGGGCTGATACAAAGCGCCGTCTGTCATGCCCCGCTTCCCAAAATACGGAATACGGGAGGCGACTAGGCCAGCCATGCTCCTACGGTCAAGAATAATCCTGCCGTAGTCATACTTCGGCTTCAAGCATTGCATGGTAATTAGTAATTACAGCACATAAGTAAAGGAAACACATTACTAGTTTATTACACCAACTTTCATTGTTCACAGCTTACAACAGAAGGAAATAAAAGAAACTACTAACCAAATGCGAATACAAGATTGATTTATAGAAAGCAGTAAAAGTACTGAAGGCACGACCGTCTAGATCTCTGCGAGCTCGAAGGGTAGGTCTGACTCCTAAATCCGCTCCTCTTCAAACTCTGAGCATGCATACTCAGGTCGTCAGGGCGACGCAATAGCAATAATATAATAATCATGATAAACAAGAAAATAAAAGTAATAACGGTGGAGGTAGTAAATGCAGGCAATCAATATGTCACTAACTGATGCAATGCTTGATCTGTGTCCTTATCGGTCTCTAAGTCATTTTGAAATCGAGTTATGGAGAGGAGTGATCATGTTTAACGAGGGTCTCGTACGTACCCGAGACTACGGCCCACGATGCCCGGGACATAACCCTGTCAGCCGGACCGCTAGGTCCAAACCTAATATATAAGAGTCGTTATTCGAATGATCATCCTCTAAATCACTGACCTCGCTAAATACAATTTCCTTTCCACTTCCATTTCCTCCTTTTCCCCAGGTTTCACTATTCATGAGTATGGGCTAGTTGTGTACTAGTACGCATCAATAACACGGTTGTATTCACTATTCATTGTATTGTCACTATCACGATCCATTCACTTTTCACTGGCGTACTTGACACAACTAGACCGATACTATTCATGTTCGACAATGCATTGTACACTGAACTTAATAATGACGCGCGCTATCGCTAGAGGTATTACGGTCATTTATGCCGCTAAACATTCATGTGCATGCAAGTTATTATGCGTCTTATGATCTTATAAAAATCGCATTAAATCATACATTCAAAATTTAGTAAAATGATACAAAATCAGTAATCAGTAAACTCAGTAGGAAGTTCAACGAAATTAGTTTCAAGTCAAACGGGTTTCGGGTTTGTAATTTACAGTCATTTCATTTTAAGTGTTCGCTGCTGGAAATTCAGTTTCTGAACTGAAAGTCCATTTCGCAACACAGTTTTCACCTTATTGGGATCAAAATTAAGCGACGCTATAGTTGAACAAAATTTAGGTTTATCAGTTAGGTTTCAATCTCACCATATGGATCAATAATATCCATGGTGTACTGGAAGTTATACATTGTACAATAAAGGGGTATACATTTTGTCCCTGTTTGGGACTGCTATATGTTCTGTTGATTTAAAATATAATTTAAATAGTAAACGACAGTGAAAATGAATGAGACCACTTTCAATGGTCAGCTAACAGATTTATATTCACTATGGTATAGGGTTCCGCATCATAACATTTTCTTACAGCAAGGTGAAAGTATTACAAAACGAGAATCGACAGCCAGTGCTGCTCTGGACTGTAGTCCAGAGCCGCACTCCGAACCAGTTTCGGTCACCTTTTTAGTATAGAAACAGATTAAAACTCTTATGGAGTTCTATGTTGTCGAGCCGGCTTCGATATGAGCCCTCGAACGCAACATTCCGATTTGTAACTAATTTACTGTGATTTTTACAAGGTTCAGGTACGGGAAAATTTCAGTTTTAACGGGTCTAAATGGGAAAGACCTATCACGTCATTAAAGACCGTATTTTCCAGCCAAATCATAACACAACGTTCGTTATCACTCGGGCCATCCTATGTGATTAGTTTCTGTCAATTTAATGGGGGTTTTCAATTCGGGTTTTGCATCGAACACTTGTATTATATTGGTTCGCACGAAAAGTATATATGAAATTGATTGGTAATTGAATTGAATAGGTAATATTAGCATGAAGCAAGCATTATACTTGCCTGACGACGTATCGATGACGGTTCGACAGCGGCAACGGCGCGATCGCGACACAAGCGCGGCACGGCAACTCGACTTGGCTCGAGCTCAAGTTCTCGGCAGCGACTGCTTGGTTGCTGGAGTCTTGATCTGAAGGTCGGCCGCTCGAGCTTCAGAAGAGGTGAGCGCAGCGACGGGTGGCCGAAACTTGGAGGTTGGAGATGCAGTCGACGGAGGCGGTAATCTAGGGGATGTTCGATTGTGGAGTTGGGTTAGGAGAGCTTGGGTGGTATGGTGGTGGTCACGGGGTTGCAGTGGGGAAGGGGAGATAGTGTAGGAGGTCGTGGTGGTGGTCACGACGATGGCAGGGAGGGGCCGGCGGTGTCGAGGAGGAGGGTGATGAAGGTGAGGTCGACGGTGCAGGTTGGCCGGCAGCGGTGGAGTTCGACGTTGGTGTGGTGGTGTCGGGAGGAGGCTGGCGGCGGCGGCGCGGCGAGCTCGGGTGGGCAGTGGAGGTGAGTGAAGGTTCGAGGTGCTTGGGTTTGTGTTGGCGAGGTGCGGTAAGGTTGACGGAGCTTGTAGGGAGAGCCTGACGATGGTGGTTGCGATGGTGGATGGCCGGAGCTTGCAGGCGGTGGTCACCGGAGTTGCAGAGAAGCTCGGTTGCGGTTGATGTGTCACGGCTGTGAATGGAGGAAGAAGTGGGGAGGAGTGGTGGTGTTGCGGCGATGTTGGAAGAAGTTGCAGGGAGGTGATAGGGTCGTCGACAGTGATGGGTGCGTCGGGTTTCAGGTGAGGTGGGGAGGGACTCGGGGTTTTGGAGAGAGGGGAGAGGTGAGGGTGATGCCGGCGGTGGTGGCGAGCGCGGGCGTGGGCGTGGGCGTGGGTATGGTTCGAGAGAGAAGGGGAGAGTGGAAGAGAGAGATGGAGAGGATGTGAGGGGGAGAGAGAGAGAGAGAAATAACGTGAGGAATGAATAGAAATTTAAGGAAGAGAGAGAGAGAGAAAGGTAACGTGAGTGAGGAGAGAGAAAACGTGATTATAATAATTAAAAATTTTAAAGGAGAGAGGATTAACGGGAATTAGAATTGAATAGGTTTTTAATGAAATTTATATTTGGGTAAGATTTGGGTTTAAATGAGGGTATAAAATTTTGAATTTTGAAAGGAGGGGAGAAGGTATATAATTTGAATATAGTTTATTGTTCTAAAATAAGGCCTTGGGTTATTGGGCTTGGGCTCAAGAATTCTGAAGGAAAAGTGTGGGATTTAAATATAGACTTGGGCTTAGGGTTGGGTTCATAGGCAAGCAACAATAATTAGAAAATAATCTAAAATGTAAGATGGGTAAAAAATATTTTATTTGAATACAGGTATTGGCATAGATGAAGACCGGGTACTACATCATACCACCCTTACAAAAAATTTCGTCCTCGAAATTAAAGAGACGAAAAGAAAATGGCGATACAAAAACGGTTACTCGAAATGATGTGGGAATCGTGAACGGATATCCTCCTCACGCTCCCAGGTAGATTCTCCCGGTGAACGGCTGCCCCAAGACACTCGGACTTACGGAATGACCTTATTCTTCAGCATTTTCTCTCTACAGTCGAGTATGGTAGTAGGCTGCTCCACATAAGTCAAATCGGCACCCAAGGTCAATTCAGAATGATCGAGAACATGATTGTCGTCTCGAACGTAGCGCCACAACTGTGACACATGAAATGTGTTGTGTACGCCCACTAACGAAGGGGGTAAGGCAAGCCGGTAAGCTACTTCTCCGACCCGTTCCAAAACTTCGAATGGTCCGATGAATCGGGGACTGAGTTTCCCGCGACTTCCAAACCTGATAACACCGTGGGTAGGAGAAATCTTCAGAAACACATGATCTCCAACTTCGAATTCTAGTGCTCTCCTGCTGACATTCGCCCAACTCTTCTGTCGGTTCTGAGCCGTCTTAATGCACTGTCTGATCATCTGAACCTTGTCTACCGTCTGAACAATAAGTTCGGGGCCCAATAGTCTTCGCTCACCCACGTCATCCCAACAAACAGGAGATCGACATTTACGTCCGTACAGTGCTTCGAATGGGGCTATCTGGATGCTCGCTTGGAAACCGTTGTTATAAGAAAACTCTACTAGATGGAGGTGATCCTCCCAAGAACCTTGAAAGTCAAGCATGCACGCCCTCAATATGTCCTCGAGTGTCTGAATAGTACGCTCGGACTGTCCGTCCGTCTGTGAATGGTAAGCCATGCTGAACTTAAGATGTGTACCCAGACTCTCCTGTAAGCTCTTCCAAAAGTGCGAAATGAATCTAGTGTCCCAATATGATACTATACTTACCGGAACCCCGTGTAGTCGCACTACCTCTTGCATGTATTTCTCCGCAAGCGACTCTGTCAATTGTCCCACCCGGAAGGGTATAAAGTGTGCTGCTTTCGTAAGACGGTCGACGATAACCCAAACGGCGTTGTTGCCTCGTAGACTCCGCGGTAAAGCAGTCAAAAAATCCATAGTGATGTGCTCCCATTTCTATTCTGGTATTGGAAGTGGTTGCAACAGTCCAGCCGTTCTCTGGTGTTCAGCCTTTACTTGCCGACATACTAAGCACTTGGATACAAACCGTGCAATCTCTCGCTTCATCCCATTCCACCAATAATGCTGCCTCGGATCTCGATGCATCTTCGTGCCTCCCGGATGTATAGAATAAGCTGAACTGTATGCCTCAGCTAGTACTTCTTCTCTAACATCTCCCTTGGGAACGCAGAGTCTGCTACCGAATCTCAAAGAACCGTCTCGATGTATAAGTAAGTATGTCCTCAGCCCGGCTTCCACTTGCTCTCTGAAGTTCTGCAGTCGAAGATCGTCAGCTTGCGCAGCCTTAATACGATCTACAAGAGAAGACTGCACCTGTAACTGCCAAAACTGCTTGATTGCACTCGGTGTAACAATCTCTAGTTCGAGCTTTTGAAAATCCTCAATGATGCTCCTCTTCCTGGTCAACGTCATGACCGCTGTCTTGCGACTGAGGGCGTCGGGTACGACATTTACTTTTCCCGGATGATACTGGAAGTCCAAGTTGTAAGTCCAAGTTCTAGCCATCGGCGTTGTCTCATATTCAGTTCTCTTTGAGTGAACACGTTGTTTCCCCCAATCAGAGCAAAGCTCTGTTTTGAATTTCAAAATTCAAAAATTGAAGCAATGCTTCAGATTCTGCGCGCTGCGTGCCGCGCGCTGCACGCCACGTGTCAAACGCGGACACGCTAGCGCCTTCTGCATAGAGCAAGGCACCAAATCTAAATATCTCAAATCCACATGCAACCATATCAAACCGCGATTCGTTCGCAAACACGACACACGAAGTGTGGAGTGGAAAGAGGAAAAGGTCCCACCGGGCGTGCCAGAATCTGTTTACCGTCGGATACTGGGAAGACGAACGTCTTGTCTGAATCTGGGGGCAGATGCTAATTGGTGTTATCCGTCCATCTCTACGAAGATGCCAAGTTGATTTATGGCACCACGTATCGGAGGTTTAAACGGATGCGGCCGATGTAGCAGACTTCGTCAGATTCCCCCTCATTCGAGGGTTTTTTTTATTGTGGGGACGCTCTTCCCTGCAGGCGCAAGCCCCTGCAGTTAATTACGCTACCGCATCGCGGTAACAACTTTCTCCTTCTCCAGATGGTCACTTCGTGTCGTGCATGTTTGTTTTATTTGTGATTGCCCGTGGATTGTATACGAAGACTAATTTATGTTGTCGCCCGTAGGACGTGGATTAGTCCAAATCCGTATCTTCTTAGATTTGGGTTTGGGGTTGTGTTTAAGGATACGTTAGTCTCATTTTAGACTAAGATCAATTTAAACGTTTGTTAAGAATATGTTAGTCTAATTTTACACTAAGATCAACTTAACGAGATCGTTTAGATCCAATAAAAGAGCATTTGGACTCTATTGTTTAGTTTAAAGACATTGCGGTCGATTACCAGTTTAAGGACATGGTGGTCCAAGGTTAAGGACATCATAGTCCATGGGCTTAAAGGGACCCCACAGTCCGAGGTTAAGGATATCGTAGTCCATGGGTTTAAGGACCCCACCGTCCAGGTTAAGGACATCATAGTCTATGGGTTTAAGGACCCCACAGTCCAGGTTAAGGACATCGTAGTCCATGAGTTTAAGGACCCCACAGTCCGTAGTTTAAAGACATCATAGTCTATGGAATGTATGGCTGTCGGGACCCGTCACCTCTCTGAAGACGTTGAAGGATTACAACGACAAATATCAGAGGAGTTCAGAGATGTACCCTTGAACCAATTTTGGTTGGGAGATCTATAGTCCAATTTGGGACTAAAGTCTGTTAAAAGGTTTATGAGCATATGGGCTCAGTTGATATGAGTTGAGGACTTACGGCCAATTTTGGGCTAAGTCCAATTAAAATGTTTAACATTTTATTGTTCTGGCTATTGAGCCTTTATTTGGGCTTGGCCCTTTTAATAATGCTAAGCATTGGGTTCTGACATCTTTTGTCTTGTATCGAATGCATAGCATTCATCAGAACAATGTGTGTTCTGACAGTGCGCCACGTATCGCGTCAGGCGCTTTACGCCAATCAAAGAGCGCATTGCGCTTCTGTCAGGTAGCGCACACGAAAAGGATACGTGTCGCGCTTAGCGCTAAGCGCCAGTTTATTAGCGCATTGCGCTTTCAATTTATGAGCGTGTTGCGCTAGTTTAGTGGCGCACCAGTGAGTGACACGTGGCGCGCTTGGCACTGAGCGCCAGCCCATGAGCGCAGTGCGCTGTTTCAGAAGCGCAAAGTGCAAGTTGTTTCTGCGGTGGACACGTGGCATGTTTTGGCGCTGAGCGCCGGTCCAAGGAGCGCAAAGGCGCAGTTCATGAGTGCAAGGCACTTTTCAGTAGCGCAGAGCGCACTTGATCAAATTTATGATCAGAGAACAAATTTATGTTCTTTTTAAAGGAGGCTTTGCCTCAGAATTCAAGAACAACAGTTCTTATTATTTTTTTTGAAAGGGGTTGCCTTTGTAGATCAATGATCTATGTGAAGAATATGTTCTTCTTTATTATTTGATTAGATCTTTTGATCTCTTTTATGAAAGACCTCGGTCTTTTTCTTAGATCCCTGATCTTTTTAGAAAATGGTTCTTCTTTTTACGAGATGGTTTTATCTCTATTATTCAAGAACATAGTTTTTTTTACCTTGAAAATGAAGAAAAAATCTTCTTTTTTCTAAGAGCTTGCTCTTTTTTGCAGAGGGTTTTTCTCTCTCTTTTCTTCTCTGTATCCTGTATCTTTTAGACTTGAAGTCTAGGGTCCTTTATATAGGGCCAAATGATTTGTTAAATCAGTTTTAAGAGATCTTTCTCTGATTGATTTGGGAATATTTCCCACTGTTGGATCTTTGATCCTAAGGCTTCTGTTTTACAGAAGATAATCTTCTTGTTTCAATAAAATTGAAAAATCTTTCCATAACAGAATTTTAGTTCTGATTAATTAATAATTTATTATTAGTAGATCTTTTGATCTGACGGTGGGGGAATTTTTAATTCCAGCGCTGGCGCACCTTGCGCTAGCGTGCCTACGTTCGACACGTGGTGCGCAGCGCAACTGCACTAGCGCACCTGGCTCTAGCACGTCTGTGTTTGACTTTTTAGTTTTGAATTTTAAAACAGAGTTTTGCTCTGATTGGGGATGCACTGCCTAGGGCGCAGCGCACCTGGCGCTAGCGCGTCTGTGTTTAACACGTGGCGCTCAGCGCGCAGAACGCTGATTCTGAAGCATTGCTTCAATTTAAATTTTGAATTTTGAAACAGAGCTTTGCTCTGATTGGGGGAAACAATAGTTTTATTAAGTATATGGTATTTAAATGTAAATTCTTGTTTTCTCGTATTCTAAGATTTCAATGTTATCGTGTTAGGTTGTGTGTAAGTGTGTGAGGAGGTAGGTCGTTACCTCGTGATTCACTAAGGTATAGCAAGGTTAATGGGATTGAATGTGAAATCGAAACATTGTGGTATTTATGTGAAAAAATACGATAAATTGAGAAAGCTATCATTTCATATGATGAAACTTGTTCAAATTGTTTGATTAGTGTTTAGTAATCAACTTAAAGATGTTTAATTATGATTGCATTAGTGAGAAGTGAAATTTATAGAAAACAGAATCGGAAATCGGATTTGTTCCGATTCCGTCGGGTTTTGTAATTTCGTATTTTTTTTAGAATAGAAGAGAGATAGAAAAGGGACTTACGGGTTTTTGATTATACAATGGAGTGAGGGGGAACTAAAGGGATTGTCGATGCGTTGCGTCGTCGCCGGTATTTCCTAAAAACGTCGTTGGAATTTCGTCGGAGCTTCGCCGCGAGCTTGTTTTCAAAGTACACAACTCTTGGAAAATTTTGAGAGAGTGAGCTTAGAATTTTGGGATGAGAGGGTAGAGGGTAGGGGGTATATTTATAGGGTAGGATATGGGTAAGGTAGGTGAAGGGTTTTAAATAAAAAAAATGTGAGAAAATCATTAAAAATTATAGTAATTGGGGTATATTTAAGTTTCAGGAACCGATCCATTAATTTGGAGTATACAGGGGGTAGGGGAGACGAAGAGCCCCAACTTTCATGTTGGGGACTCAGCCGGTTCACCGGCCGACTCGGCCGATCCCGGCCGAGTCGGGACGTCGGGAGGTGGGGAGTCGTCAGATGAAGGCTCTGGTATATTTAGATTTTCGGGTGAAGTTCAAGTTTTGGAAGTTATGGTGTGTGGACTGTTAGGCTTCCAAGGAATTTAAAATAAAATAAATATTAAAAATAATGTGAGGCATGGGATTTGAACTTTGGTGGCTTGGTTCAGCAGTGCAAGGTATTACCAATGAGCTACAAGCTCCTTCTTGTAATTATTTGTGTGAAATAATTACTTAAAGTGGTAACAACAACATTAAATACCCAAGTATACTTCAAATTTAAATCAATTTTATGTATACAAAAATTGGAGTTGTTACATTAGCAAGCATAGCCAGCGGATGATAGAGTGAGCATCTTGTCTTGGCTTCTTTGAGGGGTAGTGATGGCTTAGGAAGCAGGTTCAGATCTGCTACCTAAGACTTTTCAACTTCATGAGCCGTGAGGGTCCCATGAAGACTTTTCTCCCTACGAGTCGTAAGGATCTCGTAGATGTCTTTTCTCCTTAGGAGTCGTGAGTATTCCTAAGTGTGTTTTCCCTTATAAGTCGTAAGGATCTTATAAGAGAGTTTTCTTCCTTACGAATCGAGAGGACCCGTAAGTGTTTAATGAGATTGATGTTATCCGCATTTCACGGCGTCATTGGGTGACGTATTTCCGAGGAGGGGTCATGCAGATGACGTATTTCCGCGATGGGGTCATGTAGATGACGTATTTCCGAAACTAAGTCATGTAGATGACGTATTTCCGAGACGGGGTCATGCAGATGACGTATTTCCGAACGGGGTCATGCAGATGACGTATTTCCGAACGGGGTCATGTGGATGACGTCTTTCCGAGACGGGGTCATGTGGATGACGTGTTTCCAAGACGGGGTCATGTGGATGCCGTATTTCCGCGACGGAGTCATGTGGATGACGTATTTCCGTGGCGGGGTTGTTTCCCCCAATCAGAGCAAAGCTCTGTTTGAATTTCAAAAATTCAAAAATTGAAGCAACGCTTCAAATCCCGTGCGTTGCGCGCAACGCGGCAGGTGTCAGAAGTTGATACGTTAGCGCAGCACCTAAGGCAGTACGCCCAATCAGAGCAAGGCTCTATTTAAAACAAAAATTAAAGGAAGTAACGCTTCAGTTGCGCAAGCGCTGCGCCGCGCGACACGTGTCACCGCAGTTGCGCGAGCGCTGCGCCGCGCGACACGGGTCAGCGCAGTTGCGCGAGCGCTGTTGCGTTGTGCTGTGCGCCGCGCGACAAGTGTCAGCGCAGTTGCGCTGCGCTGTGCGCCGCGCGACACGTGTCAGCGCAGTTGCGCTGTGCGCCGTGCGACACATGTCAAGCGCTGGTGCGTTTGCGCCAAACAGAACTAAAATTCCAGTAAGATCTTTTCTGTTCTTGTTAAAACAAGAAGATTGTCTTCTGTAAAACAGAAGCCCTTGGATCAAAAATCCAACGGTGGGGAAAATTCCCCAAATCACTCAGAGAAGGATCTCTTTAACAAATTTAACAAATTAATGGGCACTATATAAAGGCCCCTAGACCCCAATTCAAAGACAACAGAGAGAAAACAAAAAACTTAGAAACAAAGAGAACTCTGAAGAATTGTGAGAAGAACTCAAGAAAAGAAAAAAAAGGTAAAAACCTTTATAATAAAGAAGAATTTCTTCTGAATAGATCATTGATCTAAGAACAAGATCAATGATCTTCAATAAAAAAATATATAATAATAACAGTGCCTTGCACTTTTTTATGAACCATTGGTTCTGGAATCTTAAAGATTCTTCTCTTAAATCCAAAATTGGATTAAGTTATTAAAACAATGCCCTGCACTTGCAAAACTGCACTGTTGCGCTCCTGGGTTGGCGCAAACCACCAGGGAGCGCTACGTGTCAGCTCCAAGACCACTTGCGCTGTGCGCTTTTAAAATAGAGCATTGCTCTTTAAAGTTGGCGCAACTCACCAGAGCGCGCCACGTGTCAGTAGCGCAACAGCGCAGCGCACTGCGCTGTTGCGCTTGCGCTCACCAGAGTATGACACGTGTCACCACGACAAGCGCTTGCGCTCAATAATTGGCGCAAAGCGCCTGACAAACCACTGTCAAGTAATTAATGCACTGCATTATTTACAGAAGGGCCAAGCCCAATTAAAAAAGGCCTAACAGGCCAAATTAAATGCAATGCATTATTTTAAAGAAGGGCAGAGCCCAAACAGATGCTCTGCATCATTTATAAAGGGACAGAGCCCAAATCAGAAAGGCCTAGCAGGCCAAAATAAAATGCAGTGCATTATCAAACAGGGGCAAAGCCCTAGCACAGGCCTAATAGGCCAAAGATAAAAACGTTGAATATTCTCAACTGGACTTAGCCCAATCATGGCCGTAAGTCCTCAAATTAAATTGACTGAGCAAGACTGCTCTCCTAAATCAATTTACATCCGGTTCAAGGGTACATCTCTGAACTCCTCTGACCCTTATTGTTGTAATCCTTCAACGACGTCAGAGAGGTGACGAGTCCCGACAACCACACATCGATACGGACTGCGGGGTCCTTAAACTCGTGGACCGAAACGTCCTTAAACTAATATTCGTCCTAAAATGGGAACGTTGGACCGAAATGTCCTTAAACTAATGTTCGTCCCAAAATGAGAATGATGGACCACCATGTCCCTAAACTGAAAATCGACCGCAACGTCATTAAACTAAACAATAGAGCCAATTGCTCTCTTGTCGGATCCAAACGATCCCGTTAAGTTGATCTTAGTCTGGAAATTAGGCTAACGTATCCTTAACAAAAGTTTAAGTTGATCTTAGTCTTAAATAGGGCCAACGTATCCTTAAACTAAAACACCAAACCCAAATCTAAGTAAATACGGATTTGGACTAATCCACGTCCTACGGGCGACGGCATCACTTAGTCTCCGTATACAATCCACGGGCATCCACAAACAAAACAAACACACACGACACGAAGTGAAATTCTGGAGAAGGAGAAAGTGGTTACCGCGATGCGGTAGTGTAATTAACTGCAGGGGCTTGCGCCTGCAGGGAAGAGCATCCCCACAATAAAAAAAAAACCTCAAGCGAGGGGGAATCTGACGAAGTCTGCTACATCGGCCGCATCCGTCTAAACCTCCGATACACGGTGCCATAAATCAACTTGACATCTTCGGAGAGGTAGACGGATAAAACCAAATAGCATCTGCCCCGAATCTCAGGCAAGACAGTCCATGTCTTGGCCACCATTCGGAGGGGAACAGATTCTGGCACGCCCGGTGGGACCTTTTCCTCTTTCCACTCCACACTTCGTGTGTCGTCTTCACGAACGAATTGCGGTTTGTTAATGGTTGCTTTTGGGTTTCAAGTTACTAAGATTTGGACTTTTGCCTGGCACAGAAATCAAGCATCAATGGCATCCAACTGCTCAAGCTGCTCGAAATGCAAGTGCAACAGACGCTCTGCCTCACCTGGAGGTGTAGCCTATGGGCCTCAAGCGGCCTCCATCCTTGCCATGCCAGTGGAACAGGTAACTCAGGCCACCACCGGTCTGTTTTTCGGGACCATGCTCCCTCCTGCAAGCTTTACCATGCCAATGCCCGCACCGGAAGCGAACAAGAAGTCGGTCTTCGATCGGCTCACTGCTGCAACGACCCCCTCCAACGGGTCGTCCAATATCAAACCGGCAGCCTCTATCTTTGCCAGGTTGAACCAGAATCCTGATGGGCCCGCCAAGAAGCCCATGAACCCTGAAGTGGCCGTCCCGAGGAAGATAGCCACCTCTGCTCCTGAAGTCATCAAGGCGGCTTCTCCTGTTAAAGAGTCGGTCTTTTCAAGGCTGCCCGTTCCGGTTCCTGCTCCTACTCGAGGGTCTGTCTTTGACAGACTGAACATCGCCACTCAAAAGACAACATCAGTCTTTAAAAGGCTGGCACCAGCAGCGCCTCATTCGGACAGGGGGCAAGACGAAGCTGCCCCTATCGCCGAACCAGTCCCAACGGCTCGTCACGCTCGACGTTGCCACTAGCGCCGAGTAAGGAAGGCCGGGGGCAACTCTCCCTCAGGGCTAACTCCACCGGCTCCGATGGTGGAAGTTAATGCTGCTGTTCCAATTGGGAACAGCTTTGAACCGCTAAGGAGGGTACGCAAGAACTCTTCGACTGCTGCGCTAAAAAGACCTCCTCCACCTGCGGAGAGTGTTACAGATACAAAGCTGGAGCAGCCCCCTCAACGACTGTCCTCCAAAATTTATAAGGTCTGGCGGAGGATTCAAGACTCGGTAATAGACCAAGATCACTCTCACCGGCAGAAAAGGGTGAAAGTGCAGGAAGAAAAGAACCGTCCTGACAAACAGCAAAGGACAACAACAGCTAGGGTGCCCGCTGCAACGGCCCCTTCAACTTCAACGGCTCATAAGAGAAGGAGGCCGGAGAAAATTCCCACGCCCGCGGCAAATGTCAAAGGCGGCGAGCCTAAACGCCCTAAGTCCGAGGGCATTGTAGTCCATACTGTATACATGGTATCGGGAAAGGAGGACAGCCGTGCATCTACAGGTCATAGACCGCTTACACGGTCAGTGACCAAAGCTCAGGAGCAACAGCAAAAGCTTCAGGAAATGATGAATGCGATGGCCGCACTCACTGGGCCAAAAGAAAGCTCTGAAGTGTCCTCGGATCAACGCCAGGAGCAAGAAACTGACGCTGAATTCCTTCGTCGGATATTGGAGAAGAAGGATAAAGAGGCTGCTGAACAAGCAGCCAACATAAAGTGAATGGCCCTCCTGTTCCAGGACATGGTGGGAATGATGATCCAGCAAGATCCTCCTGCTGAAGATCCTCCAATCGTCCTTGAAGACGACAGGGGAGAAACGTCAAATCCTCCACCGGCTCTGTCAACAGCCAAAGAGGAGACAATCTCCAAAGCTGACTTGGATGAATATATAGCTCATCAGATCCGGGTTCATCATGCGACTAAGGCAGCCGGTCAGGTCGTAGAAACAGGACGACCATATCCGAGCTGGTACGATCAGATAAAGTACCCGCCGGGCTATACAATACCCAAATTCCATGTATATAAGGGGACGAGCAATCCCCACCAGCATGTCGTCCAGTTCAGGGCGCTTTGCGGCAACACCGGCGGTGATGATAAATTGTTGCTTCACCAGTTCGTCGGCAGCTTGTCAGATACCGCGTTCGAGTGGTACTCTGAGCTCCCAAACGACTCTATCAAGACATTTGCGGAGATGGAACTGCTGTTTACCCAGCGTTTCGCAAGCGCCAGCGAACGTACCCCGATGACGGCATTGATTAATGCCAGGGTGAAGCCAGGCGAGACATGGGTCCAATACGCGATACGGTGGCGGAACTTATGGTCAAAATGCGAGCAACCCATTGAAGAAGCGCCAGCAGTGGGTATGTTTGTGGGAACCCTCGATCCGCAGGCGATGTTCTTCAAGCCGACTACCTTCCAAGCCCTGATCGACAAGCTAGCTCAAATGGACCAGATGGGCCATAGACCTCCCCCTCCAAAGCCGGACTCTAGAAATGAAAAGGGGAAGGGAAAAGCAATTGTTGTCGCTAATGCTCAACAACAGCCGGGCAACTTGAAACCGGCTGTCCGTCAAAATAATATGCGTCCGCACGTACCCCTTGAGGAGAGGCTAGGACGTCCTTACTCGTTTCCCCGAGATAAAACGAGAAGATTATTCGAGCTGGCGTTGCGCAACCGACTCATAAACCTGCCGGATCCAAGAAGTCCGTCGCAGCCAAACGACGTCCATGATCCTAATTACTGTCCCTATCACCGAGTACTGGGTCATCCGATCGAAGATTGCTACGTCTTCAAAAATTGGATTGAAGACCAGTACCAACAGGGCAAGTTCGCGTTGTCCGACAGATGGAAGGTGAATCCGCCGCAACCTCACACCTCTAAAAGGATGAATACGCCGGGTCAACGTGCTCTCTCGTTGAAGAAGCTCCATGGGAGGTCGTGCTATCAGCCAAAACAAAAAGGATGCTGATCGATCTTCAAACATGCCCAGCGATCAGGTGGAAAAACCCGTTGGAACCTCAGATCATTGAAGGGATGTTGAAGCCGCGCCCAACTCCAAAGAGCGATAGTGGTGGCCCAAGCACTCATACCCAGCCGTCGAAATCTTCAAAGAAGAAGAAAAAGAGATCCAAAAAGCCCGTGAAGCCTGGCGACAAGCGCACGGACTTTCAAAGACAGATTGACGCGCTGGAGGAATATAACCAGAAAGCACGGACTCCCATCACACTTCAAGAGTTCCTCAACCACGTCTTTCAAGAGGAAGATGAGGGGGAGAGTTCGTCGGATGAATCTGAGGAATACGTGGCGAGCTGTCATATGATTTCCCATTCATTTACAGACGATGAGGAAACTCCTTGCGCTGAAAAGCTGGGGACAGATCCTAAACCGGAAATTCTGGGGCCATCGGATGAAACAATTGACGCATTCCTCAATGAAGCTCTGTTGAAAAGTAGAGCTGATCGGGAACGCGAGACGGCCATATTTGAAAGGGCCAAATGACAGCGACTTGACGAAAGAGTTGAGACACTCCCGCTGGAGCAAAATACATCCACCGCGGATAAAAGCAAATTCAAGACGAGGAAAAGGTTTGCTAAGGCCATATCAATGGGCATGAAACTACCATCCTCTGAAGGAAGCATTACTGGTGAAGCAGAAATGCACCCCTCCTACTGCTTGTATCATCGGAAGATTTCGCACCCCACCGAAGAGTGCAAAGCTTTCAATAAATGGTGGCAGGGGTATGTCGCTCACCGGCAACATCTTAAACGGGAGAAGCGCAAAACTCGTCGGGAGCGGAAAAGTACGACCGAGGAGCTTAACGACACTACCCGCGATTGTCGCATGGTTAACGCCGGGGGATCGCAAGTTCTCATATTCGGGAGCGACTCTGATGAAGAAATGGCTCTTAGCCCCCTCTTCAAAGAGTCCACCTCGGCAAAAGAGGAAGAGCCAAAGGTCTGCGAAAATATCCGGCTGCGTAATCGGACGCTGCCCGAAAAGAATCTTGGACCCTCAAACAAAAAAGATAAAGGGAAAGAAAAGGTCTCTGAGGACATCGCCCTGGATGACCAAGTTGTGGAAGAGCTAACTGCCAAGGACACGCCAAAGAAAAATAAGGTGGATTACAACGTCTTAGCGCATCTGAGAAAGCTACCCTCGCAGCTTAGCATTCTTGACGCCCTTTTACTTTCAAAAGAGGCGAGAGATTCGTTAATCAAGTCACTACAGGAGCTGGAGCAATTCCAAGCTTTCCTAGCCGAAAAAAAGATGAAGGATGAATTGGAGGAGGTGCACACGGCCGATGTCACTTTTGGAGATGAAGACCTTCTCCTTGGGACGTGCGAACACATTCGCCCCCTCTATATCTCAGGATACTGCCACGATATAAAGATAGGCAAAATCCTGGTCGACAATGGATCCTCCGTTAATCTCCTCAATGTGCGGGGGTTAAAAGAAATCTGCATGAGCGTCCAGCACCTTACTCGGGATAAGATCACCATCTCCGGGTTCGACTCCCAATCATCAAGAACTCTTGGATCTATGATACTGACGTTACGCTTTGGGCTACTCGTCACGGACATTAAATTCCACGTCATAGACGCCAAGACATGCTACAATGCTCTGCTCGGCCGACCATGGTTACACGAGTACAACATCATCCCTTCTACACAGCATCAGTGTATGAAATATTTTAAGGATGGTCTCGAGTATACCGTAACGGGAGAACTGAACCCATTCTCCGTGAACGAAGTCCGCAAATATGAAGATGCCAAATACTTCTTACCGGATTTCGAAGACACGGAGAGATGCCACAAGCTAGAGAACAAAACTAATGCCACCATCCCTGTCTTCGGCAGTGATACCGAGGAGGAAGAGGAGATAGTTTATTCGGGTCCACCCCAATACAACAAGCCGGGACCATCCGCTCCTACGTTGATCTTTGGTAGTGACTCAGAAGATGAGGTCCATGCTGTATTCTCTGCTCGGCCTTTAATACAAACGTCCGTTGATGAAGAGCGGAGTCTACAAGTCGCCATTTTTCCACTTAAACACTATAAAGAACTGGATGCACTTGATATCTACAGTATAGAGGAGCTGCGGACGTTCTATGTCCCTCCCAGGCGAAAAGGAGAAAAGGCAATTCTATTCTACCGCTCTGAAGAAACCAAAGTGGAGAAAGAAACCTGGCACGGTATGGATCCTACGCTTGACAGGCTTCGGCCCATCCGTCTGCCCAGATATTATACAGAAGGCTTGAAGAGGTTGCTGAAGCGCCAGGGGATATCCTTCAAACAGACCGCTCGAAAAGCCAAATGCTATGACAGGGTCTGGAACGTTCCCGGGACTCAGCACAAGTTGCCTAATGGGAGAATGGAAACAATCGGGCTTGGTAACATTCGGTCCAAGAAACGAGAGCTACTCCGTGACTGCTACGTCGTGCACGACTTCGATGAAGAAGCGGATGCTCAATGGGAGGACGCTAATCCTGAACCAGTAAAAGTTCCTGATGCAAAAGTGTCCAGTCCGTCGTTCGAAGAGCAAATGGACAAGCTTATAAGGGAAGCTGGTCAAAAAGTCCGAGACGATCATAACCGCGAAATGGCCATCTACGAGAAAGCTAAAATGCAACGCCTCCTCCAACAGACTGTGAAAGATGAAAATGCCGCTCCCTGTCAACCTGTTATAAAAAAGGCTCGATGCAGAGGCAGAAATAAGTCGAGAGGCGAAAAAGGCGCTCAACAGCAACAAAGCAGGACTAAGAAGCCACGCAAGTGGGAATCGAGCGGTCCAGATTTGTCCCTTGTAAAGAAGATGAGTCAAGCATATTCTTTTCCTCGGGACAAGACGAAGAAGATACTTGACCGAGCTATAAAATACCAGATGCTTACACTGCCGGAGTCTAAACTCCCTGAACAAGCAGGCAAAGCCTCACACCCAAACTATTGCTCTTATCACCAAGTAATAGGGCATCCTCTCGAAGACTGCTTCACCTTCAAGAACTGGGTCGAAGATCAGTATCAGCTCGGCAAGTTCGCTTTATCTGACAGTTGGAGGGTAACGCCGCCACAGAAGCACGAGCCTAAAGCCATGAGGGTAGAACCAAATACACATCGGTCTTGGAAGCGAGATCGTACTTGTCATATGATAACAATATCAAAAGAAGAGCCCGAGAATATCGATGACCTTCCCTGGTGCTTCGAAAACAGCGACGATGAGGTGATCTCAGAATTTCCACCAGCACCGAAAGAGCTGGAGGATGGAATATATACCACCGCAGATAACCTCAAGAAAATTGAGTTGGGGACGGCGAACGACCCGCGACCGACATTCGTCAGCGAGCTGCTATCTGAAGAAAGGATGGCTGCGTTAAAAGATGTGCTTGTGCAGCATAAAGATTGCTTCGCATGGAACTATTCCGAAATGCCGGGACTAGATCCGAAAATTGTTGTGCACAAATTGGCGATATCTCCGGACGTCAAGCCGGTCAAACAAGCACCGAGAAGAATGCGGCTCGAACTTGAGATGAGCATCAACGCGGAGGTCAAGAAGCTGATCGACTCCGGCTTTATCCAGGAGGTTCAATATCCTGAATGGATCACCAACATCGTCCCGTGATGAAGAAAAATGGGACAGTGCGCATATGCGTGGATTTCCGGGATCTCAATAAAGCTTGCCCGAAAGACGATTTCCCAGTGCCAGTCACTGAGCTGATGATAGACAATACGTCCACTCATGAGGTTTTCTCCTTCATGGACGGCTCATCAGGGTATAATCAGATAAAGATGCATCCCGAAGACCAGAGGCATACCGTCTTCAGGACCCCTTTGGGTATATTCTACTACAAGGTGATGCCCTTCGGTTTAAAGAATGCCGGTGCCACCTATCAGAGGGCCATGAAGAAGATCTTTGATGACCTTATACACGAAATCGTCGAATGCTATATCGACGATCTCGTGGTTAAAAGCAAATCATACGAGGAACATCTCGAGCATCTGAAGACTGTATTTCAACGCCTTCGACAATACAACTTGAAGATGAACCCTCTCAAGTGTGCATTCGGAGTTTCCTCGGGCAAATTCCTGGGATTCATCGTCTGACACCGAGGTATTGAGATAGATCCATCAAAGATTAAGGCGATCATGGAAATGCCCCCGCCAAGAACTCTCAAACAGCTGCGGTCTCTCCAAGGGAAGCTCGCGTATATCCGGCGATTTATAGCCAACCTGTCAGGCAAGTGTCGCCCTTACAGTAACCTGATGAAGAAGGGAACCCCTTTCGTTTGGGATCACAAATGTCAGAGCGCGCTGGACGAAATCAAGCAGTACCTGCAGAATCCGCCAGTGTTGGCTGCTCCGGTCAAGGGAAAGCCTCTCATTCTATATACAACCGCCCTCGAAGGTTCCTTAGGCGCATTATGGGCACAAGAGAACGACCAAGGGAAAGAAAGAGCTCTTTATTACTTAAGTCGAGTTCTCCTGGGGGCAGAAAGCAACTACTCCCCCATCGAAAAACACTGCCTGGCGTTGATCTTCGCGATAACAAAGCTCAGGCACTACACGTTGGCGCATGAAGTCCGTCTCATTTCGAAGGTGGACCCCCTTAAATATTTAATGTCGAAGGCCATATTGACAGGGAGACTCGCTAAATGGGCCTTGCTCTTAATGGAGTTTTCAATAACCTACCAGCCTCTCAAGGCAGTGAAAGGCCAGGCCATCGCCGACTTCCTCGCTGAACACCCGATACCTGCCGATTCTCCTTTGAATTGCGAGCTGCCGGACGAACATGCGTTTGATGCGATCAACGGTAGTGATACCCGATGGGAACTCTATTTCGACGGAGCATCTTCCATGAAGAAGCGCAAACAAAGCATCCCTATAATCAAATCGGGGGTGGGTCTCATCTTCGTAACTCCACAAGGAGGGATAATGCGCTTTGCTTTCTCCTTAACAGAGCCGAGGACAAACAATGAAGCCGAATACGAAGCTTTGATAGCAGGCGTTGAGATCGCCATCGACATGGGAATTGAAAACCTCCTCATATACGGAGATTCCCAACTGGTCGTTAGTCAAGTAAACGGCGACTACCAGATATGCAAGCCAGAACTGGTGAAGCACGGCGAAAAGGTGCAACAACTGTTGACCCAAATTCCTTCCTACATTTTGGAAAATATACCGTGTGCAGAAAATAGCAAGGCGGACGCGTTGGCCAAGCTCGCTAAAGAACTGGCCGGCGAAAACCTCGTTGACGTAAGAATCGTGGTACAAAGCCGTCGGGTGCTCGCCCCAGCGGAAATATCTCCGGAATCACCCAAAGAGAAGGGAGCGACTGAGCAAATGGCTATGCAAATAAAAGACCGGGAAAAGGCCGAGGATTGGAGGGAAGTCTTTATAGACTACTTCAAATACCGTCGAACGCCCGAAGATGCGTCCTCAAGACATCAGCTTATGAAACGAGCTCTGTCTTTCGCCTTCGTCAATGATACTCTGTACAAGAGGTCGTTTGATTCTCTGTGGTTGATATGTCTGGATCCTGAAGAGGCAAAAAGAGTCGTTCAGGAAGTTCACGACGGACTCTGCGGTTCTCACCAAGCAGGCCCAAAGATGAAGTTGAAGATCAAACGGATGGGCTACTACTGGCCCATGATGATTCAGGACTGCCTTGAATATGCGAAGCAATGCCACTCTTGCCAAATCCATGGGGATTTCATCCACCAGCATCCAAATCCACTCCATCCAACGGTGGCTAGCTGGCCATCCGAAATCTGGGGAACTGACATAGTTGGCCCAATCGAACCAGCATCGTCCAGGGGACATCGTTTCATCCTGGCGACGACTGACTACTTCTCTAAATGGGCAGAAGCAGTACCGTTAAGAGAAGTGAAGACGGAGAATATCCTCCATTTCTTCAATACGCACGTCATATATCGGTTTGGAACTCCGCGACGAATCATCTCCGATAACGGGCCAGCTTACAGAAGCCACAAGATCAGTCGCTTCGCGCAGCAGCATAATATAAACTGGAGATATTCCTCAGTTTATAATCCACGAGCTAATGGTCTAGCCGAGGCCTTCAACAAGACCTTGACAAAGATCATGAAGAAGACTGTCCCGAAATAAGAAGGATTGGCATAAGAGACTGCAAGAGGCTCTCTGGGCATATCGAACTACGTTCAAGACGGCCACAAACACAACGCCGTACGCGTTGGTATTCGGTACAGAAGCAGTACTCCCCCTCGAGATAGAGTTACCCTCTTTACGAGTGGCAGTCCACTACGAGCTAACGGATGAAGAAAATGCTCACCTTCGGCTTGAGGAGCTTGATGCCCTTGATGAAACACGGCTCATAGCGCAACAAAATCTGGAGGCCTATAAAGAAAAGATGACGTGCTCATATGAAAGATTGACTAGGCCGAGAACATTCCGCCAAGGCGAACTCATGCTAGTGGTCAAAAGGCCTATGATCCCCAGTCGCGCCAAGCGGGGAAAATTCGAGCCAAACTATGAAGGCCCGTACATAATAGACAAGGTCTACCATGGTAGAGCCTATCTACTCATGGATATGCACGGTGAAAGGCCTTTCAGGCCAATAAACGGCCGCTTCCTAAAAAAATTCAGGCCAATAAACGGCCGCTTCCTAAAAAAATACTACGCTTAATGAGCCATAGCCTAGGTCAATGATAGATGACGACTATGTCCGCTCGCTATCTTCCTAAGCCCAAACTCTATAAGTAGTAGCCGGCCTTCTTCAACACCGGACCGAAACGTCCTTAAACTAATGCCGGACCGAAACGTCCTTAAACTAATGACGGACCGAAACGTCCTTACACTAATGACGGACCAATATGTCCTAAAACTAGTCGTTGACCGAGATGTCGATAAACTACGGTGGATTGAAACATCACAAAGTCGATATAAAAAAATAATTAAAAAATAAATAAATAAATAAATAAACGGTATGTCCATAAGCAAAATGGGCACGGATGAAAACCCGAAAGGGCTCCGTGAGTAAAAACAGCAGGGCTACCGGCGAGTGTTTGTGAAAACCCGAAAGGGCGCAACCTCGTTAAAAGACACTTACAGGGTCCTCTCGACCTTGTAAGGAGAAACCACCTGCGTGAGATCCTTACGACTCACAAGGGAGCAACACACTTAGGGATCCCCACGATTCCTAAAGAGAAAATACACTTGCGAGATCCTCACGACTCATAAGGAGAACTCTCTTATGGGACCCTCATGGCTCATAAGATTTGAAAGTCTTAAGTTACAGAGACCTAAACCTGTACTTAAACAACCTCCACAACCTTCGATATTGCCCTACAAGTGGTTCAATACTGACCCTTGTATACAATCCACGGGCGCGAATAAACATTTCCTTAACCAAGTCCCATCCGTGACTGGGGATATGTTCGCATGGTGAACAACCCTTGTAGGTCCTCTCGATTTACAAGGAGAAAACCCTATTGTAGGATCCTTACGACTTACAGAGGAACATACATTTAGGAATCCTCACGATTCCTAAAGAGAAAATACACCTACAAGATCCTCACGACTTGTAGGGAGAAATACCTTTGTGGGACCTTTACGGCTCATGAAGTCAAAAGCCTTAGTCGACAGGACCTTAACCCTGTTCGCTAAGCCATCTTTGTTCGACATCGACAGAGGCAAATGATGATTCGCTCCTGGCAACATCCCAGTTATAGCGGTGCTGATACCGAAATCGGTGTCTAATTTCAGGTTTACGGCGAAAAGCCAGTAGGCCGCGCATGCATACGAAATAGCCGAAATGATGGGGCAACTTGCAATAAAAAAATAGCAGCAAGTAAAAACGTATGCGCACAAAATAGCCGAAATGATTGGGCAACTCGCAATAAAAAGCAGCGAGTAAAAATAAAAACAAACAGCCGAAATGATCGGGCACCGCGAAAAATTACCGAAATGATTGGGCAATCGCGACCTTCGCGATATAAAAGCTGAAATGATAGAGCATCGCGGAAATAAAGCAATAATAAAAATTATGATGAAACTTTTGCCCTAGAGTTGAGATCACATCGATCCCTGTATACAATCTAAGGGCACAAACAAAGAGAGAACTATACCTTCCCAACAGTCTCCGTCAGAAAGTGAAGCCAAATCTCGACGGTTCACCAACAGCCTAGAGACAACCGTGACATTCGTCTCGATACAGCATACGCAGTACCAGCAAACGAAGCGAAGATCAAATTCCTAGCTTCACGGTTTTGACGGTAATTTATATAAAACCTGAAAGACCGCCACAGATCAGTTCAATCCCCAGGGAAACCAGTGTCCCTGGCAAATACCTCAATTCAAGGAAACTAGCGTCCTTGATGAGAGCCTCCTGATTCTCGTCGGCCCGCAGAGAAACCAGTGTCTCCGCAGGAATACTCCGATTCGTTTCAACCCCGAAGAAATCAGTGTCTTTGGCAAAATCCTTCGACTCAGGGAAACCAGTGTCCTTGACAAGAACATCCTGATTCGCGTCGACCCGCAGAGAAACTAGCGTCTTTGCAGGAATACATCGATTCGTTTCAACCCCAGGGAAACCAGTGTCCCTGGCAAATACCTCAATTCAGGGAAACTAGCGTCCTTGATGAGAGCCTCCTGATTCACGTCGGCCCGCAGAAAAACTAGTGTCTCCGCAGGAATACTCCGATTCGTTTCAACCCCGAAGAAAGCAGTGTCTTCGGCAAAATCCTTCGACTCTGGGAAACTAACGTCCTTGATGAGAGCCTCCTGATTCGCGTCAGCCCGCAGAGAAACCAGTGTCTCCGCAGGAATACTCCGATTCGTTTCAACCCCGAAGAAACTAGTGTCTTCGGCAAAATCCTTTGACTCAGGGAAACCAGTGTCCTTGACGAAAACATCCTGATTCGCGTCGACCCGCAGAGAAACTAGCGTCTTTGCAGGAATACATCGATTCGTTTGAACCCCAGGGAAACCAGTGTCCCTGGCAAATACCTCAATTCAGGGAAATTAGCGTCCTTGATGAGAGCCTC
This sequence comes from Agapanthus africanus, assembly GCA_030015575.1. Classification (NCBI taxonomy): domain Eukaryota; kingdom Viridiplantae; phylum Streptophyta; class Magnoliopsida; order Asparagales; family Amaryllidaceae; genus Agapanthus; species Agapanthus africanus. The sequence continues at coordinate 104,309,124 of JASDDO010000019.1, forward strand.
CTGATTCGCGTCGGCCCGCAGAGAAACCAGTGTCTCCGCAGGAATACTCCGATTCGTTTCAACCCCGAAGAATCCTTCGACTCAGGGAAACCGGTGTCCTTGACGAGAACATCTTGATTCGCGTCGACCCGCAAAGAAACTAGCGTCTTTGCAGGAATACATCAATTCGTTTCAACCCCAGGGAAACCGGTGTCCCTGGCAAATGACTCAATTCAAGGAAACTAGCGTCCTTGATGAGAGCCTCCTGATTCGCGTCGGCCCGCAGAGAAACCAGTGTCTCCGCAGGAATACCCCGATTCGTTTCATCCCCAAGGAAACTAGCGTCCTCGGCAAAATACTTCGACTCAAGGAAACCAGTGTCCTTGACGAGAACATCCTGATTCGGGTCGACCCGCAGAGAAACTAGCGTCTTTGCAGGAATACATCGATTCGTTTCAACCCCAGGGAAACCAGTGTCCCTGGCAAACTCCTCGATTCAGGGAAACTAGCATCCTTGATGAGAGCCTCCTGATTCGCGTCAGCCCACAGAGAAACCAGTGTCTCCGCGAGAACTTCCCGATTCGTCTCAACTTGCAAGATAAAGCCTTAGGCAACAGGGATTAAAGAACTTGTTTCCTGAGCACTGGGACCCTGCAAGTCGGTCTAAAACGGTCTCTTGCATACTATTCACGGGTCTCACTCTCCAAAGTCGAATCTCGACAAGGAGAGAAACAACCGCTTACGGGTCGGGAAAATTCTCTTATAGGATCCTTACGACTTATAAGAGAAAACGCACTTAGGAATCCTCACGATTCCTAAGGAGAAAATCCACCTACGAGATCCTCTCGATCCGTAGGGAGAAAAATCTCTATGAGACCCTCACGGCTCATAGAGTTGAAAAGTCTTAGGCAGCAGATCTGAACCTGCGGCCTAAGCCATCGCTATTTCTTGAAGAAACTAAGACGCTTACTCTATTATCTGTCAACCTTGTTTATTAAGACAGTATGCTGATAATAAGAGAAAGGGAGAAAGCAAAAGAGCATACATGACATTGCAAAAAAAAATGTGTATCTTTATTTATTAATTCAATCAAGTACAAGGTGAATCGTACAAAAGAATAAAGAATGGATACATCTTATTCGAAAAAGAAAATTTTTTACAATTATATAGATACAAAGGTGGCTACTGGGAAGGAAGCGTCTTAAATAGCCCTATCAGTTGTTCGCGCACTTCCTTCCATGCCTTTTCCTGATCGGCCATCATCGCCAGTTCCGCCTCCACTTGAGCCCGCTGCTGCAAGAAAGTTGCAAGCTGCTCTCCGGCGGCCTGCTGAGCTGCTTCACGGCCTTGGGAGTCACGCTCGGCGGCATCAAGCTTCCGCTTCAGGTTTAGTCAATTGGAGATGCGCTCCAGAAGGCCCTCGAAGATAGCCTTCACCTGGGCAGCGTTCGCCTCAACCTCAGTGCGCAGACAAGCCGTCTCGTTCGAGGTCTCTTGGCATTCCTTCAGCCTTAAAGCCGCTTCTTGTTCTAGGTGACGGATGTAGGAAGCGCTTTGCTCGATCCACGCTGCTCTTTGATTGCTTACGGCTAAGGTCTCAGGAGCAGAGCGCACGAACTCCGACTGATGCAAGCAGACCTCGATTTCCCTGCAGTGATTGACCCAAAGCTCGACGACGCCTCCATCATGAAAATTCACAAGCGCCGCCAACATTGGGTTAACCTCCACAGCGAAATCTGCAGCAGCTGGGAGATCGTCTGCGTCAAGCTCCTCGACGTATCCGCTCAGCATGCCCAAGCTCATTACAGCCCCCTTTGAAGACGGACGCCTAAGGAAGGGGCCTGCTGGCATTATAACACGAGACTTAAAGGGCGCCGGGATCGGAACGACGGCTAAAAAAAAAATAAAATACGATTAGATGACGGTTCAAGAAATAAAAAAAAAGTCATCAATGCGACAGTTTACTATACCAGCTGTAGCAGGCAGCAAGGCCGGGAGGGCCGATGGTGTGACCAATCTTTCATCTCCTCCTTTAATTTGTAGCACTGCAATCAGGACAAAAAGAGTCAGAAATAATTCCATTACTAGAAAAAGGAGGAAAGACATCAATTGGAAACTATACTCACCAACGCCACCAGAGGAAGAGGCGAGTTCAGATGGGAAGGAGAAGTGTGGGTGCAACACCTGATAGAGATGATCAAAAAGCGCTCCTGAAAAGACGCAATAGTACGACATTAGTACACAAATTATGCGGCTGAAAGATAAAACTAATGGGTTGCAAATCCCTACCTTCCAACATTTGCGATGGTACAAGGGAAGGTTGAGAGGTGACCACCGCCAAGGCAGTAGTCGACGGTGCTCCCCCGAGCAATGGAGCATCGGCACTGGCCGCACCTGCGTTAAAAACAAGGATAAACCTGTCAGGAAAGATTGCAAGATAAAGAAAAAAGGACAGTAATCCGAAATTTACCTGATGAGCCGCCAGCCGAGACGGAGGCGTCTCCCTCCTCCATCGACATAAGTCCACCACCCGTGGCCTCATCACCAGACTCTACGGAGGCCGTCGTCGTGCTCGCGAGGCCAGGAGACGGCAGAGGACCGTAGGCGGGGAGAGCAATGATCGGAGCATTGCCAGACTCTTGAGAAAGAGCGGCCGGCTCGTCTTCAGGAATCATGCCCACCTCACCCGCTACTCCCTCGGGCTCAGCAGTCACGGCCGTCTTGTCCACCGTTGCCACAGGGTCATCGGTCTCAGGCGCTCCATCCGCTGCTGCCTCGGGCTCGGCATCGGCCACCTTCTCAGGCATAGTGGACGTGACCGTTTCGTCAGCCACTAGCTCGGGCCCGGCAATCCCGGCTGTGTCGTCCGCCGTCGGCTCGGGTTCGACCAATACCTCCTCCACTGTCCCCTTAGGCTCGACGGTTTTCGCCTCCCCTTCGGTTGGACTTGGTCCTACAGGACGAGATATATAAGAACCGATACGTTTACAATTCTTGCAACAAAATCTTGAAAGACACACTACCTGAGGTGGACTGATCGTTGGTCTCCTGAGCTGCACGCAACGCCCGCCTATGAGCAGTGGACAGGGCGACTGGAGACTCTTCCGAAAGAGTAGCAGCATGAGGGACGGTGCTTGGGCCAGCTCCCACGGCCAATGCAGCCCTGCGCGCCTTCGCCTCGCGCCTTAGCCGCTTTCTCTCCTCCTGAGCCGTTGAGACAGACCTCTTCAAAGCCTCCTTCATTGAGACGTCCTCGTCTGTGAACAGAGATGCCTCTAAATCCTTCAAGGCATCCCTCGTCGACTTGTCAAGTTGAGGCTCTCGCGGCAGCCCCGAGGAGACTAGGACTTCAGTAGCGGGCCCGGGGAAAGTCCCCGCATCAGCTGGCGCGGCCCCTGCAAATAGACAAAGGAAGAAGGTTAGGTCAGCCATCAGAAAATAGGACACAAAAAAAAACTTGATAAGGTGAGACGTACCAACGCCCATTAAAGCGTGCTTATTTTCTTCCTCCTGGAAGGTTTTCAAAGATGCAGCGATGGCTTCTTCGGTAGTGACACCTATTAAAGAATGGGGAAAGTATCAGTCATAGTTAATGATAAAAAATGTGATAAAATGATGAAGAATGCAGCTAATGATTACCTGCTCGAGCGAGTTTGTCCAACCACGCTTCGAGTCTGGCTGACCGCTCAGAAGCCGCAATGGCGGTCGCCAGATCGGTGTCTGCTGGATCTACCGAGAAGCCCTTATTGCTGCCGTACTCGCTTATACCTTCGGTAAGAGGGGCCTCAGGCTCTAAACCAAGGACAGCATCAAGAGAGAGGAGCGACTTCTTCTTCCTCTTCTGCCCGCCAGCCCTGGGTGCACCCGAGATCGACTTGCGCTTCGCAGGCACCTTAGGGCGGCAGGTCCCGATATCTGCGCCCACGCCGGACTCCAGCGAAACCACATTTACCGTCTCCACTGGAGCACGGGGCGCTGGTGGCGCATCCACGGTATCATGGAGCGGCAATCCGCGCAGAGGGCTCAGCATGCGCGGTGGCACAACTCCGGCATCTTTTAGCGGAGGAATGACCGGAGTCCTTGGCTTCAAGGGAACCTTGCGATCGCCGCCGGGGGGCGCACCCTTGCGGTCAACCAACATGCGCTTCTCCATATGGATAACCGGACCCATTGCGTGGGCGTACCAAGCCACGTACGCGTTGAGGACTTTGGGGACGCAGCTCGGCTCGCTGATGAAGAAATAAGAGCCCGTGTTAAGCCGCATGAAATGGTGCATCGCACTCTTTATCCCCTCCCGGCTGGCCATGGGCTCTTCCAAAAAGGCTTCCAGCGGGATCCCCTGGTGATAGCTGTATTGTTGGGCGAACCGGTGAGGGTTATACCTTATGAAAAGCGCCATCTCATTCTGCCTGAACACCAGGTAGCCCGGCCGAATATAGTAGAGGTGGAGGATCTCTCGGGCTTTCAATATGGAGGCCCCGTCCTTAAAATCATCGCGCAGCGGCACCACCGACTTAGTGGTTTCTGAACCTATGGTTATGACTTTGTCCAAAAAAGAAACCTTCGCTCCGACCAGGTGTGGACGAAGGAGTAGCCCCCTAGCCTCTCGCGGAGACGCAACCACGATCGAGGCGCCGACCAGCCGCATGACTCTTGGGAGTCTGCACTTTTCAAAAAACGGAGGGATCTTGTGAACGCTGAACACCCCATGCACGTGCATTTCCATCCAAGAGGTGAAGTAGTGCATCGGGAAATTATCAGGCTGCACCCCAGGTTCATTAGCGTCCGCCGCCACGCTAAGTCCATTATAGAGGTGAGCCAACCCGGCAATTCCTATTGTTAACTGCAGGCCAGCCACCATCCGATGTGCTGGGTAGAAAACGGATGGCCGCATGTGGCGCGGGTGCATGGGGAGCGCAAAGCTGCACAGCCACAATCCCAGGAACCCTACAAAAAAGGTCTCTTCATCCATGCCCGAGACAGCGATCTCCGACAACGGCGTGATGGCGGCGCTGGGGAGATAAAAGTCCTTTTGATCGCCCTTCGATGTTGGTCGACGGTCCAGGCCGAAACCGAAAGGGTCGTCAGGCTTGGCGAACTTCTCGCTCTGTTCCGATAGAAACTCCGGTCGAATGAAGCGGGCAATAAAATCTGCGAAACTGACTCCCCGGGTGCCCGATTCCAGATAGAGCCCTTCATAGATCTCCAGCACCTTCACCAAGCCCGGAAACTGGTGCTGAATAGCGTTCTCCGGCGTCAGATCAAACACCAACGGCTTGGTGGCAAAGACGTATTCATCAGGAGGAAGCGGCTCCTCGTAATGCTCCCCCCTCATCGGCGGACCCGAGATTTCAGCAAACTCCTCCAAAGAGATAGAGACTTCCCTGTCCGTCATCAGGAAGGTGTGGGTAGGGATATTCCATTGTTCAATAAAAGCCTTAACCCACCACGCTGGAGGAGAGGAATACTCAAAGAGCGAGACATAGATGGCCGAATACAAACCAATCTTCATCAGATGAGTCCTCTTCGCTGATAAGATATACCGGGCCCACTGCAAATATCCGGCGGGCGGTCGCGAGATCAATCCAATGTTATAGGCCTGTCCCCAAGGGCGTGCTTCACCCTGACAGATTCGCCTCCCTAAAATGTCTATTGCCGGCGGCGGCTGCACGGGAATAGCACCAATCGCGGGTTGGAGGAGGTCATCCGAATTCCAATTTTTAACCTCCACGACATAGTTCACCGGGGGTTCATCCGCATAAGGGAGCGAAGATATGGGCTCAGACGGCGTGGCGGAACCGAAACTTCGGCAACCTTGGATGATCTCATTATACCACCTACCCCACAGGTGAAGGCTCTTATGCTCGGGGTCATGATCCTTGATGAGAGTGAGCACTACTCGGTCCACTGGTGCCTGGGGAAATCCTCCCTCCGAGCGAACAAACGGGAAAGACAAATCAGTAGACATGTTCACTGCAAGGGGACAAAAATCAACCGTCAGTATCGTAATTCCAACGCCTGGCATTTTAAAATTTATACCACACTGCAATGCAGTGGGTAGGGGACCCACAAAATCTGGATGACAGTGCATCAGTTAATAAGACAGCCCCATCAATGGATGAGACTGTCAATTAATCCCCAAGAGAATATTCTCATTAATAATAAAAATCCCTAGAGACAAGGAGAAAATCTCCTCTTTCAGAGCAAAGCCCTGTCACAGAGTGACACTTGTCAAAATCTGGTCTCAGGGGAATAAAATTCCTTAAAAGAGCCTAGCTCTGTGATAATGATGAAAAAATCTATTAAAAGAAAAAATTTCTTTAAACTCCTAAAGATTAAAAAAAAATTGGGATCCTAAAGATCCATGAAAACTCTTAGGAGTTCTTCATTTTCAGATCAAAAAGATCTACATTTGATCCATGAGTAAAGCTCTGTTCATGGGTTAAAACCCATGAAACAAGATCTCTGTAGATCTATAGACTTTTGAGAGCAAGGCTCTGTTGATAAAACCGTAGAAAGGTTTCTTTAGATCAAAGATCTATAAGAGCAAGGCTCTGTTAATGTCATGCCCCGCTTCCCAAAATACGGAATACGAGGGGTTGACAAGGCCAGCCATGCTCCTACGGTCAAGGATACGTCCTGCCGTAGTCACACTTCGGCTTCTAGCTTTACATGGTAATCAGTAAATAATGCACAGGCAATGAGAAATGCAGTAACTGAAACGAAACAATAATAAGAACCGACCTGATAGGAAACGAAAGGGTATAACTCTGGATGGCTAATCAAGATATCCGTGATGTACGTCTAGTCCTAGTCCAGGCTAAATCCTCTCCTCACACTGAGCATGCATACTCAGGTCGTCAGAGCGACACAATAGCAATATAATATATAAATCCAAGTGACAACTCTAACAGTGATAATAAATATATATACAGTAAACTAATGACGGTATAGGTATGAACATGCGGTAATCAATACAGTGGAATAGTAAAAGCAGTAAGATAATATGCCAAGTATGTCAACACAGTAAGCATGTATATCGATGCTATCATCCCTATCAGTCTCTAAGTCTCATTATACAAGTCACTAAGCCTATCGTCATCCAAGTGTGAGAGTCAACCACTCGCGAGTGTCCTCCACCCAAGGGTAGGACCCAAGGGCAAGTGACCACGAGCCCAACATGTAACTCACGGTAATAATCATGTACCCTGTAAATCTCCATATATCTCCATATATATAAGCCGGCAAGGGACTCCCGAGATTCTTTTGAACTCACACTCAAACTACCCCACACCCCGTGGTGTACATCAAACGCTAACCATAACCTCAAATACCAATCGGTCTGTGACAAGTCTGCGCGAGAACTGGAGGCAGGACCTCCATCAAGCACGTCCCGACTAATACCTAAGATAAATGGCAGTGTCTGGTGCCTTATCTGTGACACTCGTGCAAAAGCTTCCATAAGTGTCCCATACCACTTATAGTCACACGTACACGCGTTCCACAGACGTCGACAATGCAATAGAATAATAAGGTTTACTGATTGTGTGCAAGTACGTGTCACTTTCACTTATTCACTTATACACGCACACTAACGTACTTGCCACAATCATCACTAATACCTAACACCGGGTAATGCACATTATCACTAAGTTATCAATGCAGTGACATATGTATGATATGATGCGTAAACAGTATGTAAAGCACGATTAGGATGTCATGACTCAGTAATCTACCACTTGCAATATTTATCATAAATCAAATGTGTACAGTTTAGCGAAACAATAAATGGGGAATAAATAGTATGATTGATTATCTAACCAGCGAATTTGGTTTCACGGCAATCGGGTTTCAGGATCATTAGTTATGGCCATTTCATTTTAAGCGTTCACGGCTGGAAATCCGGTTTCAGAATCGGAAGTCCGTTTCGCAACGCATTTTAATCCCAGTTGGGATCAGAATTTAGCGATGCTACATTTGAATGAAATCTAGGGTTTCCAGTAAGGTTTTCAACGCAATATACGGATCTTCAATCGTGTCTGTACGTCAGGAGATATACACTATTCAATACTAGTATGTCAATTCTGATTCTGTTGGGACTGTTATACATCCGCATCTATTAAATTACATATTAAATAACAAACGATAACGAAACAGGATGAAACCACTTGTGTTGTCTAGATAATGGATTTACCTTTAATAAACAGCGGAGTTCCGCAACCTACGGGTTAAGGAAACAGTGTGGTACCCATTACGGGACAGCACACAGTAAACAGAGTCGCTCTGTACTGCAGTCCAGAGTCGCACTCCGATCCAAATATTGTCACATTTTAAGTACAGAAACAATTATAAATTTACATAGGGTTATAGTTCGTCAAGTTGGCTTCGATTTAAGCCCTCGAACGCATCATTCCAGTGTGTATATAATTTATGGCGATTTTAACGGTTTTCAGGTACAAGAAAATTCCAGTTTTACGAGTAAACTTGGGGGTAGTCGTTTTAGTCGTTAACGGTCATATTTTCCAGCGAAACTTGTACAAGGTATTCATCACTACAAGGGCCAATATAAACAATCCAGTTCCATCAAATTAGATAAGTATTTTCCTTGGGATCATGCATCGAACAGGTATGACGTTTAATTTTATCGGGGATTGCAGATTCATAACTTGTACCTTTGAATTTGTAACACGAGTAAATTAGCATGTAAGCAAGTAAAATACTTGTCTGGAGACGCACGACAGTGGCATGGAAACACAGCAAGATTTGGCCTCGGCTCGATCTTGGCGCGGCCTCGGGGCTTGGACTAGGCTAGGAGCTCGAGTATGGGCAGCGAAGGTTGGCTGGAGGTGAAGCATGTAGTTGCTGCGGGGTTGTGAGGAGCTGGTAGGGTGTCATTGGAGGTGGTGGTCGACGATGTGGTGATGAATGGCGGCGACGACTTAGTGGAGTGTTGAGCGTGAAAGGAGAGAAGGAGAGAGGGAGAGATGCAGAGAGAGAGAGAGAGAGAGATCGAGACAGAGAGAGAACAGAGAGAGAGATTGAGAAAGAGAGAGAGAGAGGGTGATATAGAGAGAGATGGAGAGAGAGAGTGAGGAGGAGAGAGATCAGAGAGAGAGAGTGAGGAGGAGAGAGATCAGAGAGATAGAGAGAAAACAGAGAGAGATAGAGTGATGATGGCGACGGTGATGATGATGATGATGCTAAGGGTGAGGATGAAGGGGTGTCGACTGAGGCGGTTCAAGCTCGCCGGCGTCGAGGGTAGGTAGCCGAGCTCGGGTGTGCAGGGGGTTTGGTGTGCAGGGGATTTGTGTGCAGGGGATGCTCGGTTGATGGAGGGTGGAGTCATAGAGGGCGAGGGAGGGTGAATGAGGGGTCGCCGAGGGGTTGTCGAGGGGTTGTCGCCGTCGGAGGGGTCGAGCGTAGTTGGGTGCTCGTTGGGGTTAATGGGTTTTCGAGAGAGAGAGATGAGGAATTTTTGGAAAACGAGAGGGGAGCGAGGTGTGAGGGAGATAAGGGAGACGAGAGGAGCGCGTCGCGGGTGTAACGTCGCAAGAGCGGGGGCGTGGGCGTGGGCGCGAGGCGCGGCGGAGAAGGCGGATCGCACGTTGAAGGAGGTGAGCGGGAAAAATATCCATTGGGGGAGAAGAAGGGTTCGAAGCGGGTCGGGTCGGCGCGGGTCACGGGCCGAAGGGAGTTGGGCTGGGCTGAGAAGTTTTTATTAATTAAATTCTTTTTGTTTTCGTGGGCTGAGGGTTTAAGCTGGGGCCGGCTTAGGGATTAATAAAATGGGGAAATAAAATGCTGGGCTTAAAGAAATAAAATGGGGTAAATGGGCTGGGGGTCTTATTCAAGAAAAGGGTGTTGGGCTGAGGGAATTTATATGGTGGTTTGGATGATATAGGTTAAAGAAAAATGTGATTAATGTGGACTTAGGTTTAGGATAATAATTAGAACTAGGGTTTAAGATTAGAATATAAAACAACTAGAGTTAGAAAACTAGAAATATAGTAATATAGGAAAATATTTTGATGAAGAATAAATCTATAGTTTGGGTTTGGGCTAAAAAAGTTCTAAAATAAATTAATAATTATAAATAAAATAAATAATAAAAACAAACTGTATAAGTTAAAGAGAGATACGTTTTATTGGTATAAAAAGGGCTGCGTGTTACATCATACCACCCTTATAAAAATTTCGTCCTCGAAATTTAAAATGAACGATAAGTTATGCAAACATAGGCGAAAGTTATTATATTGCAAACTAACACAATGCTTTACTTGAAATAGGCAGATGAGGAAATTTGAAGGTTTATATATGTAATAACAACATACAAAAGGATGGTCTAAATAAGTATGAGACAGGAACAACTATGAGAGCAAACTACATAGATTTACGGGAATATAAATAACAACAATAACGAACAATATTATTCGAGGCGTACTCGATAAAATCGAAATTCAACTATGTGCACGTATAAGTATATCAAAGGTAGTACGGCAGAAAATAAGTATAAGGCACAATCATTTATATTAGTAAACATAGGCACAATACCCGAAAAATAAAAGAACGACAATAAAGTAGTGAGAGGTTAGTCGGTAGGTTAAAACATTTTAGGATAATGTATCGATCAAATAGTGTTAAAGTAACTTAGAAAACTCATATAGTGAAAATAAGAAACATGGAACAAAAATATGCGCGGTGTAAGGTTGCGCTACTGAAAATGAGAATAACAATAATGTACTTAAAATACATAAAACGGAGTAATCAATAACACGCACTCTTTGATAAATACAAAATAATGAAAACTAAATTTTCGAATAACAATGTCCCTAAATATAGTTAGGGTAACAGGAAAAACACAAAGAGGTATAGGGCTAGCTAGGGTAATGATTACAAGGAAGGGTGGCTCATTCAGAAGGTCGGAGTGTGGCGGCTTTAGGCTGAAGATTAAGGAGATTGGGATCGGGTCAGCACGGGAAGTAAGGGTGAGCAACAAAGGACTACAAGGGAAAAATATGGGAAGGATGACGGTCGGTACGTCATATGAATCAAAAATTTGAAGGGTTAGCGAACTCGGAAGTTTCTCTAAAATTTTCTCCTCCCAGAAGGATCTCAAACGAGGCACAGACGAAGGATGGAGAATGGACTTCAAAAAGATCGGGTGTGGTACTTATTAATCTGAGTGAGGGTCGAATCAGCACAAAGTATAGGTGTGGACAGTAAGGGGTCTCAGAAGGAAAAACGGTAAAGGGAAAATCAAGTATCGAGTGAACCAGTAAACAAAAGATTTGCGAACTCAAAAGATTTATTTCATTCAAGAAAATTCGAAACAAAGCACTCTCGAAAACGAAGGTGGCCCTAAACTATACACAGATTTTATTTGGCCAGGGAAGACAACTTCTAAAAGAAATCCCGTCAGTCGCGGTTGTGGAGATTCAGCAGGTTGCGGTAGGCTCGCGCGCTCAGGTAGGGGCGTTCATTCCCATATCGCCTCGCGGGGATCGCCATTGGGAGTTCTTCCACAGCAGGGTCTTGATCTTCTGGTTCTTCTTCCTCGGCTGGAGCTTCTTCATCGAGGTCTGAGTCCATGTGATTCTCTTCTTCTGGATTCTCTTCCATGGGATTTTCCTCCACTGGATTTTCTTCTATCAGGTCTTTCTCGGGATCTCCCTTTATCGGGTCCTCTTCAGGGTCTCCTTCCTCTTCGTCGGAATCGCCTATCATGTCAAACTCTGGGGCGGCTGCTCCTTCGTCCTCTGAATCGTTGTTTCCGAAATTGACCTGGGGACCGTTGATCTCATCGTCAGAACTCATCAGCGTGCGGTTTAAGGAAACGCATGACTGTGCATCCTCATCCAAGTGCGGCGCTGCTCCAGGGTGGGCCATGGCCTGAAAAGAAAGAGTCATGATCAAACAGTGGAATACCTCAAGAAAATAGCTAAGTGTACGAAGTATAGAAAGATATGCGGTGGCAGGAACTGAAAAATCAAGATTAAAATGCGGTGATAATGAATAGTATGAATAAGGGAAAGGACAAGAGAATGATACATATATTACGATTCAAGTTTTATTGCATTCAACTAAAAGTTCGACGGATACAAGATTTCAAATGAAAGGAAATTTTACAAGAGGGGTGACAACATTACTACTGAAAGTAGAAAACATGAAAAGTTCTTCTTTGATCACTAGACCGCTGCATTCTCGTCACGCGAGTTGAATCCTGGGTTGGGTCCGCCTTATTCTCAAAGTTCGAACTACGCAATAATCATCACTTGGCAGAAGTGGGGAGTATGGACGAGTCTCCTCCTTGTAGCTCTTTCCTTTTTGGGCAATTGTTGATGAGATGTTTGCTGGATCCGCAAATCAGACATTTCCCTTGGGCGCGGCGACAATCCCTCTGAAGATGTCCTGGCCTCTTACAGTACCCACAACATGGGGTCTTCTGCTGCTTCTGCCGTGGGGAAACAAATTGGCGTTTCATCTTCTTCTTTTTTCCTTGTCTAACAGGGATCCCTTTACAATTTGAGACTCCCGTTGGTGCCTGATTCTCCTTCCTTCTTAGTCCTTCAGCTAACAAGTCGTTCGTTCGCTTCTGGGTTTCCTTCAGACCTTGCAGTACACTCAGAATCTCAATGGTCTGATTCTGGGGAGTGGAGATAGAAGATGAGTCGTTGGAAGACATGATCCTGAAACAACAATTTTGAGGATGATATACGGCACAAGCTATAAGAATCAAATATAATATGGATTGGACAAAGATTCAGGAATATCAGATGTGATGAAATTTCATTACAAGTGGAAAATCAACGGTATGACTCTAAGTCACTTAAACAGAGTACGGTAGTGTAACTATGATGTAGTTCTCAATTACGACCCCGTAACTTTTCCAAGTCACCCGAAACCCTAGTGAATGGATAGCATAACACTCAATGTGAATATGGATCAAGGATATCAAGTTTACAATCTAGACTGAGGGATGTCTTAGATTGTCAAGCTCTACATAGAAAACTGCAATCCCAATCGAAGCAAAACCTGGCTCTGATACCAACTAAACCATGTCACGCCCCGCTTCCCAAAATACGGAATACGAGGGGTTAACAAGGCCAGCCATGCTCCTACGGTCAAGGATACGTCCTGCTGTAATCACACTTCGGCTTCTAGCTTTACATGGTAATCAGTAAATAATGCACAGGCAATGAGAAATGCAGTAACTGAAACGAAACAATAATAAGAACCGACCTGATGGGAAACGAAAGGGTATAACTCTGGATGGCTAATCAAGATGTCCGTGATGTACGTCTAGTCCTGGTCCAGGCTAAATCCTCTCCTCACACTGAGCATGCATACTCAGGTCGTCAGAGCGACACAATAGCAATATAATATATAAATCCAAGTGACAACTCTAACAGTGATAATAAATATATATACAGTAAACTGATGACGGTATAGGTATGAACATGCGGTAATCAATACAGTGGAATAGTAAAAGTAGTAAGATAATATGCCAAGTATGTCAACACAGTAAGCATGTATATCGATGCTATCATCCCTATCAGTCTCTAAGTCTCACTGTACAAGTCACTAAGCCTATCGTCAATCCAAGTGTGAGAGTCAACCACTCGCGAGTGTCCTCCACCCAAGGGTAGGACCCAAGGGCAAGGGACCACGGGTCCAACATGTAACTCACGGTAATAATCATGTACCCTGTAAATCTCCATATATCTCCATATATATAAGCCGGCAATGGACTCCCGAGATTCTGTTGAACTCACACTCAAACTACCCCACATTCCGTGGTCTACATCAAACGCTAACCATAACCTCAAATACCAATCGGTCTGTGACAAGTCTGCGCGAGAACTGGAGGCAGGACCTCCATCAAGCACGTCCCGACTAATACCTAAGATAAATGGCAGTGTCTGGTGCCTTATCTGTGACACTCGTACAAAAGCTTCTATAAGTGTCCCATACCACTTATAGTCACACGTACACGCGTTCCACAGACGTCGACAATGCAATAGAATAATAAGGTTCACTGATTGTGTGCAAGTACGTGTCACTTTCACTTATTCACTTATACACGCACACTAACGTACTTGCCACGATCATCACTAATACCTAACACCGGGTAATGCACATTATCACTAAGTTATCAATGCAATGACATATGTATAATATGATGTGTAAACAGTATGTAAAGCACGATTAGGATGTCATGACTCAGTAACCTACCACTTGCAATATTTATCATAAATCAAACGTGTATAGTTTAGCGAAACGATAAATAGGGAATAAATAGTATGATTGATTATCTAACCAGAGAATTTGGTTTCACGGCAATCGGGTTTCAGGATCATTAGTTATGGCCATTTCATTTTAAGCGTTCACGGCTGGAAATCCGGTTTCAGAATCGGAAGTCCGTTTCGCAACGCATTTTAATCCCAGTTGGGATCAGAATTTAGTGATGCTACAGTATAATGAAATCTAGGGTTTCCAGTAAGGTTTTCGAAGCAATAGACGGATCTTCAATCGTGTCTGTACGTCAGGAGATAGACACTATTCAATACTAGTATGTCAATTCTGATTCTGTTGGGACTGTTATACGTCCGCATCTATTAAATTACAGATTAAATAACAAACGATAACGAAACAGGATGAAACCACTTGTGTTGTCTAGATAACAGATTCACCTTTAATAAACAGTGGAGTTCTGCAACCTACGGGTTAAGGAAACAGTGTGGTACCCATTACGGGACAGCACACAGTAAACAGAGTCGCTCTGGACTGCAGTCCAGAGTCGCACTCCGATCCAAATATTGTCACATTTTAAGTACAGAAACAATTAGAAATTTACATAGGGTTATAGTTCGTCGAGTCGGCTTCGATTTAAGCCCTCGAACGCATCATTACAGTGTGTATATAATTTATGGAGATTTTAACGGTTTTCAGGTACAAGAAAATTCCAGTTTTACGAGTAAACTTGGGGGTAGTCGTTTTAGCCGTTAACGGTCATATTTTACAGCGAAACTTGTACAAGGTATTCATCACTACAAGGGCCAATATAAACAATCCAGTTCCGTCAAATTAGATAAGTATTTTCCTTGGGATCATGCATCGAACAGGTATGACGTTTAATTTTATCGGGGATTGCAGATTCATAACTTGTACCTTTGAATTTTTAACACGAGTAAATTAGCATGTAAGCAAGTAAAATACTTGCCTGGAGACGCACGGCAGTGGCATGGAAACACAGCAAGGTTTGGCCTCGGCTCGATCTTGGCGCGGCCTCGGGGCTTGGACTAGGCTAGGAGCTCGAGTATGGGCAGCGAAGGTTGGCTGGAGGTGAAGCATGTGGTTGCTGCGGGGTTGTGAGGAGCTGGTAGGGTGTCATTGGAGGTGGTGGTCGACGATGCGGTGATGAATGGCGGCGACGGCTTAGTGGAGTGTTGAGCGTGAAAAGAGAGAGGGAGAAAGGGAGAGATGCAGAGAGAGAGAAAGAGAGATCGAGACAGAGAGAGAGATTGAGAAAGAGAGAGAGAGAGGGTGATATAGAGAGAGATGGAGAGAGAGAGTGAGGAGGAGAGAGATCAGAGAGAGAGAGTTAGAGAGAGAGATCAGAGAGATAGAGAGAAAACAGAGAGAGATAGAGTGATGATGGCGACGGTGATGATGATGATGATGCTAAGGGTGAGGATGAAGGGGTGTCGACTGAGGCGGTTCAAGCTCGCCGGCGTCGAGGGTAGGTGGCCGAGCTCGGGTGTGCAGGGGGTTTGGTGTGCAGGGGATTTGTGTGCAGGGGATGCTCGGTTGATGGAGGGTGGAGTCGTAGAGGGCGAGGGAGGGTGAATGAGGGGTCGCTGAGGGGTTGTCGAGGGGTTGTCGCCGTCGGAGGGGTCGAGCGTAGTTAGGTGCTCGTTGGGGTTAATGGGTTTTCGAGAGAGAGAGGTGAGGAATTTTTGGAAAACGAGAGGGGAGCGAGGTGTGAGGGAGATAAGGGAGACGAGAGGAGCGCGTCACGGGTGTAACGTCGCAAGAGTGGGGCGTGGGCGTGGGCGCGAGGCGCGGCGGAGAACGCGGATCGCGCGTTGAAGGAGGTGAGCGGGAAAAATATCCGTTGGGGAAGAAGAAGGGTTCGAAGCTGGTCGGGTCGGCGCGGGTCACGGGTCGAAGGGAGTTGGGCTGGGCTGAGAAGTTTTTATTAATTAAATTCTTTTTGTTTTCGTGGGCTGAGGGTTTAAGCTGGGGTCGGCTTAGGGATTAATAAAATGGGGAAATAAAATGCTGGGCTTAAAGAAATAAAATGGGGTAAATAGGCTGGGGTTTTATTCAAGAAAAGGGTGTTGGGCTGAGGGAATTTATATGGTGGTTTGGGTGATATAGGTTAAAGAAAAATGTGATTAATGTGGACTTGGGTTTAGGATAATAATTAGAACTAGGGTTTTAGCTTAGAATATAAAACAACTAGAGTTAGAAAACTAGAAATATAGTAATATAGGAAAATATTTTGATGAAGAATAAATCTATAGTTTGGGTTTGGGCTAAAAATGTTTTAAAATAAATTAATAATTATAAATAAAATAAATAATAAAAACAAACTGTATAAGTTAAAGAGAGATACGTTTTATTGGTATAAAAAGGGCTGGGTGCTACAGTTAATTTAATTTAATTTAATTTAATTTAATTTTACCTAAGATGATTCTAGGTTCTGAACTCTGAAGTTCTTGGGAAGAAACGAGAGCAAGGCTCTAAAATTCTTAAACAAGAGCAAGGCTCTGAAAATTCAAGTTCTTGAAAAATGGTAAAACATTTTCTAAGGACCAAGGGTCCTATTTATAGGCGCCTGCGCCCCTTCAACTCATCCGTTGATCCAACGGCCAAGATCTTACCACTACTGCACTCACGTACGCGCCATGTGAACGCAACGGTGGGGGGGGCATTTGTTTCCCCCAATCAGAGCAAAGCTCTGTTTGAATTTCAAAAATTCAAAAATTGAAGCAACGCTTCAAATCCCGTGCGCTGCGCGCAACGTGCCACGTGTCAGAAGTTGATACGTCAGCGCAGCGCCCAAGACAGCGCGCCCAATCAGAGCAAGGCTCTATTTAAAACAAAAATTAAAGGAAGCAACGTTTCAGTTGCGCAAGCGCTGCGCCGCGTGACACGTGTCGGCGCAGTTGCGCAAACGCTGTTGCGCGAGCGCTGCGCCGCGCGACACGCGTCGGCGCAGTTGCGCCGCGCTGTGCGCCGCGCGACACGTGTCAAGCGCTGGTGCGTTTGCGCCAAACAGAATTAAAATTTCAGTAAGATCTTTTCTGTTCTTGTTAAAACAAGAAGATTGTCTTCTGTAAAACAGAAGCTCTTGGATCAAATATCCAACGGTGGGGAAAATTCCCTAAATCACTCAGAGAATGATCTCTTTAACAAATTTAACAAATTAATGGGCACTATATAAAGGCCCCTAGACCCCAATTCAAAGACAACAGAGAGAAAACAAAAAACTCAAAAACAGAGAGAACTCTGAAGAATTGTGAGAAGAACTCAAGAAAAGAGAAAAGGTAAAAACCTTTATAATAAAGAAGAATTTCTTCTGAATAGATCATAGATCTAAGAACAAGATCAATGATCTTCAATAAAAAAAATATATAATAATAACAGTGCCTTGCACTTTTTTATGAACCATTGGTTCTGGAATCTTAAAGATTCTTCTCTTAAATCCAAAATAAGATTAAGTTATTAAAACAGTGCTCTGCACTTGCAAAACTGCACTGTTGCGCTCCTGGGTTGGCGTAAGCCACCAGGGAGCACCACGTGTCAGCTCCAAGACCACTTGCGCTGTGCGCTTTTAAGATAGAGCATTGCTCTTTAAAGTTGGCACAACTCACCAGAGCGCGCCACGTGTCAGTAGCGCAACAGTGCAGCGCACTGCGCTGTTCCGCTTGCGCTCACCAGAGTATGACACGTGTCACCACGACAAGCGCTTGCGCTCAATAATTGGCGCAAAGCGCATGACAAACCACTGTCAAGTAATTAATGCACTGCATTATTTATAGAAGGGCCAAGCCAAATTAAAAAAGGCCTAACAGGCCAAATTAAATGCAATGCATTATTTTAAAGAAGGGCAGAGCCTAAACAGATGCTCTGCATCATTTATAAAGGGACAGAGCCCAAATCAGAAAGGCCTGGCAGGCCAAAATAAAATGCAGTGCATTATCAAACATGGGCAAACCCCTAACACAGGCCTAATAGGCCAAAAATAAAAACGTTGAATATTCTCAACTGGACTTAGCCCAATCATGGCCGTAAGTCCTCAAATTAAATTGACTGAGCAAGACTGTTCTCCTAAAACAATTTACATCCGGTTCAAGGGTACATCTCTGAACTCCTCTGACCCCTATCGTTGTAATCCTTCAACGACGTCAGAGAGGTGACGAGTCCCGACAACCACACATCGATACGGACTGCGGGGTCCTTAAACTCGTGGACCGAAACGTCCTTAAACTAATATTCGTCCCAAAATGGGAACGTTGGACAGAAATGTCCTTAAACTAATGTTCGTCCCCAAATGGGAATGATGGACCACCATGTCTCTAAACTGGAAATCGACCGCAACGTCATTAAACTAAACAATAGAGCCAATTGCTCTCTTGTCGGATCCAAATGATCTCGTTAAGTTGATTTTAGTCTGGAAATTAGGCTAACGTATCCTTAACAAAAGTTTAAGTTGATCTTAGCCTTAAATAGGGCTAACGTATCCTTAAACTAAAACACCAAACCCAAATCTAAGTAAATAAGGATTTGGACTAATCCACGTCCTACGGGCGACGGCATCACTTAGTCTCCGTATACAATCCACGGGCATCCACAAACAAAACAAACACACACGAACTGAAATTCTGGAGAAGGAGAAAGTGGTTACCGCGATACGGTAACGTAATTAACTGCAGGGGCTTGCGCCTGCAGGGAAGAGCGTCCCCACAATCAAAACCCCCCTCAAGCGAGGGGGAATCTGACGAAGTCTGCTACATCGGCCGCATCCGTCTAAACCTCCGATACACGGTGCCATAAATCAACTTGACATCTTCGGAGAGGTAGACGGATAAAACCAAATAGCATCTGCCCCGAATCTCAGGCAAGACAGTCCATGTCTTGGCCACCATTCGGAGGGGAACAGGGGTCATGTAGATGACGTATTTCCGAGACGTGGTCTGTGGATGACGTATTTCCGTGACGGGATCATATGGATGACGTTGCGTCTGTTGTAATGAGACGGATATTGAAGTGGTCTCCAGGTTGTCTGTGAACCATCGAGATTTGGAGTAAGGGCTTTGCCGTGGCTCCAGGGTTGATTGCAGCGTCTGAATCCTGCTGGAATGGGGAGGAAAGTTGTTGATGATTTCTTGGTTATCCCTGAACCGTTGAGATTTGGCTTCGTTTCGATGAAGCCTAGTGGTAAGGTATGATTCCCTCTTTGTTTGCGTCCCTGGATTGTATACAGGGATTGATGTGATATCACCTGTAGGGCGTAAATTTCATCATTTTTTTTCTTTCCGCGATGCTCTATCATTTCAGCTTTTATATCGCGAAGGTCGCGATTGCCCAATCATTTCGGCTATTTTGCATGCACATATTTTTTTACTTGTTGTTCTTTATTTGCAAGTTGTCTCATCATTTCGGCTATTTCGTATGCATGTGTGGCTTGCTGGCTTTTCGCTGCAAGCTTGGAATTAGACACCGATTTCGGTATCAGCACCACTACTACTAGGATATTACCAGGAGCGAATCATCATTTGACTTTGTCAGTGTCGAACAAAGGTGGCTTAGCAAACATGGTTAAGATCCTGTCGACTAAGGCTTTTGACTTCATGAGCCGTAAGGGTCTCATAAAGGTATTTCTCCTTGCGAGTCGTGAGGATCTCGTAGGTGCGTTTTCTCCTTAGAAATCGTGAGGATTCCTAAGTGCATGGTCTCTTATAAGTCGTAAGGATCTTACAAGAGTATTTTCTCCTTATAAGTCGAGAGAACTTACAAGGGCTGTTCACTGTGTAAACATATCCCTAGTCACGGATGGGGACTTTGTTAGGGAAATGTTTATTCACGCCCGTGGATTGTATACAAGGGTCGGCATTGAGCCGCTTGTAGCCGCTTGTAGGGCAAAATTGGAGGTTGTGGTGGCTGCTTAATAACATGTTCAGATCTCTGTAGCTTAAGACTTTTGAATCATATGAGCCGTGAGGGTCCCATAAGAAGGTTCTCCTTACGAGTCGTGAGGATCTCGCAAGTGTAATTTCTCCTTAGGAATCATGAGGATCCCTAAGTGTGTTGCTCCCTTGTGAGTCGTAAGGATTTCACGCAGGTGCTTTCTCTTTACAAAGTCGAGAGGACCTTGCAAGTGTCTTTTAACGAGATCGCGCCCTTTCGGGTTTTCACAAAACTAGCCGGTAGCCCTGCTGTTTTTGCTCACGGAGCCCTTTCGGGTTTTCATCCGTGCCCTTCTGCTTATGGACATACCGTTTTCTTTTCTCTCTCTCTCTTTTATTCTAACGAGGTTGCGCCCTTTCGGGTTTTCACAAAACTCGCCGGTAGCCCTGCTGTTTTTACTCACGGAGCCCTTTCGGGTTTTCATCCGTGCCCATTTCGCTTATGGACATACCGTTTTTTTTCTTTTTTTTATTCTTTTTTTTATTCTTTTCTCTTTTTTTGTGTCAGTCTTGGGATGCTGCAGTCTACAGTAGTTTATCGACGTCTCAGTCAGCAGCTGGTTTTAGGACATAGCGGTCCATCGTTAGTTTAAGGACGTTTCGGTCCGTCGTTAGTTTTAAGGACGTTTCAGTCCATTGTTAGTTTAAGGACGTCTCGGTCCGTTAGCCGGCTACTACTTATAGAGTTTGGGCTTAGGAAGATAGTGAGCAGATATAGTCGTCGTCATCTATCATTGACCTAGGCCGTGACTCGTCAGGCGTAGTACTTCTTCAGGAAGCGACCGTTTATTGGCCTGAAGGGTCTTTTACCATGCATGTCCATGAGTAGATAGGCCCCACCCTGGTAGACCTTGTCTATGATATACGGGCTTTCATAGTTTGGCTCGAATTTTCTTCGTTAGGCACGATTGGGGATCATAGGTCTTTTGACCACTAGCACGAGTTCGCCTTGGCGGAATGTTCTCGGCCTAGTCAATCTTTCGTATGAGCGTGTCATCTTTGCTTTGTAAGCCTCCAGATTTTGTTGCGCTATGAGCCGGGTTTAATCAAGGGTATCGAGCTCCTCAAGCCGAAGGTGAGCATTCTCTTCGTCCATTAGCTCGTAATGAACTGCCACTCGTAGAGAGGGTAACTCTATTTCGAGGGGGAGTACCGTCTCTGTACCGAATACCAATGCGTACGGAGTTGTGTTCGTGGCCGTTTTGAACGTAGTTCGATACGCCCAGAGAGCTTCATGCAGTCTCTCATGCCAGTCCTTCTTATTTCGAGACACCGTCTTTTTCACGATATTTGTCAAGGTCTTGTTAAAAGCCTCAGCTAAACCATTAGCTCGGGGATTATAGACTGAGGAGTATCTCCATTCTATGTTATGCTGTTGTGTGAAGCGGCTGATCTTGTGGCTTCTATAGGCTGGCCCGTTATCGGAGATAATCCGTCGTGGAGTTCCAAACCGATAAATGACGTGCGTCTTGAAGAAATGGAGGATATTCTCTGTCTTCACTTCCCTCAACGGTACTGCTTCTGCCATTTAGAGGAGTAATCAGTTGTTGCCAAGATGAATCGATGTCCTCTGGATGATACTGGTTCGATGGGGCCGATTATGTCAGTCCCCCACATTTCGAATGGCCAACTAGCCACTGTTAGATGTAGAGGATTTGGATGTTGATGGATAAAGTCCCCGTGAATCTGGCATGAATGGCACTGCTTCACGTATTCGAGACAATCTTAGATCATCGTGGGCCAATAATAACCCATCCGTTTGATCTTCAGCTTCATTTTCAGCCCGGCTTAGTGAGAACCGCAGAGTCCGTCATGAGTTTCTTGGACGACTCGTTTTGCCTCTTTAAGTCCCAGGCATCTTAACCACAGAGAATCAAATGATCTCTTATACAGAATATCATTGACGAAAGCAAAAGACAGAGCTCGTTTCATAAGCTGATGTTTTGAGGACGCAACTTCAGGTGTTCGACGGGATTTGAAATAATCTATAAAGACTTCTCTCCAATCCTTAGCCTTTTCCTGGTCTTTTATTTGTAGAGTCGTTTGCTCGGTCGCTCCTTTTCTTCGGGCGACTCCGGAGATATTTCTGCCGGTGCGAGAACCCGACGGCTTTGCACAACGATCCTCACGTCATCGAGGTTTTCATCAGCCAATTCTTTAGCGAGCTTGGCTAATGCGTCCGCTTTGCTATTTTCCGCACGCGGTATGCTTTCCAAGGTGTAGGAAGGAATTTGGGTCAGCTGTTGCTGCACCCTCTCGCCGTACTTCACCAACTCTGGCTTGCATGTTTGGTAGTCGCCGTTTATTTGACTAACGACCAGCTGGGAGTCTCCGTATATGAGAAGGTTTTCAATTCTCATGTCGATAGCGATCTCGAGACCTGCTATCAAAGGTTCATACTCGGCTTCATTATTTGTCTTCGGCTCTGTTAAGGAGAAAGCAAAGCGCATTATCCCTCCTTGTGGAGTTACGAAGATGAGGCCTACCCCCGATTTGATTATGGGCGTGCATTGTTTGCGCTTCTTCATGGAAGATGCTTCATTGAAGTAGAGTTCCCACCGGGTATCATCCCCGTCGATCGTGTCAAACGTATGTTCGTCTGGCAGTTCGCAATTCAAAGGAGAATCGGCAGGTATTGGATGCTCAGCGAGGAAGTCAGCGATGGCCTGGCCTTTCACTGCTTTAAGAGGCCGATAAGTTATCGAGAATTCCATCAAGAGCAGAGCCCATTTAGCGAGTCGTCCTGTTAATATGGCCTTCGACATCAAGTATTTGAGAGGATCCACTTTTGATATGAGATGGACCTCATGTGCCAATGCATAGTGTCTGAGCTTCGTTATTGCGAAGATCAACGCCAGGCAGTGCTTTTCAATGGGAGAGTAATTGCTTTCTGCTCCCAGGAGAACTCGACTCAGATAGTAGAGGGCTCTCTCCTTCCCTTAGTCGTTCTCTTGTGCCCATAATGCACCTAGGAACCTTCAAGGGCGGTTGTATACAGAATAAGAAGCTTTCCTTTAACGGGAGCGGCCAGTACTGGCGGATTCTGCGGGTATTGCTTGATTTCGTCCAGTGCGCTTTGGTATTTGTGATCCCATACGAACGGGGTTCCCTTCTTCATTAGGTGACTGTAGGGGCATCACTTGCCGGAAAGATTGGCTATGAATCGCCGGATATACGCGAGCTTCCATTAGAGAGACCGCAATTGCTTGAGGGTCCTTGGCGGAGGCATTTCCATAATCGCCCTGATCTTTGATGGATCTATCTTGATGCCTTGGTGTCAGACGATGAATCCCAGGAATTTGCCCGAGGAAACTCCGAACGCGCATTTGAGAGGGTTCATCTTCAAGTTGTATTGCCGAAGGCGCTGAAACACGATCTTCAGATGCTCTAAATGTTCCTCGTATGATTTGCTTTTAACCACGAGGTCGTTGATATAGCATTCGACGATTTCATGTATGAGGTCATCAAAGATCTTCGTCATGGCCCTCTGATAGGTGGCACCGGCGTTCTTTAGACCGAAAGGCATCACCTTGTAGCAGAATATGCCTAAAGGGGTCCGGAAAGCGGTGTGCTTCTGGTCCTCGGGGTGCATCTTTATCTGATTGTATCCTGACGAGCCGTCCATGAAGGAGAAAACTTCATGAGTGGACGTATTGTCTATCATCAGCTTGGTGACCGGTACTGGAAAGTCGTCTTTCGGGCAGGCTTTATTGAGATCCCGAAAGTCCACACATATGCGCACCGTTCCATTCTTCTTCATCACTGGGACGATGTTGGCGATCCAGTCAGGATATTGAACCTCTTGGATGAAGCCGGAGTCGATTAGCTTCTTGACCTCGGCGTTGATACTCATCTCAAGCTCGAGCCGCATTCTTCTCGGCGCTTGTTTGATCGGCTTGATGTCCAGAGATATTGCCAATTTGTGCACAGCAATCTCTGGATCTAGTCCTGGCATCTCGGAATAGTTCCATGTGAAACAATCTTTATGCTGCATGAGTACATCCTTTAGCGTAGCCACCATTTCTTCAGAAAACAGCTCACTGACGAACGTCGGCCGCGGGTCACTTGCCGTCCCCAAATCAATTTTCTTGAGGTTATCTGCAGTGGTATGTATTCCATCTTCCAGCTCTTTTGGTGCCGGTGGAAATTCTGAGATTACCTCGTCATCATCGTTGTCGAAGCACCGGGGGAGGTCATCCATATTCTCGGGTTCTTCTTCCGACAACATTATCACATAACAAGTACGAGCTCGCATCCAAGACTGATGTTGATCCGGGTCTACTCTCGCGGCTTTGGGTTCATGCTTCTGCGGCGGAGTTACCCTCCAGCTGCTGGATAGAGCGAACCTGCCTTGCTGATACTGGTCTTCGACCCAGTCTTTAAATGTGAAGCAGTCTTCGAGAGGATGTCTTATTGCCCTGTGATAAGAGCAATAGTCCGGGTGAGAGACTTCGCCTGCTTTCTCGGGGTGCTTGGATTCCGGGAGTGTCATCATCTGATGTTTTACGACAAAATCGATTATCTTCCTTGTCTTGTCTTGGGGAAAAGAATATACTCGACTCAACTTTTTTATAAGAGTCGAATCCGGACTGCTCGATTCCTGACCGCGTGGCTTCTTGGACCCGCTTTGTCGCTGTCGAACGCCTTTCCCGTTCTTTGGTTTGTTTCTGCCTCTGCGTCGGGCCTTTTGTACAACGGGTTGACAGGGAGGAGCATTTTCAATTTTCACAGCCTGTTGAAGGAGGCGCTGCGTCCTGGCTTTCTCGTAGATGGACATTTCGCGATTATGGTCGTCTCGAACCTTTTGACCTGCTTCCCTTATAAGCTTGTCCATTTGTTCTTCGAACGCCGGATTGGGCATTTTCACGGCGGGAGTTCGTTCTGGTTCAGGGTTAGCATCTTCCCACAGAGCATCTCCTTCTTCATCAAAGTCACGTATGACGTAGAAGTCGCGGAGTAGCTCTCGTTTCTTGGATTGAACATACTCAAGCCCGGTCGTTTCCATTCTTCCGTTGGGCAACTTTCGTTGAGTTCCGGGAACGTTCCAGATCCTGTTAAAGAACCGTGCTTGTCGCGCAGTTTGCTTAAGGGGTACACCTTGGCGTCTCAAGAGTCTCTTTAGTCCGTCCGTGTAATATCTGGGCAAACGGATGGGCTGGAACTTGTCAAGTATAGAATCCGTGCCGTGCCAGATTTCTTTCTCCACTTTGGTTTCCCCGGATTGGTAGAATAGGATCGCCTTTTCACCTTTTCGCGTGGGAGGGATGTAGAATGTCTGCAGTTCTTCCATACTATAGGTATCAAGCGCGTCTAGTTATTTATGATGCTTGGACGGAACCATGGCAACTTGCAAACTTTGATCTTCATCGGCGAAGGTTTGTATTGATGGCCGAGCAGAGAATATGGCATTGACCTCTTCTTCCGAGTCGCTGCCGAAGATCAACATAGGAGTGGACGGTCCCGGCTTATTGTAGTGGGGCGGCCCTGAATAGACTATCTCTTCTTCCTCCTCGGTATCACTCCCGAAGACCGGAATGGTGGTGATAGCTTTGTTCTTCGGTTTGTGACATCTTTCTGTGTCCTCAAAGTCTGGTAAGAAGTATTTTGCATCTTCGTACTTGCGGACTTCGTCCATGGAGAATGGGTTTAGCTCTCCCGTCATAGTATACTCGAGACCATCCTTGAAATATTTCATACACTGTTGTTGTCTAGAGGGGATGATGTTGTACTCGTGTAACCAGGGCCGGCCGAGCAAAGCATTGTAGCATGTCTTGGCGTCAATAACATGAAACTTAATGTCCGTGACAAGCAGCCCAAAGTGCAGTGTCAATATTACGGACCTAAGCGTCTGTGATGACTGGGAGTCAAATCCGGAGATGGTGATTTTATCACGAGCGAAGTGTTGAACGCTCATGCAGATTTCCTTTAACACCCTTACGTTAAGAAGATTGATGGAGGACCCATTGTCGACCAGGATTTTACCTATCTTGATGTCATGACAGTATCCGGAGACATATAGGGGATGGTTGTGCCCGCATGTCCCAAGGAGGAGGTCTTCATCACCGAAGGTGATATCGGCTGTGTGTACTTCTTCCAGCCCGTCCTTCATCTTTTCTTCGGCGAGGAAAGCTTGGAATTGCTCGGGCTCTTGTAATGCCTTGATCAATGAATCTCTCGCCTCTTTAGATAGCAGAAAGGCGTCGAGAATGCTTAACTGTGAAGGTAGCTTTCTCAAGTGTGCTAGAACGTTGTAGTCCATCTTGTTTTTCTTTGGCGGGTCCTTGGCTGTTAGTTCTTTGACGGCTTGGTCATCGAGGATAATATCCTCAGGGGCCTTTTCTTTCCCCTTGTCTTTTCTATTTGACCCGCTGTTCGAGGGCCCAAGATTCTTTTCGGGCAGCGTACGATTGCGCAGCTGAATATTTTCACAGGTCTTCGGTTCTTCCTCTTTTCTCGAGGTGGACTCCTTAAAGAGAGGGCCAAGAGCCATTTCTTCGTCAGAGTCGCTCCCGAAGGTGAGAACCTACGATCTCCCGGCGTTAACCATGCGACAGTTGCTGGTAGTTCTTTTACGCTCCTCGGTCGTACTTCTTTGCTCACGACGAGTTTTGCGTTTCATCCGCTTGAAATGTTGCCGGTGAGCAACATATCCCTGCCACCATCTTTTAAAAGCATTGCACTCTTCAGTGGGGTGCGCAATCTCTTGATGATATAAGCAGTAGCTAGGATGTGTTTCCGCTTCACCAAGAGCGTTCATTTCGGAGGGTGGCAGCTTCATTCCCATTGATATGGCTTTGGCGAACCTTTTCCTGGTCTTGAACTTGTTTTTATTCGCGGCGGATGTGCTTTGATCTGGCGGAGGTGTTTCAACTATTTCGTCCATTCGCCGGCTTCTGGCCTTTTCAAATATGGTCATCTCACGCTCCCGATCAGCTTTACTTTTCAGAAGAGCTTCGTTCAGGAATGCATCAATCGTTTCATCCGATGGCCCTAGAAGTTCCGATTCAGGATTTGCCCCCAGTTTCCTTGTGTAAGGAGCCTCTTCATCGTCTATCAACGAGTGAGAGATCACATGGCGGCTTACTACATAACCTTCAGATTCATCCGACGAGTCTTCTCCATTGTCATCATCTCCGTCCTCGAGGACGTGGCTGAGAAATTCTTGGAGTGTGACTGGAATCCACGCTTTTTGATTATGTTCTCCCAACGCGTCAATCTGTTTTTGCAGGTCCGTGCGCTTGTCACCAGGTTTCACGGGCTTTTTGGTCTTCTTCTTCTTTTTCGAAGACTTTGACGGCTGGATGTGAGCGCTTTGGCTATCACTACCAATCTTCGGAGTTGAGCGCGGCTTCAGCATCCCCTCGATGATCTCAGGTTCCAGTGGATTCTTCCACCTAATTGCCGGACATGTGTGCAGATCCTTCAGCATTCTTTTCGTCTTGGCTGAAAGAGCAACCTCCCATGGAGCTTCTTCTACGAAAGAGCATGATGCCCCCGGTGTATCTGTCTTCTTGGGAGTGTGTGGCCGAGGCGGGTTCACCTTCCAATTCTCAGATAATACGAATTTGCCCTGCTGGTACTGATCTTCTATCCAGCTTTTGAAGATGTAACAATTCTCGATCGGATGGCCCAACATTCGGTGATAAGGGCAGCAGTTAGGATTGCTAATGTCACCTGGTTGCGATGGGCGTCTTGGCTCCGGCAGAGTGATGACCCTGTTGCGCGGTGCAAGCTCGAATAACCTCTCCGTCTTGTCTCAAAAGAACGAGTAAGGGCATCTCATTTTATCTTCGAGAGATCGAGTTCTGTTATTTTGGCGATCAACTGGTCTCGGGCCACCGGGCTGCTGTTGAGCATTGGCGACGACGATCGCTTTCCCCTTTCCCTTCTCATTTCGAGAGTTCGGCTTTGGAGGAGACGGTCTATGACCCATCTGGTCCATTTGGGCCAGCTTGTCAATCAGGGCTTGGAACGTGGTTGGCTTGAAGAACATCATGAATTGGGAAAGTTGCATGAGGGTCCAGAGTGCCCATGAACATACCCACCGCCGGCGCTACTTCGATGCGCTGTTCGCATTTCAACCACAGATTCCGCCATCTTATTGTGTATTGAACCCATATCTCTCCAGGTTTCACCCTAGCGTTAATCAATGCTGTAATCGGGGTGCGTTCACTAGCACTCACGAATCGCTGGGTGAATAATAGCTCCATTTCCGCAAAAGTCTTGACGGGGTCATTTGGAAGTTCAGAGTACCATTCAAACGCTGTCTCCGACAAGCTGCCAACAAACTGACGGAGCAAAAGTTTATCATCACCCCCGGTGTTGCCACAAAAAGAGCCCTGAACTGAGTGACATGTTGGTGGGGATTGCCTGTCCCCTTGTACACATGGAATTTGGGGATCGTGTATCCCGGCGGGTACTTTATTTGGTCGTACCAGCCTGGATACGGTCGCTCAGTTTTAACAACTTGACCGGCCGCTTCATTCGCCTGGTGAGCTCGTATTTGCTGAGCCATGTAGTCATCCAGAGCAGCCTTGGAAATGGTTTCCTCTTTGGCTGCTGAAAGAGCCGGAGGAGGGTTCGATGTCTCCCCTCTGTCTTCTTCAATAATGATCGGAGGGTCTTCAGCTGGAGGATCCGGCTGTAATATCATCCCGACCATGTCTTGGAAGAGAAGTGCCATTCATTTTATATTGGTAGCTTGTTCTGCTGCTTCTCTGTCCTTCTTTTCGAGGACTCTGCGGAGGATGTCGGCATCGATTTCTTTTTCATGACGCTGCTCTGATGACATCTCCGGGCTTTCTTTTGGCCCGGTGAGTGTGGCCATTTGCGTCAGCATTTCCTGAAGCTTCTGTTGCTGCTCCTGGGATTTTGTCACGGATCGGGTGAGCGGTCGGTAACCCATCGAAGCGCGGCTTTCCTCTTTTCTGGAATCCATGTAAACAGTATGCACCTTTATGCCCCCAGGCTTGGGGCGTTTGGGCTCAGCGTCTTTATGGTCTGCCGTAGTTACAGGGGCTTTCTTTGGCCTCCTTCTCTTTTGAGCAGTTGACGTTGAGGGGGGGCGTTGTAGCGGGCACCCAGGTTGTTACCGTCCTTTGTGGCTTGACAGGACGGTTCTCTTCCTGTTGAACCTTCAGCTTTTTTTTTGTCGGCGAGGATAGTCTTGATCAATCACCGACTCCTGGACCCGTCGCCAGACTTTGTAAACTTTGGAGGACAGCTGCTGAGGGGACTGCTCCAGCTTTGTTTCTGTAACATTCTCCACGGGTGGAGAAGATCTTTTCAGTACGGCCGTAGGAGAGTTCCTGCGCACCTTGTTCAGCAATTCAAACCTGTTCCCGGTTGGAACAGCAGCATTGACTTCTACCG
Source organism: Agapanthus africanus (assembly GCA_030015575.1). Classification (NCBI taxonomy): domain Eukaryota; kingdom Viridiplantae; phylum Streptophyta; class Magnoliopsida; order Asparagales; family Amaryllidaceae; genus Agapanthus; species Agapanthus africanus. The sequence goes on from JASDDO010000019.1 coordinate 104,338,670, forward strand.
TTGGGGCTGGTGGAGTTAGCCCAGAGGGGGAGTTGCCCCTAGCTTTCCTTACTCGGCGCCAGTGGCGACGTCGAACATGCCGAGCTGCAAGGATTGATTCAGCGATAGGGATGGCTTCATCGTGCCCCCTGTTTTGGAGAAGGGCTGTTGCCGGCGTCAGCCTCTTGAAGACTGATGTCCGTTGAGTAGCAGTATCTAATCTGTCAAAGACAGACTTTTGAGCAGGGACGGGAGCTGGAACAGTCAGTCTTGTAAAGACCGACCCTTTGGCAGGAGAAGCCGCCTTGACGACTTCGGGAGCAAGGATGGCTATCCTCTTCGGAATAACCTTTTCTGGAACTGCAGGCTTCATCATGGGTCTGCATGAATTTTGGCCCAATCTGGCGAAGACTGAGGCGCTGGAGCTGGATGACCCGTTGAGGGGGGCCGCTGTAGTTGCAAGCTAATCGAAGACCGACTTCTTGGGAGCTTCTTGCGATGGTACTGGGGCGCTGAAGCTCATCGGTGGGAGCATGGTCCCGAAAAACAATCCAGTGGTAGCCTGAGTCACCTGGTCCATCGGCATTGTGAACAGGGAGGCCGCTTGGGGCCCGTAAGCTATGCCTCCAGATAAGGCGGAGCGTGAGTTACAATTGCAGTTGGAACACTTCGCGCAAGTAGACGCCATTGATGTTTCGTTTTCTGCGCCAAGCAAGAAACCAAATCTTAGTACCTCGAACCCAAGGGCAACCATATCAAACAGCGATTCGTTCACGAACACAACACACGAAGTGTGGAGTGGAAAGAGGAAAAAGTCCCACCGGGCATACCAGAATCTGTTCCTCTCCGAACACAGAGACGCGACCGCGCAGGTCCGTCTTGCCTGAAATTCGGGGCAGATGCTAATTGGTGCTATCCGTCCACCTCTCCGAAAATGCCAGGTTGATTCATGGCACCATGTATCGAAGGTTTAAACGGATGTGGCCGATGTAGCAGACTTCGTCAGATTCCCCCTCATTGACGGGTTTTTGATTGTGGGGACGCTCTTCCCTGCAGGCGCAAGCCTCTGCAGTTAATTACGCTACCGCATCGCGGTAACAACTTTCTCCTTCTCCAGATGATCACTTCGTGTCGTGGGTGTTTGTGTTGTTTGTGGTTGCCCGTTGATTGTATACGGAGACTAATTTATGTTGTTGCACGTAGGGTGTGGATTAGTCCAAACCGTATCGTCTTAGATTTGGGTTTGGGGGTTGTGTTTAAGGATACATTAGCCTCATTTGAGACTAAGATCAACTTAAACGTTTGTTAAGGATACGTTACTCTAATTTTTAGACTAAGATCAACTTAACGGGATCGTTTAGATCCAGCAAAAGAGTATTTGGGCTCTATTGTTTAGTTTAGGGACATTGCGGTCGATTAGTTTAGGGACATTGCGGTCCAGTGTTAGTTTAAGGACATCTCGATCCAGGTTAAGGACATCGTAGTTCGTGGGTTTAAAGAGACCCCACAGTACGTAGTTTAAATACATTGTAGTCTATGAGTTTAAGGACCCCACGGTCCGTAGTTTAAAGACATCGTAGTCTATGAAGTTTAAGGACATCGTAGTCCGTGAAATGTGTGGTTGTCGGGACTCGTCACCTCTCTGAAGACGTTGAAGGATTACAACGACAGATATCAGAGGAGTAAAGAGATGTACCCTCAAACCGGTGTGAGTTGGTTGAAGGATTTGTAGTCCAGTTTGGGACTGAGATCTGTTAAATATTCGTGAGCAGATGGGCTCAGTTCAATATAAGTTGAGGACTTATGGCCAATATTGGGCTAAGTCCAATAAGATTAAAATGTTTAACATTTTATTGTTCTGGGCTGTTGAGCCTTTATTTGGGCTTGGCCCTTTTAATAATGCTGAGCATTAGATCCTGACATTTTTTTGTCTTGTATTGAATGCATAGCATTCATCAGAACAATGTGTGTTCTGACAGCGCGCCACGTGGCGCGTCAGGCGCTTTGCGCCGATTAAAGAGCGCATTGCGCTTCTACCAAGTAGCGTACATGAAAAGGACACGTGTCGCGCTTGGCGCTAAGCGCCAGATGATGGGCGCATTGCGCCAGTTTATGGGCGCATTGCGCTTTCAATTTATGAGCGCATTGTGCTAGTTTAGTGGCGCATAAGTGAGTGACACGTGGCGTGCTTGGTGCTGAGCGCCAGCCCATAAGCACAGTGCGCTGTTTCAGAAGTGCAAAGCGTAAGTTGCATACGTGGTTGACACGTGGCACGTTTTGGCGCTGAGCGCCGGTCCAAGGAGCGCAGAAACGCAGTTCAAGAGTGCAAGGCACTTTTCAATAGCGCAAAGCGCATTTGATCAAATTTATGATCTGTGAACAAATTTATGTTCTTTTTTCTTTTTAATGGAAGCTTTGCCTCAAGATTCAAGAACAACAGTTCTTATTTTTGGAAGGGCTTTGCCTTTGTAGATCAATGATCTGTGAATGAAGTAAATACTTCTTTTGTTTTTATGATGAGATCTTTTGATCTCTTTTTATAAAAGACCTTGGTCTTTTGTAGATCTATGATCTTTTAAGAAGATAATTTTAATGAGATGATTTCATCTCTTTGTGCAAGAATCATTCTTTTTATCTTGAAAAAATGATCTTCTTTCAAGAGCTTGCTCTCTTTCTTTTGAGTTTTCTCAAAGTTTGTACGGGGGTTTCTCTATATTAGAATTGAAGTCTTGGGGCCTTTATATAGGGCAAATTGATTTGTTAAATCAGTTGAAGAGATCTTCCTATGATTGATTTGGGGATGTTTCCCCACCGTTGGATCTTTGATCCTAAGGTTTCTGTTTTACAGAAGGCAATCTTCTTGTTTTTAACAAGATTGGAAAAATCTTTTCATAACAGAATTTTAATCCTGATTAATTAATGATTTATCATTATTATTAGATCTTTTGATCTAACGGTGGAGAATTTTTAATTCCAGCGCCGGCGCACCCGTACTTTGCACGTGGTGCGCTGCTCAGAGCGCAGTGCATTTTGCGCTAGCGCGCCTATGTTTGACACGCGGCGCGCAGCGCAGCCTGCACTAGCGCACCCGTGTTTGACACGTGGCGCGCAACGCGCCTAGCGCTAGCGCACTCATGGTGCACTGCTTAGGGCGCAGCGCACCTGGCACTAGCGCATCTGTGTTTGACACGTGGCGTGCAGCACGCCTAGCGCTGAATCTGAAACGTTGCTTCAATTTTTAAATTTTGAATTTTAAAACAGAGTTTTGTTCTGATTGGGGGTGCGCTGCCTAGGGCGCAGCGCATCTGTGTTTGACACGTGGCGCGCAGCGCGCCTAGCGCTGAATCTGAAGCATTGCTTCAATTTTTAAATTTTGAATTTTAAAACAGAGCTTTGCTCTGATTGGGGGAAACAGTATTTTCATGTAAATGTGATTCCTTTAATTTAGAAAACTTGGAATATTTATATAATATAATTAAAATAGATATTTTGATAATATATATATATATATATATATATATTATGAAAATAAATTTTATTTATTTTCTTGTACAAATCTCATTTTCTTGTACAAATCTCTTTTTCTAAAGAAAAATGCATTAAAATTCCATCGAGATCGAATGCTCCTTTCGGAGGTCTGCATATCGCTCTACTAGGCCTGAGGATGTACGATAATCCGCACTATCCCGAACAGGGTCCCCAAAAGTGGGTTGTAGAGGCGCAATTGCAAAAAATTGTTTAATACACTTTTTAAAGAAATGGTTTTATAAGTTGATGGTATTTATTTGTAATATCGTACTATCCCATGAATATATATCCAAAAATTTATCGTGCTATGTCAATCATGTGTGTTGTGATGAGGTAGGTCGTTACCTCGTGAGTTATCTAAAGGTAATACAAGTTTTATATTGTTTTATATCGGAAATGAAGTATGTGGTATTTTACCGTAAAAATACAATAAAAATGGCATAAGAGAATATTTTGAGATGAAACTTGTTTTAAAGTGTTTGTTAATGTTTTTAAAACATTATATGAGAGTATGGTATTTTCTTGTTTAAGAAAAGTAGAGTTTTTAAAGAAAACCGAATCGAAAGTCGGATTAACTCCGCTTCCGTCAGGTTTTAGAAATAAAAGTTTTTAAAGAAGAAGAAGAGAGGGGGAGAGGGGACTAGGGGAGAGAGAGATGAAGCTACGGAAGGTCTCGGGGCATCGTTTCGTCGCCGGAAACTCCTTGGAACGTCGCCGGAACTTCGCCATTCGCTAACTCCACTTGCAAACTAAAGGGACTTAAGAATTTTGGAGAGTTTTGACATTGAATTTCTGAGTGAGGAAGGATGAAATATGGTGTGGTATTTATAGGAGAAATTAGTGTTTAGGGGGTGAAAGAATGCATTAAAAATGGGATTAAAAGTGATTTATTGTTCTTTGGAAAATGTGCAGAGAAAATAAACAGTGTGAGAGAAGTGGGGTAGCTGAAGAGGTGCAGGGGGCAAAAATTCAAAGCATTACCGACGGGGAAGACCGGCGGTACCGGGATTTTGGCATGTTTCGCCGGTCTAAAACCAGTGGAATTGCCTCAGATCGTCGCCACGTGTCCCTGTCGTCTCGTATACCCTTGTGCACATGTTTGTTTATTCTGTGACTCTTCATTCTACGTGTAGTGTACGTGCAAACCCTTGGGCTTCTAAAAGATTAAAAGAAAATTAAATAAAAAGATAATGTGGCTGGAAAGATTCGATCACAGGGGCTACGTCACAGCAGTGCAAGGCTTTACAGATGAGCTACAAGTGCTTTCTTACTGTTCTAAATTAAAACAAATACTTATAGTAAACACATGATTGCAAATACCCCAATTGTACATTAACTGTTAAACAATTTTCTGTACATTGAAATTGGAGTTGTTACTAATAGGACAAGATTTATGTTTAGAATAATGGCTGAAAATTTTAGAGGAAGAGGATTTTTGAATTTTCGAAGTTTTATGATTAATATCTCCGTTATTTAAAAATTTCTTTCTTTTGTTTGGTAAAGGATCAATCGTTTTCTGTCTTTTTGAAAACTTGGCAAAAAATAACTGTTAAATCATTATTTTGTTTCTTAAAGGAAGTAATTTTCTCGATCAACTTTTCTAGAGAAATACAGGACAATTTTAAAGAATTAATTTCTCTTTTAAAAGATGAAACTATCTTATCATGTCATTTCTTAAAACATCACATGACAAAATCAAATTTTCATTTTCAGTGTTTAAAATATCAATAGTTTTTTTTATTGAATATCAATTTTTGAAAGAAATTCAATTTTCTCTCTCGAATTTATCAATTTACGCCAGAAGATCATTTTTCGCTTTTTCTAATCTATCAATCAAAACAATATTTCTCAAAATTTCTTGTGAACTAGTAGAAGATTTTAAAATATTAATTTCACTAGTAAAAATTTCAATCAAACCATTATTTTCTTCCTTCAAAGAATTTCTAGATAAAATCAGATTCTCTTTTTTGCTTTTCAAAGATTCATTCAACGAAACCAATTCCCTTTTCTCCTTTTCTAACAACAAAATTTTATTTTCAAGGAAACTATTTCGAGATATTACCGTATTAAATTGATGATGAAAACTAGGAGAAGTATCATTAAGTTGATCATGTGTATCAACAACAGAAAAATCGCTCTCATCGTCATCACTATTAAATGAATCCTCTCTAAATGTTTCTTTTAACTCTATCAACCCACAATCATCAAAGTTAAACATCTTATCATGAGAAACTCCTTGAATCATATTGACTTCGCGATTTTGATCATATATATTGCTTTGTTGTCTTTCTAGGTTAAAAATATTCAATTCCAATTTTAATTCCCAAAGATAAGCTGCATATAACCATTACAACAGTTGATCAACGCGTTTGAGGTGGCTAAGAATGGTCGACCCAAGAGCACTAGAATTTGGTTCCTAGGATTAGATACGGATTGTGTTTCTAGAATAATGAAGTCTACATGGAATATAAATTTCCCTTTCTTAAGTAACACATCCTCAATTTCACCCTTCGATTTCTTAATGGATAGATTGGCCAATTGTAAAGTAATTTTCGTGGGTTGAAGATCACCCAATCCTAGCTGTTCATAGACCGAAAAAGGTAGAAGGTTCACACTAACTCATAGATCAAATAAAGCTCGGTTTATGATCTTGACACCTATAATACAAGAAACGGCAGGACAACCGGGGTCCTTGTACTTTACGGGTATTGCATTACAGATGATGTCACTAACATTGCCGGCTAGAAAAAACTTTTTAGGCACTTATGTTTGCCTCTTTTTAGTGCATAGGTCTTTAAGAAATTTAGTATAGGAAGAAACTTGGTCAATCATGTCCAAAAGAGGGACGTTGATTTTAATTTGTTTAAACGTCTCCATCATCTTTGCCACTTTAACATCTTCTTTCTTGGCCTTTTGTCACGCCCCACTTCCCAGAGTACGCTAAAGTGGGCACGTGACATAGCCAACCATGCTACCTGTGGATAGGAAAAATTCTTCCACAGTCACATTACGGCTGTGGAGATATCAAGAACAGGAAAGTAAACTAACTATCTAGTACATGTCCATAAGCCAGAGTAAAAGAGTCAAGAAATAACAATATGCAGAAGCCAAAAGATACAATAAATGAAACACCTAGAGTGAAACTACGTACCGACAGGAACCTCACCGCTCGTCTAACAGCGGCAAAACTCCTAATCAGTCTGCAACAAGGTAGAAGAATCTGGGCCATGCAAAACCTAGACGTCAGCGCGTCAAGTCATCAAGTAATAAAATAATAAACAGCGTAACAGGCAATGCGGATATAAACATGAATAAAGCAAGGGTAACAATAATATAAATCAGAGCAGTGCAGGGTAGTGTGCAGTGGGTAAACTAAACTGTTCAATCAGGTTTTCTGTTCTAAAGTCTTTGAAACCAAATTGATGAATCATCGATGTAACTCACTAGTATCCCGTACATACCCGAGACCACGGCCCCAAGATTCTCGGGCTGAAACTGAGACATGCAGCTAGGCACCAAACAGGAATGTGTACAGATGAATGATGGTCAGCATCATCATTCCAAGGCTGGCCTAGCCTAAAACTGATCAGAACAGGTAACGAACTGTTGAGTTACAAGTCAGGTTTCACCTTTGATTTCCCCATACCCCCAAATTATAAGTATATGTCAAGTCAGGTATCCCGTAATCAAGAAACTAATGCCAACACAGGATCAGGTAAACAGGTTTGTCTGGATAGACAACAGGAACGGTCCATGAGGACTACATGTCAGGTTTGTTGGCATTAGACACAAGATCAGGTAACGGGTCAGGTCATGGTACATCAGGTCAAGTCAAGCAGTATACGGTACCATGTCGGGTCAATCAATATGTATGTAGCAAGTCGGGTCAAGATGTAAACGATATCATGGGTGTGCTCATACTCAGTTACATATTCAAGCATGGTTATCAACAGCATGATCTAAGTAATGAATTAAGCAATAGGCAGATTCACTCAAATAGCAGTACAGTTATCAGTTGTGTCACGGGGATGATTTCAACATTATAAGAATGCAGTAAGACAATTATAGCCGTTTAATCATGTTAACAAGTTAAGACTTCAAGGATGCAATGATATAAATATATATATATGGGTTCCACGGATGAAATCACAGTTTATGCAGGTTAAATGTACACGAGTGTCCGATTGTAGTAAAACGATAGATAGGGTGCCATAGGCTACGTCATTAGTGAAAGTGAAATTAAAACATGTAATTGTGGTTATTAGGTTCAATACAGTAATTGCAAAAGGTAGGTTCCAGTTTGAAAGATAAAATGATATATAACAATCTTGAACACGAAAAATAGGAAATTATAATACCAAAGTTAAATTGCAGGTTTTAGGGTGTCATCAAGTATATGTAAATATTGTTTAGCCTGTAGCAAGGGGTACTTGCCTCGACGGGTCGCGAATCGGGAAAACGGAACGTTAACCGTCGGCGGGGAAAACTCGCGACGGGCGCACAGTTCACGGAATGAACCCAAACGACGAACAGTGGAACCACACAGGTCGGGGTACCACGCTGGAACGTCGGGACATGTCGCCGGCACGGCCGGATTCCGGCGAACCCAAAAACAGTGAATCTACAAACTTCAAGAATTCATGAAACGATAAAGAAGAATCAAGAAGAGGGAAGAGAAGGAGGATAGCGACGAGGGTGCTCACGAGGATCTGTGGAGGGGTGGTGATGGTCGACCACGTCGACGGAGCTCCGGCGCACGGACAACAGTGGCCGCGGAAACTGCAGATCACAAATAATGAGCATAGAAAAGAAGGAAGGGAAGGAGAAGAAAGAGAAGAGAAGAAGAAGACACAGGCAAGACTCACCGGGGTTTGTACGACGGCCGGAGTACGGAGACGAGGCTACTGGCGGCGATTCCCGGCGGTGTAGATGTGCAGGGGGCCCGCGGTCGCTGGAGCAAGGTGCACGAAAGAAGAAGGGGGTGTGGATGAGACGAGGTTGAGGAGGTGAGGAGGCCGGTGGTGGTGGCGTCGGCGTTGGGGCTGCGGCGGCGACGGGGTACACAGCTAGGGTTGCGACGAGGTGGGTTCTGCGTTTTTAAAAGAAAAGGAGGAAAGAAATTGAGGAGAGAGGGAGTATATATATATAGAGGAGAGAGAGAGATATATAGGGGGAGAGAGAGATAGAGACGGGGAGAGAGAAAGCGAGAGAGAGAGAGGTTAGCGAGAGGAGAGAGAGAGAGATAGAGGGTGGGGCCCGCGGGATTAGGAGGGAGGTGATTGGCTGGGTAAGTTGTTAAGGGAATTTTTATTAAAGATTTTAGTAATAGTAAAAATTTTATATGGTTAAACAAATATAATCGATAGTTTAAAATATATTAGAAATTGGGATTTTGGCGCAAAGTAAACTATTTCCAAATTGCGCCCGGGTCGGGTCCAAAAATTTGAAATTGAAATAATAAAATTTTAGGCGGGATCCAAAATTTAAAATGAAGTGTTTTACAATCAAAAAGCATACCCCCAAAACGGACACACGTACGTGCGCGTAGCCGTCCAAACTCACCCGTTTCACTGAACGGGACGAGAACACGATGCACGGACGCTACAACAGGGTTAGGGGTGTCAAGCAGGCTATGACGAATATTTTTTAATTTTATTTTAGATGCCTTAAATTGTTATATGCAGAAATGAATTGACGGGGTAAAAATTTCAATAAGTGACAATCAAGCAAGATAAATGAAATAAGTGCCACACTACGTTCAAACGGTAACTGAAATTAGTAGAACTGGACTCGGGTGTTACATTATACCCAACTACAAAAAGAATTTCGTCCTCGAAATTCCAAAAATACAAAGATAGACAACAAAATAACTACAAGAAAAGATGAGGAAACTTTTGCCGGATTTCATCTTCTCGTTCCCAAGTGGACTCTCCATGCGAGCGATTACCCCAAGAAACAAGCACAAGAGGAATCACCTTGTTCTTCAGAACCTTTTCCCTTCGATCCACGATTTCAATCGGTCGCTCCTCAAAAGTCAAGTCTTCTCGTACTGTTAACTCCGAATGATCCAATACATGCGTTTCATCTCGAACATACTTACGGAGTTGAGATACGTGAAACACATCGTGCACATTCGCCAAGGACTGCGGTAACGCCAAACGATACGCTACCTCACCAACACGCTCCAAGATCTCAAAGGGTCCAACGAATCGAGGACTAAGCTTTTCTCGACTTCCAAAACGAATCACCCCTCTAGTCGGTGATATCTTCAAGAATACCAAATCACCCACGACGAACTCTAGAGGTCTTCTTGACGTGTCTGCCCAACTCTTCTGTCGGTCTTGTGCTGCCTTCATATGATTTCTGATAGTGTTAACCTTCTCAACTGTCTGCACAACCAAATCTGGTCCCACTAATCTTCGTTCACCGACATCGTCCCAACAAGCAGGTGAATGGCATTTACGACCATACAAAGCTTCAAATGGAGCCATCTGGATAGTTGCCTGAAAACTGTTGTTGTAAGAAAACTCCACCAATGTAGATGATCCTCCCAAGACCCCTTGAAGTCCAACATGCATGCTCTCAACATATCTTCAAGAGTTTGGATTGTTCTCTCCGACTGACCATCAGTTTGAGGATGATAAGCTGTGCTAAACTTCAATCAAGTCCCCAAACTTTCCTGTAAGCTCCGCCAAAAGTGTGATAAGAACCGAGTGTCCCGATCGGACACGATGCTCACCGGTACTCCATGCAATCTTACAATCTCCTGCATGTACCTATCTGCCAAAGTCTCTGTTGATTGACCAACCCGGAAAGGAATAAAGTGAGCTGCCTTGGTCAAACGATCAATAATCACCCATACAGCATTGTTGCCTTTTGGACTCCGCGGTAGAGCTGTCACGAAATCCATGGTTATATGTTCCCACTTCCACTGAGGAATCGGAAGTGGTTGCAATAAACCAGCAACCCTTTGATGTTCAGCCTTAACTTGCTGACACACCAAGCACTTTGCCATAAAGCGAGCAATCTCCCGTTTCATGCCTTCCCACCAGAAATGCTGTCGAATATCTCGGTACATCTTTGTGCCTCCTGGATGTACAGAATAAGCTGAACTGTGTGCCTCCTTCATAAGCTCTTCACGAATATCCCCCTTTGGCACACACAAACGGCTACCATACCTCAACGAACCATCTTCATGGATCAATAAATCTGTTCGTAGTCCGGCTTCAACCTGTCCTCGAAACTTTTGCAGTCTAGGATCCTGTGATTGTGCTGCTTTAATATTCTCGATCAATGATGAATGTACTTGCAGCTGCATCAACTGTCCCGTAGAATGCGGTAGCACAACCTCCAAGTCAAGTCTTCGAAAATCTACAACGATCTCCTTCTGCGTAGTTAACACCTGAATTGCTGGTAACCGACTAAGCGCATCCGGCACGACATTAACCTTCCCCGGATAGTACTTAAGATCCAGATCGTAGTCAGCTATTAGCTCCAACCATCTACGTTGCCTCATATTAAGCTTCTTCTGCGTGAACACATACTTCAAGCTCTTATGATCAGTAAAAACTTCGACCCTTTCGCCCAAAAGGTAGTGTCTCCAAATCTTCAAAGCGAAAATCACAGCCGCAAGATCCAAGTCGTGAGTTGGGTACTTCTTCTCATGGGTCTTCAACTGTCTTGATGCGTACGCTACAACCTTCCCATGCTGCATCAAAACACATCCCAATCCTTTCCCAGATGCGTCGCTGTGAATCACCAACCCTCCGGAATTGTCTGGCACGGTCAGAATAGGGGCGGTTATCAACTTCTGCTTCAACGTCTCAAAAGCTAACGCACACTTATCCGTCCATACAAAAGGTACCTCCTTGCGCGTAAGCTTGGTTAACGGCTCCGCCAGACGAGCAAAGTTCTCCACAAATCTTCTGTAATATCCGGCGAGTCCAAGGAAGCTTCTTATCTCCGCAACATTCTTTGGAATCGGCCAATCACGAACTGCTGCAATCTTTCTGGATCGACGGCAATTCCATCGCCAGACACAACATGCCCCAAAAACTTTACTTCCTCCAGCCAAAACTCGCACTTACTCATCTTCACATACAACTTCTCCTGTCTCAACGTTTGCAGTGCGATCTTCAAATGCTCAGTATGCTCTTCAAAACTCTTCGAGTAAACCAGGATATCGTCAATGAATACCACAATAAACTGGTCCAAGAATGGTGAAAAGATTCGGTTCATCAAGTCCATGAATACTGCCGGTGCATTCGTTACTCCGAAGGGCATCACTAGGTATTCGTAATGTCCATACCGAGTTTGGAACGCCGTCTTGCAAATATCTTCTACTTTCACTCGGATCTGATGATATCCGGATCGCAAATCCAGCTTCGATAATACCCTCGCGCCACTAAGCTGCTCGAAAAGTTCGCCAATGCGAGGATCGGGTACTTGTTCTTAATAGTCACCCGGTTTAATTCTCGATAGTCGATGCACATCCTTCTTGTGCCATCCTTCTTCTTTACTAGAAGAACTGGAGCGCCCCAAGGCGAGTTACTGCTTCGAATCCAACCCTTCTCAAGCAATTCAGCAACCTGTTTCTTGACTTCTTCCAACTCTACTGGTGCCATTGGATAATACGCTTTGGATACTGGTGCTGCACCAGGAATAAGATCAATTGCGAACTCCACGTCTCGCTTCGGCGGTAAACCTGATATATCTTCAAACACGTCCATAAAATCGCGAACAACAGCCGGCTCTTCACTATTATCAACTTCCATAAATGCAAGAATATTGTTTGTCGGCCTAGCCCTAAACTCGACTGGCCCGACAGAACTGCTTCCTCCAGTGAAGCTAAACTCGGGATGTCCGGGAATCTGGAAAATTACCTTTCTTGCCCTACAATCAATGTGAGCGTGGAAAGTGTCAAGAAAATCCATTCCCAAGACGACTTCTCTTTCATTTCTTCCCGTGCGGTCCACGGGAAGAACTTCTCCAGAAACTCTTTGAAGAATCCGCCCACTTGATCGGCTTGGGCAAACGGCTCTCCTCTAAAAGCCACCATTCTCGGGCGTAGTCCACTAACTGAATGCGTACCACATCAACTCTTTCCTCATCTGGAATTTGTGCCCCAATAAGCAAGTTCTCTGTGTCAACTAGCCACTTCTCTGCTGGCAACGGCTCCTCCAAACCAGTAAATGTAGACAGACCAAAACGCCTGAAATCTGCTACGATCTCTACTCGGTCAACTGGTTTAGCTCCAACATTGTTCACAGACTGCTGAACGATCTGCAGACCTTTCTGAAACGATTCCGTTTGCTGCTGGATTAGCTCGGTCTGTTTCTTTTGATTCTCCAGCATTCCCCTTATTACTCCAAGCATGGCGGCTTCGTCCACACGCCTTTGGTACGTCTTCAAATTCTTACCGGCCATAACAAAACACCCAATATTTGCATGATGATAGATTCGAAATATAGATCAAGGCTAGAACTCCAAGTTACTTAAATAGAGTGCCGCATTGTAATTATGCCGCGGTATCATAGCTACAATTGCATAACTCCACCCAAGTCGCCTAAGTCCTAGAGATAACAAGGAATCAGGTTTTCGAGTCGATATGCAAAGGAAGTTTGCACATCGTAAAACATATAATCAGGAAGAATGTGTAGGATTCCTAGGCATGCTAATGAAGTCTCACAAGGCATCAACCATGCCAATTTCAAATTTTACAAGTGCCGAGAAACCCTAATACGGATTCGTTGACTAGAGTTTAGGCGAAAAGTGAAACTAGTTAACATTTTAACTAAAAGAAAGAGGCTACAACCTTTGTAGATCCGGTTCTCCACTTCCTTAGCTCCACGTAGACATCCCCTCGCTATCCATGTCGGATCTCGGACTCTCGCATCGGCTTCATCGGAGAAATGAGCGGACTAGTCGTCGGCTGCGATGCCGAAGATGATCTACGTCGAGGCTACACAAGATCAAGCTCCAACTTCACCAAGTCGTGAAACTTGTGAAGAAAACACCCTATACTACTTGGCAAGAGGTAGAGGATGAAGAAATAGGAGGTGGGTTCACTTTAGAATTTTTTTCACTCATTTACTCAAGGTGCCATTAAAGCTAGTAAGCTTTTCTTCTTGTTCAAGAGGAAGAAGAAGAAGAAGAATATGATAAGTGTTAGTTTAATAATGAAAATAATATGAATACTTATCATATCCTAACTATGGTCAAGTGTAGAGAGCAAACTAGGGTTAGGTGAATGGTTAGGTTAAGAGAAGAAAACAAAATGGTCAACATTTTCAACTCTTCATGAAGCTTCATGAAAGAATCAAGGAAAGCCACCATTTCCCTTTTCTTTTCCAAAATAAATAATCAATATAAATAAATGAATAAGTAAACAAAACCCTAACCATTCATATAACCATGGTTTAATCTTTACACAAACTCAAGTTAGCATGTATCATCAAACATGATACAATCAAGTACACACAAAAATATATCACATATACAATGTGCAATTCAAGTGAGAAAATCCTTTTAAAGTGAACCAATACTAGTTAATGCAAAGTAATATATCAAATATATATAATTATACATTAAATCATTAAATCAACACTTGATTCAATGATCCGGTCATGTCGCACATAACCGACTAGTATCCAATGTATCGACTTATCGAATCAATCTTCGATTCGATAACTAGGTTATATCGCATACAACCAATCGAAACATTCATCGCGGGAATGAAATACGGTATCACATACACGCATTATTCTCGGTCCCGCACATATCTCATATGCGCTCCTATTTCGTTTCGCTTGAGCCAGGAAACCTCTGTGTAGGACTCTAAAGACTCGTCAATACGCCGGCATCAGATGATGATCATATCAAGCACCCACAAGCCGCAAGCGGTCTGCTAAACGTAACGGCCACCCAGGTATTGAGCGATCAGAAGATCGACGAGCTAGCCCGCTCACACTCCTGTGAATCCAACCAGTAACACTTACCGTACAGTCCGGTCTGTTCGTCTGATATGTCGCATATCAAGTCTAGGGATGGTAAACGTCAGACCCCAATAACCGATAAGTCGTGCCGATGTGAGGCTCATAACGGGTCGAGAAACTACTGGTAACACTTACCAGCATATCTCTGATCAGCCCTGGCCTGGGACTTCCCTGTTACGGCCAATCGAGCACAGCGCAACATCAACCCCCAATACCGGGAGAGACGAAACCCCTCCTATCGCTCATTGCCTCCATGTGACTCGGGACTGTACCCAAAAACCACCGTTTTGCATGCCCTCATGGACATGGTAAGGTGGAGATCAAAGCACAGTGGGAATCACACAAGACTCTATGACGATCTCGGGTCTACAGACTAACCTGCACATGTGTCACCTGAGAACTGCCATCTGACGTGAGGTATAATACCATCTGGGAGTTCTCGGCGAGTCCGTCCAGTGTACCCAGTCTCCACTGAGCACCCGTATACCATCTCTGATGTCAAACACCAATGGATATGGGATCATCCATCGCCCATCTCATGGGTCGAGAAGCGTACACGCTAGTCTACACTGGTATATCGATGCCCCGTCTCGATACACCCACGACTAGGGACCTTGAAGGATGTACCTATGGACTACCATGTCCCCACTAGTATGATCTACATCATAGTCCAGGTAGTCAAGTACACATCCTAAGGGCTTTATCAACATGTAACTATAAGACGGTTTAAAGAGACTAGTGTACATGTTAAGATAAAGAGCAACCAGATAGCATACTATCATATCGAGCAAGAAAGTCATCTCTATATATGTCCAAGCATCCAATATAATATACATCATCTGTACAATACTGGCCTCTAGGGCATACATACAACTAACAATCTCCCACTTGCACTAGGGCCAGCTGCTGTAGTATCGCATACCGAGCATCCCGAAGAGTCTCTCAAACTGTATCTGGGGAATGGCCTTCGTGAGTGGATCCGCCGTGTTGTTCTTCGTGTCAACCCTCCTGACCTCGATCTCCCAGCGATCAACTATCTCCTGGATCAAGTGATACCGCCTGAGAATATGCCTGGATCGCTGATGGGACCTGGGTTCCTTGGCCAAAGCCACCGCTCCATTGTTATCGCAATACAAAGGTATTGGATGCTCAATGGATGGAACCACTCCAAGTTCAGTAATGAACTTCTTGATCCAGACAGCCTCTTTAGCAGCATCGTTGGCAGCAATGTATTCAGCCTCCATTGTCGAGTCTGCCACGGTTTCCTGCTTGGAACTCTTTCAGCTAACCGTCCCTCCGTAAAGGGTAAAGACAAATCCCGACTGCGACTTAGAGTCGTCCTTATCACTCTGGAAGCTCGAATCGGTAAAGGACTCCACTTGGAGTTCTCCGTTACCATACACCAAGAGCATCTCTTTAGTCCTTCGCAAGTACTTGAGAATGCTCTTCACAGCTGTCCAGTGACTCTCTCCAGGATCAGCTTGATACCTGCTCACTACACTTAGTGAGTATGCTACATCGGGTCTGGTACATAGCATCGCGTACATGATAGAGCCTACAGCCGAAGCATAGGGTATCCCTTGCATGCGAGCTCTCTCCAAATCAGTCTTGGGAGACATCCCTTTGGAGAGAGTGACTCCAGAGATTGTGGGCAAGTTCCCACGCTTGGATTCTTCCATACTAAACCTCTTTAGTACGGTGTCAATGTACCTAGATTGGGACAATCCCAATATCCGTTTGGATCTATCTCTATAGATCCTAATTCCCAATATGCAGGAGGCATCACCAAGATCTTTCATTGAGAATCTTTGTGATAAGAAGAGCTTGACCGATTGCAGCATAGGAATATCATTTCCTATCAAGAGTATGTCGTCCACGTACAATACGAGGAAGACAACCTTACTCTCTGCTACCTTCTTGTAGATACAAGGTTCATCTGGGTTTTTGACGAAATCAAACTCTTTGATAACGACGTCAAAGCAGATGTTCCAACTCCGCGATGCTTGCTTTAATCCATAAATGGATTTAAGCAGCTTGCACACCTTCCCGCTGCTCCCACTGTCTACGAAGCCCTCTGGCTGAGTCATGTACACGCACTCTTCTAAATCACCGTTTAGAAAGGCGGTCTTAACATCCATTTGCCAGATTTCGTAATCATGATACGCAGCGATGTCAAGCATGATCCGGATGGATTTAAGCATAGCCACTGGAGAAAAGGTTTCGTCATAATCCACACCTGGTCTTTGACGAAAACCCTTTGCAACAAGTCTAGCTTTGAAAGTCTCCACTTTCCCATCTACACCAAGTTTTTTCTTGAAGATCCACTTGCTCCCAATGGGTTTTACCCCTTCAGGAGCAACATCCAAAGTCCACACTTTGTTGGTGTACATGGATTCCATCTCGGACCGCATTGCATCCAGCCATTTCACTGAGTCCCTACTCGTGATGGCCTGCTCGAAGCTAGTTGGGTCATCATCCTCCATGATGCAATCCTCGCTCCCACCATCCATGAGAAAACCGTAGTATCTCTCAGGTTGGCGAGGAACCCTACTAGATCGGCGGAGTGGCTGGGGTTCATTGGGAACTATTGAATCCTCTGGTTCCACCAGATCTTCTGTTGTAGCTTCTGTAGCTGGAACCTCTTCCAGTTCTACCTCATGACCACTAATCTCTTTTTCAAGAAATTCCTTTTCTAAAAAAGTGGCATGCCGAGAAACAAACACTCTTTGTTCCTCAGGGTGGTAGAAGATATACCCTTGTGAATTCTTGGGATATCCTATAAATTTGCATAGAACAGACCGTGCCTCGAGTTTGTCCGGATTTTGTTGTTTGACATAGGCTGGACAACCCCATATCTTAACATAATTAAGACATGGTCTCTTCCCTTTCCATATCTCATATGGAGTGGTAGGCACAGATTTGGTAGGGACCATATTCAATAGATGTATGGCTGTCTCAAGCGCATACCCCCAGAAGGAAATAGGTAACTCAGCTGTGCTCATCATAGAGCGCACCATATCTAATAGGGTGCGGTTCCTCCGTTCTGATACACCGTTGTGCTGTAGTGTATATGGAGGAGTCAGCTGAGAGAGAATCCCATTCTCTTTTAGGAAGTCCAGGAATTCATTGCTTAAGTATTCACCTCCTCGATCAGATCGAAGGATTTTAATACTTTTTCCAGTTTGGTTCTCGACTTCTTGTTTATATTCTCTAAATTTCTCAAAAGCTTCAGACTTGTGTCTTATCAAGTACACATGTCCGTATCTTGAGAGATCGTCAGTGAATGTAATGAAGTACGAAGAACCATCCCTGGCATGTGTAGACATGGGACCGCATACATCACTATGTATCAGTCCCAAGAGTTCGGTAACTCTTTCTCCGTGTCCCGTAAATAGAGTTTTGGTCATCTTGCCTTTGAGACATGACTGGCAAGTGTCATAAGATGAAAATTCGAATGGTTTCAAATATCCATCCTTATGCAACTTAGCTAGTCGTGTCGCATTGATGTGACCCAGTCTACAATGCCATAAGAAGGATTCGTTCAGTTCTGAACTCTTCCTCTTGTGTGTGTTCGTTATGCTCAGAACTGTTGATTGATTTAGAACATAAATGCCATTGCACAACGTGCCTGATCCAACCAACTTTTGGTTACGGAAAATGTTCATAACATTATCCTGTAATACAAAATTATATCCCTCTTTACTCAATAAAGAAACTGATATAATGTTGCATATCAGGTTCGGCATGTAATAGCATTCGTTCAGAACCAATGTATTACCAGTTGGTAATGCAAGGTGATATTCCCCGACAGTCTTAGCTGCAACAATTGCACCATTTCCAACTCTAATGTCTTTATCACCTTCTCCAAGTTCTCTACCTTTCCTGAGCCCATGTAACTGATTACATATATGGGATCCTGACCCGGTATCTAATACCCAGGACGTAGAGCAAATGGAGAAACAGTTCTCTGTAACGAACAAACCCGAAGAAAATGCATCATCATGTACTTTCTTCATTCGGGTGGCTTGGGAATCCTGGTATTCCCCTATGTCCTGTTCATTCCTATAACTCTTATAAGAAAGAACGGAACCAACGTTCCCCAGCACAGTAAAACATGCGGGTTCAGTCAATACATCCATATTATTATCTTTATTAGGGCATGACATGGTCGCTACCTGGAGAGAGAGAGAAGAAAACACTTTAGCGTATGTTCTTGCAAGATCAGATTGGTTATTATCTTATCTAATCAGGATGGCTCCCACTGGTTTTTATCAAATCTTCCTTCAAACCCTTACAGGAAAGACTAGCCGGGACTAATTACACCCTACAACTTCGCCAATCTTTCAGCCAGGCCAATGTCGGTACTTTGAGGGAGGTTCCCCGTGCTTTCGCAAGGACCTAATTAAAGTAAACCTCGTTTTCCCAGAGGCGTAACCCCGTTGACACCTTTCTAGACACCTACTTGATCGGCTAATTGTAATGTGTAAAACTCTCCCAGGAGTAACTCTTACTCGCAGTAGGTATCGGGATCCAACTATCTCATAGAAGGTATGCAATCTCATTGCAAATTTCAACACTTGAAATTCCCGATAATGCTTTTGCCCCTAGCGTGCTATGACCTTGACGAAAGCCAACAAACCACAGCCCGCTAGTCAAGTTCAACCCGTACATTTCTTGACTGAATTAAACCCACCCGCACGACCCTTGACGAAAGCCAACAAAGCCGTACGACTACCCTAATCCAGTCGCATCATATGCAGCAGATAAGCAGCACATAGCTACCGCACACTACACCTTGACGAAAGCCAACAAATATAGCACGAATACTATATGCAACTTATCTGAAATGACGGAGGGCTACGACAGGTTTTTCTGAAAACCTATTGCGTAATGAACTTGATATCGTTGTAGAATCGAATGATTTTGAGATGAAGTGTTTTTGAGGCTTTTTCTAGTTTTGCTAAAGGGGTCACTCCCGGTGAAGGGATCGTCGGCCCTTTCCTCGTCGAATGAGGTGCGGGATATATCATATATATCGCTGTGCAAAGTAAAGCTCCAAAAGCAATCAAAAGCAAACCGAGTGTGTAGCATCTGCCAGTTATTGCTAAATGAGTCACTCTCGGTGAAGGGATCTCGGTCCTTTCCTCATCGAATAAGGTGCAGGGTATATCATATATACCGCTATGCAAAGCAAAACTGTAGCTACCCTTTTTGTTTAAAATTTGATTCTACAACATCTTTTAGGTTTCTTTTCATTCATTAATCACATTAATGAAGTCCCATCAATTATATACCTAAACATCACAGATAAATACGACGTACACTTATGCCATCCGCATTCGCCTCGATGTCCCCTCGTGCACCGTTAGGTTAGGTAACTAACGGCAGAGCAGGGCAAGGCTAGCGCGGGTGTAAAACATAAGTAACGTCTATATAATATATCATATATACTGTATACTGTATCTATCACAGAACATCACATGATCACATCACAGATATCGCAGCAGAAGAAACATATGAAACATTGGATATACTAGGACGTCCGTGTTTTCAATACGAGCCAGTATAAAACACGGATTCCACGGTCGTGATGAATAGCCAATCCCACACCCCTAGACCCCTACGAGAGCGGCAAGCAACCCTACCAATTCTAGGGTTAGGAGACCCGGACTCGACTCCTCGAGATGGTCTCCCACTGGACCCTAGAACCCGGTTACTTGTGCTCCCCTCCTTGGGTCTATCCTAATGCGGAAAAGTAAATAATATACAAAAGGTGACAACATCCGCAACCTGGAAGTGCCCCAAATAAAAGAATATTACATACAAGTTTTTACATGAATGAAAATGAAAAACACTCATCTCACATAAAAACCCCCGGCTATTCAAACATGACGATCCAATATAACATATCCAGCAACACATAACATCACATGTCATCAACGTAAGTAAGTATGCATACACCGATTGTCGTCGACGTATAGCAACGACAATCGGCAATACCACCACATACTACACTTACGGTCACAGAAAAGAAAGTGTAAAACTACAACAGTTGGAATCCGCAACCTCTTTAGACATCGCATGCCTAATCAAATGAAATACTTAGACATCACATGCCTAACAATTATAAACCCCGCATTTTAGTCCCATTATTGAAAACTCTTTTCAATATCAAGTGAGACTAAACCGCTAGATTTATAACATTTATCCAGTTATCTCATAACTGTTTGTGAATTCCAATTATTGTATCCCATTCCGGATAAATAGAAAATATTAAACTTTCCGATCGAACATTCGAACACCCAAGTTTTCCCGAAACCGTTCAACTCATGAAATAAGTTCAAAGACATTCACTTCATGCCTCAGTACCAACGGTCCAGCCGTAGAAGGGTCGAGCCAACGCCTCACATGTGGCACGCCGTACTGCCCCAAACCCGAAGGTTCTAAAGGCAGTTCAAGACGGTCACATAATCGAGTTAAGGTTTGTTGTCTCCTAGAGGGACCATCGCGTTACTTGCACTACTCAGAACGTCCTTAAACCACAGAAAAATCCAACACTTGGAAATTTTCCGGCAGGGGAAAAATTGGGTATTTATATCCGGTCGAACTTTTTAACATATTCTAAAATTATCCGGAAAAACACATAGACGAAGCTTGATAATCCGATCGAAACATCGATTTCCAATGCAACCCCAGAACACTCAACTCTTGAGTCAAATTAAAAATTCCCAGAAAACTCAGCATCATAAAATAGGAATTACTGTGCAAAAATGGATGACTGACGTCATCATTTGGCCGCGGAACCGCCGCAGAATCCAGGCTTCTGCCGCGGTTCCGCCGCGCTTTGGACTTATCTTTTGGAAAAATTTGCACCATAATTCTTAGAATTCCCTGCTAAATTTTTTAAGCATTTTTAATATGGAAAAAACCCAGTTTTTGAAAAAAGTCCAGAGAGCAATTTTAAATTAGGGTTTCGGTTCGATCGGACTTCAAACTCCGTCTACGCATCGCCTAAGGCTCTAGCTAGGCTCTGATACCACTGTAAGGTTCCTAGGCATGCTAATGAAGTCTCACAAGGCATCAACCATGCCAATTTCAAATTTTACAAGTGCCGAGAAACCCTAATACGGATTCGTTGACTAGAGTTCAGGCGAAAAGTGAAACTAGTTAACATTTTAACTAAAAGAAAGAGGCTACAACCTTTGTAGATCCGGTTCTCCACTTCCTTAGCTCCACGTAGACATCCCCTCGCTGTCCATGTCGGATCTCGGACTCTCGCATCGGCTTCATCGGAGAAATGAGCGGACTAGTCGTCGGCTGCGATGCCGAAGATGATCTACGTCGAGGCTACACAAGATCAAGCTCCAACTTCACCAAGTCGTGAAACTTGTGAAGAAAACACCCTATACTACTTGGCAAGAGGTAGAGGATGAAGAAATAGGAGGTGGGTTCACTTTAGAATTGGATTTCTCACTCATTTACTCAAGGTGCCATTAAAACTAGTAAGCTTTTCTTCTTGTTCAAGAGGAAGAAGAAGAAGAAGAATATGATAAGTGTTAGTTTAATAATGAAAATAATATGAATACTTATCATATCCTAACTATGGTCAAGTGTAGAGAGAAAACTAGGGTTAGGTGAATGGTTAGGTTAAGAGAAGAAAACAAAATGGTCAACCTTTTCAACTCTTCATGAAGCTTCATGAAAGAACCAAGGAAAGCCACCATTTCCCTTTTCTTTTCCAAAATAAATAATCAATATAAATAAATGAATAAGTAAACAAAACCCTAACCATTCATATAACCATGGTTTAATCTTTACACAAACTCAAGTTAGCATGTATCATCAAACATGATACAATCAAGTACACACAAAAATATATCACATATACAATGTGCACTTCAAGTGAGAAAATCCTTTTAAAGTGAACCAATACTAGTTAATGCAAAGTAATATATCAAATATATATAATTATACATTAAATCATTAAATCAACACTTGATTCAATGATCCGGTCATGTCGCATATAACCGACTAGTATCCAATGTATCGACTTATCGAATCAATCTTCGATTCGATAACTAGGTTATATCGCATACAACCAATCGAAACATTCATCGCGGGAATGAAATACGGTATCACATACACGCATTATTCTCGGTCCCGCACATATCTCATATGCGCTCCTATTTCGTTTCGCTTGAGCCAGGAAACCTCTGTGTAGGACTCTAAAGACTCGTCAATACGCCGGCAGCAGATGATGATCATATCAAGCACCCACAAGCCGCAAGCGGTCTGCTAAACGTAACGGCCACCCGGGTATTGAGCGATCAGAAGATCGACGAGCTAGCCCGCTCACACTCCTGTGAATCCAACCAGTAACACTTACCGTACAGTCCGGTCTGTTCGTCTGATATGTCGCATATCAAGTCTAGGGGTGGTAAACGTCAGACCCCAATAACCGATAAGTCGTGCCGATGTGAGGCTCATAACGGGTTGAGAAACTACTGGTAACACTTACCAGCATATC
Source organism: Agapanthus africanus (assembly GCA_030015575.1). NCBI lineage: Eukaryota > Viridiplantae > Streptophyta > Magnoliopsida > Asparagales > Amaryllidaceae > Agapanthus > Agapanthus africanus. The sequence continues at coordinate 104,361,698 of JASDDO010000019.1, forward strand.
TCTGATCAGCCCTGGCCAGGGACTTCCCTGTTACGGCCAATCGAGCACAGCGCAACATCAACCCCCAATACCGGGAGAGACGAAACCCCTCCTATCGCTCATTGCCTCCATGTGACTCGGGACTGTACCCAAAAACCACCGTTTTGCACGCCCTCATGGACATGGTAAGGTGGAGATCAAAGCACAGTGGGAATCACACAAGACTCTATGACGATCTCGGGTCTACAGACTAACCTGCACATGTGTCACCTGAGAACTGCCATCTGACGTGAGGTATAATACCATCTGGGAGTTCTCGGTGAGTCCGTCCAGTGTACCCAGTCTCCACTGAGCACCCGTATACCATCTCTGATGTCAAACACCAATGGATATGGGATCATCCATCGCCCATCTCATGGGTCGAGAAGCGTACACGCTAGTCTACACTGGTATATCGATGCCCCGTCTCGATACACCCATGACTAGGGACCTTGAAGGATGTACCTATGGACTACCATGTCCCCACTAGTATGATCTGCATCATAGTCCAGGTAGTCAAGTACACACCCTAAGGGCTTTATCAACATGTAACTATAAGACGGTTTAAAGAGACTAGTGTACATGTTAAGATAAAGAGCAACCAGATAGCATACTATCATATCGAGCAAGAAAGTCATCTCTATATATGTCCAAGCATCCAATATAATATACATCATCTGTACAATACTGGCCTCTAGGGCATACATACAATTAACAGAATGTGATTCAAGAATGGTAAACGGCAAGGTGGCAGGACTTGTTTCCTAAACACGGGTATTCTGATTCGTGTATTGGGTACAATACCCAACTACAAAAGAATCAACCCGACTAACCTATGGCTTTGATACCAAAAGAACCATGTCACGCCCCGCTTCCCAGAGTACGCTAAAGTGGGCACGTGACATAGCCAACCATGCTACCTGTGGATAGAAAAAATTCTTCCACAGTCACATTACGGCTGTGGAGATATCAAGAACAGGAAAGTAAACTAACTATCTAGTATATGTCCATAAGCCAGAGTAAAAGAGTCAAGAAATAACAATATGCGGAAGCCAAAAGATACAATAAATGAAACACCTGGAGTGAAACTACGTACCGACAGGAACCTCACCGCTCGTCTAACAGCGGCAAAACTCCTAATCAGTCTGCAACAAGGTAGAAGAATCTGGGCCATGCAAAGCCCAGACGTCAGCGCGTCAAGTCATCAAGTAATAAAATAATAAACAGGGTAACAGGCAATGCGGATATAAACATGAATAAAGCAAGGGTAACAATAATATAAATCATAGCAGTGCAGGGTAGTGTGCAGTGGGTAAACTAAACTGTTCTATCAGGTTTTCTGTTCTAAAGTCTTTGAAACCAAATTGATGAATCATCGATATAACTCAATAGTATCTCGTACATACCCGGGACCACGGCCCCAAGATTCTCCGGCTGAAACCGAGACATGCCGCTAGGCACCAAACAGGAATGTGTACAGATGAATGATGGTCAGCATCATCATTCCAAGGCTGGCCTAGCCTAAAACTGATCAGAACAGGTAACGAACTGTTGAGTTACAAGTCAGGTTTCACCTTTGATTTCCCCATACCCCCAAGTTATAAGTGTATGTCAAGTCAGGTATCCCGTAATCAAGAAACTAATGTCAACACAGGATCAGGTAAACAGGTTTGTCTGGATAGACAACAGGAACGGTCCATGAGGACTACATGTCAGGTTTGTTGGCATTAGACACAAGATCAGGTAACGGGTCAGGTCATGGTATATCAGGTCAAGTCAAGCAGTATACGGTATCATGTCGGGTCAATCAATATGTATGTAGAAAGTCGGGTCAAGATGTAAACGATATCATGGGTGTGCTCATACTCAGTTACATAATCAAGCATGGTTATCAACAGCATGATCTAAGCAATGAATTAAGCAATAGGCAGATTCACTCAAATAGCAGTACAGTTATCAGTTGTGTCACGGGGATGATTTCAACATTATAAGAATGCAGTAAGACAATTATAGCCGTTTAATCATGTTAACAAGTTAAGACTTCAAGGATGCAATGATATAAATATATATATATATATATATATATATATATGGGTTCCACGGATGAAATCACAGTTTATGCAGGTTAAATGTACATGAGTGTCCGATTGTAGTAAAACGATAGATAGGGTGCCATAGGCTACGTCATTAGTGAAAGTGAAATTAAAACATGTAATTGTGGTTATTAGGTTCAATACAGTAATTGCAAAAGGTAGGTTCCAGTTTGAAAAATAAAATGATATATAACAATCTTGAACACGAAAAATAGGAAATTATAATACCAAAGTTAAATTGCAGGTTTTAGGGTGTCATCAAGTATATGTAAATATTTTTTAGCATGTAGCAAGGGGTACTTGCCTCGACGGGTAGCGAATCGGGAAAACGGAACGTTAACCGTCGGCGGGGAAAACTCGCGACGGGCGCACGGTTCACGGAATGAACCCAAACGACGAACAGTGGAACCACACAGGTCGGGGTACCATGCTGAAACGTCGGGACACGTCGCCGGCACGGCCGGATTCTGGCGAACCCAAAAACAGTGAATCTACAAACTTTAAGAATTCATTAAATGATAAAGAAGAATCAAGAAGAGGGAAGAGAAGGAGGATAGCGACGAGGGTGCTCACGATGATCTGTGGAGGGGTGGTGATGGTCGACCACGTCGACGGAGCTCCGGCGCACGGACAACAGTGACCGCGGAAACTGCAGATCACAAATAATGAGCATAGAAAAGAAGGAAGGGAAGGAGAAGAAAGAGAAGAGAAGAAGAAGACACAGGCAAGGCTCACCGGGGTTTGTACGACGGCCGGAGTACGGAGACAAGGCTACTGGCGGCGATTCCCGGCGGTGTAGATGTGCAGGGGGCCCGCGGTCGCCGGAGCAAGGTGCACGAAAGAAGAAGGGGATGTGGAAGAGACGAGGTTAAGGAGGCGAGGAGGCCGGTGGTGGTGGCGTCGGCGTTGGGGCTGAGGCGGCGACGGGGTGCGCGGCTAGGGTTGCGACGAGGTGGGTTCTGCGTTTTTAAAAGAAAAGAAGGAAAGAAATTGAGGAGAGAGGGAGTATATATATAGAGAGGAGAGAGAGAGAGATATATAGGGAGAGAGAGAGAGAGACGGGGAGAGAGAAAGCGAGAGAGAGAGAGGTTAGCGAGAGGAGAGAGATAGAGATAGAGGGTGGGGCCCGCGGGATTAGGTGGGAGGTGATTGGCTGGGTAAGTTGTTAAGGGAATTTTTATTAAAGATTTTAGTAATAGTAAAAAATTTATATGGTTAAACAAATATATTCGATAGTTTAAAATATATTAGAAATTGGGATTTTGGCGCAAAGTAAAACATTTCCAAATTGCGCCCGGGTCGGGTCCAAAAATTTGAAATTGAAATAATAAAATTTTAGGCGGGATCCAAAATTTAAAATGAAGTGTTTTACAATCAAAAAGCATACCCCCAAAATGGACACACGTACGTGCGCGTAGCCGTCCAAACTCGCCCGTTTCACTGAACGGAACGAGAACACGATGCACGGACGCTACAACAGGGTTAGGGGTGTCAAGAAGGCTATGACGAATATTTTTTAATTTTATTTTAGATGCCTTAAATTGTTATATGCAGAAATGAATTGACGGGGTAAAAATTTCAATAAGTGACAATCAAGCAAGATAAATGAAATAAGAGCCACACTACGTTCAAACGGTAACTGAAATTAGTAGAACTGGACTCGGGTGTTACACCTTTAAACGTTTTTGATATGATACTCTAGTCTCAAGAAGGGTATGCATAGAAGATGGGTGGGGTGAAGATGTGGGTGCATCAATAAATGCCGGCTGTGTAAGCGGGGTAAGAGACTGCTGCTCCTCATTAGCTGGGATCTCTTCCGAATATTCGGGCATCCTAACCTAATTATCAACATGTTTTCCCGATCGCAAAGTAATTATAGCATTTCCTTGCGGAGGATTTGCACGTGGATCATTTGGATTTGTTACAGATTGTTGTTCTCCACCGAAAACCGAGAAGACAAACGTCTTGCCTGAATTTGGGGGCAGATACTATTTGGTTTTATCCGTCCACCTCTCCGAAGATGCCAAGTTGATATATGGCACCGTGTATCGGAGGTTTAGACAGATGCGGCCGTTGTAGCATATTTCGTCAGATTCCCCCTCGTGTACGAGGGGTTTTTGATTGTGGGGACGCTCTTCCCTGCAGGAGCAAGCCCCTGCAGTTAATTACGCTACCGCATCGCGGCAACCACTTTCTCCTTCTCCAGATGGTCATTTCGTGTCGTGTGTGTTTGTTTTATTTTTGGTTGCCCGTGGATTGTATACGGAGACTAATTTATGTTGTCGCCCGTAGGGCGTGGATCAGTCCAAATCCGTATTTTCTTAGATTTGGGTTTGATTTGGTTTAAGGATCATTAATCTTGTTTCGGATTAAGATCAACTTAAACGTTTGTTGAGGATACGTTAGTCTAATTTTAGACTAAGATCTACTCAACGGGATTTTGGATCTTTTAGATCCAACGAAAGAGTTTTTAGACTCTATCGTTTTAGTTTAGGGACATTGCGGTCCACTGGGTTTAAGGACGTCATAGTCCATGGAGTTTAAAAACATCATAGTCTGTAAAGTTTAAAGACATCATAGTCTATGGGGTTTAAAGAAATCATAGTTTGTAAAGTTTCTGGTTGTCGGGACCTGCCACCTCTCTGAAGACGTTGAAGAATTAAAACGACACATATCAAAGGTGTGAAGAAATGTACCCTTGAACCGATGTTGGTTGAGAGATCTGTAGTCAAGGTTTGGGACTAAGATCAATTAAAGAGATTGTGAGCACATGGGCTCAGTTAATCTGAATTGAGGACTTATGGCCAACTCAGGCTCAGTCCAATCAGATTTGAATAAAATGTTGAACATTTGTTTAGGCTCAGTCCCTTTTGGTTCAATAATGCTGAGCATTAAATTGGGTTCTGACACCCCTTTTTCTTTTGTCTTTTACTGAGTGTTGAACACTTTTTATGCGCTGGGCTTTATTTAAAGAACACTTTATGTTCTCTCAGCGCACACGTGAGGAGCACGTGGTGCGTTTGGCGCTGAGCGCCAGACCTGAAGTGCTAAGACGCTTCTTGTGAAATAGCGCACACGTGAGGAGCACGTGGTGCGCTTGGCGCTGAGCGCTGAAACGCTTCTTTTGAAATAGCGCACGCGTGAGGAGCACGTGGTGCGCTTGGCGCTGAGCGCCAGACTTGGAGCGCTAAAGCGCTTCTTTTAAAATAGCGCACACGTGAGGAGCACGCGGTGCTCTTGGCGCTGAGCGCTAGATTTGGAACACTGAAGCGCTTCTTATGAAATAGCGCACACGTGAGGAGCACGTGGTGCGCTTAGCGCTGAGCGCCAGACTCGGAGCGCTGAAGCGCTTCTTCAGCAGTTCTGGTCAGTTCTATGCTCTGAGAATTAAATTCTCGTTTATAAGAGACCTTGTCTCACAGATCTAAGTTCTAAGTTCTTATTTTTGTGAAGAGAGATTTAGTCTCATGGATCTAAGAACTAAGTTCTTCTTTTTATGAAGAGATACTATGATCTCTTCTGTTTTTGTGAAAGAGTTTGTCTTGTAGATCTGTGATCTAAAAAAAGAACTAAGTTCTTTTGATGTGAGAGTTAAACTCTCAAAAATCGAGAAGATGTTATGATCTCACTTATTATCATTTACCTTGAAGAAAATTTCTTCTTCTTAGAGCATGCTCTTCTCTTTTTCTTTTTGAAGTTTATGCGGGGGTTCCTCTCTTGCAAGACTTGAAGTCCTGGGTCCTTTATATAGGAGATGCTGATTTGTTGAATAAGTTAAGGAAATCTTTCTCTGATTGATTTGAGGATGTTTCCCCACCATTGGATCTTTGATCCTAGGGCTTCTGTTTTACAGAAGACAATCTTCTTGTTTTTAACAAGATTGGGAAAATATTTTCCCATACAGAACTTAGTCTGTATCTTGGTGATTTTTAATCACCATTGGATTTTTGATCCAACGGTGGTCTGATTTACAGAGCACAATCTTTCCTGTTTGGAAAGATTCGAGGAGTATTTCCTCAACAGAATTTTATTCTGGTAATTTGATGATTTTTAATCATCTTCGTTGGATCTTTGATCCAAAGGTGGAGGACGTTTTGTTCTAGCGCTGGCGCTCTCGTGCTTTGTACGTGAGGCGCTGTCTCAGAGTCTTTAACTCTTGGCGCTAACGCACTTAGCGCTAGCGCTCTCATGCTTTGCACGTGAGGCGCTGCCTCAGAGTTATTAGCGCTGGCGCTCTTGGCGCTGGCGCTCTCATGCTTTGCACGTGAGGCGCTGCCTCAGAGTCATTAGCGCTGGCGCTCTTGTGCTTTGCACGTGAGCGCTGCCTCAGAGTTTTTGACTCCTAGCGCTGGCGTTCTTGGCGCGAGCGCTCTTATGAGGCGCTGCCTCATTTCAAATTTCAAATTTTGAAATTTTAAATAGAGCTTTGCTCTCTGATTGGGGGAAACAGTTGTTTAGGTAATGTGCTCATTTCTCGTCCTCCAAATGTTGCAACTAGGTGGCCAATTTGCTTTTCAATATTTTCCAGCTGATTTTCAACCCTATTAAGTCTAGTATTCTCGTCCCCATACCATTGTTGTGTGTTGGGTTAGGATGGGTTGGGTGGAGGATCTTGTCTTATATTTTGGAATTGTTGGCTTGTGTTGCCTTAATTCTATTGTAAATTAGGATGGTTCCTCCATCCTTGGTTATAAGTTTGAGAATAAGGATGATTATTATTATTTTGTTATGCAGTATTGGCCGTCTCTTGCCCAAGAGAACCGTTTAGAAGGGGATATTCTTCAAAAACGTGGAACAAGTCTTGACAGTTTAGGTAAAGGGAGGGTTTGCTAACTTTTTAGACGGGGACGGTTGTGGTTGATAGATTTTCTATTGATTTTTTTATTCCTGCTAGCTCGGCTTGCATTCCTATAGTAGCTTCAACTGCGTGTAACACTTTCCTAGATATGGTTGAATCTCTCTCACCGGTACTTTTCCATTGCATGGTTTTATCAGATAATTCTTCTAGAAAGTTTCATGCGTCACCTTCATTTTTCATCATAAAGTCGCTTTGACACATCGACTTTACCATAAGTTTAGACTTTATACTATCATACACTATTTGGCATAATTCCCACTTATTGTGATGTGGTCATTTAATGAGAAGATCTTTAAAATGTTCAAAATATTTCCAAAAAGATTCCTCCGGTTTTTGTGAAAATGTCTTAATTTCATTTCTGGATTTAGCGGTTTTAAAATACGGGTAGAATTTTTTAAGGAAAACTTTAGTAAACTCCTCCCATGTGTGAATAGTGTTAGCCGGCACACTGTATAGCCAATGCTTGGCTTTATCGGTGAGGGCAAATGGTACTAGTCTAAGTTTTACAGCATCTTGATTTAACTGCTTCAATTTAAACAATTGACATAAGTCCTTAAATTCCCTTATAAAAACATAAGCGTTGTTCCCCTCCGAAAGACGGCGCACAAGACTGCGATGTCCTGACGCTGAGATTCGGGGCAGATGCTATTTGGTTTTATCCGTCTACCTCTCCGAAGATGCCAAGTTGATTTATGGCACCGTGTATCGGAGGTTTAGACGGATACGGCCGATGTAGTAGACTTCGTCAGATTCCCCCTCGCTTGAGGGGTTTTTTGATTGTGGGGTCGCTCTTCCCTGCAGGCGCAAGCCCCTGCAGTTAATTACGCTACCGCATCGCGGTAACAACTTTCTCCTTCTCCAGAATTTCACTTCGTGTCATGTGTGTTTGTTTTGTTTGTGGTTGCCCGTGGATTGTATACGGAGACTGAGTAATGCCGTCGCCCGTAGGACGTGGATTAGTCCAAATCTGTATTTACTTAGATTTGGGTTTGGTGTTTTTAGTTTAAGGATGCATTAGTCGCGTTGCGGCTAAGATCAACTTAAACGTTCGTTAAGGATACGATAGTCCTGTTTGAGACTAAGATCAACTTAACGTGATAATCCATTTAATATCTGGCCATCGGGACTCGTCACCTCTCTAACGTCGTTAAAGGATTACAACGGCAGATGTCAGAGGAGTTCAGAGATGTACCCTTGAACTAAGGTTGATTTGGAGTTTTATAATCCGTTTGAATGTTTAAGGATACGTTAGCCGTGTTTGGGGGCTAAGATCAACTTAAACGGGATCGTTTAGATCCGGCAAAAGAGCATTTGGAGGCTCTATTGTTCCAGTTTAGGGACGTTGCGGTCCATGCTCCAGTTTAGGGACGTGGTGGTCCATATTCCAGTTTAGGGACGTGGTGGTCCATGTTCCAGTTTAGGGACGTGGTGGTCCGCCATTAGTTTAGGGACGTTTCGGTCCAACATTAGTTTAGGGACGTTTCGGTCCATATTGATGTGTGGTCGTCGGGACCCATCACCTCTCTGACGTCGTTGAAGGATTACAACGATGGCTGTCAGAGGAGTTCGGAGATGTACCCTCGAACCGGATATAAATTAATTTAAGAGAACAGCTGTGCTCAGTCAATTTAATTTGAGGACTTATGGCCAAAATTGGGCTAAGTCCAGTTGAAAATGTTCAACACCCTTATTTATTTTTGGTCTATTAGACCTGTGCTAAGGTTTTGCCCATACTTAAATAATGCATGGCATTACTTCTATTTTCTTGTTTGGGCTCTGCCCGTAAAAGATGCAGAGCATCAATTTATTTTGGGCTCTGCAAGGCATCTGCATAGCATTTATTATTTTTGTTTGGGCTTTGCCCATTTATAAATGATGCAGAGCATCAATTTAATTAGGCCTGTTTGGTCTTTTAATTGGGCTTGGCCCTGCATTGCATTTGTTAGGCGCTTTGCGCCACTCACTGAGCGCAAGCGATTGTGGTGAAGACACGTGTCATGCTCTGGTGAGCGCAAGCGCAACAGTGCAGTGCGCTGTGCTAGTGCGCTGCGCTGTTGCGCTGCTGACACGTGGCGCGCTCTGGTGAGCGCAAGCGCAACAGTGCAGTGCGCTGCGCTGTTGCGCTGCTGACACGTGGCGCGCTCTGGTGAGCGCAAGCGCAACAGTGCAGTGCGCTGCGCTAGTGCGCTGCGCTGTTGCGCTGCTGACACGTGGCGCGCTCCCAAGAGCGCAACAGCGCAGTTTGCAAGTGCAAAGCACTAAGAATCTTTTAGATTCAGGAACAGAAGTGCAAAGCACTATTTGATTTCTTGATCTAATTTAGATCAAAGAAAAATAAGTTTTTTCTTGTTTTTCTTATCTCAGAGAACCAAAGGTTCATGAAAAGTGCAAAGCACTATTTTTATTTTATTTTTATTAAAGATCATTGATCTTGTTTTTTAGATCTATGATCTGTTCCTAAGAGAACTTTCTCCTTTTTTTTCTAAAGGTTTTTACCTTCTTCTTCTTTTTTATTCTTGAGGAGTTTCTCAGAGTTCTTTTCTCTCCTTCTTTTTTTTTTTTAGAAAGATGTTGATGCCTTTTAATTGAGGCCTAGGGTCCTTTTTATAGTGCCCATAAATTAGTTAAATTTGTTAAAGAGATCTTTCTCTGAGTGATTTGGGGAATTTTCCCCACCGTTGGATCTTTGATCCAAGGACTTCTGCTTTGCAGAAGAAAATCTTCTTGTTTTAACAAGAACAGAAAAGATTTCTTAAAATTTTAATTCTGTTTGGCGCAGATGCCCCAGCGCGTGACACGTGTCGCACAGCGCACAGCGCAGCGCAACTGGCGCTAGCGCATCTGCGCTGACACGTGGCGCGCAGCGCCTGCGCAACTGAAGCGTTGCTTCCTTTAATAGAGCTTTGCTCTGATTGGGTGCGCCTTCTTGGGCGCTGCGCTGACGTATCATCGCCTGACATGTGGCGCGTTGCGCCCGAGACTTGAAGCGTTGCTTCAGAATTTTTGAATTTTGAATTTCAACAGAGCTTTGCTCTGATTGGGCGAAACAAATGCCCCCCAACCGTTGCGCTCACGTGGCGCACACGTGAGTGCAGCGGTGGCAAACTCCTGATCGTTGGATCAAGGGGTGAGCTCAAGGGGCGCAAGCGCCTTATAAATAGGACCTCTGGCCCTTAGAAAAATCTCACCATTTTCTAGATTTTGATTTCCAGAGCTTTGCTCTTGCTTAGAACTCCAGAGCTTTGCTCTCGTTTCCAGAACTTTAGAGCTTTGCTCTCATTTTCCAAGTTAGAAAATTTTAGGTAAAATTAATCTTAAATTAAATATTTTAATTAACTAATAGAGCTTTGCTCTTACAGATCTTTTGATCTAAAGAGATCCCCATTGGGATTTTATAAACAGAGCTTCGCTCTCAAAAAACTTGCAGATCTACAGGGATCTTGTTCATAGGTTTTAATCCATGAACAGAGCTTTGCTCATAGATCATCTGTGGATCTTTTAGATCTGATAAAATGAAAAAAATTCACAAGTTTTTCGTGGATTTTCCAAGATTTCAAAATTTTTAATTCTTTTAGGTGTAGACATTTTCTGATGGACCTTTCCATTATTACCATAGAGCTGTGCTCTTTTTAAGGAATCTTATTTCCCTGGGGCCAGAGTTTGACAAGTGTCACTCTGTGACAGAGCTTTACTCTGAAAGGGGAGATTTTCTCCTTGTCTCTAGGGATTCTTCCCTAATGTTTTCCTGAGGACCAACTGACACTCTCATCCAATGATGAGATTGTCTTTTTAACTGACGTACTGTCATCTAGATTTTGTGGGTCCCTCTTTGGTCTCCTGCTCACTGCACTGTTGTGTGGTGTAATTAATCAATTTTAATTTAATTTAATAAATGCATTTTCCTTTTTTTTATACGCCAAACGTTGGAATTACAACACTAATGGCTAAATTGTTCTTTCGCAGCGATCATGTCTCTAGACACTTCATTCCCTTTCGTCCGCTCGGAGGAGGGATTTCCCGAGGCACCCTCGGACCGTGAAGTCCTGACCATGATTAGAGAATACGACCCGGAGTACAGGAAACTCCACCTTTGGGGGTCTTGGTATAACCAGATCATTATGGGTCGACGCAGCTTCACATGCGCAGTGCCGTCCGAGCCCATCACGGCGATTCATTATGCTACCCCACCCTCGGTGCAGTATGCCGTGGAGATGGTGGATTGGACCGCGAATAGCTTTCTTCATCCCGCTATGGATGCGGTTCCTGTCCAACGTCCTATGGTCTTGGATATCCTAGGACGTCGTATTTGTCATGGCGAGGCGAGACCCTGGGGGCAATCATATAACATTGGTCTGATCCCCCGCCATTCGATTGGTTACCTGCCGTGGGCCCGGTACATCCTGTCGACGAAGAAGTCACAGTTGATAAGATTGGGATTGTACACCGCGGTCTACGTCTCTCTCTTCCAGTATCCCACGCTCCCCACTTGGTGGTTTAAAGCTTTCCTGGAACAGTGGAACATTCTCACCCACACTTTCCTTGCCATGGATCGGGAAGTGTTCATCTCTTTGGAGGAATTCGCGGAGGTATCCGGTCTACCAGTCATGGGGGAACACTATGAAGAGCTGCTCCCGACAGATGAATATGTCTTCGGTGCTAAGCCGATGGTAAGGGGGATCACGCCGGAAAATGCTGTTCAACACCAATTCCCTAGCCTGATCAAGGTGTTGAACATCTACGAGTCCCTATTTATCGAACGTGGGAGCCGAGGAGTTAATTTTGAGGACTTCATTGCTCGTTTCCTTCGCCCAAGCGTCATTTCATCAGAAGCTGCCAAGTCTGCTATCCTGGATGATCCTTTCGGCCTAGGTTTGGATAACCTGCCGGCAAAGGAGATAGACCAAAAGGTTTTCTTCCTTCCGGACTTCCCTACTATATCTTTTGCAGAAATTGCAGCCCCTGGGATGGACGAGGAGGCCTTTTTCTTAGGATTTCTCGGACTGTGGCTGAGTTGGTTCGCGATCCCAATGCACTCTCATCGCATGCGGCCCTCCGTGTTTTACCCAGCCCACCGAATGGTCATCGGGGTAAAGGTGGCTGTGGGGATCGCCGGCTTGGCGCACTTATATCATGGTCTCAGCCGAGCCGCGGATGCTAACGAGCCCGGGGTATTGCACGTGGTCTTCCCGATGCACTACTTCATGTCGTGGCTCGAGCTACATACGGCGGGTGTCTTCGGCATGCATAAAAGGCCTTCATTCTTTGACAAGTGCAGTTTTCCTCGCATTATACAGTTGATTGGCTCATCAATCGTGACCCCTTCACCCCGGAACGCCAGGGGTTTACTGCTTCGCCCTCACACCGTTGGAGTCGGGATGTCCTTCATTGACAAGGTATTAACCATTGGAAAAGCGTCCACCACTGTGGTGCGACCATTACAGGACTCCTTTAAGGATGGAGCTTCAGTGTTGACGGCCCGGGAGACCCTCCACTTGTATTCTATTAGACCGGGCTTCCTAGTCTTCAGGCAGGGAGGTGCGGCAATTTTCATGAGATATAACCCGCATCGTTTTGCCCAACAATTGGGCTACGATCAAGGGGTACCCTTAGAAGCTTTCTTATTGGAACCTGCTGCCAATGAAGAAGGGATGGAGAACGCGTTACATCACTTTATGCGCCTGAACACGGGTTCTCGTTTTTTTTATCAGCGCGCCGGCCTGCGCTCCACGACTCCTTAATGTATACAAAGAGTGGTACAATCATGCGACGGGGGCCGTTATAAAGGAGGAGAGGCGAGTGTTGATCGACCGTAAAGAAGCACCTCCCGGCACCGACCGTAACGCTCCCTTAATGCCAAGGATCCCGGTGGTTCCTCCTTTAAAGAATGCCGGGGGCAGACCGTCGCGTGCACAAAGTCCTCCGCACGGATTGCCGCTTCCCGATATTACAGATGCAGCCCCAGCGCCCCGTGCTCCAGTGGAGACAGTGGTCGTGGCCTCGCCGGAGTCCGGTGTAGGTGCAGACATCGGGACCCGCCGTCCCAAGGTGGCTGCTAAACGTAAGTCGATCCCCCGTGAGCCTAGGGTCGGAGGGTAAAAGAAAAAGAAGTCGCTATTCGCTGCGGACGTCATGTTCGGTCAGGAACCCCATGCTCCCTATGCCGAGGGCCTGATCGAATACGGGACGAACGAAGGACTAGTGATGCCGCCGCCGGACGATACAGACTTGGAAGCCGCTCTCGAAACTTCGGCGTGGTTGGCAAAGCGTGACGCGTGGCTGGCCAAGCTTGCGCAATCAGGTAACTATTAGTCACCTCTTTTTTTTTATTGCAACATATCCTCTTCATTGCCTTTGACTAACGCTTTCTTTCTTTCCTTTCGACAGGCATCACTGATGAAGAAGCCATCGCCGCTTCTTTGAAGATTTTCCAGGAGGAGGAACGTCTTAGAGCGTCTATGGGCCTTAGAAGTTTTAATCCATCAAGTCTCCATCTCCCTCGTGTTATGGTCGATCTAACCTTTCTCTTTTTATTGCAGAAACCTCAATTCCGTTCCCGCCAAGCGACGCAGATGTTTTACCAGCTGCCGATGTTCCCGCTTCCTCTGGGCCACCGCAGGAGGTTCGTCTTGAAGAGCCGATGAAGGATGCCTTAAAGGCTCTGGAGGCATCCCTGAACGAGGATGACGACGCTTTGAAGGAGGCGTCACTAAGGTCCATCGCGATAGCCCGGAAGGAAAGGAAGCGGCTGAGGCGTGAGGCGAAGGCGCGCAGGGCTGCCTTGGCTATGGGAGCGGATCCCAGCACCGCCCCTCGTGCTGATACTCCATCTGAAGAGGCCCCTGTCGCCCTATCCACTGCCCGCAGAGAGGTGGCGCGCGCAGTTCGGAGCGCAAACGGTAAATCCGCTTCAGGTAATATTTCTCTCAAAGTTTTTTGTTATACGGATTCTTAATGTCATTGGTCCTTATATCCCTTATCTTGCAGGGCCAAGTCCGATCGAGGGGGAGGCGGAAACCGTTGATCCCAAAGAAACAGAGGAGGCGGTACCTGCTGAACTTGAGCCGACGGTGGGCAACGTCGTTGTGGCTTCGGAGCCTGAGGTGGAGGTCCAGGGGCCTGCAGCCGAGAAGGTCATTGATGCCGAACCTGAAGCGATGGCAGATGATATGATCATTATAACTGAACCGAGGGTGGTGGCGGACGAGGCGCTCGAGGCTGGCGATCTCGTAGTGACGGTGGACGATACAACTGCGACTACTGAACCTGAGAGAGTAGTGGGTGAGGTAGCCATGATTCCCGAGGACGAGTCAACCACTCCTTCTCTGGAATCTGGCAATACTCCAGTCATAGCCCTCCCCGTCTATGGTCCTCCGCCGTCTCCAGGTCTCGCGAGCACCACGACGGTTCCCATTGAGTCAGGTGATGAGGCCACGGGCGGTGGTCTCATGTCAATAGAGGAGGGAATCGCCTCTGTTTCAGCCGGCAGCTCCTCAGGTAAACCTTAGGTTACTGTCTTTCTTATTTTACAATCCTTTCTGACAAGTTCACCTTTCTTGTAACGCAGGTGCAGCCAGCGCCGATGCCCCACTGCTCGAGGGAGCGCCTTCAACGACTGCCTTGGCGGTGGTCACCTCTCAACCCTCTCTTATACCCTCGAAGATGTTGGAAGGTATGTGTTTACGATTTATTAATCTTATCTTCTAGACGTATAATTTGTGTACTAAAGTCACACTGTTGTGTTTCCAGGAGTGCTTTTTTATCATGTATATCAGATGTTGCTCCCACACTTTTCTTTCCCATCCGAGCTTGCTTCTTCCTTTGGTGGCGTTGGTGAGTATGATTTCCGTTGACATCCTTCCTCTTTTTTTTTATTGATGGAATTACCTCTAACCTCTTTTTCTCATCTCAACTGCAGTGCTACAGATTGAAGGAGGGGATAAAAGATCAGCTGCGCCACCAGCCCTTCCGACCTTGCCACCTGTCTCAACTGGTACAGTAACTATCACATTGATAAAGTCTTCGTTCTTTATTTTCAGAACTGTTATCTGATCACATCTTGTTTCTTTTCAGCTGTCGTTCCGATCTCGGCGCCCTTCGAATCTCCCATCATAATGCCGGCGGGTCCTTATCTGAGGAGTCTGTCTTCAAAAGGCGCCGCGAATAGTCTGCGCATGTTGAGTGACTACGTCGAGGAACTCGACGTTGAAACTCCTACATCTGCCGCAGACTTCGCTATGATGGTTAACCCGATGCTAGCAATACTCGTGAACTTTCATGATGAGGGCATCGTCGCATCCTGGGTTAACCATTGTAGGGAGATCGAGGGTCGCCTATATCAGTTGGAGTCGCTGCGTCCCGCTCCCGAGGCCTTGGCTGCCAGTAATCAAAGAACAACGTGGATTGAGCAGAGCGCTCTTTACTTCCGCTACCTCGAACAAGAAGTCATTTCAAGGCGTAAGGAGCGTGGTGAGACTTCAAGCAAGTCTGCCCAACTGCATGCTCAGGTGGAGGCCAACGCCGCACGGCTGAAGGTTGTCTTTGAGGGCCTCCTGCAATGTCTTTCTGAAGGGTTATCATTGAGGCAACACCTTGATGTTGTCGAGCGAGATGCACCTAGCCAGGAAGCAGCCCAGAAGGCGGCGGAGGAGCAACTTTCATCTTTCTTGCAGCAGCGAGCCCGGGTGGAAGCGGAGGTGACCGCGGCAGCCGCTCAGGAGGAGGCGCTGAAGGAAGTGCGAGAGCAACTTGTGGATCTACTAAAGACACTTCCTCCTCAGTAGCTATCCATCTTTGTATCGTTTGTATTTGTAGATAAAAGAATATATATATATTTTTTTTTTCTTTGACATAATGTATCCTGTACCCGATCAAGTTTATGAATAAAAGATACACCTTTTTTTTGTCATGTGTCATTTTCTCCGTCTTCTCTTTCTCTTACTATCAGCATATCACTTTAGCAAACATGGTTAACGGATGATTAGAACGAGTATCCTGATTTCCTTAAGAAATAGCGATGGCTTAGGCCGCAGTTTCGGATCTGCTGCCTAAGACTTTTCAACTCCATGAGCCGTGAGGGTCTCATAGAGATTCTTCTCCCTACGGATCGAGAGGATCTCGTAGGTGGGCTTTCTCCTTAGGAATCGTGAGGATTTCTAAGTGTTGTTTTCTCTTACAAGTCGTAAGGATCCTATAAGAGAATTTTTCCCTCTTACGAGTCGAGAGGACCCACAAGCGGTTGTTTCCCTCCTAGTTGAAATTCGACTTTGGAGAGTGAGACCCGTGAATAGTATGTAAGAGACCATTTTGGATTGACTTGCAGGGTCCCATTGTTCAGGAAGCAAGTTTTTTAGTCCCTGCTGCCTGAGGCTTCATTTGCATGTTGAGACGAATCGGGAATTTCCCGCGGAGACACAGTTTCTCTGCGAGCCGACGCGAATCAGGAGGCTCTCATCAAGGAGTGTTTGTATCCGTGAGTCGAGGAGTTTGCCAGGGATTATTTGTTTCCCAAGCGCCAAGGATTATTTGTTTCCTTGGGGTTTGAAACGAGTCGAGGATTTCCCACGGAGGCACTGGTGGCTCTGCGAGTCGACGCGGATCAGGAGGCTCTCGTCAAGGAGTGTTTGTATCCGTGAGTCGAGGAATTTGCTAGGGATTATTTGTTTCCCAAGCGCCAAGGATTATTTGTTTCCTTGGGGTTTGAAACGAGTCGGGGATTTCCCACGGAGGCACTGGTGGCTCTGCGAGTCGACGCGGATCAGGAGGCTCTCGTCAAGGAGTGTTTGTATCCGTGAGTCGAGGAATTTGCTAGGGATTATTTGTTTCCCAAGCGCCAAGGATTATTTGTTTCCTTGGGGTTTGAAACGAGTCGAGGATTTCCCACGGAGGCGCTGGTGGCTCTGCGAGTCGACGCGGATCAGGAGGTTCTCGTCAAGGAGTGTTTGTATCCGTGAGTCGAGGAATTTGCTAGGGATTATTTGTTTCCCAAGCGCCAAGGATTATTTGTTTCCTTGGGGTTTGAAACGAGTTGAGGATTCCCGCGGAGGCACTGGTGGCTCTGCGAGTCGACGCGGATCAGGAGGCTCTCGTCAAGGAGTGTTTGTATCCGTGAGTCGAGGAATTTGCTAGGGATTATTTGTTTCCCAAGCGCCAAGGATTATTTGTTTCCTTGGGGTTTGAAACGAGTTGAGGATTCCCGCGGAGGTACTGGTTTCTTCGGAGTTGGACTGAACCGTCTAGATTTGGCTTCGTCTTCTGGCGGAGCCTGTTGGGAAAGTATGGTTCCCTCTTTGTTTACGCCCTTGGATTGTATACAGGGATCGATGTGATCTTAACTGTAGGGCCAAAGTTATTTTATTTTATTATTTTTTTTTGTTTTATCTCCGCGATGCTCTATCATTTCAGCTTTTCTATCGCGAAGGTCGCGATTGCCCAATCATTTCGGCTATTTTTCGCGGTGCCCAATCATTTCGGCTATTTATTTTATTTTTACTCGCTGCTTTTTATTGCGAGTTGCCCAATCATTTCGGCTATTTTGCATGCATACCTTTTTACTTGCTGCTTTTTATTGCAAGTTGCCCAATCATTTCGGCTATTTTGTATGCATGTGCGGCCTATTGGCTTTCCGCCGTAAACATGGAATTAGACACCGATTACGGCATCAGCACCGCTATAACTGGGATATTGCCAGGAGCGAATCATCATCTGCCTCTGTCGATGTTGAACAAAGGTGGCTTAGAGACCAGGGTTAGGGTCCTGTCGTCTAAGGCTTTTAACTTCATGAGCCGTAAGGGTCTCACAAAGGTATTTCTCCCTACAAGTCGTGAGGGTCTTGTAGGTGTATTTTCTCCTTAGGGATCGTGAGGATTCCTAAGTGTTTTGTTCCTCTGTAAGTCGTAAGGACCCTATGAGAGGATTTTCTCCTCATAAATCGAGAGGATTTACAAGGGTTGTTCACCATGCGAACATATCCCCAGTCTCGGATGAGACTTGATTAGGGAAATGTTTATTCGCGCCCGTGGATTGTATACAAGAGCCCATGTTGGACCACTTGTAGGGCAGTATTGGAAGTTGTGGGGGTTGCTTAAGCACAGGTTTAGGTCTCTGTAACTTAAGACTTTCAACTCTTATGAGCCGTGAGGGTCCCATAAGAGAGTTCTCCTTACGAGTCGTGAGGATCTCGCAAGTGTATTTTCTCCTTAGGAATCATGGGGATCCCTAAGTGTGCTGCTCCCTTGTGAGTCGTAAGGATCTCACGTGGGTGGTTTCTCCTTATAAGGTCGAGAGGACCCTATAAGTGTCCTTTAACAAAGTTGTGCCCTTTCAGGTTTTCACAAACACTCACCGGTAGCCCTGCTGTTTTTACTCACGGAGCCCTTTCGGGTTTTCATCCGCGCCCATTTTGCTTATGGGCATACCGTTTTTTTTTTATTCTTTTTATTTTTATATATTTTTTTTCTCTCTTTTTTTTACGAGGTCGCGCCCTTTCGGGTTTTCACGAACACTCGCCGGTAGCCCTGCTGTTTTTACTCACGGAGCCCTTTCGGGTTTTCATCCGTGCCCTTTTTGCTTATGGACATACCGTTTTTTTTTTCTTTTTATTTTTATATGTTTTTTTTATATCTCGTCAGCCTAAAGATGCTGCGGTAGTAGTTTAAAGACGTTTCGGTCTGCTATTAGTTTAAGGACATTTCGGTCCGACATGGAGAAGGCCGGCTACTGCTTATAAAGCTTGAGCTTAGGAAGATAGCGTGCGGACATAGTCATCGTCATCTATCATTGACCTAGGCCGTGGATCATTAAGCGTAGTATCTCTTTAGGAAGCGACCGTTTATTGGCCTGAAAGGCCTTTCACCGTGCATATCTATGAGTAGATAGGCCCCGCCCTGATAGACCTTATCTATGACGTACGGACCTTCATAGTTTGGCTTGAATTTTCCCCGCTTTGCGCGATTGGGGATCATAGGCCTTTTGACCACTAGTATGAGTTCGCCTTGGCGAAATGTCCTCGGTCGGGTCAATCTTTCATATGAGCGCGTCATCTTTGCTTTATAGGCCTCCAAATTTTGTTGCGCTATGAGCCGTGTTTCTTCAAGGGCGTCAAGCTCCTCAAGCCGAAGGTGAGCATTTTCTTCGTCCGTTAGCTCGTAATGGACTGCCACTCGTAGAGAGGGTAACTCTATCTCGAGGGGGAGTACTGCTTCTGTCCCGAATACTAACGCATATGGTGTTGCGTTTGTGGCCGTTTTAAACATAATTCGATATGCCCAGAGAGCCTCTTGCAGTCTTTCGTGCCAGTCTTTCTTATTTCGCGACACTGTTTTCTTCAGGATCTTCGTCAAGGTCTTGTTGAAGGCCTCAGTTAGACCGTTAGCTCGTGGATTATAAACCGAGGAATATCTCCAATCTATATTGTGCTGTTGCGCGAAGCGACTGATCTTGTGGCTTCTGTAAGCTGGCCCGTTATCGGAGATGATCCGTCGCGGAGTTCCAAACCGATATATGACGTGCGTTTTGAAGAAGTGGAGGATATTCTCCGTCTTAACTTCTCTCAGCGGTATTGCCTCTGCCCATTTAGAGAAGTAGTCAGTCGTCGCTAGGATGAAACGATGTCTTCTAGACGATGCTGGTTCGATGGGGCCGACTATATCAGTCCCCCACATTTCGAATGGCCAGCTAGCCACCGTTGGATGTAATGGATTTGGATGCTGATGGATGAAGTCCCCATGGATTTGGCATGAGTGGCATTGCTTCGCATATTCGAGGCAGTCCTGAATCATCGTGGGCCAGTAGTAGCCCATGTGTTTGATCTTCAACTTCATCTTTGGGCCCGCTTGGTGAGAACCGCAGAGTCCGTCATGAACTTCCTGGACGACCCTTCTCGCTTCGTCAGGTCCTAGGCATCTCAGCCACAGAGAATCAAATGACCTCTTGTATAGAGTATCATTGACGAAGGCGAAAGACAGAGCTTGTTTCATGAGCTGATGTCTTGTGGACACTTCTTCAGGCATTCGGTGGGACTTAAAGTAGTCTATGAAGACTTCCCTCCAATCCTCGGCCTTTTCCCGGTCTTTTATTTGTAGAGCCATCTGCTTGCTCGCTCCTTTTCCTTCGGATGATTCCGGAGATATTTCTGCTGGGGCAAGCACCCGACGGCTTTGCACCACGATTCTAACGTCATCGAGGTTCTCGTCAGCCAGTTCTTTAGCAAGTTTGGCCAATGCGTCTGCTTTGCTGTTTTCCGCGCGTGGTATGTTTTCCAAAGTATAGGAGGGAATTTGAGTCAATAATTATTGCACTTTTTCGCCGTACTTCACCAGTTCTGGTTTGCATGTTTGGTAGTCGCCGTTTACTTGACTAACGACCAGTTGAGAATCCCCGTATATGAGGAGGTTTTCAATTCCCATGTCAATGGCGATCTCGAGGCCTGCTATCAGAGCTTCGTATTCGGCTTCATTGTTTGTCCTCGGCTCTGTTAAGGAGAAAGCAAAGCGCATTATCCCTCCTTGTGGAGTTACAAAGATGAGCCCTACGCCCGTTTTAATTATAGGGGTGCTTTGTTTGCGCTTCTTCATGGAAGATGCGCCATCGAAATAAAGCTCCCATCGAGTACCATCACCGTTGACCGTATCAAATGCATGTTCGTCTGGAAGATCGCAGTTCAGAGGAGAATCGGCGGGTATGGGATGCTCAGTGAGGAAGTCGGCGATGGCCTGGCCTTTCACTGCTTTGAGAGGTTGGTACGTGATCGAGAACTCCATCAACAGTAGGGCCCATTTAGCGAGTCGTCCCGTCAGTATGTCCTTTGACATCAAGCATTTAAGGGGGTCCACCTTTGAAATGAGACGGACCTCATGCGCCAACGCGTAGTGCCTGAGCTTTGTTATCTCGAAGATCAAGGCCAGGCAGTGTTTTTCAATGGGGGAGTAGTTGCTTTCTGCCCCCAGTAGAACTCGACTTAAGTAGTAGAGTGCTCTTTCTTTCCCTTGATCGTTCTCTTGTGCCCATAATGCGCCTAAAGAACCTTCGAGAGCGGCTGTATAAAGAATGAGAGGCTTTCCCTTAACTGGAGCAGCCAACACTGGAGGGTTCTGCAGGTACTGCTTGATCTCGTCCAGTGCGCCTTGGCATTTGTGATCCCAAACGAATGGGGTTCCCTTCTTTATCAGGTGGCTGTAGGGACGGCACTTGCCTGAGAGGTTAGCTATAAACCGCCGAATGTAAGCGAGCTTTCCTTGGAGAGATCGCAGCTGCTTAAGGGTTCTTGGCAAAGGCATTTCCATAATCGCCCTGATTTTGGACGGATCTATTTCGATACCTCGGTGTCGAACGATGAATCCCAGGAATTTGCCCGAGGAAACCCCGAATGCACACTTAAGAGGGTTCATCTTCAAATTGTATTGTCGAAGGCGTCGAAATACAGTCTTTAGATGCTCGAGATGTTCCTCGTATGATTTGCTTTTAACAACGAGGTCGTCGATGTAGCATTCGACGATCTCGTGTATAAGGTCATCGAAGATCTTCGTCATGGCCCTTTGGTAGGTGGCACCGGCGTTCTTTAAACCGAAGGGCATCACCTTGTAACAGAATATTCCCAAAGAAGTCCGGAAAGCCGTATGTTTCTGGTCTTCAGGATGCATTTTTATTTGATTATACCCTGATGAGCCGTCCATGAATGAGAAAATCTCATGCGTGGACGTATTGTCTATCATCAGTTCGGTGACTGGTACTGAGAAATCATCCTTCGGGCAGGCTTTGTTGAGATCCCGAAAGTCCACGCATATGCGCACCATTCCATTTTTCTTCATCACTGGGACGATGTTAGCAATCCATTCAGGGTATTGAACCTCCTGGATAAAGCCAGAGTCTATCAGCTTTTTGACTTCAGCGTTGATGCTCATCTCGAGCTCAAGCCGCATTCTTCTCGGTGCTTGTTTAACTGGCTTGACACCCGGGGATATCGCCAGTCTATGTACAGCAACTTCTGGATCAAGTCCTGGCATCTCGGAATAGTTCCATGCGAAGCAATCTTTATGCTGTACAAGGACGTCCTTTAACGCAGCCACCTTCTCTTCAGACAACAGCTCGCTGACAAATGTCGGTCGCGGATCGTTTACCGTCCCCAACTCAATTTTCTTAAGGTTATCTGCAGTGGTATGGATTTCATCCTCCAGCTCTTTTGGCGCTGGTGGGAATTCTGAGATTATCTCGTCGCTGCTGTTTTCGAAGCACCAAGGGAGCTCATCTATGTTCTCGGGCTCTTCTTTTAATATTGTAATCATGTGACTGGTGCGAATTCGCTTCCAATCCCAATGTGGAACCGGTTTTTCTTTCGTGGCCTTGGGCTCGTGCTTCTGAGGCGGCGTTACCTTCCAGTTGTCAGACAGAGCGAACTTGCCGAGTTGGTACTGATCTTCGACCCAATTCTTAAAGGTGAAGCAGTCTTCGAGCGGGTGCCCTATTACTCGATGGTAAGAGCAATAGTTTGGGTCAGAGACTTCGCTTGCCTGTTCGGGGTTTTTGGACTCCGGCAGTGTAAGTATTTGATGCTTTAGGGCAAGATCAAGTATCTTCTTCGTCTTTTCCCGAGGGAACGAGTACGCTCGACCCATTTTATTTATGAGGGATAGATCAATAACGCTCGACCCCCGTTTGCGTGGCTTCTTAGCCCTGCTTTGTTGTTGTTGAGCGCCTTTTTGGCCTTTCGACTTATTTCTGCTTTTGAGCTGAGCCTTCTTTATAACAGGTTGACAAGGAGCGGCATTTTCATCCTTTACGGCCTGTTGGAGAAAGCGTTGTGTCTTGGCTTTCTCGTAGATGGCCGTCTCACGGTTGTGATCATCTCGGACTTTTTGACCAGCTTTCTTTATAAGTTTGTCCATTTGTTCCTCGAACGACGGACAGGGTTCCTTTGCATCTGGAACTTTCACTGGCTTAGGATTAGCGTCCTCCCATTGAGTATCCGCTTCTTTATCAAGGTCATACACGACGTAGCAGCTGGGCAGTAACTCTCGTTTCTTTGACCGGATGTATCCAAGCCCTTTTGTTTCCATTCTCCCATTAGGCAGTTTGCGTTGAGTCCCGGGAACGTTCCAGACCCTGTCATAGAATTTGGCCTCTCTAACGGTCTGTTTGAAGGATATCCCCTGGCGTTTCAGCAGCTTCTTCAAACCCTCTGTATAATATCTGGGAAGACGGATAGGCTGAAGCCTGTCGAGCGCAGGATCCGCGCCATGCCAGATTTCTTTTTTCACCTTGGTTTCTTCAGAGCGGTAAAACAGAATTGCTTTCTCGTTTTCTCGCCTGGGAGGGATATAGAATGTCCGCAGCTCTTCTACACTATAGATATTAAGTGCATCCAGTTCTTTATGATGTTTAGGCGGCACCATGGCGACTTGCAGACTTTGTTCTTCATCAGCGGAAGCTTGTATTGAAGGTCGAGCAGAGAATACGACATGGACCTCATCCTCCGAATCGCTGCCAAAGATCAATGTAGGAGCCGGTGGTCCCGGCTTGTTTTGTTGGGGCGGACCCGAATAAACTATCTCCTCTTCCTCCTCAGTATCACTGCCGAAGACAGGGATGGTGGCATTAGTTTTATTCTCCGGTTTGTGACACTTCTCCGTGTCTTCGAAATCCGGCAAGAAGTATTTGGCATCTTCGTATTTGCGGACCTCGTTCACAGAGAACGGGTTCAGTTCTCCCGTCACGGTATACTCGAAACCATCCTTAAAATACTTCATACACTGATATTGTGTAGAAGGGATGATGTTGTACTCGTGTAACCATGGTCGGCCGAGCAAAGCGTTGTAGCATGTCTTGGCGTCTATGACGTGGAACTTAATGTCCGTGACGAGTAGCCCGAAGCGTAGCGTCAGTATCACAGATCCAAGAGTCTTTGACGATTGGGAGTCGAACCCGGAGATGGTGATCTTGTCCCGAGCAAGGTGCTGGACGCTCATGCAAATTTCCTTCAACACCCGCACGTTGAGTAGGTTAACAGACGACCCGTTATCGATCAGGATTTTGCCTATATTTATATCATGGCAGTATCCCGAGACAGAGAGAGGGCGATTGTGTTCGCACGTCCCAAGTAGAAGGTCTTCATCGCCAAAAGTAAGATCAGCCGTGTGCACTTTCTCTAATTCATCCTTCATCTTTTCCTCGGCCAGGCATTCTTGGAATTGTTCCGGGTCTTGGAGCGCCTTAATCAACGAATCTCTCGCCTCTTTTGATAGCAGAAGGGCGTCAAGAATGCTGAGCTGGGAGGGCAGCTTCCTCAGATGTGCCAAGACGTTGTAATCCACCTTATTCTTTTTTGGTGGGTCTTTGGCAGCTAGTTCTTCCACCACTTGGTCATCTAAGATGATATCTTCAGAGACCTTTTCTTTCCCTTTATCTTTCCTGTTCGAGGGTCCGAGGTTCTTTTCGGGCAGCGTGCGATTACGTAGCCGGATATTTTCGCAAACCTTTGGTTCTTCTTCTGTTCTCGAAGCGGACTCTTTAAAGAGAAGGGGAAGTTCCGGTTCTTCATAAGAATCACTCCCGAATGTGGGCACTTATGATCTACCGGTGTTAACCATGCAACAATCGCCAGCAGTTCTTTTAAGCCTTTCGGTCATATTTCTTTGCTCTCGACGAGCTTTACGCTTTTCCCGCTTAAAGTGTTGTCGGTGAGCAACGTATCCTTGCCACCATCTATCGAAAGCTTTGCACTCTTGAGTGGGGTGCGAAATCTTTTGATGATACAAGCAATAAGACGGGTGCATTTTCGCTTCACCGGTAATTTCTTCTTCGGAGGATGGTAGCTTCATACCCATTGACATGGCCTTAGCAAACTTCTTTTTTATCTTGAATTGGCTTTTGTTAGTAGCGGAGATGTTCAGCTCCAACGGGATCGTCTCAGCTCCTTCATCAAGTCGCTGGCGCTTGGCCCTTTCAAATATAATCGCATCGCGCTCCCGATCAGCTTTACTTTTCAACCGAGCCTCATTAAGGAATGCGTTGATTACTTCATCTGATGGCCCCAGAACTTTTGGTTCAGAATCTGCCCCCAGCGTTTCAGTACAAGGGGTCTCCTCATCGTTCGAATGGGAAATCATATGACAGCTCGCCACGCATTCTTCAGCTTCATCTGACAAACTTTCTCCCTCACCTTCCTCTTGAAAGACGTGGTTGAGGAATTCTTGGAGCGTAACGGGAGTCCGCGCCTTTTGGTTGTATTCTTCCAACGCGTCAATTTGCTTTTGTAAGTCCGTGTGTTTGCCACCAGGCTTCACGGGCTTCTTAGATTTCTTCTTCTTCTTTTTCGAAGATTTTGACGGCTGGCTGCAAGTGCTTGAACCGCCACCATCGGTCCTTGGAGTTGGACGTGGTTTCAACATCTCTTCAATGACCTGCGGTTCCAACGGATTCTTCCACTTGACCGCTGGACATGTCTGAAAATCGTTTAGCATCCTTTTTGTCTTGGCTGATAGTACGACCTCCCAAGGAGCTTCTTCAATGACGAAGCATGTTGCCCCCGGCGTATTCGTCCCCTTAGAGGTGTGGGGCTGCGGGGGATTCACCTTCCATTTGTCAGATAACGCGAACTTGCCCTGTCGGTACTGGTTTTCAAGCCAATTTTTGAAAACGTAGCAATCTTCGATCGGATGGCCTAGTACTCGATGATAAGGACAGTAGTTGGGCTCGTTGACGTCACTTGGTTGCAACGGACATTTTGGATCCGGCAAATTTATGAGTCTGTTGCGCAACGCCAGCTCGAATAACCTCCTCGTTTTATCACGGGGAAAGGAATAAGGACGTCCCATCCTATCCTCAAGGGGCACGTACGGTCGCGTATTATTTTGACTAGCAACCGGCTTCGAGTCGCTCAGTTGTTGTTGAGCATTAGCGACGACGATCGCTTTTCCCTTCCCTTTGTCATTTCGGGTGTCTGGCCTTGCAAGAGGGGGTTTATGGCCCATTTGATCCATTTGCGCTAGTTTGTCAATCAAGGCCTGGAAGGTAGTCGGCTTGAAAAACATCATAAACTGCGAGATGGTTGCTTGTGGATCGAGGGTTCCCACAAACATACCCACCGCGGGAGCTTCTTCAATGCGCTGCTCACACTTTGACCATAAGTTCCGCCATCGTATAGCGTACTGAACCCACGTCTCGCCGGGTTTTACCCTGGCGTTAATCAGTGCTGTCATCGGGGTACGTTCACTGGCGCTTGCAAAACGCTGAGTAAACAACAGCTCCATCTCCGCGAAGGTTTTAATAGAGTCGTTCGGGAGCTCAGAGTACCATTCAAACGCCGTATCTGATAAGCTTCCAACAAACTGGCGAAGCAACAGCTTGTCGTCACCGCCGGTGTTGCCGCAGAGTGCCCTGAACTGGGCAACATGCTGGTGAGGATTGCCCGTCCCTTTGTAGACATGGAACTTAGGAATTGTGTAACCGGGTGGGTACTTGATTTGATCGTACCAACTCGGATATGGTCTCCCCGTTTTCACGACCTGGCCGGCTGTTTCGTTGCATGATGAACCCGTATTTGCTGGGCAATGTATTCATCCAAATCAGCTTTGGAGATTGTATCCTCTTTAGCTGTGGACAGAACTGGTGGAGGATTCGACGTCTCTCCCCTATCGTCTTCAAGAATGATGGGGGAATCTTCAGCAGGTGGATCTTGTTGAATCATCATACCCACCATATCCTGGAACAGGAGGGCCATCTTCTTTATGTTGGCTGCCTGCTCCGCAGCTTCTTTATCTTTCTTCTCAAGTACGCGTCGAAGAAATTCGGCGTCCGTTTCTTGTTCTTGACGCTCGTCCGAGGATGTTTCAGGGGTTTCTTTTGGCCCTGTAAGCGCGGCCATAGCGTTCATCATTTCTTGGAGCTTCTGTTGCTGCTCCTGAGCTTTGGTCACTGACCTCGTGTGCGGTCTATGACCTGTTGATATGCGGCTATCTTCTTTTCCCGATGCCATGTAAACCGTATGAACTGTCATGCCCCCTGACTTGGGGCGTTTAGGTTCACCATTTTTAACTTTTGCCGCTGACGCGGGAGTTTTCTCTGGCCTCCTTCTTTTATGGGCCGTTGAAGTTGAAGGAACCGTTGAAGGAGGCGGCCTTGCAGCTGCTGTCCCCTGCTGTTTAATAGGATGGTCTTTTTCTTTTTGCACTTTTGCCTTCTTTTGCCGACGAGAGTGATCTGGGTCGATCACTGAGTCTTGAACCCTTCACCAAACCTTATAAATTCTTGAGGACAGTCATTGAAGGGGCTGTTCTTGCTTCGTTTCTGGAGCTCTCTCTGCAGGTGGAGGAGATCTCTTCAGTGTAGCGGTTGTAGAGTTCTTCCGTACCCTTCTCAGCAGTTCAAAGCTGTTCTCGGTTGGAACAGCAGCGTCGACTTCCACCACTGGAGCCGGTGGAGTTAGCCCTGAAGGGGAGTTGCCCCATGCCTTCCTCACTCGTCGCCAATGGCGACGTCGAGCATGACGAGCCGTTGGGACTAGCTCGGAGATAGAGACAGCTTCTTTTTGCCCCCTGTCTGAACGAGGCGTCGCTGGTGTTAACCTTTCAAAGACTGAGGTTGTCCTTTGAGGGATGATATTTAACCTGTCGAAGACAGATCCTCAGGCAGGGGCAAGAGCAGGAATCGTCAGTCTTGAAAAGACTGACTCTTTGACAGGGGAAGCCGCCTTGACGACTTCTGGAGCAGCAGTTATTGCTTTCCTTGGGACAGCCAATTTAGAGTTCTGATTTAGCCTGGTGAAAACAGGCTGTTGGTTTGGTAGTGGGCGACCCGTTGACAGGGGTCGTCGTAGCAGTGAGCCGGTCGAAGACCGACTTCTTGTTCACTTCCGGTGCAGGTATTGGTATAGGGAAACTTGTAGGTGGGATCATGGTCCCAAAGAACAGACCAGTGGTGGCTTGGGTCACCTGATCTACCGGCAGAGTGAGAAAGGAAGCCGCTTGGGGCCCACATGCTACACCTCCCGGTGAGGTGGAGCGTCCGTTGCAGTGGCATTTCGAGCAGTTGGTGCAGTTAAATGCCATTGAATCTTGAGTTCTGCGCCAGGCAAAAGACCAAATCTTAGTAACTTGAAATCCGAAGGCAACCATTAACAAACCGCGATTGGTTCGCGAAGACGACACACGAAGCGTGGAGTGGAAAGAGGAAAAGGTCCCACCGGGAGTGCCAGAATCTGTTCCCCTCCGAAAGACGGTGCACAAGACTGCGATGTCCTGACGCTGAGATTCGGGGCAGATGCTATTTGGTTTTATCCGTCCACCTCTCCGAAGATGCCAAGTTGATTTATAGCACCGTGTATCGGACGTTTAGACGGATGCGGCCGATGTAGTAGACTTCGTCAGATTCCCCCTCGCTTGAGGGGTTTTTTGATTGTGGGGACGCTCTTCCCTGCAGGCGCAAGCCCCTGCAGTTAATTACGCTACCGCATTGCGGTAACAACTTTCTCCTTCTCCAGAATTTCACTTCGTGTCGTGTGTGTTTGTTTTGTTTGTGGTTGCCCGTGGATTGTATACGGAGACTGAGTAATGCCGTCGCCCGTAGGACGTGGATTAGTCCAAATCCGTATTTACTTAGATTTGGGTTTGGTGTTTTTAGTTTAAGGATGCATTAGTCACGTTGCGGCTAAGATCAACTTAAACGTTCGTTAAGGATACGATAGTCCTGTTTGAGACTAAGATCAACTTAACGTGATAATCCATTTAATATCTGGCCATCGAGACTCGTCACCTCTCTAACGTCGTTGAAGGATTACAACGGCAGATGTCAGAGGAGTTCAGAGATGTACCCTTGAACCAAGGTTGATTTGGAGTTTTATAGTCCGTTTGAATGTTTAAGAATACGTTAGCCGTGTTTAGGGGCTAAGATCAACTTAAACGGGATCGTTTAGATCCGGCAAAAGAGCATTTGGAGGCTCTATTGTTCCAGTTTAGGGACGTAGTGGTCCATAGGTAGTTTAGGGACGTTGCGGTCCATGCTCCAGTTTAGGGACGTGGTGGTCCATGTTCCAGTTTAGGGACGTGGTGGTCCGCCATTAGTTTAGGGACGTTTCGGTCCAACATTAGTTTAGGGACGTTTCGGTCCATATTGATGTGTGGTCGTCGGGACCCGTCACCTCTCTGACGTCGTTGAAGGATTACAACGATGGGTGTCAGAGGAGTTCGGAGATGTACCCTCGAACCGGATATAAATTAATTTAAGAGAACAGCTGTGCTCAGTCAATTTAATTTGAGGACTTATGGCCAAAATTGGGCTAAGTCCAGTTGAAAATGTTCAACACCCTTATTTATTTTTGGTCTATTAGACCTGTGCTAAGGTTTTGCCCACACTTAAATAATGCATGGCATTACTTCTATTTTCTTGTTTGGGCTCTGCCCGTAAAAGATGTAGAGCATCAATTTATTTTGGGCTCTGCAAGGCATCTGCATAGCATTTATTATTTTTGTTTGGGCTTTACCCATTTATAAATGATGCAGAGCATCAATTTAATTAGGCCTGTTTGGTCTTTTAATTGGGCTTGGCCCTGCATTGCATTTGTTAGGCGCTTTGCGCCACTCACTGAGCGCAAGCGATTGTGGTGAAGACACGTGTCATGCTCTGGTGAGCGCAAGCGCAACAGTGCAGTGCGCTGTGCTAGTGCGCTGCGCTAGTGCGCTGCGCTGTTGCGCTGCTGACACGTGGCGCGCTCCCAAGAGCGCAACAGCGCAGTTTGCAAGTGCAAAGCACTAAGAATCTTTTAGATTCAGGAACAGAAGTGCAAAGCACTATTTGATTTGTTGATCTAATTTAGATCAAAGAAAAATAAGTTTTTTCTTGTTTTTCTTATCTCAGAGAACCAAAGGTTCATGAAAAGTGCAAAGCACTATTTTTATTTTATTTTTATTAAAGATCATTGATCTTGTTTTTTAGATCTATGATCTGTTCCTAAGAGAACTTTCTCCTTTTTTTTCTAAAGGTTTTTACCTTCTTCTTCTTTTTTTATTCTTGAGGAGTTTCTCAGAGTTCTTTTCTCTCCTTCTTTTTTTTTTTTTAGAAAGATGTTGATGCCTTTTAATTGAGGCCTAGGGTCCTTTTTATAGTGCCCATAAATTAGTTAAATTTGTTAAAGAGATCTTTCTCTGAGTGATTTGGGGAATTTTCCCCACCGTTGGATCTTTGATCCAAGGGCTTCTGCTTTGCAGAAGAAAATCTTCTTGTTTTAACAAGAACAGAAAAGATTTCTTAAAATTTTAATTCTGTTTGGCGCAGATGCCCCAGCGCGTGACACGTGTCGCGCAGCGCACAGCGCAGCGCAACTTGCGCTAGCGCATCTGCGCTGACACGTGTCGCGCAGCGCACAGCGCAGCGCAACTTGGCTAGCGCATCTGCGCTGACACGTGTCGCGCAGCGCAGCGCCTGCGCAACTGAAGCGTTGCTTCCTTTAATAGAGCTTTGCTCTGATTGGGTGAGCCTTCTTAGGCGCTGCGCTGACGTATCATCGCCTGACATGTGGCGCGTTGCGCCCGAGACTTGAAGCGTTGCTTCAGAATTTTTGAATTTTGAATTTCAGCAGAGCTTTGCTCTGATTGGGCGAAACAGGCGTCTTCCGATTCTAGACCATGGAATTTAAGAAGTGAGTTTATGAAAGCAGGTTTAATTTCATAGTCACCGGCAGCAATCGGTACGACTATAAAAGATGGCAGTGATGTGTGGACAGGATAGCATCTATCCTGTAGGGTAGGTGTAGCGGGGATGATTTCAGCCATAGTATCTATAAAATAAAGACGGGTCAAACGTTTTGTTTCGTCTTGACCCCACACATCATACACCGTAGATAAAAGTTTTTTTTATTTTAATACAAAAACTAAGATAACTAGTGATTCTAACAAATCACTAATACAGTGCGCAAACAAAGTTAGATCTAGGGTTATCTAGGTTAAGTTACTAGACCCGCTCCTAACCGTCAAAAGACAAATTGCGGGATAGATCCTCTAACAGCTCTTTAACAACCTTGAAGTCAGATCAGTGCCAGTTAAGTGGGAGGGTTTCGTTATACGAATCACCGAAATAGCGGGTCCTAATTAAATAACCACAACTAGTCACACGTCATTAGACACCTCAAAATTGAATCGGATAACTGTTAAATTATTTACAGCATCCTCTTGTCATATTGAATGTGATATATTCTTAAGGGCTGAAATCTAGATATTTTTTAAATTACTGTAGATTAATGCGGATACTCAGTTGTGATTTGTGGGGCCTGAGAAGGGTGATGAAATCCCCACATAATCTGGATTTGGGTTGTTGTCCCTTAGAATCTTTTAAAATATATAATGCAGTCTAAAACAATCAAAGATCTAAAATCTAAACTAATTTTTTTAGCGCAAAGAATCGTGCAAAAATTTGTTAGTTGGAATCAAATCGAGATTTTAGGAAGAACAAGATCTTATATAGATTTGCCTTTGTTCATCTTGATCTTTTCTTCAAGTAAGTTTATCTCGATTTCTGAAATTTTAAATAGAAATTTTGCAGAATCAAACGCATTAAAGGAAATCTAATTTAATCTACAACTAAAATCTAAAACTTAAATTTAAATGTAATTAAACCACATCTTCCCGGTAATGGCTCCAAAAACTTGATGTGGATTTTATTGGTCCTCCAATTTTAACCGCAAGTATACAGTTTATCGCAGTTGTACTTGATGATTGTTCCCACAGAAAGGCGTGTTAACTATTTTTAAATTAAGTTAAACTTGAGTTATTTTTAAAATCTAAAAATTTAAATACAAAATAAAATAAAAACTGGGTTTTCAAGAGAGAGAAATCTAGGGTTTTTATTTGCTTTATTTCTATAATTGGTTTAAAAGATTCATTTTCTTTTCTAATCTAGTTCTAATATATTTCCATTAATTATAACTAAGTATAGATTATATTTAAATTATAAATATAGCTTATCAAAATTATAATATCATATAGATCATATTAAAACTCTAGTTTTAGTTAATTAGAAATAACCTAGTTTTAATCTTCCACAAAAATATATAGGTCATGAGTCTACAATTAATATCTTATCGATTAATCTTGAACCCTTTTAACTATCTAGATTGAACATCTTGTGATTAAATTATTTTCTTATCTTCTCTAATTAAGTTTCTAGTTTGTTAAACTTTCCTTAATTTAATTAGATTATTGGTGTTATCACTCTTCTTTAATCTTATTTTAGGCGTCAACTTTCATTCTGAGATTAGTTTATTAGATGAAAAACTATAAAGAGAATAATTAAATCTTCAGACATTCATCATAAAGTATAGAAAAGAAGAGATAACAGATTACCCAACCACAAAATAAATACAAACAAAACCCTCGAAAAGAATTAGTTACTCATGTTTATAAAAATATATATATATTATTCATAATCAAGAGTACTTACAATAGTTTCTTCTCCTTGAAAACCTTAATTTGAATACTATGAGAGAGATATGAAACTCTAGGGCTATACAAGTGCTTATATAGGGTTAAGGAAGATTGGAGAGTAAGCAATAGAAGATACAAGAGAATCTGCTTACTAACAACTAGGATATTCTAATATAATTGTTCTGTTGGATACTGTTTCGAGCCTTTAGAATTTTCAAAAGATGAAACCTTACATCTCATATTAATTTATGTAGAAAAACGATAGTGCCCATTAAAAATCTCATCGAGCGTCCCAAAATCGACCGCTGATCCGCAGCCGGTTTTTTGGTTTCGTGGCTCCAAATTTTTTGTGGTTTTATCATCAATTTAGACGATTTTTTAGCACATAAATTCTTGAATATCTCGCTGTATCTCTGTAGTTACGTAGATTTCCGAATTGTTCCCAAATTTGGTATATAATTAGGCAGGTTGATTTGTTACTTTTGATTTGATTTGGCTTCTCCAACTGATTTGTTGTTGCGATGATTGATTTATCTCTATTTGTCGCAACCTATGCTGATTTGTAATAATATTTCCAAATTTGTTCCAAATTTGCAAATTGTCATTTGATTTTCTGAATAATTCCCTTAAGTCTCTATTATACGCACGTAACTCTCATTTTAGCACAATTTTCCATTCTTTTGCATCCAAGCCCTATTATCTGTAATAATTATATCCGGACAAGCATAAAATATGACAATAAAATTATAAATGAGTTAGAAAAATATGCAATAAATTACACCAATCAGCCACGTAGTGAAGAGGCTAAGCTACGTTACACAGCG
This sequence comes from Agapanthus africanus, assembly GCA_030015575.1. Classification (NCBI taxonomy): domain Eukaryota; kingdom Viridiplantae; phylum Streptophyta; class Magnoliopsida; order Asparagales; family Amaryllidaceae; genus Agapanthus; species Agapanthus africanus. The sequence continues at coordinate 104,394,894 of JASDDO010000019.1, forward strand.
CAAAATAGCGAGTTACGTAGCGAACTATTTTAAATATTGGTGCCAATCTTATGTCCGTCTTATAAAATTTTACTTTTAATTTTAAAGATATCCTACAATCACATAGCACTCCTGAATCACTTCTTCACTTCAATCATCCCACTACTTTGATCTTTTAAAATATCCTATGATAACGACTACTGAATTGATATGCCTTGGATTTATATTTTTCTTTAAAAATATCACCTGCAATTGATGCCTGTAAGGGTTGCGGGAAAAAGAAAAAAAATTTGTATGTATAGTGGTTCAATGATTGAAGGGAATTAGAGACCAATATATGCATTAATACAGGGCTATGGTAAAAGTTGATTTGCACGGGTAAGATATAAGTTTGAGTAGCTGTCCAGAACCATACTAGCTAGAGATATATATCAAAATAGAAATGCCTATAGTACGAAATGAAACTCAAGTTGCTCAACCATTGCATGTATATATCTGAATCACATGATCAATGCTGGCCGATACTTATACATACATGGATTGGTTCAAACAATATCGGAATGTATATTACTGAAATTATATTTAAAGAGCGTGAAAATAGTTTAATACTCTATGAGCGGTTAAGGGATGGCACTAAAAATAAAAATATTGATTCAATTCGCTTGATGAATGTGAAATTCCTTTTTTTTTACCCCCAAATTAGCTAAGTTCCCTCTTGTGAGATCATGCAAACTAGATTAGGACTAAGCCTAGATTTCATGTCATTCATCAAATTTTTTCTTCTAACACAAAGATGAACAGTGGAAAGAGGAAATTAAATTAGGCTCAACTAAAAAGAAAACTAACCAAGTTTTTTTTTAAAATAAAAAATTAAAAACTTACCTTGATGAGCCGTGTGCTTCTTCCTCTTCTGAAACTGGTAGTGATCACATGGCCACCTTCTGTTATATTCGGCACTACATTTGATGCGTTCGATTTACATTGACCCCATGCTCTATATCTGTTTACATATGTTGCACTTGGGCCTACCCGATGATTTAAGAAAACGGGCAAGCCGAACGTGGGAAAAATTATGTGGTTTCCGAACTCAAGAGTAGACCCGTGACCGACGTTTTACAGATTCAGATAGCAGGTCTGATGAATCGTTCAGATTGCCTTTTGACACTTCTATTGGTAAGCTTATAGTAAAGACCTATGCTTACCATTTTATATTTATAAATGAGAAAGAGAGAGAACATAAATATTTATATAGGCGCAATTTGGGATCAGATTAAATCGAGTGTAGAACCGTCTTTGTAACATTTCAGAAAAATAAAACATTATTTTTGAAATTTAAATAAATAAAATAATAAATTTCATGAATATTATTAAAGTATGAGAATTGGTTTTAATGATGTGGTATAACTATATACCGGTAGTTTGGAAAATAATTGAAAGAATTTATGTGATTGGATGTTTTATAAATTATTATACAATTAATTGTATATAAGTTAATATTAAACTTGATTAACATTTCACTAATTATGTATTAATTTTGTTTTTGTACATGTCATACAACAAAACATGTTGCAAACCTTGCTCACAATTATATGAACCATGGCTTCATTTCTTTTTTTTTAAAATGGTTTTGGTTTTATTTGAAAAGAAAAGGAAAAATAAAAGTGAGATATTTGTGAGAGAGGGGAACATTGAGGTATGGACAGAGAGAGTGAGATAGAGGGGCGGAGGGTTTTCTTACCATGACCCTTTCATACTGTCTCCATTATTCTTCTTCATTCTCTTCTTCTCCTCCTTCTCCTTCTCCTTCTCCTTCTTCTCACCCTCCACCTTCTTTACCACCCTCCAAAACATCCCCAAAACCAGCCAAAACCTTATGCCGCCTTCATAAAAGTTGATCACAAACTCACTGTAATACCCAGTTTTCGACGTACTATCTTACTTATTTGAATGAAATAATTTTCATATATTTTATTCTATTTATGTTCAATTTTTATAGTAATTCCCTAGAATTTTACAGGATAATTTCAATTCCTAAATTATTATTTTAATCTAAACCCAATCCCCTCTCTTGGCCAGGCCCATCTCTTTTCCAATTACTCAGCCCCGAACAACATTTAAATTGAATTAAAACCCAAAATATATTTGCAATACACAGACCTTCCTCTCCTCCCCTAACAAATAAATTAAACTCCTTTTCCCAGCCCGTTTCCTTTCAAAGCCATCCCACAACCCAACACAAATAAATTTTTATTAATAAACCCCGGCCCATTCATTTTTCCCCCTTTTCCCACTCATTCTTTTTCAAAATATCCCGGCCCTTTACCTCAGCCCAAGAGAATTTTAATTAAATCAAAAATCAAAAAACCCTTACTCTCTCCGGCCCACCCACTCTTTTCCTACAATTTAAATCAATTTTTTTTAACTAAACCCACGGGCCCGGCCCAGCTTCCTATTCTCCTTATCCCATACCTGCGCCGCTGAACCCGACCCGACCCACTTCGCAAACTCCTTCTTCCCCGTTTCTCCCGCTCATTTTTAACGCAAATCCACGTCGCCCCCACCTCGCTTGTGCCCATGTCGCCCCTTTGCGCCCACGTCGCCGCGCTCGTCGCCCACGCCGCGAGTCCCTCGACCTCTCCTCGCCTCAACCGCTCCTCTTCTCTTTCTCCCTCGCACTCTCCAACTCACTCTCTCCTCTATCTCTCGAAAACTGCCGAGCCCTCGCCTCCCCGACAACGACGACGACAACCTCCTCGTCAACTCCCTCTTCCTCTCTCACAAAGCCAAACCGCCACCTCTCCCCTCACCGACTCGCCGAGTCTCCCCCTGCACCTCCAGCCGCCACCAAGATCAAGCCATCTCCACCGGAGATCCACCGTCGGCCGAAACCACCGCCACCCGCCGACCATCTTCTCCTTCCCCTTGCCGCACCACCCTCTGCTCCCTCCTCTCACCTTCTCTTGACACCATTTCCCCGCACTGCACACTCAACTCCAACTCACTCGACCACCGAGCTCACTACCTGCACTTCAACGCCAGCGAGCCCTGCTGCACCTGAACCACGTCGTCGGCCTCCACCTCCTCCGCATCATCACCATCACCGCAAGCCCAACCCCCACTGCGAGCCCCAAATACCCTCTGCTGCCGCCGCCGGAAAGCAACCACGCCGACCATCGTCGACCCTAGCACATCCCGAGAAATCGACAGAGCATCCCTCTCCGCGTCCAGCAAACGTAAGGCATCTCCGGACAACTCCGACGTAGAACCCAAGCGCGAGCCGAGGCCGCGAACCCTAGCCGCGCCGTTCGTCGCGCGTTCGTGCCGCTGCCGCTACCGTGCCTTCAATTCATCGTCTCCAGGCAAGTATTTTACTTGCTTACATGCTAATCTACTCGTGTTACAATTCAAAGGTACAAGTTATGAATTTGCAATTCCCGATAAAATTAAACGACATACCTGTTCGATGCATGATCCCAATAAAAATACTTTTCCTAAATTGACGGAACTGGATTGTTTATGTTGGCACTTGTTGTGATGAATACCTTGTACAAATTGCGCTGGAAAATATGACTGTTAACGACTAAAACGACTACCCCCAAATTTACTAGAAAAACTGGAATTTTATTGTACCCGAAAACCGTTAAAATCGCCATAAATTGTATACACATTGGAACGATGCGCTCGAGGGCTTAAATCGAAGCCGACTTGACGAACTATAAAGATATACAAGTTTCTATTAGTTTCTGTACTTAAATGGTGACAACATTTGGATCAGAGTGTGACTCTGGACTGCAGTCCAGAGCGACTCCAGTTGTTGTTTACTGTCCCGTAATGAACACCACTCTGTTACCTTAACTCATAGGTTGCGGAACTCTGCTGTTTATTATAGGTAAATCTGTTAGCTAGACAACGCAAGTGGTTTCAACCTATTTCGTTATCGTTTGTTAATTAATCGGTAATTTAAAAGATGGGAACGTATAACAGTCCCAGCTGAATCAGAACTGACATATTGGTATTGAATAGTGTATAACTCCTGACGTGCAGATGCGATTGAAGATCCATCTATTGCGTTGAAAAACTTACTGAAAACCCTAGATTTCATCCAACTGTAGCATCGCTAAAATCTGATCCCAACTGGGATTAAAATGCATTGCGAAACGGATTTCTGATTCTGAAACCGGATTTCCAGCCGTGAACGCTTAAAATGAAATGGCTATAATTAGTGATCCTGGGACCCGATTGGCGTGAAACTAAATTCGATGGATAGATAACTGAACATACTAATTATTACCTGTTCATCGTCTCACTAAATTGTAACCGTATGATTTATGATAAATTATGCAAGTGGTAGGTTATTAATTCAAGACATCCTAAACATGCTTTATATACTGTTCACGTATCATATCATACACATGTCACTGCATTGATAACCTAGTGATAACGTGCATTACCCAGTGTTAGGTATTAATGATGATTGTGGCAAGTACGTCAGTGTTCGTGTATCAGTGAATAAGTGAAAGTGATACGTACTTGTACACAATCAGTGACCCTATGATTCTATTGCATTGTCGACGTCTGTGATGCGTGTACGTGTGACTATAAGTGGTATAGGACACTTATGGAAGCTCTTGCACGGGTGTCACAGATAAGGCACCAGACACTGCCATTTATCTTAGGTATTAGTCGGTAAGTGCTTGATGGAGGTCCTGTCTCCAGTTCTCGCGCAGACTTGTCACAGACCGATTGGTATTTAGGGTTATGGTTAGCGTTTAATGTAGACCACGGGGTGTGGGGTAGTTTGATTGTGAGTTCAACAGAATCTCGGGAGTCCCATGCCGGCTTATATATTTAGGGAGATATATGGAGATTTACAGGGTATGTGATTATTACCGTGATATACATGTTGGGCCCGTGGTCCCTTGCCCTTGGGTTCTGCCCTTGGGTTCTACCCTTGGGTGGAGGACACTCGCGAGTGGTTGACTCTCACACTTGGACTGACGATAGGCTTAGTGACCTGTACAGTGAGACTTAGAGACTGATAGGGATACTGGCATTGATATACCTTACATACTGTGTTGACATACGTGGCATATCATTCTACTGCTTTTACTGTTCCACTGCATTGATTACTGCATGTTCATATCCATACTGCCATCGATTTACTGTTAGATATACCTATTATCACTGTTAGAATTATCACATGATTTTATATATATTATATTGCTATTGTGTCGCTCTGATGACCTGAGTATGCATGCTCAGTGAGGGGAGAAGATTTAGCCTGGACCAGGACTAGACGTACATCGCGGACATCTTGATTAGCTATCCAGGGTTATACCTTTTGTTCCCATCAGGTCAGTTCTTTATATTGTTTCGTTTCAGCTACTGCATTTCTCATTACCTGCGCATTATTTACTGTTTACCATGAAAAACTAGAAGCCGAAGTGTGACTACGGCAGGACATTTCCTTGACCGTAGGAGCATGGCTGGCCTTGTCTACCCCTCGTATTCCGTATTTTGGGAAGCGGGACGTGGCACTCACTACAAGCATGATGGATGGATCAAGTGAAGATTTTGAGCACTTTGGGCAACTCAAGAAATTTCTTGAGTTACCAAATGAGATATACTTCCACACCTTTAGTTAAGGTTTTAGCCTTTTTTATATCCTATAGTGTTTAGAGTTAATCCGATAAAGACTAGTGATCTTCGAAAATTTCTAGTTGAGATTTAGGTGATATTTTGATGTGTGAAGGTGAAATTGAGAATTGGATAGTGACTAAACCTCTGTAGTGTTAGTATTTTGAACTAGACCTGAGACAAAACCCCAGACTTGAACTTAGAATTTTCAGATATCGTATTTTATGGATGTTGTGGTGATATTATAGAATCTGGAGCAACTTGAAGTGTTTATAGAAAAATCAAACAACTTCATTGACCTAAATAGACCACTATAAGACCACCATAGAAAAACAAGACAAAAAATCCTAGGTGGGGCTGGCGACACCGGGCTATATGGCATTCTCGCCGGGCCAATTTTGGGTTCTGATGTTAGGGTTTGGGCTGCAGCTCACACTCCTTATAACCTAACCCTTGTATTGTTAGATTTGTCCCAATATACCTGAGCAAAAATCTGGGAGCATATTGAGAGGGTTTTGACAATGTTTTCCGATCTTGAATCTTGTTTTTTTGGAAATTTTTGATGTGATTTGGTTGTTCGACGTTTGTACATTGACGTCAGACATTTTATTGTTGTTTAAGCACACGTTGACCATAGCTTCTGACCTAGGTGCGCTTCGCATGTCGTATCGGTTTTGGATATAGTTTTTTATGCAATTCGATTTATGTTTCTTATTAAATTTTGTTTACAATGCGGCGTGCTTGAACTGTAGGTACCTTCGCGTGGGCTTCAGGACGACAAGAGAGAGAAATGCGTCATCGACTTCAGCAAGCGAGGATCGTGGGTGAGTAGATGTATATGTACAGGGGAAGTCGGGTGGATGGCGTAAAGCACCCCTGCAACCGTAGAATATGATATCTATATTATGTGTGTGTGTATACGAGGCTTGGATACCTAGCAAATAGGGTTTTTAGAAGACTGTAGGTTAGACTAAGCGTACTTATAAGATAGTTTACTTTTAGTTTAGTTCCTTAGTCGTGAGTTGTCGGTTTTACCTTGTCGCACGCACACACGCTTGATTTGATATGTGTATATATGTATATGTGTATGTGTATGTGTGTGTGTGTGTGTGTGTGTGTGTGTGTGTGTGAGATATATATACTATACATATACGTGTATGATGAAGATATGATGTATTATATGGTTTGAGTCGATACGATCGAGCAGGATGTCAAGAGATAATTGATATATGATTTGGGATGAGATACCGTTTATGATGCGATATATTAGCGGATCGTTGGGCATTATATATATACATGTGATAACATGTGACTTGATATATAATAGATTGTACGAGACCTTAGATTCGTACCCTGATTATGATATTGTACGATGATTGATACCGTACGAACTATGATCTATATATGATATATATGATATTTGACTCGTATCCTCGATTTTGAGGATGCCGTACGACGGACTATACCATACGAGATTTATATATATGATGATTGATCCGCACTCTTGACTCGAGAATGCCGTACGATGAATATTACCGTACGCGATGCTATGATGCTGGATCGCCGACTACTAGATATATCGACTCGGATATGCTTTCGATTCCTATTTACTTTCGACTCGGTTCTTAGTTTAGTCTTTAGTTGCTTAGATAGATGTTAGCTTAGGCTCGAGTCATACCTATTTTCAAAACTAACGAATCGTAGGCTTTTTCAAAGGATAAACCGTGGGACGCTACAGACTTTCAAAAGACATCTCTTTTCTCAAAAAACACCGTAGCCCCATACTTTTCTAAAAACGACGATTCGTGCTATTTAAACACGGTAAACGGTATGGCTCGTATATAGAATTATATACCTTATTGTTTCTTTTTCCGTTTACTTTCTGTTATGATCTCGTCTATTAGGATACCTGCACCATTACCGATGATGCGTATATTGCACGTACACTTATTTGCCGGCTCACATACATCAGCATCGGTAATTGCCATGCCACGTACTCTTTAGTAACCATTATTTCATTCGTATGCCCTGATAAACTGTAGCTAAGTAGTACTGTGTTGCATTTGTGATATCATATGCTAGTTTAGACTTCGTATTTCTTACTTAGATGTCATATGCATTTGTATACATACATTCTGGTTATGCACTGCAGTTTGGCTTTATGCCAGTATTCATTATCTCCTTATTTGCTCATGATTATGAGATTCCGATTTTCATGAGATTTCTGGATTTAGAAAACCGCATGTGAATTCGAAAATTTATGCTCCTTTTAAAAGAAAAATGCGATTTCCCTCTTGATATGATGTGTGGCGTCCACCATGAGATTTCTCATCTCTGGAGCATATATGATATATGATTACCCTCCATGAGGAGCGAGGGCGACACCGTCTGCGGGTACATGGTGGACCCGATGCGGTACCCCGAGACAAGATTGACATATATAGAGAGATAGAGACGTTGAGCCCGGCAGGGCAGCACTGCCGACCGGTGATAGTATGGGCTGATCCGGACTGACGGAGCCCGAGATTCAGATGATATAGGTCGATCCGAACTGACGGAGCCCGAGATACGAGGATTATATGTCGCCGACGGACACGATTTTCATAATGTTTTTGAGTGTCGATGTTTGGTACCCAGGTTTTATCATTATTTTATGTATCATTGCTGGACACACGTTGGATGATACATTTATACATGACACACATGACATGTAGTTACTTTGTGACACGGACACGAGTACTTGGCTTTACACATATGCTTATATTATTGCCTTCACTGCTACTCGATGTTATCGTGTTACTATTATTACTGTATCGTACCGTATGACCTAGGAGATAGTCATACATTCGGTTTCTACTCGGTGATATTTTCTACTTACGAGTTGGCAACTCACCCCCATCGTGTCATAGTTTTTGTCACGTCTCGAAAGTACGGAACATGACCGGCACTTAAACTACGAAACGTCTCGAGGCGTACGTAATCTAAGTAAACCGAAAACCCAGAAATCCAAACCAAGAAAAGAAGTAGAGTGAAGGAAAACCAATTTAAAACAAGTAGTTTTAATAGCATAAGCCGAATTATGCGGTTTTTAAGAACATCAAAATTTACTGAAAATTTCGGCAGAGTCTCCTTTGTAAATACTGGCCCCTAAACGGGATACAACATGAATAGTATACGAAATCAAGAAAAGGGCATCCCCAAGCGGGAGCTAGCTCTTCGTCAATCGACGGTCATAACCACACAACAATATAATATACAACGCCAACGGCGAGGATCAAAACTCAAAAGGAAACTCAAAACCATCATAAATATAACGAGCGACTCTAAGGTCGAAAGAATAAACAACACTGGTCTCTATCTCAAAAAATACATGTTTGGTTGATGGAATTTACTAGATACAACGGAATAATATTATACAAGGTAATATGATGGGTACGATACAAGAAAAACCCACCTACTAGCAAGTCACCCGAATGAAACTGAGCCCGCAAAGCCGTAATGAAACCTGTACGGCAACCTGCAAGAAACTGGGGCACAACGGGGGTGAGTTGCCAACTCGTGAATAGAAAAATATCTACGCACAGAAATCGCATAAATAACGCAATCCTAGGTCAATGATCATAATATGTCCTCAAATATAGGAATAACACGTAGCCTATAATAAGGCTAGGGTAAATATCTAACCCGAGTGTAATCTCATGTGCCCGTGTCACTGCCTCAGGTAGCAATATATCATATGAATGAGGTATGAATGCATGAAAACAGAATACATGTAAATGAAGAACTGTTTTCATAAATTAGTGAGATTTCCTTTGTATTTTTAAACTGAGGTATCATAAATGAAATCAATATCAACAGTGTCTAGCATCGACACAAAACATAAATCTCAATGTCTCGAAATATCAATGTCTCAATCTCAATATCTAGGGCGCCGTCAGTCCAGACTGGCCCCTACCATCCATCTCAAAACCACGACGGTATCCTCCGGATATCCGACGTGTCGGGTAATATCACCGGTAGGTAGTGCTCCCCAGCCAGGCTCAACGTCAACACCACATTCCTCTTGCCCCGGGGTACCATACCGGGCCCACCATGTACCCGAAACGGTTCCTCCACTCCTCGAATCGGGTCTCGAAATCCATCAGCAAACTCATGGTGGACGACTCATACATCATGGGAAAACCGCACTTTTTATTTTAAAAGGGAGAAAAGGTTTATTTATGCTTTTGCGGTTTTCCTCCAAATCCAAGAAATCTCATGAAATCCGAATCCAAGTCATCAATAGCATGTAAACAGTGAATATAGGCATGAGAATCCATGAATGCGACACAACAGTGAATAATAACATGCATGAAGTAGTAGGCAATAACTACAATGTCTAACTAGCATATAAGGCAAGTACACTAATATCATGTCTAAACTATTAGCTAACAACCTATGTCAAATGAAATAGTATTTTCTAAAGTGTTCGTGACATGTCAATTACCGATGAAGATGTGTGTGAGCCGGCAAGTAAGTGTACGTGGTACATACGCGTCATCGGTAATGGTGCTGGTGTCCTGACAGCATGATATTAATAATGCAATAAGAAATTATAATATAAGTATGCGATGCGGAGCGAACAGTAAAAATGAGCGGGAGCTGAATACTAGACGCAACTATAACTAATCTGCACTAATCTAATATAAGTCCTACAAATGGTGCCTTTTGAAATAACACGAATCATGGGGTTTTGAAAATAGGGGCTACAGTGTTTTTAAGAAAAGATACGTTTTTTTGAAATATCCGTAGAATCCCTTGACCTGTCTTTTAAAATACGCATGATTCGTAAGCTTTGAAATAGGTAAGAATCGAATCTAATCTAACAACTAAACTAAGCTAAAGGGCTAAGCTAATAAGCTGGACTACAGGTAAGGAAACCGCCTAACGTCTGAGTCGATACATATACATACCTGTATATATATTAGTCGGTGATCCCGCCTCAATAATATCATATCCGATACCATATCTATAATCAGACATCCCAAGTCAAGAGTGCGGATCAATCATCAAGATATAGCTCGTACGTAAATCCGTCATACGGCATCCTCCAATTCTGGGTACGGGTCAAAATCACATTCATCATACTATTCACCTGGTATCCTCTTTATCAATATTATGATCTGGTACTGATCTACGTCTAGTACAATACTGATATCGCCTAAGTATGCATGCACGTGTGTAAAAACTACGTCAAGGACCCGCTACAACGTCATGTCGTATCTCAAATACGAACCCCGCTATATCACCGATCTCACGGCCTCAAATCAAATCTCATCGACTCAGCTCAATCCCAAGTATCATCCTCAAAGACGTATGTGAACACATAGTCCCATACCCATGTGAACCCATAACTATAAAGAATCCCATAAGCACATATCAATAGGAATGTATGCAAGTATGTATGTGTGTATGTGTAGTGCAACACTACCCTAGGGTTCGCAACACTAAGGTAATCCAACACACCAATATCCATCCTAAGCAACGTTATTAATCCCAAAAAAACATATAATAAATGTTGGTGTGTATACGCATCCGTATACACCACCACGGACTGCGGGGGTGCTATACGCCATCCACCCGACTTCTCCCCGTAGATATAAATCTACTCACCTGGTCCTCGCTCGCCGGTGCCGACGTCGCCACGCGCTTGCTGGTCGTCTCGAAGTCCACATGGGGTACCTACATATCATAACGCACCGTATCGCATTAAAACTAAATTCGAAATCGAAACGGCATACGAAAATCAAATCGGCACGCGTATCACGCATAGGTCCAAACCTATCGCCTACGCATGCAAGAATAGTCAAACCAACCCTCGATGTCGATGTACAAACGTCAAACCATCGAGAAAAATCCAATCACACTCATTTGCACATTCACGAACACTAATTTTAATATAAACTAGGTTAAAACTCACAAAAACCCCAACTTTACTTAAAAAGTCACTTTTCCGAAAATCTAGCAAGCACAATTCGCCGTTTTTTTACAAAACAGGATGTTTAAATGAATGTAGCGACCAATATATTTATTAAATATCTTAAATAAGTCATAGAAACAATTTCCGGAATTTAATCTCATTAAATTTCCGGAATTTAATCTCATTAAATTCCAAAAACCCTAATATTCTAGTTTACAAAATACCCTTTTTTTAACAATTTCATAGCAAAAAAAATGCGCAAACTACAATTTAGGTTGGATTTCCATGAACTAAAGTGTTAAACTACACTTAATAAAGTTAATAATATGATAAAAACCCTAACCATATTTTTAATCTCACATATAAATGCATTTCATAAAACCCTAGTTTGCACAAAAAGCTTAATTTGGACATTTTTCAAGTAACAACTTGTAATATGCAACTAGATAAATTTTAACAATTTTTCAAGATGTTAGCTCACATCACAAACCATGCACAAGTGATCACAACCCAATTTCAAAACAAAACCCTAACTAGAATTCCTTAATCATACAATTGAACCCACATAAAACCAAATTAACACTTAATTAAGCTAACTACAAGAATTTAACAACAATTTAAGCAAAAGGGTTAGAATTTACCCAAACAAATTGAAGATCCCACAAGCACACATAGCCCTCCAAAATGCTCCCTTGTCACCAAAATCCATGCTATACGGGCTAAGCTAAAATGGGTAGGAGTCGGATTTTGATTTGGATTTTTGCTTGATTTTTTGTGGATTTTTCTTTGGATTTTCTTTGATGGAACAAAGAGAGGAGAAGAGGAAAATGGGGCTGTTGGGGGGGTTGCTGGTTTTGGCCAGGTTGTGGGGGGTTTGGGTGAGGGAGGAGAGAGAGTGAGGTGGAGAAAATAACAAGTAAGGAAGTCCAAGTCAACACAAAGTCAAAAGTCCAACTCATTTATCCATTTTCTTTTCTTTTCTTTCATTTCTTTTCCTTGATGTCCAAGTGGGGACAAAAGAGGGGGCTGCTGAATTCTTCAAGGGGATAAGTTAATGGGGGTGTGTGGGTGTGGGTACGGGTGTGGGGTGATAAAAAATGATAAATACAATACCCCAAACATCCATTTACGCTAAAAAAAGCCTTTTTTCTTCAATAATTTCTAAACCGTATTGGCAAATGATTTTGTTCCAAAAACCACATGATAAAATTTTATTTAATGTTTTATGATGCACAAAATTTTTTTCAACTCATTCCAATTTGTAATTTTCCCTAATTAAATGTATTAGTGACGGCTTAAATAATAATAAAATAATATTTTTTTCAGAAAATTTGAAATTTCACCAGCGGCTCAATAAACACCAAATAATAGCAATTACATAGCTAGAATATGTATATTTAATTTTTATAATAAGATATTTGCATTTTGACTTTTTACAGAAAACCCCCTTATTTTACCGATTTTTTCGAAATTTCACCGAAACGATTTTCAAAACGTTACAATCTTCCCCCCTTAAAGAAATTCGGTCCCCGAATTTAAATTCAAACTCCCCCCAAATACAAAAACATCTAAGCAAAACCATCAAGTCGTCGGGGCTCCGAAATCATAAGTACATAAAACGCATCATAGCGCAATACATGCGCATGAGTAATGAGCAGATAACTCAAAATCAAAACTTCGTCAAGCATCCCGCAATCATCGGAGTCACGGTAAAGACACAAATGTCAAATCCAATATAAAACCAATATGATATAACTCGAAACTATACATGTAAATATCAAATCTATATATGTAAATATCTGAAGGAAATGAATGCCAAATATATTCAGGTATTGTCCTCTGACTAGTCCTGCTCAGTACGAAAACACATAGCAATATCATAAAAACGTACTGCTCTATACGAAATCAATCCCCAAAATATGCACATGAAGGCTACGTGCGTCTGGTGCGCACGGAAATCAATATCCATGAATGTGCCATACATGCGCACAGAAACAATATCTAAGTGCATCGGGTGTGCACGAAACATCTGTCGTAGGCAACATGTGTGCCTGACAGCAAAATCAGGTGCATCTGACATGCACGAAAAATCTCGATTTAGTGCATCTGGTGTGCACCAAAATCGCATCTCAAGACATGCGCTCAACATGCGCGAAAACCCAAAACCAGGGGCATCCATCATGCACGAAATCATGAAATCCAATATCAGGCGCCGAACATGCGCAAAATCAAATCAGGTGCACGAGGTGCACAAAACAAATATCGAACATCACCATCGAAATCAAAGTCCAATGCATCTAAGTGCACAAAAGGCGTATCACTGCACTGCAAGCATATATAAACTATACAGAGTGCAGGAACCAAATCGTGTGCATGCATACGCACAAAATCAACTCAAGTGTCTAAAACCGTAAAATCACAAACATGTGAAACCAAAGCACGAAAACGATATCAAGTGCAACACTGTGCAAGGATCGTAAATCCACAATCATCAAAATCAAATCATGCGAATAAATCACCCAAAACATCGAAATCAATAATGGCGGAATAGTACCGCTCAAGTGCATCCTCTAAGAATCTTGGGCCAACTGTCGCGGTCACTAGTGGGACGTCTCGTCGATGATCATGAACTCTGGCCTGCTGGTGTGCGTAACAATGACCACTCCTGGGTCAAGGTCTTCACTGTGAATTACCAATCTTTCGGTCCATCGGCTCATCGGCCTGTCAAGTGTGCTAACGGGGACGATTCCGTTCTGGCACTTCTCTGGTCATCTCTTGGTCGATCATCGCGACCACTCGTAAGACAACGTATTACTGGCGTCGGCCTCTGGCTCTCTGAATGTACATGACACATCTGATCCTGGGTGCAAGTATCATTGCAGCAGTGTCCTGGAAGGAATCCTGCTCATGGTCTCTTCCATGTCTCGCCTCTGCCAACTGTCCGGAAGTCATCGTCCTTTCCTATATCTGCATCTTGCTCCGGAACGGCTGCATACCCATCGCGACTCCTTCTGGAAGGTATATCCAGTACTCTGCCTCGGCATGCGTATCGCATCTCTGATGTCGGCGGAGTGGAACGTCGTCTTATCCAGATCTTGTACGGACCTCTTTACTCCACTTTCTCTAATGTCGACTGCTTCGGAATCGTCTCATCATGGCTACATGGACTGAGCTCCAACGGCTATCCTCGTATCGGGAGTCTCCCAAGAAATGCATCTCACCACCTAGCATCCGAATTAAGTCGAGCCATCCGACCGAGTCGTCAAACCTCATAATCCCCCAAGAGCTCAACCTCTTGGGCACAATTTAATAGTATCGAGTACATACCACAGCATCGGTGGTCCAGCCGTAGAAGGGCAAACCCAAGCCTCACTAATGGCGCCGTAGAACTGCCGCAAACCCGAAGGTTCAAAGGCTTTCACACGGTCATTAAGTCGAGTTAGGGTTTCATTCTTCTAGAGGGACCATAGAATTGCCTGCATGTCTTTCCGACTACTTTAAACTTGGAATAATAGGTTTCTGACATTCGATCGTCTCTGTCGACTCTCAACGTCTCCGCGTGAAGTCGTCTCCAGCTGGAATCAATCTATCTGATGACCTCGCATCGGGGTAGGCGAACGATCCACATGTCCTAGTCATTCATCCTCGATGACTAGCGACCTTCTAGCATCTATTAGTACAACTCGTCCCGCAATAGCTCCAACATATTGGGCGATATCTCGTCACTCGCAGCAACAACTAGCTCACTCGTCTGCACGCTGAACAATGCCTCAATCATCATGAGTAAGCAACACACCAACGGTCATCAAGATCTGGCTGGCCTCTATCATTGGCTCAATCCTCTAGTGTCGATCAGCACATCCGAGTAACCTCATAAAGGCGATCCGCCAAACGCTCGTGGCGTGGAAACACAGTAAAAAGACATATCTCCGCAATCGTGTGTCGCCGAAATCATGCCCTGGTCAGTCCTCGTTCGTGACGAGCTTGTGCTGACCGCAACTCTAGCCGTAGCTCTCCCTGCTATAACCGTAGCAGCAAAACCAAACTGGTACCGATGAGGCTAGATCAGGAAGGAATATAATACTGAACAAGGAAATGTACATCCTAAGGCTTCATAAGTGGAGTGGCGTGTCGTAAATATGCCGCGGAACATATCAACGGTACGTCACTCTACTTTAGTCACCTATTCCATCAACCAAGGGTCATCCTACGCTCCGAAGGTTAAAACCTAACGCTCTGATACCAACTTTGTCACGTCCCGAAAGTACGGAACATGACCGGCACTTAAACTACGAAACGTCTCGAGGCGTACGTAATCTAAGTAAACCGAAAACCCAGAAATCCAAACCAAGAAAAGAAGTAGAGTGAAGGAAAACCAATTTAAAACAAGTAGTTTTAATAGCATAAGCCGAATTATGCGGTTTTTAAGAACATCAAAATTTACTGAAAATTTCGGCAGAGTCTCCTTTGTAAATACTGGCCCCCAAACGGGATACAACATGAATAGTATACGAAATCAAGAAAAGGGCATCCCCAAGCGGGAGCTAGCTCTTCGTCAATCGACGGTCACAACCACACAACAATATAATATACAACGCCAACGGCGAGGATCAAAACTCAAAAGGAAACTCAAAACCATCATAAATATAACGAGCGACTCTAAGGTCGAAAGAATAAACAACACTGGTCTCTATCTCAAAAAATACATGTTTGGTTGATGGAATTTACTAGATACAACGGAATAATATTATACAAGGTAATATGATGGGTACGATACAAGAAAAACCCACCTACTAGCAAGTCACCCGAATGAAACTGAGCCCGCAAAGCCGTAATGAAACCTGTACGGCAACCTGCAAGAAACTGGGGCACAACGGGGGTGAGTTGCCAACTCGTGAATAGAAAAATATCTACGCACAGAAATCGCATAAATAACGCAATCCTAGGTCAATGATCATAATATGTCCTCAAATATAGGAATAACACGTAGCCTATAATAAGGCTAGGGTAAATATCTAACCCGAGTGTAATCTCATGTGCCCGTGTCACTGCCTCAGGTAGCAATATATCATATGAATGAGGTATGAATGCATGAAAACAGAATACATGTAAATGAAGAACTGTTTTCATAAATTAGTGAGATTTCCTTTGTATTTTTAAACTGAGGTATCATAAATGAAATCAATATCAACAGTGTCTAGCATCGACACAAAACATAAATCTCAATGTCTCGAAATATCAATGTCTCAATCTCAATATCTAGGGCGCCGTCAGTCCAGACTGGCCCCTACCATCCATCTCAAGACCACGACGGTATCCTCCGGATATCCGACGTGTCGGGTAATATCACCGGTAGGTAGTGCTCCCCAGCCAGGCTCAACGTCAACACCACATTCCTCTTGCCCCGGGGTACCATACCGGGCCCACCATGTACCCGAAACGGTTCCTCCACTCCTCGAATCGGGTCTCGAAATCCATCAGCAAACTCATGGTGGACGACTCATACATCATGGAAAAACCGCACTTTTTATTTTAAAAGGGAGAAAAGGTTTATTTATGCTTTTGCGGTTTTTCTCCAAATCCAAGAAATCTCATGAAATCCGAATCCAAGTCATCAATAGCATGTAAACAGTGAATATAGGCATGAGAATCCATGAATGCGACACAACAGTGAATAATAACATGCATGAAGTAGTAGGCAATAACTACAATGTCTAACTAGCATATAAGGCAAGTACACTAATATCATGTCTAAACTATTAGCTAACAACCTATGTCAAATGAAATAGTATTTTCTAAAGTGTTCGTGACATGTCAATTACCGATGAAGATGTGTGTGAGCCGGCAAGTAAGTGTACGTGGTACATACGCGTCATCGGTAATGGTGCTGGTGTCCTGACAGCATGATATTAATAATGCAATAAGAAATTATAATATAAGTATGCGATGCGGAGCGAACAGTAAAAATGAGCGGGAGCTGAATACTAGACGCAACTATAACTAATCTGCACTAATCTAATATAAGTCCTACAAATGGTGCCTTTTGAAATAACACGAATCATGGGGTTTTGAAAATAGGGGCTACAGTGTTTTTAAGAAAAGATACGTTTTTTTGAAATATCCGTAGAATCCCTTGACCTGTCTTTTAAAATACGCATGATTCGTAAGCTTTGAAATAGGTAAGAATCGAATCTAATCTAACAACTAAACTAAGCTAAAGGGCTAAGCTAATAAGCTGGACTACAGGTAAGGAAACCGCCTAACGTCTGAGTCGATACATATACATACCTGTATATATATTAGTCGGTGATCCCGCCTCAATAATATCATATCCGATACCATATCTATAATCAGACATCCCAAGTCAAGAGTGCGGATCAATCATCAAGATATAGCTCGTACGTAAATCCGTCGTACGGCATCCTCCAATTCTGGGTACGGGTCAAATCACATTCATCATACTATTCACCTGGTATCCTCTTTATCAATATTATGATCTGGTACTGATCTACGTCTAGTACAATACTGATATCGCCTAAGTATGGATGCACGTGTGTAAAAACTACGTCAAGGACCCGCTACAACGTCATGTCGTATCTCAAATACGAACCCCGCTATATCACCGATCTCACGGCCTCAAATCAAATCTCATCGACTCAGCTCAATTCCAAGTATCATCCTCAAAGACGTATGTGAACACATAGTCCCATACCCATGTGAACCCATAACTATAAAGAATCCCATGAGCACATATCAATAGGAATGTATGCAAGTATGTATGTGTGTATGTGTAGTGCAACACTACCCTAGGGTTCGCAACACTAAGGTAATCCAACACACCAATATCCATCCTAAGCAACGTTATTAATCCCAAAAAAACATATAATAAATGTTGATGTGTATACGCATCCGTATACACTACCACGGACTGCGGGGGTGCTATACGCCATCCACCCGACTTCTCCCCGTAGATATAAATCTACTCACCTGGTCCTCGCTCGCCGGTGCCGACGTCGCCACGCGCTTGCTGGTCGTCTCGAAGTCCACATGGGGTACCTACATATCATAACGCACCGTATCGCATTAAAACTAAATTCGAAATCGAAACGGCATACGAAAATCAAATCGGCACGCGTATCACGCATAGGTCCAAACCTATCGCCTACGCATGCAAGAATAGTCAAACCAACCCTCGATGTCGATGTACAAACGTCAAACCATCGAGAAAAATCCAATCACACTCATTTGCACATTCACGAACACTAATTTTAATATAAACTAGGTTAAAACTCACAAAAACCCCAACTTTACTTAAAAAGTCACTTTTCCGAAAATCTAGCAAGCACAATTCGCCGTTTTTGTACAAAACAGGATGTTTAAATGAATGTAGCGACCAATATATTTATTAAATATCTTAAATAAGTCATAGAAACAATTTCCGGAATTTAATCTCATTAAATTCCAAAAACCCTAATATTCTAGTTTACAAAATACCCTTTTTTTAACAATTTCATAGCAAAAAAAATGCGCAAACTACAATTTAGGTTGGATTTCCATGAACTAAAGTGTTAAACTACACTTAATAAAGTTAATAATATGATAAAAACCCTAACCATATTTTTAATCTCACATATAAATGCATTTCATAAAACCCTAGTTTGCACAAAAAGCTTAATTTGGACATTTTTCAAGTAACAACTTGTAATATGCAACTAGATAAATTTTAACAATTTTTCAAGATGTTAGCTCACATCACAAACCATGCACAAGTGATCACAACCCAATTTCAAAACAAAACCCTAACTAGAATTCCTTAATCATACAATTGAACCCACATAAAACCAAATTAACACTTAATTAAGCTAACTACAAGAATTTAACAACAATTTAAGCAAAAGGGTTAGAATTTACCCAAACAAATTGAAGATCCCACAAGCACACATAGCCCTCCAAAATGCTCCCTTGTCACCAAAATCCATGCTATACGGGCTAAGCTAAAATGGGTAGGAGTCGGATTTTGATTTGGATTTTTGCTTGATTTTTTGTGGATTTTTCTTTGGATTTTCTTTGATGGAACAAAGAGAGGAGAAGAGGAAAATGGGGCTGTTGGGGGGGGGGGGTTGCTGGTTTTGGCCAGGTTGTGGGGGGTTTGGGTGAGGGAGGAGAGAGAGTGAGGTGGAGAAAATAACAAGTAAGGAAGTCCAAGTCAACACAAAGTCAAAAGTCCAACTCATTTATCCATTTTCTTTTCTTTTCTTTCATTTCTTTTCCTTGATATCCAAGTGGGGACAAAAGAGGGGGCTGCTGAATTCTTTAAGGGGATAAGTTAATGGGGGTGTGTGGGTGTGGGTACGGGTGTGGGGTGATGAAAAATGATAAATACAATACCCTAAACATCCATTTACGCTAAAAAAAAGCTTTTTTTCTTCAATAATTTCTAAACCGTTTTGGCAAATGATTTCGTTCCAAAAACCACATGATAAAATTTTATTTAATGTTTTATGATGCACAAAATTTGGTTCAACTCATTCCAATTTGTAATTTTCCCTAATTAAATGTATTAGTGACGGCTTAAATAATAATAAAATAATATTTTTTTCAGAAAATTCGAAATTTTACCAGCGGCTCAATAAACACCAAATAATAGCAATTACATAGCTAGAATATGTATATTTAATTTTTATAATAAGATATTTGCATTTTGACTTTTTACAGAAAACCCCCTTATTTTACCGATTTTTTCGAAATTTCACCGAAACGATTTTCAAAACGTTACAGTTTTCTTGCAGGTTGACCGCACAGGTTCCGTTGCGGTTTGCTTGCACACCACTTCCTTCAGGGTGATTGCATTGATAGGTGGGACACATTGCATCATGACCACCATTATATACTTGTATATTTCATTTCAGTTGTATCCAGTTAAAAGCTCCATCAACTAGACTTGTATATTTGTAGACTTAGAATCGTTATTGTATATTCTTTCGGCTTAGAGTCACGCTCATGTATTATTCTTATTTCTGGTTCTTGATGATACTTTGTTTTCTTGCCTTATTCGTGGTTTTGATCCTCGCCTTCGGTGTCGTATATATTTCAATCATTGCGTGGTTGTTTCCGCCAATTGGTGAAGAGCTAGCTCTCGTTTGGGGATGCATATATTATTATTGCTTGTATTCGTTTTCGGGTTAAAAATTACAAAAAAGGCGCTGCCGAAATTTTAAATGACGAAAATG
Source organism: Agapanthus africanus (assembly GCA_030015575.1). Taxonomy (NCBI): domain Eukaryota; kingdom Viridiplantae; phylum Streptophyta; class Magnoliopsida; order Asparagales; family Amaryllidaceae; genus Agapanthus; species Agapanthus africanus. The sequence goes on from JASDDO010000019.1 coordinate 104,415,699, forward strand.
TTTTCAAGACTGATAAAAAGCATTGTATTTCATAGACCATGTCTTATATTTAAAGGAAAAAACTTGATTTCATCATATCTTTATTTCAAAAACTTCACCTCCAATATTTTTCCCTAAAAGATTTAGATTTATGGGATTTTGGCTTACTTGAATTAGGTGGGATCCTATGGATTTCACATGATTCAAGTGCCAGTTACGTACTTTTTCCGGGTCGTGACAGCCCTGCTCATAAGTTCATGTACTTTTTAGCTATCTATACCCGTTGGAACTTGATACTTGATAATATGAGCGCAAGTTTGCTCTTTACATGCGGCCCAGTTAGAATGCAAAATGGGCTCTCTTATGGATATTGGCAAGATATATGGTTCCTACAATGATTTTGTTTTGCAATGTACTATTTATATAAAATCTTTTTTATAATTAATTATACTCTTTTCGGTAACTTGTTCATCGCCATGCGATATTCTTCTTATTTGAATGATAGATGATAACAAGATGCAAGCGATATTTGAACCATGGATCTCTTGCTCAACAGTAAAATGATTTTACTGGTAGGCTACATTATCACTTGCACCGTCAGAAAATTTGGTTCACTGCACCTATACAATTTAAGAAAGGATAAATTGTCAAAACCTTCGGCAGGGTCTTTTCACTCACAAAAAATCCCATGGCCTTGAAGCGGTTGTCAAAAACCCTTGTGAAATTTTTTCTTGCGATATCTGTATAGGTGATTGTTATATCTAATTATTTCATATATAACGTATGCAACTGCATACATATCATATAAGAATTAGAAACAACATGCAACTATACAGATACTACAGACATGGTTTCTTTTTACAACGGAAAACTTTTTCAAGCGTTTTTGACAGATGCTTTTTTTGTCAATGAGAAAACTTGCCTCACATCTTGACAATTTACCCAACAAAAAGAAGAAGAAAGAAACAAACTTTTAAATATGGTAATCTAGAAGGCTAAACCAAAATTTCTTATTGAAGAGGGTCAATGTGGAAAAGTCACACACGCCGGTTGTGAACAATAGACTCTTTCTTGTTCTTGTTCTTCTTCTCTCTTCGATCTAACAATTCTTTCGAAATTGTCGAGAGAGAGAGAGAATTTAATTCGATCACTAAAATTTTCTAGGGTTTCTCCTAGCATGAGCTAATTCCTCTATTAAAGGAAAAAAAAAACACGCTCCTGCTTCGATCTTTGGCTATGTCACTGGCTTCAAAGCTAGGGTTTGTCGCGATCCTATTCGCTCTGCTGGGAGCTGCGAGTTGCGAGAGGAGCGAAGAAGAGGCTTACGTGACTCTCCTCTACGGCGATGAGTTCCTTCTTGGGGTTCGAGTCCTTGGAAAATCGATTCGGGACACTGGATCCAACAAGGACATGGTCGTCCTCGTCTCCGATGGCGTCTCCGATTACACCAAGATCCTTCTTCAGGTTTGATATATTTTTTCTTATTGAAATTTTTAGGCAATTTGGAGTTTTTTCTAATTGTGATTGAATGATTCCTCAATTAAATTCATGTACTAGCAGTTAAAAAGGCACTTGCAAGTTGTTGTGAACACCGATACCGAAAATCTTCTTAGATAATTTGCTATATATCGCAGTAAGAATTAGTAATTTTAGAGGATTTGCATCATATTATGAGGCCTTGCGATTTTTTGATGGTAAGAGTTTGTGCCTAAGCTATGCATCAAACCTGTAAATACATATGTAGTTTTGTAGCATGACAATGCAAAGAGTGGAACAAATGACCTGTTAATACAATTGTAGTGTAGGAAGAGTTGAACTTAGGTTTTTCCTTATAACTAATTGCTTGGTGTTTTTTTAGGTAATATTAGATTAATCACTCAAGAAGTTGTAGGATATTTTGTCTTATGAGACCCTGTTTTGGAATGGAGTTAAGTTTTCTAAACTGGTGTTCTATAAAGTTAAAAAATTTAACTCCAAAATGCTAACTTTACCCTGTTTGGCAATCATTTTGGAGTTGAGTTAATCGCAGTTATCTCAGGTCTAAAGTTGAGATAACCACAGCTATCTCAACTCTCTGATCTAAGTTATCTAAACTCCATTTTTGAGTTTGGGGCTTGCAAACAACAATTTGCATACCTCCTACCTCTACTTAGAAATAAACTACAGGTATCCTAACACCATATCCAAACAGGGCCTGAATGAGCTTGAGATCCCTAAAGTCCTGGTTCCTCAATGGTTTACTATTCAGATCATTGATTGGATCTCGTACTCGTAAACAAGGGAAAGAAACAGATTCTCCGAAAAACTGAGGGAATGAATAGGAACATTTTATCTGTACCTTGACTGACAATCGAGACTTCTGTATAAGATCGCTGTTTACAATGAATTGTAAATCTAAAGTGGATGCTGTAGTTACTAAAATTAGGATCTCATTCTGTGAATCTTGATATGGAACTTGCCAGGTGAGCTATATATTTTGATCAGAATTGCAAGGAGTGACAGACTCTCATCCGTTTACCACCTTTTTTTTTAATGCTTATAAGAGCTATTCAGCATGCCTTTTCTGAACTGTTACACCGTCCATTGTGATACTGCTTAACAGTTTATATGTTCATTATAATTTTTTTCATTGTATATGATAGAAGTCCGGGAGAATTTATATGTGGTACAAGATATTCTTGTTCGTGCATAATTTGTGTTAACTTGCTATTTCTGATAACTTTCTAGGCTGATGGATGGAAAGTGGAGCTTATAAGTTTGTTGGCTAATCCAAATCAAGTACGGCCAAAAAGGTTTTGGGGAGTCTACACCAAATTAAAAATATTTAACATGACAAAGTATAAGAAAGGTAGCATTGTCAGTGTAATTACTTTCAAGTTTTAACTGTTATTGCAAGAATTGTTCGAACTTTTTTTTCATCTTTAACCAATATGTTTGAGCATATATTCAACTGGGCTAAATATTCTGAAATCATACTGTTGCTTCCCAGTTGTTTATCTTGATGCGGACACGATTGTCATCAAGAGTATCGAGGATCTATTCCAGTGTTCAAAGTTCTGTGCAAACCTGAAACATTCTGAACGTCTAAATTCTGGAGTTATGGTTGTGGAACCTTCAGCAGCTCTTTTTGAAGATATGATGAGCAAAATGAACTCCTTACCTTCTTACACTGGAGGTTACAATGCTGTCTTAAAATTTCTAACTTTCTTAGTCATCAATGCATTAACTACTTCATTATGCGTTCCTTTCCCCCCTCATTAAAGAGCTTTATATAATGATTAGTCTATAATATCATGAAACTTAGTCTTGACAATTTATCCAAGGTAATTAACTTTACTATGTCAGACATCCGAAAGTGGCGCATCTTTGCTGGTTACAGATTAGGGCAAAAGGGTTAGTATGCCATAATGCATTATGTGTTTTGTATTAAAAACAGGCTTGCAATAACAGATGACATACATAAAATCACATCAAAAGCTCATCATTCAATATTCTGCATGCATCTTTACTGTTAAACGGACACTTGCTTCACACATTCAATACTAATTCATAAAGCTTCTCATAGTACATGATCAATTACATACATTGTACCCAGCTAATGAAACACCATACCATTCCTTGTGACTTAGGTCGATGTCAATATTTTATTCCATACTAATGATGAATAAATTAGACTTGCAATTTCATTAAAAACTCCGACCAATCATTATTTCCCTTTTCAAGAGAAATATCAAACCTCTTGGAACCCGATAGTTAAATCTGAGATCTTCAGAGTTCATTCACATTCTGTGTATTAGGTTAAGTTGCTATGCTTATGACTAGTGGAGCGGTGGTCTGTGGTCCGTACTTTCTTGTTGCTAGTTTGACAGATTGATTTACTATTTATATTTGTGGCTTGATATGTAATTTAGTTCACTAACTTGAGTTGCATTCTGTACTAATTGCAGGAGATCAGGGTTTTCTTAATTCTTATTATGCTGGATTTGCCAATGCCCATGTGTTTGACCCTAATTTATCTTCAGAAGCTAGAAAAAGAAGGCCATTACCTGAAATGGAACGACTTTCCACTTTGTACAATGCAGATGTTGGTCTTTATATGCTGGCCAATAAGGTGAGCATTGATCATAGAAGCATTAAATTTAAATATCTTATTCAACTGTTCTTCAAGCAGTATTTTTGCATCACATTTGAATGGCTTTAAAGGCCATGGGATGTTAAGAGTCATTAGTGCTTTCCAGTCTGCATGTAATCTGGAAGTGATAAGGGATTTGGTCTTAACTCTCAAAACAACATTTGCTAGAATTCTCTATCTTCAAATGTCATTTACCCCAATATCATAATCCCAGGCAGAACTTAAGGGCTCATGAAGACTCAAATAGTGATCAAATTCAAATTGGAAAGCCTATAATGTATGCATCAATGGTATAATACTGGAGTGTAGTGTTTTGGATATTCAATTAAGCACCTTCCTGTATTGTGCTATCCAGTTCGAGATAGTTAATATGGTGTCTGCCATCAGTTGGAAATGGTGTTGCAGTTGGCGACTTAATGCAATTGAGTGTTTGACTGCTGCTGATAAATTTCTTTTCATTTGGGAAATCTTATTCATATTGAGGTGTGATCAAATAATACAAAATCCATGCAACCAGCGATAGCACTTTAGTGCAGCAGGATTTCTGCCACATCTGTCGGTCTGTTTCAGTTTCAAGAAGCTGAACCTTCATCATTTACTGCGTTCTTATGCCCGTGTTTAAATCCATGCTTACCTTCTGCTATAGGTGATGCTTGCTTGAAGGAGTGTATTTACTTCCTAATTGAAGTGAAGCATTATAGATTTGCTAGCATCATTAAACGCTTCTTCCTAAATTCTTTCGCTGCCCTAGGCAGAAAGAAAAAAAAGAGTATGGAAGGCGGGAAGATGTAAACTGATAGTTGTCTCCTTTCTTTTTCATACTGTTACCTCCAAATCAGCATCTGTATCATACTATTCTTTCGCTGCCCTAGTCAGAAAGGGAAAAAAAAGAGTATGGAAGGCGGGAAGATGTAAACAGATAGTTGTCTCCTTTTCTTTTCCATTCTGTTCGTCCAAATCGTATCATACTATTGTACATCTTGCTCTCTTGATGATTTTCCCTTCCATTTTGTTACTATTTTCTTTTCCACTTTAGACTTCATCTTATGGGCAAGTTCACTAGTCATGATAGTGATGGCCTTCCCACAAAGTGACACACTGATCTAACAACACAACTGAGCCTTTTAGCCCAAGCATATGTGGTAGGCTCCATGAACCTGTTGGATATAGTGCCCTCAGAGTTAATTATTGGATCACAGGCACGTGAATGCAATAATTGAGGGATGACCTATGCCGGTAGGATAGTCTTACTCAAGATGATAGTATGCTATCTGGTTTATCTTTATCATCGTGTACTGCTTTAGGTGACCTTACAGGTCACTATTGCGCGTTGATAGAGCCTTCAGGATTCTTGTTTGACGGCCAGCAGTATGATGGCGATCATATACGTGGGAGCTGGGGTCTATAAGCACATCCTTAAAAGGTCTCTAGTCGTGGGAGTTTTCGAGACAGAGCATCGATACTCCAGAGTAGACTAGTGTATACAGTCGAGACCCCGACGAGGGATGGTGGCCGGTCTCACAAGCCACTGGTGTCAGTTGGTTCACCTAAGATGTATATAGGTACTCATTGGGTTATGAGTACACCGGACAGGACTCGTCGGGAACATGCTAGTTGGTATTATACCAGACGTCAGATAGCAGTTCCCTGGTGACATGTGTACATGTTAGTTCATCGACCTGAGATCGTCATTTGTCTCGTGTGAGTTCCCACTGTACTTTGATTACTACCCTACCACGGCTAAAAGGAGTCGTGCAAACTGGTTTTAGTTGTGTACAGTCCCGAGCCACATGGAGGCAGTGAGCGGATCTGCAGGGGTTCATCTCTCCCGGTATTGGGGGTGAGATCGCGCTGTGTCTAGGAGAGCCATTACACAAAGCCCTCGGCCAAGGCAGGAGATTTACTGGTAGGTATTCCAGTAGTATCTCAGAGTGTTCTGGGCTACACTCCGACACGACTTGTACCGCTTTTGGGGGCCTGATTTTTACCAACCCACTAGGCCCGCCATGCGATGCTCATAGACGAACGGACCGGGCTGTACGGATATTGTCACTGACAGGCTCAGTAGGGTGTCAGCATGAGTTCGCTCATCGACCTCCCTTTTGGTCAATACCGGTAGCTCGTTACGTACGGCTAATACCTCTGACGTGCTAGTGGTTAAATCCACAGCCAAAGTATTGACGAGTCTTTAGAGTCACCCACAGACAGTTTCTCAAGTTTCGGGCGAAACGCTGTAGAGGTCGTATGGATATATGACAGGGTTCGATCATGTACGTGCGGTATAGCACGGATCATGATCGGACGGATAATACTAGCGGGCTTTGGTTTAAGCCGGATCCTAGTATTATACAGTGTAGATTTTGTCTCATTGCATTTGTATTCGGTCGCAATACAGATGTGGGTATATATATACAGTCGCGGGGTTTTCCTGTAATTTATTACCGGATCACTTTTTGAAGGTTGCCAGTTTGCATTCCGTTTCGGCAATTTTTTCTTTATTCTTTCTTGGCTGAAATTCCTTTGATGGAGGGGGTTCTTTTTGCAAATGTGCAATTAGTAGTGGAGGGTTTTCATGATGGTTCTAGCTTGCCATGATTACTTGTTTTGTTCATCATTGTGTGCCTTGATGAGATGGGTGTTTGATTGACTTTGTTGTGATCATTATTTCATCATGATCACCACACTTTGCTTACACTAACCTCACTTGATTACCTCCCTCTCTCTTGTCCTTCTCTTGAGGGTGGCCGGCCATTACTTGGGGAGCCCCATTCATTTGGTGGAAAAGGATTCATCTCATTTGGCACCAAAAACTCTTTAGTTCATCTCAAAAGTTTTTTCCTCCACCTCCATCAAAATGGCAACTTCCATTAACCCCTTGAGACGAAGATTTCTACACTTAGTCTACAGCAATCTTGGACACGTCGGCTAGCCAATTTCGTGTCCGAGTTGCCTCGGTTCAGAGGTGGAAGCCCGTAAAAAGATTTCTCGATGTGGTGCCCTTTTCGACGGGGAGAACAAGACCGGAGATGCCGTGAGGAGATCGGGATGGTGGTCGAAAACCGAAGGACACTGATCGCTCGGTATAGCTCTCTACCCTTTCTCTAGTTAGCTAGTAGTAGGTTAATGGTCCGATCCGGGTTAACAGTCCGCGGTAGCGCCGGTTTCTAGTTAAAGAAAAGTTTTTGTTTCCGCATTTTGGCCTCAGACAGACGGTCGGGGCGCTACCGTGGTGCTACATGGTATCAGAGCCAGTCCATTAACCTTTACTAGCTTGCTCTAACGTGTTTACAAGTTCGATCGAACGAATTTCCAAAAACCACATTTTCCAAGCATCAGTTTTTGTCGAAATTTTTTAGTTGTCAAAAAAATATTTGGTGTATTGCAGAAATATGTGCAGGCTTTTTCAAGAGAACTGAAGAAATTTGGTCGGCTGATTTCACTGTAGCGCGGCGGATCTGCGGCCGTAACCACGTTTTGGCCGCGGATCCGCCGCCGTACTGTAGTCCCAGTGCACCAAATTTCTTCAGTAGGTCTCTGTGTTGGAATTGGGGTTTTTGGTATATTCTGTTTGGGCCCACATTTATTTTAAGGGCTACAGTTGTGCTTGGGGTCCATTTCGGGAATTTTTGTCGATCGAAAATTTTAAACATGTTAGTGCACACTATTTACATTATATCTGCGACCGTGAATATCATTTGATCGGTAAATCCTGTCTAATTGCTATAGTTCTTTTAGACGGATTTGCGAACGCGACATTCACGTTGATGTTCTGTGTTGTGCTGTGATGTTGCGGATTTGTCGTGATGGATAGCCTAGATGCAATGTTAGTACAGTTTGGTTGTATATATACATTTGATATTGCGGGGCGAGCGTCCGACATGTGGACTGCCGTCACTGCCTGTTTGTATATTATTCTTTTGGAGCACGATCGGGCTGAGGTCGATGTACCCGTTATATATAATTTACTTTCTGTCCTAGGTTACCTCAAGGTGGGGTGCACGGATAGCCGGGTTCTCTAGGGCAACGAGCCCGCATCTCATGGCTTTGAGACGGAGGGGGCTTCACTCTAGAATTGGCGGGCTATTCGCCGCACTCGTAGGGGGTACAGGTTGACCCAAGGAGGGGTGCCCAAGTTAACGGATTCCGTGAAGTGCTGGGTGGTCCATTCACGTTGTTGAAGGGGGCTGCCTCGCTTCAGGTTTTGGCGGGTAACTTGCCGCGCCCGTAAGGGTCTAGGATTTCATTGCACAGGCTATCCACACGACCAGGGGAACGTCGGGTTTCAGTAGCGGCTCTATGAAACCCGGGGATCCCAGATATCTGTATTGTTCTGTGATGCTTATTACATTTCTGTGATGTTGCATTTTATCACGCCTTGAGCGAATATTATATATTGATATATATACTAGTAGATGTATATGTTTTGTATCCGCGCTAGTCTAGTCCCCGCTCTGTCGTTAGTTAAGTAACCTAGCGGGTGATGACGGGACCCAGTGGCGAATGCGGATGGCATATACGTACATCGTATTTTCGTTCTTTATTGGTGTGATCAATTGATGGGACTGCATTGATTCGGATCAATGCAAGCTAAACAAACCTATTCTGATGTTGTTGGAACATTTTTTCAAAAAGCTGTTATTGCAAGGACGTTCTTTTTTGTTTTGCATAGTGGTATTCGGTTATGAATATCCAGCACCTCAGTCGACGAGGCAAGGACCGAGATCCCTTCACCGGGAGTGACCCCTTGGACAGAATTTTGCGTCAGGGTAATAACTTCACTATAGCCGATTGCCTTTTGCTTTGCATCGTGGTATTCGGTTGGAATATCCTGCACCTCATTCTACGGGGAAAGAGCCGAGATCCCTTCACCGGGAGTGACCTCTTTAGCAAAGGTTTTCGTCACTATATTTTTATAAAAAGCTATGCAGTTCCTTCAACGATATCAAGTTCATTACGTTAAAAGTTTTTCGCCAAAAACTAGACGTAGCCCTCCGTCATTTCTTACAAGTATTACTTAGTATTCGTGCTGCGTTTGTTGACTGTGTCAAGGCGTAGTGTATGGTAGCTAAGTAGTGTTCGTTTGTGGCATATTAATGGGATTGGTTAGGACAGTCGTGCGGCCTTGTTGACTGTGTCAAGGGCTTGTACGGGTGGGTTTAATGCAATCCAGGATAATGACGGGTCGAACTTGACTAGGACTCTTTGATTTGTTGACTGTGTCAAGGTCACTTGGGTCCTAGGGGTAAAAATCACATCGGGAGTTTTTAGAGAAACTGAAACTTGCCAGACATGCGCATACCTTCTGGAGTGTGATAACGTGAGTGGATTCCGTCACGTTATCATGCGATGATAGTTGGATCCCGATTCCCACTGATGAGTTGGTTCACTCCTCGAGACTAATTCTTCTTTCAGGTTTGGAGGAGAATTTGACGTTACAGTGGGAGGTTTCCTGATTAGATAAATTGAACCATTCTAATCTAGGTTAGAGTGCACGCTGAGTGTTTCTTTTCTATCTCTCTTTGGCAGCGACCATGACCCGACCCTTGACTATGACTCAGTGACCAAGTTGACCGAACCTTCTTAAACACTGGCTTTTGGATTGTCAGAGTTGCAAACCTCATTGCCACTCCTACTTTTACCCTTTTCTCCAGGACATCCCGTATTACTACGAACGTCCACTTCCATTGGATAAAACCATCGTATGGTTATATACGAACTCGAAGGAACTTGTTCCAGATTCGAGGATGGTTTCCGGTTATGGAGAAAACGAATAGGACCATTCAGTTGTCTTTTTCTCTTACCTTCTCTCAGGTTGCGAGTGTTCCTTGGATAAGGACAATACACCTATTACGCTTATTGGATAGTCTTCTTCCAAACCATAAGCAGGTGCCGAACGGTAGGGAATGAGGAAAACCAATTAGCCTAACGATGGTGTACAGAAGGTAATAAGTTAAAACAAATAAATGGATTAGTAAGAGAGCAAAGTAAATTGCGACTGTTATTCACGACCAAACCAAGTATTTCTTCGCCAATCCTACATCACCTTTGTATTTCTCCGGAACACTCCGTATTGTTAGTGTATATGCCCTAGAGGCCATTACTGTATCATACTAGTTTGTATATTACTTAATGGAAGCTTGGGATATTCACCTTGTATATACAATCTTGCTCAAAATAGTAGTATGCTACTTGGTTTGTTTCTACTTCAATGTGTACATGTGTTTATTTTTTGTGTATCGCCTATACACATTAGTGGAGCCCTTAGGATCTTTGCTTGATTACCAGCGATGTGATGGCCGTCACACTAGTGGGGCTGTGTAATCTATAAGCACATCCTTATGCAGGTCCCTGGTCGCAGGACTATCGAGACAGGACATCGATACTCCGGAGTAGACCAGCGCATGTGCTTCTCATCCCAGTGTGGGAGACGGTCTGTCCCACAGCCGCCAGTACGTCGTACTTGAGATAGTATGCGGGTGCTCGTTAGGTTACGGGTACACTGGACATGACTCGTCGGGAACTGACTAGTTGGTATTATGCCTATCGTCAGTTATCAGTTCCCAGGTGACATGAGTACAGCTTAGTCCGCTGACTTGACACTGTCACTTCGCCTCGAGTGTGTTCCCACTGTACTTTGATCACTACCCTACCACGGCTCAAAGGAGTCGTGCAAACAGGTAGTGGTTGGGTGCAGTCCCGAAGCACTTGGAGGCAGTGACGGTTTGACAGGATTCGTCTCTCCCGGTATTGGGGGTTGACATCGCGCTGTGTCTAGGAGAGCCATTACACGAGTAGTCCCTGGCCAGGGCAAACGAGATATACAAGTAGGTTTCCAGTGTTATCTCAGCGTGTTTTGGGCTTCGCTCCGGCACGACTTGTACCGCTATTGGGGGACTGACGTTTACCGCCCCCTAGGCCCGCCATGCGATGTATCAGACGAACAGACCGGACTGTACGGAGAATGTCACACTCAGGCTCAATAGGAGTTCAGATGGGTTTCGCCTCGTCGGTCTTCTTGTCGGCACTACCTGGGGACCGTTACGCACAGCTAGTGCCGCTTGCGGTCTGTGGTTAAACCCACTGCCAGCGTAGTGTCGAGTCTTTAGAGTCCCACACAGAAAGCTTTTCGCCTTTAGGCAAAAGAGTAGAAGTCGCATGGTATTGCGACAGGTCGCATGGTTTTGCGACAGGGTTCGGTCACATCCGTGCACTTATGCACGTACAGTGTCCGGACAGTTTACACTAGCGGGCTTTGGTTTAAGCCAGATCCTAGTGTACCTTTTGGGATTGGATTTATCCAGTGTGCATTCGTGTTCCTCGGAACGCGGATGCGGGTGCGTATGCACAGTTGACAGGGAGACAGAGGCAGCGGATTCTCATTAGGGTTGTTGACAGTTGACCGTTGACTATTTGACTTTTTGCTCAACCCTAATGAGAATATGATATGTGATTAACTATTATATTAATTAAGTATTATGGTGATATGGTTGTTGACTTTGTTGACTTGTTGACTTTTGTTGACTTGTTGACTTTGTTGACTTTTGTTGACTTTGTTGACCGGTTGACTAGGCTTGACTAGTTGACCATCATGATAACCATAGCCATCATTTCATGGCAAAGACTTTTGTTTGCTTGCTCATTTGTGCAAAATGAGTGCATGAAATGATATGGTTATGGTTGCTTCAACCATCACATAAGACTTTTTTTAGTATGATGAGTTATGATTGCTTTGGATTATGAGAGGGTGAAAGACAAAAGAGAGCCTCATTCTTTCTTGCTCATTCTCTCTCTTGTTCTTGAGCTCTCTTGTTTTGCTCTCACCCTCAACCTCTTGCTCCCTCTCTTGATTCTATGGTTCTCTTGTCTCATGAGTTGAGAATCAAGAACCATAGATAAAATCCCATACAAACTCTTCTCTACTCATTCTAGTTCACTAGGTTTAGCAAACCAAGTGAACTAGTTTCTTCAAAGAACGAAAAAGGAGCTAAAGGTTGGAGCTTTCAGGTGGATCTATCTTCGGCGTACGGAGACGACGAGAAGAAGCCATTCCGGACCACCATCGGAGCTTGAAGACGAAGGAGTTCAAGACAAGCAAGGTATAACCCCCTAACCGAGTAGCTAGAAACTCGTAGTTAGGTTGCTAGATAGACGTTTAACCAAGATCCGGGTTTTAGGTCCATGTTACCACCTCCGTAAAAATCGTTTTTTACCAAATTCCGCATTCCCGAAAGTACCGGGAGAGGTAGCATGGACTTACAGTGGTATCAGAGCCTAGTTAAACTCTATCTAACATGTTAGCTAGTAACTAGAAGATCGATCAAAGAAAAAGTCCCAAAAACGAACCCCAAAAATTCGAGTTTCTGTCGATTTTTTTACTGTTCAAAAGTTGATTATTTTAACACCTAAAATCGGCTCAGGGTTTTTAAAAGACACTGTAGAAAAATCACCAACTGATTCCCCTAAACGAGAGCGGAAACGCGGCAATAGCTTGCTATTGCCGCGGTTCCGCGGCCTCCTTGCCCCCTCTCTGGTGTTTCTTTGCTACAGTGTGCTTCTGGGGGTATTTTGGGATTTTTGGTATATATATTTTCAACCCAGATTTTCCAGAACGAAAATTTTATTTTAGGGTCCCGAAAATCCGTATTTTTGATCGAACTTCTAAAAGACTTAAGCTAACGGGTTTTTCTGTAATGTGATATTTGTATTGAACGTCTACTAATCGCTACATGTCGATTAGTGGGGGTTATACAAATCTGTGATCTGTAATGTTGCTGGAATGTGGATATGAATATGTTGGATTGTCGCGGGTGAATAGCCGGGGGTTGTGAGACGAGAGTTTTCTTTTCTTTCAATTCATGTAAATTTGTAAATTGATGTAATAATTATTTGTATGGCCGCACAACCGGGTCGGGGTTGTAGCCGTCATTGTATAATTTCTTTTTACTGTTTTTGCTCCTAGGATAGACCCATGGAGGGGGTGCACAAACTACCGGGTATGCCGAAGTGTCGAGTGGCCTACTCATGGAGATGAGGGAGGTTACTACGCTTCGGGTACTTGGCGGGTACTTTGCCGCACCCGTAGGGGTCTTGGGTGGGGTTTTGGCTATTCACCGCGACCGTGTAATCTGTTTTCGTTACAGGCTCGTGCGAATTACAGATTCCTAGTATATCCAATGTATTCATCTGTGATCTGAAATGTTTATCATTGCAGTATATCTATATATGATATTATTTAGGCGTTGCTTATGTTTTACAGACGCGCTAGCCCAGCCCCCGCTCTGTCGTTAGTTAAGTAACCTAACGGGTAATGACGGGGCCCCGTGGCGAATGTGAATGGCATAAGCGTACGTCATATTTTGGTTGTTTTCTGCAATGGTAGGATTAAATGATGGGACGCATTAAAAGAACTAATGCAAGAATATCACGCATTAAAAGAACTAATGCAAGATAATAGACCAAGTTAAAGTCGTTGGAACACTTTCGAAAAACCACTCGGTTCTTTTCAAAACTAACTTTTAAATGCGGAGCTTGAGCCACTCCTTTTAAAAGCTATCTCGTTCCATCGACCAAATCAAGTTCACTACGTTCACGGTTTTGCCAAAATCATTCGTAGCCCTCCGTCGTTTCGTATGAATATTCAATAGTATTCAAGCTGTGTTTGTTGACCTCCGTCAAGGCATAGTGATTGGTAGCTGTTGGGTATTCATATGTAGCATAGATAGATGCGTTGGTTTGGGACATTCGCATTACCTTGTTGACCTTCGTCAAGGGTATATACGGGTGGATTCAAATTAACCTGGATAATGACGGGCAGAACTTGACATGTGACTTTTGACTTGTTGACCTTCGTCAAGGTCATAAGAGCATGGGGCAAAAATCCACATCGGGAGTTTCATAAGTACTGAAACTTGCTAGATTTGCATACCATTTGGAGTGTGATGATTCTGGTAGGATTCCTTCAGTTTCGTCACGCAATGATATTTGGATCCCGATCCTACTGTGAGTATATGCTACTCCTCGGGAAATTTCTCACTAATCGATCAATGCTATAAACCTAGTAGGTGCCTAGAAAGGTGTTAGCGGGGCTACGCCCCCAGGGAAAAGAGGTTCTTTAATTAAGGAACTTCGCGAAAGCGTTGGAAAACCTCCCTCGAAGTACCGACACCGCCCTGGCTGAACGGTTAAGCAAGTATTGTGCGGTGGGATTGATCCCGACTAATTCTTCCTTTATGGTTTGAGGAGGGATTCGAGAAACAGTGGGAGCCATCCTGTTTAGACAAACTAAAAACCACTCTAAACTTGCAAGAGCATCATGCTGAGTGTTTCTTCTTCTCTCTCCTAATTGCAGCGACCAAATCGACATGACTGGACTTAAGTTACTCCTAGATAAAAACAAACTGACAGGGCCAAACTACAAAGATTGGCTCAGGAATGTCAAGATAGCAATCACTTACGACAAGCTGGGGTATCTTCTTACCACCAAAGCTCCCCCTGTCCCTGGTCCCACTTCCAGCGTCGCGGATAAGGAAATCCGTAAGACTTGGGAGATTGATAGCGCGAAGGCCAAATGCCTCGTACTTGCCTCTATGGACAATGAACATCAGAGGAGGCACGAGAATATGGACTTGGAATCCATATTGCTTCATACAAAAGAACTGTATGGAGAGCAATCTCGTATCGCAAGATACGAAGCGTCGAAAAAGTTATTTTCGACAAGAATGGCCGTCGGATCATCAGTAGCCGAGCACGTGCTAAAGATGATCGGCTATATTGAGGAGCTCGCGGACCTAGGGATCACATTGGAGAGTGAACTATATACAGATATAGTTCTCCAGTCCCTTCCTTCCACTTACGCCCAGTTTATACTGAACTTCAACTTACAAGAAAAAGAGGTTGAACTTTCAGAGCTCCTCAACATGCTGAGGAGCGCAGAGGGCACCCTACAGAAAGGTAGGGAAACATCCACTTTGTTTGTAGGAGGATCATCTTCTTCTAGGTCCAAGGCGAAAGCCAAGGGAAAGAAGAAGAAAGCCCCCGCCAAACCAAGGGGCGGTGTTAGTAAAGTGGATACGAAGGGAAAAGCTAAAGCAACAAAGAAAGCGGGGAAGCTTGTGGATAAGGAAGAATGCTTCTATTGTCATAAGAAAGGTCACTGGAAGAATGATTGCAGGGCTTGGAAAGCCAGGACACAGGAATTGAAGCAGGTTGCAGCTTCAGCTTCAAGTGTGTATGTTATTGAAAACTGTCTTTCAATAAACTCTACTTCCTGGGTATTGGATACCGGATCAGGATCTCATATCTGTAATTCTTTGCAGGCGTTGAGAAACCGTAGGGTTTTGAAGGCAGGTGACATGACCCTCAGAGTTGCGAACGGAGCTAGCATGGATGCTAAAGCCGTGGGGGACTATCACCTGGGAATGTCAGATGGACATGTTTTGGTTTTGCGTAATTGCTTTTTTATACCCAACGCAACTTGTAATATCATTTCTGTATCTTTAGTTTCTAAAGAAGGTTATGAATTTGCGTTTGTAAGTAATGTTGTAAACATTCATCTTAATCAAGTTCTGATTGGGTCAGGTACATTGAGTAATGGTATATACGTATTGAACCAACCACAAATTTTCAATGTCCAGAATACACACAAAAGAAAGTCTCCAGAAATAAATCAGACTTTCTTGTGGCATTGTAGACTGGGTCACATCAATGAGAGAAGGTTGACTAAGTTACATACAGAAGGATATTTGAATGCGTTCGAATATCAATCGTATGCCACTTGTCAATCCTGTCTCAAAGGAAAGACGACAAAGACTCCGTTTACTGGACGTGGAGTAAGAGCGAGCGAGCTCTTGGGACTCGTACACAGTGACGTGTGCGGTCCAATGTCTACACATGCGCGAAGCGGTTATTCTTACTTCATTACTTTTACGGATGACTTCTCAAGGTACGGTTATGTCTTCTTAATGAAACATAAGTCCGAAGCCTTTGGAAAATTCCAGGAGTATAAGAATGAAGTAGAAAAACAGACCGGCAAAAGTATTAAGATTCTAAGATCGGATCGAGGTGGAGAATACTTAAGTGCCGAGTTCCTGAACTATTTAAAAGAGAACGGAATTCTCTCTCAGCTTACTCCTCCATACACCCTGCAACATAACGGTGTATCGGAGAGACGGAACCGAACCCTATTGGATATGGTTCGGTCCATGATGAGTAACGCTGAGTTACCGCGATCATTCTGGGGATATGCACTAGAAGCAGCTGCGTATCTCTTGAACAAGGCTCCCACCAAGACTGTGCCTACCACCCCATACGAGATGTGGACTGGAAAGAAACCCTGTCTCAAGTATCTTAAGGTATGGGGATGTCCAGCTTTTGTAAAAAAGCAGCATGCGGACAAGCTTGAGGCACGTTCAGTACAGTGTAAGTTTGTGGGATACCCAAGGAACTCCAGAGGGTATCTTTTCTATTCCGCTGAGGAACAAAAGATTTTTGTTTCTCAGCATGCCCGCTTCTTGGAAACTGAGTTTTTGGAAACCCAGATAAGTGGGAGCACAATAGAACTGGAAGAAGTTCCAGAACCACAGACTGTTACTGAAAGCTTAGTGGAACCAGAGGGTTCAACAGAACATGACATTCCTACGCCGCTCCGGAGGAGCAGTAGGCAGTCTCATCCGCCCGAGAGATACTACGGTTTTCTCATAGACGGGGATAGAGAGGATTGCATCATAGAATATGATGAGCCTACTAGCTTCCAGCAGGCCGTTCAGAGCGTTGACTCAGTGAAATGGCTGGATGCAATGCGGACCGAAATGGAGTCCATGTACACCAACAAGGTATGGACGTTGGACATTGCTCCAGACGGGGTAAAACCCGTAGGATGCAAGTGGATCTTCAAAAGGAAGATTGGTGTAGATGGACAGGTTGAGACCTATAAAGCTAGGCTGGTAGCAAAGGGTTTTCGTCAAAGACCTGGCTTGGACTATGACGAAACCTTTTCTCCAGTAGCCATGCTGAAATCCATTCGGATCCTTCTTGCCATTGCTGCCTTCCACGATTATGAGATCTGGCAAATGGACGTAAAGACAGCTTTTCTAAATGGAAATTTAGAGGAGTGTGTCTATATGGACCAGCCAGAGGGTTTCATTCAGAGTGGGAGCAGCGGAAAGGTGTGCAAGTTGCTTAAGTCCATCTATGGACTAAAGCAGGCATCGCGGAGTTGGAACATCTGCTTTGATGAGACGGTCAAAGAATTTGGCTTTATCAAAAATCCAGATGAACCATGCATCTATAGTAGATTTGTAGCGAGAACTGTAGTATTCCTCGTTTTATACGTGGATGACATTCTCTTAATAGGAAATGACATTCCTATGCTACAATCTGTCAAAGGGTTCTTGTCACACAGGTTCTCCATGAAAGACCTGGGTGATGCCTCATACATTCTGGGTATCCGGATCTACCGTGACAGATCCAAGAGGATATTAGGACTTTCTCAGTCCAGGTACATCGACACCATACTGAAAAGATTCAGTATGGAAGATTCCAAGCGCGGTAACCTACCGGCTTGTCACGGGATCACCCTCTCTAAAGAGATGTCTCCCAAGACTGATTTGGAGAGGGATCGCATGTCTATTATACCCTACGCTTCTGCGGTAGGCTCTATAATGTATGCGATGTTGTGTACCAGACCGGATGTAGCTTATGCACTGAGTGTGGTAAGCCGGTATCAGTCAAACCCTGGGGAGAAACACTGGATAGCGGTAAAGAACATTCTCAAGTACCTGAGAAGGACTAAGGAGATGTTCTTGGTGTATGGCGGAAAAGACCTCCAGATCGAGGCCTTTGCTGACTCCAGCTTCCAGAGTGACAAGGATGATTCCAAGTCCATGTCGGGTTTTGTCTTTACCCTCAATGGAAGGGCGGTGTGTTGGAAGAGTTCCAAACAAGAAACCGTTGCAGACTCGACGATGGAAGCGGAATACATCGCTGCATCTGATGCCGCAAAAGAAGCTGTCTGGATGAGGAAGTTCTTGAAAGAACTTCAGGTGGTTCCGTCCATTGTTGATCCAATACCTTTGTATTGCGACAACAACGGGGCTATAGCTTTAGCGAAGGAACCCGGTCCCATCAGAGATCCAGGCACATCTTGAGGCGGTATCACCTGATCAGGGAGATCGTGGATCGCCAGGAGATCGAGGTTCGGAGAGTCGCTTCAGAAGATAACACTGCAGATCCATTCACCAAGGCCTTGCCCCAGACTCAGTTCGAGCGGCTGATCGAGATGATAGGTCTTCGATACGCCAGTACATGGCCTTAGTGCAAGTGGGAGAGTGTTAGTGTATATGCCCTAGAGGCCATTACTGTATCATACTAGTTTGTATATTACTTAATGGAAGCTTGGAATATTCACCTTGTATATACAATCTTGCTCAAAATAGTAGTATGCTACTTGGTTTGTTTCTATTTCAATGTGTACATGTGTTTATTTTTTGTATATCGCCTATACACATTAGTGGAGCCCTTAGGATCTTTGCTTGATTACCAGCGATGTGATGGCCGTCACACTAGTGGGGCTGGGTAATCTATAAGCACATCCTTATGCAGGTCCCTGGTCGCAGGACTATCGAGACAGGGCATCGATACTCCGGAGTAGACCAGCGCATGCGCTTCTCATCCCAGTGTGGGAGACGGTCTGTCCCACAGCCGCCAGTACGTCGTACTTGAGATAGTATGCGGGTGCTCGTTAGGTTACGGGTACACTGGACAGGACTCGTCGGGAACTGACTAGTTGGTATTATGCCTATCGTCAGTTATCAGTTCCCAGGTGACATGAGTACAGCTTAGTCCGCTGACTTGACACTGTCACTTCGCCTCGAGTGTGTTCCCACTGTACGTTGATCACTACCCTACCACGGCTCAAAGGAGTCGTGCAAACAGGTAGTGGTTGGGTGCAGTCCCGAAGCACTTGGAGGCAGTGACGGTTAGACAGGATTCGTCTCTCCCGGTATTGGGGGTTGACATCGCGCTGTGTCTAGGAGAGCCATTACACGAGTAGTCCCTGGCCAGGGCAAACGAGATATACTGGTAGGTTTCCAGTGTTATCTCAGGATGTTTTGGGCTTCGCTCCGGCACGACTTGTACCGCTATTGGGGGACTGACGTTTACCGCCCCTAGGCCCGCCATGCGATGTATCAGACGAACAGACCGGACTGTACGGAGAATGTCACACTCAGGCTCAGTAGGAGTTCAGATGGGTTTCGCCTCGTCGGTCTTCTTGTCGGCACTACCTGGGGACCGTTACGCACAGCTAGTGCCGCTTGCGGTCTGTGGTTAAACCCACTGCCAGCGTAGTGTCGAGTCTTTAGAGTCCCACACAGAAAGCTTTTCGCCTTTAGGCAAAAGAGTAGAAGTCGCATGGTATTGCGACAGGTCGCATGGTTTTGCGACAGGGTTCGGTCACATCCGTGCACTTATGCACGTACAGTGTCCGGACAGTTTACACTAGCGGGCTTTGGTTTAAGCCAGATCCTAGTGTACCTTTTGGGATTGGATTTATCCAGTGTGCATTCGTGTTCCTCGGAACGCGGATGCGGGTGCGTATGCACAGTTGACAGGGAGACAGAGGCAGCGGATTCTCATTAGGGTTGTTGACAGTTGACCGTTGACTATTTGACTTTTTGCTCAACCCTAATGAGAATATGATATGTGATTAACTATTATATTAATTAAGTATTATGGTGATATGGTTGTTGACTTTGTTGACTTGTTGACTTTTGTTGACTTGTTGACTTTTGTTGACTTTGTTGACCGGTTGACTAGTTGACCATCATGATAACCATAGCCATCATTTCATGGCAAAGACTTTTGTTTGCTTGCTCATTTGTGCAAAATGAGTGCATGAAATGATATGGTTATGGTTGCTTCAACCATCACATAAGACTTTTTTTAGTATGATGAGTTATGATTGCTTTGGATTATGAGAGGGTGAAAGACAAAAGAGAGCCTCATTCTTTCTTGCTCATTCTCTCTCTTGTTCTTGAGCTCTCTTGTTTTGCTCTCACCCTCAACCTCTTGCTCCCTCTCTTGATTCTATGGTTCTCTTGTCTCATGAGTTGAGAATCAAGAACCATAGATAAAATCCCATACAAACTCTTCTCTACTCATTCTAGTTCACTAGGTTTAGCAAACCAAGTGAACTAGTTTCTTCAAAGAACGAAAAAGGAGCTAAAGGTTGGAGCTTTCAGGTGGATCTATCTTCGGCGTACGGAGACGACGAGAAGAAGCCATTCCGGACCACCATCGGAGCTTGAAGACGAAGGAGTTCAAGACAAGCAAGGTATAACCCCCTAACCGAGTAGCTAGAAACTCGTAGTTAGGTTGCTAGATAGACGTTTAACCAAGATCCGGGTTTTAGGTCCATGTTACCACCTCCGTAAAAATCGTTTTTTACCAAATTCCGCATTCCCGAAAGTACCGGGAGAGATAGCATGGACTTACACGTATCACTACGAAGATCCACAGTTATTTGGATACTCCATCGTATGGTTATATACGAACTTGAAAGGAACTTGTTCCAGTTCGGAGATGGATTCTGGTTCAGGAGAAATAGGAATAAGGTTTATTCAGTTATCTTTTATCTTTACCTTCTCTCGGGTTGTGAGTGCTCCTAAAATTAGGACAGTACACCCATTATGCGGAAGGAAGACAACCATTTAGCCTAAGAGGGTGTACAGAAGGTAATGACTAAAGATATATAAAAGGATTTGGAGAGATGTCAAAGAAATATACGGTTACAGTTGTGAATCTGATAATGGAAGAGGCATTACTAGGAATACTTGGATACCCCTCCGAAACATTTTCATGTTTCAGTTTCACTGTAGTAGTTAATAGAAAACTGATTTTCCAATTAGACACTTGCTCCAGGGTATGTATTTACCAGGTATGATTATCACATCTGTATGGTTTTACAGATGATGAGTGGGAGTAAGTTATTGGAAATTAGGTGTCCATTCTCATTATATCGGAATTCGTTGTGATTGGTGATATTTGAGGAAATCGCCTAGATTGTTTGTCGGACGGCAAATATTTGGTTTTGAATATCCGTTGTAATGCACCAATTTCAAATTGATATATCTGTACGTTTATTTTTATAAAGTGAGATATAACTTTTTGAAATTATGTCTATGACATTTACCTATATCAGTGGATGGTTAGGTAAGGAGCATTAAACAGCGGTGTAATTCTTCTTAACCATAAGTACATTTTTCAACCTACGACACAAGGGAATGGGTTATTAGACTCAAGGGACTTATACAGAGTATTGTATGTTGTCGAGTGTCCATTAGGACAGAGGGGTTGGTCCTCGTACTATTTTCGGTTTACTTATGACTTCTCTAGTTTTTAGACAAGTGTTTCGTAGAAACACAATGTCCAAGTTTTGAGAAGTTATAGGTATATGAATAAAGTAGAGAACCAGGTATTGCAAGTATCAGGATTTTTCAAGGTGATCGAAAATGTGGATACTTGTATATGGTATTCAGTTGATAGTAATGATTATGAGAACTTGCTTCTCTTTCAGGTTACTCATAACTGGATGTATTCCTAAGTTGAGTAATGCTGATCGGCCTCTCTCTATTTAGTTGACATGCACTGGAGACGGCTGCATGATTTGAATCTGGTTCCAATTAAATCAGTGTCTCTGTTTCTATATTGGATATAGAACGGTTCATATCTTAACGATGTTAAGGTACGGGGAGTTGTCCGGCTTATGCTTAAAACCAGACTCTGGATAACTCAAGGCACATTTCTGTAATGGCTGTTTGTGGGTTGACCCGGGCTATGACGAGGGTTGACTTTGTACCATCTGGAAGATCAATAGTGATATTGTTCTTGACTCGCCACAGTTTTAGTAAAATTGATTTTTTCAGAAAACAGTGGTGGGAGTATGGTAGAACTGGAAGTGATTCCAGAACCGCAAACGATTACAGGGAGGTTCTTGTTTACCCAGACTTGATACTACTGTTGCTCCAGGCTATGAGACCCGGCAGGAGGATGAGTAGAGCGTCGTTCTGAAATGGTTTTAGAAGTGCACGTGTATATTATTCTGCCAGAGGGTTGTCGTAGTCAGTAGGAGCAGCAGAAGCATAGTGGAGAAATAGCTTATGTCTATTTATAGACTAAAGCAGATATAGCGGAGATAGGTCATCTATTTCTGATGTGACAGTCATAGGTTTGACTTCATCAGAATAGGGGATGGATCTGTTAAGAAGGTAGTAGGGTGTGATGTCCTGGTATTTGGATGACATACACAGAGTAGGAAGTGAAGTTCCTATACTACGATCGGTTATACTTTGGTTGTCACACAGTGATTTCTCCACATAGGATATAGATATAATATCAGACATTCTGGTTACTAGATCCATGGTTTTAGATATAGATTTGGGAAGTGTCCCAATCTGGGTACTTAGACAGTATTCTACAGGTGTTTTAGAATGGACGACTCCTGACACGGTGGTGTACCTGCAGGTGATGGAGTCACCCTCTCTAAAGGTGTCTTACAGACTAAAGGGGAGAGGGATATGCATGATTGGCAGATCACTTGCTCAGGCAATTGAGTTGATCATGAGATGTCAAGTACCACACCAGATGTTGTTTTTGCACGAGATGCAATAAGTTGATATTAATCCAATCCTGGAGGAACATTCGGAAGCAGTTTTAGAACATAAGTGGATGTTCTAGGGATATGATAACGGCAACCCCTTTCGGGGGACGGTTATCATTCTAGGCTTCCAAGGTGACCTGGATGACAGAGTGACTGTCAGAGTTATAGTTTTTCCCTCTGACGAGGGGCAGTGTTTTGGACAGGTGATCCAAGCGGACACTGAGGGAGGCATGACGCAGGATACTGATTAAGTTCAGTTGACGATACAGTCTAAGAAGTTTGGATTTGGAGTTCATTTATGAGCTAGGTCCCATCAGATATCCAGACATATTCTAAGACAGATATTGCTCATTTCGGGAGGTGGCTTTCTCCACGAACTTGAGATAAAGAGACATAGAAAGAAACATCAGGGCGGATCCACTAGCTGAGGCTATTTCTCGAACGCAATAGTTTCGCAAACGAGTTTTGTGAGAGTGATTAGTAGAGGAGTTGGGTGTTCGGTATCACACGGGCTGTGAGTATGCGACATCGCAATAATTAGTCTTGAGTGCAAGTGGGAGATTGTTGGATATAGTGCCCTCAGAGTCAATTATTGGATCACAGGCACGTGAATGCAATGATTGAGAGAGGACCTATGCCGGTAGGACAGTCTTACTCAAGATGATAGTATGCTATCTGGTTTATCTTTATCATCGTGTACTGCTTTAGGTGACCTTACAGGTCACTATTGCGCGTTGATAGAGCCCTTAGAATTCTTGCTTGACGGCCAGCAGTATGATGACGATCATATACGTGGGAGCTGGGGTTTATAAGCACATCCTTAAAAGGTCCCTAGTCGTGGGAGTTTTTGAGACAGGACATCGATACTCCAGAGTAGACTAGTGTATACAGTCGAGACCCCGACGAGAGGAGGTGGCCGGTCTCACAAGCCACTGGTGTCAGTTGGTTCACCTAAGATGTATACAGGTGCTCATTGGGTTATGAGTACACCGGACAGGACTCGCCGGGAACATGCTAGTTGGTATTATACCAGACGTCAGATAGCAATTCCCTGATGACATGTGTACAAGTTAGTTCATCGACCTGAGATCGTCATTTGTCTTGTGTGAGTTCCCACTGTACTTTGATTACTACCCTACCACGGCTAAAATGAGTCGTGCGAACAGGTTTTAGTTGGGTACAGTCCCGAGCCACATGGAGGCAGTGAGCGGATCTGCATGGGTTCGTCTCTCCCGGTATTGGGGGTGAGATCGCGCTGTGTCTAGGAGAGCCATTACACAAAGCCCTCGGCCGAGACAGGAGATTTACTGGTAGGTATTCCAGTAGTATCTCGGGGTGTTCTGGGCTACACTCCGACACGACTTGTACCGCTTTTGGGGGTCTGACTTTTACCAACCCCCTAGGCTCCCCATGCGATGCTCATAGACGAACGGACCGGACTGTACGGATATTGTCACTGACAGGCTCAGTAGGGTGTCAGGATGAGTTCGCTCATCGACCTCCCTTTTGGTCAATACCTAGTAGCTCGTTACGTACGGCTAATACCTCTGACGTGCTAGTGGTTAAATCCACAGCCAAAGTATTGACGAGTCTTTAGAGTCCCCCACAAACAGTTTCTCAAGTTTCGGGCGAAACGCTGTAGAGGCCGTATGGATATATGGCAGGGTTCGATCATGTACGTGCGGTATTGCACGGATCATGATCGGACGGATAATACTAGCGGGCTTTGGTTTAAGCCGGATCCTAGTATTATACAGTGTAGATTGTCTCATTGCATTTGTATTCGATCGCAATACAGATGCGGGTATGTATATACAGTCGCGGGGTTTTCCTGTAATTTATTACCGGATCACTTTTTGAACTTGCCAGTTTGCATTCCGTTTCGGTCATTTTTTCTTTATTCCTTCTTGGCTGAAACTCCTTTGATGGAGGGGGTTCTTTTTGCAAATGTGCAATTAGTAGTGGAGGGTTTTCATGATGGTTCTAGCTTGCTATGATTACTTGTTTTGTTCATCATTGTGTGCCTTGATGAGATGGGTGTTTGATTGACTTTGTTGTGATCATTATTTCATCATGATCACCACACTTTGCTTACACTAACCTCACTTGATTACCGCCTCCTCTCTTGTCTCTCTCTTAAGGGTGGCCTGCCATTACTTGGGGAGCCCCATTCATTGGGTGGAAAAGGATTCATCTCATTTGGCACCAAAAACTCTTTAGTTCATCTCAAAAGTTTTTTCCTCCACCTCCATCAAAATGGCAACTTCCATTAACCCCTTGAGACAAAGATTTCTACACTTAGTCTACAGCAATCTTGGACACGTCGGCTAGCCAACTTCGTGTCCGAGTTGCCTCGGTTCAGAGGTGGGAGCCCGTAAAAAGACTTCTCGATGTGGTGCCCTTTCCGACGAGGAGAACAAGACCGGAGATGCCGCGAGGAGATCGGGATGGTGGCCGAAGACCGAAGGATACGGATCGCTCGGTATAGCTCTCTACCCTTTCTCTAGTTAGCTAGTAGTAGGTTAATGGTCCGATCCGGGTTAACAGTCTGCGGTAGCGCCGGTTTCTAGTTAAAGAAAAGTTTTTGTTTTCGCATTTTGGCCTCGGACAGACGGCCGGGGCGCTACCGTGGTCCTACAGAACCAACATGAGAATCATGCCGGGTCCAACACATGAATCCTCCGTCTCCACTCACTCCTATCGAACAATATACTTTCATTGAGGCCTTTGGCAACCATAACTTTTCGTATCACCTCCATCTATGTTTTCTTTTGTCTTCTTTCGCCCTTTTGACATTGCCTATATTGATAATATCCATTCGTCAAATCAGTGCTTTCATAGGTCACCGTCGTACATGACCAAACCATCTTGGTCAGTTTTCCCGCATCTTCTCCATAGATGCTACACTAACTTCTGCACGAATATTCTCATTCCCTACCTTATCTTTTCTATTGTTACCACACATCCAACGAAGCATGCGCATCTCCGCTATGTGCATCTTTTGTATATGAAGCTTCTTAGAAGCCCAGCATTCTGTACCATACAATAAGGCAAATTGAATAGCGCTCCGATAAAACTTTCCTTCCAACCTTAACGGAAAGTTATGATCGCATAAAATCTCTGTTGTACTCCTCCATTTCAACCAATCAGCCTGAATCTGTTGGTTTACATCGCTATCGATCTCCCCATGCTTTTGGATGATGGAACCTAAATATCTAAACCGATCGCTCGGTGATATCTCTTGCCCATCCAGTGTTGTACCACTGTGGTCTTGATTTCTCTGTGTGCTAAATTTGCATTGCATATATGCCGTCTTAGACTTGCTCAATCTGAACCCCCGAGATTCCAATGTTTGCTAACTCCAATTTGGCATTAATCTCTGCTTTCGTCTCATTTACTAGAACAAATATCATCAACGAATAACATACACCAAGATACCTCATTCTGGATAGTTCTAGTAAGCTCATCCATCACGATGGTAAACAGGAATGGACTTAATGTAGATCCTTGATGCAAGCCAATTGTAATCGAAAAATCACTCGTTAGGCCGTCTCAAGTTCTAACATTTGCCACAACTCCATCGTACACGTGACGCCCCGCTTCCTAAAATACGGAATACGTGAGGCGATTAGGCCAGCCATGCTCCTACAGTCGGAGAAATAATCCCGCCGTAGCCACACTTCGGCTTCTAACATTACATGATAATCAGTAAACACGGCTTTGAAGTAAAGGAAACATATCACTAGTTTATTACATTAAATCTCATTGTTCACAGTTTACAATAGTTCGAAAGAAAAGAAACTACTAACCAAGTACGAATACAAGGTTGATTTATGAAAAGCAGTAAAAGTACTGATGGTACGACCGTCTAGATCTCTGCGAGCTTGAATGGTAGGTCTGACTCCTGAACTGGGTCCTTTCCAAGCTCTGAGCATGCATGCTCAGGTCGTCAGGGCGACTCAACGGCAATATTATGATAATGATGAGGCAAGAAAACAAAAGTAATAACGGTGGAGACAATAAATGCAGATGATCGATGTGTCAATAATCAATGCAAGATAGGATCTGTGTTCCTACTGGTCTCCAAGTCAATTTTGCGGAAAGGAGTGATCATGTTTAACGAGGGTCTCGTACGTACCTGAGACTACGACCCACTTTTGTCCGGGACATAACCCTATCAACCGGACCGCTAAGTCCAAACCTAATATATATGAGTCGTTGTTCGAATGATCATCCTCTAAATCGCTAATCTTGCTAAATATAAGTTCCTTTCCACTTCGATTTTCCCTTTTCTTCCAGGTTTCACTATCTATAAATATGGGCTAGTTGTATACAAACACGCACCAATAACATTGCTTTATTCACTATTCACCATGCTGTTCACTATTACGAATCGTTCACTTTTTACCGGCGTACTTGACACAACTAAACCGATTCCATTCGCGTTCGACAATGCATTATATATTGAGAATTAATAAGGATACTCACTATCACTAAAGGTATCACAGTCGGGTAAATATGTGAATTATGCTGCCGCTAAACAAATCATATGCAATACAAGTCATTACGCGTCTTAGGAACTTAGAAAAAAAATCACATTAAATCGTACTATCATAATTAAGCAAAACGATACAAAAGGGATAGAAAGTAAACTCAATTACCAAACCAACGAAATTTGTTTCAAGTCAAACGTGTTTCGGGTTTGCGAATTACAGTCATTTCTTTTTAAGTGTCCTCTGCTGGAAATTCAGTTTCTGAACTGAAAGTCCATTTCGTAACATTGTTTTCACTCTGTTGGGGTCATATTTAGACGACTTTACGGTTGGGTAATGTTTAGGTCTATAAACTAGGTTTCCAACGCGCCAGACGGATCGACAATATCCGTTCTGTGCTGGAAGATGTGCATTGTTTAAGATCAGGGTATACGTTCTGTCCCTGCTTAGGACTGCAGTACGTATCGATGATTTACAATATAATTAAAAATTTTAAACGATGGTAAAAACGAATGGAACCACCACCATTAGTTAGCTAACAGAATATCCTTCGCAGCGGTATAGGGTTCCGCATAGAACCATTTCCATACAGAGTTGTAAAAGTGATTTAAACCAGGTGTCGACAAACAATGCTGCTCTGGACTGCAGTCCAGAGCAGCACTCTCAAATAGTTTTCGTCGTCTTTTTTAAACATGAACGAAATATGAATTATAAGGGGCTTTAGGGTGCTGAGTCGGCTTCGATACGATCCTTCGAACACACCGTTCCAGTATGTATCCAAATTACTTTTAGTTTTACAAGTTAGGTGTACGGAAAAATTCCAGATTTGGTGAGATTAATCAGGGGTGACATTTCACGATGTTAGGGTCCGTATTTTCATTATAACTTTTTATATATCATTCATCATCACTAAAGCAATCTAATAGACCTATGTTCTGCCATACTCGATTTGGTTTTCGCATCGAATACTTGGCCGGTGTATGCTAGTAGCAAGCGAACCCGGTTAATTTATGGAAACCCTAAATGATATTTGTACGATCAATAAACCCAAGGTGGGTTCGATCCAATACGACTAAACACGATGACTCTATGTATATGTGTCGATTAAACTTAACGCTATAACGGTATCGATATATCCATGCACGATAACACCCATACGTATGTACCTAAAATTATTTAACAATATGATATAATTTATATAAGCTTTAGTAGCATGATTTGCAAGGGAAGGGGTTTCCACTTGCCTTAAGTCAAATTGGCGCTCACGATAGTGACAGTGGCATGACACGGATACAGCCACAGTGAGGCTTGGCTACGATACGATACGACACGACACGGGAGTGGGCATGGTGTGGCACGGGAGCAGGGCACGGGGTGGCACAGTGCTGTTGTGGAGGTGTGTACGCTCGTGGTGCGCTGTGGGCATGTGAGTGGGTACGGTTGTAGTGCGCTGCGGGCACGTGAGTGGGTATGACTGTGGTGCGCTGCGGGCATGTGAGTGGGCACGGTGGTTCGGGAAGTGGGCACGGGAGGCCTGGCACAGCGGTGGCGGCGATGGGTCGCAGGCGATAGGAGTTTGCAGGCGGACGTCGGAGCTGCGCTGGGGTCGCTGGCAGCGGAGATTGACTAAGATGGCTGCGACGGTGGTGGCAAAGTGCTCGGCTCGTCGGCGGTGGCTCCGGTGGTCGCAGTGGTGGTGGTGATGTGGTAATGGGCTTGGCGATGATGAGGAGGTTGTGGTCTTTCGGGGAGGTAGGTGCTTGGTGATGGGCACGGTAGTCTCGAGCTCGTCGGCGACAATGGGGCTTGGTGGTTACAGGGGAGGTCGACAGCGAGGTCGGTGAAGGCAGGCAGCCGGGGTGCAGTTGAGGCGAAGAGCTCGGGAAGGAGGAGGAGGGACTCGGCGTGGTGTAGGTGAAGGTTGCCGGAGTGGAGTACGGGGTGTTGGTGGCGGTGTAGGTGATGGCAGCGAGGAAGACGAGAGTGATCGAGTGAGAGAGATGGAGAATGAGAGAGATAGAGATTGAGAGAGCGGGTGAGGGAGCTGTTGCGTGAGATGAGGGCAAACGAGGGCTTCTCGGGGGACGTTGGGGTGACGAGGGCTTAGTCGTGGCCGTTGGAGGGGCGTGGGTCTTGTAGGAGTGGGTGCGAGAGTGGAGGGAGAAAGGGTTAGGGAGAGAGAAAAGGGAGGGGGAGAGGGGATGAGATGGATCGGGCCGGGTTTGGGCAAGGTTCGGGCCGGGTTTGGGATTGAAGTTTAAAAACAAAAGGAAAAGAAAAGAATGGAGAGTGGGAAAACGGTTTGTGGGTAAGGGGTTTGGAAAAACTAAGAGATTAGTAAAATATTTGAGAAATATATAACAATTTTTTTTTCTTTTTGGAATTAATTTATTCGAATACGGATACAAAAGAACAGGGTATTACAGTACATGTATTTGATTATGTCAATATACTTGACTGAGACTCCCTTCATCATTACCCCCATAATACCCTCTAGGTATCTTGTCGCACACTTTCTCTAAATCAATAAATATTATATGCAAATATCTTCTCTCTCGAAAACGCTCGATGAGTTAACGAATCAAATGAATAGCCTTTATCATCGATCGTTCAAGCATGAACCCAAACTGGTTCTCTGTTAACTTAATATCCTTCCTTAGCACGTGTTCAATCACTCTCTCCCAACGCTTCATGGTGTGACACATATGTTTTATTTCACGGTAATTTGAGCAACAAGAGTACTTTTTCTCATAGATAGGTACAATAGTACTTTTTCTCCACCCATTTGGTATCTTTTTGGTTGTGCCAAATATTATTAAACAGATCTGTCAGCCATCTACCGTCTCTCTCTCCTAAGCTTCTCCAAATCTCGATATGAATCCCGTCTGGACCAACCGACCAATCGCTGTATATGCAAAGTTCAATCTCATGTTATATAGCTCTCATTTAGCTCAGCGCTTTTGGGTATATTAGCCTTTGCTTGCTACCTGCTGATCTCTTTTTTGACATGCTGTGTATGCAGTGGATGGTTGATGACAAGGAACTTCGCGTCATCCACTACACCCTTGGCCCCCTCAAACCATGGGATTGGTGGACAGCATGGCTTGTAAAGCCTGTTGACATCTGGCAGGTGCTTTCTCTAGACTTTCTACTCGTTATATGTTATCTTAGTGAGGCACATTCTTAAAGTTAATACATTAAACACTTTCGCTTCTTTTCAGCTACTACCATTAGACTTTAAATACTACAAATAACACTTTCACTTGACCCATACATTCTTGCCTTCTCTAATGGTGTTATATGTAATGTATAAAGTTTAATGGTTGTTTCTGAAAGAACAATATAAGTTGATGGGGTTTTAGTATAATTAACCCTATTGTTAAATGCATTTCTCTTCTCATATCCTTGCAATCCAGTCATCATTTGGCAATCATTTGTATGTATGTGCTTAGTTCAATACTTTTTGTCTAGCTCTCCGTTTTGAATTTTGTTAATTCTTGGAGTCGTCATCCTGCAGAAAGTTAGGGAACAACTTGAGGAATCACTTCCAGGAACCGGAGGAGGAACAAACCCTAATGAAAAGCTAATGGTTAGGATTCTTTTTGCCCTTCCCATATGCGCATTAGTGTTATGTTACTACAGATCCTGCCTCCAGGTTAGCACTTATATATGGCTGACTGATAATTTGACATTTTGATTTATCGAATGGATGCAATTAACAACTTAGAAAGTAACAACTTAATTTGCTGCAGATGAACAGAGACCCGTTCAGTTCTTTAGGTCGAATCTCTATATGCGAATATGCTCGTCGTATTTACTACAACTACAAATCAGGTGCAGGACTCCCGGCTTATTCTGGTGTTGGTGTTGCCTCAACTTCTATCATAAATTCGAATCAACAGGTTTGTTCACTCTTCTGAAATTTCTGTTTAGCTCATAGTTTTAGTTTTTTGGTTGAAGTCAAGTTGTTGAGCTTTTATCAAACTTCACATAGCTTGACAATAATTACAGAATCAGAAACATTTTTGCTCATTTTACATCCAAAACTTCAATTCATTTGATTTCATTCTGTGCGAGTATGCAACCTATAACTTGACATATAAGTTGCCTCCCCCCACCCCACCCCCACCCCATCTTCATTTTTAATCAAGATAATTTTTTAATATAAGAAAGATGGGCTCATGAAAGCCCATCTCATTCATTATCAAAATACAGGATTCATACAAACCGGGTAAAAACGTATGGGGAAAATTTCGACAGCATTTGCCTTTAAGTCATACACCAAGTTGCTTCTATATAGCTTTTTTTTGAATATGTCATATTATGACAGTTATGCTTGTAGATGACTGCTTAATTTCTTATTTGTTCGGCTCTAGTGCAACATATTACTTGTAACAATTCTCTTGTTCTGGCTTGTATGGTTCAATTCAGTACATCAATTGTCTTTTGTACTGGTTGTGCGCGCGCACGTAAAATTGATTGTGATTCAATAAGTTCTTTTTCGCGTTCCAACTTATGATATCAAACATGATTAACTATTTTTTGTTTTTATTCAATATTTAGTAATATTTAAATTATTTTTCATTTAACTTCATATATTTTCCTTAATATTTGAACTTATATTTGCTTCAATACGATGGAAATGCTTGCTGCATTCAATATAAATTAATTAATTGTGATCTACTATCATGTGGGTTTCAATTTTTATTTTCATGACTTCTCATTATATCAAGATGATGTAAGCACTTCGTTGTTGTTGTTGCAACAGTTAGCAAATGGCGCAAATTCAAGACTGCCTTCTTATTTGGGTGCAATCTCCATCTTCTTTTGCTTTATGTCTGCCATATTATCCCTGGTACTTGCATTTATTGTTGTACCTCGGCAAGTAATGCCATGGACGGGGCTGCTTCTGTTGTATGAGTGGACTTTTACAACATTTTTCATATCATTTGGATGCTATCTCCATTTTGTCCATCAATGGGGAAAGGCAACAGCAAGCCATGCAGGAACCTCCATTTCCCAATACTCGGATTCTTCAGCTTATGACTCAGCAAAAGGTTTGTTGAGCCGTGTTGTTTTTTAAGGTTATTGCCCAAACCACCATGGACGTCAGCTGTATAGCACTTATATCCCCTTCAAGTAGTTCATTGGCATAAACACACTCTTCTCATCGACTAAAACCATAAAAGCCACTCAAATTTAACTCTAAATATCTTGAATGGTTGTCTAATTTAACTCCAGAACTTTTTTTGTGTTGTTGTTTAGAGTGAATTGAGTATTTGTTTAGGGTTTTGATTGACGAACAGAGGGGGTGTTTGCCCCCCCGCCCCATGCATCTCATTACGTTTCCGTAGATTGTAAGTTCTTTATGATTTTTAACACAGGTCACCAACGCTATGTATCGAATTGTGACATTGCCACATGGTTCTATGGGATTGGAATGGCACTTCTAGCAGTTCTTACCCCATCATTGCCAATATTATTGGGGATCTCTGCTCTTTTTGCTAAGTAAGTATTTCTGAAAAGAATCTTTATATCATTCTTACAGTGTTCACGAGTAATTTCATCAAATGGATCAGACAGTTACAAAGGTATATGTGAGACTGCATTCAGTGAACTAAATCCTTCGATTCTCACTATTCATCTTCATACCAGGCACCTCATCACAGATTAACTTGAGACAGCTGTTGTCCAGTTTCACCTTGTAGCATTCTCTCTAATTTTATCATGGATACATTCAAAATTTTAATTTTATTCTTTATGTATCTGTAGTTCTATTAGTATCTTGCTCTTGTTTTTCGGCCTTGAAGTTTATTGCTAGCACTTTGTCCAAGACATATTTCTGTTGGCTGACCAAATGAAAGAAATGCCAGTCGGACCTCTTTCTATTAAAATTTAATTAGCTATACAGCAATTGGAACTACTTGAATAGTTAGGGTTAATCATAATCCTAGTAGAGCAATCAGCATTCTTCAAATTGGCCAAGGCTAGAAAATATAAGTCTAGAAGGGCAAAGATGATAGATTTGCTATAGAAAATGGCCGGTAGAATACTGGTCGTAATGTCTGGTCATTAATTTATACATGGCACTATTTTAGTGAGTGAAGGCTTAGATAGCGATGGCCATATGCTGCTACCTATATATAGCAGTTATACCATCCCTAAGAAAATGTTGTCTATTTTCTCTACACATTCTATTCTCTATATTCATATCGGCCTAACTTATTATTATAAATTTCGTTCAGATTAGGGTTGATGGTTGCAGGAGGCATAGTGTTTGCGTCTTTCATGACATATGCTTCCGAGCATCTTGCAATCAGAGCTTTCGTTAAAGGGCTTGAAGATCGTGATCTGCCCAGAGCTAGAAGCGCCTGCCTTTTGTGCTAATTCGATATGCAACTTATGTATACCAATTGTTCTTGTACAATTTTGTAAGATTTAGCTAATTTAATCAAGATCTGATTTTTGATGCCCCGTTCTTTGTATTAGAGCATGCAGTCCTATTTTAGCATGTAACAGTTCGTTTGGTCTGTGATTATTATAGTTTGGTGCGAATTTTATGTATATTTTTCATGTGAATTTTTAAACCACTGCAGATTAACTGGATTTCTATGTGAGGTTCTGGCTTTTAACCAACTTACTGTTAGAGGATTGCAACTGTTCTGTTTCATCTTGACATTAGTGACATTCCTGTGAAAGGATTGGTGTTGGTGTGGTTGTTGGTGCTTGTGTTTGTCTCTATCTACCTTGATCGTTCTCTATGGTTCATAAAGACCCAAACTTTTCTCTTCGTTGGGATCCTCAATGCTAATGAACTAATATTGGATGCTTAATTTCTGCTTTCTAGTTCCTTAATATTCTCTTGTGGATTTTAATATGCCATATGTTCAACATTATGTTTCTTTTGTATTTTATCGGTCTCTCGGTTTCGTTGCTAGAGGTGATGGTCCTAAGTAAGTTTAGAATTCATCGTTTAGGATTATGATAGGGAGGTGATGGTCCTAAGTAAGTTTAGAATCAAGGATTCAGAATATAAATGACCGCCATTTTAAATTTATGGGGACATTTTCTTATAAAAAGACTCATTTCAATAAATAATTAGGGAAAGAAACCTCATGAAAATAAATGTATTTATTAAAAGAGTTCTTTTGGCCACATAAGCCGTTAGAATAAATAATTACTTACATGGCATTTTTTATGTGGCAATAACTAGGTCTATTCTTCTTTAAAAAATTCAATACGGTGCATTTTTAAAATTATTTATTAAAATAATTTTTTTGGAAAATAAATCCTTTTAAATATTAAAATATTTTTTGAAAATAAAGCTGACTGCATAAAACTATGGGAATTTAATCAATTATTCTTTATTCTTTATTTCTTGTCAAATAAATCCATGGAATTTTTTTAATTTTTTAAATTAATAATTTCGAAAATTTATGAGTTCATTTAAATAGAAATATTATGTAGGAAAACATATTAATTATATGCACAACATTTTAGAAATTTAATTTAAAAATTCGTCTTAGGATTGACAATGACATTTTGTGCACCGTATTTAAACTTTTTAAGTGTAAATCAGATATCGTGGATAACATATTTCTTATTAGTAATAATTAATATCTTTTCCAAAAAAATTATTTAAAAACTACGTTCTTTCTAGTTAAATAATCTCAGTTAGATATTGTAATTGATTCTTATACTTTTAATTTCTAATTTGTTAGAGCGAATTAGAATATAAAGCTGACATTTTTCATTTATTAATTGTTATTTCCATATAGAAATTTATAATTAAAACAAAATTTCAAATATACTATTGTTAATTATGAAACTTGTTTCTACTCTGCTAAAAAATTTAACTATGGTGCTATAATTTTGTGCTGCTAAAAGTATATCAAAGTTATTTGCTGAAAATAGAGAACAATAATAAAATAAATTAAATTCAAATATATATATATATATACATACATACATACATACATACATACATATATATATATATATATATATATATATATATATATATATATATTATACTTTGTTAATGTTTTCTTTATGGAGGTTCCATGCTATTGTATGTGTGTGTGTTTTTCTTGGTAAAGGATATAGTCAAATTTTTTATAGATATGCAAAATTATTTGATGAGAAATAGTAAAAAAGAATTGATAAAATTTCCATGAGGAGGATTTATTTTTATCAAAAATATTTTAATATTTAAGCCATTACGTTGATTTATTTTCCAAAAAATCTTATTTTAATAAATAATTTTAAAAATGAACCTCATTAATTTATTTTTTAGAGAAATGGACCTCTCTTTTGCCACATAAGATATGCCATGTAGGCCCTAATTGCTTATGTGGCAAAAAGAGGTCTATTTTGATAAATAAATTCCCATGACATCTCTTTTCCTAATTATTTATAAAAATGAGTCTTCATAAAAGTTGTCCAATCTATGGAGCACTTTTTTCTTTGTCCTTAGTAAAAAATAAAAAATCATACTTGGTACTTTTATTTATACGTTAATAAAGTTGTAAGATAGTCTAAGAAGAGGGGGAAAAGCCATCTATGTTTTTTTATAAAATATTTGCTTTTGACCCTGTAGATCCATCAATTGCTTGGAAATTTTCTTTCAAGCTACAAATTTAGTATTTTAATATATAACCTTTTCACATCACGTCCTAAAAACATGAAAGCTAAACCATATAAATTTCAAAGGAATGTTTCGATTTTGATATATCATATATATACTTGATATCAAAAAAAAAACCTACATCTATTTTCAAATCACATTATATTTTTCTTAAGAAAATACTTAATCTACCCACTTGAAATTTCTACCAAACTATATCTAAGAGACGAACGTCATGGACTCATCTGTTTGGCACTAATATCCAAGTGTTGTGGGTCCCATCGTTTTATCTTTTGAGTAGATTTGTATAGGATTTCAATTGGGTAGGTAAGATATGGTTCTTTTTGTTATCTAGATACCGAGATAAAATTTCATATCCAGCTGGAATTTAAATTGCTTTTTATTTCAAATTTTCAACACCCAAAACTCTCATTTACCAAATTTTAACTGCTTGATTCCATCGTCATGTGACATCATGCCTTCGACCCATGAAGGCATGCTCTACCCTCACATGAATCTTGAAATCCACGTGTCGACAATGCCATCGCAGACTCTTATACTCCCCAATAATTTCACTTTTTTCACCCACCCCAACTTTTTTTCCTTTCTAATTTATATTATCTCTCTCTCTCTATATATATATATAATGAAGGAAAGATGCCATAGGCATAGGCGTCGTCGAAAACACACACCCTTTATCATGTTTTCTGACAATCGGAATGCATCATCTTCATCGTTATCATCTAAGATATGAGTACACCAAATTTCATGTGATTCTACAACTTTTCACTGTTGAATTATTGGGTTCAAAATTAACGGTTTACCGACAATAGAACTTTTTACATTGCCAAATCAACGGTGAAAAATTGTAGAATCACATGAAATTTGGTGTACCCATATTTTAGATGATAACGATAAAGATGATGCATTTCGATCGTCAGAAAACACGATGGAGGGTGTATTTTTTCGACGCCATAAGAGGGAATTCCCTCCTATGATCTCTTTCCTCCATTATTCTCTCTCTATATATATTCTCTCTCTCTATATATATATGAGAACAATGGAGGAAAGATGTCATAGGAGAGAATTTCTTCCTATGGCGTCGAGAAAATACATCCTCCCTTATTTTTTCCGCCGATCGGCACCCACCATTTTCATCGTTATCATCTAAGATGTGGGTACACCAAATTTCATGTGATTCTACAATCTTTTCACCGTTGATTTAGAAATGTAAAAAGTTCTATTGTCGGTAAACCGTCAATTTTGAACCTGCTAAATCAACGGTGAAAAGGTTGTAGAATCACATGAAATTTGGTGTACCCACATCTTAGATGATAGCGATGGAGACGGTGGGTGCCGATCGTCGAAAAAAACGAGTGAGGATGTATTTTTTCGACGCTGTGGGAGTAAATTCCCTCCAATGGCCTCTTTCCTCCGTTAACCTGATTATTTTGATATTCCCACCCAAGACTTGGGTATTTTGTAACAACACACCAAAACCAAGCATTTTCCCAAAAAAACCCAAATGATAACCCTCAACTTAATTGAAAACAAAACTCCGTTGCACGTCCGTTAGTAGTTAACCTCTCAACCAAGGTTAAGTCAGCACATATAATCCCTTTCCTACCCCCCTCTTTCTTCTCATTTCCACTCAATCTCCTCACGCAGAGCCTCTTTCTTCCCCTTCATCTCTCAATCTCCTCTTTCAAGCTTTTTTTCTTCTCTCATGTCAAACTTATCCAATGAGAGCCTTTAGCTCTCATGACAAGCAAGCACCTCTCTCAAGCTCTCCCAAATCATCAACTCTTGTCGTCCTCTGGCTGCCCTAATAACTTGTTACCTCGACATCGTAAGATTTAATTCCAATTCAGTGGTGTTGTTTTTTTGGTACTGAAAGCTTTTTTATGTTTTTATAAACAAGTAATCCTCGCGGTCATTTTGGACCAGTTACAACAAGTTAATTGGAAATATCATCTCAACAAACCCGACCACGTCATCCAATATTCCAGTATTAACTAGAAAATTAGTTGCTGCATTTCCTTCAATTCAGTGTTGCTCAGTACTTAAATTTCATGATCTTCGGCCCCTTTACGGTCAATTTGATTTTTTGATTTAGTATATGGTTTATGGCAGTTGTAAAATTAGGGCTCTTTCCCTTAACTTTTTAGTATTAAGTAAAAATAACTATTTCCTTCTCTCTTTTTTAAAATCTTAAATTGGTCATTTTAGTTGATGTTCGGATCTATGCCTACATTAACTTCATAAATTTCACTTGAACTTATTTTAACAAAATATAGTCTTTTTAGGGTATTTTGGTCTTTATATAATATCCAACAACCGTTTCTAACCAAAACATGCCATGTAATGGAAGTTAACTCGAGATTTGTTTTCAGTTTAATTTAATGATTTGAGTGGTTTTTTTTTTTTTTTTGAAAATAGGTATTTTTGGATGTGTTATTTCAAAATACCCAAGTTTTGGATGAGATATATCAAAATAACCCTTTTTTTAATATAAAAAACCTCAGTTAATTTTTTTTACATACCCCCTCACAAATTACATATTTTGAAACCACCCTCACTTTTTGATAATTTTAAATAACCCACTCCAAACTTTTAACCCAACTGAATACCCCACTGCGTTTAATTTTGAGCCGGTCAACATTTTTTGACTGTTTAAAAGTAGCCGTTAAAGGGATAAAAAGGCTAAAATACCCCCGTAACGGCTAGAACTGAGCATATATAGACTTCTCCATAAATTCTCTCATCTCTCTCTCCATCGATTCTCTCTTCTCTCTCCATCGAATTTTCAATTCTCTCCTCTCTCCTTCGATTTTTTTCGATTCTCTCTTCTCTCTCCTCCAATTTTTCGTTTATTTCCTCTCTCTTTTTTTTTTTATCATTTTGCTTGCTGATTTCTCTCTTCTATCTTTTTGTTTGAAATTGCACCAAGATGAGCTATAGTCAATGGTCTGTTTCAAGCCAGCAATTGTTATACTTTTGTAGTGTGCCTGCAAAGTTGAATCTTTGCAAAAAAGATTGTGAATATAAATGCAAATGGTTTTATGGATGTCAAAAATATCCTCGTGGATGTTGTTTTCTAGTGCAGAAGAAAGATGATGAAGAATTACGTTCTAAAGTCGAAAAAAGGGTGAGTTTTTTTTATGGATGCCGGACTGAAAAAGATAAAAGAGAAGATTGAAGCTAAAATTGAAATGGAGAAGAAGACACATCTGAAATTGTAGAAACAAATATATGTGTTTAAAATGATTCTTGGTGTTGGAATTCTGCAGTTAGTTATTATAATTTGTAAATCATGAACGAGATGAAGTGTAAGAATGTCATCGGTGTGCATCTTGAATGAAATGTTTTGGTAAAGAATGATTTAATACAATGTTTTAGTTTAGTGATAAAAATGAGGAAAAAGCCAAATCACCTTAATCATCACTTTAATCATCTTAATACAATTTTTAATACAAAATTTTGTAATGCAATCTGGAGCTGACTGCAATCCAGATTTGGATTAAAATAAGAAAAAAAACCAACAAAAAAGTCTAGGGCTTAATCATCTTGATTTGGTAGCATCATACATTATGTAATGAATAAACACAAAGTTGATATCATAGCTTGTAAATTTGGCAACACCTAGCCTTGATAAACATTTAAGATAACAAAATGAGAAAAGATTTGGCAATACCCAGCCTTGATAAACACCTAGTCTTCAACACAAAGCATCCAGATTTAGCAGCATCATACATATTGTAATGGAGTCACAACAGCCAGATTTTGCAACACCCAGACTTTGTTAGATATAGTGCTCTTAAGGCAATTATTGTAATCGCAAGCAGACAATTATGATGATTGATGGAGGACATATACAGTTAGAACAGTGTTACTTGAGATGATAGTATGCTATCTGGTTTGATTTTATCATCATGTACATGTCTTGTGTGGTATAGCATATCACTATTATATATTGATAGAGCCCATCGGATTTATGGTTGATTACCATAATTATGATGGCGATCACACTTGTGAGAACTGGATAGTCTATAAGCACATCCTTAAATGTCCCTAGTCGTGGGAATATCAAGACCGGGTATCGATATTCCAGAGTAGACTAGTGTATACGTTTCTTGACCCCGACGAGGGGCGATAGTCGGTTTTACAGCCATTGATGTCAATCAATCGCCAAAGATTGTATACGGGTGTTTATTGGGTTATGAGTTATATTGGACGGACTCAACGGGAATATGCTAGACAGTGTTATACCTATTGTCAGATAGCAGTGCTCAGGTGACATGAGTACAGCGTAGTCCGTCGATCCGAAATTGTCATTTGTCTCGAGAGTGTTCCCACTGTACTTTGATTTCTACCCGACCACGGCTTTAATACGTCATGCAAACAGGTAGTTTTTGGGTGCAGTCCCGAAGCATTTGAAGGCAGTGAGCGATAGAGATAATTCGTCTCTCTCGGTATGGGGAGTTGATGTCGCGCTGTGTACGATTGGCCATCACCATAAGACATAGGCCTAGGCAGATGAGATTTACTGATTGCGATCAATAGTTTCTCGATTGGTGATAGAGCTTGATACCGGCACGATGTATCAGGTTATTAGGGGTCTGACATTATCTACCCCTAGACCGGATGTGCGATACTCTCAGACGAATAGACCGGACTGTATGGTAAATGTCGCTGATAGGCTCAGTAAGGGCTCCGGAAGAGCTTTCTTGTCGATATCTTTTTCGACCGATACCTGAACAGCTGTTACATACAGCTAGTGCCGCTGACATGATTATGAGTTTTTCAGGGTTTTCTTCAGTAAACTCACTGCTAGCATATTCGTCGAGTCTTTAAAGTCCCACACAGAGGGTTTATGGTTTTGGCGAAATGTTGTAGTTGCGGTACATTGGTACGCGCTTGGATTCGATTAAAATTAGTGTATTTCATACACTGATGGTAATCAAACGGCTGTAATACTAGCCGGTTTTTTTGGAAATACGGATATTGAATCGGCTGCTGATTTAATATATTAATACATATATATGGTATATATATTTACTAGTATTACGTCACTATTTATTTGTCACTCATTTATGTATTTTAATACATAGGATAACAATTACAATATTATATTAATTAATTATGTTAGCACAAACATTAATATATATTGTTTATTTCTTCTTTCTTAATATATTTCTGTTTAGGTTATACTGTTCCATAGGAATATCATACCCTTTGCCTCACCCTTAAAGGTGACATGTGGAGGAGGGAGAAGAAGATGGACACTTGGAAAGGTGATCAAATCCAATGGTTACGATTTTGTACAGAATGGTTAATATTAGTAACCCTTTCAATTAAAATGGTTCATAATATTTGCTAGCTCTTTCTCTCCTCTCCAATAGCTCTCATCTCTTCATCCTACTCCTAATTTTGAGAAATTATATTTAAAAAAGGAAACTAAATTAATAGAAAATTATAGTGAAGATGAAACTACAATCCTAGCTCGTTAGATTAGCATCCTAACTACTAAGATTAACTCAATTGAGTTTGGAGCCAAAGCATTTGAGCTTTCAAGGTGGATCATCTTTGATGGAGGAGATGTAAGAGCAATCATGTTCCATGGAGCTTCTAGAAGCCTACAATGGAGTCCAACACAATTTGGCAGAATTTGAAGATACTACAAAGCTTGTGATTTCAACTTTGTAGCTTAATTGTTGCTCTTTTCTTTGTTTCAAGTCATAATTTTTAGCATAGATCTTTATGGTTAGAATAATTGTTCTCTAGATTTTTTAAAACCCTATGATTTTATCTTTTAAAATTGCTTCCTAGAATGTGCTATTTCCTTCAAATGGTATCAGAGCCAAACAAAAGATTTGAACTTGTTTTGGTTCAAGGTGAACTTTGAAAATTTTCTTAGTTTGGATGTTTAGCTCTCTTGATTTTTTAAATTAAACATTCCATTTGTTTTTAAATGGTAACTTGGTGAACTTAACATTCTAACTTGTTATAAGAGATTGTCCAGAGATCACAACTTGATTTGGTGACTTTAGAATTTACAAAAACCCAATTTTTCCAAAACTACACATTTGTCGCATGGCTGATTTTTAAAACCAGGGACTATTTTGTTTTAAACTGAACTAAACTTGATTTTATTGCTTCAATTCGATGTCGGGGTTCTCATTTCGGAATGGGGACTCTGTGGAGCATCAAGGGTGACCCCGAGCATCATCGAGGGGCTTGTTTTTAGCAATAAAGTTGGGTTTTAGTTGCGGGGTGCGCTTGAATATCATTGTTTGGAAATTTCAAGTGCCCGTCTTGAGGGTTTTTGTAATTCTACTAGTCTTGGTGTGTTTAGGTTGCGAGTATCATAACGTTTGGCAAAACGTCGTCTAATTGCTATATGTATCAATTAGAAGGGGTTATGAAATTGATACTCGCATTGTTGTGATGTTTGTGTTGTGATGTTGCTTGATTATGGATTTGTTGGATAGTCGTGATGGATAGCCCGACGTATGTAGTACTGGATGCTCTGTGGTGATGTAAAGTATATTCATATTGCATGGCGAGCGTCCTACATATGGACTGTCGTCATTGTGGTCTGTACTATATTATTCTTTGGGGCGCGTCTTGGTTGTGGATGTAGTCGTCTTGTATTATATTTCATTACATGCACTACGATTACCCTGTGGTGGAGTGCTCGAATAGCCGGGTTCTATAGGACAACATGCCACCATCTCATGGCATTGAGACCAGGGTGCCTTCCTCTAGAATTGGTGGGCTATTCGTCGCACTCGTAAGGAGTATAGGATTGACTCGCAGAGGGGTGCTCAAGTCACCGGATTTTAGAAGTGTTGGGTGACCCACTCATTTCGTTGATTGGGGTTGCCTCACTTCTGGGATTGGAGGGTGGCTTGCCACAGCCGTAGGGGTCTAGGGTCTGATACTACGGGCTGTCCACACGACTGGGGAAAATTACATTTTGTGTACGGCTCTATTGAAATGTATGATTCCTAATTTATCCGCATTTCCATATTGTTATTTGCTTCTGCTATGATGTTGCTATATACTATCATGCCTGAGATGAATGTTGTTATATATATATATAAATATATATTAGAAGACACCATATATGTTTTGCATCCATGCTAGTCCTGTCCCCGTACTGCCGTAAGTTAAGCAATCTTACGGTGAAGACCCGGGACCCTGTGGCGAATGCGGATGGCATATATGCGTGTTTTATTTTCGTTTTTTCTGACTTGATAAGTGTAATTGATGGGATTGCATTAATCCTAATTAATGAAAGAAACCAAACTTAATAATATGATGTTGTCGGAACCTTTGTTTGAAAAACAATAGTTGTAATCTTTTGCTTTGCATAGCGGTATTCGTTTAGGAATATCCGGCACCTCATTCGATAAAGAAAGAGCCTAGACCCTGTTCTCCGCCGAAAGACGCGACCGGGACGTTGGGACGTCCAGGCCTGAATTCCGAGGGCAGATACTATTTGGTGCTATCCGTCCATCTCTCTGAAGATGCCAAGTTGATTTATGACACCATGTATCGAAGGTTTAAACGGATGCGGCCGATGTAGCAGACTTCGTCAGATTCCCTCTCGTTTGAGCGGTTTTTTTGATTGTGGGGACGCTCTTCCCTGCAGGCGCAAGCCTCTGCAGTTAATTACGCTACCGCATCGCGGTAACTACTTTCTCCTTCTTCAGATAGTCACTTCATGTCGTGTGTGTTTGTTTTGTTTTTGGTTGCCCGTAGATTGTATACGGAGACTAATTTATGTTGTCGTCCGTAGGGCATGGATTAGTCCAAATCTGTATCTTCTTAGATTTGGGTTTGGTTTGGGTTCAAGGATACGTTAGTCTCATTTGAGATTAAGATCAACTTAAACGTTTGTTAAGGATACGTTAGTCTAATTTCAGACTAAGATCAACTTAACGGGATCATTTAGATCCGACAAGAGAGCATTAGGGACTCTATTGTATATGAATCTGTCAGATAATTGTTGTAGTCAGTGGGAGCAGCGGAAGCGTAGTGGGCATGTTGCTTACTGTTCCCCTCCGAAAGACGCGGCGGACGTCTTGCCTGAATTTCGGGGTAGATGCTAATTGGTGCTATCCGTCCACCTCTCCGAAGATGCCAAGTTGATTTATGGCACCGTGTATCGAAGGTTTAAACGGATGTGGCTGATGTAGCAGACTTCGTCAGATTCCTCCTCGTTTGAGGGGTTTTTGATTGTGGAGACGCTCTTCCCTGCAGGCGCAAGCCCCTGCGGTTAATTACGCTACCGCATGGCGGTAACAACTTTCTCCTTCTCCAAATGGTCACTTCGTGTCGTGGGTGTTTGTTTTTTGTTTGGTTGCCCGTGGATTGTATACGGAGACTGAGTAATGTTGTCGCCCGTAGGGCGTGGACTAGTCTAAATCCGTATCTTTCTTAGATTTGGGTTTGGGGGGTTTGGTTTTAAGGATACGTTAGCCTCATTTGAGACTAAGATCAACTTAAACGTTTGTTAAGGATACATTAGTCTCTTTTTAGACTAAGATCAACTTAACGGGATCGTTTAGATCCAACAAGAGAGCAA
This sequence comes from Agapanthus africanus, assembly GCA_030015575.1. Taxonomy (NCBI): domain Eukaryota; kingdom Viridiplantae; phylum Streptophyta; class Magnoliopsida; order Asparagales; family Amaryllidaceae; genus Agapanthus; species Agapanthus africanus. Next base: position 104,460,177 of record JASDDO010000019.1, read on the forward strand.
TTGGGCTCTATTGTTTAGTTTAGTGACATTGCGGTCGATTGTTAGTTTAAGAACATTACGGTCCGTTGGTAGTTTAAGGACATCTCGGTTCATTGTTAGTTTAAAGACATCACGGTCGAGGTTAAGGACATCATCGTCCATGAGTTTAAGGACCCCACATGTTAGTTTTAAGACATCACGATCGAGGTTAAGGACATCATAGTCCATAGGTTTAAGGACCCCACAGTCCAATGTTAGTTTTAAGACATCACGGTCGAGATTAAGGACATCATAGTCCATGGGTTTAAGGACCCCACAGTCCGATGTTAGTTTTAAGACATCACGGTCGAGGTTAAGGACATCATAGTCCGTGGATTTAAGGACCTCACAGTCCGATTTTAGTTTTAAGACATCACGGTCGAGGTTAAGGACATCATAGTCCGTGGATTTAAGGACTACACAGTCCGATATTATATGTGGTTGTCGGGACCCGTCACCTCTCTGACGACGTTGAAGGATTACAATGACAGATATCAGAGGAGTAAAGAGATGTACCCTCGAACCGATGTGAATTGGTTGAAAGAGCAGATGGGCTCAGTTCAATTTAAGTTGAGGACTTATGGCCAGAATTGGGCTAAGTCCAGTTAAAAATGTTTAACATTTCATTTTTGTTCTGGCCATTAGGCTTTTATTTAGGCTCTGCCCTTTTAACAATGCTAAGCATTGGGCTCTGACATTTTTTGTCTTATATTGAATGCATAGCATTCATCAGAACAAAGTGTGTTCTGATAGCGCGCCACGTGGCGCGCCAGGCGCTTTGCGCCAGTCAAAGAGCGCATTGCGCTTCTGTCGGGTAGCGCACACGAAGAGGACACGTGTCGCGCTTAGCGCTAAGCGCTAGTTTGTTGGCGCATTGCGCTTTTAATTTATGAGCGCGCTGCGCTAGTTTGTGGGTGCGCCAGTGAGTGACTCGTGGCGCGCTTGGCGCTGAGCGCCAGCCCATGAGCACAGTGCGCTGTTTCAGAAGCGCAAAGCGCAGATTGTGTCTTTGATTGACACGTGGCAGGTTTTGGCGCTGAGCGCTGGTCCAATGAGCGCAAGAGTGCAATTCATGAGTGCCAGGCACTTTCAAGATCAAAGAACAAATTTATGTTATTCTTAAAGGAGGCTTTGCCTCAAGATTCAAGAACAAAAGTTCTTGTTTTATAAAAGGGCTCTGCCTTTATAGATTAAAGATCTGTGAATGAAGTAAACTACTTCTTTTAGTTTTTTTATGATTAGATCTTTTGATCTTTTTCTTTTTTTTAAATACCTTGGTCTTTTTTAGATCCATGATCTTTTTAGAAGATGATTCTTTTTTTTTACGAGATGGATTCGTCTCTGTTGTTCAAGAACATAGTTCTTTTTCCTTGAATATGAAGAAATGATCTTCTTTTTTTCAAGAGCTTGCTCTTTTTTGCAGAGGGTTTTTCTCTCTCTCTATCTTTCGGTGTGTGTCTTTTAGACTTGAAGTCTAGGGTCCTTTATATAGGGCCAAATGATTTGTTAAATCAGTTTTAAGAGATCTTTCTCTGATTGATTTGGGAATATTTCCTACCGTTGGATCTTTGATCCTAGGGCTTCTGTTCTACAGAAGATAATCTTCTTGTTTTAATAAAATTGGAAAATCTTTCCATAACAGAATTTTAGTTCTGATTAATTAATAATTTGTTATTAGTAGATCTTTTGATCTGACGGTGGGGAATTTTAATTCCAGCGCTGACGCACCTTGCGCTAGCGCACCTGAGCTTGACACGTGGCGCGCAGCGCAGAGCGCAGCGCAACTGTGCTAGCGCGTCCATGTTTGACACGTGGCACGCAGCGCAGAGCGCAGCGCAACTGCACTAGCGCACCCGTGTTTGACACGTGGCACGCAGCGCAGAGCGCATCGCAACTGTGCTAGCGCGCCCGTGTTTGACACGTAGCGTACAGCGCAGAGCGCTGGATCTGAAACGTTGCTTCAATTTATATTTTGAATTTTGGAGCAGAGTTTTGCTCTGATTGGGGGTGCACTGCCTAGGGCGCAGCGCTCCTGGCGCTGGCGTGTCTGCTTTTGACATATGGCGCGCAGAATCTGAAGCGTTGCTTCAATTTAAATTTTGAATTTTAAAACAGAGCTTTGCTCTGATTGGGTGCACTGCCTAGGGCGCAGCGCACCTGGCGCTGACGTGTCTGCTTTTGACACGTGGCGCGCAGCGCGCAGAATCTGAAGCGTTGCTTCAATTTTTGAATTTTGAATTTTGAAATTCAAAACAGAACTTTGCTCTGATTGGGGGAAACAAATGCCCCCCACCGTTGCGCTCACGTGGCGCACATATGAGTGCAGCGGTGGCAACATCTGAGCCCTTGAATCAACTCAGGAGTTGAAGAGGCGGTTCAGTGCCTATAAATTGGACCTTTGGTCCTCAGATGATTATCATCTTCTTCTTGAGAATTTTATTCAGAGCCTTTCTCTTCAGTTAAGAACTTTGAAGAGTCCGAACTCTTAGGTAAATTAAAAATTTTAATTTTAATAAATTAGGGTTTTTACCCATTAACAGAGCCTTGCTCTTCATAGATCTTTGATCTCAAGAAAACCCTTTTAGGGTTTCATTAATAGAGCCCTGCTCTCATGAACCCATAGATCTAAACAGATCTTTTCTTGGGGTTTCTTATCCCATGCATGTAACGACCGTGTTTCCTAATACCTAATAAAATATATTTTATTTAAATTTCTACTATCTAATAATTATTTACGTGTTTCGTTAATAGAAGAATAATTTTTAAAGTGATGTTAATAATTTTCAAAGCATCGAAATATGATTAAAAGAATTTTCTAAAGTCTATTTATTGTTTTTATAGGCTTAAAATGTTTTAGTAAGATTTTATAACGCCTTAAAATAATCTACATATTTTTATTATCAATTAAAGTAATTAATTCGTAATTAAAAATATTTTTAAGATAAACTAGATATTATATAATTATAATAACTAGCTAAACAATTTAGAAATGGATATATTATTTGTTTTTAGCCCAAAATTATTTTTATACTAAAGATAATAAAAAAAAATAGATTTTCTGAAATTTTTCCATAATTTTCACGTGTTTTTAACTATATTTAACAAATTTTTTAAAACTAAATTCGATTTTTAAAATAATAAACATAATATATTATATATATATATATATATAAAATAATTATAAATCCCTTTGATCTGGACCGTTGGATCCAAGATCCAACGGCCCAGATCACACCGACGTACCCACGTGGTGGGGACCACGCGAAAACGCGTGGTCTCCTCACGCGTGACGCGGCAGCGGCGCGATCTCGGCCTTTGGATCTTGATCGAACGGCTGAGAAGAGGGGGCGGCGGGCGCAATCATGGCAGAATGATTCGCAATCATGGGCCGACATGATTTTCCGTGCGATTTGACAGATTTTTTGGATTTTCTTGTTACCTTTTGAACCCTATAAATAGACACCTTCAAACCTAAATTTCTCACACCTCAGAACTCCAAAAATTCTGAAAAAAATACCGGAGCCTTCGTATTGACGACGCCGACGCTACGGCTCCACCCAATTGCCGAGGAAAAATCGGGACGCGGAGCTATTGAGGATTTAGTACGAGCCTACGTTTTCAACCCTTCGGCATCCGACTCAAACACAAGGTAGGATCCGCCTCTCTCCTCTTTTCCTGTCACCTTCTTCCTTCTCAATAACCTAGTTCCAACTTATAATCATCAACCCCTATTTAAAATGTTGTTATAATATTCGTGCATGCTTATTCTTTGTACCCTCAATAATAATAATGTTAACCCATATTTTAAAACGGTGTTTAAATTTCCTCTGTACACAAAAGTATATTGCACACCCATAATACCTGGAATTTGATATAATCCATGAATTGTCATTTCATCTCCGACATACCCATACTATAAAAATGATCTCGAAATAGGTTACTTCCACAAGATACCCTCGTTTAATTAAAATATTATATTTGTTTAAATAACCATAAGAAATAAAGATATGTGAAATAAATATTTTAGATACATCATACGTATATTTTACTTACAAATATTTTTTTAAAACCCCCTTCAACCTTTTTGAAGAAGAAAATACTAAATTTAAATAACGATATCTTTTCAAAATGAATATTTAGTATCTTATAAAAAGGTAATTTTAAAATAACACCAATCTAGGACAAAGGAAAGGTTGTAGGCATCGATCGTTTATCTAAACCAGACTTTGTGGTGCCTAGGCTAGACAAGTGAGGAAGGTAACTTTAAAAGGCCCGTCTCACGGTGATTCGTGAGTGGATCCCTCCTTTCCTTGTGCTTACCTGTCCACAATTGGCGGTGAAGAGGCGATTTGATGACCTCACAACTTGTCCTTTTGGAACATTAGGAGCAGTCTAGATTTTCAAATAAAAACCTCTTGCAAAAGATTTTCAAATAAACACCACAACCTTTTATCGAAAGTATATTTTCTGTAAAACATTATGTTTTTCCAAAATAATAAATATCCCAAATCTCATGGTTTTTCTTTGAAGTAATAAAAGTCAATTAAACACTATTATTCTTTTTACTAAACATTTCCCTAAGATGACACGAAATACTTTACGAACTTTATAAAATAAAACGAGTGGTTGTGGAAGGCCATATTAAACGAGATCAATACTTTTTAAATTTCCAGTTTATGACATACATGACATATACAAAACATGGTACGGTTAGGGTTAGAATGCGCGGACCTAGGTATGGAATACTTTATGAAGATCCCTGCAGGCAGGGTGAACAGTCCAATATATGGGCGACTATACAAATATGAAGATCCCGATATTCCGGATGAACGGTCCAAAGTGTGGACGACTATACAAATATGAAGATCCCGATATTCCGGGTGAACAGTCCAAAGTGTGGACGGCTATACAAATATGAAGATCCCGATATTCCGGGTGAACAGTCCAAAATGTGGACGACTATACAATGTGTAAATTCCATGCCTAGAGGTATACGCACTAACTCTAATTCGTCAAAACCTTTATACTGAACCACGGGGATGGGTAGTTTGATTAGGCAAGGAGATATCGGAACTCGGATTCCTCTACCACTCGATCATGATCCCGGGAAATGAAACGGTACATTTCACTTCCCCAGTTGTTGTTCTGTGGCCACAACGGAATAATCGCGAGTATCCGGACCCTTGTTTAACAAACTAAAACGTTTACAATACCTATTGATACTCAACACCAAACCCACATCATGTGATATACCTACCTGTTACCTTATCTACCTTTCTTCATGAGACACGAGTTATTCAGTATCTTGGATGTGGATATTTTACCAGTTTAGACTTGTTGTTTATTATGGAACTGAGGGGTGGTAACACCTGTGCACTTGAGTGATATTCACGCTAGACAAAGCTCCATCGTAGTCATGGGACACCTTTCGGGGATGTTCACGCTACCACATTGATTGCCATTCCAGGCACGAGCACCAGCTCATACTGCTTCCAGCTAGTCATAGGATACCTTAAGGACACGAGTATGTTCACCCGTCAATTCCATCCATACACACCTTGTTTAACCTGATCCAACTCTTAGACTGAATATCCGTTTGACTTGACTTGAACCTTTACTAAACATATACAACCTACTCATATTCACATATCTAATTTGTATATAACCTCATACTTTTATACACATGTACATCATATTCATTATATACACATGTTCGTTTCTATACCTTTACTTTCTTATGAGGCAATCCTACCTGAGTATAACTCGCTGACGGACCTTCCTTTTCTTCCTCTATCTTTGGAATGTCCGTCAGATAAGAATGAGTATTATAACAAAGATTAAGGTGTGAAGCCAACTTATGAAGATTATGCAGACTGGACGATGGAAGATTAGCTAGATTTAATTTTTGCCGTTTGCCCACATGTTTAGGGCTTTTGTTTATTCTCGATGTAATTAAACTACTTGGTTTATTTTACTCTTTCTTCTGGGATGTAATAAAGTTTGGTTAATGGAAATAAAATGCCTTTCGATTTTATTATTTTTGTTTTGGTACACATCCTGCATGTTAAATATTCATACGCTTAACGTAACTGTATTGAATAGACCACCTTCAATACAGTTAGGTTGTGGACCATGCCACATCATCCTTCTCCTTCTTTTGGGAAGCGGGGCGTGACAGGTTTTTGTGGTGGCTCATGCAGGTCCTCTTGTGTACTAAAATGAAACCATTAACTGACTTATTATATTTGTGAATCTCATCCATTCATACCGATTTCATAATTCTCCTATGTCCCTTGTCCCTTCCTTGACATTCTGTACCCTGTCCATGACCTTCTGTTCAAGTCATGGCAAATCTTTCCGACGAGGATGACATGTCCGATATTACTTTTGAATCTACATCTAGATATTCAGACGACGAAGTTGTAGACTCTCAGGCGGTTGTCCCCATAAGACACCGTGGGAATGGTCGTACCTTTCTTAGTGCGAGGACCTATCACCACTTGTTGAACTCCCGTAATCGAGACTAATAAGTCTTTTTCCTTTCTTTGGCCGAATAAAATGATGTAAGAATAGTGTGGGCATGTCCTTACTTCCGTTTGTACTCTCCATATTGAAGTTGGATAATAAAATATTAATTTCGAGCAAAAATATCTCTTGTGTCTCTTGCTCTTCTTATTAGTCTCTCTCTTGCATTAATTGTTGTTCTTCCATGCAAGTTATTATCCTGTCTCATCCCTCAGCCTGATTGTAACCTAACCTATTCTGAGTCAGATCATCAATGGCTGGACGACACCATCACCGCAACCGAAGGGGAAATGGAGTCAATGAATCCGCTGCTCAGCAAGCAGCTATGCTACAAATGATGTAAGGACTATTGGAGCAGCAGCAGCAGCAGACAGCTGACCTTCATCAGGAGCTACGAGAAAGTAGGCAGCAGCAAGCAGATAGTTTAAGTAAGGCACTGATCCCAGTTCCTCAAGGAGCGGCGTGAGTGAAACAGTTCAGATCACTCCACCCTAAGACTTTTTCATAGAAGGAAACTCCTTTAGAAGCTGAGGAATGGCTCAAGGGAACATTCAATGATCTCAGTGCCGCTCAAATTCCGAAGGACGCATGGGTGAACATTGCTAAGCTACAACTTACGGATAATGCCAGAATATGGTGGGAGGCAGAGGAAAGTAGATCGAAGGAGCCCATCGACTGGGAAAGGTTCAAGCAGCGTTTTGATACTCAATACTTCCCCGCCGTAGCACACCTAAAAATGGAACGGGAGTTTATACAGTTCCAACAGGGAAGTATGTGGGATAAATCGGTGGACGAGTACGCTTCGGAGTTCGCGAGATTAAGTCGGTTTGCGCATCACCTGGTGGCAACCCCGGAGCTATATGCCAAAAGATTCCGACAAGGATTGGTCCTGAAGACGCAGTCCTCCATGTCTTCTGCTACCTTATCAACTTATGATGAAATCTTAGAGGCGGCACGAAACTTTGAAGACCTTCAGAGACGCATAAAGAAGGATGACCGTTTGTCTGGCATTAAGCGACCAGCCAATCAAATTCTTGAGGGATCATCTTCTAGATTCAACGGGAGACAACTGTAAGTCTACGGTAGCGTCCCGGCCGTCTTTCAGACGCCAAAATGCGGAACAAAAACATTTATAACTGGCGCTATCGCATACTTTAACCCGGATTTTCCATTAACGCTAAACTAACAATCTACAAAGAGGGAAGAAAGGTTATACCGAACGATCCGAGTCCTTCGTTCTTTAACCATCATCCCACGCTCTGTTGCGGCTACTCCGATCTCGTCGATCTCCGATCTCCTCGTCCAGGTGGCACCACGTCATCGGATCTTTAAACGGGCTCCCGCCTCTGACTCGAGGCAACTCGGTCGTCAAGTTTGCTAAAAGAGACGACCAAGATTGATGTAGAGAATGAGTGGAATACTTTGTCTTGCTTCGTCCAAAACCATGGACGAACGGTTAATGAAGTTGCCATGGGAATTGGGTGATGGAATGAAATGAGCTGTGAAATTCCATACACCGAAACCTATCATCTTTTTCCAAATGGATCGAATCAAGTGAGTGAAAAATCTTATGGGCACCAAGGAGGGGGCCGGCCACAATATATAGAGGTGGGGGGGGTGAGTGTAGGAGAAGGGGAGGTGACAATAAGAAAATATCATGTGTGAACACAAAGTGTGAACACAAAGTATGAATACATTAAATGCAACCAATGAAACATGAACACCATTCAACCTAGTCACCTCTTCTAGAAACTTCTAGAACCTTCCACACTCATCTCAAGAAAAGATAAATCCGTCTTTAACCGATTGTTAAAAGACGGGCGATAGAAAACTGGAAACTGGCAACTTCCAAAAGTGATCCCGAAACGAATTTCAGGATAACCCCGTAACTGTATAAATATACCCGCATTTGTATTACGACCGAATACAAATGCAACTGAGACAAAGATATTATATCTACTCTGTATAATACATGGATCCGGCTTAAACCAAAGCCCACTAGTATTATCTGCCCGAAAAATGACACGTGCGTAAACGCACGTGCATTTTCTGAACCCTGCCATAAAACCATACGGCCTCTACAACGTTTCGCCCGAACTTGGGAAACTTTCTGTAGGGGACTCTAATGACTTGTCAGTACCCTGGCAATGGGTTTAACCACAAGCCGTCAGCGGCACTAGCTATGCGTAACGGCTGCCCATGGACTGACCTCAAGGGAGGCTGATGAGCGAACTCATCCAGAAACCCTACTGAGCCTAACAGTGACAATGTATATACAGTCCGGTCCGTTCGTCTATGAGTATCGCATATCCGGCCTAGGGGGCTAGTAACGTCAGACCCCCAATAGCCATATAAGTCGTGTCGGAGACAAGCCCTGAACACCCTGAGATACTACTGGAGTACCTACCAGTAAATCTCACCTGCCTTGGCTAAGGACTTGGTGTAATGGCATTCCTAAACACAGCACGACCTCCACCCCCAATACCGGGAGAGATGAATCCCCTGCCGATCCGCTCACGTGCCTCCATGTAGCTCGGGACTGTACCCAAAAACTACCTGTTTGCACGACTCCTTTGAGCCGTGGTAGGGTAGAAATCAAAGCACAGTGGGAACTCACACGAGACAAATGACGACCTCAGGTCGATGAACTAACCTGTACACATGTCACTAGGGAACTGCCATCTGACGATATGTATAATACCAACTAGCAGATTCTCGGCGAGTCCTGTCCGGTGTACTCATAACCCAATGAGCACCTGTATACATCTTAGGTGATTCAACTGACACCAGTGGCTTATGAGACCGGCCACCGCCCCTCGTCGAGGTCTCGACTGTATATACTAGTCTACTCCGGAGTATCGATGCCCTGTCTCGAAACTCCCACGACTAGGGACCACATTTAAGGATATGCTTATAGACCATCCAACTCTCACTTATATGATCGCCCTCATACTGTTGGTAGTCAAGCAAGATCCTAAGGGCTCTATCAAAGTGTAATCGCGATCAGTCACCTGAACCTATACACGACTGATAAAGGCAAACCAGATAGCATACTATCATCTCGAGTAAGACTGTCCTACCGGTATAGGTCCTCCGCAATCATTGCAATCACGTACCTGCGATCCAATAATTGACTTTGAGGGCACTATATCCAACAATCTCCCACTTGCACTTAAGGCTAATTATTGCGATGTTGCGTACTTACAGCCCGTGTGAAACCAACACCAAACTCCCCTACTAATCAGTTTCACAAAGCCCGTTTGTAAAACTATTGTGTTCGAGAAATAGCCTCAGTGAGTGGATCCGCCCTGATGTTTCTTTCTATGTCTCTCTTAATCTCAAGTTCGCGGAGAAAGCCATCTCCCGAATTGAGTAATACCTGTCTTAGAATATATCTGGATATATGATGGGACCTAGTTCATAAATGAACTCCAAATCCAAACTTTTTAGACTGTATCGATAACTGAACCTAATCAGTATCCGGCACTATGCCTCCCACAGTATCCTCTTGGACCACTTGTCCATAATACTGTCCCTCTTCGTCAGAGGGAAAACTATAACTCTGACAATCACTCTGTCATCTATGTCACCTTTGAAGCCTGGAATGATGACCGTCTCCCGAAGAAGGCTGCCGTCATCAAATCCGTAGAACATCCACTTATGTTCTAAAACTGCTTCCTTATGTTTCTCCAGGATTGGATTAATACAAACTTATCGCATCTAGTGCAAAAACAACATCTGGTGTGGTACTTGACATCTCACGATTGACTCAATTGCCTAAGCAAGTGATCTGCCAATCATGTACATCCCTCTCCCCTTTAGTCTGTAAGACACCTTTAGAGAGGGTGACTCCATCACCTGCAGGTACACCACCATGCCAGGAGTCCTTTATTCTAAAAACCATTAGAATACTGTCAAAGTATCCACATTGGGAAACTACCCAAATCCAGATCTAAAACCATAGATCTAGAAACCAGAATGTCAAATATTATATCCATATCCTGTCTGGAGAAACAACTGTGTGACGACCACAGTACAACCGATCGTAGTATAGGAATTTTACTTCCTACTATGTGTATGTCATCCAAAAACCAAGACATCACACCCTACTACCTTCTTAACAGATCCATCCCCTATTCTGATGAAGTCAAACCCATGACTGTCACATCAAAATTAGATGATCAATCTCCGCTATAACTGCTCTAGTCTATAAATAGACATAAGCTACTTGCCCACCATGCTTCCACTACTCCCACTGACCACAACAACCCTCCTATCGGGTCTCATAATCTGGAACAACAGTAGTGCCAAGTCTGGGTAGATAAAAACCTCCCTGTCACCGTCCTTGAGGCTACCAAAGTACCTCTCGGGTGTCTGAGGTTACCCACCAAATCTGCGGAGTGGCTAATGGAATGTCAAACCTGATTGAATCTTTAGGTCCTATTAAATTTTCCGTAATCGTTTGCGGTTCTGGAATCACTTCCAGTTCTACCATACTCCCACTACTGTTTTCTGAAAAAATCCATTTTACTAAAACTGTGGTGAGTCAAGAACAATATCACTATTGATCTCCCAGATGGTAGAAAGTCAACCCTCGTCATAGCCTGGGCCAACCCACAAACTGCCATTACAGAAACGTGCCCCGAGTTATCCAGAGTCTTGTTTTAAGCATAAGCCGGACAACTCACCTATATCCAATATAGAAACTTTGGCACTTATTTAATTGGAACCAGATTCTAATCATGCAGCTGTCTCCAGTGCATATCAACTTTTAATGGAGAGAGGCTAATCAGCATTACTCAACTTAGGAATCCATCCAATTATGAGTAACCCGAAAGAGAAACAAGTTTCTCAAAACTTTTACTATCATCTGAATACCAATCATAAGTATCTACATCTTCGATCTCTTTGAAGAATCCCGATACTTGCGACATCTGGTTCTCTACTTTATTCTTATACCCACAACTTCTCAAAACTTAGACCTTGTATTTCTACGAAACACTTGTCTAAACACTAGAGAAGTCATAAGTAAACAGAACATAGTACGAGGACCTACCCCTTTGTCCTGATGGACACTGGACAACATACAATACTCTGTATAAGTCCGCTGAGTTGAATAACTCAAAAACTTGTGCGTCGTAGGTTGAAAACTGTACCCAGGCGATTTCCTCAAATATCACCAATTACAATGAATTCCGATATAATGAGGATGATCACCTAATTTCCAATAAGTTCCTCCCACTCATCATCTGTAAAACCATACAGATATGAGAATGAAACCTGGTGAATACACACCCTGGAGTAAGTATCTAATCGAGAAAATAGTTTTCCATTAACAATGCACTGAAACATGAAAATGTTTCGTAGGGGTATCCTGGTATTCATAGTAATGCCTCTTCCATAATCCAATTCATGATTCTAACCGTATATTTCTTTGCCATCTCTCCAAATCCCTTTATTTGTCTTTAGTCATTACCTTCTGTACACCATTGTTAGGCTAAATGGTTTTCTTCCTTCCCTACCGTTCGGCACCAGCCTATGGTTTGGAAGAAGACTATCCAGTAAGCATAATAGGTGTACCCTCTTAAACCAAGGAGCACTCACATCTTGAGAGAAGGTGATGATAAAAGACAACTGAATAATACCTTATTCTTTTTAAAGGTGAAATAGGAGTGGCGATGAAGTACGCGGTTTGGTCGTGAATGATAATAGTCTCAACTTACTTTGCCCTCTTTCTAATCCCTTTATTTTGTCTTTACATATTACCTTCTGTACACCCTACTTAGGCTAATTGGTTTTCTTCATTCCCTACCATTCGACACCTGCCTATGGTTTGGAAGAAGACTATCCAATAAGCGTAATAGGTGTACTCTCCTAAACCAAGGAGCCCTCGCAATCTGAGAGAAGGTGATAATAAAAGACAACTGAATAAACCAATTCTATTTCTCCTGAACCTTGATCCATCCTCGAAGGAGTCCCTTCGAGTTCGTATATAACCATACGATGGATCTATCCAATGGAAGTGGATGTCCGTAGTAATACAGGGTGTTCTGAGAAATACAAAGGGTAGAAGAAGGAGTGGCAATGACTTATGCAACTCAGACAATCCAAAAGCCAGTATTTTAAGAAGGTTCGGTCAACTTGGTCACTGAGTCATAGTCTAGGGTCGGTCAAAGGTCGCTGCTAAAGAGAGAGAGAGAAAAGAAATACTCTGCGTGCACTCTAACCTAGATCAGAATGGTTATCACTTTATCTAATCCGGAAACCTCCCACTGTACTGTCAAATTCTCCCCCAAACCTGAAAGAAGAATCAATCGGGATCACCCGAAGAGTAAACCAACTCATCAGTGGGAATCAGGATCCAACTCTCATCGCATGATAACGTGACGGAATCCACTCACATTATCACACTCCAGAAGGTATGCGCATGCCTGGCAAGTTTCAGTTTCTTTAGAAACTCCCGATATGATTTTTACCCCATGTTCTTATGACCTTGACGAAAGCCAACAAATCATAAGTCACATGTCAAGTTCTGCCCGAACCCACCCGTACATACCCTTGACGAAAGCCAACAAGGTAATACGACTGTCCCAAACCAACTCATCTATCTATGCAACAAATGAATACCTCAGCAACTACCAAACACTATGCCTTGACGAAAACCAACAAACATAGCTTGAATATTACTGACCATCCATAATAAATGACGGAGGGCTACGGCTGGTTTTTGGCGAAAAACCTTTAACGTAATAAATTTGATCTCGTTGAAGGAACCTGATAGCTTTTTATAAAATATAATGGCGAAAACCTTTGCTAAAGAGGTCACTCCCGGTAAAGGGATCTCGGCTCTTTCCTCGTGGAATGAGGTGCAGGATATTCCACTGAATACCGCGATGCAAAGCAACATGTAATCGACTATAGTGAAGTTATTACCCTGACGCAAACTTCTGCCCAAGGGGTCAGTCCCGGTGAAGGGATATCGGCCCTTGCCCCGTCGAATGAGGTGCAGGATATTCCAACCGAATACCACTATGCAAAACAAAAGGAAACATCTTTGTAATAACACTTTTTAAATTGTTCCAACAACATCCAAACAGGTTTTTTTTTATTTTGCATTGATCAGAATCAACGCAGTCCCATCAATAATCACACCAGAAAAGAACGAAAATAAAATGTACGTATATGCCATCCGCATTCGTCACTGGGTCCCGTCATCACCCGTTAGGTTACTTAACTAACGACAGAGCGGGGACTAAACTAGCGCGGGTGTAAAACATATACAACATCTAATAGTATATATACCAATATACAATAATCGCTCCAGGCGTGATAATATGCAACATTACAGAAAAGTAATAAGCATCACAGAACAATACAGATAATCTGGGATCCCCGGGTTTCACAGAGCCGCTGCTGAAACCCGACGTTCCCCTGTCGTGTGGATAGCCTGTGCAATGAAACCTAGACCCCTACGGGTGCGGCAAGTTACCCGCCAAAACCTGAAGCGAGGCAGCCCCTTACAGCAGAGTGAATGGACCACCCTGCACTTCACGGAATCCGGTAGTTTGAGCACCCCTCCTTGGGTCAACCTGTACCCCCTACGAGTGCGGCGAATAGTCTGCCAATTTTAGAGTAAGGCCCCTCTGCCTCTCAAAGCCATGAGATGCGGACCCGTTGCCCTCCAGAACCCGGCTATCCGTGCACTCCGTCGCGGGGTAAAACCTAGTACAGAAATGGAAAAATAGTACAACAGGTACATCGACCGCAACCTAGTCGTTCCCCAAAAGAATATTATACAACAGGCAGTGACGGCAGTCCATAAGTTGGACGCTCGCCCCGCAATATCAAATGTACAAATAAATCCAAACTGCACTACCATTGCACACTGCTATCCACCACGACAAATCCGCAACATCACAGCACAACACAGAACATCAACGCGAATGTCACGTTCGCAAACCCGTCTAAAAGAACTATAGCAATCAGACGCGGTTTACCGATCAAATGACATTCACGGTCGGAGATATAATGTAAGCACTGTAAACTAACATGTTTAAATTTCGATCGACTAAATATCACGAAGTGGGCCCCACGAACATCTGTTGAACAGTAACAAAATCTAGGCCCAAAAGATATATACCAAAAACCCCAAATTCCAGACAAGAACCCACTGTGCAAATTTGGGGCCACGATCTCACAGAATGGCCGTGGATGCGCGGTCAAACCATAGGTTTGACCGCGATTCCGCGGCGTTCTTGTCGAATCACGTGCCCAAATTTGTACGGTGTGCTTATAAAGGCCTGCACAACTTTCTGTGATATGTAGAATAATTTTTGGAACCCTTTAAAAATCAACAGAAACTGTGAATTTTGAATTTTGCGGTTTTCGATATCCGGTTCGATCGATCTTTTAAACGCGTTAGCACAAGTTAGTAAAGCTTAATGGCGTGGCTCTGATACCATGTAAGTCTACGGTAGCGCCCCGGCCGTCTTTCAGACGCCAAAATGCGGAACAAAAACTTTTATAACTGGCGCTATCGCATACTTTAACCCGGATCTGCCATTAACGCTAAACTAACAATCTACAAAGAGGGAAGAAAGGTTATACCGAACGATCCGAGTCCTTCATTCTTTAACCATCATCCCAAGCTCTGTTGCGGCTGCTCCGATCTCGTCGATCTCTGATCTCCTCGTCCAGGTGGCACCACGTCATCGGATCTTTAAACGGGCTCCCGCCTCTGACTCGAGGCAACTCGGTCGTCAAGTTTGCTAAAAGAGACGACCAAGATTGATGTAGAGAATGAGTGGAATACTTTGTCTCGCTTCGTCCAAAACCATGGACGAACGGTTAATGAAGTTGCCATGGGAATCGGGTGATGGAATGAAATGAGCTGTGAAATTCCATACACCGAAACCTATCATCTTTTTCCAAATGAATCGAATCAAGTGAGTGAAAAATCACATGGGCACCAAGGAGGGGGCCGGCCACAATATATAGAGGTGGGGGGGAGGGTGAGTGTAGGAGAGGGGGAGGTGACAATAAGAAAATATCATGTGTGAACACAAAGTGTGAACACAAAGTATGAATACATTAAATGCAACCAATGAAACATCAACACCATTCAACCTAGTCACCTCTTCTAGAAACTTCTAGAACCTTCCACACTCATCTCAAGAAAAGATAAATCCGTCTTTAACCGAATGTTAAAAGACGGGCGATAGAAAACTGGAAACTGGCAACTTTCAAAAGTGATCCCGAAACGAATTTCAGGATAACTCCGTAACTGTATAAATATACCCGCATTTGTATTACGACCGAATACAAATGCAACTGAGACAAAGATATTATATCTACTCTGTATAATACATGGATCCGGCTTAAACCAAAGCCCACCAGTATTATCTGCCCGAAAAATGACACGTGCGTAAACGCACGTGCATTTTCCGAACCCTGCCATAAAACCATACGACCTCTACAACGTTTCGCCCGAACTTGGGAAACTGTCTGTGGGGGACTCTAATGACTCGTCAGTACCCTGGCAGTGGATTTAACCACAAGCCGTCAGCGGCACTAGCTATACATAACGGCTGCCCATGGACTGACCTCAAGGGAGGCTGATGAGCGAACTCATCCAGAAACCCTACTGAGCCTAACAGTGACAATGTATACACAGTCCGGTCCGTTCGTCTATGAGTATCGCATATCCGGCCTAGGGGGCTAGTAACGTCAGACCCCCAATAGCCGTATAAGTCGTGTCGGAGACAAGCCCTGAACACCCTGAGATACTACTGGAGTACCTACCAGTAAATCTCACCTGCCTTGGCCAAGGACTTGGTGTAATGGCTTTCCTAGACACAGCACGACCTCCACCCCCAATACCGGGAGAGACGGATCCCCTGCCGATCCGCTCACGTGCCTCCATGTGGCTCGGGACTGTACCCAAAAACTACCTGTTTGCACGACTCCTTTGAGCCATGGTAGGGTAGAAATCAAAGCACAGTGGGAACTCACACGAGACAAATGACGACCTCAGGTCGATGAACTAACCTGTACACATGTCACCAGGGAACTGCTATCTGACGATATGTATAATACCAACTAGCAGATTCCCGGCGAGTCCTGTCCGGTGTACTCATAACCCAATGAGCACCTGTATACATCTTAGGTGATCCAACTGACACCAGTGGCTTGTGAGACTGGCCACCGCCCCTCGTCGGGGTCTCGACTGTATACACTAGTCTACTCCGGAGTATCGATGCCCTGTCTCGAAACTCCCACGACTAGGGACCACATTTAAGGATATGCTTATAGACCACCCAACTCTCACTTATATGATCGCCCTCATACTGTTGGTAGTCAAGCAAGATCCTAAGGTCTCTATCAAAGTGTAATCGTGATCAGTCACTTGAACCTATACACGACTGATAAAGGCAAACCAGATAGCATACTATCATCTCGAGTAAGACTGTCCTACCGGTATAGGTCCTCCGCAATCATTGCAATCACGTACCTGCGATCCAATAATTGACTTTGAGGGCACTATATCCAACAACAACAACCCAAGAGACCAGCAGGACCAACTATTTTTGGAAAACCAGCCGTTGTATGCAATCATTATGGTAGGACCGGACACTACATGAGAGACTGTCACATTTTTAACAAACTTTGCATTGTCTGTGGGTCTCCGGATCATGTCATAGGGGACTGTCCTCAGAGAGGGAGACAATCAGGCCCCGTCAACAAGCCGGCTAATTATATGGCACCACGACAGGGAAACCGGCCACCTTCCGCCACTCAACCAACCAGTCAAGGGGCAACACCAAAAGGACCACCCTTGCTATCACAGGAGCGTGTTTTTCAGCAAGCGCAAAGGAATGGACCCAAACGTCAGACCTTCACCTTGACGGCCGTAAAGGCTGATGCCACGTGGCAAGACAGCAGAGGTACTCTTTTATTTTTCAACCTTTCTTTGATACCATGCTTAACCATCCTTCGATACAAATCTTAGTTAAACTCACCATAATTCCTCTAGTTTTCGTAATTTCGACTAGTTGCCTTTATGTTATATCTCGCAAGTTTTCCATCAATTCACAATCTCCCTTCAACTTCCAAACTCTTCTATCTGAAAGCAACTCCTGATTTTGCATTTTACGAATTCCTTGTACCTAAACCCTTCAGAGACTTTCCATGCATCAAGTGATACACCAACTCGCGGGAGCGACACATGTAGCAAAGAGGATTCCTGACAGCGTTACTGATTTCCGTGCCTAGTCGTGGCCACTCCTTTGAAAATTTCAAATATGAAATTATTCTAAGGAGGGTATATCGTAACTATCACAACCATTCTTGCAATTCTTAGCAAACCCAGAAGTTTTAAACATCCACAATGATTTTTTCGGAGAAGTGATTGTTAGATTTTCCCGTTGTGTAGTATGAATCAATTCAAAAGGTCCCTAAAACGGCAACATTTGATTGAAACTGTTTCTTGTGTCGGTATTCAGAAAATTTATAAAGAACTTCACAACCAAAAAATATTTTGACCGCAATCAAACTACGGTGTCGGATGTAGTTTGTAGTGAGTGCGGATCGTCCACAGGGATTGCACGATTCGTTTTTATAATATGCTTGAATTGAAAACTTAATTGACAAGAAAAGAAAACATGAT
Source organism: Agapanthus africanus (assembly GCA_030015575.1). Taxonomy (NCBI): domain Eukaryota; kingdom Viridiplantae; phylum Streptophyta; class Magnoliopsida; order Asparagales; family Amaryllidaceae; genus Agapanthus; species Agapanthus africanus. Next base: position 104,478,385 of record JASDDO010000019.1, read on the forward strand.
TCAAGAATTTATCAATTGATTCAGGTGTCACGATGTTTAATCAAGAATCAAGAACTGATAAACAATTAAGAATTGGGTTTTGATAATATTTTTCCAATCAACAGTCAAGAATCTAAGAGAGGCTCGTAGGAATCGATAGGATCAATAGACGTGATGTAATCTAAAGATATCGTGTTCTTGTCCTTCGAAGGATTGATACTAGATCGATGATCATCGACGAGAGTTAGGGCTTTCTTGATGAAACTAGGGTTCATCTTTTAACCCTTGTTCTTTCGTCGATATCATTCTTTTTCTAGCCTCTACCAAATTCAAGAAACGATCGTAACTCCCCAATTTCGAACGATGTCAATCAAGAAAGCATCGAAACAAAATGGGTCGTCGTTTCTTGAACCTGCTAGGGTTTACAAAACTCGTAGGACTCAAGAATCGATTAAAGCTATGTTACATCATCATTCTATTGACCGTCTCGACTCCTCGACGAGCGGAGTTTTATTCACACATCACCACACAGAAAAGATTCACAAATTGTAAAGATATCATGATGCAGAATTTAAAGAAAACAAGATAAAAGAATATCACCTTTATTTATCTCAACAATTTTGATTACATTCGCTTCAAGAACTACAAGAGGAAGAATCTAAATCGTTGATCGGGCGTCGTTCGGCTCCGTGAGTCGTGGATCGGCTCGGATCGCTTGCTCCGTTGAAGATCGGCTCCGCTCCTAAAGGTTGTAAGGCTTCTTGCTTAATGGGTACTCAGGATCTTGATCTTTAATTGGAATTAGGGTTAGGGTTTCACACAAGCCCTGTCACTAGACTTGTGGAAGAAGAAGATGAGATAAGAGATGAAATGGCTCTAGTTTGATACTAGATTGGGGATCCAAGATTATTTTACAAGTGAGCCTAGGGTCTTATTTATAGAGCTCCCAAACCCTAGGTTTAGGTTTGAAATGGTAGTTCCCTCCAAAAGTTTGTTGAGTCTTCTAGAAGATAGTTTGTTAGGAGCTAGCTTAGGGTTTAAGCTAGAATTAATTAAGCTTGGAAACCCTTGTTTGCTGATCTGGCAGAAACCCCTGGAGTCTTCTGGAAACTGAGATACATTTCTGAGCAGTGGGCCCTGTAATAAGCATTTTGGTGCAAAATTTGCTGTCTGACTCCATGGACCCACCGCGGATCCGCGGCATTAGCAATCCCCTGCCGCGGATCCGCGGCACTTTAATGGGGTTGGCCTTTGGGTCTTCTGGTGTGGACTTGTGCTGGAGTTTGGGGCTTTGTATGATATGCTGAATTGTGATTGCTCCTTTGGATTGATACCAGATTTGAAGTTAGTGAGTTGACGTATCTTTTGAGCGGTGTAATGTTCGAGCAAGCTTTCCTTTTCCTGCACAGACTTCGAAATACGGGTTGCGACATATAGAAATATTGCGATGCCATGCAATGCAGTCAATTTCCCTCGAAATGCCGGTTTTAAGGTCTAGTACATGTAATCTGATAATCTGTGATAGATTTGCTAATATGTGATATACGGATACCGAGCACTTCTATATGAATGCAAATGATAGGGAAATTGCTGGTTAAAATATGCAATATTTTCGACTGATCAAATACCCCCAAACTTAATTTCGATCGTCTCGAGCGAATGTTTTATTAAAAAGAGAAGGAGAAAATAAAGAAAGAGAAAAACTAACTAGCACACTTTCGTAGGCAACACGATTGCACTGAGCACCTGCAACAAGCCCTTAATCCTCTAGGTGTCCCTAGTAGGAGGAGTGTTGTCTCCTGAGGGTTTTCAGCGGATTGCACCCACAAAATCCAATAATAAAAGCAAGATCATGAATATTACATTTAAAGAAGGGAATTGTAAAAGAAAAGCTTTGAAAATTAGGATTTCCAACTAAGCTAGCTTTTCGGTTGTCATGAGCCCTATCTTAATGGTCATGAAAAGATGTTAGAAATCACGTCCTCCCTCAATAAAACATCGTCTTATTCTTCATTCCTATCTGTATTCCAAACATCGATCATATCACCCTGCGTGTGTGTAAAGGACATCCCTACACCCGGAGAATTCAATTCAAGCTATCATACTCTTGTCCATCAGCCTCAGTACTTTTAATTAATGAATATTTAGATGAGATTGCTCACACACTTTCATGCGACCGTTAATACTTCTTGAGGTACTAACCGACCGATTACTCATGTGCTTGCTTACTTGGTGTATTTTCCTCGTCTTGCACCACCTCAGGCATAGCAGTGACTCCCAGACCAGTTGGCCTTAGGGCACTAGGTGAAGAAACACCCTCGCTATACATTTTTTATTGCCCTTGGTGATAACAAAACCAGTGTCCATTTTTCTCACCACTTTTTATATATATATATATTTTTTATTTCCTTCATACTTTTGGCTTTAAGACAAGAGCATTTCAAGGTATCCTCTACTATCTCAGGCTTCAAGACGTGTGTAAGTGCGAATAGCAGGGTATCAACGTTCAAAATGTTTGGCTTCCAGAATAGAAACTATTTTTCAGACTTATTTTTATCCTCAGATTAATGACGTCCTTCATCTTACTAACCCTTGGGACAACGGCTCATAACTACTTATTACTAGTTCGTATAAGAAAACTTCTAATTTTCTTAGTTTTCTAAAATTTTTCCAATCTCATGGATGTAATTTTTCACTATCTAAACTTTCATTATCTTATTTATATACAAAAAAGTGTAAATATTAAAATTATTTTTATAATTTTTTTTTATAAAATTTTTATGTGTTTTGAAATTTTTTCAATTTTTATAGATTTTTAAAGAAATGTTTTGTGCTTATGCAGATGATATGCAAATGATGCAAAAATAAGCACAAACCACCCCCAAATTTGTTTTCAACAGTGTCCTCACTGTTGCCAAATGCTATACCTACAAAACTGTAAGCCTGGGGGGAATTATTAGTGGGGGCAAAATATATAAGTGAAGAACTTCCCCCAAACTTATTCTTTTCACTCACCTTCATTCAAAAGATATGCAATGATATACAGGATATGAAAGTGAGACGGAGGAATTTTAATCTAAATAAACTGGCTCTTGTAAGAACAAGAGCTCCTCCGTGGGGTCAGTGGAAAAATACGGCTTTAGTCTATGTCCATTTACTTTGAAAAAGGTGCCGTTTTTAACATTTTCTACTTCTACTGCTCCGTGCGGGTATACAGACCGCACAACAAAAGGTCCCTTCCATCGAGATCGGAGCTTACCCGCATGAAGGTGTAATCGTGAATCATAAAGAAGGACTTGTTGACCAGGTAAAAATGTTTTCCTCAAAATGTTTTTATCGTGAAAAACCTTAGTCCTATTCTTTGTGATTACAGCATTATCATAAGCTTCATCGCGGAGTTCGCTTAGCTCGTTAAGTTGCAGCTTCCGAAAGTTGCAAGCAAGGTTTAGATCAAAATTTATTTCCTTTATAGCCCACAATGCTTTATGCTCTATCTCGACAGGTAAATGACATGCTTTTCCAAACACTATCCTATATGGAGACATCCCTAGGTCGGTTTTATATGCAGTTCTGAATGCCCAAAGAGCATCCGTCAGTTTGGTCGACCAGTCTTTTCTATTTTTAGCAACAGTTTTCTCCAGAATAAGTTTGATTTGTCTGTTTGAGATTTCAGCCTTCCCGCTTGTTTGGGGATGATAGGGTGTAGAAAGACGGTGGTTGATTGAGTATTTTCGCATCAGAGTCTTAAAAGACCTGTTGCAGAAATGTGTCCCATTATCGCTAATGATAGCGCGTGGGTGTCCAAATCGCGAGAAGATATTCTCTTTTAAGAACTTAATGACAACTTTCTTGTCATTAGTGCGACATGGAATGGCTTCTACCTATTTGGAGACATAATCAACCGCCAGCAAAATGTACAAATTCCCAAAGGAGTTGGGAAAAGGACCCATAAAATCTATGCCCCAAACATCGAACATTTCAACAACCAGAATGGGTTGCTGAGGCATTTCATTCCTCTGGGATATTCTACCCATATACTGACATTGTGTACAGGTTTTGCAATGTTCAAATGCGTCCTTGAATAAGGTCGGCCAGTAAAATCCACATTGCAAAACCTTTTCCGCTGTCTTTCTAGGACCAAAGTGACCCCCACAGGCCTGATCATGACAAAAAGAAAGAACACTCTTGAACTCTTCATTTGGGACGCACCGGCGAATGATCTGATCAGGACAATATTTAAACAAATAGGGCTCGTCCCAGTAAAAGTGTTTTACTTGGGATAAAAAACGGTATTTGTCCTGTTTTGACCAATCGCTCGGTATAAGTCCCGTGGCATGATAGTTCACAATATCCCTGAACCATGGTTCAGCGGATATGCTCAAGAGTTGTTCGTCAGGGAACGAGTCATTAATCGGCAGGGTCACAGGGGAAGAAACGATGCGTGAAAGGTGGTCAGCTACTACGTTTTCACATCCTTTCTTATCTTTGATAACAAGATCAAATTCTTGTAACAGTAGGATCCAACGTATTAGTCGACCTTTTGCATCTTTCTTCGCCAGAAGATATTTTAAAGCGGAATGGTCAGTATACACAACTATAGGTGAGCCAATTAAGTAAGGCCTGAATTTTTCTAATGCAAATACAACCGCTAATAGTTCTTTCTCTGTGGTTGTATAATTGATTTGCGCATCATTCAGGGTCTTACTTGCATAGTAAATCAAGTATGGCATCTTTTCGATGTGCTGTCCTAAGACTGCACCTACTGCAAAATCAGATGCGTCACACATCAGCTCAAAGGGGTAGTCCCAGTTTGGTGATGATAAAACGGGGGCTGAAGTGAGTGAGTGTTTAAGTGAGTCGAAAGCTGTCTCGCAATCCGAGTCAAAATGGAAGGTCATATCCTTGGCCAGGAGAAGTGTTAAAGGTCTAGCAATTTTGCTAAAATCCTTAATGAATCTTCTATAAAAGCCTGCATGGCCAAGGAAAGAGCGAATATCTTTGACGCTTTTGGGATGAGGGAGGTTTTGAATGACATCTACTTTAGCTCTGTCAACCTCAATGCCTTTCTGTGAAATGACATGTCCAAGTACTATTCCTTCTTGGACCATAAAATGGCATTTTCCCCAGTTTAATGTCAAGTTCTTCTCTTTGCAACGAGTAAGAACAGCGTCAAGATTCGCTAGGCAATCTGAAAAAGAGTCTCCAAAAATCGAGAAGTCGTCCATAAAGATCTCCAAAAAATTCTCTACCATATCAGAGAATATCCCCATCATACACCGCTGAAAGGTAGCGGGAGCATTGCATAACCCGAAGGGCATGCGACTGTAAGCAAAGGTACCAAAAGGACAAGTAAAAGTGGTTTTATCTTGATCCTTTTTGGCGATGGGGACCTGATTGTAGCCTGAGTATCCGTCCATAAAACAATAATACTCTCGTCCCGCTAAGCGTTCCAGCATCTGATCAATGAATGGTAGAGGAAAATGATCTTTCCTCGTGGCAGCGTTGAGTTTTCTATAATCGATGCATACACGCCACCCAGTTTGGGCGCGTGTCTGAATCAACTCATTCGCCTCATTTGTTATCACAGTGATGCCGGATTTCTTAGGAACGACATGTATAGGACTCACCCACTGGCTATCGGAGATGGGGTATATAATACCATTATCTAAGCATTTGACGATCTCTTTCATGACAGCTTCCTTCATGACGGGATTCAACCGTCTCTGTGGTTCTCGGGTCGGTCTGGCATCATCCATCACATGTATATGATGTTCAACTATCAAGGGACTAATCCCTTTGATGTCCGCCATACTCCAACCAAACGCCTCTTTGTTAGATCTCAATACCGATAAAAGGGCATTCTCTTGCTCTGATGCAAGAGAAGCGGATATGATAACCGGTAAAGACTCATTCTCACCTAGATATGCATATTTAAGGTGAGAAGGTAAAATTTTTAGATCTAACTCAGGCGGAGAAATGATAGAAGGAGGTATCATAGATTGATTTTTGGATCTACAAAGAAGCTCAGAGCCTGTGAAAGATACAGACTCGGGTGGAGAAAAGTCAGAAGTGCAGGACTCAAGTGTAGAGAAAGTGTCCTCACTAAGATCATGTGTGAAATCAAACAGAGATGTGGTAATGTCATCGAGATCAGTAAAGCAAAGTTCCTCGGCTCCACAACTATCGGGAGCGATCTCATGGATAGAGCACACATCTAAAATATGAGCAGAGGGTTCTGATGGCTGACTTCCAACTTTGTAGATATTTAGTTCAATGGTCATATTTCCAAATGATAAGTTCATTGAACCATTTCTACAGTTTATAACAGCGTTGGAAGTGGCAAGGAAAGGACGACCCAGAATCACCGGAATTTGGCCCCGGGGGTTTGCTACAAAATGTGTGTCGAGCACAATGAAGTCTACAGGGAAAACAAATTCCCCGACCTTTATCAACACATCCTCTAATTCACCCCTTGGTTTGGTGATAGATCGGTCTGCCATCTGGAGAGTGCAATGAGCAGGTTTCAACTCTCCAATCCCTAATTGCTCATAGACAGAATAAGGGAGCAGGTTAACACTTGCGCCAAGGTCTAAAAGAGCACGGTTTATGTTTTTACCCCCAATCGAAATCGATATTGTAGGACATCCTGGGTCCTTTCGTTTCTTTGGAAGCTGGGGAATAAAAGCAGTGCTGATATTATTAGACATAAAGACCTTCTTCGGCACTTGAGTCTTCCTCTTCCTAGTGCACAAGTCCTTAAGAATTTTCGCATAAGCGGGGACTTGTTGAATCGCATCTAGGAGAGGGATATTGATGTTAACCTGTTTGAACATTTCTATAATTTTCTCCATATGAGGACTCGTTCTATTTGCCCTTAACCGGTTCGGGTAAGGAGCTTTAGCAATAAGCGCAGGGTCCATCACAGGAAAAGGAAGAGGGGGTAGACGCGGTCCCAAAAGAGGTGTGGGGACCGTCTGTGGAGAACTATAAGGGTTGGGTGAAGGTGTTGAGCCTAAAGGGAAATGGAGAATAGGCTCGCTAGAAGGTGGTTTGGTAGAAGAAGAAGGATCAGAAGGAGAAGTGTGTGGAAAGGTCTCAGCCGGGGTGTTGATATGATTTTCAGTATTATCAATACCTTCCTCGACATTATTATTCAGCACTCTTCCCGATCTCAACGTTGTGACGGCATTTACATTGTAATGCCCAGGATTCTGTAGGGGTTGAGAGGGAAGTTTCCCTTTTTCTCTCGCACTCATTTCGGCTTTAAGTCGTGCGATTTCAGCTTCCATCGTTCTGATACTCTCAGCTTGGGACGCTGAGTTTTTCTTTATCTCACCGACGGAAGATCTAACCTCAGCCGAAACCTCTATGAAATTTGACAAAAGTGATTTCATGGTTTGAGTGAATTGAGAGAAATCGTCAGAACAGGACAACTGTATAGGACTAGATTGTGCAGGATTGTTGCCCTGGTTTTGGAAATTTTGTGACTGATAGGGGTGCTGAGTGAGTTGAAGGGGTTGCTGTTGTGGTGGAGGAAGAGCCCTTTGAAAATTATTCGTGTTTGGAACCGTGTTTTGAGATTGATTTTGGTTCCAAGCGAAATTCGGGTGATTCCTCCAACCCTGATTGTACGTGGAAGAATATGGATCGTTTCGAGGTCTTTGAAATGCGGCATTAGAATGCTCGTGACCTTAAAACGCAGAGTTTAATGGACATTCTTCCGTTAAATGTGACGGATCAGAACAGCACCCACAAACAGTTTTGGGGAGTGACACTGGGTTTAGGGAGGCTGCTGCAAATTTGTGTTCCATAGCGTCAAGCTTCTTTTGCATTGCAGCCATTTCAGCTCGAACACCTATGGACACATCTATTTGGTGTACGCAACCCCTATTCAATGGTTGGGTTCCACTCTCCTACTGTAGTGACTTTTCAGCGATCTCTTCTAAGTACCTCCAAGCTTCCCCATCATCCTTAGTCATAAATGTACCTTGACACATGTTTTCAAGGCTCTGTTTAGTGTTAGGGTTACTGCCCTCATATATGATTCGGCAAAGTTCCCATCTCGGGATGCCGTGATGAGGACATTGAACCAATAGATCCTTGAAACGTTCAAAGTATTTAGAGAATGGTTCAGCAGGGAGCTGGGCAAATTGGTTCAGTTCGCTACGGATTCGAGCTGTCTTTTGGTGTGGGTAGAATTTCTTAGGGAATGCAGCGAAAAATTCTTCCCAATTTGTAATAGAGTGTGCGGTAGTGTTATATAGCCACTTCTCGGCTATATCGCACAATGTAAATGGAAGAAGTCGTAGACGCATAGCATCCACTGAAAGTTGTGACGTACCCATCATTGCGCATACGTTTTCAAATTTGGTAATGAAAACGTAAGCGTCCTCAGTCTCGAGTCCGTGGTATTTGGGTAAAAGATTGATATACTGGGGCTTGATTTCAAAGTTATCTCCATTGGCTGGTGGTGTGGATAAGCAGGTCGAAAGAGGACCTCTATGTGGATAGCATCTCTCCTGGATAGAAATGCGGGGTGGATTCTGCGCACCAACGGACGGCGGCAGATTAGGGTTAAAGAAGTTTGATGGATTTGGGTCCATCGGTGTGGGTGTGGTAGTGGGTAAAGAAAAGGTAAATGGAGAAATATCGACTTCGGAGTCGATAAAAGGTACGCGGACTAAACGGGCACTAGAATCCCGTGTCCAGCCTATCTTGCACTAAAATGGGTTAGTACAAGTGGCAGCGTTGACTTATAATTAAGGGTAATGAATGAATGCGGTGCTTGCTTTGAAAAAGGGACGGATTTTTGAAAAAATGATGCGACAAAACAAATGCAGCACACAAACCCTAGAATCTAGTGGTCACCTAGGTCCGGCTCTAGACCGCTCCTAACTGCCAAAAGACAAGTCGCATGATAGAATCCTCCACTGCCTCTTTGTCCCCCTGTGGCCGGATAAGTGCCAGGTAAGTGGGAAGGTACTCCACTACGTAAGTAGTGGGCCTAATTAAAAACCACTAGCCTTAGACACACTCGCCTTAGGCACCACAAGAAAACGTGGATAAGCAATGAATTACCCACGGCCCTCTTCTGTCCTAATTGAGCGCGACAGTCCTTAGAGTCATCTCTAGATTTCTTTTAGTTAATGTGGGTCAATGCGGATGCAAGTTTGGTGATTTTCGGGGCCTAGGAAGGGTAATGAAATCCCCACCTAATTTGGATTTGGCCGTGCCCCTTAAATTCCGTATTAGAATGCAAACAACCAAGAAATCAAAATCACGCACAATTTTAATTTGCTTTTGCGACGCTGCGATTATTTGCAAAGAATCCTGCAGCAAAGTGTTAGTTGGAGCTAAAAAGAGGAGAGGGGAGAGAGCAAGAAGTCACCTGCACTAAAAATTTTGCAGAGATCCCTCAAGTGCGCGGCGGTTCCGCCGCGTATGCCTCCTAATGCCGCCCTTCCACGGTTCTTTCAAGGGATCAATCCACCAAATTTCTTCAGCGAGCTTCTGTGAACTCTCTCAGCTCTCTGGTATTTTCCAAAAATTTTTATCACAGCACAGAATGCTCCAGATCACCTTGCAATGAAACACGACAAATTGTTTAGGGTTTGCATGAATTTTGATCTCAAAATAACAATGGAATAATTCTTTCAATTCAAACTATAAAATGAAACGAATTAGCGCGCGATCCCCGGCAACGGCGCCATTTTGATTGTTCGTTTTTCCCGTTGTGTAGTATGAATCAATTCAAAAGGTCCCTAAAACGGCAACATTTGATTGAAACTGTTTCTTGTGTCGGTATTCAGAAAATTTATAAAGAACTTCACAACCAAAAAATATTTTGACCGCAATCAAACTACGGTGTCGGATGTAGTTTGTAGTGAGTGCGGATTGTCCACAGGGATTGCACGATTCGTTTTTATAATATGCTTGAATTGAAAACTTAATTGACAAGAAAAGAAAACATGATTCAAGAATTTATCAATTGATTCAGGTGTCACGATGTTTAATCAAGAATCAAGAACTGATAAACAATTAAGAATTGGGTTTTGATAATATTTTTCCAATCAACAGTCAAGAATCTAAGAGAGGCTCGTAGGAATCGATAGGATCAATAGACGTGATGTAATCTAAAGATATCGTGTTCTTGTCCTTCGAAGGATTGATACTAGATCTATGATCATCGACGAGAGTTAGGGCTTTCTTGATGAAACTAGGGTTCATCTTTTAACCCCTGTTCTTTCGTCGATATCATTCCTTTTCTAGCCTCTACCAAATTCAAGAAACGATCGTAACTCCCCAATTTCGAACGATGTCAATCAAGAAAGCATCGAAACAAAATGGGTCGTCGTTTCTTGAACCTGCTAGGGTTTACAAAACTCGTAGGACTCAAGAATCGATTAAAGCTATGTTACATCATCATTCTATTGACCGTCTCGACTCCTCGACGAGCGGAGTTTTATTCACACATCACCACACAGAAAAGATTCACAAATTGTAAAGATATCATGATGCAGAATTTAAAGAAAACAAGATAAAAGAATATCACCTTTATTTATCTCAACAATTTTGATTACATTCGCTTCAAGAACTACAAGAGGAAGAATCTAAATCGTTGATCGGGCGTCGCTCGGCTCCGTGAGTCGTGGATCGGCTCGGATCGCTTGCTCCGTTGAAGATCGGCTCCGCTCCTAAAGGTTGTAAGGCTTCTTGCTTAATGGGTACTCGGGATCTTGATCTTTAATTGGAATTAGGGTTAGGGTTTCACACAAGCCCTGTCACTAGACTTGTGGAAGAAGAAGATGAGATAAGAGATGAAATGGCTCTAGTTTGATACTAGATTGGGGATCCAAGATTATTTTACAAGTGAGCCTAGGGTCTTATTTATAGAGCTCCCAAACCCTAGGTTTAGGTTTGAAATGGTAGTTCCCTCCAAAAGTTTGTTGGGTCTTCTAAAAGATAGTTTGTTAGGAGCTAGCTTAGGGTTTAAGCTAGAATTAATTAAGCTTGGAAACCCTTGTTTGCTGATCTGGCAGAAACCCCTGGAGTCTTCTGGAAACTGAGATACATTTCTGAGCAGTGGGCCCTGTAATAAGCATTTTGGTGCAAAATTTGCTGTCTGACTCCATGGACCCACCGCGGATCCGCGGCATTAGCAATCCCCTGCCGCGGATCCGCGGCACTTTAATGGGGTTGGCCTTTGGGTCTTCTGGTGTGGACTTGTGCTGGAGTTTGGGGCTTTGTATGATATGCTGAATTGTGATTGCTCCTTTGGATTGATACCAGATTTGAAGTTAGTGAGTTGACGTATCTTTTGAGCGGTGTAATGTTCGAGCAAGCTTTCCTTTTCCTGCACAGACTTCGAAATACGGGTTGCGACATATAGAAATATTGCGATGCCATGCAATGCAGTCAATTTCCCTCGAAATGCCGGTTTTAAGGTCTAGTACATGTAATCTGATAATCTGTGATAGATTTGCTAATATGTGAAATACGGATACCGAACACTTCTATATGAATGCAAATGATAGGGAAATTGCTGGTTAAAATATGCAATATTTTCGACTGATCAAGAAGGGACTTGGTGATGTGATGTATCAGCGCGGCGATATAGTTGCATATGCGTAAAGATAACTAACGAATTGTGTACTCAACTATCATGAATTGGCAATGGTAAATTTTCATCTTGAAGATATAGAAACACTACTCTGAGGAGAACATGGGAATACGGATGGTTGAAACACATGAAGCGGATGAGAGGGGTCAAGTTTTATATAGGAGAAGTGCCGATCGGTTGGGACGACAATTGTAGAAAAAAAAAGTGGAGATGGTGATACAATGCAGCGAGCGAGGAAAGCTCAGCCCACGACTCATCGGCCTTTTAACATCTTGGAAGGAGACGGTGGGTTTGTGTATAGACTAGCTTTGCTATTTTCTATGGAGGGTGTGCATAATACTTTTATATCTCACAGCTAAGATGATATGCTGGCAACCCTAGCCATACTTTTGATCATTCCGAGATCACGAAAAGGTTAGCATAACCTACGAGCAGCAACCGGTCGGAATACTAGAAGGATGAAACCTTAAGCGACAAGACAATCTAGCTGGCTAGAGCTATATGAAAGAAGAACTACTAGGCAGACATATACGGAAGTGAGGAAATGGGACGAGAGAGCGAGACCCAAAATTTTTAACCACGATAATCCCTTCTCAGTGATTTTTTTCTTTTCTTGACCTACCTTCTGAAATTTCGAGGACGAAATTATTTTAAGGAGGGTAGATTGTAACGACCGTATTTTCTAATATCTAATAAAATATATTTTATTTAAATTTCTACTATCTAATAATTATTTATGTGTTTCGTTAATAGAAGAATAATTTTTAAAGTGATGTTAATAATTTTCAAAGCATCGAAATATGATTAAAAGAATTTTCTAAAGTCTATTTATTGTTTTTATAGGCTTAAAATGTTTTAGTAAGATTTTATAACGCCTTAAAATAATCTACATATTTTTATTATCAATTAAAGTAATTAATTCGTAATTAAAAATATTTTTAAGATAAACTAGATATTATATAATTATAATAACTAGCTAAACAATTTAGAAATGGATATATTATTTGTTTTTAGCCCAAAATTATTTTTGTACTAAATATAATAACAAAATATATTTTCTGAAATTTTTCCATAATTTTCCCGTGTTTTTAACTATTTTTAACAAATTTTTTAAAACCAAATTCGATTTTTAAAATAATAAACAGAATATATTTTATATATATAAAAAAATATAATTATAAATCCCTTTGATCTGGACCGTTGGATCCAAGATCCAACGGCCCAGATCACACCGACGCACCCACGTGGTGGGGACCACGCGAAAACGCGTGGTCTCTTCACGCGTGACGCGTGGCGCGGCGGCGGCGCGATCTCGGCCGTTGGATCTTGATCCAACGGCTAAGGAGAGGGGGCGGCGGGCGCAATCATGGCAGAATGATTCGCAATCATGGGCCGGCATGATTTTCCGTGCGCTTTGACAGAATTTTTGGATTTTCTTGTTATCTTTTGAACCCTATAAATAGACACCTTCAAACCTAAATTTCTCACATCTCAGAACTCTAAAATTTCTGAAAAAAATACCAGTGCCTTCATATCGACGACGCCGACGCTACGGCTCCACCCAATCGTCGAGGAAAAATCGGGACGCGGAGCTATTGAGAATTTAGTACGAGCCTACGTTTTCAACCCTTCGGCATCTGACTCAAACACAAAGTAGGATCCGCCTCTCTCCTCTTTTCCTGTCACCTTCTTCCTTCTCAATAACCTAGTTCCAATTTTTAATCATCAACCCCTATTTAAAATGTTGTTATAATATTCGTGCATGCCTATTCCTTGTACCCTCAATAATAATAATGTTAACCCATATTTTAAAACGGTGTTTAAATTTCCTCTGTACACAAAAGTATATTGCACACCCATAATACCTGGAATTTGATATAACCCATGAATTGTCATTTCATCTCTGACATACCCATACTATAAATATGATCTCGAAATAGGTTACTTCCACAAGATACCCTCGTTTAATTAAAATATTATATTTGTTTAAATAACCATAAGAAATAAAGATATGTGAAATAAATATTTTAGATACAGTATACGTATATTTTACTTACAAATATTTTTTTAAAACCCCCTTCAACCTTTTTGAAGAAGAAAATACTAAATTTAAATAACGATATATTTTCAAAATGAATATTTAGTATCTTATAAAAAGGTAATTTTAAAATAACACCAATCTAGGACAAAGGAAAGGTTGTAGGCATCGATCGTTTATCTAAACTAGACTTTGTGGTGCCTAGGCTAGACAAGTGAGAAATGTAACTTTAAAAGGCCCGTCTCACGGTGATTCGTGAGTGGATCCCTCCTTTCCTTACTTGTGCTTACCTGTCCACAATTGGCGGTGAAGAGGCGATTTAAGGACCTCACAACTTGTCCTTTTGGAACATTAGGAGCAGTCTAGATTTTCAAATAAAAACCTCTTGCAAAAGATTTTCAAATAAACACCACAATCTTTTATCGAAAGGATATTTTCTGTAAAACATTATGTTTTTCCAAAATAATAAATATCCCAAATCTCATGGTTTTTCTTAGAAGTAATAAAAGATAATTAAACACTATTATTCTTTTTACTAAACATTTCCCTAAGATGACACGAAATACTTTACAAACTTTATAAAATAAAACGAGTGGTTGTGGAAGGCCATATTAAACGAGATCAATAATATTTAAATTTCCAGTTTATGACATACATGACATATACAAAACATGGTACGGTTAGGGTTAGAATGCGCGGACCTAGGTATGAAATACTTTATGAAGATCCCCACAGGCAGGATGAACAGTCCAATATATGGGCAACTATATAAATATGAAGATCCCGATATTCCGGATGAACAGTCCAAAGTGCGGACGACTATACAAATATGAAGATCCCGATATTCCGGGTGAACAGTCCAAAGTGTGGACGGCTATACAAATATAAAGATCCCGATATTCCGGGTGAACAGTCCAAAATGTGGACGACTATACAATGTGTAAATTCCATGCCTAGAGGTATACGCACTAACTCTAATTCGTCAAAACCTTTATACTGAACCACGGGGATGGGTAGTTTGATTAGGCAAGGAGATATCGGAACTCGGATTCCCCTACTACTCGATCATGATCCCGGGAAGTGAAACGGTATATTTCACTTCCTCAGTTGTTGTTCTGTGGCCACAACGGAATAATCGCGAGTATCCGGACCCTTATTTAACAAACTAAAACGTTTACAATACCTATTGATACTCAACACCAAACCCACATCATGTGATATACCTACCTGTTACCTTATCTACCTTTCTTCATGAGACACGAGTTATTCAGTATCTTGGATGTGGAAATTTTACCAGTTTAGACTTGTTGTTTATTATGGAACTGAGGGGTGGTAATACCTGTGCACTTGAGTGATATTCACGCTAGACAAAGCTCCATCGTAGTCATGGGACACCTTTCGGGGATGTTCACGCTACCACATTGATTGCCATTCCAGGCACGAGCACCAGCTTATACTGCTTCCAGCTATTCATGGGATACCTCAAGGACACGAGTATGTTCACCCGTCAATTCCATCCATACACACCTTGTTTAACCTGATCCAACTCTTAGACTGAATATCCGTTTGACTTGACTTGAACCTTTACCAAACATATACAACTTACTCATATTTACATATCTAATTTGTATATAACCTCATACCTTTATACACATGTACATCATATTCATTATATACACATGTTCGTTTCTATACCTTTACTTTCTTATGAGGCAATCCTACCTGAGTATAACTCGCTGACGGACTTTCCTTTTATTCCTTTATCTTTGGAATGTCCGTCAGATAAGAATGAGAATTATAGCGAAGATCAAGGTGTGAAGCCAACTTATGAAGATTATGCAGACTGGACGATGGAAGATTAGCTAGATTTAATCTTTTCCGTTTGCCCACATGTTCAGGGCTTTTGTTTATTCTCGATGTAATTAAACTACTTAGTTTATTTTACTCTTTCTTCTGGGATGTAATAAAGTTTGGTTAATGGAAATAAAATGCCTTTCGCTTTTATTATTTTTGTTTTGGTACACATCCTGCATGTTAAATATTCATACGCTTAACGTAACTGTATTGAATAGACCACCTTCAATACAGTTAGGTTGCGGACTATGCCACGTCATCCTTCTCCTTCTTTTGGGAAGCGGGGCATGACAATGC
Organism: Agapanthus africanus; assembly: GCA_030015575.1. Lineage (NCBI taxonomy): Eukaryota > Viridiplantae > Streptophyta > Magnoliopsida > Asparagales > Amaryllidaceae > Agapanthus > Agapanthus africanus. The sequence continues at coordinate 104,494,173 of JASDDO010000019.1, forward strand.
ATCAGAGCTCCGATCTTTTGATAATATGTAGATCTTTTGATCTTCTGATGAAAAACTCTTAAGAGTTTTTTCATGGATCTTGAAGATCCCAGAATTTTTAATTCTTAAGCATTAATTTTAATTAATTTTTGATTGATTTTCCATCATCATTACAGAGCTAAGCTCTTCAAGGAATTTTATTCCCTCGTGCCCAGAGTTTGACAAGTGTTACTCTGTTACAGTGCCTTGCTCTTAAAGGGAGATTTTCTCCTCTTCCCGAGGGATTTCTCATTCAATGAGAATATTCCTTGAGGATTTCCTCATTTATTGACAGTCTCATCCAATGATGAGGCTGTCTTATTAATTGACGTATTGTCATCTGGATTTTGTGGGTCCCCCTTTGGTCCCCTTTCCACTGCATTGCAGTGTGGTACAAATTTAAAGTGCCAAGCGTCGGAATTTTAAGATTAAATTACAACACTGACACTTGATTTCTGTCCCTTTTGCAGGCAACATGTCTTTCGATGCTTCGTTCCCGTTCGTTCGCTCAGAGGGAGGATTTCCTGGAGCACCCGTAGACCGGAAAGTCCTAGCTTTGATTAGGGACCATGATCCAGAATATAAGAATCTTCACCTTTGGGGGTCATGGTATAATCAGACTATCAGTGGTCGACAAAGCTTTTCATGCGCGGTACCCTCGGAGCCCATCATGGCTATCCATTACGCCAACTCACCCCCGGTGAACTACGCCGTGGAGATGGTCAATTGGACTTCAGAAGGCCTTCTTCAGCCCGCTATAGCTTCGATTCCCGTTCATCCTCCCATGGTTTTAGATACCTTGGGACGCCGTATTTGTCAAGGCGAAGCGCGGCCGTGGGGGCAACCATATAATATAGGTCTGATTCCCCGTCATCCGACCGGTTATCTGCAATGGGCACGCTACATTCTGTCAGTGAAGAAGTCACAGTTGATGAGGCTTAGATTATATACCGCTGTTTATGCTTCTCTCTTCCAATATCCTACGCTTCCCACCTGGTGGGTTAAGGCGTTTCTGGAACAGTGGAACATTCCTACTCACACCTTCCTCTCCCTGGACCGAGAAGTATCAATCTCTTTAGAGAAATTTGCAGAGGTTTCTGGCCTACCGGTCATAGGGGAGTATTATGAGGAGTTGCTTCCCACGGACGAATATGTTTTCGGTGCCAAGCTGGTGATAATGGGCCTTACCCCGGTGAATGCTGTTCAACACCAGTTTCCTAGTTTGATCAAAGTGTTAGGTATCTACGAGGGCCTTTTTCTCTAATCTGGGAGTCGCGGGGTTAGTTTCGAGGATTTCATCGCTCGCTTCCTTCACCCACAAGTCTTCTCGAAGGAGGCCGTTAAATTCGCCACGCTTGACGACCCTTTCGACTTAGGTTTGGATAACCTGCCAGCGACTGAGGTAAATCAGAAGGGTTTCTTCCTTCCCAACTCTCCAGTAGTTCCTTTTGCGAAGATTGCAGTCCCTGGGATGGATGAGGAAGCATTCTTTCTAGGATTTCTTGGGCTATGGTTGAGCTGGTTCGCGCTCCCGATGCACCTTCGCCTCATGAATCCATCTGTCTTTTACCCCGCTCACCGGATGACTATTGGGGTGAAAGTGGCTGTCGGGGTCGCCGGCTTAGCCCATCTGTATCACGGCCTTAGTCAAGCGGCGGATACAACTGAACCTGGAGTACAGCATGCGAACTTCTCGATGCATTACTTCATGTCATGGCTCGAACTACATGCGCTTGGCGTTTTTGGTATGCATAGAAGGCCATCGTTTTATGACAGGTGCAGTTTCCCCCGGATTATGCGATTGGTCGGCGTCTCAATTGTAAATCCGTCACCGCGGGCTGCTAGAGGTTTGCTTCTACGCCCCCACACAGTTGGAGACAGGATGACCTTTACCGATAAGGTGTTAACCATCGGAAAAGAGTCTACCACAACGGTGCGGTTATTGCAAGATATTTTCAAAGACGGAGCCTCAGTTCTGACAGCTCGGGAGACCCTCCATTTATATTCTATCAGACCGGGCTTCCTGGTGTTTAGGCAAAATGATGCGGCGCTTTTCATGAGATATAATCCGCATCGTTTTGCCCAACAATTGAGCTATAACCAAGGAGTGCCGCTGGAGGCTTTTTTGCTGGAACCCACTGCTACTGAAGAGGGGATGAGGAGCGCGCTGCATCACTTCATGCGTTTGAATACGGGCTCTCACTTCTTTATCGACTAGCCGAGTTGTGTCCCACGGATTCTTAATGCGTATACAGCATGGTACCAGCATTCGACGGGCGCCGTTATTAAAGAAGAAAGGCGGTTGCTGCTTGATCGCAAAAGTGCACCTCCTGCCAGTGATCGTAAAGTCCCTTTGAAGCGACGGACCACTGTCCCCCCTTCGCTCAGAGAAGTCGCTGCAGTCGAGCCTCCACATGTGCAAAGCCCTACGCGTGGATTGCCTCGTGCTCCTGTGGAGACAGTGGATGTGCCATCGGTGCCCCATGCTCCCGCGGAGACGGTAACTATAGCTTCACCCGAATCTGGCGTGGGCTTGAATATCGGGACTCGTCGTCCCAAAGTGGCCACTAAACGCAAGCTGGTGCTGGCTGCGACCGGAGCTCGCGCACAGAAGAAGAAGAAGTCGATCCTCTCCCTTGATGCCGTACTCGGCCTAGAGCCTCAGGCTCCTTATACTGAAGGCCTAAGTGAATATGGAACCAATGAGGGTTTCTTTATCGCTAGCAGACACTGATCTCGATGCCGCTATTGCTGCTTCTGCGCAACTTGCAAGCCACCAAGCGAAAATAGCCGCCCTCATGCAATCAAGTAAATATCAGTCGCGCTTTTGTCATTGCGTTATATCTTTATTTTTATTATCATGTCTTGACTGACATTCCTCCTTTTGCAACAGGCTTTACTACTGGAGAGGCTCTGGCGGCTTCCCTCAGGACCTTCGAGGAGGAGGAGAGGAATCGCGCTCTGTTAGGCATTGGTATGTCTCGGCTCATTAAGTCTTCATTTCCTTTTTTATGGACAATCTAACCTTTTCTTTATCTCATCGCAGGGACCACAATGCCGGTCCCGCGAGGTGATGCGGAGACTCTTCCCGGGCCAGCCACCGAAGTCCCGGCCTCTTCGGTACTGCCGAAAGAGGCCTTACTCAAACGACCGATGACGGAAGCCTTGACGGCTCCAGAGGTAACCCTGGGTGCGGATGATGATGCTCTGTTGAAGGAGGCTTCTAGAAGGTCTACTTTAACGGCCTGGGAGGAAAGGAAACGCCAGAGGCGCGCAGCAAGGGAGCGTAATGCTGCTCTAGCTGTGGGTGCGGGTTCGAGCGCAGCTGCCCTTGCTGCTACTCCTTCAGAGGAGTCTTTGGTCGCCTTGTCTACTATTTATAGATGGGCGGCACGTGCGGCTCGGGAAGCGAACGGTAAATCAACTCTAGGTAATGTGCTGTGAGGTCCCATTGTCAAAATTTTTGAATTATCGGTTCTGTAACAACCCTAATTTTCCTGTACACTTTTCTATACAAATTTTTAAAATTTTAAAATCCATAAAGGAGTACTTTAACCTGAGCACAATATATATATAAGTAATTATTTTGTTTTTTAAATAAGTCCATTTTTAGTGTACATAAAATTGCTTTAAGATTAAAGTGTACTTGGGGTATTTAATGTTACTGTTACCACTTTAAGTAGTTATTTTCCCACAATAATTACAAGAAGGAGCTTGTAGCTCATTGGTAACACCTTGCACTGCTGAACCAAGCCACCAGAGTTCAAATCCCATACCCCACATTATTTTTATATTTATTTTGTTTTAAATTTTTGGAAAGTCAACGGTCAAAAGGCCATAACTCCCAAAATATGTACTGGACAACAAAAAGTAAATATACCAAATTGTACCCCCGAAGTTTCCCCGGCCTCTGGTGGCCTGACTCGGCCCGACTCGGCGCCGCCGGCCGGCGACTCGGCCGACTCGGTCCGGTGCCGCCGGCCGGACTTGGCCGGACGGTCGAGTCACCAACAGAGAAAAGTCTCCTCTTGACTTGATCCACCCCCCTGCACACTTTAATTGCTTGGATCGGTTATCATTTGCCCAATAAATCCCTTTTAATCCTAGGTTTAATGATTTTTATATATTTTTTATATTTTTTTTATTGAAAACCCTAACCCTAGCCTAACCCTATATAAACACCCCTACCCTCTACCCTCTCATCCTAAATTCCTAAGTCCACTCTCCCAAAATCTCAAGAGAACTTGGTACGTCGGAAAACGAGCGAAAGGCGAAGCGCTGACGAAATCAACGGCGAAATTCCGGCGATCGTGCTAGGAGCTCTCGACGACGTTTCGATGCGCCGGCAAACCCTCTACCTCCCTCTCACTCTCTAGCGTTGTCCAAACCCGTAAGTCCCTCTTTTCTACTTTTCTATTCTTTCATAAAAATACGACTTTTCAAACCCGACGGAAATCGGAACAAACCGATTTCCGATTCGGTTTTCTATCAAAACTCACTTATCACTAATTCCATAATGCTTAAACATATTCATGTTGACTACTAATCACTTAAAAATTAATTTGAACAAGTTTTCACACATGAAATGATAGCTTTTGCAAAATATCGTATTCTTTCACTTAAATACCACCATGTTTAGTTTATCACATTTAACCCTTTAACATTACTATACCTTAAAGTAGATCATGAGGTAATGACCTACCTCCACACACACGCAAATACAACCCTAATTGATATCATCAAAACTTAGAATACGATAATACAAGATTTTACATTTAATTACCCTTTTCTTAATAAAACCTTTTCTAAAAGTTCTAAGTTTTAAACAATTTTAAAACAATATCTTTTAATAGGAAAATGCGATATGTCGTGGACATCGATCGTTTATCTAAACCTGACTTTGTGGTGTCTAGGCAAGTGTGTCTAAAGCGAGTGGTTACTTAATTAGGACCACTACTTGTAGTGGAGAGCCTCCCACTCACCTGGCACTTACCTGGCCGCAATTGGCGGTGAAGAGACGATTTGAGGCTTCTAATGACTTGTCGTTTAGACCATGTAGAAATAGGCTAGTTGGCTTAGGAAACCCTAGAATCTAAAATACGGAAATTTACACCTTTTACAAATAAATACCTTATCTTTATAAAACCGTTTTCTAAATGATTAGGAATTATTAAATCTTTGCAAAGCGCCACTACAACCCACCTTTGGGGAACTCGTTAGGGATAGTACGGTTTATCGTGCACCCTCGGGCTTAGTAGTGCGAGATTCTGACCTCCGCAAGGAGCATTCGGTCTCGAAAGGTTTAAAATACGACATTTAAGAAAAATGAGATTTTTGGAAAATAAAATATTTATTAAAAATTATTCTTGTATAAACATATGTATATTTATCATTTAAACACCTATTTTATTATAATATAAAGTTTCCACCTTTTCCTAAAAATTACAAGATTAAAAGTTACATTAAAATACCATGAATTTCAAATAAATCAATATTACAAATTAATACCTTTATTTATGTAATTTTCACTTGAAATAAGACAAAATAAAATCACACTCATTATAACTATAAAGACGAATAATAAATACTTGAGGTGTATCTTGAAAACTATACAAAAGTATTTTTACATAAAACCCCTCAAGTTTTATAAATTACAATAAGAACCCTAACAATTATAGAACTTCGACTTACATTTCTTTTGGTCTGACTCGGGTTTGAGTCTGATTATTTCTGACTTGAATATGATTCAAGTCAATTTATATTCTTTAATATTCCAACTCAATATGAATACATGAATCCCAGAATCCAGTTAACAATCTATACAACTTGACTGAATCAAACCATGGATATACATCCATTATTCCGTTATTCCATTTACCTGATTATGCAGTTGCACTCTGTTTACTGATATCATGGTTTTGGTCGGTCATCCAACTTACACAATACAATACTACAATACAATCAAAATACTACGGGGTTTAAGGGGTAGATTGGTACGGAAGGTGTTAAAGGTGGCACGAGAAGGTACGATTAAGACACCTAACATGAATCCAATTGCCGTTGTTCCGGGTTGTATAATGGAGCCTTGTACTCTATATTCCGTTTGCCCTGGTCTCTAGCATATAGAGACCCCTCTCGTATACACTGGTATTCTTCTGTACTAAGCTACAAACAACAGCGTTAATACAACATTACAACAATACAATACAACATTAAAAGCTACTCTCTCTCTCCTACTCTTTGTCTATTTCTCCCTTATCTTTGGGACTTACCGAGCGACCTGTTCGCTGATGACATTCTATTTCTTTCTTGTTTGAATGTCGTCAGGTGCTTTGGATCCAGCAGAGATCGAGCCCACCGGTGAAGACTTAGAGCAGTTTCACGAAGACCCCGAGCTCTAGACATTGTACCTTGTTCTATTCAGTATTTTCATTTCATGTTATGCCATTGTTTAGGCATCACTTTTCATTTCAGTTGTATTTACTTTTCATGCATTGTACAAAAGAATGTTATTAATAAAGTTGCTGTTATTTCTATATCTCTTGTGATTTATTTTTATATTGCTTAGATACGCTTAGCGTATGTACTTTGAAGTATATACGCAGCGGACCTCGTCGCGTCCCCTTCGCCGTACACCGGGAAGCGGGGCATGACAGGTTCTCATATACCTTATCTTGCAGGGTCGAGTTTTTCCAAAGAGACGGCGGCGACCGCGGAGCCTGAGGGAGCAGTGGAGGAGGTGGCTGCTATTCCCGAACCCGGGGCGACGGTAGGCGATGTGGTCGCAATTGCTGGGCTTGAGGTAGTGGCTGACGAGACAGCTACCACGGCCGAGCCTAAGGCGGCGGTGGACGAGACGGCCATAATTACTGAGCCCGTGGCGGTGAGCGAAACAGGTATAATTGCTGGGTCTGAGGTGGCCGCTCTCTCTCAAGAGTGGGGCACCGCCCCGATCATCGCCCTTCCCGCCTACGGTTCTTTGCCGTCTCCTGGCATCGCAAGCGTGACGACGGCTCTCGTGGAGTCAGGGGATGAGGCGACGGGAGGTGAGACCATCCCGATGGAGGAGGGAGACGCCGTTATTGAATCGAGTAATGCCCTCGTCTCGGTTCCGGTTGGCGACTCATCAGGTAGACTTTAGGTCACCGCCCTTCTTTTTATTCTGCAATCTTTTTCAATCTTTCCTGACAGGGTTTATCTTGTTTCTAATGCAGGTGCAGCTAGTGCTGATGTCACGCTACTCGAGGCAGCGCCGTCAGTTACCGTCCTGACGGTGACCACCTCTCTACCTTCTTTCGCACCGTCTCAGATGTTGGAAGGTATGGATTTGTGATCCATCAGTCTTATCTCTCGGCCGTATACTTCATGCACTGATGTTGCGTTATCGCGTTTTTGCAGGAGTCCTTTTCGACCACCTGTACCAGGTGCTGCATCCCCACTTCTCCTTCCCGTCGGAGATTGCTTCATCCAGTGGCGCTGGTGAATACAACCTTCAATTAATGCTCTTTATTTTATCAATAGTGAAATCATTTCTGATTCTTCTTTGTCTTAGTTGCAGTACTACAGATTGAAGGAGGAGATGAGAGAACAGTTGCGCCACTGGTCCTCCCGGCTTTGCCACCTGCTGCAGCTGGTATAGCAAATCCCATCATTCATGAACTTCTTATATTTCTTGAACCGTCATCTGATTGTGATTTGTTTTGCAGTGATCGTTTCGACTCCGGCCTCTTTCGAGTCTCGCATTATGATGCCGGCAGGCCCATTCTCCAGACGTCCATCCTCGAAAGGCGCCGCGAATAGTCTGCGCATGATGAGCGACTGTATTGAGGAGCTCGATGTGGAGACTCCCACATCTGTTGCAGATTTTTCTGCAGAGGTTAACCCCATGTCGGCGACACTAGCGAACTTTTATGGTGAGGGCATCGTTGAGTCCTGGGTTAATTGCTGCAGGGAAATCGAAGCTTGCCTGCATGAGCTTGAGCTTAGGCGTCCTGCACCTGAGATTCTGGCTGCGAGCACTCATCGGGCCGCGTGGATCGAGAAAAGCACCTCCTACTTTCGCCATCTTGAGCAAGAAGTGCCTTTAAAGCAGAAGGAATGTAAAGAAACTTCAAGCGAATCTGCTTGACTGCATGCTCAGGTTGATGCGAATGCTGCCCAGTTGAAAGTTATCTTCGAAGGCCTTCTGTGATGCATTTCTGATGGGTTAACATTGAGGCAGAAGCTCGACGTCATCGAGCGGGATGCACAAAATCGTGAAGTAGCTCAGCGGGCTGCCGAGGAACAACTTTTGTCTTACTTGCAGCAGCGAGCCCAGGTTGAAGCAGAGTTGGCTGCGACAGCTTATCAAGAAGAGGGGCTGAAGGAAGTGCGTGAGCGGCTGATTGGATTATTGAAAGCGCTTCCTTCTCAATAATTTTTGTACCCTTTGTAATTTCGAATAAAATGTATTCATTCTTTAATTCTTTCACATGATGTATTTTGTACCCAACTGAATTCATGAATACAAGATACATTTTTTTGTAATGTTTTGTGTCATCTTTCTGCTTTCTTCTTTCTTTTGTTATCACCATGTCACCTTAGCAAACATAACCGGTAGATGATAGAGTGAGCACCTTGTCTTGGCTTCTTCGAAGGGTAGTGATGGCTTAGGAAACAGAGTTAGGATCTGTTACCTAAGACTTTTCAATTTTATGAGCCGTGAGGGTCTCATAAAAATTTTTCTCCCTACGAGTAGTGAAGATCTCGTAGGTGTATTTTCTTCTTAGGAATCATGAGGATTCCTAAGTGCGTTTTCTCTTGAAAGTCGTAAGGATCTCACAAGAGAATTTACTCCCTTACGAGTCGTGAGGACCCGCAAGTGATGGGTGAAGTTGTCCTTATCTGCATTTCACGGAGTCAGGAGTTGCTCTGGATGCTTCCCACGGGTTCACTGCCGTGTTCTGCGAGGACCAGGCTCCACTCTGGACGTTTCCCACGGGGTCATTGTCGTGTTCCACGTGACCAGGAAGGGTTGACTTTATCTGCATTTCACGGAGTCGGGGTTTGACTCTCGGTCATCTGTGCACTGTCGATTCGTGGAACTGGGAGTTGCCGTTGTTCCGCTTTGCTTGATGTTGTGTATTCCTGCAGAGATACTGATTTCTCTGCGGGCCGGCACGAATCGAGATGTTCTCGTCAAGGACGCTGATTTCCTCGGAGTTGAAACGAATCGAGGTATTCCTGCAAAGACGCTGATTTCTCTGCGGGTCGATACGAATCGAAGTGCTCTCGTCATGGACGCTGATTTCCCTGAATCGAGGTTTTTGCCAAGGATACTGATTTCCTCGGAGTTGAAACAAATCGAGGTATTCCTGCAAAGACACTGATTTCTTTGCGAGTCGAAGCGAATCGAGGTGCTCTCGTCAAGGACGCCGATTTCCTCGGAGTTGAAACGAATCGAGGTATTCCTGTAAAGACGCTGATTTCTCTGCGGGTCGACGCAAATCGAAGTGCTCTCGTCAAGGACGCTGATTTCCTTGAATCGAGGTTTTTGCCAAGGATACTGATTTCCTCGGAGTTGAAACAAATCGAGGTATTCCTGCAAAGACGCTGATTTCTTTGCGGGTCGACGCGAATCGAGGTGCTCTCGTCGAGGACGCTGATTTCCCTGGATCGAGAAGGTCGCCAAGGATACTGATTTCCTCGGAGTTGAAACGAATCGAGGTATTCCTGCAAAGACGCTGATTTCTCTGCGGGTCGACGCGAATCGAGGTGCTCTCGTCAAGGATGCTGATTTCCCTGAATTGAGGAGGTGCCAAGGACACTGATTTCCTTGGGGTTGAGACGAATCAATGTGTTCCTGCAAAGACATTGATTTCTGTGCGGGTCGACGCGAATCGATGTGCTCTCGTCAAAGATGCTGATTTCCCTGAATCGAGGAGGTGCTAAGGACACTGATTTCCTTGGGGTTGAGACGAATCGACGTGTTCCTGCAAAGACCCTGATTTCTCTGCGGGTCGACGCGAATCGAGGTGCTCTCGTCAAGGATGCTGATTTCCCTGAATCGAGAAGGTTGCCAAGGACACTGATTTCCCTAGGGTCGGTTGACTTGTTTCCGAGACGGAGCGTTGATCCGGCGGAGAGGCCATTGGTTGACTCTAGGTTGTCTGTAGACTGTAGAGTCTTGGAAATAAGGACTTTGCCGTGGCTCCATTTGTTGAAGTTGCGTCTGCATCCGAATGGACTGCGAAGGAACGCCGTTGTTGACATTGCGTCTGCTGTATCGAGACGAGTGTTGCAGTTGTCTCTAGGTTGTTGGTGAACCGTTGAGGCTTGGAACTAGGGACTTTGCCATGGCTCCGTTGTTGGTGTCGCGTCTGCCTCTTGTTGGAGGAAGAGCGCTGGGGTGACATCGCGTCTGCTGTATCGAGACGACCGTCGAGGTGGTCTCTAGGTTGTTTTTGAACCGTCGAGACTTGGAACTGGGGTCTTTCCCGTGGCCCCGATTTATTTTGACATTAGGGTCGCTTGTTGACGTCTTGTCTGCATCCTATTGGAGTAAGGAGAAACGCCGTTGGTGATCTCCAGGCCGTCTGTGGACCATCGAGATTTGACTTCGCTTCTGACAGAGCCTGGTGGGAAGCTATGGTTCCCTCTTTGTTTGTATCCCTGAATTGTATACAGGAATTGATGTGATATCACCTGTAGGACAAAATTTTTATTCATATATATATTTTTTTATTTCTTCCGCGATGCTCTATCATTTCAGCTTTTATATCGCGAAAGTCGCGATTGCCCAATCATTTTGGCTATTTTTCGCGGTGCCCGATCATTTCGGCTATTTATTCTATTTTTACTCGCAGTTTTTTTATTGCGAGTTGCCCAATCATTTCGGCTATTTTGCATGCATACATTTTTACTTGCTGATTTTGTTTGCAAGCTGCCCCATCATTTCGGCTATTTCGTATGCATGTGTAGCTCGCTGGCTTTTCGCTGCAAGCTTGGAATTAGACACCGATTTCAGCATCAGTATCACTACAACTGGGATATTGCCAGGAGCGAATCATCATTTGCCTCTGTCGATGTCGAACAAAGGTGGCTTAGCGAACAGGGTTAGGGTCCTGTCGACTAAGGCTTTTGACTTTATGAGCCGTAAGGGTCTCATAAAGAATTTCTCCCTGCGAGTCGTGAGGATCTCGTAGGTGCGTTTTCTCCTTAGGGATCATGAGGATTCCTAAGTGCATGGTCTCTTATAAGTCGTAAGGATCTTATAAGATTATTTTCTCCTTTTAAGTCGAGAGGACTTAAAAGGGCTATTCACCGTGTAGACATAACCCTAGTCACGGATGGGACCTTGTTAAGGAAATGTTTATTCACGCCCGTGGATTGTATACAAGGTTCGGCATTGAGCCGCTTGTAGGGCAGCATCAGAGGTTGTGGGGGCTGCTTAAGAATAGGTTTAGATCCCTGTAGCTTAAGACTTTCAAATCTTATGAGCCGTGAGGGTCCCATAAGAGGATTCTCCTTACGAGTCGTGAGGATCTCGCAAGTGTAATTTCTCCTTAGGAATCGTGGGGATCCCTAAGTGTGTTGTTCCCTTGTGAGTCGTAAGGATCTCACGCAGGTGTTATCTCCTTACAAGTCGAGAGGGCCTTGCAAGTGTCTTTTAACGAGATTGCGCCCTTTCGGGTTTTCACAAAACTCGCCGGCAGCCTTGCTGTTTTTACTCACGGAGCCTTTTCGGGTTTTCATCCGTGCCCATTTTGCTTATGGACATACCATTTTCTTTTTCTTTTCTCTTTTCTTTTTTTTTTTATTTTAACGAGGCTGCGCCCTTTTCGGTTTTCACAAAACTCGCCGGTAGCCCTGCTGTTTTTACTCACGGAGCCCTTTCGGGTTTTCATCCGTGCCCATTTTTCTTATGGACGTACCGTTTTTTTTACCACGTCAGCCTGAGGATGCCGCGGGTTGGTAGTAGTTTAACGACGTTTCGGTCATTTGCAAGTTTTAGGACATTGCGGTCCGTTGTTAGTTAGGGACATTTCGGTCCTTTGCAAGTTTTAGGACATTGCGGTCCGTTGTTGCCGTATTTGAGGCGAATTTCTAGTTTACGGACTTTTCGGTCCACGGGGCTTTCTCTATGAATGAGCATGATGCCCCCGGCATGTCCATTTTTTTCGGAGCATGTGGTTGTGGCGGGTTCACCTTCCAATTTTCAGACAACGCGAATTTGCCTTGCTGGTATTGGTCTTCAACCTAATTTTTGAAGACGTAACAATCTTCGAGTGGATGGCCCAATACTCGATGGTAGGAGCAGTAATTGGGACCGTCGACGTCGTTCGGTTGCAGTGGGTGTCTCGACTCTGGTAGAGTAATGAGCCCATTGCGCATTGCCAGTTCGAACAGTCTCCTTGTTTTATCTTGGGGAAACGAGTAAGGATGTCTCAGCTTCTCATCGAGGGATTGCCGCTTGTTGCTTTGGCGAACAACCGCTTTTGGGCCACTCGGTTGTTTTCGAGCGTTGGCGACGAAGGTTGCTTTCCTTTTGCCCTTTTCGTTGAGGGAGTCCGGCTTCGGAGGAGACGGTCTGTGACCCATCTGGTCCATTTGGGCCAGCTTGTCGATTAAAGCTTGGAACGTAGTCGGTTTGAAGAACATCATGAATCGTGAGATAATTGCATGAGGGTCTAGAGTGCCCACGAACATGCCTACCGCAGGCGCTTCTTCGATGCGCTACTCGCATTTCGACCATAGATACCGCCACCGTATTGCATACTGAACCCATGTCTCCCCTAGCTTCACTCGGGCATTGATCAATGCCGTTATTGGGGTGCGTTCACTAGTACTTGCGAATCGCTGGGTGAATAACAACTCCATTTCTGTAAAAGTCTTGACGGAGTCGTTCAGAAGTTCAGAGTACCATTCGAACGCTGTCTCTGACAAGCCGCCGACGAATTGGCGGAGCAAAAGCTTATCATCGCCACCAGTGTTGCCACAGAGAGCCCTGAACTGAGCGACATGTTGATGGGGATTGCCTGTCCCCTTGTACACATGGAATTTGGGGATCGTGTAGCCTGGCGGGTACTTTATCTGATCATACCAGCCCGGGTACGGTCGCCCAGTTCTAATAATTTGCCCAGCCGCTTCATTCGCCTGGTGAACTCGTATCTGCTGAGCAATATAATCAGCCAGGGAAGCTTTGGAGATTGTTTCCTCCTTGGCTGTTGACAGAGCCGGTAGGGGATTCGATGTTTCTCCTCTGTCATCTTCAATTATTACTGGAGGATCTTCGGCTGGGAGATCCGGCTGGATCATCATGCCCACCATATCTTGGAATAGAAGGGCCATTCGTTTTATATTGGCTGCTTGTTCCGCAGCTTCTTTGTCATTCTTTTCAAGTATTCTCCGAAGGAATTCGGCATCAGTTTCCTGCTCATGGCGCTGCTCCGAGGATGCTTCTGGGCTTTCTTTTGGCCCGGTGAGTGTGGCCATCGTAGTCATCATCTCTTGAAGCTTCTGCTGCTGCTCTTGGGCTTTAGTCACTGATCGCGTAAGCGGTCGATGACCTGTGGAGATACGGCTATCCTCTTTTTCGGATGCCATATAGACGGTATGCACTACCATGCCCCCAGACCTAGGGCGTTTGGGCTCAGTGCCTTTGACATTTGTCGCATGCATGGGGATTTTCTCCGGCCTTCTCCTCTTATGGGTGGTCAAAGTTGAGGGGGCCGTTGCAGTGGGCACCCAGGTAGCCGTCGTCTTTTGTGGCTTAACAGGACGGTTTTCTTCCTGTCGGACCTTCAGCTTCTTCTGCTGGCGGGAGAAATTTGGATCAATCACCGAGTCTTAGACTTGACGCCATACCTTGTAGATTTTAGAGGATAGCCGTTGAGGGGGCTGTTCCAGCCTTACTTCTGTGACAGTCTCCACCGGTGGCGGGGATCTTTTCAGTACGGCGGTAGGCGAGTTCCTGCGCACCTTATTCAGCAGCTCAAAGCTGTTCCCGGTTGGAACAACAGCATTAATTTCCACCGTCAGAGCTGGTAGAGTTAGCCCAGAAGGGGAGTTTCCCCCAGCCTTTCTTACTCGGCGCCGGTGGCGACGTCGAGCATGTCGAGCCGTTGGTGTTGGTTCAGTAATGGCTTTGTCTTGCCCCCTGTTCAGGTGAGGGGTTGTTGCTGGCGTCAGCCTCTTGAAGACTGATGTCCGTTGAGAAGCCATGTCCAACCGGTCAAAAACAGACTTCTGAGCGGGAGCGGGAGTGGGAGCAGTCAGTCTTGTAAAGACTGACCTTCTGGCAGGAGAAGTCGCCTTGACGAGTTCAGGAGCAGGGATGGCTATCTTCTTTGGGATGACTACTTCGGATATCATGGGCTTCTTGGCAGGCCCATCAGGGTTCAAGCTCAGCCTGGTGAAGACCGAGGAGTTAGAGTTGGACGACCAGTTGAGAGGGGCCGTGGTAGTAGCAAGCCGATCGAAGACCGACTTCTTGGGAGCTTCCGGTGCGGGCATAGGAGCGGTGAAACTCGCTGGCGGGAGCATGGTCCCGAAAAACAATCCTGTGGTGGCTTGGGTGACCTGTTCCACTGGTATCGTGAATAAGGAAGCCGCTTGGGGCCCGTAAGCTACACCTCCAGGTGAGGCGGAGCGTAGGTTGCAGTTGCAGGTGGAACACTTCGAGATGGTGAACGCCATTGATCCTTTGCTTTTTGCACCAAGCAAAACGCCAAATCTTAGTACCTCGAAACCCAAGGGCAACCATTGGCAAACCGCGATTGGTTCGCGAACACGACACACGAAGTGTGGAGTGGAAATAGGAAAAGGTCCCACCGGGCATGCCAGAATCTGTTCCCCTCCGAAAGACGCGGCGGAGATGCGGCGGACGTCTTGCCTGAATTTCGGGGCAGATGCTAATTGGTGCTATCCATCCACCTCTCCGAAGATGCCAAGTTGATTTATGGCACCGTGTATCGAAGGTTTAAACGGATGCGGCCGATGTAGCAGACTTCATCAGATTCCCCCTCGTTTGAGGGGTTTTTGATTGTGGGGACGCTCTTCCCTGCAGGCGCAAGCCCCTGCAGTTAATTACGCTACCGCATGGTGGTAACAACTTTCTCCTTCTCCAGATGGTCACTTCGTGTCGTGGGTGTTTGTTTTTTGTTTGGTTGCCCGTGGATTGTATACGGAGACTAAGTAATGTTGTCGCCCGTAGGGCGTGGACTAGTCCAAATCCATATCTTTCTTAGATTTTGGTTTGGGGGGTTTGGTTTTAAGGATACGTTAGCCTCATTTGAGACTAAGATCATCTTAAACGTTTGTTAAGGATACGCTAGCCTCTTTTTAGACTAAGATCAACTTAACGGGATCGTTTAGATCCAACAAGAGAGCAATTGGGCTCTATTGTTTAGTTTAGTGACATTGCGGTCGATTGTTAGTTTAAGGACATTACGGTCCGTTGGTAGTTTAAGGACATCTTGGTCCATTGTTAGTTTAAAGACATCACGGTCGAGGTTAAGGACATCATAGTCCATGAGTTTAAGGACCCCACAGTCCGATGTTTGTTTTAAGACATCACAGTCGAGGTTAAGGACATCATAGTCCATGGGTTTAAGGACCCCACAGTCCAATGTTAGTTTTAAGACATCACGGTCGAGGTTAAGGACATCATAGTCCATGGGTTTAAGGACCACGCAGTCCGATGTTAGTTTTAAGACATCACGGTCAAGGTTAAGGACATCATAGTCCGTGGATTTAAGGACCTCACAGTCCGATTTTAGTTTTAAGACATCACGGTCGAGGTTAAGGACATCATAGTCCATGGATTTAAGGACCTCACAGTCCGATTTTATTTTTAAGACATCACGGTCGAGGTTAAGGACATCATAGCCCGTGGATTTAAGGACTACACAGTCCGATATTATATGTGGTTGTCGGGACCCGTCACCTCTCTGACGACGTTGAAGGATTACAACGACAGATATCAGAGGAGTAAAGAGATGTACCCTCGAATCGATATGAATTGGTTGAAAGAGCAGATGGGCTCAGTTCAATTTAAGTTGAGGACTTATGGCCAGAATTGGGCTAAGTCCAGTTAAAAATGTTTAACATTTCATTTTTGTTCTGGCCATTAGGCCTTTATTTAGGCTCTGCCCTTTTAATAATGCTAAGCATTGGGCTCTGACATTTTTTGTCTTATATTGAATGCATACCATTCATCAGAACAAAGTGTGTTCTGACAGCGCGCCACATGGCGCGCCAGGCGCTTTGCGCCTGTCAAAGAGCGCATTGCGTTTCTGTCGGGTAGCGCACACGAAGAGGACACGTGTCGCGCTTAGCGCTAAGCGCTAGTTTGTTGGCGCATTGCGCTTTTAATTTATGAGCGCACTGCGCTAGTTTGTGGGTGCACGAGTGAGTGACACATGGCGCGCTTGGCGCTGAGCGCCAGCCCATGAGCACAGTGCGCTGTTTCAGAAGCGCAAAGCGCAGATTGTGTCTTTGATTGACACGTGGCAGGTTTTGGCGCTGAGTGCTGGTCCAATGAGCGCAAGAGTGCAATTCATGAGTGCAAGGCACTTTCAAAATCAAAGAACAAATTTATGTTCTTCTTAAAGGAGGCTTTGCCTCAAGATTCAAGAACAAAAGTTCTTGTTTTATAAAAGGGCTCTGCCTTTATAGATCAAAGATCTGTGAATGAAGTAAACTACTTCTTTTAGATTTTTTATGATTAGATCTTTTGATCTTTTTCTTTTTATTATAGACCTTGGTCTTTTTTAGATCTATGATCTTTTTAGAAGATAATTCTTCTTTTTTTTACGAGATGGATCCGTCTCTGTTGTTCAAGAACATAGTTCTTTTTCCTTGAATATGAAGAAATGATCTTCTTTTTTTCAAGAGCTTGCTCTTTTTTGCAGAGGGGTTTTCTCTCTCTCTCTATCTTTCGGTGTGTGTCTTTTAGACTTGAAGTCTAGGGTCCTTTATATAGGGCTAAATGATTTGTTAAATCAGTATTAAGAGATCTTTCTCTGATTGATTTGGGAATATTTCCTACCGTTGGATCTTTGATCCTAAGGCTTCTGTTCTACAGAAGATAATCTTCTTGTTTTAGTAAAATTGGAAAATCTTTCCATAACAGAATTTTAGTTCTGATTAATTAATAATTTGTTATTAGTAGATCTTTTGATCTGACGGTGGGGGAATTTTAATTCCAGCGCTGGCGCACCTTGCGCTAGCGCACCTGAGCTTGACACGTGGCGCGCAGCGCAGAGTGCAGTGCAACTGTGGCACGCAGCACAGAGCGCAGCGCAACTGTGCTAGCGTGCCCGCGTTTGACACGTGGCGCACAGCGCAGAGCGTTGGATCTGAAGCGTTGCTTCAATTTAAATTTTGAATTTTGGAGCAGAGCTTTGCTCTGATTGGGGATGCGCTGCCTAGGGCACAGCGCTCCTGGCGCTGACGTGTCTGCTTTTGACACATGGCGCGCAGCGCGTAGAATCTGAAGCGTTGCTTCAATTTAAATTTTGAATTTTAAAACAGAGCTTTGCTATGATTGGGTGCACTGCCTAGGGCGCAGCGCACCTGGCGCTGACGTGTCTGCTTTTGACACGTGGCGCGCAGCGTGCAGAATCTGAAGCGTTGCTTCAATTTTTGAATTTTGAAATTCAAAACAGAGCTTTGCTCTGATTGGGGGAAACACTTACGTCTATTTATAGACTAAAGAAAGTATATCGGAGATAGATCATCTATTTTTGATTTAATAGTCATAATGTTTGACTTCATCAGAATAATAGATGGACCGGGTAAGAAGGTTATGTAGGGAGCATTGTCTTGATTTTTGGATGAGATACTCCGGATAGGAAGTAGTGTTCCTATACTATGATCGGTTAAACTAGGATCTAGATAAAATATCAGGAATTCTGATGACTAGATCTATGGTTTTAGTTATAGATTTGGGAAGTGTCCCAATTCGGATATTTTGACACTATTCTAAAGTGTTTTATAATGGATGACTCCTGGCGTAGTGGTATACTCGCAGGTGATGGAGTCACCCTCTTTAAAGAGATGTCTTCTGAACTGATGAGTAAAGAGATTTGCATGAATGACATATCACTTGCTTAGGCAATTGAGTCAATCATGAGATGTCAAGTACCAAACCAGATATCGCTTTTGCACTAGATGTAGTAAGTAGATATCAATCCAATACTGGAGAAACAATGGAAAGCAGATATGAACATAAGAGGATGTTCCTTGTATTTGGTAACGACAACCTCCTGCAGGAGATGGTTACCAGTTATGGCTTCCAAGATGACCTGGATGACAGAATGGCTGTCAGAGTTATAAGTTTACCCTCTTCTGAGAGGTAGTATGTTGGACAAGGATCCAAGAGGATACTGATGTAGGCATATCGCAGGATACTGATTAAATTCAGTGGAAGATACAGTCTAAGAAATTTGTTTGATTTTGTGTTCATTTCATGAACTTGGTCCCATCAGATATCCAGACAAGTTCTAAGACAGATATCTCTCATTTGGGGAGATAGTCGTTCTCCGTGAAGTTAAAATATAAAGAGATAAATATAGAAACATTGGAGCGGATATACTCACTAAGGTTATTTCTTGAACACGAATGTTTTACAAACACGGTTTGTGAAACTGATTAGTAGAGAAGTTGGTTATTCGGAGAATACAAGTTGTGGGTATGTGATACCGCAATAATTAGCCTTCACACCAAAACACTACTTTCCCTTCACTAAAAGTGTGCACAAGCTCACTACAAGCATTTTGGACCAAGAAAAATTGGATTTTGAGCTCTAGGGAATTTTAGGGTTTGCCAAATGAGGTAATTCTTTCACTATTATTTTAGTATTTCATTCAATGTAGCATGTGTACATGTTTAGAAATGTTAAAGTGAGGTTTTGTGAGCTTTGAAAATTCCTAGATGAGGTTTGAGGGATTTTTGAGTTGTGATAGTGCTAATGAGCTTAGTGGTGACCTTAAACCCCCCCATAGTGTCTAGAAACCAGACCAAACCTGAATTGAAACCTGAAAACCCAAACCTGAAACTTTCAAATGTCGGTTTTGTGTATGATTTGGTGCCTACAGGGAATCTGGAATGAACCGAGACCTTTACAAGAAAAACAAACACCACTAACCTATATGGACCATTACGAGACCACCCTATGAAAACGAACCCGATCCAAGCCAGTCAATCCGAGGTGGCCGGATTTTAGGCTATAGTGGCCGGCCACATTGTAGAGTTTGGGGTCCAGGTTGTTTCTGTAACTCATATACCCTCTATACATCACTCCAGTACTGTTTGTTCATCCCTATTTTACCTGAGAGAGAATCTGGGAGTGAATATTTGAGTTGCTATTTTTATGTTTTACGTATTTTGAATTCTTGGTTTTAGTATTTGGTATTGTATTTGATCGTTGGACGTTTGTACGTCAATGACGAGGGATTTATGATTGTTTTCGTATGCGTAGACCATAAGTTTTAACCTATGTACGATTCATGTGTCGTTTTGGTTTTGAATTGGATTTTAATGCGGCACGATATGTTATGATATGTAGGTATCCTCACGAGGACTTCGAGACGACAAGCAAGCGCATGGCGACATCGGCATCGGCAAGCAAAGATCAAGGTGAGTAGATATATATCTACGGGGGAAGTCGGGTGGATGGCATATAGCACCCCCGCAGTTTCGTAGTATAGAACGCGAATGCGTTATGATTATATTTTTATATATATACGGATGTGATATGAGATGAGTTTACCCAGTAAGAAATGTTTAGATGACTTTGGGTTAGTATAGCGTACTTGTAAGATAGTGTTTTAGTTAGTTTCTTAGTCGCGAACCCTAGAGTAGTGATTTGCATACACGCACACACACACGCATACATTTTACTTTCTTGTGCGTATATGGGGATATGTATATATATATATACACATATATGTATGTGAGTACGTATATATATATATATATATATATGTATACATATACATAGATGATGAGCATAGTAAATGATATTTGGGGATGAGTCGATGTGATTGGGCACGATGCCATGAGATCGGTGATGTGATTTTGGTTCGTATTATTAGATACGACATGATATTATAGTGGGTCTTTAGGTGATGTGTTTTCATACACACGCATATATATTATTGATGGTATCAGTATGTACTAGACGTAGATCAGTACCCAGCTCATGATATATGATGATAAGGATACCAGTTGAATAATGAGATAAATGTGATATTGACCCGTACGCTGATTTGGGATGTTGTACGATGGATTTACCGTAAGAGATATAATTATGATGATAGATCCGCACTCTTGACTCGAGGATATCTTATGATATATATATTGTATCGTACGCGATACTATTGAGGCGAGATCACCGACTATTATATATATATATATATATATATATATATATATATATAGATCGACTCAGATTTAGGGGGATTTCCTTACCCTTTCGTCTAGTCTATTAGTTTAGTCTTGTAGTTACTTAGTAGATGTTAGACTGAGCACGAGTCAGACTTATTTCCAAAACTAACGAATCGTGAGTATTTTAAAGACAGGCCAAGGGATACTACGGATATTTCAAAGGATGTACTTTTTCATAAAAACACCATAGCCCTATTTTCTAAACACCACGATTCGTGCGATTTCAGATACCAAAAACTGTATGACTCGTATAAAGGAATGTATATTTCTTTATTGCTGCATTTACTATTCATTTTCCATTTATTCTGCTGTTCGCATTGCATTGCATGCTTATATGTATTTTCGTTAGTAATGATGAAACCTGTTGCTAGGACACCAGCACCAATACCGATGATGTGTATGCTCCACGTACACTCTCTTGCCGGCTCACACACATCTTCATCGGTAATTGCTATGTCACGTACACTTTAGAGAACATTAATTCATTGACATAGCTTGCTAGCTGATAGTTCCTATATGTTATTGCTTTCATATGCTAGTTTAATTATTGCATTCTTTGCTTGATATCAGATGCATTCATATATTCATTGTCATGCAATATTATAGGGCCAGTCCGGATTGCCGGAGCACAGTATTCAGTATTATTTACTCTTGAGATTGTTATTTCGGATTTCCATGAGATTTCTGGATTTGGAGAAACCGCAAAAATTTATAAACTGATTATCATTTTCAAAAGATAGAAAATTGCGGTTTTCTCCTGATATGAATTGAGATACGTCCACCATGAGTTTTCTCGGCTCTTGAGCGATATCATACACCCGATTCGAGGAGGATGAGGAACCGTCTATGGGTGCATGGTGGGCCCGGTGCGGTACCCCAGGACGAGAAGGTCGCAGATGATGGCGTTGAGCCTGAGACATGGGAGCACTACTGACCGACGATTTTATTGTGACGTGCCGGATATCCGGAGGATACTGACGTGGTCTTGAGATTTGATGATATGGGCCAGTCCGGATAGCCGGAGCCCTAGATATTGAGATTTGATGATACAGGCCAGCCCGGATAGCCGGAGCCTGAGATATTGAGATATGTATTTCGTATCGATGCTTGACACTGTCATTGATGATATCTCGATTTATATATACAGAAATCTCATTATATAAAGAAAACAATTTTCTCATTCATGATGTATTCTGTTTTCATTTAATGCATTCATATCTCATATTTATGATATGTTGCTATCTGAGGCACTGACATGAGCACTTGGTATTACACTTATGCATAGATGTTACCCTTGCCATTATTATATGCTTCAGGCCATATTATTATTCGAGGATATTACTGATCGTATGACCTAGGATTGAGTCATACATGCGATTTCTGCTCTGTGATGTTTTCTACTAACGAGTTGGCAACTCACCCTGTTGTGCTACAGTTCTTGCAGGTTTTTGCCGTACAGGTTTCATTGCGGCTTTCTGGCACACTGCTTCCATTCCGGGTGATTGTTTTGGTAGTTGGGTTCACTCGCATCGTGACCACCATTGTACCTTTTATTTATTTTCAGTTGTATCTAGTAACTCTATCAACCAGACTTGTATATTTGTTAGACTTAGAAGACCCGTATATATTATTTTGACCTTAGAGTCGCGTTGTAATATTATGGTTTTCTTGATGATTTTGAGTTTCCTTTTGAGTTTTGATCCTCGCCCTTCGGCGTTGTATATTAAATTGCTTGCGTGGTTGTGACCGCCAATTGGCGAAGAGCTAGCTCCCGTTTGGGGATGCTTTTATTCATATTATACATGTTGTACCCTTTTTGGGCCAGTATTTACAAAGGAAACTCTGCCGAAATTTTCAGAAAAGACTTGAGATTTTAAAAATACAATACTTCGGCTTATGTTGTTAAATTACATGCTTTAAAACTAAACTTTTCCTTCTTTCTTCTTTTAAATGGTTTAGATTTCTGGAATTTTGGCTTACTTGAATTAGATGGGGTCCTATAGACTTCATATGATTCAAGTGCCAGTCACGTGCCATTTCGGGTCGTGACAGTAGACAAGTAATTTTCTTTTTCTTTTTTTCCAGAATAGCTATTAAACCACATCTCAAGCTCTGAATAACAAGGCGAAGAAAAACAAAGGGTACGGCTTTATATAGATACAGGGTAGGCAGGTAGCAATGTATCCATAGTGCTTAAACTGTAAGATAATTCAATCAACAGCAGCTCCAAAATCTTAACCCTCAGATAGTATAAAATTTTTCATATTAAAGTGCAAATTCCATAAGTTTAATGCTCAGGAAACTGAATGGAAAAAGTTTATATAATCTTTTAAAAAAGTCAGGAGCTATAGCACAAAACTCATTAGAATTCTTTGAATCTAAGGACAAGCGTTCGTTCCAAACGTTTGTATTCCGCTACGCTATGTAGCATGGGTTCATTACAGCTATGTAAACACTCTAATAGGGGCTATCTCTTTGATTATAGTAACAACCATAATAACTGCCTCATTAGTTAGGCCTACTTCAACTCCTTACTGTAATTCTTATCAATCTAATTTCATAGATTCACCAAACCCTTAAATTTAAATTGAATAAAAATATTACTCTGTAAGTTTTAGATTTCAACTGTATAAACTATTCTAATCACAAATGAATATTTCAACCCATGTCAGATATTTCCGGTTCCAAATACTTAAATTACAAAAGTAAATAAGCCTACAATCACAAACTTAAAATCCTACAATGTCTCATCATTATAAAAAAACAAAAACAGACCCAAACAACAATAAAACATAGAGGAAGGAAATTAGGAAAGGTGCCAGCTTTTCAATGCGAACAGGTGGAAGAATAAAAACCTATTACAAGAATCAAAAGCTAAGAAAGAAAGATCATACATCACAGAGATCACCAACACAGATACATACACATCACAAATCGAGAGAAAACCTTACAATCAAATCAAATGGAGAGGGAGAGGGAGAGGAGACTTACAAACAAGGAAAATCAATGATTTTCCTTAAAGGTTAGAATCAAAGTCGTCTCGATTTGATCGAGGCAGTGGCTATGCTATTGGTGAGGTTTCTTACTCAAAGGCCTTCTGCGCGTTTTTTAGAATTTCTATTGCTTGATATATTTGCAGTAGGGAAAAGAAGAGGGCATGGAAAAAGAGAATTTTCGGATTTGAAAAAGAAGATAGCTAAACGAGATAAAATAGACTTAGGTTTTTTCCTTCTAGTTTTATATAGCTATCTATAATTCGGTTAAAAAATATACTTTAACTTGAAAATCTAACCTAATTACTGTGAAATAGAACTAAACAAAAGGAATCATGTGGTTTAACCCTAAACCGCCTGGGGCGACCATGCCATTGGTTCGAGCGGTCCCACCTCCTCCAAACCGCTCGATCTCGGGTAAATTGATTCAAGGTTGTTCCAGGATCTCTTTTGGACACCCACACACACCCACACCCACACCCACCTTAGGTTTCCAGGTTGGTATAACCCGCACTTGAAATTTTAAAATGAAAACAAAGCGAAAGAAAAAAAACGAAAATTAAATATGATATTTGATGCCATAAGGAGTCGACCTTGTAACCTATAAGGTATTATGACATGTGATAACCAATATACTATTTATTTTCATGTAATGAAAACACAAATAAATTCAATACTATTGCTTGTTTCAAAAGAGGTAGGATAAATAAGAAGGAAAATTACTAAAAGTTTACTTGGATTTAACGGTTGTTACAAGCTATCCTCCTTAGAAAATTTCTTCCTCGAAATTTAAGTAGAGGAAGAAACCTCAAAGAGACAAGGGTAACGTTCACGCATCTCATCCTCATGCTCCCAAGTTGACTCTCCTAGAGAATATTTTCTCCACATTACTCGGACAAGCTGGACTACTTTATTACGAAGAGATTTCTCTTTTCGATCTAGGATCTCAACAGGTTTTTGTTTGACCATCAGTTCGGTCCCTATGGTGAGTTCTGAGTGGTTTAGTACGTGACTAAGGTCGCTAACATACCGTCATAACTGAGAGATATGAAAGACGTTGTGTACACCTTCCAACGATGGTGGTAGGGCCAACTGATAGGACACTTCTCCCACCCTTGCTATGATATCGAAAGGACCGATGTAACGGGGATTGAGTTTTCTCCGTCTTCCAAAATGAATCACTCCTCTATTAGGTGAGATTTTGAGAAACACGTAGTCTCCCGGCTGGAACTCCAAGTGTCGGCATTTCGCGTCGGCCCAATGCTTCTGCTATCCTGAGCTACACGGAGTCGTTCTCTGATAGTACGCAGCACATCGACCATTGCTACTATCACCTTCGGTCCAAGAAGCACTCTATCTCAAACATCATCCCAACTCAAAGGGGATCGATATCTCTTACCATAAAGGGCTGTGAAAGGTGTCATCCCTATGCTAGCCTGGTAACTGTTATTGTATGAAACTCAATCATATGCAAATGATCTTCCCACGATCCACCAAAATCCAGCATACAAGTCCTCAGCATATCCTCGAGAGTTTGAATGGTTCTCTCTGACTGTCCATCCATTTTTTATGGGTGATAGGCAGTGCTAAAGTTCATATTCATGCCCAAACTAGCTTGAAGGCTCTGCCAAAACTGGGATCTAAACCTGGTATCTCTATCGGAGATAATGCACACAGGTACCCCATGCAGTCTTACATTCTCCTCCATATATTTTTATGCAAGACTATCTGTGGACTGATGATCAGTCGAAAATATTACATATTTTTACCAGCAATTTCCCTATCATCTGCATACATATAGAAGTGTACGGCATTCATATTCTACATATTAGCAATTCTATCGCAAAATATCAGATTACATGTATTCAACCTTAAAACCGGTATTTCTAGGGAAATTGACTGCATTGCATTGCATCGCAATAGTTCTATATGTCGCAACCCGTGTTTCGAAGTCTGTGCAGGAAAAGGAAAGCTTGCTCGAACATTACACCGCTCAAAAGATACGTCAACCCACTAATTTCAGATCTGGTATCAATCCAAAGGAGCAATCACAATTCAGCATATCAGACA
This sequence comes from Agapanthus africanus, assembly GCA_030015575.1. NCBI lineage: Eukaryota > Viridiplantae > Streptophyta > Magnoliopsida > Asparagales > Amaryllidaceae > Agapanthus > Agapanthus africanus. The sequence goes on from JASDDO010000019.1 coordinate 104,519,684, forward strand.
AAGCCCCAAATAGCAGTACAAGACCACTCCAGAAAGCACAAAGCCCAAGGCTCCAATATGGCCGCGGAACCGCGGCCATAGCCAGCTTAAGCCGTGGTTCCGCGGCGGCTTGATGACATCATCACCTGAGTTTTGTACCACAATGCTTATTACAGGGCCCACTGCTCAGAAATGTATCTCAGTTTCCAGAAGACTCCAGGGGTTTCTGCCAGATCAGCAAACAAGGGTTTCCAAGCTTAATTAATCCTAGCTTAAACCCTAATCTAGCTCCTAACAAACTATCTTCTAGAAGACTCAACAAACTTTTGGAGGGAACTACCATTTCAAACCTAAACCTAGGGTTTGGGAGCTCTATAAATAAGACCCTAGGCTCACTTGTAAAATAATCTTGGATCCCCAATCTAGTATCAAACTAGAGCCATTTCATCTCTTATCTCATCTTCTTCTTCCACAAATCTAGTGAGAGGATTTGTGGGAAACCCTAACCCTAATTCCAATTAAAGATCAAGATCCCGAGTACCCATTAAGCAAGAAGCCTTACAACCTTTAGGAGCGGAGCCGATCTTCAACGGAGCAAGCGATCCGAGCCGATCCACGACTCACGAAGCCGAGCGACGCCCGATCAACGATTTAGATTCTTCCTCTTGTAGTTCTTGAAGCGAATGTAATCAAAATTGTTGAGATAAATAAAGGTGATATTCTTTTATCTTGTTTTCTTTAAATTCTGCATCATGATATCTTTACAATTTGTGAATCTTTTCTGTGTGGTGATGTGTGAATAAAACTCCGCTCGTCGAGGAGTCGAGACGGTTAATAGAATGATGATGTAACATAGCTTTAATCGATTCTTGAGTCCTACGAGTTTTGTAAACCCTAGCAAGTTCAAGAAACGACGACCCATTTCGTTTCGATGCTTTCTTGATTGACATCGATCGAAATTAGGGAGTCACGATCGTTTCTTGAATTTGGTAGAGGCTAGAAAAGGAATGATATCGACGAAAGAACAAGGGTTAAAAGATGAACCCTCGTTTCATCAAGAAAGCCCTAACTCTCGTCGATGATCATCGATCTAGTATCAATCCTTCGAAGGACAAGAACACGATATCTTTAGATTACATCACGTCTATTGATCCTATCGATTCCTACGAGCCTCTTTTAGATTCTTGATTGTTGATTGGAAATATCATCGATACACCGATTCTTGACTGTTTATCTTTTTCTTGATTCTTGAATAGAATAGTGACACTTGAAAATCAATACTCTTGAATCATGTTTTCGTTTATCTTAGCTTAACTTTTCAATTCAAGCATATCAATACAACGAATCGTGCAATCCCTGTGGACGATCCGCACTCATTCATGAACTACAATTGACACCGTAGTTTGATTGCGGTCAAAATATTTTTTGGTTGTGAAGTTCTTTATAAATTTTCTGAATACCGACACAAGAAACAGTTTCAATCAAATGTTGCCGTTTTAGGGACCTTTTGAATTGATTCATACTACACAATGGGAAAAACGAACAATCAACTGACCCACTAGGAAATGAATAAAGCGAGCCGACTTGGTGAGGCGGTCCACGATTACCCAAATGGTGTCATTACTCTTCGTGTTGCGATGAAGAGCCGTCACGAAGTCCATGGTGTTGTGTTGCCATTTCCACTTTGGGATGGGCAACGGCTGAAGCAAACCGACAATTCGTTGGTGTTCAGCCATCTCCTGCTGGCATGTAAGGCATTTGGCAGCGCTTATAGCAACCTCTCGCTTCATGCCATTCCACCAATAATTTTGGCGAAGATCCTTGTATATCTTGGTGCCTCCAGGATGTACCGAGTACGGAGAACTGTGCCTCCTTCATTAGCTCTTTCCAAATAGGACCGGCAGGCACGCATATACGGCTTCCAAATCTCAAAGATCCATCTTCGTGAATTAAAAAATCTATTCGAGGACCAGCTTCGACGTGTTCCCCGATCTTCTTCAATTTTGCATCGCCCGCTTGGGCCTCCTTGATGTGATCGATAATCGAGGATTGGATCTATAGGTTCATCAATGACGAGGTAATCCAGGGCAGAATAACTTCGGTCTCAAGCTCATGAAGATCTTACTGCAGCTTCCACTGGGTAGTGAGATACATCGCTAAGGGTTGGCAACTCAAGGCATCGGGGACTACGTTCCCTTTACCTAGATAATACTTTAAATCAATATCAAAATCCGTCATAAGCTCTAGCCACCTCCTCTGTCGCATATTTAGCTCTTTCTGAGTGTAACAACCCTAATTTTTCTTATACAAATTTTTGTACAATTTTTTTTTTCAAAATTGTTTAAAGGGGTATTTTAGCCTGAGCACAAGATATAAGTAATTATTTTGCTTTTTAATTACAAGTTAAAAGAATGTAACAACTCCATTTTTAGTGTACAAAAATTTGCTTTAAAATTAATGTATACTTGGGGTATTTACATTTACTGTTATTACTTTAAGTAATTAATTAGCCCCATAATTTCAAGAAGGAGCTTGTAGCTCATTGGTAATACCTTGCACTGCTGAACCAAGCCACCAGAGTTCAAATCCCATACCCCACATTATTTTTAATATTGTTTTATTTTTGATTTTTTTTAACCTTTAGAATACCAAGGGTTTACACGTGCATATCTCACAAAAACCTCACTACATCCAAAAATGTAACATTGCCTGAGGTTAGATGAACCATCGGGGGGGATTCCGGCCGTCTGACTCGGCCGGGAATCGGCCAAATCGGCCTCGATTCGGCCAACTCGGTCCTCCGACCGAGTCACGGCCGAGTCGGCCGATTCCGGCGACGAACCCAATATGAAAATTGTGTCTTTTCACATTCCATACACACCTGCAAAATTATAGCCTCAGACCATTTCCAGAACTCTTTTAAAACCCCAATTACTCTACTTTTAATACATTTTTACTATATTTTATCACATTTTTTATTTTAAAATTTTCATCTACCCTAACTCTAGCCTAACCCTATAAATACCAACCCTACACACTACCCTCTCACCCCCAAACTCTGAGCCAACTCTCAAGAAATCCCTAGAAACTCTAGTGTGCAATCAAAGTGAACGAAAGGCGAAGCTCCGCGCATTTTTCGGCCATCTTCCGACGACAATCCTAGGAACTCCCGATGACGAAACGACGCACCGTCGACTCCTCTCGTCTCCCCTTCCTCTCCTCTGTTAACTAAACCCGTAAGTCCCACTTTCCGCCTTCTCTACTTTTCTAAAATACGGAATTACAAAACCCGACGGAATCAGAACAAATCCGATTTCCGATTCGGTTTCTGTATAAAACTTCACTTTTCTTTAATACAATCATGCTTAAACCAATTCATTTTGACTATTAATCACTAATAAACCATATTGATCAAGTTTCATATCATAAAGTAATTGCTATTTCATTTTACCGTATTTTTCATTTAAATACCACATAGTTTCAATCCTACATTTAACATCACAAAACTTGCTATACCTTTAAGTAGATCATGAGGTAATGACCTACCTCCTCACACACTCATATGCAACATAGCACGACACCCTCGGGAACATAGAATACGGGGAAAAACGATATCTTTACAAATAAATACCATAATTAATAAAACCGTTTTTCCTTAATGATTAGTATTTATACAAATCTTTGCAAAGCGCCGCTACAACCCATTTTGGGGAACCCGTTCGGGATGGTGCGGATTATCGCACATGCTCGGGCCTAGTAGCGTGAGATGCAGACCTCCGTAAGGAGCATTCGGTCTCGAAAGATTTAGAATACGACATCTTAAGAAAAACGAGATTTCTAGAATATAATATATATATTAAATTTATTTTCATATAAATATATGTATATATAACATTAAAATATCTATTTTGTAATAATATAAATATTCCAACTCTTTTCAAAAATCACAAGAATCATTTTACACTAAAATACCATGAAATCCATACAAGTCATTATTACAAATAAATACCTTTATTTATGAAATTAGGATATTTTCACTAGAAATATCATAATATAAAATCTACATTCATTACAACTCTAAAGACGGATAATAAATACTTGGGGTATATTTTGAAAAGTATATAAAAGTATTTTTACATAAAAACGCCTCAAGTTCTATAAATTACCCTAAGGACCCAAGTAAACATAGGTTTAAGCGGGACCAATCTCTTGAGCCTCAGGAAGCCGGAGAAGTGGGTGCTTGCCTATATAAGGTAGACAACTTAACAACGGTGTTATCAATATGGTAATCGTCTTTGAAAAAGACACAAATCCTGCCGTCCATCTGCAGCGAGCCTATTCTCCATAAAGACACATTTCCACACACACACACTTCTCCTTCTGATCCTTCTTCTTCTACCAAACCACCTTCTAGCGAGCCTATTCTCCATTTCCCTCTAGGCTCGACACCTTCTCCCAACCCTTATAGTTCTCCACAGACGGTCCCCACACCTCTTTTGGGACCTCGTCTACCCCCTCTTCCTTCTCCTGTGATGGACCCTGCGCTTATTGCGAAAGCTCCTTACCCGAACCGGCTAAGGGCTAACAGAACGAGTCCTCATATGGAGAAAATTATAGAAATGTTCAAACAGGTTAACATCAATATCCCTCTCTTAGATGCGATTCAACAAGTCCCCGCTTATGCGAAAATTCTTAAGGACTTATGCACTAGGAAGAGGAAGACTCAAGTGCCGAAGAAGGTCTTCATGTCTAATAATATCAGCACTGTTTTATTCCCCAGCTACCAAAGAAAAGAAAGGACCCAGGATGTCCTACAATATCGATTTCGATTGGGGGTAAAAACATAAATCGTGCTCTGTTAGACCTTGGCGCAAGTGTTAACCTGCTCCCTTATTCTGTCTATGAGCAATTAGGGATTGGAGAGCTGAAACCTGCTCATTGCACTCTCCAGATGGCAGACCGATCTATCACCAAACCAAGGGGTGAATTAGAGGATGTGTTGATAAAAGTCGGGGAATTTGTTTTCCCTGTAGACTTCATTGTACTCGACACACATCCTATAGCAAACCCCCGGGGCCAAATTCCGGTGATTCTGGGTCGTCCTTTCCTTGCCACTTCCAACGCTGTTATAAACTGTAGAAACGGTTCAATGAACTTATCATTTGGAAATATGACCATTGAACTAAATATCTACAAAGTTGGAAGTCAGCCATCAGAACCCTCTGCTCATATTTTAGATGTGTGCTCTGTCCATGAGATCGCTCCCGATAGTTGTGGAGCTGAGGATCTTTGCTTTACTGATCTCGATGACATTACCACATCTCTGTTTGACTTTGCACAAGATCTTAGTGATGACACTTTCTCTACACTTGAGTCCTGCACTTCTGACTTTTCTCCACCCGAGTCTGTATCTTTCACAGGCTCTGAGCTTTTTTGTAGATCCAAAAATCACTCAATGATCCCTCCTTCTATCATTTCTCCGCCTGAGTTAGATCTCAAAATTTTACCTTCTCACCTGAAATATGCATATCTAGGTGAGAATGAGTCTTTACCGGTTATCATATCCGCTTCTCTTGCATCAGAGCAAGAAAATGCACTTTTATCGGTATTGAGATCTAACAAAGAGGCGTTTGGTTGGAGTATGGCGGACATCAAAGGGATTAGTCCCTTGATAGTTGAACATCATATACATGTGATGGATGATGCCAGACCGACCCGAGAACCACAGAGAAGGTTGAATCCCGTCATGAAGGAAGCGGTCATGAAAGAGATCGTCAAATGCTTAGATAATGGTATTATATACCCCATCTCCGATAGCCAGTGGGTGAGTCCTATACATGTCGTTCCTAAGAAATCCGGCATCACAGTTATCACAAATGAGGCGAATGAGTTGATTCAGACACGCGCCCAAACTGGGTGGCGTGTATGCATCAATTATAGAAAACTCAACGCTGCCACGAGGATAGACCACTTTCCTCTACCATTCATTGATCAGATGCTGGAACGCTTAGCGGGACGAGAGTATTATTGTTTTATGGACGGATACTCAGGCTATAATCAGGTCCCTATCGCCAAAAAGGATCAAGATAAAACCACTTTTACTTGTCCTTTTGGTACCTTTGCTTACAGTCGCATGCCCTTTGGGCTATGCAATGCTCCCGCTACCTTTCAGCGGTGTATGATGGGGATATTCTCTGATATGGTAGAGAATTTTTTGGAGATCTTTATGGACGATTTCTCGATTTTTGGAGACTCTTTTTCCGATTGCCTAGCGAATCTTGACGCTGTTCTTACTCGTTGCAAAGAGAAGAACTTGACATTAAACTGGGAAAAATGCCATTTTATGGTCCAAGAAGGAATAGTCCTTGGACATGTCATTTCACAGAAAGGCATTGAGGTTGACAGAGCTAAAATAGATGTCATTCAAAACCTCCCTTATCCCAAAAGCGTTAAAGATATTCGCTCCTTCCTTGGCCATGCGGGCTTTTATAGGAGATTCATTAAGGACTTTAGCAAAATTGCTAGACCTTTAACACTTCTCCTGGCCAAGGATACGACCTTCCATTTTGACTCGGATTGCGAGACAGCTTTCGACTCACTTAAACACTCACTCACTTCAGCCCCCGTTTTATCATCACCAAACTGGGACTACCCCTTTGAGCTGATGTGTGACGCATCTGATTTTGCAGTAGGTGCAGTCTTAGGACAGCACATCGAAAAGATGCCACACGTGATTTACCATGCAAGTAAGACCCTGAATGATGCGCAAATCAATTATACAACCACAGAGAAAGAACTATTAGCGGTTGTATTTGCATTAGAAAAATTCAGGCCTTACTTAATTGGCTCACCTATAGTTGTGTATACTGACCATTCCGCTTTAAAACATCTTCTGGCGAAGAAAGATGCAAAAGGTCGACTAATACGTTGGATCCTACTGTTACAAGAATTTGATCTTGTTATCAAAGATAAGAAAGGATGTGAAAACGTAGTAGCTGACCATCTTTCACGCATCATTTCTTCCCCTGTGACCCTGCCGATCAATGATTCATTCCCTGATGAACAACTCTTGAGCATATCCGCTGAACCATGGTTCAGGGATATTGTGAACTATCATGCCACGGGACTAATACCGAGCGATTGGTCAAAACAGGACAAATATTGTTTTCTTTCCCAAGTAAAACACTTTTACTGGGACGAGCCCTATTTGTTTAAATATTGTCCTGATCAGATCATTCGCCGGTGCGTCCCAAATGAAGAGTTCAAGAGTGTTCTTTCTTTTTGTCATGATCAGGCCTGTGGGGGTCACTTTGGTCCTAGAAAGACAGCGGAAAAGGTTTTGCAATGTGGATTTTATTGGCCGACCTTATTCAAGGACGCATTTGAACATTGCAAAACCTGTACACAATGTCAGTATACGGGTAGAATATCCCAGAGGAATGAAATGCCTCAGCAACCCATTCTGGTTGTTGAAATGTTCGATGTTTGGGGCATTGATTTTATGGGTCCTTTTCCCAACTCCTTTGGGAACTTGTACATATTGCTGGCGGTTGATTATGTCTCAAAATGGGTAGAAGCCATTCCATGTCGCACTAATGACAAGAAAGTTGTCATTAAGTTCTTGAAAGAGAATATCTTCTCGCGATTTGGACACCCACGCGCTATTATTAGCGATAATGGGACACACTTCTGCAACAGGTCCTTCGAGACTCTGATGCGGAAATACTCAATCAACCACCGACTTTCTACACCCTATCACCCCCAAACAAGCGGGCAGGCTGAAATCTCAAACAGACAAATCAAACTTATCCTGGAGAAAACTGTTGCTAAAAATAGAAAAGACTGGTCGACCAAATTGACGAATGCTCTTTGGGCATTCAGGACTGCATATAAAACCGACCTAGGAATGTCTCCATATAGGATAGTGTTTGGAAAAGCATGTCATTTACCTGTCGAGATAGAGCATAAAGCATTGTGGGCTATAAAGGAAATAAATTTTGATCTAAACCTTGCTTGCAACTTTCGGAAGCTGCAACTTAACGAGCTAAGCGAACTCCGCGATGAAGCTTATGATAATGCTGTAATCACAAAGAATAGGACTAAGGTTTTTCACGATAAAAACATTTTGAGGAAAACATTTTCACCTGGTCAACAAGTCCTTCTTTATGATTCACGATTACACCTTCATGCGGTCTGTATACCCGCACGGGGCGGTAGAAGTTGAAAATGTTAAAAACGGCACTGTTTTCAAAGTAAATGGACCCCACGGAGGAGCTCTTGTTCTTACAAGAGCCAGTTTATTTGGATTAAAATTCCTCCGTCTCACCTTCATGTCCAGTATATCATTGCATCATTTTTTGAATGAAGGTGAGTGAAAAGAGTAAGTTTGGGGGAAGTTCTTCACTTATATATTCTGCCCCCACTAATAATTCCCCCCAGGCTTACAGTTTTGTAGGTATAGCATTTGGCAACAGTGAGGACACTGTTGAAAACAAGTTTGGGGGAGGTTTGTGCTTATTTTTGCATCATTTGCATATCATCTGCATAAGCACAAAACATTTCTTTTAAAAATCTATAAAAATTGAAAAATTTTCAAAACCCATAAAAAATTTAAAAATTTTCAAATATAAAAATAATTTTAATATTTACACTTTTTGTATATAAATAAGATAATGAAAGTTTAGATAGTGAAAAATTACATCCATGAGATTGGAAAAATTTTAGAAAACTAAGAAAATTAGAAGTTTTCTTATACGAACTAGTAATAAGTAGTTATGAGCCGTTGTCCCAAGGGTTAGTAAGATGAAGGACGTCACTAATCTGAGGATAAAAATAAGTCTGAAAAATAGTTTCTATTCTGGAAGCCAAACATTTTTGAACGTTGATACCCTGCTATTCGCACTTACACACGTCTTGAAGCCTGGGATAGTAGATGATACCTTGAATGCTCTTGTCTTAAAGCCAAAAGTATGAAGGAAATAAAAAAAAAGTGAATAAAAAAAATATAAAGTGGTGAGAAAAATGGACACTGGTTTTGTTATCACCAAGGGCAATAAAAAATGTATAGCGAGGGTGTTTCTTCACCTAGTGCCCTAAGGCCAACTGGTCTGGGAGTCACTGCTATGCCTGAGGTGGTGCAAGATGAGGAAAATACACCAAGTAAGCAAGCACATGAGTAATCGGTCGGTTAGTACCTCAAGAAGTATTAACGGTCGCATGAAAGTGTGTGAGCAATCTCATCTAAATATTCATTAATTAAAAAGTACTGAGGCTGACGGACAAGAGTATGATAGCTTGAATTGAATTCTCCGGGTGTAGGGATGTCCTTTACACACACGCAGGGTGATATGATCGATGTTTGGAATACAGATAGGAATGAAGAATAAGACGATGTTTTATTGAGGGAGGACGTGATTTCTAACATCTTTTCATGACCATTAAGATAGGGCTCATGACAACCGAAAAGCTAGCTTAGTTGGAAACCCTAATTTTCAAAGCTTTTCTTTTACGATTCTCTTCTTTAAATGTAATATTCATGATCTTGCTTTTATTATTGGATTTTGTGGGTGCAATCCGCTAAAAACCCTCAGGAGACAACACTCCTCCTACTAGGGACACCTAGAGGTTTAAAGGCTTGTTGCACGTGCTCAGTGCAATCGTGTTGCCTACGAAAGTGTGCTAGTTAGTTTTTCTCTTTCTTTATTTTATCCTTCTCTTTTTAATAAAACATTCGCTCGAGACGATCGAAATTAAGTTTGGGGGTATTTGATCAGTCGAAAATAGTGCATATTTTTACCAGCAATTTCCCTATCATCTGCATACATATAGAAGTGTACGGCATTCATATTCTACATATTAGCAATTCTATCGCAAAATATCAGATTACATGTATTCAACCTTAAAACCGGCATTTCTAGGGAAATTGACTGCATTGCATGGCATCGCAATATTTCTATATGTCGCAACCCGTGTTTCGAAGTCTGTGCAGGAAAAGGAAAGCTTGCTCGAACATTACACCGCTCAAAAGATACGTCAACCCACTAATTTCAGATCTGGTATCAATCCAAAGGAGCAATCACAATTCAGCATATCAGACAAAGCCCCAAATAGCAGTACAAGACCACTCCAGAAAGCACAAAGCCCAAGGCTCCAATATGGCCGCGGAACCGCGGCCATAGCCAGCTTAAGCCGCGGTTCCGCGGCGGCTTGATGACATCATCACCTGAGTTTTGTACCACAATGCTTATTACAGGGCCCACTGCTCAGAAATGTATCTCAGTTTCCAGAAGACTCCAGGGGTTTCTGCCAGATCAGCAAACAAGGGTTTCCAAGCTTAATTAATCCTAGCTTAAACCCTAATCTAGCTCCTAACAAACTATCTTCTAGAAGACTCAACAAACTTTTGGAGGGAACTACCATTTCAAACCTAAACCTAGGGTTTGGGAGCTCTATAAATAAGACCCTAGGCTCACTTGTAAAATAATCTTGGATCCCCAATCTAGTATCAAACTAGAGCCATTTCATCTCTTATCTCATCTTCTTCTTCCACAAATCTAGTGAGAGGATTTGTGGGAAACCCTAACCCTAATTCCAATTAAAGATCAAGATCCCGAGTACCCATTAAGCAAGAAGCCTTACAACCTTTAGGAGCGGAGCCGATCTTCAACGGAGCAAGCGATCCGAGCCGATCCACGACTCACGAAGCCGAGCGACGCCCGATCAACGATTTAGATTCTTCCTCTTGTAGTTCTTGAAGCGAATGTAATCAAAATTGTTGAGATAAATAAAGGTGATATTCTTTTATCTTGTTTTCTTTAAATTCTGCATCATGATATCTTTACAATTTGTGAATCTTTTCTGTGTGGTGATGTGTGAATAAAACTCCGCTCGTCGAGGAGTCGAGACGGTTAATAGAATGATGATGTAACATAGCTTTAATCGATTCTTGAGTCCTACGATTTTTGTAAACCCTAGCAAGTTCAAGAAATGACGACCCATTTCGTTTCGATGCTTTCTTGATTGACATCGATCGAAATTGGGGAGTCACGATCGTTTCTTGAATTTGGTAGAGGCTAGAAAAGGAATGATATCGACGAAAGAACAAGGGTTAAAAGATGAACCCTAGTTTCATCAAGAAAGCCCTAACTCTCGTCGATGATCATCGATCTAGTATCAATCCTTCGAAGGACAAGAACACGATATCTTTAGATTACATCACGTCTATTGATCCTATCGATTCCTACGAGCCTCTTTTAGATTCTTGATTGTTGATTGGAAATATCATCGATACACCGATTCTTGACTGTTTATCTTTTTCTTGATTCTTGAATAGAATAGTGACACTTGAAAATCAATACTCTTGAATCATGTTTTCGTTTATCTTAGCTTAACTTTTCAATTCAAGCATATCAATACAATGAATCGTGCAATCCCTGTGGACGATCCGCACTCATTCATGAACTACAATTGACACCGTAGTTTGATTGCGGTCAAAATATTTTTTGGTTGTGAAGTTCTTTATAAATTTTCTGAATACCGACACAAGAAACAGTTTCAATCAAATGTTGCCGTTTTAGGGACCTTTTGAATTGATTCATACTACAAAACGGGAAAAACGAACAATCAAAATGGCGCCGTTGCCGGGGATCGCGCGCTAATTCGTTTCATTTTATAGTTTGAATTGAAAGAATTATTCCATTGTTATTTTGAGATTAAAATTCGTGCAAACCCTAAACAATTTGTCGTGTTTCATTGCAAGGTGATCTGGAGCATTCTGTGCTGTGATAAATTTTTTTGGAAAATACCAGAGAGCTGAGAGAGTTCACAGAAGCTCGCTGAAGAAATTTGGTGGATTGATCCCTTGAAAGAACCGCGGAAGGGCGGTATTAGGAGGCATACGCGGCGGAACCGCCGCGCACTTAAGGGATCTCTGCAAAATTTTTAGTGCAGGTGACTTCTTGCTCTCTCCCCTCTCCTCTTTTTAGCTCCAACTAACACTTTGCTGCAGGATTCTTTGCAAATAATCGCAGCGTCGCAAAAGCAAATTAAAATTGTGCGTGATTTTGATTTCTTGGTTGTTTGCATTCTAATACGGAATTTAAGGGGCACGGCCAAATCCAAATTAGGTGGGGATTTCATTACCCTTCCTAGGCCCCGAAAATCACCAAACTTGCATCCGCATTGACCCACATTAACTAAAAGAAATCTAGAGATGACTCTAAGGACTGTCGCGCTCAATTAGGACAGAAGAGGGCCGTGGGTAATTCATTGCTTATCCGCGTTTTCTTGTGGTGCCTAAGGCGAGTGTGTCTAAGGCTAGTGGTTTTTAATTAGGCCCACTACTTACGTAGTGGAGTACCTTCCCACTTACCTGGCACTTATCCGGCCACAGGGGGACAAAGAGGCAGTGGAGGATTCTATCCTGCGACTTGTCTTTTGGCAGTTAGGAGCGGTCTAGAGCCGGACCTAGGTGACCACTAGATTCTAGGGTTGTGTGCTGCATTTGTTTTGTCGCATCATTTTTTCAAAAATCCGTCCTTTTTTTTCAAAGCAAGCACCGCATTCATTCATTACCCCTAATTATAAGTCAACGCTGCCACTTGTACTAACCCATTTTAGTGCAAGATAGGCTGGACACGGGATTCTAGTGCCCGTTTAGTCCGCGTACCTTTTATCGACTCCGAAGTCGATATTTCTCCATTTACCTTTTCTTTACCCACTACCACACCCACACCGATGGACCCAAATCCATCAAACTTCTTTAACCCTAATCTGCCGCCGTCCGTTGGTGCGCAGAATCCACCCCGTATTTCTATCCAGGAGAGATGCTATCCACATAGAGGTCCTCTTTCGACCTGCTTATCCACACCACCAGCCAATGGGGATAACTTTGAAATCAAGCCCCAGTATATCAATCTTTTACCCAAATACCACGGACTCGAGACTGAGGACGCTTACGTTTTCATTACCAAATTTGAAAACGTATGCGCAATGATGGGTACGTCACAACTTTCAGTGGATGCTATGCGTCTACGACTTCTTCCAATACATTGTGCGATATAGCCGAGAAGTGGCTATATAACACTACCGCACACTCTATTACAAATTGGGAAGAATTTGTCGCTGCATTCCTTAAGAAATTCTACCCACACCAAAAGACAGCTCGAATCCGTAGCGAACTGAACCAATTTTCCCAGCTCCCTGCTGAACCATTCTCTAAATACTTTGAACGTTTCAAGGATCTATTGGTTCAATGTCCTCATCACGGCATCCCGAGATGGGAGCTTTGCCGAATCATATATGAGGGCAGTAATCCTAACACTAAACAGAGCCTTGAAAACATGTGTCAAGGTACATTTATGACTAAGGATGATGGGGAAGCTTGGAGGTACTTAGAAGAGTTCGCTGAAAAATCACTACAGTGGGAGAGTGGAACCCAACCATTGAATAGGGGTGGCGTTCACCAAATAGATGTGTCCATAGGTGTTCGAGCAGAAATGGCAGCAATGCAAAAGAAGCTCGACGCTATGGAACACAAATTTGCAGCAGCCTCCCTAAACCCAGTGTCACTCCCCAAAACTGTTTGTGGGTGCTGTTCTGATCCGTCACATTTAACGGAAGAATGTCCATTAAACTCTGCGTTTCAAGGTCACGAGCATTCTAATGCCGTATTTCAAAGACCTCGAAACGATCCATATTCTTCCACGTACAATCAGGGTTGGAGGAACCACCCGAATTTTGCTTGGAACCAAAACCAATCTCAAAACACGGTTCTAAACACGAATAATTTTCAAAGGACTCTTCCTCCACCACAACAGCAACCCCTTCAACTCACTCAGCACCCCTATCAGTCACAAAATTTCCAAAACCAGGGCAACACTCCTGCACAGTCTAATCCTATACAGTTGTCCTGTCCTGACGATTTCTCTCAATTCACTCAAACCATGAAATCACTTTTGTCAAATTTCATAGAGGTTTCGGCTGAGGTTAGATCTTCCGTCGGTGAGATAAAGAAAAACTCAGCGTCCCAAGCTGAGAGTATCAGAACGATGGAAGCTGAAATCGCACGCCTAAAAGCCGAAATGAGTGCGAGAGAAAAAGGGAAACTTCCCTCTCAACCCCTACAGAATCCTGGGCATTACAATGTAAATGCCGTCACAACGTTGAGATCGGGAAGAGTGCTGAACAATAATGTCGGGGAAGATATTGATAATACTGAAAATCATATCAACATCCCGGCTGAGACCTTTCCACACACACACACTTCTCCTTCTGATCCTTCTTCTTCTACCAAACCACCTTCTAGCGAGCCTATTCTCCATTTCCCTCTAGGCTCGACACCTTCTCCCAACCCTTATAGTTCTCCACAGACGGTCCCCACACCTCTTTTGGGACCTCGTCTACCCCCTCTTCCTTCTCCTGTGATGGACCCTGCGCTTATTGCGAAAGCTCCTTACCCGAACCGGCTAAGGGCTAACAGAACGAGTCCTCATATGGAGAAAATTATAGAAATGTTCAAACAGGTTAACATCAATATCCCTCTCTTAGATGCGATTCAACAAGTCCCCGCTTATGCGAAAATTCTTAAGGACTTATGCACTAGGAAGAGGAAGACTCAAGTGCCGAAGAAGGTCTTCATGTCTAATAATATCAGCACTGTTTTATTCCCCAGCTACCAAAGAAAAGAAAGGACCCAGGATGTCCTACAATATCGATTTCGATTGGGGGTAAAAACATAAATCGTGCTCTGTTAGACCTTGGCGCAAGTGTTAACCTGCTCCCTTATTCTGTCTATGAGCAATTAGGGATTGGAGAGCTGAAACCTGCTCATTGCACTCTCCAGATGGCAGACCGATCTATCACCAAACCAAGGGGTGAATTAGAGGATATGTTGATAAAAGTCGGGGAATTTGTTTTCCCTGTAGACTTCATTGTACTCGACACACATCCTATAGCAAACCCCCGGGGCCAAATTCCGGTGATTCTGGGTCGTCCTTTCCTTGCCACTTCCAACGCTGTTATAAACTGTAGAAACGGTTCAATGAACTTATCATTTGGAAATATGACCATTGAACTAAATATCTACAAAGTTGGAAGTCAGCCATCAGAACCCTCTGCTCATATTTTAGATGTGTGCTCTGTCCATGAGATCGCTCCCGATAGTTGTGGAGCTGAGGATCTTTGCTTTACTGATCTCGATGACATTACCACATCTCTGTTTGACTTTGCACAAGATCTTAGTGATGACACTTTCTCTACACTTGAGTCCTGCACTTCTGACTTTTCTCCACCCGAGTCTGTATCTTTCACAGGCTCTGAGCTTTTTTGTAGATCCAAAAATCACTCAATGATCCCTCCTTCTATCATTTCTCCGCCTGAGTTAGATCTCAAAATTTTACCTTCTCACCTGAAATATGCATATCTAGGTGAGAATGAGTCTTTACCGGTTATCATATCCGCTTCTCTTGCATCAGAGCAAGAAAATGCACTTTTATCGGTATTGAGATCTAACAAAGAGGCGTTTGGTTGGAGTATGGCGGACATCAAAGGGATTAGTCCCTTGATAGTTGAACATCATATACATGTGATGGATGATGCCAGACCGACCCGAGAACCACAGAGAAGGTTGAATCCCGTCATGAAGGAAGCGGTCATGAAAGAGATCGTCAAATGCTTAGATAATGGTATTATATACCCCATCTCCGATAGCCAGTGGGTGAGTCCTATACATGTCGTTCCTAAGAAATCCGGCATCACAGTTATCACAAATGAGGCGAATGAGTTGATTCAGACACGCGCCCAAACTGGGTGGCGTGTATGCATCGATTATAGAAAACTCAACGCTGCCACGAGGATAGACCACTTTCCTCTACCATTCATTGATCAGATGCTGGAACGCTTAGCGGGACGAGAGTATTATTGTTTTATGGACGGATACTCAGGCTATAATCAGGTCCCCATCGCCAAAAAGGATCAAGATAAAACCACTTTTACTTGTCCTTTTGGTACCTTTGCTTACAGTCGCATGCCCTTTGGGCTATGCAATGCTCCCGCTACCTTTCAGCGGTGTATGATGGGGATATTCTCTGATATGGTAGAGAATTTTTTGGAGATCTTTATGGACGATTTCTCGATTTTTGGAGACTCTTTTTCCGATTGCCTAGCGAATCTTGACGCTGTTCTTACTCGTTGCAAAGAGAAGAACTTGACATTAAACTGGGAAAAATGCCATTTTATGGTCCAAGAAGGAATAGTCCTTGGACATGTCATTTCACAGAAAGGCATTGAGGTTGACAGAGCTAAAATAGATGTCATTCAAAACCTCCCTTATCCCAAAAGCGTTAAAGATATTCGCTCCTTCCTTGGCCATGCGGGCTTTTATAGGAGATTCATTAAGGACTTTAGCAAAATTGCTAGACCTTTAACACTTCTCCTGGCCAAGGATACGACCTTCCATTTTGACTCGGATTGCGAGACAGCTTTCGACTCACTTAAACACTCACTCACTTCAGCCCCCGTTTTATCATCACCAAACTGGGACTACCCCTTTGAGCTGATGTGTGACGCATCTGATTTTGCAGTAGGTGCAGTCTTAGGACAGCACATCGAAAAGATGCCACACGTGATTTACTATGCAAGTAAGACCCTGAATGATGCGCAAATCAATTATACAACCACAGAGAAAGAACTATTAGCGGTTGTATTTGCATTATAAAAATTCAGGCCTTACTTAATTGGCTCACCTATAGTTGTGTATACTGACCATTCCGCTTTAAAACATCTTCTGGCGAAGAAAGATGCAAAAGGTCGACTAATACGTTGGATCCTACTGTTACAAGAATTTGATCTTGTTATCAAAGATAAGAAAGGATGTGAAAACGTAGTAGCTGACCATCTTTCACGCATCATTTCTTCCCCTGTGACCCTGCCGATCAATGATTCATTCCCTGATGAACAACTCTTGAGCATATCCGCTGAACCATGGTTCAGGGATATTGTGAACTATCATGCCACGGGACTAATACCGAGCGATTGGTCAAAACAGGACAAATATTGTTTTCTTTCCCAAGTAAAACACTTTTACTGGGACGAGCCCTATTTGTTTAAATATTGTCCTGATCAGATCATTCGCCGGTGCGTCCCAAATGAAGAGTTCAAGAGTGTTCTTTCTTTTTGTCATGATCAGGCCTGTGGGGGTCACTTTGGTCCTAGAAAGACAGCGGAAAAGGTTTTGCAATGTGGATTTTATTGGCCGACCTTATTCAAGGACGCATTTGAACATTGCAAAACCTGTACACAATGTCAGTATACGGGTAGAATATCCCAGAGGAATGAAATGCCTCAGCAACCCATTCTGGTTGTTGAAATGTTCGATGTTTGGGGCATTGATTTTATGGGTCCTTTTCCCAACTCCTTTGGGAACTTGTACATATTGCTGGCGGTTGATTATGTCTCAAAATGGGTAGAAGCCATTCCATGTCGCACTAATGACAAGAAAGTTGTCATTAAGTTCTTGAAAGAGAATATCTTCTCGCGATTTGGACACCCACGCGCTATTATTAGCGATAATGGGACACACTTCTGCAACAGGTCCTTCGAGACTCTGATGCGGAAATACTCAATCAACCACCGACTTTCTACACCCTATCACCCCCAAACAAGCGGGCAGGCTGAAATCTCAAACAGACAAATCAAACTTATCCTGGAGAAAACTGTTGCTAAAAATAGAAAAGACTGGTCGACCAAATTGACGAATGCTCTTTGGGCATTCAGGACTGCATATAAAACCGACCTAGGAATGTCTCCATATAGGATAGTGTTTGGAAAAGCATGTCATTTACCTGTCGAGATAGAGCATAAAGCATTGTGGGCTATAAAGGAAATAAATTTTGATCTAAACCTTGCTTGCAACTTTCGGAAGCTGCAACTTAACGAGCTAAGCGAACTCCGCGATGAAGCTTATGATAATGCTGTAATCACAAAGAATAGGACTAAGGTTTTTCACGATAAAAACATTTTGAGGAAAACATTTTCACCTGGTCAACAAGTCCTTCTTTATGATTCACGATTACACCTTCATGCGGTCTGTATACCCGCACGGGGCGGTAGAAGTTGAAAATGTTAAAAACGGCACTGTTTTCAAAGTAAATGGACCCCACGGAGGAGCTCTTGTTCTTACAAGAGCCAGTTTATTTGGATTAAAATTCCTCCGTCTCACCTTCATGTCCAGTATATCATTGCATCATTTTTTGAATGAAGGTGAGTGAAAAGAGTAAGTTTGGGGGAAGTTCTTCACTTATATATTCTGCCCCCACTAATAATTCCCCCCAGGCTTACAGTTTTGTAGGTATAGCATTTGGCAACAGTGAGGACACTGTTGAAAACAAGTTTGGGGGAGGTTTGTGCTTATTTTTGCATCATTTGCATATCATCTGCATAAGCACAAAACATTTCTTTTAAAAATCTATAAAAATTGAAAAATTTTCAAAACCCATAAAAAATTTAAAAATTTTCAAATATAAAAATAATTTTAATATTTACACTTTTTGTATATAAATAAGATAATGAAAGTTTAGATAGTGAAAAATTACATCCATGAGATTGGAAAAATTTTAGAAAACTAAGAAAATTAGAAGTTTTCTTATACGAACTAGTAATAAGTAGTTATGAGCCGTTGTCCCAAGGGTTAGTAAGATGAAGGACGTCACTAATCTGAGGATAAAAATAAGTCTGAAAAATAGTTTCTATTCTGGAAGCCAAACATTTTTGAACGTTGATACCCTGCTATTCGCACTTACACACGTCTTGAAGCCTGGGATAGTAGATGATACCTTGAATGCTCTTGTCTTAAAGCCAAAAGTATGAAGGAAATAAAAAAAAAGTGAATAAAAAAAATATAAAGTGGTGAGAAAAATGGACACTGGTTTTGTTATCACCAAGGGCAATAAAAAATGTATAGCGAGGGTGTTTCTTCACCTAGTGCCCTAAGGCCAACTGGTCTGGGAGTCACTGCTATGCCTGAGGTGGTGCAAGATGAGGAAAATACACCAAGTAAGCAAGCACATGAGTAATCGGTCGGTTAGTACCTCAAGAAGTATTAACGGTCGCATGAAAGTGTGTGAGCAATCTCATCTAAATATTCATTAATTAAAAAGTACTGAGGCTGACGGACAAGAGTATGATAGCTTGAATTGAATTCTCCAGGTGTAGGGATGTCCTTTACACACACGCAGGGTGATATGATCGATGTTTGGAATACAGATAGGAATGAAGAATAAGACGATGTTTTATTGAGGGAGGACGTGATTTCTAACATCTTTTCATGACCATTAAGATAGGGCTCATGACAACCGAAAAGCTAGCTTAGTTGGAAACCCTAATTTTCAAAGCTTTTCTTTTACGATTCTCTTCTTTAAATGTAATATTCATGATCTTGCTTTTATTATTGGATTTTGTGGGTGCAATCCGCTAAAAACCCTCAGGAGACAACACTCCTCCTACTAGGGACACCTAGAGGTTTAAAGGCTTGTTGCACGTGCTCAGTGCAATCGTGTTGCCTACGAAAGTGTGCTAGTTAGTTTTTCTCTTTCTTTATTTTATCCTTCTCTTTTTAATAAAACATTCGCTCGAGACGATCGAAATTAAGTTTGGGGGTATTTGATCAGTCGAAAATAGTGCATATTTTTACCAGCAATTTCCCTATCATCTGCATACATATAGAAGTGTACGGCATTCATATTCTACATATTAGCAATTCTATCGCAAAATATCAGATTACATGTATTCAACCTTAAAACCGGCATTTCTAGGGAAATTGACTGCATTGCATGGCATCGCAATATTTCTATATGTCGCAACCCGTGTTTCGAAGTCTGTGCAGGAAAAGGAAAGCTTGCTCGAACATTACACCGCTCAAAAGATACGTCAACCCACTAATTTCAGATCTGGTATCAATCCAAAGGAGCAATCACAATTCAGCATATCAGACAAAGCCCCAAATAGCAGTACAAGACCACTCCAGAAAGCACAAAGCCCAAGGCTCCAATATGGCCGCGGAACCGCGGCCATAGCCAGCTTAAGCCGCGGTTCCGCGGCGGCTTGATGACATCATCACCTGAGTTTTGTACCACAATGCTTATTACAGGGCCCACTGCTCAGAAATGTATCTCAGTTTCCAGAAGACTCCAGGGGTTTCTGCCAGATCAGCAAACAAGGGTTTCCAAGCTTAATTAATCCTAGCTTAAACCCTAATCTAGCTCCTAACAAACTATCTTCTAGAAGACTCAACAAACTTTTGGAGGGAACTACCATTTCAAACCTAAACCTAGGGTTTGGGAGCTCTATAAATAAGACCCTAGGCTCACTTGTAAAATAATCTTGGATCCCCAATCTAGTATCAAACTAGAGCCATTTCATCTCTTATCTCATCTTCTTCTTCCACAAATCTAGTGAGAGGATTTGTGGGAAACCCTAACCCTAATTCCAATTAAAGATCAAGATCCCGAGTACCCATTAAGCAAGAAGCCTTACAACCTTTAGGAGCGGAGCCGATCTTCAACGGAGCAAGCGATCCGAGCCGATCCACGACTCACGAAGCCGAGCGACGCCCGATCAACGATTTAGATTCTTCCTCTTGTAGTTCTTGAAGCGAATGTAATCAAAATTGTTGAGATAAATAAAGGTGATATTCTTTTATCTTGTTTTCTTTAAATTCTGCATCATGATATCTTTACAATTTGTGAATCTTTTCTGTGTGGTGATGTGTGAATAAAACTCCGCTCGTCGAGGAGTCGAGACGGTTAATAGAATGATGATGTAACATAGCTTTAATCGATTCTTGAGTCCTACGAGTTTTGTAAACCCTAGCAAGTTCAAGAAACGACGACCCATTTCGTTTCGATGCTTTCTTGATTGACATCGATCGAAATTAGGGAGTCACGATCGTTTCTTGAATTTGGTAGAGGCTAGAAAAGGAATGATATCGACGAAAGAACAAGGGTTAAAAGATGAACCCTCGTTTCATCAAGAAAGCCCTAACTCTCGTCGATGATCATCGATCTAGTATCAATCCTTCGAAGGACAAGAACACGATATCTTTAGATTACATCACGTCTATTGATCCTATCGATTCCTACGAGCCTCTTTTAGATTCTTGATTGTTGATTGGAAATATCATCGATACACCGATTCTTGACTGTTTATCTTTTTCTTGATTCTTGAATAGAATAGTGACACTTGAAAATCAATACTCTTGAATCATGTTTTCGTTTATCTTAGCTTAACTTTTCAATTCAAGCATATCAATACAACGAATCGTGCAATCCCTGTGGACGATCCGCACTCATTCATGAACTACAATTGACACCGTAGTTTGATTGCGGTCAAAATATTTTTTGGTTGTGAAGTTCTTTATAAATTTTCTGAATACCGACACAAGAAACAGTTTCAATCAAATGTTGCCGTTTTAGGGACCTTTTGAATTGATTCATACTACACAATGGGAAAAACGAACAATCAACTGACCCACTAGGAAATGAATAAAGCGAGCCGACTTGGTGAGGCGGTCCACGATTACCCAAATGGTGTCATTACTCTTCGTGTTGCGATGAAGAGCCGTCACGAAGTCCATGGTGTTGTGTTGCCATTTCCACTTTGGGATGGGCAACGGCTGAAGCAAACCGACAATTCGTTGGTGTTCAGCCATCTCCTGCTGGCATGTAAGGCATTTGGCAGCGCTTATAGCAACCTCTCGCTTCATGCCATTCCACCAATAATTTTGGCGAAGATCCTTGTATATCTTGGTGCCTCCAGGATGTACCGAGTACGGAGAACTGTGCCTCCTTCATTAGCTCTTTCCAAATAGGACCGGCAGGCACGCATATACGGCTTCCAAATCTCAAAGATCCATCTTCGTGAATTAAAAAATCTATTCGAGGACCAGCTTCGACGTGTTCCCCGATCTTCTTCAATTTTGCATCGCCCGCTTGGGCCTCCTTGATGTGATCGATAATCGAGGATTGGATCTGTAGGTTCATCAATGACGAGGTAATCCAGGGCAGAATAACTTCGGTCTCAAGCTCATGAAGATCTTACTGCAGCTTCCACTGGGTAGTGAGATACATCGCTAAGGGTTGGCAACTCAAGGCATCGGGGACTACGTTCCCTTTACCTAGATAATACTTTAAATCAATATCAAAATCCGTCATAAGCTCTAGCCACCTCCTCTGTCGCATATTTAGCTCTTTCTGAGTGTAACAACCCTAATTTTTCTTATACAAATTTTTGTACAATTTTTTTTTTCAAAATTGTTTAAAGGGGTATTTTAGCCTGAGCACAAGATATAAGTAATTATTTTGCTTTTTAATTACAAGTTAAAAGAATGTAACAACTCCATTTTTAGTGTACAAAAATTTGCTTTAAAATTAATGTATACTTGGGGTATTTACATTTACTGTTATTACTTTAAGTAATTAATTAGCCCCATAATTTCAAGAAGGAGCTTGTAGCTCATTGGTAATACCTTGCACTGCTGAACCAAGCCACCAGAGTTCAAATCCCATACCCCACATTATTTTTAATATTGTTTTATTTTTGATTTTTTTTAACCTTTAGAATACCAAGGGTTTACACGTGCATATCTCACAAAAACCTCACTACATCCAAAAATGTAACATTGCCTGAGGTTAGATGAACCATCGGGGGGGATTCCGGCCGTCTGACTCGGCCGGGAATCGGCCAAATCGGCCTCGATTCGGCCAACTCGGTCCTCCGACCGAGTCACGGCCGAGTCGGCCGATTCCGGCGACGAACCCAATATGAAAATTGTGTCTTTTCACATTCCATACACACCTGCAAAATTATAGCCTCAGACCATTTCCAGAACTCTTTTAAAACCCCAATTACTCTACTTTTAATACATTTTTACTATATTTTATCACATTTTTTATTTTAAAATTTTCATCTACCCTAACTCTAGCCTAACCCTATAAATACCAACCCTACACACTACCCTCTCACCCCCAAACTCTGAGCCAACTCTCAAGAAATCCCTAGAAACTCTAGTGTGCAATCAAAGTGAACGAAAGGCGAAGCTCCGCGCATTTTTCGGCCATCTTCCGACGACAATCCTAGGAACTCCCGATGACGAAACGACGCACCGTCGACTCCTCTCGTCTCCCCTTCCTCTCCTCTGTTAACTAAACCCGTAAGTCCTACTTTCCGCCTTCTCTACTTTTCTAAAATACGGAATTACAAAACCCGACGGAATCAGAACAAATCCGATTTCCGATTCGGTTTCTGTATAAAACTTCACTTTTCTTTAATACAATCATGCTTAAACCAATTCATTTTGACTATTAATCACTAATAAACCATATTGATCAAGTTTCATATCATAAAGTAATTGCTATTTCATTTTACCGTATTTTTCATTTAAATACCACATAGTTTCAATCCTACATTTAACATCACAAAACTTGCTATACCTTTAAGTAGATCATGAGGTAATGACCTACCTCCTCACACACTCATATGCAACATAGCACGACACCCTCGGGAACATAGAATACGGGGAAAAACGATATCTTTACAAATAAATACCATAATTAATAAAACCGTTTTTCCTTAATGATTAGTATTTATACAAATCTTTGCAAAGCGCCGCTACAACCCATTTTGGGGAACCCGTTCGGGATGGTGCGGATTATCGCACATGCTCGGGCCTAGTAGCGCGAGATGCAGACCTCCGTAAGGAGCATTCGGTCTCGAAAGATTTAGAATACGACATCTTAAGAAAAACGAGATTTCTAGAATATAATATATATATTAAATTTATTTTCATATAAATATATGTATATATAACATTAAAATATCTATTTTGTAATAATATAAATATTCCAACTCTTTTCAAAAATCACAAGAATCATTTTACACTAAAATACCATGAAATCCATACAAGTCATTATTACAAATAAATACCTTTATTTATGAAATTAGGATATTTTCACTAGAAATATCATAATATAAAATCTACATTCATTACAACTCTAAAGACGGATAATAAATACTTGGGGTATATTTTGAAAAGTATATAAAAGTATTTTTACATAAAAACGCCTCAAGTTCTATAAATTACCCTAAGGACCCAAGTAAACATAGGTTTAAGCGGGACCAATCTCTTGAGCCTCAGGAAGCCGGAGAAGTGGGTGCTTGCCTATATAAGGTAGACAACTTAACAACGGTGTTATCAATATGGTAATCGTCTTTGAAAAAGACACAAATCCTGCCGTCCATCTGCAGCGGTTACCGATAATATCAAAACAATCAGGACTTCAATTTAGTTTTCTAATTGTCTGATTCAGAGTGAGTCTTATTATAATCCGACTTGAATATGATTCAAGTACAATCTACAATATACAATCTACAATTTACAATCTACAATTTACAATATTACAATTCAACATGTATTCATGAATCCATTATTCCATATATTCAATCTATCAACTTGACTGAACCGAACCATGGATATACATTCAATTTACATGATTCTACAGTTACATACATGATTCTACGGTTACATCTGTTTACTGATATCATGGTTTCGGTCAGTCATCCAATTATACAATCAATACAATTTACAATACAATACAATACAAACAAAACATCTCGGGGTTTAAGGGGTGGATTGGTACGGAAGGTGTTAGAAGTGGCACGAGACAATAAGACTTAATACACCTAATATGAATCCAATTGCCATTGTTCCGGGTTGTATAACGGAGCCTTGTACTTACATTTGCCTCTAGTCTCTGGCATATAGAGACTCCTCTCGTATACACTGGTATTCTTCTGTACCAAACTACAAACAACAGTGTTAACACAATATTATAACAATATAATACAACTTTAAAAGCTACCTTCTCCTTCTGTCTATTCTATTTCTCCCTTATCCTTGGGACTTACCGAGCGATTTGTTCGCTGACGACATTCTCTTTCTTTTTTCTTTGAATGTCGTCAGGTGATTCGGATCTCCCAGAGATCGAGCCGAGCGCTGAAGATTTGGACCAGTTTGCTGAAGACCCAGAGCTCTAGCTTCATTGCACACATTTCATTCCAGTACTTTTCCTTTTCTGTTATGCCATTGTTTAGGCTTTGTTTTCATCAGATGTATTTATTTTTTCCATGCATTGTACAGAAAGAATGTGAATAAATAAAGTTGCTGTTTTATTATATCTTGTCTCTTATGGATTTACTTTTATATTGCTTAGATACGCTTAGCGTATTTACTTCACAGTAAATACGTCGCGGCCTCGTCACGTCCTCCACCCGTATACCGGGAAGCGGGGCGTGACACTGAGTGAAGACATGCTTCAAGCTTTTATGATCTGTGAAAATTTCAATTCTCTTACCCAAAAGATAATGCCTCCATAACTTCAGTGCAAAGATCACGGCTGCTAGCTCAAGGTCATGTGTAGGGTAGTTTCGCTCATGCATCGTCACCTGCCATGACGAATATGAAACGACCCTGCCATTCTGATGTAAGACACACCCGAGTCCAATCCCTGATGCATTGCAATAAATCATAAAACCTCCCGATTGATCAGGGATAGTTGGAATATGGACAGAGATCAGTCTTGACTTCAACTCAGCAAAAGCATTCTCGCATGCCTCTGACCATCTAAAATCCACCTCCTTCTAGGTGAGCTTGTTTAACGGTTCTGCAATTTTAGAAAAACCTTCGATGAATCAGTGGTAATATCCGGCTAAACCCAAGAAACTCCGGATATCCTTAACTGTCTTTGAAACTGGCCATCTCTCGACTGCAACAACTTTGGCGGGGTCTACCGACACCCCTTCGCCGGACACTATATGTCCCAAGAAAACAACTCAGTCCATCTAAAACTCGCACTTACTATATTTGGAATATAACTGGTGTTGCTGCAGTGTCTCTAACACAATGCGCAAATGCCCTTCATGCTCCTCTCTGGTATTTGAATACACTAATATGTCGTTAATGAAGACTATGACAAACTGGTCTTGGTACTTGTGAAACATTATGTTCTTCAGATTCATGAAGATGGCAGGAGCGTTGGTTACCCCGAATGGCATTACTAGATACTTATAACGACCATATCATGTTCTGAAAGCTGTTTTTGGAATGTCATCCTTCTTGACTTTGGTGGTAACCTAACTGCAGGTTCAACTTCGAGAAAAACTTAGATCCACTCAATTGATCGAACATGTCATCAATGTGGGGAATAGGATACTTGTTCTTCACGGTAACTGCATTCAGTTCTCGATAGTCGACGCACATCCGCTGGGTCCCATCCTTCTTTTGAACCAATAAGACCAAAGCACCCCAGGACGAGGCACTCGGCCGAATCCATCCTTTCTACAATAGCTCTTCTACTTGTTTCTTGACCTCTTCTAATTGCGTAGGTCCCATACGATAAGGGGTCTTAGATATAGGTTGGGCACCGGGTAACAAATCAATAAATAATTATAATACTATGTCGGGTGGAAAACCTGTCATATCCTCCCGGAAAACATCGTCAAACTCACGCACTATATTAGGCCTCTCTTCCTCTTCTGCCGATAGGGCTGCAAGCATAAACTCCTTAGGCTAGCGCGATACAAAGACGGCTCGATGGTTCTATCACCGCTTGCAAATGAAAAGGTGGGATGACCGGGTATATCGAAGAATACCTTCCTTTGATGGCAATCGTGGGTGGAATAGAAAGTCTCTAACCAATCCATCCCGAGAACTACATCAAAACTTGGTATGTTGAGTACCTTGGAGTTTGCATAAAGTTCACGGCCGCAGACTATCACTGGACACTGTTCGTACCCCAGCGTTGCCTTTAGGACACTGTTCCCTGAACTGATATTCCACACTGACTCAAAGGGTTTTACCGGAAGGGCATGAGTGGTATCAAACCGTTAGAACATGAAACAATGTGATGCCTCAGTGTTAAAAAGTGCGAGTGCAGTCCAAGTGGCTACTAATATGGTACCTAGGTTACGTGGGATAGTTTAAATAAGGAAGAGAAAATCAAGTAAGAATTTAAGATGTCTGAATTTGAAAAGTGAAGAAAATAAGGGTCTTACCAGTAATAACCTCACCCATGGCCTCAGACTTCGCGGCTGTCATAATAAATGCCTGGCGCCTTTGCGCATTCCCTTGCTTCTGAGCAAACACCCACTGCTGAGGTGGCAGAGTTTTCCCCCATTGAAGTCGGGCAAGGAGAGCTAGCCTGGGGTTTTGAACGGGTAAAGCTGGTCGGGTATTAGGTGCGGGACCATTAAATTTATTTGGATAGGTGTCTATCGCATGTGTAGATAGCCCGCATGCCAAATAGAGATTGTTGGCTCTGCGGCAATCCTTCCTTTGATGTCCTTGTCTAAAGTAGAAGCTGCGCATATTCGGCTGAGAGGACATGGACGACACTGCTTGTCTCCTTGGTGGTGCGGTAAATTTCTGCCTCGAGGACGCCCTTCTTGAAATCTGATTAGCAGAACGTTTTAACCCTATCGACTGGGGCCTTCCCCGTTTCTTGATGACAGCTTCAAAACGACGGGTAGCCTTCAACGCGACCTCATGGGTCAGATACTCTCCTATTTCTAGTGCAGCATGAATCTCAGTGTCTAGACTTTGTTGAAACTGCCTAGCGCGAATCTCTGGTGTAGAGAACAGATGAGCAGCGAACCTGGCAGTTCAAGAATGGATCAAAAAATGTAACAAATCTGAAATCCCTGTACAAATGTAACTTATTCAATGTATAGAAAGAGTATTTCAGCCTGATTAGGAGTTATAAGTTACATTTGTTTAATAAAAGTAAGAAACCACTTGTAGCTCACTGGTAAAGCCTCTTCACTGCTGCGACATATTCTATATGTTCGAATCCTATCAGTCTCAATTATTTTTAAAAATTTTCTTTTTAACTTTTCAGTATCCCAAGAGTTGCATGTGCAATACACGGAGAATCAAAAAGTTTCAGAAAAATCAAACGGGATAAATGAGTTGTTAACACAGAAGATAACACATGCCCAAAGCCTCGAGCCATTTGGTGCAAATCCAACCACTGGTTTCTCCATTTGGCATGCCACCGACGGTCTTGATGGCTCCATATCGCTCCATTCTTTGCACGCGTGTCCCTTTGACTCCCCTATACTCCACTGCAGTGTTTGATTTCTCTGCATTCATCCAGAGGCTCTTCAATTCCCCATTAAACCTATTTTAAAGCTTTTTTTAAATTCAATTCTTTAACCCACGCACACTCATTTCTACACTATAAATATACCGCATCCCCTAGCTCTCCAAATTCTGAAAATCCCTACCAAAATTTCTCCAAAATTCTCCAAGTTCAAGAGGGGTTAATGTTAGTCAAGTGGAGTTAGCGATCAAGTTCATTTCGTTGAAGATGACGCCACGGAAACCCCCCCTCTCTTCCTTACTCTTATCAACGTTACGCAACCCGTAAGTCCCTATTCTTCCCTTTCATTTCGTCTCAAATCGCATTCTTAAAACATATCGACAAAAGAGGAGTTTGCTCCGATAACATTTTTCTTTTCAATATTTTAATCCGCTTTTTAAGTTACACCGATACCTAACATAACTTCAAAATTTTATTCTCTTTGTTTACCTTTTTAGGCAATTAAAATTCCATGTGATATGATCATATAACAAACTTTTTCACATAAATACCATGAACTTTAAATATAACCCTTTATTCGATAACTAGCATACATACCTCTAGAAAATTCACGGGGAATGACCTACCCCATTCACCAATATTTTGGTTTCATAGTACGATATTTTAGATATATGGTTAATTTAAAGAATACGAATTACAATAAAATACTATCGCTTTTACAAAATACGTTTTTAATCGATATGCTCACCGCCTTTTACAATTGCGCCTCTACAACCCTCTTTAGGGGACTCGCTTATGGATGGTGCGGATTATCGTACGTCTTTGAGATAGTAGAGTGAGATGCAGAGCTCCTCACGGAGAATTCGGTCTCGAAAGAAATAAGAATACGATTTTAAAAGAAATACGATTTTCTTAAACAAAATTAAAACTTTGGAAAATTATATAAAATTATGAAACCGTATTTTCAATAAAAACAAAGTGTGAAAAAATATATTTTTAAACGAAAGATTAAATTTTTAATAAAATACCACTAAGTTTACAAAAGAAGTAGTTTTCATTAAAACACCATAAACTTTTAAAAGCTAGATTTTATCACTAAAACACCACTAAAATTAAAATAAATTTTCATAAAAACTCTTAATATTATAAATCACCATCGATGTTTATTTTTAAACAATATTAAAATATTTCTCATAAAACCCTCTCGATAAATACATACAATGTAAACAAACAAGATAAAATCTTTAAGGACCTTAGAATAATATAGGTTTAAGAGGTATCATTTCTCTTAAGCTCCAGGGAGCCGGAGAAAGTGAGTGATTGCCTATTCAGTTTCGACAACACTACAAATTAACGGAGTTTATCAATGTCAATTGTCTTGGAAAAAGACACAAATCCTGCTGTCCATGTGCAGCAGTTGTCCGATTACTCCCGAACTTAAGAAATTTAAGAGCTAAATCCTTTCATAAGATACTGACTCCAACTTGAATCCAAACTCAAACCAGAATCCAAAATCAAACACAAACTTGAATACTTGATCATGAATCTGAACACTCGAATTCAAATATCAAACTTGAACTTGAATACTTGACTCGACTTTACCGAACCATGGATATAACTTGACATGAATACCTAAATACATGATTACATCTTGAAAATGAACCTGTACATTTTTATATTCATAGATTCGGTCAAGACTTGTAATCTTAAACTAAATACAATACGCGGGGATAAAAGGGTAGATTGGTACGGAACGTATCTCCTGACACAAGAGGTCACTTAAAAGACACCTACATGAATTCACGTGTCGTTGTTCTGTGGGTTATGACAGGGCCTTATACTATATGTTACCATAATCAATGGGGTAAGATGGACTCCTTTCGTATACATAAATACCTTTTTTTTTTATCAAACTACAAATAACCACGTTAGAATAACTTATATCGGTAAATAAACGTGCTTAGATACTCTCGTATATAATCTTGAATGTTCACTTTTACTTGGTTTCTCTTCACTTATATACCATCTTCTTTAACTTCTTTGGGTACTTATCGAGCGCTAGTTCGCTGACAACATTCCTCTTTGTTTCTTTCTTTGGAATGCTCGTTAGGAGGAACATATTCGGAGGAGATAGAGTCGAGCTCGGAGGACTTGGACCACTTTGCTTTTCAGTCTGGCTATTAGCTCCTGCTTATATTTACTTCCAGTATGCCATTGTTTAGTCATTTTCTTTATCATTGTATCTTTTTTATTACAAACAGTTGTATGTAAATTTGAATATAAATAAAGTTGTTGTTTCATCTTATTACTTTTATTATTCTTGTACATTGTTATATTGCTTAATTACGCTTACCGTATTCTCATGGTAAATATGTTGTGGGCTTGCCACGTCACCTTTTCCGTCTACTGGGAAGCAGGGGGTGACAAGTTTTATTGGCGGCCTATGCAGGTCCGTTCTGCATGAAGTCTTAAGCAATATATCACAGGAATTATAAGAATCAGCAACTATACATTCCTTGCATTTTCAAACTTCTTGAACCTATCCTAACATTTTCTCTTCTATCAAGGTAATAGATTCTCCGAACAACGCTAGCACCAACGTCAATAGAAACACACCACCACCTACCCTATCTCTTCCCCCTACCGTTGCGAAGCCAATCAATGAACATACGATACTTCTGGAAGCCACCAGAAGTCTGCTGGAGGGCTAGCAACAGCAGACTGCTATTCTCATGAACCGTCCCGAAGCCGAAGCACCTGGAGTAAAGTAATTTCGGACGTTGCATCCTAAGAACTTCTTAGGGGAAGAGAGTACTCTTGAGGCTGAAGAATAGGCCCAAAGTATCGAGGTCTTGGGTTCGTGTGGCCAAACTTCAGCTCACGGACAACGCAAGAGTCTGGTGGAAAGTTGAGGAAAGCCATCTTACACAACTAATAGAGTGGAAGACATCCTACGATCTGTTCGATACGAAGTTTTTCCCCACGACTTCCCGTTTTGAGATGGAACAATAGTTCATCCACCTACAACAAGGCTCTATGTAGGTAAAATCAGTGGATGAATATGATGCCGAATGCATCATGCTTAGCAGGTAAAGAATTCGTCTTAAATTCTGTCCCGTAAAACACATAGCTATCCTGACATCAACATCATATCAGGTTCATGGCACACCTGATCCTTACCGATGAGATTCGGGCTATACGATTCCAACAAGGCTTAGACCCGGAGATTCAAGCAGCATTAGCAACAGACGACTATCCAACTCATGAACTCGCTCTGAAGGCAGCGTGCCGTTATGAAGCTGTGGTCAAGAATAAGGGTAAGCCTCAAACAACTGAAATCAAACGCCCTGCTATCCAGATGACAGGAGGAGCCTCTTCCAGGCCAACTTTTGTACCCAAGAGGTCAGGAGGATCGTTTAACCAGTCCAGTCCAAATTTCTGTTTCTACTGCAAGAGAACTGGGCACTTGGCAATGAACTGCAGGAGTGAAAATGGCATGTGTTTGATTTGTGGCGCATCTACTCATGCTATACGAGCATGCCCATATCGAAGCAACACAGCACCAACTCTTAGATCCATAATGCCAGCTCCGTAGAGGCCAGCTATTCAGGTACCTACACCCCGTCTAACTTTTCCTGCACTGGCTCCACGTGACCACCTGCACAGCCTCAGCGTCAATTCCATCAGGTACATAGAAACGTGCCTCAAGGGCAGAGAAAATTGCCTTCGGCGAAGAAGAATGTATCGAGATGACAGGCTTTTACAATGACGGTCGAGGAGGCTGAAACCACAGGACAAGTCATCACCGGTACTATACTAGTATCCACCTTTCCTGCACTAGCGCTTTTCGACACTGGAGCTTCACATTGCTTCATGTCACAACGGTTCGTGAGAACGCATGCGATTCCCATCAAGATACTCATTTCGGGTTGGAATGTCAGTTCCGGGAATGGAGTCTTGAAGGAAACTTTGGGATACGGTCTGTGCACAGTTGTAGTTTGCGGCCGAGAATTCTACGCAAATTTCAAAATACCGGACATACCAAATTTCGATGTTGTGTTGGGAATGGATTGGCTAGGAGTATTTTATACTACAATTGACTGTCGTTAAAGGAGGGTGGTATTTAAGATACCAGATCACCCAGTCTTCTATTTCAAAAGTGGAGACAGAACCTTGGAACCAAGAAGCTACCGTGCCAAGCCGAAGAATGCAGAAGCGTTCTCTCTACCAGCTGAAGATGAAAAGCCTGAAATAGTTCGAGAGTTCGAGGATGTTTTCCCTTAAGACATATCAGGTTTGCCTCCCGATCGAGCTCTTGAATTCAGTATTGATTTACAACCTGGTGCACAACCCGTAATTAAATTTCAAAATCTCGATCAAGTGCATCCGGTGTGCACAAAATCACATCCAGTGCGCCAAGTGTGCGCGAAAATCTAATCAAGTGCGTTAGGTCCGCACAAAATATCTAGTGCAATAGAGTTCACGAAAGAAAATACCAGGTGCACTAGGTGCCCGAAAACTCATTAATGTCTCAAAAGCGCATAAAACGACATCGAGTGTATGAATCAAAATCCGTGGTATACAACATGTACGAGATCAAAATTGAGTTTACCGTGATGTATGAAATCATAAACGTGTGCAACTGCGAGCACAAACCCATATAAATGCACTGCAAGCACATGTGAACTATACCGAGTGCATAAGTTAAGTCAAGTGCATACAACATGCACGAAGTCAAAATCAACTGTATTGAAATACATAGAATCATAAATATGTGTAACAAATGCACAAAATCGATATCAAGTGCAATAGATATGCACAAATTATAAATCAAATGCAACAACTATGGACAGAGGAAAAATATCCAGTAGGTGCAGCTACGGTGCATGATTTGTCATCCTTTGCATGCGTTTTGAAAAGATAGATTTTGAAATCAAAGAATTAATTACCGCAATCAAGAACGGCGTCGCTTGGTAGCTAGCCGGTGAGTACGGGTCGGTCCACAGGAATTTTGTGTATTCTCAATTTGTTCTAACGAGTTAATTAGAGACATTTTTATGATTGTTTTTAATAACCTAATTATCTAATCTACGGCAGATAAATAAAATTAACTAGGGCAGAAAGGAAAATTAACTAGAATAAAGAAAATCTATACTAGGGCAGATAAGAAAATTAACTATGGCAAGAAAAGAAAGACTTACTTTATCTTTTATTTGATGCACTCTTCGAACATTTACAACGAATTAAAATTCTGAAATTGATTATTACGCACAAGAAAAGGCATACCTCAAAAAGAGGTTTAGGGTTTCTATTTATAGATCATAGAAACCCTAGGGTTACATTTGATACATATCCGCATTTACAAAATTACCCCTAAGAAGACTAGTCAACGCACCACCAACTGTTTAATTTTACACCGACACGGGCTCATTATGGCCGTGGAACCACGGCCAAAAGCCCTGTTTGGCCTAGGATCCGCGGCCATATGGTGGGGGTCGTTGGTTCATTTTTTCTGGTTTTGGTCTGGCTGCATTTGGGTACTTGCTTCTTCACTTGGTTTCTCAGATTGTCTTCTAGTTTTCTTCCAGATTTCCGCAGTGCATAATGTCGTGGACTTTTACCGTTTGCTTCATGTCGAAGTCTTGAACCTTGCGCTGCCTTTTTGCTTTATTAAATTGTCCATTGATCTTCGTTTATTCTTCAAACTGTAGGCGTGATCAAGATTCTTCCATTTGTTGGTCGTAGTCTCACTTTTGTAGCGTCTTTTCATCATTTTCACTATTTTGTTCCGAGAACCTGTAACCTGCAACTATGTAGCAGACATGGATAAAAAACACCTGTTTATTTGTAAAATGAATAAGAATGGGGAATATAATAATGCAAAATTATGATATGAACAAATACCCCCAAACTTATCTTTTGCTCGTCCTCGAGCAAATCTAGTTTTATTCTCGAAAAAGACCTAGCCTCACTTTCGCAGGGAAACGTGATTGCACTGAGCTCGTGCAACAAGCCGTTAAATCTCTAGGTGTCCCTAGTAGGAGGAGTGTTGTCTCCTGAGGGTTTTCAGCGGATACTACCCACAAAATCCTATCAATTCGGCCTATTGATTTTCATTTTCCAATTAGGTTTTCCAACAAGGAATTCTATTTTCTTCGACTCAGAAATTATCCATCCGTATTTTTCACGCTTCCTTATTATTTAACTTAAGATTATATATGTTCTTGTAAATTTACTTAGCTTTTAGCATCTTTTAAGTTTTCCTTCTAGGGTTCTATCTCAACTTAGGAATTTTTATCATCTCTATTAAAGATACAAGTCCTATTTTTCATTCCTATCTCTTATCTAAACCCCAATCACATATCCCTACGTGTGTGTATATATCACACCTACACTTGGAAATTCAAATCAAACTATTATACTCTTGTCCATCGTCCAAAGTACTTTTCAATTGGTGAATTTTAGATGAAATTGCTCACACATTCTTCATGCGACCGTTAATACTTCTTGAGATACCAACGACCGATTACAAAATGTGCTTGCACATTAAGGCGCAATTCATAGTCTTGTAATATCTAAGGCTTTTAGCAGTGACTCTCAAACCAGTTGGTCTAAGGCACTAGGTGATAAAGCACCCTCGCTAAATAATTTTTTTTCTATTTATGCAGCCTTAAGTAATTACAAAAACCAGTGTTCATTTTTTTTATCTCTTTATCCACACTTGTATTTTTATTTTTATTTTCCTTTATGCTAAGGACTTTAGACAAGAGTATTTCAAGGTCTCTTCTACTATTCCAAGTTTCAAGGTCCGTGCTTGTGCAATTTGTAGGGTATATATTTTCAGAATTTAGATTTAAGCTTAGGAATTATTTTTCAGACTTATACTTTAATAAAAATATCAATACTTTTCCCTTGTTTTAACTTAGCCCAAGAAGTGAACTCGAAATTTGCCTATTTCTAAATAAACTACAAAGACATATACTTTCTACCGTTAAAATTTTTAAGGAGATTATTTTTAGGGTTTGTAATTTACTAAGTCTAAGATCTAGTTGTTCCTAACTAGTTAACCTTTTTGTCAAACTCAAGTCAATTATGACCAAAATTGAATGTTTTTAATTTTTTATAATTTTTAAAAATTTTCAATTTTTATGGGTTTTAAAATAAGTATGCAAATGCAAAAATATACATATGAATGCAAAGGAAGAAAGCTTATCGAGCACACCCCCAAACTTAAACTTGACAGTGTCCTCACTGTCAGGCTACACCAAGAGGGTCAAAATTGTCGGCACTTTCCTGTTTATTTATTTATATTTTTTTTATTGTTAAAAGAAAAAAAAAATATATATACAAAAAGGTCCCCCAAACTTAAGTGAAACAGTGTTTCCACTGTTAAAACGTTAAAGTTTAGAGTTAGGGGGGAGAAAAACACAGTATTAAGCTATACAAGGCCTTACACAGGCCAAAGGTTAGTACCAACCATTCAAAAATCTTATCGTTATAATGGTGTGGTTGGTGAAAGAATGGAGTGTAGAGGAAAGAAATGAGAAGCACACGAGACCGTGTGGGAAGAAAGGTGGAATATGGTCTCGGTGGAGGAGAAGAATGGCGGAAAAGAGAAAGAAGTGTAGTACGAACTTGAGGGTGTAAATTGAGTGAATAAATTAGCACAAATTGTGATGACCGATGTGTTAAAAGAGATTGTGCTAATCTATCAACCCGTCAAGAAATGGGGTCAAATCCCTCAAGATTCGCAAGAAAACATGGGTACGTTGAACTTGGTAAACCATCCATTAAAAATGGAAGCGCGACGGATTGTTGCGCGGTCGAAACGATCTCGAACTCGAAGGATTCCATTAATGGTTCGAAATGACTGTAAGCAACCGAGTCTGATGGTTCAACTAACTCATCTGAAAATTCAAAGGACTCAAACTTGGGCTGTGAGTCTTCAAAATCGTCCGAAAAAGTGAAACACTCGTAATCGTTATCGGTTGTGAAAACTGTGTCAGATTCAAGGAGGAACGCACTATTGGCGTCAAAACTGCTGTGATCGAACAGAAATTTTTCAAGCTCACAGTCCTCCTGCGTGATTTCTTGCGTGGTCGGAACAATGGAAAGGATGAAGGGGGTGATTTAGGAAGTATAACAGTTAAAGGTTCAGGAGGATGAATTGGAAAATCCGACTTATTAAACAAAACTGGTTCATCCTCAATACTCTCCTCAATACCATCCTCATAATTCTCCTCAAAAGTTATCCCACCCATGCTATTATCATCAAAATCAAGACGCATATGATGTTCGGGAGAAACATTTAATGACTCGGGATAATGAATTGGAGAGAAAAATTCAGTCAAATCTGCGGGTTCATCATCCAAATTATTTCCTGCGTCAATATTCTTAATCAAGTGAAAATCAATTTTCTCGGACACCTCATCAAAAGCATGGATATTTATCAATTCAAGTTCTAGATTGGAGGTGTAAAGGTCGAAAGGATTGGTGATGGTTTCACTCGAAAGGGACCCTTCACAATCTGGCAAATCAAGCACTACAAAGTCACACAACTCATTAAACGTTTTATTTTCAACTGGTGAATCATTTGGGACACTTGATAGATATTCAAAACCGGAGTTGTGGGATTTAATTAGTGATGGGTAGGTTTGATTTGGAAGGGTGCGCA
Source organism: Agapanthus africanus (assembly GCA_030015575.1). Classification (NCBI taxonomy): domain Eukaryota; kingdom Viridiplantae; phylum Streptophyta; class Magnoliopsida; order Asparagales; family Amaryllidaceae; genus Agapanthus; species Agapanthus africanus. Next base: position 104,556,485 of record JASDDO010000019.1, read on the forward strand.
GCTCATTCTCTCCACTCAAATTCTCAATCTGTCCCACCGCCTCATCATACATTGAAATTTTTGGAGCTAATTGGAAACTAGCTACCGGGTCACTAGGTTGCATAAGGGCGGCAATGGACGCATCCAAATTCCTCATTTGTTGGTTTGTCGCTACAATATAAGCTTCCAACGACTTTTCCAGACTAGACATGGGTTGTGAAGGGGTTTCAGTAAAAGATTCAAAGTTGTTTGGATACGTGAAACTCCCAAATGGTTGTGTAGAAGCAATGTCTAGGGAAGGTGCTAAAGTCGGGTAGGACTGGTAGGAATTGAATGGTTGGACAGGAGTAGGATCAACATTTGGATAAAAAGGTGAATGGACTTGTTGATCCCAAGAACTGGAAGTGTTGAAAGGAGTGAAAGATCGGTTACGGGACTGTTCAATATGTTCAGCAATAGACATTGGTTTCGGAGTTACAACAGGACTCGAAAAAGAATTATCAACGTAAGAAGGTGGTGATGGTTGAAATGGTTGATACAAAGTGGATTGCAGAGTCGAACTGTTTCTCCTAGACGCTTCTATTCAAATTTTCAAAGAAATTTTGGGCATGGAGGGGTCGTCCGTAATTCGATCAAAACAATTCGCGTAGGAAGCAATGTTTGGATGAGGGTACCAAAGTTCGGCATGAGTTTTGGGAGGTGGGGTACCCATGATGTAAGAAGGAGAAGAAAAAGAATGTGGGTGCAAAGGATTTCTTAGCGACAAGTGGCAAGTTTTTGTAAAAAAAATTTTCCTTTTTGTGTTTTTTTTATGAGGAGCTTTTTGCAAAAAGATTTTTTAATAAAAGGCTTAGACACACGTTCAATCAATCACAAAATGCACAATCAAGCCTAGATCTAGGGTCACCTAGGTCAGCTAAACAGCTCCTAACTGTTCCAAAGGGCAAATTGTGAGGACCTCAAACCGCCTCTTCACCGCCAATTGTGGCTAGGTAAGCACAAGTAGAGAAATGAGGGATCCGCTCATGAATCACCGTGAGACGGGCCTTTTAAAGTTACCTTTCCCTACCTGTCTAGCCTAGGCACCACAAAGTCAGGTTAGGATCAACGGTCGATGCCTACAACTATTCCTTTGTCCTATTGAGCGCGAAGTCCTTAGGGCTTAGTCTAATCTTTTTTTAATTAACATGGTCAATGCAATATGCTTTATGTGATTTTTGGGGTCCTGGGAAGGGTAATGAAATCCCCACCCAATCTGGATTGGTGTTCAAGCCCCTTAAAGTCAATTTAAATATGCAAAGCAGTAAACACAATCAAACACTTGCAAACAATTTTTTTTTAGCGCGGCGCAAAAAATCCTGCATAAGATCAAGTTATTGGAGAAGGGGAGAAGTTTTTGCGCAAAGAACCCTGCAGAAAAATATTTCAGAGGAGATAATGGGGTTACAGAGAAGAAGATGAAGCTTACAGAGGGTTTTTGGGTTGCTGACGTCAGCAACCCGCGGCTGATCCACGGTGGAAAGGGCCCTTCGGCGGCGGAAACGCGGTTCGTTAATCGGTTCAAGCCTCCAAAAATCTTCTGCTGTCTGTTCTGATTATCCTCTACTTGTTCAGATCTGATGTTTGCTGTTTCACTCTCTGGATTTTTCCAGATCTGAATCTGTTCGTCGATACTGCACAATTCAAACAAAACACCCTTCAAAGAATAACAAGATAATAATTTTTTTTATGTTTTTATATTTTTCAGTTTTTATGACTTTTTCAATTTTTATATTAACCCGAAATTACAAAAAGAAAATAACAACGCCATCCCCGGCAACGGTGCCATTTTATTTGTCATTCTTTGCGTGCGTTTTGAAAAGATAGATTTTGAAATCAAAGAATTAATTACCGCAATCAAGAACGGCATCGCTTGGTAGCTAGCCGGTGAGTACGGGTCGGTCTACAGGGATTTTGTGTATTCTCAATCTGTTCCAACGAGTTAATTAGAGACATTTTTATGATTGTTTTTAATAACCTAATTATCTAATCTACGACAGATAAATAAAATTAACTAGGGCAGAAAGGAAAATTAACTAGGGCAGATAAAGAAAATTTATACTAGGGCAGATAAGAAAATTAACTAAGGCAAGAAAAGAAAGAATTACTTTATCTTTTATTTGATGCACTCTTCGAATATTTACTGTTGGAGATAGTGCCCTCAGAGTCAATTATTGGATCACAGGTACGTGATTGCAATGATTGAGGGAGGACATATCCCGGTAGGACAATCTTACTCAAGATAATAGTATGCTATCTGGTTTATCTTTATCATCGTGTATTGCTTTAGGTGACCTTACGAGTCGCTATTACATGTTGATAGAGCCCCTAGGATTCTTGCTTGACTACCAGCAGTATGAGGGCGATCATATACGTGAGAGCTGGAGTCTATAAGCACATCCTTAAAAGGTCCCTAGTCGTGGGAGTTTCGAGACAGGGCATCGATACTCCAGAGTAGACTAGTGTATACAGTCGAGACCCCGACGAGGGGCGGTGGCCGGTCTCACAAGCCACATGGAGGCAGTGAGCGGATCTGCTGGGGTTCGTCTCTCCCGGTATTGGGGGTGAGGTCGCGCTGTGTCTAGGAGAGCCAGTACATGAAAAGTCCTTGGCCAAGGCAGGAGATTTGCTGGTAGGTATTCCAGTAGTATCTCAGGGTGTTCTGGGCTACACTCCGACACGACTTGTACCGCTATTGGGGGTCTGACTTTGACGAACCCCCTAGGCCCGCCATGCGATGCTCATAGATGAACGGACTGGACTGTACGGATATTGTCACTGACAGGCTCAGTAGGGTGTCAGGATGAGTTCGCTCATCGACGTCCCTTTTGGTCAATAGCTGGTAGCCCGTCACGTATGGCTAATACCTCTGACGTGCTAGTGGTTAAATCCACAGCCATTGTATTGACGAGTATTTAGAGTCCACCACACACAGTTACTCAGGTTTTCGGGCGAAACGCTGTAGAGGCCGTATGGAGATATGGCAGGGTTCGATCAGATACGTGCGGTATTGCACGGATCGTGATCGGACGGATTTTACTAGCCGGCTTTGGCTTAAGCCGGATCCTAGTATTAGACAGTGTAGATTTTGTCCCTTTGCATTTGTGTTCAGTGGGAATACAAATGCGGGCATGTATATGCAGTCGCGGGGTTTTCCTGTAATTTATTACGGGATCAGTTTTCTGTAGTTGCCAGTTTGCATTCCGTTCCGGCCGGTTTTCCTTTATTCCTTCACGGCCGGAGTTTCTGATGGAGGGGGTTATTTGCAGTTTGCAAATAACTTATTTGTGGAGGGGTTTCTTGCATTTGTGGGAGCATGATTTGATTAGCATCTTTGCTTTTTCATGATAGCTTGCAATTAATTGAGATTAGAGTTGATTTGAATTGGATATGACCTTGTTATCATTTCTCATGGATGTGGTCACCCTCTACTTTTCCTACCATCACCTCCCTTCATGTTTTGTTGATTTCCTCCACCATTTTGATCATAAGAGGCCGGCCACTTCATGAGGAGAGGGGGAGTTCATTATTTTCATGAGGGAAAATGATTCATTCTCAATTTAGCTTTGCTTGCTTCAAAATTCCTATGCTCATTCCTCCATCACCGTGGCAACCTCATAACCCCAAAAGAGACATAGTATTCTACACTACATCTACAATAAATCTTGGATGCGTCGGCTAGCCAACTTCGCGCCCGAGTTGCCTCGGTCCAGAGGTGGGAGCCCGTAAAAGAACTCGGCTACGTGGTGCCCTTTCCGACAAGGAGGTGACGGACGGAGATTCCGCGGAAGATCGGAGTGGAGACGAAGACCGAAGGACACGGATCGCTTGGTATACTTCTCTACCCATCTTGTTGTTTGCTAGTAGCTAGGTTAATGGCCCGATCCGGGTTAAAAGTGCGCGGTGGTGCCGGTTTGCTAGTTTGCAAAGTTTTTTTTGTTTCCGCATTTCCGGCGTCGGATCGACGGCCGAGGCGCCGCCGTGCACTTACACTGGTATCAGAGCCACGCCATTAATTTAGCCTAGCTTGCTCTAGTATGTTTAGAACTCGATCGAACAAAAATCCCGAAAACCCGATTTCAAGTGTATCAGTTTCTGTCGAATTTTTTTTGGCTCCAAAAATTTTTCAGGTTGTTGCATAATACTGTGCAGGGAATTCTAAGCAATCTGTGAAAAATTGGTCAAGTGATCTCACCATATCACCGCGGAACCGCGGCCAAACCCATGCTTGGGCCGCGGTTCCGCGGTTCTTTTGACTGATCATTTGACCAAATTTTTGCAGATAGCTTCTGAGTTGAAAATGGGGGTTTTGGGATATTCTGATTGGGCCCAGATTTTCTGTAAGTGCTACAGTACTGCTTGGGGCCCACTTCGGTAAATTTGTTCGATCGGAAATTTTAAACACGCTAGTTCACAGTATTTACATTATATCTGCGACCGTGAGTGTCATTTGATCGGTAAATCCTGTCTAACTGCTATAGCCCGGTTAGACGGATTTGCGAACGTGACATTCACGTTGATGTTCTGTGTATTGCTGTGATGTTGCGGATTGGTCGTGGGGATAGCCTGGATGCAATGCTAGTACAGTTTTTGTTGTATTATGTACAATTGATATTGCGGGGCGAGCGTCCGACATGTGGACTGCCGTCACTGCCTGTTTGTATTATTCTTTTGGGGCACGACCGGGTCGAGGTCGATGTACCCGTTGTATGTATATTTTACTTTCTGTACTAGGATTACCCCGCGGAGGGGTGCACGGATAGCCGGGTTCTAGAAGGCAACAAGCCCGCATCTCATGGCATTGAGACGGAGGGGGCTTTACTCTAGAATTGGCAGGGCTATTCGCCGCACTCGTAGGGGGTACAGGTTGACCCAAGGAGGGGTGCCCAAGTTACCGGATTCCGTGAAGTGCTGGGTGGTCCATTCACGTTGCTGAAAGGGGCTGCCTCGCTTCAGGTTTTGGTGGGTAACTTGCCGCGCCCGTAGGGGTCTAGGATTTCATTGCACAGGCTATCCACACGTCCAGGGGAACGTCGGGTTTCAGTAGCGGCTCTATGAAACCCGGGGATCCCAGATATCTGTATTGTTCTGTAATGCTGTACATTTCTGTGATGTTGCATTTTATCACGCCTTAAGCGAAAATTATATATTATATATATACTAGTAGATGTTGTATATGTTTTGTATCCGCGCTAGTCCAGTCCCCGCTCTGTCGTTAGTTAAGTAACCTAATGGGTGATGACGGGACCCAGTGGCGAATGCGGATGGCATATACGTACATCATTATTTTCGTTCTTTATTGGTGTGATCAATTGATAGGACTGCGTTGATTCGGATCAATGCAAGATAAACAAACCTATTCTGATGTTGTTGGAACACTTTTTCAAAAAGCTGTTATTGCAAGGACGTTCACTTTTGTTTTGCACAGTGGTATTCAGTTGGAATATCCTGCTCCTCAGTCGACGAGGCAAGGGCCGAGATCCCTTCACCGGGAGTGACCCCTTGGACAAAAGTTTGCGTCAGGGCAATAACTTCACTATAGTCGTTTACTTTTGCTTTGCATCGTGGTATTCAGTTGGAATATCCTGCACCTCATTCTACGGGGAAAGAGCCGAGATCCCTTCACAGGGAGTGACCTCTTTAGCATAGGTTTTCGCCACTATATTTTTAAAAAAAGCTATTCGGTTCCTTCAACGATATCAAGTTCATTACGTTAAAGGTTTTCGCCAGAAACCATTCGTAGCCCTCCGTCGTTTCAGACGGGTAGCACGTAGTATTCATGCTATGTTTGTTGGCCTTCGTCAAGGCATAGTGTATGGTACCTGCTTGTTACCTTTCTGTTGCATAGATAGATGCATTGGTTTGGGACAGTCGTATAGCCTTGTTGGCCTTCGTCAAGGGCTTGTACGGGTGGGCTCAAATTAACCTGGACAATGACGGGTAGAACTTGACATGTGACTTATGATTTGTTGGCCTTCGTCAAGGTCATAAGAGCATAGGGCAAAAATCCACATCGGGAGTTTCAAAAGAAACTGAAACTTGCCAGATATGCGCATACCTTCTGGAGTGTGATAACGTGAGCGGATTCCGTCACGTTATCATGCGATGATAGTTGGATCCTGATTCCCACTGATGAGTTGGTTTACTCCTCGGGTGATCCCGGCTAATTCTTCTTTCAGGTTTGGGGAAGAATTTGACGTTACAGTGGGAGGTTTCCAGATTAGATAAAGTGATAACCATTCTGATCTAGGTTAGAGTGCACGCTGAGTGTTTCTTTTCTCTCTCTCTCTGGCAGCGACCATTGACCCGACCCTAGACTATGACTCAGTGACCAAGTTGACCGAACTTTCTTAACACTGGCTTTTGGATTGTCAGAGTTGCAAACCTCATTGCCACTCCTACTTTTACCCTTTTCTCCAGGACACCCCGTATTACTACGAACGTCTACTTCCATTGGACAAAACCATCGTATGGTTATATACGAACTCGAAGGAATTCGAGGATGGTTTCTGGTTCTGGAGAAAACGAATAGGACTATTCAGTTGTCTTTTCCTTTTACCTTCTCTCAGGTTGCGAGTACTCCTTGGTTTAGGAGATAGTACACCTATTACGCAAATTGGATAGTCTTCTTCCAAACCATAGGCAGGTGCCGACCGGTAGGGAATGAAGAAAACCAATTAACCTAACGGTGGTGTACAGAAGGTATTATGTAAAGACAAAGAAAAGGATTAGTAAGAGGGCAAAGTAAATTGCAACTGATATTCACGACCAAACCAAATATTTCTTCGCCAATCCTAAATCACCTTTGTATTTCTCTAGGACACTCCGTATCACTACGAAGATCCACGGTTTATTGGATACTCCATCGTATGGTTATATACGAACTCGAAAGGAACTTGTTCCAGTTCGGGGATGGATTCTAGTTCAGGAGAAATAGGAATAAGGTTTATTCGGTTGTCTTTTATCTTCACCTTCTCTCGCATTGCGAGTGTTCCTAGGACTAGGACAGTAAACCCATTACGCTTATTGGATAGTCTTCTTCCAAAGCATAGGCTGGTGCCGAACGGTAGGGAAAGAAGAAAACCATTTGGCCTAAAGGGGTGTACAGAAGGTAATGACTAAAGACATATAAAGGGATTTGGAGAGGTGGCAAAGAATTATACGGTTATAGTTGTGAATCTGGATAATGGAAGAGGCATTACTAGGAATACCCGGATACCCCTACGAAATATTTCAATGTTTCAGTTTCACTGTGTACTGTTAAAAGAAAACTGATTTCCCAATTAGACACTTACTCCAGGGTATGTATTTACCAGGTATGATTCTCACATCTATATGGTTTTACAGATGATGAGTGGGAGTAAGTTATTGGGAATTAGGTGAACATCCTCATTATATCGGAATTCGTTGTAATTGGTGATATTTGAGGAAGTCACCTGGGTTGTTTGCCGGATGGCAAATATTTGGTTTTGAATATCCGTCGTTGTGCACCAATTTCAAATTGATATATCTGTACGTCTACTTTTATAGAGTGAGATGTACCTTTTTGAAATTATATCTATGACATTTACCTAAATCAGTGGATGGTTAGGTAAGGAGCATTAAACGGCGGTGTAATTCATCTTAACCATAAGTACAGTTTTCAACCTACGACACACAGTGAATGAGTTGTTAGACTCAGCGGACTTATACAGAGTATTGTATGTTGTCCAGTATCCATTAGGACAGAGGGGTAGGTACTCGTACTATATTCGGTTTACTTATGACTTATCTAGTTTTAGACAGGTGTTTTGTAGAAACACAAGGTCTGAGTTTTGAGAAGTTATAGGTATAAGAGTAAAGTAGAGAACCAGGTATTGCAAGTATCGGGATTCTTCAAGGTGATCGAAGATGTAGATACTTGTGGATGGTATTCAATTGATAGTAATGATTAAGAGAACTTGCTTCTCTTTCAGATTACTTATAATTGGAAGTACTCCTAAATTGAGTAACGCTGATCGGCCTCCTTCCATTTAGTTGACATGCACTGGAGACAGCTGCATGATTTGAATCTGGTTCAATTAAATCAGTGCATCTGTTTCTATATTGGATATAGAACAGTTCATATCTTGACATTGTTAAGGTACGGGGAGTTGTCCAGCTTATGCTTAAAACCAGACACTGGACAACTCAAGGCACGTTTTGTTGGAGATAGTGCCCTCAGAGTCAATTATTGGATTGCAGGTATGTGATTGCAATGATTGCGGAGGACCTATACCGGTAGGACAGTCTTACTCGAGATGATAGTATGCTATCTGGTTTGCCTTTATCAGTCGTGTACATGTTCAGGTGACTGATTACATGTTACACTTTGATAGAGCCCTTAGGATCTTGCTTTACTACCAACAGTATAATGGCGATCATATACGTGAGAGTTGGGTGGTTTATACGCATATCCTTAATTGTTGTCCCTAGTCGTGGGAGTTTCGAGACAGGGCATCGATACTCCGGAGTAGAATAGTGTATACAGTCGAGACCCCGACGAGGGGCGGTGGCCGATCTCACAAGCCACTGGTGTCAGTTGGATCACCTAAGATGTATACAGGTGCTCATTGGGTTATGAGTACACCGGACAGGACTCGCCGGGAACCTGCTAGTTGGTATTATACATATCGTCAGATAGCAGTTCCCTGGTGACATGTGTACAGGTTAGTTCATCGACCTGAGGTCGTCATTTGTCTCGTGTGAGTTCCCACTGTGCTTTGATTTCTACCCTACCACGGCTCAAAGGAGTCGTGCAAACAGGTAGTTTTTGGGTACAGTCCCGAGCCACATGGAGGCACGTGAGCGGATCGGCAGGGGATTCGTCTCTCCCGGTATTGGGGGCGAGATCGTGCTGTGTCTAGGAGAGCCATTACACAAAGCCCACGGCCGTGGCAAGAGATTTACTGGTAGGTACTCCAGTAGTATCTCAGGGTGTTATTGGGCTATACTCTGACACGACTTATACTGCTATTGGGGGTCTGACGTTACTAGCCCCCTAGGCAGATATGCGATACTCATAGACGAACGGACAAGACTGTATATACATTGTCACTGTTAGGCTCAGTAGGGTTTCTGGATGAGTTTGCTCATCAGCCTCCCTTGAGGTCAGTCCATGGGCAGCCGTTACGCATAGCTAATGCCGCTGACGGTTTGTGGTTAAACCCACTGCCAGGGTACTGACGAGTCATTAGAGTTCCCCACAGACAGTTTCCCAAGTTCGGGCGAAACAGTTTTAGAGGCCGTATGGTTTTATGGCAGGGTTCGAAAAATGCACGTGCGTTTACGCACGTGTCATTTTTTCGGGCAGATGGTACTGGTCGGCTTTGGTTTAAGCCGGATCCGAGTATTATATTGAGTAGATATAATATCTTTGTCTCAGTTGCATTTGTATTCGGTTGTAATACAAATGCGGGTATATTTATACAGTTACGGGGTTATCCTGAAAGTCGTTTCAGGATCACTTTTGGAAGTTGCCAGTTTCCATTTTTCTATCAGCCGTCTTTTAACATTCGGTTAAAGACGGATTTATCTTTTCTTTGGAAGAGTGTGGATACTTCTAGAAGGTTCTAGAAGCGGTGAGGTGTTATTGTTTCATTGGTTGCTTTCTTTGTGTTCACACTGTGTGTTCACACTAGATATTTATTTGTGTTCACACTAGATATTTTCTCTTGTGGTCACTCTCCTCTCTCCTACACTCACCCCCCCATTCCTATAAGATGGCCGGCCCCCTCCTCTCTCTCTCTCACTTGATGGTAGAAAAAGATTATGATAGTTTTCGGTGTATGGAATTTCACAGCTCATTTCATTCCATCACCCGATTCCCACGGCAACTTCATTAACCGTTCGTCCATGGTTTTGGACGAAGCGAGACAAAGTATTCCACTCATTCTCTACATCAATCTTGGTCGTCTCTTTTAGCAAACTTGACGACCGAGTTGCCTCGAGTCAGAGGCGGGAGCACGTTTAAAGAATCGTCGACGTGGTGCCACCTGGACGAGCAGATCGGAGATCGAAGAGATCGGAGCAGCCGCAACGGAGCGTGGGATGATGGTTGAAGAACGAAGGACTCGGATCGTTCGGTATAACCTTTCTACACTCTTTACAGTTTGTTAGTTTAGCAATAATGGCAGATCCGGGTTAAAGTATACGATAGCGCCAGTTAAAAAGTTTTTGTTCCGCATTTGGCGTCTGTAGACGGCCGGGGCGCTACAGTAGACTTACAGTGGTATCAGAGCCTCACCATTTTGCTATACTAACTTGTGCTAACGCGTTTAAAATATCGATCGAACCAGATATCGAAAAACACAATTTTCAAGCTTCACAGTTTCTGTCGATTTTAAATGATGTCCTAAAATTATTCTACATATCACAGAATGTTGTTCAGGGTTTCAGAAGCACACCGACCAAATTTGAGCACGTGATTCCACCAAACTGCCGCGGAATCGCAGCCAAACCCATGGTTTGGCCGCGCATCCGCGGCCGTTCCTTTGAATCAGTGCACCAAATTTGCACAGTGTCTTCTCTGTTGGAATTTGGGGTTTTTGGTATATATCTTTTGGGCCCAGTTTTTGTTACTGTTCACCAGTTGTTCGTGGGGCCCACTTCGTGATATTTAGTCGATCGAAATTTAAACACGTTAGTTTACAGTGCTTACATTATATCTCCGACCGGGAATGTCATTTGATCGGTAAACCGCGTCTGATTGCTATAGTTCTTTTAGACGGGTTTGCGAACGTGACATTCGCGTTGATGTTCTGTGTTGTGCTGTGATGTTGCGGATTTGTCGTGGTGGATAGCAGCGTGCAATGGTAGTGCAGTTTGGATTTATTTGTACATTTGATATTGCAGGGCGAGCGTCCAACTTGTGGACTGCCGTCACTGCCTGTTGTATAATATTCTTTTGGGGCACGACCAGGTTGCGGTCGATGTACCTGTTGTACTATTTTTCATTACTATACTAGGTTTTGCCCCGCGACGGAGTGCACGGATAGCCGGGTTCTGGAGGGCAACGGGTCCGCATCTCATGGTTTTGAGAGGCAGAGGGGCCTCACTCTAGAATTGGCAGACTATTCGCCGCACTCGTAGGGGGTACAGGTTGACCCAAGGAGGGGTGCCCAAGATTACCGGATTCTGTGAAGTGCTGGGTGGTCCATTCACTTTGCTGTAGGGGGCTGCCTCGCTTCAGGTTTTGGCGGGTAACTTGCCGCACCCGTAGGGGTCTAGGTTTCATTGCACAGGCTATCCACACGATAGGGGAACGTCGGGTTTCAGCAGCGGCTCTGTGAAACTCGGGATCCCAGATTATCTGTATTGTTCTGTGATGCTTATTACTTTTCTGTAATATTGCATATTATCACGCTTGGAGCGATTATTGTATATTGGTTTATATACTATTAGATGGTGTATATATTTTACACCCGCGCTAGCTCAGTCCCCGCTCTTTCGTTAGTTAAATAACCTAACGGGTGATGACGGGACCCATTGACGAATGCGGATGGCATATACGTACATTTTATTTTCGTTCTTTTCTGGTGTGATCGATTGATGGGACCGCGTTGATTCTGATCAATGCAAAGTAAAGCAAACCTGTTTACAGTTGTTGGAACAAATTTAAAAGGTGTTATTACAAAGACGTTTCCTTTTGTTTTGCATAGCGGTATTCAGTGGAATATCCTGCACCTCATTCGACGGGGCAAGGGCCGATATCCCTTCACCGGGACTGACCCCTTGGGCAGAAGTTTGCGACAGGGTAATAACTTCACTATAGTCGATTACAAGTTGCTTTGCATAGCGGTATTCAGTGGAATATCCTGCACCTCATTCCACGAGGAAAGAGCCGAGATCCCTTCACCGGGAATGACCTCTTTAGCAAAAGGTTTTCGCCACTATATTTTAAAAAGCTATCAGGTTCCTTCAGCGATATCAAGTTCGTTACGTTAAAGGTTTTTTCGCCAAAAACCAGCCGTAGTCCTCCGTCACTTCTTTTGGGTATTCAGTAGTATTCAAGCTATGCATTTTAGCCAAAGTTAAGGCATAGTGTTTGGTAGCTGCTGGGTATTCATTTATTGCATAGATAGATGAGTTGGTTTGGGACAGTCGTTCTGCCGATTGGCCAAAGTCAGGGGAAAGTGCGGGTGGGTTCAAATTGACAAGATAGTGACGGGTAGAACTTGGCATGTGACTTATGACATTTTGACCAAAGCCAAGGTTATAAGAGCATGGGGCAAAAATCATATCGGGAGTTTCTAAAGAAACTGAAACTTGCCAAGTATGTGCATACCTTCTGGAGTATGAGTAACGTGGATGCATTCCATCACGTTATCATGCGATGAGAGTTGGATCCCGATTCCCACTGATGAGTTGGTTTACTCTTTGGGTGATCCCGATTGATTCTTCTTTCAGGTTTGGAGGAGAATTTGACAGGACAGTGGGAGGTTTCCGGATTAGATAAAGTGATAACCATTCTGATCTAGGTTAGAGTGCACGCAGAGTGTTTCTTTTCTCTCTCTCTTTGGCAGCGACCTTTGACCGACCCTAGACTATGACTCAGTGACCAAAGTTGACCGAACCTTCTTAAAATACTGGCTTTTGGATTGTCTATGTTGCATAAGTCATTGCCACTCCTTCTTTTACCCTTTGAATTTCTCAGAACACCCGTATTACTACGGATATCCACTTCCATTGGATAGATCCATCGTATGGTTATATACGAACTCGAAGGGACTTCTTCGAGGATGGATCCAGGTTCAGGAGAAATAGAATTGGTTTATTCAGTTGTCTTTTATTATCACCTTCTCTCAGGTTGCGAGGGCTCCTTGGTTTAGGAGAGTACACCTATTACGCTTATTGGATAGTCTTATTCCAAACCATAGGCAGGTGCCGAAAGGTAGGGAATGAAGAAAACCAATTAGCCTAAGTAGGGTGTACAGAAGGTAATATGTAAAGACAAAATAAAAGGATTAGAAAGAGGGCAAAGTAAATTGCGACTGCTATCATTCACGACCAAACCGCGTACTTCATCGCCACTCCTATTTCACCTTTAAAAGAATAAGGTATTATTCAGTTGACTTTTATCATCACCTTCTCTCAAGATATGAGTATTCCTTGGTTTAGGAGGGTACACCTATTATGCTTACTGGATAGTCTTCTTCCAAACCATAGGCTGGTGCCGAACGGTAGGGAAGGAAGAAAACCATTTAGCCTAACAATGGTGTACAGAAGGTAACGACTAAAGACAAATAAAGGGATTTGGAGAGAAGGCAAAGAAATATACGGTTATAGTCATGAATTGGATTATGGAAGAGGCATTGCTATGAATACCAGGTTACCCCTACGAAACATTTTCATGTTTCAGTGCATTGTTAAAAGAAAACTGTTTTCCCGATTAGATACTTACTCCAAGGGTATGTATTTACCAGGTTTCATTCTCATATCTGTATGGTCTTACAGATGATGAGAGGGAGTAAGTTATTGGGAATTAGGTGATCATCCTCATTATATCGGAATTCGTTGTAATTGGTGATATTTGAGGAAATCGCCAGGGTACAGTTTTCAACCTACGACGCATAGGTTTTGAGTTGTTTAACTCAGCGGACTTATACAGAGTATTGTATGTTGTCCAAGTGTCCATCAGGACAAAGGGGTAGGTCCTCGTACTATGTTCTGTTTACTTATAATTTCTCTAGTATTTAGACAAGTGTTTCGTAGAAATACAAGGTCTAAGTTTTGAGAAGTTGTGGGTATAAGAATAAAGTAGAGAACCAGGTATCACAAGTATCGGGATTCTTCAAAGAGATCGAAGATGTAGATTCTTGTGATTGGTATTCAGATGATAGTGATGATTTTGAGAAACGAGTTTCTCTTTCAGGTTACTCATAATTGGATGGATTCCTAAGTTGAGTAATGCTGATTAGCCTCTTTCCATTAAGTTGATATGCACTGGAGACAGCTGCATGATTGAATCTGGTTCCAATTAAATAAAGTGCCAAAGTTTCTATATTGGATATAGAATAGTTCGTACCTTAAAAGATGTTAAGGTACGGGGAGTTGTCCAGCTTATGCTTAAAACCAGACTCTGGATAACTCAGGGCACGTTTCTGTAATGGTTGTTTGTGGGTTGACCCTGGCTATGACAATGGTTGATATTCTACCATTTCGAAGATCAATAGTGATATTGTTCTTGACTCGCCACAGTTTTAGTAAAATGTAATTTTTCAGAAAACAGTAGTGGGAGTATGGTAGAACTGGAAGTGATTCCAGAACCGCAAACGATTACGGAAAATTTAATAGGACCTATATATTCAATCTGGTTTGACATTCTATTAGCCACTCCGCAGATACGGTGGGTAACCTCAGACACCCGAGAGGTACTTCGGTAGCCTCAAGGACGGTGACAGGGAGGTTCTTATCTACCCAGACTTGACACTACTATTGTTCCAGGCTATGAGACCCGGTAGGAGGGTTGTCGTAGTCAGTGGGAGCAGCAGAAGCATAGTGGGCAAGATTCTTATATCTATTTATAGACTTGAGCAGTTATAGCGGAGATAGATCATCTAATTTTGATGTGATAGTCATGGGTTTCACTTCATCAGAATATGGGATGGATCTGTTAAGAAGGTAGTAGGCTGTGATGTCATGGTATCTGGATGACATACACAGAGTAGGAAGTAAAATTCCTATACTACGATCGGTTGTACTGTGGTCGTCACACAGTTGTTTCTCCAGACAGGACATGGATATAATATTTGACATTCTGGTTTCTGGATCTATGGTTTTAGATCTAGATTTGGGTAGTTTCCCAATGTGGGTACTTTGACAGATATTCTAATGGTTTTTAGAATAGTTGACTCCCAGCATGGTGGTGTACCTGCAGGTAATGGAGTCACCCTCTCTAAAGGTGTCTTGAAGACTAAAGGAGAGAGGGATGTGCATGATTGGCAGATCACTTGCTTAGGCAATTGAGTCAATCATGAAATGTCAAGTACCACACCAAATGTTGTTTTTGCACTAGATGCAATAAGTTTGTATTAATCCAATCCTGGAGAAACATAAGGAAGCAGTTTTAGAACATAAGTACATGTTCTACGGATTTGATGACGGCAGCCTCCTTCGGGAGACGATTATCATTCCAGGCTTCAAAGGTGACATGGTTGACAGAGAGATTGTCAGAGTTATAGTTTTTCCCTCTGACGAGGGACAGTATTATGGACAGGTGGTCCAAGAGGATACTGAGGGTGGCTTGGTGCAGGATACTGATTAGGTTCAGTGATCGATACAGTCTAAGAAGTTTGGATTTGGAGTTCATTTATGAACTAGGTCCCATCAGACATCCAGACATATTCTAAGACAGGTATTACTCAATTCAGGAGATGGCTTTCTCCGCAAACTTGAGATTAAGAGAGATATAGAAAGAAACTTCTAGGCGGATCCACTTACTGAGGCTATTTCTCGAACACAATAGTTTTACAAACGGGCTTTGTGAAACTGATTAGTAGAGGAGTTGGATGTTCGGTTTCACACGGGCTGTGAGTAGTCGACATCGCAATAATTAGCCTTGAGTGCAAGTGGGAGATTGTTGGAGATAGTGCCCTCAGAGTCAATTATTGGATCGCAGGTATGTGATTGCAATGATTGCGGAGGACCTATACCGGTAGGACAGTCTTACTCGAGATGATAGTATGCTATCTGGTTTGCCTTTATCAGTCGTGTACATGTTCAGGTGACTGATTACATGTTACACTTTGATAGAGCCCTTAGGATCTTGCTTTACTACCAACAGTATGATGGCGATCATATATGTCAGAGTTGGGTGGTTTATACGCATATCCTTAATTGTTGTCCCTAGTCGTGGGAGTTTCGAGACAGGGCATCGATACTCCGGAGTAGACTAGTGTATACAGTCGAGACCCCGACGAGGGGCGGTGGCCGGTCTCACAAGCCACTGGTGTCAGTTGGATCACCTAAGATGTATACAGGTGCTCATTGGGTTATGAGTACACCGGACAGGACTCGCCGGGAACCTGCTAGTTGGTATTATACATATCGTCAGATAGCAGTTCCCTGGTGACATGTGTACAGGTTAGTTCATCGACCTGAGGTCGTCATTTGTCTCGTGTGAGTTCCCACTGTGCTTTGATTTCTACCCTACCACGGCTCAAAGGAGTCGTGCAAACATGTAGTTTTTGGGTACAGTCCCGAGCCAAATGGAGGCACATGAGCGGATCGGCAGGGGATTCGTCTCTCCCGGTATTGGGGGCGAGATCGTGCTGTGTCTAGGAGAGCCATTACACAAAGCCCACGGCCGTGGCAAGAGATTTACTGGTAGGTACTCCAGTAGTATCTCAGGGTGTTATTGGGCTACACTCCGACACGACTTATACTGCTATTGGGGGTCTGACGTTACTAGCCCCCTAGGCAGATATGCGATACTCATAGACGAACGGACCGGACTGTATATACATTGTCACTGTTAGGCTCAGTAGGGTTTCTGGATGAGTTCGCTCATCAGCCTCCCTTGAGGTCAGTCCATGGGCAGCCGTTACGCATAGCTAATGCCGCTGACGGTTTGTGGTTAAACCCACTGCCAGGGTACTGACGAGTCATTAGAGTTCCCCACAGTCAGTTTCCCAAGTTCGGGCGAAACAGTTTTAGAGGCCGTATGGTTTTATGGCAGGGTTCGGAAAATGCACGTGCGTTTACGCATGTGTCATTTTTTCGGGCAGATGGTACTGGTCGACTTTGGTTTAAGCCGGATCCGAGTATTATATTGAGTAGATATAATATGTTTGTCTCAGTTGCATTTGTATTCGGTTGTAATACAAATGCGGGTATATTTATACAGTTACGGGGTTATCCTGAAAGTCGTTTCAGGATCACTTTTGGAAGTTGCCAGTTTTCAGTTTTCTATCAGCCGTCTTTTAACATTCGGTTAAAGACGGATTTATCTTTTCTTTGGAAGAGTGTGGATACTTCTAGAAGGTTCTAGAAGCGGTGAGGTGTTATTGTTTCATTGGTTGCTTTCTTTGTGTTCACACTGTATGTTCACACTAGATATTTATTTGTGTTCACACTAGATATTTATTTGTGTTCACACTAGATATTTTCTCTTGTGGTCACTCTCCTCTCTCCTACACTCACCCCCCCCATTCCTATAAGATGGCCGGACCCCTCCTCTCTCTCTCTCACTTGATGGTAGAAAAAGATTATGATAGTTTTCGGTGTATGGAATTTCACAGCTCATTTCATTCCATCACCCGATTCCCACGGCAACTTCATTAACCGTTCGTCCATGGTTTTGGACGAAGCAAGACAAAGTATTCCACTCATTCTCTACATCAATCTTGGTCGTCTCTTTTAGCAAACTTGACGACCGAGTTGCCTCGAGTCAGAGGCGGGAGCCCGTTTAAAGAATCGTCGACGTGGTGCCACCTGGACGAGCAGATCGGAGATCGAAGTGATCGGAGCAGCCGCAACGGAGCGTGGGATGATGGTTGAAGAATACTGAGACAAGAAAGATATTCTTTCCAACTGTCGGATCGTTCGGTATAACCTTTCTACACTCTTTACAGTTTGTTAGTTTAGCAATAATGGCAGATCCGGGTTAAAGTATACGATAACGCCAGTTAAAAAGTTTTTGTTCCGCATTTGGCGTCTGTAGACGGCCGGGGCGCTACCGTAGACTTACAGTGGTATCAGAGCCTCACCATTTTGCTATACTAACTTGTGCTAACGCGTTTAAAATATCGATCGAACCGGATATCGAAAAACACAATTTTCAAGCTTCACAGTTTCTGTCGATTTTAAGTGATGTCCTAAAATTATTCTACATATCACAGAATGTTGTGCAGGGTTTCAGAAGCACACCGACCAAATTTGAGCACGTGATTCCACCAAACTGCCGCGGAATCGCGGCCAAACCCATGGTTTGACCGCGCATCCGCGGCCGTTCTATTGAATCAGTGCACCAAATTTGCACAGTGTCTTCTCTGTTGGAATTTGGGTTTTTGGTATATATCTTTTGGGCCCAGTTTTTGTTACTGTTCACCAGTTGTTCGTGGGGCCCACTTCGTGATATTTAGTCGATCGAAATTTAAACACGTTAGTTTACAGTGCTTACATTATATCTCCGACCGGGAATGTCATTTGATCGGTAAACCGCGTCTGATTGCTATAGTTCTTTTAGACGGGTTTGCGAACGTGACATTCGCGTTGATGTTCTGTGTTGTGCTGTGATGTTGCGGATTTGTCGTGGTGGATAGCAGCGTGCAATGGTAGTGCAGTTTGGATTTATTTGTACATTTGATATTGCAGGGCGAGCGTCCAACTTGTGGACTGCCGTCACTGCCTGTTGTATAATATTCTTTTGGGGCACGACCAGGTTGCGGTCGATGTACCTGTTGTACTATTTTTCATTACTATACTAGGTTTTGCCCCGTGACGGAGTGCACGGATAGCCGGGTTCTGGAGGGCAACGGGTCCGCATCTCATGGCTTTGAGAGGCAGAGGGGCCTCACTCTAGAATTGGCAGACTATTCGCCGCACTCATAGGGGGTACAGGTTGACCCAAGGAGGGGTGCCCAAGATTACCGGATTCTGTGAAGTGCTGGGTGGTCCATTCACTTTGCTGTAGGGGCTGCCTCGCTTCAGGTTTTGGCGGGTAACTTGCCGCACCCGTAGGGGTCTAGGTTTCATTGCACAGGCTATCCACACGACAGGGGAACGTCGGGTTTCAGCAGCGGCTCTGTGAAACTCGGGATCCTAGATTATCTGTATTGTTCTGTGATGCTTATTACTTTTCTGTAATATTGCATATTATCACGCTTGGAGCGATTATTGTATATTGGTTTATATACTATTAGATGGTGTATATGTTTTACACCCGCGCTAGTCCAGTCCCCGCTCTGTCGTTAGTTAAGTAACCTAACGGGTGATGACGGGACCCAGTGACGAATGCGGATGGCATATACATACATTTTATTTTCGTTCTTTTCTGGTGTGATCGATTGATGGGACCGCGTTGATTCTGATCAATGCAAAGTAAAGCAAACCTGTTTACAGTTGTTGGAACAAATTTAAAAGGTGTTATTACAAAGACGTTTCCTTTTGTTTTGCATAGCGGTATTCAGTGGAATATCCTGCACCTCATTCGACGGGGCAAGGGCCGATATCCCTTCACCGGGACTGACCCCTTGGGCAGAAGTTTGCGACAGGGTAATAACTTCACTATAGTCG
Source organism: Agapanthus africanus (assembly GCA_030015575.1). Lineage (NCBI taxonomy): Eukaryota > Viridiplantae > Streptophyta > Magnoliopsida > Asparagales > Amaryllidaceae > Agapanthus > Agapanthus africanus. The sequence continues at coordinate 104,575,757 of JASDDO010000019.1, forward strand.
ATTACAAGTTGCTTTGCATAGCGGTATTCAGTGGAATATCCTGCACCTCATTCCACGAGGAAAGAGCCGAGATCCCTTCACCGGGAATGACCTCTTTAGCAAAAGGTTTTCGCCACTATATTTTAAAAAGCTATCAGGTTCCTTCAGCGATATCAAGTTCGTTACGTTAAAGGTTTTTTCGCCAAAAACCAGCCGTAGCCCTCCGTCACTTCTTTTGGGTATTCAGTAGTATTCTGTTAGTTATATGTATGCCCTAGAGGCCATTACTATACATAGGATGTATATTGTAGTGGATGCTGGGACATATATAGGGAGGACTTTCTTGCTCGACATGATAGTATGCTATCTGGTTGCTCTTTACCTTAACGTGTACACTGATTGTTTCCCTGTTACATGTTGGTAAAGCCCTTAGGATCTGTACTTGATTACCTGGACTATGATGCGGATCATACTAGTGGGGACATGGTAGTCCATAAGTACATCCTTCAAAGTCCCTAGTCGAGGGTGTATCGAGACGGGACATCGATATACCAGAGTAGACTAGCGTATACCTTCTCGACCCATACAGATGGGCGATGGATGATCCCATATCCATTGGTGTTTGACATCGGAGATGATGTACGGGTGCTCAGTAGAGACTGGGTACACTGGACGGACTCGCCGAGAACTCCCAGATGGTATTATACCTCACGTCAGATGGCAGTTCTCTGGTGACACTGGTACAGAGTAGTCTGTTGACCCGAGATCGTCATAGAGTCTTGTGTGGTTCCCACTGTGCTTTGATTTCCATCTTACCACGTCCAAGAGGGCGTGCAAAACGGTGGTTTTTGGGTACAGTCCCGAGTCACATGGAGGCAATGAGCGATAGGAGGGGATTCGTCTCTCCCGGTATAGGGAGTTGATGTTGCGCTGTGTTCGATTGGCTATAACAGGAAATCCCTGGCCAGGGTTGCTGAGATTTACTGGTAAGTGTTACCAGTAGTTTCTCGAAGTGTTATAGACCTCATATCGACACGACTTATCGAGCTATTGGGGTCTGACGTTTACCACCCCTAGGCAAGATATGCGACATATCAGACGATCAGACCGGACTGTACGGTAGTGTTACTGGTCGGATTCACTGGAGTGTGAGCGGGCTTGCTTGTCGATCTTCAGATCGCTCAATACCCGGGTGGCCGTTACGTTTAGCAGACCGCTTGCGGCTTGTGGGTGACTGATATGATCATCACCTGCTGCCGGCGTATTGACGAGTCTTTAGAGTCCTACACAGAGGTTTCCTGGCTCAAGCGAAACGAAATAGGAGCGCATATGAGATATGTGCGGGACCGAGAATAATACGGTATGTGATACTGTATTCGATTCTCACGATGTGACATTGATCGGTTATATGCGATATAGCCGGGTTATCGGATCAAGTGTTGATTCGATAAGTTGTTACTAATGATACCTGTCGGTTTTGTGCGACATGACCGGATCATTGAATCAAGTGTTGATTTAATGATTTAATGCATAATTATATATTTGATATATTACTTTGCATTAACTAGTATCGGTTCACTTTAAATGGATTTTCTCACTCGGGTGTGCACATTGTATATTCGATATAGTTTTGTGCACTTGATTGTATCATGTTTGATGATGCATGTTTACTTGTGTTTTGTGTAAAGTTTAAACCATGGTTATGTAATGGTTAGGGTTTACATTTTCATATCTATTTATTTATTCATTCATTTATTTTGGAAAATGAAAAGCAAATGAGAAAATGGTGGCTTCTTTTGTTTTGTTCATGAAGCTTCATGAAGACTTTGACCAAGTGACCATTTTGTCTCATGCTTAACCCTAGCCATCCCACTAACCATGATTTATTCTCTACACTTGACCATGGTTCAATTATGATAAGTATTCTATTTTCTTTTCATTTTTATTAATTCTTATCATATCATTTCTTCTTCTTCTTCCTTGAACTCAAGAAGAAAAGCTTGAAGTCATCAATGGTGATTGATGATAAAGAGTGAGAAATCCAATTCTAAATTGAACCCACTTCCTATTTCTTCATCCTCTACCTCTTGCCAAGTAGTAGAGTGTGTTTCCTTCACAAGTTTTCAAGACTTGGTGAAGGTGGAGCTTGATTTAGCGATGCCTCGACGTAGATCATCTTCGGCATGGACATCGACGACCTAGCTCGCTTATTCTCCGATGAAGTCGACGCTAGAGCCCGGATTCTTTTTGGACAGCGGAGAGGACTTCGTTGCAGAGCTATGGAGGTGGAGCACCGGATCTACAAAGGTTGTATTTCCGTATTCCCTTAGTTAAGTGTTAACTAGTTATCTTTTCGCCTAGTTTTCTAGCAAACGATCCGTAGTCGGGTTTCTCGGCACCGTTAAAATTTTAATTTGGCATGTTCGATGCCTTGTGTGACCTCACTAGGGTGCCTAGGAACCCTACATATTCAAGCTATGCATTTTAGCCAAAGTTAAGGCATAGTGTTTGGTAGCTGCTGGGTATTCTTTTGTTGCATAGATAGATGAGTTGGTTTGGGACAGTCGTTCTGCCGATTGGCCAAAGTCAGGGGCAAGTGCGGGTGGGTTCAAATTGACAAGATAGTGACGGGTAGAACTTGGCATGTGACTTATGACATTTTGACCAAAGCCAAGGTTATAAGAGCATGGGACAAAAATCATATCGGGAGTTTCTAAAGAAACTGAAACTTGCCAAGTTTGCGCATACCTTCTGGAGTATGAGTAACGTGGATGCATTCCATCACGTTATCATGCGATGAGAGTTGGATCCCGATTCTCACTGATGAGTTGGTTTACTCTTTGGGTGATCCCGATTGATTCTTCTTTCAGGTTTGGAGGAGAATTTGACAGGACAGTGGGAGGTTTCCGGATTAGATAAAGTGATAACCATTCTGATCTAGGTTAGAGTGCACGCAGAGTGTTTCTTTTCTCTCTCTCTTTGGCAGCGACCTTTGAACGACCCTAGACTATGACTCAGTGACCAAAGTTGACCGAACCTTCTTAAAATACTGGTTTTTGGATTGTCTATGTTGCATAAGTCATTGCCACTTCTTCTTTTACCCTTTGAATTTCTCAGAACACCCGTATTACTACGGATATCCACTTCCATTGGATAGATCCATCGTATGGTTATATACGAACTCGAAGGGACTTCTTCGAGGATGGATCCAGGTTCAGGAGAAATAGAATTGGTTTATTCAGTTGTCTTTTATTATCACCTTCTCTCAGGTTGCGAGGGCTCCTTGGTTTAGGAGAGTACACCTATTACGCTTATTGGATAGTCTTATTCCAAACCATAGGCAGGTGCCGAAAGGTAGGGAATGAAGAAAACCAATTAGCCTAAGTAGGGTGTACAGAAGGTAATATGTAAAGACAAAATAAAGGGATTAGAAAGAGGGCAAAGTAAATTGCGACTGTTATCATTCACGACCAATCTGGTTTGACATTCCATTGGCCACTCCGCAGATAAAGTGGGTAACCTCAGGCGCTCGAGAGGTACTTCGGTATGCTCAAGGACGGTGGCAGGGAGGTTCTTGTTTACCCAGACTTGCCATTGCTGTTGTTCCAGACTGTGAGATCCGGCAGGAGGATGAGTATAGCGTCGTTCTAAACTAGCTTTAGAAGTGCACGTCTATATGACTCTGCCAGAGAGTTGTCGTGGTCAGTGGGAGCAGCGGAAGCATGGTGGACAAGTGGCTTATGTCTATTTATAGACTAAAGCAGATATAACGGAGATAGGTCATCTATTTCTGATGTGACAGTCATAGGTTTGATTTCATCAGAATAGGGGATGGATCTGTTAAGAAGGTAGTAGGGTGTGATGTCCTGGTATTTGATGACATACACAGAGTAGGAAGTGATATTCCTATACTACGATCGGTTATACTTTGGTCGTCACACAGTGGTTTCTCCACATAGAACTTGGATATTTTATCAGACATTCTGGTCACTAGATCTATGGTTTTAGATCTAGATTTGGGTGGTTTTCCAATCTGGGTACTTTGACCGTATTCTAAGAGTATTTAGAATGGACGACTCCTGGCATGGTAGTGTACCTACAGGTAATGGAGTCACCCTCTCTAAAGGTGTCTTACAGACTAAAGGGGAGAGGGATGTGCATGATTGGCAGATCACTTGCATAGGCAATTGAGTCAATCATGAGATGTTAAGTACCACACCAGATGTTGTTTTTGCAGTAGGTGCAATAAGTTGATATTGATCCAATCCTGAAGAAACGATCGGAAGCAGTTTTAGGACATAAGTTGATGTTCTAGGGATATGATAACAGTATTCTCCTTCGGGAGACAGTTATCATTCCAGGCTTCCAAGATGACCTGGATGGCAGAGTGGCTGTCAGAGTTATAGTTTTCCCTCTGACGAGGGGCAGTATTTTGGACAGTTGGTCCAGGTGGATACTGAGGGAAGGCATGGCGCAGGATACTGATTAAGTTCAGTTGACGATACAGTCTAAGAAGTTTGGATTTGGAGTTCACTTATGAGCTATGTCCCATCAGATATCCAGACACATTCTAAGACAGGTATTGCTCATTTCGGGAGATGGCTTTCTTCGCGAACATGAGATAGAGAGAGACATAGAAAGAAACACCAGAGCGGATCCACTCACTGAGGCTATTCCTCGAACGCAATAGTTTCGCAAACGAGCTTTGTGAGACTGACTAGTAGAGGAGTTGGGTGTTCGGTATCACACGGGCTGTGAGTATGCGACATCGCAATAATTAGCCTTGAGTGCAAGTGGGAGATTGTTGGAGATAGTGCCCTCAGAGTCAATTATTGGATCACAGGCACGTGATTGCAATGATTGAGGGAGGACATATCCCGGTAGGACAGTCTTACTCAAGATGATAGTATGCTATCTGGTTTATCTTTATCATCGTGTACTGCTTTAGGTGACCTTACGAGTCGCTATTACACGTTGATAGAGCCCCTAGGATTCTTGCTTGACTACCAGCAGTATGAGGGCGATCATATACGTGAGAGCTGGAGTCTATAAGCACATCCTTAAAAGGTCCCTAGTCATGGGAGTTTCGAGACAGGGCATCGATACTCTAGAGTAAACTAGTGTATACAGTCGAGACCCCGACGAGGGGCGGTGGCCGGTCTCACAAGCCACTGGTGTCAGTTGGTTCACCTAAGATGTATACAGGTGCTCATTGGGTTATGAGTACACCGGACAGGACTCGCCGGGAACCTGCTAGTTGGTATTATACCTGACGTCAGATAGCAGTTCCCTGGTGACATGTGTACAGGTTAGTTCATCGACCTGAGATCGTCATTTGTCTCGTGTGAGTTCCCACTGTGCTTTGATTACTACCCTACCACGCTCAAAGGAGACGTGCAAACAGGTTTTAGTTGGGTATAGTCCCGAGCCACATGGAGGCAGTGAGCGGATCTGCATGGGTTCGTCTCTCCCGGTATTGGGGGTGAGGTCGCGCTGTGTCTAGGAGAGCCAGTACATGAAAAGTCCTTGGCCAAGGCAGGAGATTTGCTGGTAGGTATTCCAGTAGTATCTCAGGGTGTTCTGGGCTACACTCCGACACGACTTGTACCGCTATTGGGGGTCTGACTTTTACCAACCCCCTAGGCCCGCCATGCGATGCTCATAGACGAACGAACCGGACTGTACGGATATTGTCACTGACAGGCTCAGTAGGGTGTCAGGATGAGTTCGCTCATCGACGTCCCTTTTGGTCAATAGCTGGTAGCCCGTCACGTATGGCTAATACCTCTAACGTGCTAGTGGTTAAATCCACAGCCATAGTATTGACGAGTCTTTAGAGTCTACCATACACAGTTACTCAGGTTTTCGGGCGAAACGCTGTAGAGGCCGTATGGAGATATGGCAGGGTTCGATCAGATACGTGCGGTATTGCACGGATCGTGATCGGACGGATTTTACTAGCCGGCTTTGGCTTAAGCCGGATCCTAGTATTAGACAGTGTAGATTTTGTCCCTTTGCATTTGTGTTCAGTGGGAATACAAATGCGGGCATGTATATGCAGTCGCGGGGTTTTCCTGTAATTTATTACGGGATCAGTTTTCTGTAGTTGCCAGTTTGCATTCCGTTCCGGCCGGTTTTCCTTTATTCCTTCACGGCCGGAGTTTTTGATGGAGGGGGTTATTTGCAGTTTGCAAATAACTTATTTGTGGAGGGGTTTCTTGCATTTGTGGGAGCATGATTTGATTAGCATCTTTGCTTTTTCATGATAGCTTGCAATTAATTGAGATTAGAGTTGATTTGAATTGGAAATGACCTTGTTATCATTTCTCATGGATGTGGTCACCCTCTACTTTTCCTACCATCACCTTCCTTCATGTTTTGTTGATTTCCTCCACCATTTTGATCATAAGGGGCCGGCCACTTCATGAGGAGAGGGGGAGTTCATTATTTTCATGAGGGAAAATGATTCATTCTCAATTTAGCTTTGCTTCCTTCAAAATTCCTATGCTCATTCCTCCATCACCATGGAAACCTCATAACCCCAAAAGAGACATAGTATTCTACACTACATCTACAGCAAATCTTGGACGCGTCGGCTAGCCAACTTCTGGACCGAGTTGCCTCGGTCCAGAGATGGGAGCCCGTAAAAGAACTCGGCTACGTGGTGCCCTTTCCGACGAGGAGGTGACGGACGGAGATTCCGCGGAAGATCGGAGTGGAGACGAAGACCGAAGGACACGGATCGCTTGGTATACTTCTCTACCCATCTTGTTGTTTGCTAGTAGCTAGGTTAATGGCCCGATCCGGGTTAAAAGTTCGCGGTGGTGCCGGTTTGCTAGTTTGCAAAGTTTTTTTCGTTTCCGCATTTCCGGCTTCGGATCGACGGCCGGGGCGCCGCCGTGCATTTACACTTACAACGAATTAAAATTCTGAAATTGATTATTAAAAAGAGGTATAAGAAGATGCATACCTCAAAAAGAGCTTTAGGGTTTCTATTTATAGATCATAGAAACCCTAGGGTTACTATTTATAGATCATAGAAACCCTAGGGTTACATTCGATACATATCTGCATTTACAAAATTACCCTAAAGAAGACTAGTCAACGCACCGCCAACTGTTTAATTTTGCACCGACACGGGCTCACTATGGCCGCGGAACCGCGGCCAAAAGCTCTGTTTAGCCGAGGATCTGCGGCCATATGGTGGGTTCGTTGGTTCATTTTTTCTGGTTTTGGTCTGGCTGCATTTGGGTACTTGTTTCTTCACTTGGTTTCTCAGATTGTATTCTAATTTTCTTCCAGATTTCCCCAGTGCATAATGTCGTGGACTTTTACCGTTTTCTTCGTGTCGAAGTCTTGAACCTTGCGCTGCCTTTTTGCTTTGTGAAATTGTCCATTGATCTTCGTTTATTCTTCAAACTGTAGGCGTGATCAAGATTCTTCCATTTGTTGGTCGTAGTCTCACTTTTGTAGCGTCTTTTCATCATTTTCACTATTTTGTTTCGAGAACCTGTAACCTGCAACTATGTAGCAGACATGGATCAAAAACACCTGTTTATTTGTAAAATGAATAAGAATGGGGAATACAATAATGCAAAATTATGATATGAACAGTGCACGAAAACATCCATCATGAAACTAAATCATCAAAACTCACAGTCCAAGCGATAAAAGAGTGATACTTAGATCACTAAAACGCAAATCACCAACAAATGATATCGAGGTACAACTCCTTCAATATCGAAAAGTGTCAGTGCACCCAAAGCTGGCCGAGCAAGAACGTCTACTTGTTTTCTGACTACGGTCTAGCATCCTCTGTCTCTGAGTCCTTGTCTTCTCTATAGATCACCAATCCCACAATCTCTCTGCTCGATGGTTCGGTTAGGAGTGATAACAGAAACAGTCCTGCTCTGGCGCTTCTCTGAACATCTCCTGGCCAATTAACACGGCCACTCATAATGTAGCACGTTGACGATGGCAGCATCTGGTCCTCTGAATACCGGCTATACAACCGATTCTAGATGCAAATCCTTATCGCTATGGTATCCTGGCAAAAACCTGCTACGGTCTCTTCCAAGCTCACCTCTGCCGAGCTGTACGGAAGTTAGCACTCTTTACTAAATCCTTTTCTGTTCCGGACAGCTGCGTCCTTATCACGACTTTCCTCTAGAATTTGGTTGTATCCAACGCCTCGGCGTACGTATCAATCCTCTGGCTTCAACGGAGAAGAACGACTCATTATGAGCTCACACGAAGCTCTTATCCACTTGTCTTCATTATCGTCCACTTCGAAATCACATCTTGCAGGCTACGTACTGCAATTCATTCTCAGCTACAGTTAATATGGAGTCTCTCACAAGGATTCAAAGCTACGGATTTGTTATCTTCAACCCTCTGTGGAAGGCAGGTGGACAATTATGTCCTCGGGAACTTGTCCGAATCATCGGAGGAATTCATTCATCCTTTTTTGATCAACTCACAACATGTCTAGATGAGGCCCTTCTAACTGAAGCTAGTCAACTTAATGATCTCGCATCGGAGCATCCAACGAACAAAATGTCCTCCCTTGATCGATTCACTATAGGTCTGAGCAAGATCCTTCAAACTGGAATTCTTCAACTTAACTGAACCTGCGTTGGGGCATCTAAATAAACGAATTGTCTTAATCACTCTATTCAAGATGGGCTAGCGATCTTCTGTCACATCCCTGCCTGTATGCTCCTGTGGCTTCAGCTTATAAACTCTGGAGGCGACATCCCGTTAATCTCAGCAACAGCTGGGTCATTTATCTGCACGGTAGACAACATTGCGATCTTCTAGAGTGAGCTGTATGTCGACAGTCTTCACAATCTGGTAGCCTCTATCAGTGGCCCGATCATCTAGTGCAGATCCCGAACACTCGTCTCAAACGAGATATCCTAACACAAACAATATATCAGTATGTTCCTATGTCACCGGAAGAATATCATGGCCAATCCTCGTCCGTGACGAGCTCGCTCTGACCGCATTTCTAGCCGCAGCTCTCTCTGCTCTCGTAGCCATGGCGACAGGAACCTCAAGAAAATATCGATGATGATAGATCATAGGAACGAATAGAATAACGGATCTTAAGAAATGTACATCCTAAGGTCACTTAAGCGGAGCAGCGTATTGTAAGTATGCCGCGGAACATACACACGGTATGTCACACTACTTAAGTTACTTACTCTATCAACCAAGGTCAATCTACGTGACGAAAATTCGGATCCAAAACTCCCTCAGTCAAGTCTAAGTTCCGTAAGGTCAAGCCTAGGTCCTGAAATATAAATATACCCTAGACTCCGCATAGTCAAACCTAGACCCGAACAAAGGTTAAACCTAACGCTCTGATACCAACTTTGTCATGACCCAGAATTGGCACATGACTGACACGAGAATCATGTGAAGTCTATAGGACCCCGCCGAAATTCAAGTAAGCCGAAACCCAGAAATCTAAACCTCTTTCGGAAAATAATGAAGGTGCGGTTTTGAAATATAGGCATAATGAATTTAATCCTACTCTTAAAAGTATAAGTAATATCATATGAAAATGCAATGATTTGCATACTATCTTTGAAAACATTTTCATCCTTGAAATTTAGGCAGCACCTCCCTTGTAAATTTTGATCCAAAACCATATACAAGCAATAATATAGGCATCCCCAAGTGGGAGCTAGCTATTCGCCAATTGGCGGAATCATAACCACACAATAAATATACGACACCCAAAGGCGAAGATCAATCACAGAAAGAAAATAAAGAAGACCAAGACATCATCAAGCTCATATAAAGAATAATACACACATATCGCTCTAAGTCTCAAGAATGTACAAGTCTGGTGTCTAGGTCTACCAAATATACATAGTCTGTTTGATGGAGCTTTTAACTAGATACAACTGAATAAATATGTACAAGGATGGTCACGATCCAAATATGTACCCCACCTACCAATGCAAAACACCCTGAAGAAACCTGTGTGCCAGTGAACCGCTACTGATCCGAGCGGTCGATCCTGAAAGAAAACTGTGGCACAACGGGGGTGAGTTTCCAACTCGTGAGTAGAAAATATCTGCAGGTAGAAATCGAATGTATAACGATCCCTAGGTCATACTGTAACATAAAGGTAAAACTATGGTATCTAGGGTGATCGTGTATACATATGTGTATGATAATGATATCGTGCTAGTATCAGTATATAGTGATAAGCCATCTGAATCATATGCATGTATGCATGTATATATCTAACGTTTGTCCATCAATGACATATCAAATCATCATGAAACCTGAGTGTCCAGTATCGACACTCGAAAATATCATAAAACCCGTATCCAGTATCGACACATAAATCCTCATATCTTGGGCACCGTCTCATCGGATCGGCCCTCATATTCAACTGATCTCACGACTCCGATCGGTATCCTCCGGATATTATCTGAGCACAAACTATCACCGGTCGGTAGTGCTCTCCTGCCGGGCTTAACGCCTTTCTATACGATCTTCTTGTCCCAGGGTACCGCACCGGGTCCACCATATACCCGCAAACGGTGGCCTCCTCACTCCTCGAATCGGGTAACTCATAGCTCGGAACCGAGAAAACTCATGGGGGACGCCACAAATCATATCATGAGAAACCGCGTTTTTAAAACAATTATAATAATTTTAAAAATATATCAGCGGTTCTCAAATCCAGAGATCTCATGAAAATAGAATCTCATATGCATGTAACTATAAAGGTCCAGTAAATGCAATGCGCAGAACAGTACTGTAAGTATTTCAAGTGTTTTTATGTAAGCATGTTGTGTAATAAGTACTGAACAGTGAATTATAATTCAACAGTTTAAGAACAATACGGCGATATCACAGTTCTAATGTGTAAGTGGCATAGTAATTACCGATGATGAGTGTGTGAACCGATAAATCTGTGTAGTGTAACATGCGCATCATCAGTAATGGTGCATGTGTCCTAACAGACGATGCCATATAAAGGTAAGTGTCGGGAAGTAGTACATATGTCACGAGGAAATAATACAGCATAAACATGAATGGTATAAAGTACGAAACTACACCTGAACCATACGGCTATAGTTTAAATAATACGAATCGTAGTTTTGAAAATGGGGGCTACGGTGTTTTTGAGAGAAAGACACCATTTGAAAATCCATAGTGTCCCTTGAGGTTATCGTTTAAAAGTGTATACGATTCGTCGGTTTTGGAAATATGTATGGTTTAGATGTAATCCATTATCCACCAAGGTGTTTAGAAAGCAATGATTCTCCGAATCAAGACAATCCATAAGTCAGCAATCTAGCCTCATAGTATCAAATGTGGTATAATCATCGTACATCATCCTCGAGTCAAGAGTGCGGATCAATCATTCAGTATATCATATCGCGTACGGTATAATCTATCGTACGGTGTCATCAAATCAGAATAAGGATCTATCGTCCTATACATAATATCGCGTACGGTACAATCCATCGTACATCATATTATATCATATTCTCGCATACATACATACATACATACATACATGCATACATACATACATACATATATATATCAATCTGATATCATATCTAGGCATATGTATATGTGTATATATAGTCTTGCATCCTCATATCAAACATATCAATTCATGTCATCTTGTTTCATCATATCCTCATTTCATCATGTCATCTCGTACTTATCCTCATGATCATATCCGTAAGTACATAAGCTTAGGTTTCTATACATATGTTCTACATCTCGGTCCTCCCATTACTATGGTTGCGGGAGTGCTATACGCTATCCACCCGACTTCCCTCGTAGATATATATCTACTCACCTGCTATCCTTTCTCTAGCCGAAGTCGATGATTGCCTTGCTCTCCTTCGTCGTCTCGGAAGTTCACGCAAAAGTACCTACAAATTAACACACATCGTAACGAGATCAAAACCAAATCCGAAAACCGAAACGACACGCGAAGTGCACATATGTTAGAACCTATGGCCCATGCATGCAAGAACAACTAAACATCCCTCGGCGTTGATGTACGAACGTCCAACGACTGAGTCAAAACTTAAATACAAATGCCAAGTTTTCAAAAGTCAGAAACCAAAATCGACAACTTAGAAAAACACTCCTAGATTTTGACTCAGGTAAAATTAAGAGATTTTGCATATAGGGTAGGTCTATATATCAGATAACAGTGCTATGAACCAAAAACCAAACCCATGCTAACAGGTCAGGCCGCAATTTGCGGCCAGGGAGAATATTTCTGCGGCCTAGTGAGGGAGTTGGGGTCTCGGGTTTCTAGGGTGGACTTTAGGTGGCCTGCACATCTCACTGTGTTTGCAACTTATTTTTCAGAGCTCTCGAGTCATAGCAGATTCTATATAATCATCACATTTCGTCAAAAACTCGATATCGAAAAATTCCAAGTTCGTGTTTTCGGACTTCTAACCTCAAGTTTGTCCAGAATTCATCACTAATGGTTTGTGATCACTAACTAAACCTCAATCACATCTCTACAACTCAAATCATCCACTAAAAATCATCCTACAATTTTCCAAGATCACTAATTTAGCATAATCGAACTCTAAACACAAGTAGAAGGTTAAGAAACTTGATAATAGGAAGGAAAGTGAAGATTTTACCTCTTGGAAGTAACTCAAGAAAGCTCTTTGGTAGCCCAAGGTGCTCAAAACCCTAACTTGAATTCACCATGGGGTGTAGGATGAGGTTATGAGCAATTTTTGTTAAGGGTTTGGGTGGTTTTGGTGAGATTTTGGGGATGTTTTTGTGGTGGTAGTGAGGTGGAGGAAGTGGAGAAGCTTGGAAGATGAAAGAGGTGAAGAAAATAGATGGAGGGTGAGGAATGGGGAAGGAGCTATGGTTGTAGGAACCCCTCTCTCTCTCTCCCTCCCTCCCTCCCTCCCTCTCTTTATAAATAACCATCACATCTTGTCTCCCATTTTCTTTTTCTTTTTCTTTTCTCTTTTCTTTTTAAAACCCAAACACAACAAACAAATGAAACCATGCATGAATGAAAACACAATGTGTCATGGTTAACAAAAATAGATTTGGCTCAATGCATGATTAGTAGTGCACTAATCAAGTTTAACATAAATTTATATTTAAATAATTTGTAAAATATCCAAATCCAATAAATGACTCTATAATCAATAATTCATATAAATTCCTATATATTTCCCAAAATATATATAGGTATATAATTATACCATTTAACGAAAACTCAAATTCATACTCGTATAGTTTTCGTAAAATTTATTATTTTATTATTTAAATTCCAAAAATAATATTTTATATTTCTGAAATGTTACAATCTTCCCCCCTTAAATAAATTCGTTCCCCGAATTTAAATTTAAACCCCCAAATATTAAAATATTTCAGTAAATTGGTCAAATCAACGGGGCTCCGAAATCATGAACACACAAATATACCACAGCGCATCATGTGCGCATGAAAATGAGTGCGAAATTCAAAAATCGAAACTCCGTCAAGCGTCACGTAATCATGGGAGTTATGATGAAAATGCAAATCTCGAAATCCACTGCTAAAGTCAGGTATATTATAATCAAGTTTATAATACGTATATAGTACGCATCCTTGTAAAACCATCTAAAAGCTGAATAAAACATATGCAAAATTCTTTCCAAATCGTCGTGCGATGCGTAACTCACGGTACTGTTAGGAATATGTATGCTCTAAAGGCCATTATTATATGATATAGAGGATGCTTGGACATATATATAGAGGACTTTCTTGCTCGACATGATAGTATATGTTAGTTATATGTATACCCTAAAGGTCATTACTGTACGTGTGATGTATATTGTAGTGGATGCTTCGACATATATAGGGAGGACTTTCTTGCTCGACATGATAGTATGCTATCTGGTTGCACTTTATCTTAACATGTATACTTATTGTCTCTCTATTACATGTTGATAAAGTCCTTATGATGAGTACTTGACTACCAGGATTATGATGCGGATCATACTAGTAGGGCAGAGGTAGTCGGTAAGTACATTCTTCAAATGTTCCTAGTCATGGGAGTATTGAGATAGGGCATCGATACTCCAGAGTAGACTAGCGTATACGCTTCTTGACTCATATGATGGGCGATGGATGATCCCATATCCATTGGTGTTTGAAATCAGAGAAGGTATATGGGTGCTCAGTGGAGACTGGATACACTGAACCGACTCACCGAGAACTTCTAGATGGTATTATACCAATCGTCAGATAGCAGTTCTCTGGTGACACTGGTACAGGTTAGCCTGTCGACCCGAGATCGCCATAGAGTCTTGTATGATTCCCATTGTGCTTTGATTTCCACCATACCATGGTCAAGAGATCATGCAAAAAGATGGTTTTTGGGTATAGTCCCGAGTCGGATGGAGGCAATGAGCGATAGGAGGGGATTCGTCTCTCCCGGTATAGGGAGTTGATGTTGCACTATGCTCGATTGGCCATAACAGGAAATCCCTGGTCAGGGTTGCTGAGATCTACTGGTAAGTGTTATCAGTAGTTTCTCGAACCGTTATGGACCTTGCATTGGCATGACTTATCAGGCTATTGTGGTCTGACGTTATACCACCCCCAGGCTGTGATATACGACATATCTGACGAAGAGACCGGACTGTACGGTAAGTGTTACTGATTGGATTCGTAGGAGTATGAGCAGGCTTGCTTGTTGATCTTCTGATCGCTCAATACCCGGGTGACCGATACGTTTAGAAGACCGCATGCGACTTGTGGGTGTTTGATATGATTATCGCCTACTGCCGGCGTATTGACAAGTCTTTAGAGTCCTACAGAGAGGTTTCTTCTTTCATGTGAAACGAAGTAGGAGCACATATGTGATATGTGCGGGACTGAGATTAATGCCGGTATGTGATACCGCATTCTATTCTCGCGATATGTGATATCGGTCGGTTGTATATGATATAGGTGGGTTATTGGATCAAGTGTTGATTCGATAAGTTGATTCATATGATATTAGTCGGTTGTATGTGATATAGTCGGATTATTAAATCAAGAGTTGATTTGATAATTTAATATATAATTATATATTTGATATATTAATTTACATTAACTAATATTTGCTCACTAAGTATTCTTTTTCTCATTTATGTGCATATAGTATATATGTGATATATATTAATGTACATTTTATTTGTGTCATTCTTGATGCCACATGCTTTATGGGTGTATGAGACTTACAACATACTTGATATAATGTAGGGTTTATATTTATCTAAGTAATTCAAAAATTGGATGGAAATTGTCGTGGCTACAAGCTTATAGAAGCTTGTGGAAACATTGACCAAGTCCACCATTTTTGTTTCACTTGTAGATATTTGTTAACCTAACCATTATACCTTAGCCATGGTTCATTCTCTACATGAGTTAGTGTATGACACTAACTCATCCATGGTTGCTATTCTCACCTCATGAGTTTCATTTTCTCTTGATCACTTCATCTTCTTCTTCATTGAGAAAAAGCTTGCTAGCTTTTTTCTAAGTGAGAAAATATTATGAGAAAATTAAATCTAAAGTGAGCCCATTTCCTACTTCATCATTCTCTACTATATTAGCCATTTAGTTTACGGTGATTGCTTCACTAATCTACCATTAGTGAAGAGATAGCATGAGCTTGAGTCTTCTCGACGTAGACCATTTTCGGCCCCGAAGACTTCGAGCAAGCTTATTCATTTCTTCATGTGAACCCTTACTGGAGTTCGGGTGTTCACTACTTAGAGCGAAGGGACTACTACACGGAGCTTTAAAAGTGAGGGACTGGTCTACAAAGGTTGTTTTCCCTACTCACTTTGTATGCAAAGTTGTTTGCATGATGTTTTTTTTAATTCTCTAGTTAAAATTCTAGGGTTAGGGTTATTTAGAATGGTAAATTTTTGAAAACGGCATGGACGATGCCTCCCGAAACCTTGCTGCCGCGCTAAGTAACCCTGCAGTGGTATCATAGCCAAGCTAGAGATTTAAACGATGTTTGTTAGATTGCGAAATCGAAACAACTCCGAAACACCCGATACACAATCCTAGTTTCTGTCGAATTTTAAATGGCCTCTAAAATATTTTTTAGCAACTGCAGAATGTTGTATGAGATATAACATAAACACCATAAAAATTTGAAGCAATTTGGTCATGATATGGCTGGCCACATAGGCACAAAAACCGGCCTGCTCGGTTCTATTAAGGAGTTCTGGGTTCAAATTTTTAGGGTGTTCCAGTCTCTGGGTTTTGGTGTTTCAGGTGTTGCTTGTTTTTGCTAAATTTGCATGTGATGTAAACTTTTTGCAAAGGTAGTTCAGAGTGTTTTGTAGTTGTAATTCCAACATGTATTCGGGTTATTTAGACGACGTTAAAAAGTTCGAACGGATATCAATAACTCATATTTTCTCTCGCTGGAAATTTTCCAAGAGTTGGATTTTTTCCAGGTTTAAAATCTTCAGAAATCATGCAAGCGATTCTGTGGACCCTCTAGAAGAACGATACCCAAACTCGACTTTTTGGATCGCAGAACCGCGGTCATACCCTAGGGTTTGCGGCAGTTCCGTGGCGACATGAGTGAGGCATGGGTCAGCCCTTCTACGGATGGTTCATAAGAGCTGTGGTATGTTCTGGGTACTTTTTGAACTCCGCTCAAGTGTTGAACTTTTTGGGAAAGTTTGGGTGTTTGTTTATTCGATCGAAAAGTTTAATATCGTCTAGTTATCTGTGATTGTGATACAATATTTGGAATCCACAAAATTAGTTATGTGATAACTGGTTTGAATTTTATAAATCTAGCAGTTTAGTCTCATTTGATCGGTTGCCACAGAATTTTGATGTGGATCAAAAATCCGTCCCAATTATGTAGTGTACGCGGATACTCGCCGGGTAACCTTACTAGATAGCCACGCCCCATAGCCCCGACCAAGTGACTGTAGGAGAACCTCATCGCCAAAAGCATCCGTTCGGGTGCTAGCGGCCGTGGTGTTCCACCTCAGTGCACTTCGTCGACGGCATCGGGGGTGCGGCTGTCTACTAAAGTTTCCGACGAGCATTCGATCAGGTTATCGGGAATCTTGTTGAATTACCCGACAAGTTATTGGAAAGTGTTTTCAATATCGAGACTAAAATGTGGGGTTTATAATTGTTAGGCATGTGATGTCTAAGGAATTCATTTGGTTAGGCATGAAATCCAAAGTATGTGATATATTGGGTTTATAATGTCTAAGGTGGTTGCGGATTCCAATTGTTGTAGTTTTTCACTTTGTTTTCTGCGATCGTAAGTGTAATATGCAGTGTATCGCCGGTTTCGTTTCTATATATCAACGACAATTGGGATACGCATATTTACTTACATTGATGATATTTGATATGTTATATTGGATCGTCGTGTTTTGAATAGCCAGGTTTTTTTATGTGAGATAAGAGTTTTTCATTTTCATTCATGTAAAAGCTTGTATGTAATATTCTTTTGTTGGGGCACTTCCGGGTTGAGGATGATGTCACCATTTATGTATATTATTTACTTTTCCGCATTAGGATAGACCCAAGGAGGAGAGCACAAGTAACTGGGTTCTAAGGTCCAGTGGGAGACATCTCGAGAAGTCGAGACCGGGTCTCCTAACTCTAGAATTGGTAGGGTTGCTTGCCGCTCTCGTAGGGGTCTAAGGATATGGGTTTGGCTATTCATCGCGACCGTGGAATCCGTGTTTGTTACTGTCTTAATTTAAAACACGGAATTCCTAGTATATCCAATATTTCATATGTGTTCTTCTGCTGCTGATATTCTGTGATGTGATCACTTGATATTCTGAGACGAATGCCTATATTATATATATGATATATAATAACTATTGATGCTTTTGTTTCTTATGTGATGCTTAGGAAGCATATATGATGGGACTTCATTAATGGGATTAATGAAATAAAAGAAACCTAAAGATATTGTAGAAACTTGTTTTAAAAACTGGTAACTCCAGTTCTTGCTTTGCATAGCGGTATTCCTTATAGAATATCCAGCACTTTATTCGATAAAGAAAGAGCCGAGATCCCTTCACCAGAAGTGACCTCTTTAGCGAAACATGCAGATGCTACAACCCACTCGGTTTGTCTTTTGATTTTTCTATTTTAGTTCTTGCTTTGCATAGTGGTATTTGTGAAATATCCTGCACCTCATTCGATAAGGAAAGAGCCGAGATCCCTTCACCGGGAGTGACCTCTTTAGCTAAACTAGTAAAAGCCTCAAAAACACTCCTTTTAAAATTCACTCGATTCTACAACGAGATCAAGTTCATTAAGCAAAGGGTTTTCTTAAAAACCTGTCGTAGCCCTCCGTCATTTCAGATAAGTACTACTTAGTATTTGTGCTACGTTTGTTGGCCTGCGTCAAGGCGTAGTGTGCGGTAGCTAACTAGTGCTTATCTGTTGCATACGATGCGATTGGATTAGGATAGTCGTGCGACTTTGTTGGCCTGCGTCAAGGGTCGTGCGGGTGGGTTTAATTCAATCATGAAATGTACGGGTTGAACTTGACTAGCGGAATATGGTTTGTTGGCTTGCGTCAAGGTCATAGGACGCTAGGGGCAGAATATTATCGGGAATTTCAAGTGTTGAAATTTGCAATGAGATTTTATACTTTCTATGAGATAGTTGGATCCCGATACCCACTGCGAGTAAGAGTTACTCCTGGGAGAGTTTTACACATTACAATTAGCCGATCAAGTAGGTGTCTAGAAAGGTGTTAACGGGGTTACGCCCCTGGGAAAATGAGGTTTATTTTAATTAGGTCCGTGCGCAAGCACGAGGAACCTCCCTCAAAGTACCGACACTGGCCTGGCCGAAAGATTGGCGAACTTGTAGGGTGTAATTAATCCCGGCTAGTCTTACCTTTTAGGGTTTGAAGGAAGATTTAATAAAAACAGTGAGAGCCATCCTGATTAGATAAAATAATAACCAATCTAATCATACAAGAGCGCATGCAGAGTGTTTTCTTCTCTCTCTCTCTCTTCAGATTGCGACCATGCCACGCCTTAATCAAGATAATAATATGGATGCATTGACCGAACTTGCTTATTATACTGAGTTGGGGAACGTTGGTTCCGCTCTATCTTATAACTGTTATAAGTCTGAGCAGGAAATAGGGGAATATCCGGATTTCCACGCGACCCATTCGAGAAATAAACATGTTGATGCATCTTCTTTGGGTGTGTTCATTACCGAGAACCTTTTCTCAGTATCCTCTATGTCCTAGGTATGAGATACCGGATTAGGATCCCACATATGTAATCTGTTACATGGGCTACAGAGAGGTAGAGAACTGGGATAGGGTGATATGTCTCTAAGTGTTAGAGAATGGTGCAATTGTTTCAGCCAAGTCAGTTGGCAAATATCACCTTGTATTAATACATTGATTCTGAACGAATGTTATTACATACCGAACCTGATATACAACATTACATCGGTTTCTTTAATGAGTTAAAGAAGGATATAATTATGTATTGGAGGATAATGTTGTGAACATTTTTCTGAATCGAGATTTGATTGGATCAGGCACGTTATGTAATGGTATATACATTCTAAATCAAACCACGGTTCAAAGTATACCGAACACACACAAGAGGAGTAGTTCAGAAATGAACGAATCCTTCTTGTGGCATTATAGACTAAGTCATATCTATGCGACACGACCAGCTAAGTTACATAAGGATGAATATGAGAATCTGTTCGAATTTTCATCTTATGATATTTTTCAGTCTTGTCTCAAAGGTAAAATGGCCAATACTCCATTTACTGGAAATAGAGAAAGAGTTAGTGAACTCTTGGGACGGATACATGATGATGTATACGGTCATATGTCTACAAATGCCAGGGTTGGTTCTTCATACTTCATTATATTCACTGATCATCTCTCAAGATTCAGACATATGCTCCTGCTGAAACACGAGTCTGAAACTTTTGAGAAATTCAAGGAATATAAGCTTGAAGTTAAGAACCAGACGGGTAGAAGTATTAAGTCCTTCGATGTGATCGAGGAGGAGAATACTTGCTCAAGGAGTTCCTGGAATTTCTAAAAAGAGAATGTGATTCTCCCTCAGCTTACTCCTTCGAGTACACCACAACATAACGGTGTATCGGGGCGGAGGTATCACACCCTATGAGATATGGTGCGCTCTATGATGAGTACTGCTGAGTTTCCTGTTTTCTTTTAGTGTTATGCACTTGAGAAGCTGCATACCTATTGAATGGGGTTCCATCCAAATCAGTGCCTACCACTCCATATGAGATATGGTATGGGAAGAGACCATATCTTAAACGAGTGAAGATACGGGGTTGTCCGGCCTATGTTGAAAAGCAGAATCCGGACAAGCTCGAGCCAAGGTCAGTTCTGTATAAGTTTGTCAGGATATCCCAAACATTTATGAGGGAATATCTTCTACCACACTGAGGAGCAAAAGGTGTTTTGTTTCTCAGCATGCTACCCTTTTAAAAAAGGAATTTCTTATGAAAAAATTAGTGGTCATGAGGTAGAACTGGAAGGAGTTCCAGCTAGACAAACTAACAGCTGATGATTTGGTGAAACCAAAGGATTCAATAGTCTCCAACGAACCTCAACCTCTCCGTGAATCTGGTAGGGTTCCTCATCCACTTGAGAGATACTACGGTCTTCTCGGTGACAGTGGGAGCGAGGGTTGCATCATGGTAGATGATGGCCCAACTAAGTTCAGACAGACCATCACAAGTGGTGACTCTGTGTAAAGGCTGGATGCTATGCGATCAAAGATGGAATCCATGTACACCAACAAAGTATGACTTTGAATGATCCACCTGAAGGGGTAAAACCCATTGGGAGCAAATGGATCTTGAGAAGATTCTTGGTGTAGATGGAAAAGTTGAGACTTTCAAAGCTATGCTTAAGTCCATTAGGATTAGAGCACGTATCGCGGAGTTGGAACATCTGTTTTGATGTGGCAGTCAAAGAGTTTGACTTCATCAAAATGGTAGAAGAACCTTGTATATACAAGAAGGTTGTAGAGAGTAAGGTTGTCCTCTATGTATTGTACGTAGATGACATACTATTGATATGAAATGGTTTCCTATGCTACACCCGGTCAAGTTCCTCTTATCACGAGGATTCTCCATGGAAGATCTGGATGATACCTACTACATCTTGTGGATTATGATCTATGGTGATAGATCTAAGTGGATGTTGGGAGTGTCCCAAATCCAGGTACATTAACACCATACTAAAGGGGTTTAGTATGGAGGATTCTAAGCATGGCGGTTTGCCCACTTACTCAAGAATCACTTTCTCCAAAAAGATGTCTTCTAAGACTGATTTGGAGAGAGCTCGCGTGCAAGGGATACCCTATGCTTCGATAGTAGGCTCTATTATGTATGCGATGTTATGTACCAAACCAGATGTACCTATCTCACTAAGTGTAGTGATCAGGAATCAATCGGATCTTGGGAGAATCACTGGACAGCTGTGGAGGACATTCTTAAGTACTTGAGAAGCACTAAAAGAAAGTTCTTGGTTCTAGCTTCCAGAGTGATAAGGTCGACTAAAAGTCAGTCACAGACATTGTCTTTACCCTCAGTGGAGGGACGGTATGTTGGAAGAGTTCCAAGCTAGATTTCGTGACATACTAGACGATAAAGGCTGAATACATCGCTACCAACGATGCTGCCAAAGTGGTTTTTTGGGCATTTCTTGTTCATGAGATGAACATGGTTCCTACCATTGAGCGTCCAATAACTGTTATTGTGACAACAATGGAGTTGTGTCTTTAGCCTAGGAACACCGGTCCCATCAGCGATCCAGATATATTCTAAGGCAAGTATCACCTGATCGGGGAAATGGTTGATCTCCAGGGGATCGAGGTCAGGAGAGTTGACGCGAAGGATAACACGGAGAATCCACTCACAAAGACCTTTCCCTAGAGAGAATTCTATAGGACGTTGAGTATGAGATACTGCAACAAATGGCCTTAGTGCAAGTGGGAGATTGTTAGTTATATGTATGCCCTAGAAGCCATTACTGTACATATGATGTATATTGTAGTGGATGCTTGGACATGTATAGGGAGGACTTTCTTGCTCGACATAATAGCATGCTATCTGGTTGCACTTTATTTTAATATGTACACTTATTATCTCTCTATTACATGTTGATAAAGCCCTTAGGATGAGTACTTGACTACCAGGATTATGATGCGGATCATACTAGTGGGGCAGAGGTAGTCGGTAAGTACATCCTTCAAATGTTCCTAGTCGTAAGAGCATCGAGACAGGACATCGATACTCCAGAGTAGACTAGCATATACGCTTCTCGACCCATATGATGGGCGATGGATGATCCCATATACATTGGTGTTTGACATCAGAGAAGGTATACAGGTGCTCAGTGGAGACTGGGTACACTGAACGGACTCGCCGAGAACTCCTAGATGGTATTATACCTATCGTCAGATAGCAGTTCTCTGGTGACACTGGTACAGGTTAGGCTTTCGAACCGAGATCGTCATAGAGTCTTGTATGATTCCCACCGTGCTTTGATTTCTACCATACCACGGTCAAGAGATCGTGCAAAAAGATGGTTTTTGGGTACAGTCCCGAGTCACATAGAGGTAATGAGCAATAGGAGGGGATTCGTCTCTCCGGTATAGGGAGTTGATGTTGTGCTATGCTCGATTGGCCATAACAGAAAATCCCTAGCCAGGGTTGCTGAGATCTACTGTTAAGTGTTATCAGTAGTTTCTCGAACCGTTATGGACCTTGCATCGGCATGACTTATCAGGCTATTGGGGTCTGACGTTATACCACCCCCAGGCTTTGATATGCAACATATCTGACGAAGAGACCGGACTGTACGATAAGTGTTACTGATTGGATTCGCAGGAGTATGAGCAGGCTTGCTTGTTGATCTTCTGATCGCTCAATCCCCGGGTGGCCGTTACGTTTAGCAGACCGCTTGCGGCTTGTGGGTGTTTGATATGATCATCACCTACCGCCGGCTTATTGACGAGTCTTTAGAGTCCTACACAGAGGTTTCCTGGTTCATGCGAAACAAAGTAGGAGCACATATGTGATATGTGCGGGACCGAGATTAATGCGGGTATGTGATACTGCATTCTATTATCGCGATATGTGATATCGGTCGGTTGTATATGATATAGCCTGGTTATCGGATCAAGTGTTGATTCGATAAGTTGATTCATATGATATTAGTCGGTTGTATGTGATATAGCCGGATTATTAAATCAAGAGTTGATTTGATAATTTAATGTATAATTATATATTTGATATATTAACTTACATTAACTAATATTTTCTCACTAAGTATTCTTTTTCTCACTTATGTGCATATAGTATATATGTGATATATATTAATGTACATTTTATTTGTGTCACGCTTGATGCCACATGGTTCATGGGTGTATGAGACTTACACCATGCTTGATATAATGTAGGGTTTATATTTATTTAACTAATTCAAAAATTGGATGGAAATTGTCATAGCTACAAGCTTGTAGAAGCTTGTGGAAACATTGACTAAGTCCACCATTTTTATTTCACTTGTAGATATTTGTTAACCTAACCATTATACCTTAGCCATGGTTCATTTTCTACTTGAGTTAGTGTATGATACTAACTCACCCATGGTTGCTATTCTCACCTCAAGAGTTTCATTTTCTCTTGATCACTTCATCTTCTTCTTCATTGAGAAAAAGCTTGCTAGCTTTTTTCTAAGTGAGAAAATATTGTGAGAAAATTAAATCTAAAGTGAGCCCATTTCCTACTTCATCATCCTCTACTATATTAGCCATTTAGTTTACGATGTTTTCTTCACTAATCTACCATTAGTGAAGAGGTAGCATGAGCTTGAGCCTCCTCGACATAGAACATCTTTGGCCTCGAAAACTTCGAGCAGGCTTGTTCATTTCTTCATGTGAACCCTTACTAGAGTTCGGGTATTCAAGACTTGGAGCAAAGGGACTACTACACGGAGCTTTAGAAGTGAATGACCGGTCTACAAAGGTTGTATTCCCTACCCACTTTGTATGCAAAGTTGTTTGCATGATATTTTGTTTAATTCTTTATTAAGATTCTAGAGTTAGGGTTATTTAGAACGGAAAATTTTTGAAAATGGCATTGACGATGCCTCCCGAAACCTTGCTACCGTGCTCCGTAACTCTTCAGTATGCTATCCGGTTGCCTTTATCGTAACATGTTCATTAGTATTATTATACTGTCTCTCATATACATGTTGATAAAGCCCTGAATACTAGGACTATGATGCAGATCATACTACTGGGACCTGGGTAGTCCACAAGCACATCCTTCAATTGTTCATAGTCGAGGTAATATCAAGACAGGGCATCGATATTCCAGAGTAGACTAGTGTGTACGTTTCTTGACCCTGTATGGGTGCGATGGTTGATCCCATATCCATTGGTGTTTGACATCAAAGATTGTACACAGGTGCTTCATTAGAGAATGGGTACACTGAACAGGACTCGCCGAGAACTCCAAGATGGTACTATACCTATCATCAGATAGCAGTTCTCTAGTGACACTGGTACATGTTAGTCTGTAGACCCGATATCGTCATAGAGTCTTGTGTGGTTCCCATTGTGCTTTGATTTCCTCCCTAACAAGGCTCAAAAGAGTCATGTAAACAGATGGATTTTGGGTACAGTCCCAAGTCACATGGAGGAAATGAGCGATAGGAGGGGTTTCGTCTCTCTCGGTATAGGGAGTTGATGTTGCGCTATGCTCGATTGGTCATAACAGGAAGTCCCTGGCCAGGGCTGTTGATGAGATTTACTGGTAAGAGTTATCAGTAGTTTCTCGTATCATTATAGGCCACACATCGGCATGACTTATCAAGTTATTGGGGTCTGACGATTCCACCCCCAGACTCGGTATGCGACATATCAGACGAAAAGACCGGACTGTACAGGCTTTATGAGATTTTGGACAAGCTTGCTTGTTGATCTTCTAATCGCTCAATACCTAGGTAGCCGTTACATCCAGCTGGTACCGCTAACGGCTTGTGGGTATCTGATGTGATCGTTACCTACTGCTGGCATATTGACGAGTCTTTAGAGTCCCACACAGAAGTTTCCCAGTTCAAGCAAAACGAAATAGGGAACATATGCTGATATGTGCGGAGGCCTGATTAAATACGACTATAAGATACTGTATTCTAATATGGCGGTTATTTGTTATCGGTCAGGTTATATGTGATATAACCGCATTATCGAATCAAGTGTTGATTTGATAATGTGATATACAGATAAATGATATTAGTCGGTTATTTGTGATATAGCCGGATTATTGAATCAAGTGTTGATTTAATAATATGATATATATATTTATATTTGATATAATTATATATTAACTAATATTAAGCTCACTAATTATTCTCTTATCTTAATATATATATATATATATATATGATATATGTATATATATATATATATATATATATATATATATTATTTAAGAAGCATGGCATGGCATTTTCTATTTTTGGAAAATAGAAATGATGAAGTGGAAAATGAGGAGACTTCGGTGGAATGGGTGTAGCATGCCTTGTGTACTTTTTTATTCCTTTACTTCACACTATTGAAGCATGGTGACAATTCTTTATTGATGAGAATTGTATGCTTCAATAAATGAAGTAAAAATGTAAAGCCATTCTACACAATGGCTTAGACACTTGTTCTATTTCCTCACTTGAGCTCATGTGATGAGTTCTCCTCTCTTGCTCTCTTCATCTTCTTCCCCACCTCCTCCAAGTTTAATCCCTCAT
The DNA here is from genome assembly GCA_030015575.1 of Agapanthus africanus. Taxonomy (NCBI): domain Eukaryota; kingdom Viridiplantae; phylum Streptophyta; class Magnoliopsida; order Asparagales; family Amaryllidaceae; genus Agapanthus; species Agapanthus africanus. Next base: position 104,601,588 of record JASDDO010000019.1, read on the forward strand.
ATGAGTTGTGAAACCTTGAGCTTGTGAGAACTCTAGTGAGCAAACAACACCCCTACTTCACCATCCTACACTAGATTAGCACTTTGGTAATGTGTTTACTCCACTAAAGAGTTTAGTGAAGAGGTAGCTTGGATTATCGGAGTTTCGAGTGGATCATCTTCGGCATGAAGATTGCAAAGGAAGCTCAATCTAACTTCAAGTGGAGCCTAGTGGAGTCGCGTAGACTACTACACGGAGCTTGTGAAGAGAAAGACTCGGTCTATAAAGGTTGTAGCATCCTTCACTTAGTATAGATTTTTTTATATCACGTTAAAACCCTAATCATCTAATTTAAGATCTTGGTTAGTGTTGATTAGCAACCCGAAAATTTTAAAAATGGCATGCTTGATACTAATAAAACCCAGTGGTGGTGGTAATAAACACTTTCTTGGTATCATAGCCAAAGCTAGATGATTAGATGATGTTTGTAAAACTACGAAAATGAAACAACTCCGAAACCGAAACCCAAAACATCAAGTTTCTGTAAATTTTAAAATAATCTCTGAAAATTATTTAAACAACTGCAGAATGTTGTATGAGATATAACTAGAACACCATGAAAATTCAAAACCAAAATTCAAAAATCGACCCAGCGAGATTGCCAATTTGGCCGGCGTCGCCGGTCAGACTACAAGATTTTGGGCTTGAATTTTTTTTGTGTTCTGATGTGTTGGGTTTAGGGTTTCATGTTTATGTTTGATTAGCCCAGTTTGCATGTGATGTTAACTTTTCTTTTGGGGCTATTCGGAGTGTTTCGTAGTCATAATTTTTACATTATTTCGGGTTAAAGTTTGATATGTGATGCAATGGTTGGAATCCACTTTAAATTAGTTTTGTGAAACTAGTTTGTTTGTAAATCAAGCATGTTAGTCTCTATTGATCAATTACCATGAAGTTTTGATTTGGATCGAAACTCTGTCGCAATCGCGTATCGTACGCGAATACTCACCAGACAACTTTACTAGGTAGCCACGCTCTATAGCCCCGACCAAGTGACTTTAGGAGAACCCCGTTGCCAAAAGCATCCACTCGGGTGCTCACGGCCATGGTGTTCCGCCTAAGTGCGCTTGGTCGACGGCATCGGGGGTGCGGCCATCTACTAAAGTTCCCGACGAGTATTCGATCGAGAAGTCGGGAATCTTGTTGAATTATATTGAAAAGTGTTTTCGGATTGAGACTAAAATGCAAGGTTTATAGGTTAGGCATGAAATTCGGCATATGAGATATTCCGGGTTTATGATGTCTAAGGAAATATGGATTCTAATTATTGTAGTTTTTCATTTCTTTTCTACAACCATAAGTGTAATATTTGGTGTATCCCTGATCTCGTTGCTATATGTCAACGTAATTTGGGATACACATATTTACTTACGTTGATGACATGTGATGTTATGTGTTGCTGTGATATGTTATATTGGATTGTCGTGAATGAATGGCCGGGGGTTTTTGCGTGAGATGAGAGTTTTTCAATTTTCATTCATGTAAAATTTGTATGTAATATTCTTTTATTGGGACACTTTCAGGTTGAGGATGATGTCACCATTGATGTATATTATTTACTTTTCCGCATTAGGATAGACCCAAGATGGGGAGCATAAGTAACCGGGTTCTAAAGTTCAGTAGGAGACCATCTCGAAGAGTCGAGACCGGGTCTCCTAACTCTAGAATTGGCAGGATTGCTTACCACTCTCGTAGGGGTCTAAGGATGTTGGTTTGGCTATTCATCACGACCTTGGAATCCGTGTTTTTCATTATTGTCTAAATTTAAAACACGAATCTCCTAGTATATCCGATATTTCATATGTTTGACTTCTGCTGCTATGTTCTGTGGTGTTGATCATATAACTGCGTGAGACGAATGTTATATATATATGATATATAATAAATGTTGCTTATGTTTTGCACCCGCGCTAATCCAGCCCCCGCTCTGCCGTTAGTTAAGCAACCTAACGGTGCATGACAGGTGTTCAGTTGATAAAACTGCACTTTTGATATGACATTTTCCTTACTATTTATATATAATAAAAGATGCTTATTATAAATATGACACATATAAGCGTTTATCCGTAAAAATACTATTTTCATGTGTTTATATATTATAATAAACATTATGAAGGGAAATGTAAGCATATAATATTCATTTAATATTTGGTCTGCTTAAATATGCTTACCTTATTAAATATCTTTGACCAATTCTATTAAAACTAAAATATCATGACAAATGGTTAAGATAATATCTCAATAAAAACAAATTCTACTAATATCATTTATTGAGATAATTGTGCAGGAATTATATCATGACTGAAGTTTGAAGGAAATCCAAGTTGGCGAGATCAAATCTGCCGAAAATATTCAAGTAAATTGAAGAAACCAATTCTGGCAGAAACATAGAGAAAATTTTCAAAGTTTAGATACTCAAAAGATTACCAAGTGTTACAAATATGAAGCCACAGAAATTAGAGCCCATGATCCCATCAGAAGGCAGCGGATCCGCGGCCAAACCCACCTATTGGCCGCGGTTCCGCCGCACATCTGAAGAGTTAGGGTTCTGGATTTTTTTGGTTGGGATCCTAACAACTAGTTACCATATTAGGAAACTAGGGTTCTGGCTATGTGACTATAAATAAGGACCGAGAGCCTCTTGGAAAAGGGATCAAACCGACGCGATCACGAAGTCAATGACGGCTCAAGAATCCTGGTTGATCATCGACAGTTCATCTACCTCCTTAGAAGAGATCGAGAAGCAAACTAGGGTTTTGTAATCATTTAAAGGAACAAAGTGTACTTGATCTTGTTGATTAATAAAGGTAGTTGTTTTCTTATATCATTTTATTTTCTGTAGTTTTCAATATGATTTCCCTTTCTATCTTTTCTTTTCCCAACATGCGCGAGTAATTCTCCGCTTGTTAGGGTTCGTATGATTAGGGTAGATCAATGAATGATGAAGATCCTTAAACTCTTTTTACGTCCTATAAAGTTTATAAACTTTATCAAAAGAATAGTTAATATCCTAATCGGGCGCGCTATCAATTCATTGATATTCACGACCACGATTAGAAATTAGATTAACAATTGTTTTGGTAAAGGCTAGACATGAACGGAGATCCATGTCAAGATAGGGGTTAAGAGTGGGAACCCTATTCCCTCCAGAAACCCTAATCTACATGTATCAGTGTCGATCTAGTTTTAAATTTGTTAAAGGATAAAAGGAGTAATCTTTAATTAATCATCCATGACTACTAAATCTTAAAAAACCCTACAAGCCCCCTTCTAATATAAAACCTATATCCGTAGTTAATCTAGATCTATATCCTGCATCCGTGTTTGACGTGGATCTAGAATCTACAACCATTCTTCACTATTCATTATTCTTCCTTCTTTCCTAATCAACATGCCTAAAGTAAGATAAAAGGATTCCACGTTTCCCTGCGGACGACCCGTACTCATCTCGGTCTAGCTACACGCGACACCGTTATTGATTGCGGTTATTCTACACACAATTTTTTCACATAAATCAAATGGTGCCATTGCCGGGGATACGTGCGTAATTTATTTTTCTTACTATTCGTGTTGAATTCTTATTCGATCCATATCATAAACAAAACAAAGCTGCAAATTGTATATTTAACGATTATTGTGTGAATTTTGCAAGGGGATCTAGAGTCACAGAATTGAGGAAACAGAGAGCCAGATACACTTACCAAGATCCAGAGGAGCACAGGAGGCCACGTAGCAAAAATCATCACGAGATCCCTCCACTTTGCGGCGGAACCGCGGCAAATATGCAAAAGTGCGGCAGAAGCGCGGTGGATTTGAGGGATTAGAGTTCCAAACTTCTCTGGTAAATTTCTCAACTCTTTCTCTCTCCTCTGAAATCCAATAAAATATCTTTCCTGCAGGATTCTTTGCAAAATATCGCCGCTCAAAATTTTTTTTGCAAAGTTTTGTTATTGGTTTGTTGTTGCATATTTTAATACGGACATTAAGGGGCAAAGACCAAATTCAGATTAGGTAGGGATTTTATCACCCTTCCTAAGCCCCACAAATCACAAATGAGCATTCGCATCAACCCTATATTAATTTAAAAAATATCTAGACAAGACTCTAAGGACTGTCGCGCTCAATAAGGACAGAGGAAGGTCGTGGGTAATCTATCGCTTATCCGCATTACTTTTGTGGTGCCTAGGCAAGTGTGTCTAAGGCAAGTGGTTACTTAATTAGGCCCGCTATTTTCGGTGATTCATATAGCGGATACCTCCCACTTACCTGGCACTTACCTGGCCGTAAGGGTAGTAAAGAGGTGATAAAAGATTGATCCTGCGGCTTGTCCTTTGAAAGTCTTGGAGCGGTCTAGAGACTTGACCTAGGCAACCTTAGTTCTAGGGTTGTTTGTGCATTTTTGTGTGATTTGTCTTAAGTCCCACTTTTTCAAAACAAACCAATTTTAAATCACGCACACGCTGCCACTTGCGCTAAAACCGTTTAGTGCATGCTCGGCTGGACACAGGATTCTAATGCCCGTCTTGTCCGCGTTTCGGCTATCGACTCCGAAGTCGATACTTCTTCATTTTCTTTTTCCCCACTACCCACCACATCGACCGAGATGGACGGTACTCCATCAGATTATAACACCACCCTGCCACCGTCCGTAGGTGCGTAGAAGCCACCGCGCATCTCTCTACAAGAAAGATGTTATCCTATACGCGGTCCCCTTCCTACCTATTTATCTATTCCACCAGCCAACGGGGATAATTTTGAAATTAAACCCCACTACATCAACCTGTTGCCTAAATTTCACGGGCTCAAGTCTGAAGACGCGTACGTTTTCATCACTAAATTCGAAAACGTATGCGCAATGATGGGTACCTCACAACTGTCCGTGGATGCTATGCGCTTGCGTCTTCTCCCATTCACTTTGTGCGAATTGGCAGAAAAATGGCTTTATAATACTGCCGCACACTCTATTACCAATTGGGATGAATTGTGATATCATTCCTTAAGAAAGTTTACCCAAATCATAAGACCGCCCGTGTTAAGAGCGAAATCAACCAGTTCACCCAGCTTCCCAATGAACCATTTTGGAAGTGCTTTGAACGTTTCAAGGATCTGCTTGTCTAATATCTTCATCATGGAATACATAGATGGGATCTGTGCCGAATTATATATGAGGGCATTAATCCAGCGACAAAGCAGATGCTTGAAACAATGTGTCAATGCAATTTCATGTCCAAAGACGATGGCGAAGCCTGGAAATATCTGGAAGATCTCGCTGAAAACACTTTGCAGTGGGAAAGCGTTAGACCACGTTCATCTAGGGGAGGTATTCATCAGCTCGATGTTTCCATCGCAGTAAAAGCCGAAATGGCAGCGATGCAAAAGAAACTCGACGCTATTGAAAATAAATTCTCATCAGTCTCCCTAAACCAGGTAACGCTTCCCAAAACCGTGTGTGGTTGCTGTTCCGATCCATCACACTTGACGGAAGAATGTCCTATGAATGCACCGTTTCAAGGTCACGAGCAAACTAATGCTACTTTTCAGCAGCGGCCTAGAAACGATCCTTATTCTTTTACGTACAATCAGGGATGGAGGAATCATCCTAACTTTGCTTAGAACCAAAACCAAAACCAAAATCAAAACCAGTTCCAAAGCAATTACCAAAGACCTCTTCCACAGCAACAGCAACCACCACAACAGACTCAGCACCCCTTTCAGTCACAAAATTTTCAAAATCCAGTCAACAATTCTGTACCTTCTAATAATTCTTTCCAAATGACCGGTACCGATAACTCCTCCTCACTCGCACAAACTTTGGATTTGTTTATGAAACATTCTATCCAAATGTTGGTTGATATGAGGTCTTCTATTGATTGCATAAAGAAAGACTCCGCCTCCCACGGTGAGAGTATTAAATCAATAGAAGCCCAAATTGCACAGTTGAATGCCGCGATGAGTGCGAGAGAAAAAGGGAAACTCCCATCTCAACCCCTAACGAATCCTAGCCACTCACAAAGTTATAATGTGAGTGCCGTTACTACGTTGAAAACGGGAAGAGTGCTGGATAACCAAGTGGGTGAACAAGTTGATGATGTTAGTGATACCAATGATACCCCGACTTCTACTTCTTCCCCTAATTCGTCTAGTCTCCCACCTTCTTCTGAGCCTATTCTCCGTTTCCCCCAAGGCTTAAACCCTCAGCCCACTTCCACAAATCTATCTAAAACGATCCCCACTCCAATTCTGGGATCCATTCCATCCCCACAATCTTCTCCAATGTTGGACCCAACCCTTATTGATAAAGCACCTTATCCAAACAGGTTAAGGGGCAACATACCAAGTCCACAAACGGAGAAGATTGTGGAAATTTTTAAGCAAGTTAATATAAACATTCCTCTCCTAGATGCTATTCAACAAGTTCCGTCTTATGCGAAAATCCTAAAGGACTTATGCACTAGGAAGAGAAAAGTTCAAGTATCTAAAAAAGTTTTCCTTGCGAGTAATGTGAACACTTCTTTTACACAACAACTACCCAAGAAACGAAAGGACCCCGGAAGTCCTACAATTTCTATTTCTATCGGGGGTAAAAATATCAATCGTGCTCTACTCGATTTAGGTGCTAGTGTTAACTTGCTTCCGTAATCTGTTTATGAGCAATTAGGGATCGGGGAGTTAAAACCGGCGCATTGCACTCTTCAGATGGCCGATCGATCTATCACCCAACCTAGGGGTGAGCTAGAGGATTTGTTAATCAAAGTCGGGGAATTTATATTTCCTGTGGACTTTATCGTTATAGATATACAACCTGTAGCGAACCCACAAAACCAAATTCCGGTGATTTTAGGTCGACCTTTTCTTGCGACTTCCAACGCAATAATCAATTGTCGAAACGGCTCTATGACTCTATACTTCGGGAAGATGTCAACTGAGCTTAACATTTACAAATTAGGAAGTGAACCCTCCGAACCCTATACTCATGTGTGTTCTGTCGAAACAATAGATTCCGACAGCAGTGAAATTGAAGAGCTTCACGATACCGATCTCGACTCCACTATTACGTTGTTGTCCGGGTCAACATCTAACACTGAATATGAACCTTTTATGGAGTCCGAGTATCATCCCGTTCTTTCCGATGAGAATATTATTCGGGATATCGATAAAAGTTTTGTAGAAATTTTTGTTGAAGAACTCTCATTCTTAGAAAATATGGATGTTGTGATGAATCAACCTCAACATAAAGAAGTTGAACCATCACCACTTCTTCTTATCAATAACAAGAATGCGAGTAATCCATCATCATTATTTCGTCTCTACAAACCGAGACGTAAACCTTTCCAATTACACCTCTTATCTCCCCCCCCTTCTTCACGTCAATAGGTGACATGTTTTTCCACCAACCTTAGTGCTTCATCGATAAAATTTTTGAATGGTTGGTATTGACTTTTGGTCTTTATAAAGCTTTACTTTGACCAATAACTTTAACCCCCCAATAATTTTAAATGCTTAATACTATTTTACTCATGTTTGGGGGGGATATTTTGGCTCTTGAAAGAAAATTTTTACAAAATTACGAGCCAAAAATAAGTTTGGGGGAGAATTTCACTTTTATTATTTCTTGTCCCCTTTGATAACTTTTCCTCCCAGGTCTACAGTTTTTTTAGCTTAACAGATGACATCAGTGAGGATACTGCTGTAAACAGGTTTGGGGGAAGGTTTGTGCTTATTCATGCGTTACTTTGTATTATACTATATATAAGCACAAAAAAAAATTTTGATAATGAAAGTTTGAAAGTGAAAAATTATATATGAAAGATATAAATAGTTTGAGAAAAGCAAGAAAGTTAGATATTTTCTTAAACGAAACTAGTAATAAGTAGTTATGAGTTGTTGTCCCAAGGGTTAGTAAGATGAAGGAAATTGCTAATCTGAGGATAAAAATAAGTCTGAAAAATAGTCCCTATTTTTGAGGCCAAACTTTTGAACGTTGATACCCTACTATAAGCACTTACACACATCTTGAAATTTGGGATAGTAGAGGATACCTTGAAATGCTCTTGTCTAAAAGCCTTAGTATAAAAAAAAAGAAGTATAAGTGGTGGTAAAAAAATAAAAAAAACATTGGTTTTATAAATACCAAGACAGCATAAAAAAATATATAGCAAGGGTGCTTTATCACCTAGTGCCTTAGACCAACTGGTTTGGGAGCCACTGCTAAGCCTTAGGTGTTGCGAAACGAGGAATTATGCCTAAATGCGCGAGCAAATTTTGTAACCGGTCGGTTAGTAGCTCAAAAAGTATTAACGGTCGGATGAAGAATGTGTGAGCAATTTTATCGAAAATATTCACCAACTATAAAGTGCTTTGGAAGATGGACAAGAGTATGATAGCTTGAATTGAATTATCTAAGTGTAGAGATGTCTTTTACACATACGTAGGGGTGTATGATCAATGTTTGGATGAAAGATAGGGAGGAAGACTAAAGGCGATGTTTTATTGAGGGATAATGTGATTTCTAACATTTTTTTCACGGCCATTAAGATATGGCTCATAACAACCGAAAAGCTGGTGTAGTTGGAAACTCTTATTTTCAAGTTCTATATTTTATACTTCTTATCTTTTTATGTAACTTTCACTATCTTTCTTTTATTGAAGGATTTTGTGGGTGTAATCCGCTGAAAACTCTCAGGAGACAACACCCCTCCTACTAGGGACACCTAGAGGTTTAACGGCTTGTTGCACGTGCTCAGTGCAATCATGTTGCCTACGAAAGTGTGCTACTTAGGAATTTTCGTTTTCTTTTTCACCTTCTCTTGAATAACTAGTTTGCTCGGGATGATCAAAGTTAAGTTTGGGGGTATTTGTTCAGTTGATAAAACTGCACTTTTGATATGACATTTTCCTTACTATTTATATATAATAAAATATGTTATTATAAATATGACACATATAAGTGTTTATCCGTAAAAATACTATTTTCATGTGTTTATATATTATAATTAATATTATGAAGGGAAATGTAAGCATATAATATTCATGTAATATTTGGTCTATTTAAATATGCTTACCTTATTAAATATCTTTGACCAATTCTTTTAAAACTAAAATATCATGACAAATGGTTAAGATAATATCTCAATAAAAACAAATTCTACTAATATCATTTATTGAGATAATTGTGCAGGAATTATATCATGACTGAAGTTTGAAGGATATCCAAGTTGGCGAGATCAAATCTGGCGAAGATATTCAAGTAAATTGAAGAAACCAATTCTGGCAGAAACGTAGAGAAAATTTTTAAAGTCTAGATACTCAAAAAATTACCAAGTGTTACAGATATGAAGCCACAGAAATTAGAGCCCATGATCCCACCAGAAAGCGGCGGATCCGCGGCCAAACCCACCTATTGGCCGCGGTTCCGCCGCTCATCTGAAGAGTTAGGGTTCTGGATTTTTTTGGTTGGGATCCTAACAGCTAGTTACCATATTAGGAAACTAGGGTTCTGGCTATGTGACTATAAATAAGGACCGAGAGTCTCTTGGAAAAGGGATCAAACCGACGCGATCACGAAGTCCACGACGGCTCAAGAATCCTGGTTGATCATCGACATTTCATCTACCTCCTTAGAAGAGATCGAGAAGCAAACTAGGGTTTTGTAATCATTTTCTAAAGGAACAAAGTGTACTTGATCTTGTTGATTAATAAAGGTAGTTGTTTTCTTATATCATTTTATTTTCTGTAGTTTTCAATATGATTTCCCTTTCTATCTTTTTTTTCCCAACATGCGCGAGTAATTCTCCGCTTGTTAGGGTTCGTAGGATTAGGGTAGATCAATGAATGATGAAGATCCTTAAACTCTTTTTACGTTCTATAAAGTTTATAAACTTTATCAAAAGAATAGTTAACATCCTAATCGGGCGCGCTATCAATTCATTGATATTCACGACCACGATTAGAGATTGGATTAACAATTATTTTGGTAAAGGCTAGACATGAACGGAGATCCATGTCAAGATAGGGGTTAAGAGTGGGAACCCTATTCCCTCCAGAAACCCTAATCTACATGTATTACTGTTGATCTAGTTTTAAATCTATTAAAGGATAAAAGGAGTAATCTTTAATTAATTATCCATGACTACTAAATCTTAAAGAACCCTACAAGCCCCCTTCTAATATAAAACCTACATCCGTAGTTAATCTAGATCTATATCCTGCATCCGTGTTTGACGTGGATCTAGAATCTAAAACCATTCTTCACTATTCATTATTCTTCCTTCTTTCCTAATCAACACGCCTAAAGTAAGATAAAAAGATTCCACGTTTCCCTGCGGACGACCCGTACTCATTTCGGTCTAGCTACACGCGACACCGTTATTGATTGCGGTTATTCTACACACACTTTTTTCACATCAATCAACAGGGGCCCGTGGCGAATGCGGATGGCATAAGCAAACGTTCTATTTTCGTTTTTTTTTCTGTGATGTTTAGGGACACATAAATGATGCGACTTCATTAATGAGATTAATGAAAAGAAAAGAAACCTAAAGATGTTGTAGAATCAAAAGTTTTTAAAAAGACAGCTCTAGTTTTTGCTTTGCATGGTGGTACTCCTTGATGAATATCTAGCACCTCATTCGATGAGGAAAGAGCCGAGATCCCTTCACCGGGAGTGACCTCTTTAGCAAAACTAGCAAATGTTACAACCCACTCAGTTTATCATCATAGCTTTTGTAGTTCTTGCTTTGCATTGTGGTGTTCCTTAATGGATATCCAGCACCTCATTCGATGAGGAAAATGACGAGATCTCTTCACCGGGAGTGACCTCTTTAGCAAAATCTAGTAAAAACTATTCGGTTTGTTTTTGAAAACTGCTCGATTTTAAAAGCGGAGCTTAAACCACTCCTTTTAAAAATCACTAGATTCTACAACAATATCAAATTCATTACGCTAAAGGTTTTCTTAAAAACCAATGTAACCCTCCGTCATTTCAAATAAGTGCTATTTAGTATTCGTGCTACGTTTGTTGGCCTCTGTCAAGGCGTAGTATGCGGTAGCTGATTAGTGCTTATCTGCATCATGTGACGATTAGATTAGGGTAGTCATGCGATTTTTTTGGTCTCCGTCAAGGGTCGTGCGGATGGGTTTAATTCAATCAAGAAATGAACGGGTTGAACTTGACTAGCGGCCTATGGTTTGTTGGCCCCCGTCAAGATCATAGGAAGCTAGGGGTAAAATCAATATTGGGAATTTCAAGTGTTGAAATTTGCAATGAGATTGCATACCCTCTGTATAATAGTTGGATCCCGATACCCACTGCGAGTAAGAGTTACTCCTGAGAGAGTTTTCCACTTTACAATTAGCTGATCATGTAGGTGTCTAAGAAAGGTGTTAACCGGATTATGCCCCTGCGGAAACAAGGTTATTTAATTAGTTCCATGCGAAAGCATGGGGAGGCTCTCTCGGAGTACCAATACCTCCCTGGCCGAACGATTAGCGAACTTGTAGGGTGTAATTAATCCAAGCTAATCTTACCTTTTAGGGTTTAAAGGAAGATTTCATAAAAACAGTAGGAGCCATCCTAATTAGATAATACAATAACCAATCTAATCTTGCAAAGAGCGCACGAAAAAATGATTATCCTTCTCTCTCTCCTGGTAGCGACCAATAACACGCTTTAATCAAGATAATAATATGGATGTATTGACCGAACCCACTTATTATACTGGGCTAGGTTCCGCTCTATCTTATGACTGTCATAAGTCTGAGCAAGGAATAGTAGAATACCCGGATTCCCACGCCACCCAAAACAAAGAAGGAGCATGCTGATGCATCTTCTTCGGGTGTGTTCGTTACCGAGAACTATTTCTCAGTTTACTCTACGTCCTGAGTATTGGATACCAGATCAGGATCCCACGTATGTAATTTGTTACATGGGTTAAGTAAAGGTAAGGAACTGGGAAAAGATGATATGTCCCTCATAGAAGGGAATGTTGCAATTGTTGCAGCCAAAGCAGTTGGCGAATATCACCTTGTATTACAAAGTGGTAACACAATGATTCTGAGCGACTGTTATTTCGTACCAAAAATATTGTGAATGTTTTCCTAAATCAAGTGTTGATTGGGTATGGTACGTTGTATAACGGTATATACATTCTAAATCAAACTACAGTTCTAAGTATACAGAACACACACAAGAGGAATAGTTCAGAAATGAACGAAGCCTTCTTGTGGCATTGTAGATTAGGTCGCATCAATGCGACAAGACTGGCTAAGTTGCATAAGGATGAATATTTGAATCCGTTCGAATTTACATCTTATGAAACTTACTAGTCATGTCTCAAAGGCAAGATGACCAAAACTCCGTTTACTGGACACAGAGAAAGAGCTACTGAACTCTTGGGACTGATACATAGTGATGTATGCGGTCCTATGTCTATACATGCCAGGAATGGTTCCTCGTACTTTATTGCATTCACCGATGATCTCTCAAAATATGGACATGTGTTCCTGATGAAACACAAATCTAAATCTTTTGAGAAATTCAAGGAATATAATTACAAAGTTGAGAACCAGACCGGTAAAAGTATTAAAATTCTTCGATCTGATTGGGGAGGAGAATACTTGAGCAAGGAATTCAGAGACCACTTAAAAAAGAATGGGATTCTCTCTCAGCTTACTCCTCCGTATACACCATAGCACAATGGAGTTTTAGAGCGGAGGAATCACACCCTATTTGATATGGTGCGCTCTATGATGAGTAATGTTGAGTTGTCTATTTCCTTTTGGGGTTATACACTTGAGATAGATGCATACTTATTGAATAGAGTTCCGACCAAATACATGCCTACCACTCCATATGAGATATGGAATGGGAAGAGACCATCTCTTAAACGAGTTAAGATATGGGGTTGTCCGGCCTATGTTAAAAAGAAAAAACCGGACAAGCTCGAGGCAAGATCTGTTTTATGCTAGTTTATGGGATATTCAAAGGATTCAGATGGATATATTTTCTACCATACTGAGGAACAAAAAGTGTTTGTTTCTCAACATGCCACCTTTTTAGAAAAGGAATTTCTTGTGAAAGAAATTAGTGGTAACGAGGTAGAACTGAAAGAAGTTCCAACTACACAAACTATAACCGACAATTTGGTAGAACCGGAGGATTCAATAGTCCCCGACGAACCTCAGCTGCTCCGCAGATCTAGTAGGGTTCCTCATCCACCTGAGAGATACTATGATTTTCTCATAGACGGTGGGAGCGAGAATTGCATCATGGAATATAATGACCCAACTAGTTTCAAGCAGGCCATCACAAGTGAAGACTCTATGAAATGGTTGGATGCTATGTAATCTGAGATAGAATCCATGTACACCAACAAAGTATGGACTTTGGAAGTTGCTCCTAAAGGGGTAAAACCCATCGGAAGCAGGTGGATCTTTAAGAAGAAAATTGGTATAGATGGAAAAGTTGAGACTTTCAAAACTAGACTTGTAGCAAAAGGGTTTTCGTCAACTACCTGGTGTCGATTATTATGAAACCTTTTCTCCTATGCTTAAGTCCATCAGGATCCTACTTGCCATTGCTGCATACCATGACTACGAAATCTGGCAGATGGACGTCAAGACCACTTTTCTAAATGGTGATTTAGAAGAGAGCGTGTACATGACACGGCCAGAACGCTTCATAGACAGTGGGAGCAGCGGAAGCGTATGCAAGATGCTCAAATCAATCTATGGATTAAAGCAGGCATCGCGGAGCTAGAACATCTGTTTCGATGAAGCTGTCAAAGAGTTTGACTTCATCAAAAATGTAGATGAACCATGTATATATAAGAAGATAGTAGAGAGTAAGGTTGTCTTTCTCGTATTGTACGTCGATGACATACTCTTGATAGGAGACGATTTTCCTATGCTACACTCGGTCAAGCTCTTCTTATCACAAAAGTTCTCCATGAAAGATCTAGGTGATGTCTCCTACATCCTGAGGATAAAGATCTATAGAGATAGATCTAAACGGATGTTGGGATTGTCCCAATCCAAGTACATAGACACCATACTAAAGAGGTTTAGTATGGAAGATTCTAAGCGTGGTAATTTACCCGCTTGTTCAGGAATCACTCTCTCCAAAGAGATGTCTCCCAAGACTGATTTGGAGAGGACTCGCATGCAAGGGATACCCTATGCTTCAACAGTCAGATCTATCATGTATGCGATGTTATGTACCAGACCAGATTTAGCTTACTGACTAGGTGTAGTGAGTAGGTATCAATCAGATTCAGGGGAGAAACACTAGACAATTGTAAAGAACATTCTTAAGTACTTGATAAGGACTAAAGAGATGTTCTTGGTGTATGGTAACGGTGATTCCAGGTAGAGTCCTTTACCAATTTGAGCTTCTACAGTGATAAGGACGACAGTAAGTCGGTCTCGGGTTTTGTCTTCACCCTTAATGGAGGGGCGGTATGTTGGAAGAGTTCCAAGAAAGATAACGTAGCAGACTCGACGATGGAGGACGAATACATCTCTGCCAACGATGCTGCCAAAGAGGCTGTCTGGATGAAGAAGTTCATAGCTGAACTTGGTGTGGTTCCATCCATTGAACATCTAATACATGTGTATTGTGGTAACAATGGAGTTGTAGCTTTGGCCAAAGAACTCTGGTACCATCAAAGATCCAGACATATTCTTAGGCGGTATCACCTGATCAGGGAGATGGTAGATTGCCGAGAGATCGAGATCAGGAGAGTTGACACGAAGGATAACACAGCAGATTCACTCACGAAGGCCCTCCCCCAGATGCAATTCGAGAGACTTTTTGGGATGTTTGGTATGAGATACTACAACAACTGGACTTAGTGCAAGTGGAAGATTGTTAGGAATATGTATGCCCTAGAGGCCATTATTGTATGATATAGTGGATGCTTGGACATATATATAGAGGACTTTCTTGCTCGACAAGATAGTATGGTATCTGGTTGCCTTTATCTTAACATGTTCACTGGTATTATTATACCGTCTCTCATATACATGTTGATAAAGCCCTTAGGATGTTGGCTTGACTACCAGGACTATGATGCGGATCATACTACTGGGACCTGGGTAGTCCACAAGCACGTCGAGGGAATATCGAGACAAGGCATCGATATTCCAGAGTAGACTAGTGTGTACGTTTCTTGACGCTGTATGGGGGCGATGGTTGATCCCATATCCATTGGTGTTTGACATCAAAGATTGTACACAGTTGCTCATTAGAGAATGGGTATACTGAACATGACTCGCCGAGAACTCCTAGATGGTACTATACCTATCGTCATATAGCAGTTCTCTGGTGACACCGGTACAGGTTAGTCTGTAAACCCAAGATCGTCATAGAGTATTGTGTGGTTCCTAATGTGCTTTGATTTCCTCCCTACCACGGCTCAAAGGAGTCATGCAAACAGGTGGATTTTGGGTACAGTTCCGAGTCACATGGAGGCAATGAGCGATAGGAGGGGTTTCGTCTCTCCCGGTATAGGGAGTTGATGTTGCTCTATGCTCGATTGGCTATAACAGGAAGTCCCTGGTCAGGGCTGTTGATGAGATTTACTGGTAAGAGTTATCAGTAGTTTCTCGTACCGTTATAGGCCACACATCGGCTTGACTTATCAAGTTATTGTGGTCTGAAGATTCCAACCCCAGACTCGATATGCGACATATCAGACGAAGAGACCGGACTGTATGGTAAGTATTACTTATAGGCTTTATGAGATTTTTGACAAGCTTGCTTTTTGATCTTCTAATCGCTCATTACCTGGATAGTCGTTACGTCCAGCTAGTACCACTAACGGCTTATGGGTAACTGATGTGATCATTACCTACTATTGGCATATTGACGAGTCTTTAGAGTCCCACACAGAAGTTTCCTAGTTCAAGCAAAACGAAGTAGGGCACATATGATGATATGTGCGGGGCCCTGATTAAATACGAGTATGAGATACCGTATTCTAATCTGGCGGTTATTTGTTATCGGTCAGATTATATGTGATATAACCGGATTATCGAATCAAGTGTTGATTTGATAATATGATATACAAATAAATGATATTAGTTGATTATATATGATATAGCCGGATTATTGAATCAAGTGTTGATTTAATAATATGATATATATTTATATTTGATATAATTATATATTAACTAATATTAAGCTCACAATTATTCTCTTATATTAATATGTGTGTGTGTGTATGTGTGTATTATTTAAGAAGCATGGCATGGCATTTTCTATTTTTGGAAAATAGAAATGATAAAGTGGAAAATGGGGAAACTTTGGAGGAATGGGTGTAGCATGGCTTGTGTATTTTTTAATTCCTTTACTTCACACTATTGAAGCATGGTGACAATTCTTTATTGATGAGAATTGTATGCTTCAATAAGTGAAGTAAAAATGTAAAGCCATTCTACACAATGGCTTAGACACTTGTTCTATTTTCTCATTTGAGCTCATGTGATGAGTTCTCCTCTCTAATTCTCTCCATCTTCTTCCTCGCCTCCTCCAAGCTCAACCCCTCACATGAGTTGTGAAACCTTGAGCTTTTGAGAACCCTAGTGAGCAAACAACACCCCTACTTCACCATCCTACACTAGATTAGTACTTTGGTGTAGTGTGTTTACTTCACTAAAGAGTTTAGTGAAGAGATAGCTTGGATTAGCGGAGCTTCGGGTGGATCATCTTCGGCACGAAGATCGCAAAGGAAGCTCGATCCAACTTCAAGTGGAACCTAGTGGAGTTGCGTGGACTACTACACGGAGCTTGTGAAGAGAAGGACTCGGTCTACAAATGTTTTAGCATCCTTCACTTAGTATAGATTTCTTTATATAAAGCTAAAACCCTAATCATCTAGTTTAAGATCTTGGTTAGTATTGATGAGCACCTTGAAATTTTTTTAAATGGCATGCTTGATGCTATTAAAACCCAGTGGCGGTGGTAATAAACACATTCAAGTACAAGTGGTGGACGCTCATTTTGTAAAGAAATAGATATATGTCTATATATGTTTTGCTCAAGATATACGTCCCGCCTTTTTGAAATATCCCAAAAGATTTTCCTTGTAAAAGCTTGTGTCACTCATGGGCACGTAGGAAAATAGTGAGACTATAACTCCTTTTTTAAAATCTCTTAGTAAATATTGATGCATGCAAAAATACTCAGGTACTGTCCTCAGACCAGTCTTGCTCGGTTACCATATCATATGGTACCTATTATAAAAATATGATGCTCAGAAAGAAATCAATCTCAATAAGTGTCTCCAAATATCACGTGCGTCTGGTGCACACGGAAATCCAAGTCAAACACGAGTTCCAAAAATATGCACAAAAGCAAAAACTAAGTGCAACGGGTGTGCACGAAAGCATCAGTGAAGTGCAACGGGTGTGTACGACAACAACATCAAGTGCTACTAACAAGCACGAAAAATCTCGATCAAGTGCATCCGGTGTGCACAAAATCACATCCAGTGCGTCAAGTGTTCATGAAAATCTAAATCAAATGCGTCAGGTCCACACAAAACATCTAGTGAAATAGAGTGCATGAAAGCAAATACCAGGTGCACTAAGTGCCCGAAAACTCTTCAATGTCTCAAAAGCGCATAAAACGACATCGAGTGTATGAATCGAAATCCACGGTATACAACATGCACGAGATCAAAATCGAGTATACCGAGATGTACTAAATCATAAACGTGTGCAACTGCGTGCACAAACCCATATAAATGCACTGCAAGCACATGTGAACTATACCGAGTGCATAAGTCAAGTCAAGTGCATACAACATGCACGAAGTCAAAATCGACTGTATCGAAATACATAGAATCATAAATATGTGCAAAAAATGCACAAAATCGATATCAAGTGCAATAGATATGCACAAATCATAAATCAAATGCAACAACTGTGCACAGAGGAAAAATATCCGATAGGTGCAGCTACGGTGCACGAAAACATCCATCATGAAACTAAATCATCAAAACTCAAAGTCCAAGCGATAAAAGCGTGATACTCGGATCACTAAAATGCAAATCACCAACAAATGACATTGAGGTACAACTCCTTCAATATCGAAAAGTGTCGGTGCACCTAAAGCTGCCGAGCAAGAACGTCTACTTGTCTTCTGCCTACGGTCTGGCATCCTCTGTCTCTGGGTCCTTATCTTCTTTGTAGATCACTAATCACAAAATCTCTCTGCTCGATGGTCCGGTTAAGAGTGATGACGGAAATAGCCCCGCTCTAGCGCTTCTCTGAATATCTCCTGGCCAATTAACATGCCCACTCGTAATGTAGCACGTCGACGATGGCGGCATCTGGTCCTCTGAATACCAGCGATACAACCGATCCTGGGTGCAAATCCTTATCGCTATGGTATCCTGGCAAAAACCTGCTACGGTCTCTTCCAAGCTCACCTCTGCCGAGCTGTACGGAAGTTGGTACTCTTTACTAAATCCTTTTCTGTTCCGGACAACTGCGTCCTTATCATGACTTTCCTCTGGAATTTGGCCGTATCCAATGTCTCTGCGTACGTATAAATCCTCTGGCTTCAACAGAGAAGAACGACTCATTATAAGCTCACACGAATCTCTTATCCACTTGTCTTCATTATCGTCCACTTTGAAATCACATCTTGTTAGCTACGCACTGCAATTCATTCTCATCAACAGTTAATCCGGATTCTCTCACAAGGATTCGAAGCTACGAATTTGTTATCTTCAATCCTCTATAGAAGGCAGGTGGACAATTACGTCCTCGGGAGATCGTTCGAATCATCGGAGGAATATGCTTCATTTGTACTTTCTTGATCAACTCACAACACGTCTGGGTGAGGCCCTTCTAACTGAAGCTAGTCAACTTAATGATCTCGCATAGAAGTATCCAGCGAAAAAAATGTCCTCTCTTGATAGATTCACTCCAGGACTGAGCAAGATCCTTCAAACTGGAATTCTTCAACTTAACTGAATCTATGTCGGGGCGTCGACGAATTGTCTTAATCACTCTATTCAAGATGGACTAGCGATCTTCTGTCACATCCCTGCCTGTAAGCTCCTATTGCTTCAGCTTATAAACTCTGGAGGCGACATCCCGTTAATCTCAGCAACAGCTGGGTCATCTGTCTGCATGGTAGAAAACATTGCGATCTTCTGGAGTAGGTTGTATGTCGACAGTCTTCACAATCTGGTAGCCTGTATCAATGGCCCGATCATCCAGTGCAGATCCTGAACACTCGTCTCAAACGAGAGATCCTAACACAAACAATATATCAGTATGTTCCTACGTCACCAGAAGAATATCATGGTCAGTCCTCGTCCGTGAAGATCTCGGTCTGACCACATCTCTAGCCACATCTCTCTTTGCTCTCGTAGCCATGGCGACAGGAATCTCAAGCAAATATCGATGAGGATAGATCATAGGAATGAATAGAATAACGGATATCAAGAAATGTACATCCTAAGGCCACTTAAGCGGAGCAGCGTATCGTAAGTATTCCGCGGAACATACACACGGTACGTCGCTCTACTTAAGTTACCTACTCTATCAACCAAGGTTAACCTACGTGACGAAATTCGGGTCCAAAACTCCCTCAGTCAATTCTAAGTTCCGTAAGGTCAAGCTTAGGTCCTGAAATATATATATACCCTAGACCCGAACCAAGGTTAAACCTAATACTCTGATACCAACTTTTTCACGACCCGGAATTGGCACATGACTGGCACGAGAATCACATGAAGTCTATAGGACTCCGCCGTAATTCAAGTAAGCTGAAGCCCAGAAATCTAAACTTTTTTCGGAAAATAATGGAGGTGCGGTTTTGAAATATCGGCATAATGAATTTAATTCTTCTTTTAAAAGTATAAGTAATATCATATGAAAATGCAATGATTTGCATACTATCTTTGAAAATATTTTCGTCCTTGAAATTTGGGCAGCACCTCCCATGTAAATTTTGATCCAAAACCATATACAAGCAATAATATAGGCATCCCTAAGCGGGAGCTACCTCTTCGCCAATTGGTGGAATCATAACCACACAATAAATATACGACGCCCAAAGGCGAAGATCAATCACAGAAATAAAATAAAGAAGACCAAGACATCATCAAGCTCATATAAAGAATAATACACACATCTCGCTCTAAGTCTCAAGAATGTACAAGTCTGGTGTCTAGGTCTACCAAATATACATAGTCTGGTTGATGGAGCTTTTAACTAGATACAACTGAATAAATATATAAGGGTGGTCATGAACCAAATGTGTACCCCACCTACCAATGCAAAACATACAGAAGCAAGACGTGTGCCAGCGAGCCGCTACTGATCCGAGCGGTCGATCCTGCAAGAAAACTGTGGCACAACGGGGGTGAATTACCAACTCGTGAATAGAAAATATCAGCAAGTAGAAATCGAATGTATAACGATCCCTAGGTCATACTGTAACATAAAGGTAAAACTATAGTATCTAGGGTGATCGTGTATACATATGTGTACGATAATGATATCGTGCCAGTAGCAGTATATAGTGATAAGCCATCTAAATCATATGCATGTATGCATGTGTATATCCAACGTGCGTCCATCAACGACACATCAAATCATCATAAAACCTGAGTGTCCAGCATCGAAACTCGAAAATATCATAAAACCCGTGTCCAGCATCAACGCGGAAATCCTCATATCTCGGGCACCGTCTCATCGGATCGGCCTTCATATCCATCTGATCCCACGACTCCGGTCAATATCCTCCGGATATCCGCCGAGCTCAAACTATCACCGGTCAATAGTGCTCTCCTACCGGGATCAATGCCTTTCTATACGATCTTCTTATCCTGGGGTACCACACCGGGTCCACCACGTACCCGCACACGGTGGCCTCCTCACTCCTCGAATCAGGTAACTCATAGCTTAGAACCGAGAAAACTCATGGTGGACGCCACAAATCATATCACGAGAAACCGCATTTTTAAAACAATCATAAGACTTTTTAAAATATATCAGCGGTTCACAAATCCAGAGATCTCATGAAAACATAATCTCATATGCATGTAACCATAAAGGTCCAGTAAATGCAATGCAAAGAACAGTACTGTAAGTATTTCAAGTGTTTTCATGTAAGCATGTTATGCAATAAGTACTGAACAGTGAATTATAATTCTACAGTTTAAGAACAATACGGCGATATCACAGTTCTATTGTGTAAGTGGCTTAGCAATTACCGATGATGAGTGTGTGAGCCGGCAAATCTGTGTACGTGTAACATGCGCATTATCGGTAATGGTTCATGTGTCCTAATAGAAGATGCCATATAAAGGTAAGTGTCGGGTCGTAGTACGTATGTCACGAGGAAATAATACAACATAAACATGAACGGTATAAAGTACGCAACTACACCTGAACCATACGGCTATAGTTTAAATAATACGAATCGTAGTTTTGAAAATGGGGGCTACGGTGTTTTTGAAAGAAAGACACCATTTGAAAATCTGTAACGTCCCTTGAGGTTATCGTTTAAAAGTGCATAAGATTCGTCAGTTTTGGAAATAGGTATGGTTCAGATGTAATCCATTATCCACCAAGGTGTTTAGAAAGCAATGATTCTTCGAATCAAAACAATCCATAAGTCGGCGATCCAGCCTCATAGTATCAGATATGGTATAATCATCATACATCATCCTCGAGTCAAGAGTGCGGATCAATCATCCGGTATATCATATCGCGTACGGTATAATCCATCGTACGGTGTCATCAAATCAGAATAAGGATCTATCGTCTTATACATAATATCGCGTAGGGTACAATCCATCGTACATCATATTATATCATATTCTCGTGTGTGTGTGTGTGTGTGTGTGTCAATCTCATATTATATCTAGGCATATGTATATGTGTATATATCGCCTTGCATGCTCATATCAAACATATCAATTCATGTCATCTTGTTTCATCATATCCTCATTTCATCATGGCATCTCGTACTTATCCTAATGATCATATCCGTAAGTACATAAGCTTAGGTTTCTATATATATGTTCTATATCTCGGTCCTCCCATTACTATGGTTGTGGGGGTGCTATACGCCATCCACCCGACTTCCCCCGTAAATAAATATCTACTCATCTGCTATCCTTTCTCTAGCCAAAGTCGATGATCGTCTTGCTCTCCTTCGTCGTCTCGGAAGTCCACGCAAAAGTACCTACAAATCAACACACGTCATAACGAGATCAAAACCAAATCTGAAAACCGATACGGCACGCGAAGTGCACATAGGTTAGAACCTATGGCCCACGCATGTAAGAACAGCCAAACATCTCTCGGCGTTGACGTACGAACGTCCAACGACCGAGTCAAAACTCAAATACTAAAACCAAGTATTCAAAAGTCGGAAACCAAAATTAGCAAATTAGAAAAACACTCCCATATTTTGACTCAGGTAAAATTAGGTGATTTTGAATATAGGGTAGGTCTATATATCAGATAATAGAGCTATTCACCAAAATCTAAACCCTTGCTAACAGGTCAGGCCGCAATTTGTAGCCAGGGAGAATATTTCTGTGGCCTGGTGAGGGAATTAGGGTCTCGGGTTTCTAGGGTAGTCTCTAGGTGGCCTGCACATCTCACAGTGTTTGCAACTTATTTTTTCAGAGATCTTGAGTCATAGCAGATACTATATAATCATCACATTTCGTCAAAAAATCGATATCGGAAAATTCCAAGTTCGTGTTTTCGGACATCTAACCTCAAGTTTGTCCAGAAGTCATCACTAATGGCTTCCGGTTACTAACTAAACCTCAATCGCATCTCTACAACTCAAATCATCCACTAAAAATCATTCTAGAATTTTTCAAGATCACTAATCTAGCATAATCGAACTCTAAACACATGTAGGAGGTTAAGAAACTTGATAATAGAAAGGAAAGTGAAGATTTTACCTATTGGAAGAAACTCAAGAAAGTTCTTTGGTGGCCCAAGGTGCTCAAAACCCTAACTTGAACTCACCATGGGGTGTAGGATGAGGTTATGAGCAATTTTTGTGAAGGCTTTGGGTGGTTTTTGTCACGCCCCGCTTCCCAGAGTACGCTAAGATAGATACGTGACAGAGCCAACCATGCTACCTGTGGATAGGAAATATCCTTCCACAGTCACATTACGGCTGTAGAGATATCAAGAATAATAATAAACTATCTAACACATGTCCATAAGCCAGAATAAACGAGTCAAGAATAAAATAACGCGGAAGCAAAAAGATCCAATACAAGAATAAACTGGAATGTACGTCCCATAATGCGGGCTCACATCAGGAATGAAAATACTGAAAGGAAAAATAAACTAACTACTAACAAGTCCTCACTGCTCGGCCTGCTCACTGAAAAACTCCTGCTCGGCCTGCAGTAAAGGTAGAGAATCTGGGCCATGCAAAACCTAGACGTCAGTGCGTCATAATATCAAGCAATAACAAAATCAAGGAGTAGCAAGGCATGTAGGTACGAGTATGAACGGTAAAACAGGTATAACAGTAATATAAATAGGACAGTGAAGGGTAAGGCATTAGTGATGTGCTGTGAGTAATCTAAACTGGTCTATTGGGTTAACTACTCTCAAGTCTTTGAAATCAATTTGATGAATCATCGATGTAACTCAATAGTATCCCGTGCGTGCCCGGGACCACGGTCTAATACTCTCGGGCTGAATCCGAGACGTGCCGCAAGGCAGTAAAAGGTAGTAGGTAACGACGAATGATGTCAGCAGCATCATTCCGGGGCTGGCCTAGCCCGTAAAACTGATCAGTAAAGGTGTCGAACTGTCGAGTTACAAGTCAGGTTTCATCATTGATTTCCACATACCCCCAAGTTATGTATTCAAGTCAGGTATTGATAAATATGGAGCTAATGCCAACACAGGATCAAGCAGGTATAGGTTTGTCTGAATAGACAACAGGAAATGTCCGTAGGGACAACAGGTCAAAATGGTTGGCATTTGTAACAAGATCAGGTAACAAGTCAAGCTGTGGTACGTCAGGTCAAGTCAGGTAGTGTATAAGGGTCCAAACAAGTCAAGTAGTGCACAATATCAAGTCGTGTCAAGCAGTAGTGTATCAAGTCATGTCAGGGGGTGCACAAATGTCACGTGGGTGCTCATAATCAAACTATAATAAGCATTGGTACACAAAAACAAGTATTGGGTACCAAATGTAACAATAAAAATGGAATAGTGTGATGTGGTATGCAAATAGGTATAAATTCAAACACATGGATGCACAGTTATCGATTAGGGTTAAGATTAAAGTTCCAATATTAATTAGGATGCACTTTATTAAACATGGAATATTAATATCACATTATTATGCACTAATATGATCTAAGGATGCAATTATATGTATATTAGGCGAGATGGATGCAAACGGGTGTCCGAAAGGTTATAAACTATAAAATGGTACTATGGGATGTACAAATAAGCACTATGTGATATAAATATGGATATGGGTACAGTGTATTGTAATCTAGTATGCAACAAGTTATATTTTCCATGACCTAGATTTAAAATGATATAAACGGAACATCGAAACGTTAAAATGAAATATGGGGCACCAGATTTAAACAACAGGTTTAATATGTATTTAAATAAGTATATAATAATTTAAATAGCATGTAGCAAGATTAACTTGCCTAGACGGATCATGAAACGAGGTGTACGGAACGTCTCACGTCGGTGAAAAAGTCACGACACGCGCACGGTACACGGAACGGATCCAAACAACGCACAAGGGTGATCACACCAGTCAGGTTTGTTCGCTGGTTCGTCGGGATCGTCGACGTCACGTCCGGTTTCCGGCGAACTAAAAAGGCAGAGAACCATTTGAGGTAAAAGGAACAGGAGAAAAGAGAAAGGAAAGGAAAGGAAGGAAGGAAGGAAATGGGGGAAAGAGAAATGCTCACTGTGGTGTATTGGAGTCGGGAAACGAGGACGAGATCACCGGCGGCGATCAACTCCGGCGGTGCAAGGTGTGCAGGGGGTGCTCGGTTCTGTCGTTGGGTGTGTGCAGGTGTCGGGTGATGAGAGAGGAGGTGGAGGCGATGAGGGTGAAGAGGCAGCGAGGTCGAGACGGTGACGGTGATGACAACGGTGATGAGGTAGGCGAGGGGGCGACGGTTGCGGAGGCAGGCGGGGTTAGGTTTCGTGGGTTTAAAAAAAAGAAGAAGGAATAAATAAATAAGGAGAGAGAGAAAGAGAGTTAATATGAGAGAGAAAGGAGAGAGAGGGGAGATCGAGAGGAGAGAGAGAGAGAAACGTGAACAGTGGGGAGAGATAATTTTGTTTTTATATGAGAGAGAGAGAAAGAAGTGGGACCGGGCCAGCGAGGAGAGAGGTTGGGGTTAGTTAGGAAAAGATTTAAAATTTTAAAAGGATTTTCGATTTAAAAAAAAAGATTTGTCTGTTATAATTATTAGTTGACGAAATTAAATATAAATATTAAATATTAAACAAGTTTGAAATTAGGCGCAATACAACATATTCCAAAACGCGCCCGAGTCGGGTCTAAAATTTCAGATTTAAAATACGAAAAATATATGCAACTTCCAAATTTCAAAATGAATGCTCAGTTAATGAAAATGCATACCCCCAAGAACGGACGCACGTACATGCGCTAGCCATCCAAACACGTCCGTTTCACTGAATGGGATGAGAACAAGATGCGCGGACGCTACCACGGGGTTAGGGGTATCATGCAGGCTATGAAATGCAATTTTAATTTATTTTCCATGACTTAAAATGTTATATGGTAAAATATGCGATGCTAGATGAAATGCCAGTATGTACTAATCATGAGATGCATGTGTCTAGGTAACAAGTCAAGGTAATCTATAAATATGAATCAAACAAGTTCAAGCAAGCGGGTCGGGTCGAATGCAATGTAAAATGTAAAATACCATTCGCAACCAAACACGATAAATCAATAAAATACCACAGATAAATAAATACGGAAACTGGAATTGGTATAAATGAACTCGGTTGTCACATTATACCCAACTAAAAAAAGAATTTCGTCCTCGAAATTCCAAGAACCAGAAAGGATAAACAATCAATCAAACTACAAGAATAGATGTGGAAACTTCTGCCGGATTTCATCTTCTCGTTCCCAAGTTGAATCTCCATGTGAGCGGTTTCCCCAAGAAACAAGTACAATAGGGATAACCTTGTTCTTAAGAACCTTTTCTCTTCGATCCAAAATCGACATCGGTCGCTCCTCAAAAGTCAAATCTTCACGTACAGTCAGCTCCGAATGATCCAGCACATGTGTTTCATCTCGAACATACTTACGGAGTTGAGATACATGAAACACATCATGAACATTCGCCAAGGATTGCGGTAACGCCAATCGATACGCCACTTCTCCAACACGCCCCAAAATCTCAAAAGGTCCAACGAATCAAGGACTAAGCTTTCCTCGACTTCCGAAACAAATCACCCTTCTAGTCGGTGATATCTTCAAGAATACCAAATCACCAACGGCGAACTCTAGAGGTCTTCTTGATGTATCTGCCCAACTCTTTTGTCGGTCTTGTGCTGCTTTCATATGATTCCAGATAGTGTTAACCTTCTCAACTGTTTGCACGATCAAATCCGGTCCTAACAATCTTCGTTCTCCAATGTCGTCCCAACAAACAGGTGAACGACACTTGCGACCATACAATGCTTCGAATGGAGCCATCTGAATAGTTGCCTGAAAACTGTTGTTGTACGAAAACTCCACCAAGTGTAGATTATCCTCCCATGAACCCTTGAAGTCTAACATGCAAGCTCTCAACATGTCTTCAAGAGTTTGGATCGTTCTCTCCGACTGGCCATCTGTTTGAGGATGATAAACTGTGCTAAACTTCAATCGAGTCCCCAAACTTTCCTGTAAGCTCCTCCAGAAGTGTGATAAGAACGAGTGTCACGGTCGGACACGATGCTCACCAGTACTCCATGCAATCTTACAATCTCCTGCATGTACCGTTCCGCCAAAGCTTCTGTTGATTGACCAACTCGAAATGGGATGAAATGAGCTGCCTTGGTCAATCGATCAACAATCACCCAAACTGCATTGTTGCCCTTTGGACTCCGCGGTAAAGCCGTCACGAAATCCATGGTTATATGTTCCCACTTTCATTGAGGAATCGGAAGTGGTTGCAATAAACCAGCAACCTGTTGATGTTCAGCCTTAACTTGCTGACACACCAAGCACTTTGCTACAAAGAGGGCAATCTCCCGTTTCATGCCTTCCCACCAAAAATGCTGTCGTAGAATTCGGTACATCTTCGTTCCTCCTGGATGTACGGAATATGCGGAACTGTGTGCCTCTTTCATAACCTCTTTCGCGAATATCTCCCTTTGGCACACACAAATGGCTACTATATCGAAACGAACCATCTTCATGAATCAACAAATCCGTTCGTAGTCTAGCTTCAACCTGTTCTCGAAACTTCTGCAATCTTGGGTCCTGTGAATGCGCTGCTTTAATATCCTCGATCAACGACGACTGTACTTGCAGCTGCATCAACTGTCCAGAAGAATGTGGCAGCACAACTTCCAAATCGAATCTTTGAAAGTCTTCAATAAGTTCCTTCTGTGCAGTCAACATCTGAATTGCTGGCAACCGACTAAGCGCATCCGGCACAACATTGACTTTCCCCGGATGGTACTTAAGATCAAGATCGTAGTCAGCCATCAGCTCCAACCATCTACGCTGCCTCATATTAAGCTCCTTCTGTGTGGACACATACTTCAGGCTTTTGTGATCGGTGAATACTTCGACTCTTTCGCCCAATAAGTAGTGTCTCCAAATCTTCAAAGCAAAAATTCACAGCTGCTAGCTCCAAGTCATGAGTTGGGTAATTCTTCTCATGGGTCTTCAACTGTCTTGATGCGTAAGCTATAACCTTCCCATGCTGCATCAAAACGCATCCCAATCCTTTCTCAGATGCGTCGCTGTGAATCACCAATCCTCCGGAGCTGTCTGGTACGGTCAAAATAGGAGCGGTTATCAATCTCTGCTTCAACGTCTCAAAAGCTGACGCACACTTATCCGTCCACACAAATGGTACTTCCTTGCACGTAAGCTTGGTCAAAGGCTCAGCCAAACGAGTAAAATCCTCCACAAACATTCTGTAATAGCCGGCAAGTCCAAGAAAACTTCTGATCTCTGCTATGTTCTTCGGAATCAGCCAATTTTGAACTGCTGCAATCTTCTCGGGATCAACGGCGATTCCATCTCCGGATACGACGTGCCCCAAAAACTTCACTTCTTCAAGCCAAAACTTGCACTTGCTCATCTTTGCATATAATCTTTCTTGCCTCAATGTCTGCAGTGCGATATTCAAGTGTTCCACATGCTCTTCAATGCTCCTCGAGTATACCAGAATATTATCGATGAACACCACTATAAACTTGTCCAAGAACGGTGAAAGATTCAGTTCATCAAGTCCATAAATATCGCTGGTGCATTCGTGACTCCGAATGGCATCATTAAATACTTGTAATGTCCATACTGAGTTCGGAACTCAGTCTTGCAAATATCTTCTGATTTAACTCAGACCTGATGATATCCGGACCGCAAATCCAGCTTTGAGAATACCCTCGCGCCACTAAGCTGCTCGAACAATTCGCCAATGCGAGGGATCGGGTACTTGTTCTTAATAGTCACCCGGTTTAATTCTCGATAATCGATGCACATCCTCCTTGTGCCATCTTTCTTCTTTACTAGAAGAACCAGAGCTCCCCAAGGTGAATTGCTGCCGCGAATTCAACCCTTCTTTAGCAATTCGGTAACCTGCTTCTTTACTTCTTCCAACTCCACTGGTGCCATCGGATAGTACGCCTTTGAGATTGGCGCTGCACCAGGAACAAGATCGATCACGAACTCCACATCTCGTTTTGGCGGTAAACCCGAGATGTTCTCGAACACGTCCATGAACTCTCAAACTACAGCTGGCGCTTCCTCCTTATCAACTTCCATTGACGAAAGAACATTGCTTGTCGGTCTAGCCCTAAACTCGACTAGCCCGACAGAACTGCTACCTCTAGCAAAAAAAACTCCGAATGTCCGGGAATCTGGAAAATCACTTTCTTTGCCCTACAATCAATGTGAGCGTGGAAAGTGAGACCATCAATTTCCAAGACAACTTCATAACTGCCGGTATCGGTCACCAAGAAATCTGCAAAACATAAACTGGTAACCAATGAAATGAAGAGAACCAAGGTAATAGAACGACCATGAAATAAGGAAATGAAACAAGACCAGGACTCCAAGTTACTTAAATAGAGTACCGCATTATAACCATGCTGCAGTTCATAGTTATAATCACATAACTACGTTCAAGTCGCCCAAATCCTAGTATCAGAATCAAAGGAATAGGATGGAAGAAACAATAGGGAACCAAAAGAATTTCAACTCGAGATGCAAAGTTGTTTGCATATCGTCAGGACAGGGGTCAAGAGAAAGATATGATTCAAGAATCATGATAACAATATGGCAGGACATGTTCCTAATCACGAATTTTCTGATTCGTGTATTGGGTCCAATACCCAACTACAAAAGAATCAAACCCGATTAACTTAAATCCTATGTCTCTGATACCAAACAAACCCTGTCACGCCCCGCTTCTCAGAGTACGCTAAGATAGGCACGTGACAGAGCTAACCATGCTACCTGTGGATAGGAAATATCCTTCCACAGTCACATTACGGCTATAGAGATATCAAGAACAATAATAAACTATCTAACACATGTCTATAAGCCAGAATAAACGAGTCAAGAATAAAATAATGCGGAAGCAAAAAGATCCAATACAGGAATAAACTGGAATGTACGTCCCATAATGCGGGCTCACATCAGAAATGAAAATACTGAAAGGAAAAATAAACTAACTACTAACAAGTCTTCACTGCACGGCCTGCTCACTGAAAAACTCCTGCTCGGCCTGCAGTAAAGGTAGAGAATCTGGGCCATGCAAAACCCAGAGGTCAGTGCGTCATAATATCAAGCAATAACAAAATCAAGGAGTAGCAAGGCATGCAGGTACGAGTATGAACGGTAAAACAGGTATAACAGTAATATAAATAGGACAGTGAAGGGTAAGGCATAAGTGATGTGCTGTGAGTAATCTAAACTGGTCTATTGGGTTAACTACTCTCAAGTCTTTGAAATCAATTTGATGAATCATCGATGTAACTCAATAGTATCCCGTGCGTGCCCGGGACCACGGTCTAATACTCTCGGGCTGAATCCGAGACGTGCCGCAAGGCAGTAAAAGGTAGTAGGTAACGACGAATGATGTCAGCAGCATCATCCCGGGGCTGGCCTAGCCCGTAAAACTGATCAGTAAAGGTGTCGAACTGTCGAGTTACAAGTCAGGTTTCATCATTGATTTCCCCATACCCCCAAGTTATGTATTCAAGTCAGGTATTGATAAATATGGAGCTAATGCCAACACAGGATCAAACAGGTACAGGTTTGTCTGAATAGACAATAGGAAATGTCCGTAGGGACAACAAGTCAAAATGGTTGGCATTTGTAACAAGATCAGGTAACAAGTCAAGCTGTGGTACGTCAGGTCAAGTCAGGTAGTATATATGGGTCCAAACATGTCAAGTAGTGCACAATATCAAGTCGTGTCAAGCAATAGTGTATCAAGTCATGTCAGGGGGTGCACAAATGTCACGTGGGTGCTCATAATCAAACTATAATAAGCATGGGTACACAAAAACAAGTATGGGGTACCAAATGTAACAATAAAAATGGAATAGTGTGATGTGGTATGCAAATAGGTATAAATTCAAACACATGGATGCACAGTTATTGATTAGGGTTAAGATTATAGTTCCAATATTAATTAGGATGCACTTTATTAAACATGGAATATTAATATCACATTATTATGCACTAATATGATATAAGGATGCAATTATATGTATATTAGGCGAGATGGATGCAAACAGGTGTCCGAAAGGTTATAAACTATAAAATGGTACTATGGGATGTACAAATAAGCACTATGTGATATAAATATGGATATGGGTACAGTGTATTGTAATCTAGTATGCAACAAGTTATATTTTCCATGACCTAGATTTAAAATGATATAAACGGAACATCGAAACATTAAAATGAAGTATGGGGCACCAGATTTAAACAACAGGTATAATATGTATTTAAATAAGTATATAATAATTTAAATAGCATGTAGCAAGATTAACTTACCTAGACGGATCAAGAAACGGGGTGTACGGAACGTCTCACGTCGGTGAAAAAGTCGCGACGCGCGCACGGTACACGGAACGGATCCAAACAACGCACAAGGGTGATCACACTAGTCAGGTTTGTTCGCTGGGTTGTCGGGATCGTCGACGTCACGTCCGGTTTCTGGCGAACTAAAAAGGCAGAGAACCATTTGAGGTAAAAAGAACAGGAGAAAAGAGAAAGGAAAGGAAAGGAAGGAAGAAGGAAATGGGGGAAAGAGAAATGCTCACTGTGGTGTATTGGAGTCGGGAAACGAGGACGAGATCACCGGCAACGATCAACTCCGGCGGTGCAAGGTGTGCAGGGGGTGCTCGGTTCTGTCGTTGGATGTGTGCAGGTCTCGGGTGATGAGAGAGGATGTGGAGGCGATGAAGGTGAGGAGGCGGCGAGGTCGAGACGGCGACGGTGATGACAACGGCGACGAGGTGCGAGGGGGCGACGGTTGCGGAGGCAGGCAGGGTTAGGGTTCATGGGTTTAAAAAAAATAAGAAGGAATAAATAAATAAGGAGAGAGAGAAAGAGAGTTAATATGAGATCGAGAGGAGAGAGAGAGGAGAGAGAGAGAGATGCGTGAACAGTGAGGAGAGATAATTTTGTTTTTATATGAGAGAGAGAGAAAGAAGTGGGGCCGGGCCAGCGAGGAGAGAGGCTGGGGTTAGTTAGGAAAAGATTTAAAATTTTAAAAGGATTTTCGATTTAAATTAAAAAAAAGATTTGTCTGTTATAATTATTAGTTGACGAAATTAAATATAAATATTAAATATTAAACAAGTTTGAAATTAGGCAGAATACAACATATTCCAAAACGCGCCCGGGTCGGGTCTAAAATTTCAGATTTAAAATACGAAAAATATATGCAACTTCCAAATTTCAAAATGAATGCTCAGTTAATGAAAATGCATACCCCCAAGAACGGACGCACGTACATGCGCGTAGCTATCCAAACACGTCCGTTTCACTGAACGGGACGAGAACAAGATGCGCGGATGCTACCACGGGGTTAGGGGTATCATGCAGGCTATGAAATGCAATTTTAATTTATTTTCCGTGACTTAAAATGTTATATGGTAAAATATGTGATGCTAGATGAAATGCCAGTATGTACTAATCATGAGATGCACATGTCTAGGTAACAAGTCAAGGTAATCTATAAATATGAATCAAACAAGTTCAAGCAAGTGAGTCGGGTCGAATGTATTGTAAAATGTAAAATACCATTCGCACCCAAACACGATAAATCAATAAAATACCACAGATAAATAAATACGGAAACTGGAATTGGTATAAATGAACTCGGTTGTTACAGTTTTGGTGAGATTTTGGAGATGTTTTGGTGGTGGTGGTGAGGTGGAGGAAGTAGAGAAGCTTGGAAGATGAAGGAGGTGAAGAAAATAGATGAAGGGTGAGGAATAGGGGAGGAGCCATGGTTTTAGGAACCCCTTTCCTTCCCCCCTCCCCCCTCTCTTCATAAATAACCATCACATCTTGTCTCCCATTTTCTTTTTCTTTTCTCTTTTCTTTTTAAAACCCAAACACAACAAGCAAATGAAATCATGCATGAATGAAAACACAATGTGTCATGGCACATTTGTCATGGTTAACAAAAATGGATTTGGTTTAATGCATGAATAGTAGTGCACTAATCTAGTTTAACATAAACTTGTATTTAAATAATTTGAAAATTGACATATCCAATAAATGCCTCCATAATCAATAATTCATATAAATTCCCATATATTTCCTAAAATATATATAGGTATATAATTATACCATTTTACGAAAACTCAAATTCATACTCGTATAGTTTTCGTGAAATTTATTACTTTATTATTTAAATTTCAAAAATAATATTTTATATTTCTAAAATGTTACAGTCAAGGAGTTCGACATTTCGAAGATGGCGTTTAAGACTCGTTATGGCAATTATGAATATCTCGTAATGCTATTTGGAGTGACCAATGTACCAGTCTTTTTTATGAACCTGATAAACCAAGTTTTTCTAGAGTACTTAGACAGATTTGTTGTTATCTTCATCGACGATATCCTGGTGTATTCAAAGAATCGGAAAGAACACGCTGAGCACTTACGGATTATCCCGGAGATACTACGACAGCTTCAACTCTACGCCAAGTATAGCAAGTGTGTATTTTAGCTAGGCCATGTCAGATTTCTCGGATACATCATTTCAGGCGAAGAAATCTCTATGGATCCGGCTAAGGCATCAGCTGTCAGTGAGTGGCCAACATCAAAGACGATGAAAAATATAAGAAACTTCTTAGGCTTAGCAGGATATTACAGACACTTCATCGAAGGATTTTCAAAGATCGCTGCACCCCTGACCAAGCTAACACGTAAAGACAAAGCATTTGTGTGGTCAGAAGCATGTGAGAAGGCTTTCGTAGAACTCAAGTCCAGGTTAACCTCTGCTCCTATCCTTATAATACCGGATCAATCTGGAGGATTCTATGTGCATTGTGATGCATCCGGTAAAGGATTAGGATGTGTTCTACATCAGTATGGAAAAGTTATGGTTTTTGTATCAAGGCAGTTAAAAGTTCATGAACGCAACTATCCAACACATGATATGAAATTGGCAGTCGTCATCTTCGCACTCAAGATTTGGCGTCACTACTTATTAGGAGATCGAGTGGATATATACCCCGAACACAAAAGTCTGAAATATGTATTTACTCAGAAGGAACTCAACATGCGACAAAGAAGATGGCTCGATCTCATGGCAGATTTTGATATCAACCTACAGTATCATCCTGGATGAACGTAGTTCCCGGTGCACTTAGTCTCCAGCCATTAAAAATGAACCTCATCGCTCAGTAGAAGCTACAGTAAGAATTGCATGGATTTGAAATTGAAATAGTTATGCCAGGTAATGCTTCATCTTTGATGAACTTACAAGTCCAGTCCACTCTTGTCTATCAGATCAAAGTAGCTTAAGAAAATGATACCAAGCTACAAAAGATCCGAGAACAAGTAGGAAGTGGTCTTCGAACTGACTTTATCTTCCACGAAGATAGATCCTTACGGTATGGGAGCTATTTATGCGAGCCAGCCGGCCCTGTTTGAGAAGAGTTGATGAAAGAAGCTCACAGCTCTCCGTATTCGATACACCCCGACGGCACGAAGATGTACAAGGATCTATGGAAATACTACTGGTGGCATAGAATGAAGCGAGAAGTAGCAAGGAGCATAGAAAAGTGTTTAGTGTGTCAGCAACTGAAGGCTAAACATCATAGAACTGCTGGTCTATTTCAGCCGTTACCAATCCCAGAATGGAAATTGAAGCACATTACCATAGACTTTGTGACTGCTCTCCCTCGCAGCATGAAGGGTAACGACGCAATCTGGGTTATTGTTGATTGAATCACCAAGACGGCTCACTTTATTCCATTACGAGTTGACCTGTCAACCGAGACGTTGGCAAGGAAGTACATGGAGGTGAGTAGAAATCTAAAGTACGATTTAAACCTTCAAGATGTCTCTACTTGTCTTGAAACCCATAAACTCAAGCAGAAGATCGTGAGATTACATGGAGGCACCTTTCTGCATCGTCTCCGACCGAGGTACTATATTCCGATCCCAATTTTGGCAGAGTCTTCAAGATAGCCTAGGAATGAGTCTGAATTTCAGCACGGCGTATCATCCCCAAACAGATGGACAGTCCGAGTGGACAATTCAAATCCTTGAAGACATGCTGAGAGCCTATATGCTAGAATTCGGAGATTCGCGGGAAGATCACCTACACCTTGTGGAGTTTTCATATAAAAACAGCTACTAGGCAAGCATTGGGATGGCACCATTCGCAGCACTGTACGGACGAAAGTGTCGTCTCCCTCTGAGTTGGGACGATGTTGGGGATCATGAGATCCTTGGGCCAGAGATGATCATGGCAACTGTGGATGTAGTTCGCACGATCAGGAAAAAGATGCGCATAACTCAAGACTGACAGAAGCATTTGGCAGATGCAAAACGTCGACATCCGGAGTTCCAACTCGAAGAGCATGTGTTTCTAAAGATATCACCGAATAAAGGAGTGATATGTTTTGGCAAGAGGGGTAAACTTAGTCTAAGGTACATCGGACCGTTCAACATACTCGAAAGAGTTAGAGAAGTGACATACCGCTTGGAAGTACTACCCTCATTGGAAGGAGTGTACAACGTGTTCTATATATCCCAACTAGGACGATATATGAGCGACCTCAACCACATACTTGATTACTCAGAGCTCACTGTGGAGTGGAGTTAGCGATCAAGTGGAGTTAGCGATCAAGTTATTTTCATTGATATCGGAGCTTTTCCCGACGATACCGCGACGCCACGGAGAAACCCCCCTCTCTTCCTTACTCTCTTATCAACGCTACGCAACCCGTAAGTCCATATTCTTCTTTTTCATTTCGTCCCAAATCGCATTCTTAAAACATATCGACAAAAGTGGAGTTCACTCCTATAACATTTTTCTTTTCAATATTTTAATCCGTTTTTTAAGTCACACCAATACCTAACATAACTTCAAAATGTTATTCTCTTTATTTACCCTTTTAAGCAATTAAAATTCCATGTGATATGATCATATAAAAAACTTTTTTACATAAATACCATGAACTTTAAATAAACCCTTTATTCGATAACTGGCGTGCATACTTCTAGAAAATTCATGGGGTAACGACCTACCCCATTCACAAACACTATAGTTTCATAGCACGATATTTTAGATATATGGTTAATTTAATGAATACGAATTACAATAAAATACAATAGCTTTTATAAAATACGTTTTTAATTGATATTTTACCTCCTTTTGCAATTGCGCCTCTACAACCCTCTTTAGGGGACCCACTTATGGATGGTATGGATTATCGTACGTTCTTGGGATAGTAGAGCGAGATGCAGAGCTACTCACTGAGAATTCGGTCTCGAAAGGAATAAGAATACAATTTTAATAGAAATACGATTTTCTTAAACAAAATTAAAACTTTGGAAAATTATATAAAATTATGAAACCGTATTTTCAATAAAAACAAAGTGTGAAAAATATATTTTTAAATGAAAGATTAAATTTTTAATAAAATACCACCAAGTTTACAAAAGAAGTAGTTTTCATTAAAATATCATAAACTTTTAAAAGCTAGGTTTTATCACTAAAATACCACGAAAATTAAAATATATGTTCATAAAAACTCTTAATATTATAAATCACCCTCGATATTTATTTTTAAACAATATTAAAATATTTCTTATAAAACCCCCTCGATAAATTCATATAATGTAAACAAACAAGATAAAATCTTTAAGAACCCTAGATTAATATAAGTTTAAGCGGTATCATTTCTCTTGAGCCCTATGGAGCCAAAGAAATTGAGTGCTTGCCAATTCAGATTAAACAACACTGCAAATTAACGGAGTTTATCAATGGAAATTGTTTTGGAAAAATACACAAATCCTGCCGTCCATGTGCAGCAGTTGTCCGATTATTCCTGAACTTAAGAAATTCAAGAGCTAAATCCTTTCGTAAGATACTGACTTCAATTTGAATCCAAACTCAAACTAGAATCCAAAATCAAACACAAACTTGAATACTTGATCATGAACCGGAACACTCGAATTCAAATATCAAACTTGAACTTGAATGCTTGATTCGACTTGACCGAACCATGGATATAACTTGACATGAATACCTGAATACAGGATTACATCTTGAATATGAACCTGTACATTTTTATATTCATGGATTCGGCCAAGAGCAGAAATCTTAAACTATACAATACAATACGCGGGGATAAAGGGGTAGATTGGTACGGAACGTATCTCACGGCACGAGAGTGTAGGGTTACCAGGCACTCTAATAAGGTTCTACAAGACATCAACTATGCCCGATTAAAATTTTAGCCGTGCCGAATAACCCTAAACAAGATCTTTGCTAGATAATTAGGGTTACACATGCAAGTAAATAACATTTACTACTAAGTGAATACGAAATACAACCTTTGTAGATCGGTCCTTCACTTCTAAAGCTCCTTGTCGTAGTCCCTTCGCTGCGATCATGGTTCTCCCGGGCTCTTGCATGGCTTCACGAGGCGAAAGAAGCGTCCTTACTTGAAGTCTTCGAGGCCGAAGATGATTTACGTCGAGGGAATACCAACTCAAGCTACTACTTCACTAACTTGAGAATTAGTGAAGCAAACACCCTAAACTAAAGTGCTAGTCTAGTAGAGAATGGAGAAATAGGAAGTGTTGGAGATAGTGCCCTCAGAGTCAATTATTAGGTCACAGGTACGTGATTGTAATGATTGAGGGAGGACCTATCCCGGTAGGACAGTCTTACTCGAGATGATAGTATGCTATCTGGTTTACCTTTATCATCGTGTACTGTTTTAGGTGACCTGACATGTCGCTATTACACGTTGATAGAGCCCCTAGGATTCTTGCTTGACCACCAGCAGTATGAGGGCGATCATATAAGTGGGAGCTGGGGTCTACAAGCATATCCTTAAAAGTTCCCTAGTCGTGGGAGTTTCGAGACCGGGCATCGATACTCCATTAGTAGACTAGTGTATACAGTCGAGACCCCGACGAGGGGCGGTGGCCGGTCTCACAAGCCACTGGTGTCAGTTGGATCACCTAAGATGTATACAGGTGCTCATTGGGTTATGAGTACACCGGACAGGACTCGCCGGGAACATGCTAGTTGGTCTTATACCAGACGTCAGATGGCAGTTCCCTGGTGACATGTGTGCAGGTTAGTTCATCGACCTGGGGATCGTCATTTGTCTCGTGTGAGTTCCCACTGTACTTTGATTACTACCCTACCACGGCTCAAAGGAGTCGTGCAAACAGGTTTTAGTTGGGTACAGTCCCGAGCCACATGGAGGCAGTGAGCGTATCTTCAGGGGTTCGTCTCTCCCGGTATTGGGGGTGAGGTCGTGCTGTGTCTAGGAGAGCCATTACACAAAGTCCTTGGCCAAGGCAAGGAGATTTACTGGTAGGTATTCCAGTAGTATCTCAGGGTGTTCTGGGCTACACTCCGACACGACTTGTACCGCTTTTGGGGGTCTGACTTTTACCAACCCCCTAGGCCCGCCATGCGATACTCATAGACGAACGGACCGGACTGCACGGATATTGTCACTGACAGGCTCAGTAGGGTGTCAGGATGAGTTCGCTCATCGACGTCCCTTTTAGTCAATAGCTGGTGGCCCGTTATGTATTGGCTTATACCTCTGACGTGCTAGTGGTTAAATCCACAGCCATAGTATTGACGAGTCTTTAGAGTCCACCACACTTTCAGTTACTCAAGCTTTCGGGCGAAACGCTGTAGAGGCCGTATGGAGATATGGCAGGGTCCGATCAGATACGTGCGGTATTGCACGGATCAGGATCGGACGGTTTTGTACTAGTGGCCGTATAGTTTTATGGCAGCGTTCGATCAGATACGTGCGGTATTGCACGGATCAGGATCGGACGGATATTACTAGCCGGCTTTGGTTTAAGCCGGATCCTAGTATAGTACAGTGTAGATTTTGTCTCATTGCATTTGTATCCGGACGGAATACAAATGCGGGTGTGTATGCACAGTGTGGGGTTTTTCCTGTAATTTATTACGGGACCAGTTTTCTGGAGTTGCCAGTTTGCTTTCCGTTCCGGCCGGTTTTTCTTTGTTCTTTCCCGGCCGGACTTTTCTGATGGAGGGACTAATTTGCAATTGTGCAAATTGGTATTTGTGGAGGACTTATTTGCATAAGGGTTGACATGATAAGCATCTTTGCTTTTCATGATTTGATGAGATTAGAAATGATTTGAGGTTGATGTAAGTTTAGTGATGATTATGTTTGGATGTGGTCACCCTCCTCCTTTTACTACACTCACCTCCCTCTTGCTTCATATTGTTATCCTCCACCATTTCTAATTGAGAGAGATTATTATCATGGTTGTAAAAAAGAAAAGAGAGAAGAAGAAAAGAGAAGAAAAGAGAGAGCTTCATCTTCATCTTTGAGAGAGCTTCATTCATTCATCTCATTTTTGATACAAGGAAAAATGAAAGCACCATTTTTCATACCTTCATTCCTCCATCTTCAAAAGGCAACCAATACCCCAAAAGTGAGACATACACTCTACACTATCTTCCTACAGCATATCTTGAGCATGTCGAGTTGCCGGCTTCATGCGCGAGTTGCCTCGGTATTGAGGTGGGAGCCCGTAAAAGTACCCGGCTCCGTGGTGCCCTTTCCGACGAGGAGGAGACGGACGGAGATCCCGCGAGGAGATCGGAGTGGAGATGAAGACCGGAGGACTTGGATCGTCGGTATATCTCTAACCCATCCTTTTTGTAGCTTAGACTTGTTAATGGTTAACGATCCGGGGTTTAGTGCGCGGTGGTGCAGTTTTGCCAAGTCCGCAAAAATTTTAGTTTACCACCGTTTCCGCGTTTGGCCGTCGGATTGACGGCCGGGGCGCCGCCGTGCACTTACAGTGGTATCAGAGCCTCGCCATTAACTTCGTCTAGCTTTCGTTTGATGTGTTTTGCTTTTCCGATCGACCAAAATTCCAAAATCTATGTTTTTGTGCACATCAGTTTTCTGTTAAGATTTTTTGGTGTCCAAAAATTTTTCAGGTGGTCTCAGAATGATGTGCAGGAAATTCTAAGCATACTGGAAAAATTCGACACTGTGATCTCTCCTCATGAGCGCGGAACCGCGGCCTCACCTCTATATTGGGCCGCGGATCCGCCGCAGTGTGGAGAGGTCAGTGGGCCATCTTTTTCCAGTGGGCTTCAGGGTAGTTATTAGGGGTTTTGGAATATTAAAATTGGGCCAATTATTTCTGTGAGTGCTACAGTATTGCTTGGGGGCCCACTTGTTAATTTTTGGTCAATCGGAAAATTTTAAACACATTTTTCACAGTATTTACATTATATCTGCGACCGTGAATGTCACTCGATCGGTAAATCCGGTCTAACTGCTATAGCCCGGTTAGACGGATTTGCGAACGTGACTTTCACGTTGATGTTCTATGTATTTGCTGTGATGTTGCGGATCGGTCGTGGGGGATAGCCTGGATGCAATGCTAGTACTGTGCTGTTGTATTATGTACATTTGATATTGCGGGGCGAGCGTCCGACATGTGGACTGCCGTCACTGCCTGATTGTATTATTATTTTGGGGCACGACCTGGTTGCGGTCGATGTACCCGGTGTATGTATATTTTACTTTCCGTACTAGGGTTACCCCGCGGAGGGGTGCACGGATAGCCGGGTTCTGGAGGGCAACAAGCCCGCATCTCATGGCATTGAGACGGAGGGGGCTTCACTCTAGGATTGGCGGGCTATTCGCCGCACTCGTAGGGGGTACAGGTTGACCCAGGAGGGGTGCCCAAGTTGCCGGATTCCGTGAAGTGCTGGGTGGTCCATTCACGGCGCTGAAGGGGGCTGCCTCGCTTCAGGTTTTGGCGGGTGACTTGCCGCGCCCGTAGGGGTCTAGGTTTTCATTGCACAGGCTATCCACACGACCAGGGGAACGTCGGGTTTCAGTAGTGGCTCTGTGAAACCCGGGGATCCCAGATATCTGTATTGTTCTGTGATGCTGTACATTTCTGTGATGTTGCATTTTATTCACGCCTTGAGCGAATATAATATATTGGTATATATATTAGTAGATGTTGTATATGTTTTACATCCGCACTAGTCCAGTCCCCGCTCTGTCGTTAGTTAGCTAACCTAACGGGTAATGACGGGACCCAGTGGCGAATGCGGATGGCATATACGTACGTCAGTATATTTTCGTTCTTTGTGGTGTGATCAATTGATGGGACTGCATTGATTCGGATCAATGCAAGTTAAAAACAAACCTAATCTGATGTTGTTGGAACACTTTTCAAAAGGCTGTTATTGCAAGGACGTTCACTTTTGTTTTGCATCGCGGTATTCATTTAGAATATCCTGCTCCTCAGTCGACGAGGCAAGGGCCGAGATCCCTTCACCGGGAGTGACCCCTTGGACAAACAGTTTGCGTCAGGGCATTAACTTCACTATAGCCGATTACTTTTGCTTTGCACCGTGGTATTCAGTTGGAATATCCTGCACCTCATTCTACGGGGAAAGAGCCGAGATCCCTTCACCGGGAGTGACCTCTTTAGCAATGGTTTTTCGTCACTATATTTTCTAAAAAGCTATCCGTTCCTTCAACGATATCAAGTTCATTACGTTAAAGGTTTTCGCCAGAAACCATTCGTAGCCCTCCGTCGTTTCATATGGGTGGTCAATAGTATTCAAGCTGTGTATGTTGGCCAAAGTCAAGGCACAGTGATTGGTAGCTATTGGGGTATTCATATGCAGCATAGATAGATGCGTTGGTTTGGGACAGTCGTGCTGCCATTTTGGCCAAAGTCAAGGGTATGTACGGGTGGATTCAAATTAACCTGAAGAATGACGGGCAGAACTTGACATGTGACTTATGATATGTTGGCCAAAGTCAAGGTCATAAGAGCATGGGGCAGAAATCACATCGGGAGTTTCAAAAGTACTGAAACTTGCCAGATATGCGCATACCTTCTGGAGTGTGATACCGTGAGCGGATTCCGTCACGTTGTCATGCGATGAGAGTTGGATCCCGATTCCCACTGATGAGTTGGTTTACTCCTCGGGTGACCCCGACTAATTCTTCTTTCAGGTTTGGAGGAGAATTTGAGGTACAGTGGGAGGATTCCAGATTAGATAAATTGGTAACCATTCTGATCTAGGTTAGAGTGCACGCTGAGTGTTTCTTTTCTCTCTCTCTTTGGCAGCGACCACTGACCCGACCCTAAGACTATGACTCAGTGACCAAATTAACCGAACCTACTTAACACTGGCTTTTGGATTGTCAGAGTTGCAGACCTCATTGCCACTCATACTTTTACCCTTTTTTCCAGGACACCCCGTATTACTACGAACGTCCACTTCCATTGGACAAAACCATCGTATGGTAAGATACGAACTCGAAAGAATTTATTCGAGGATGGTTTCCGGTTCTGGAGAAAACGGATAGGATTATTCAGTTGTCTTTTCCTTTTACCCTCTCTCAGGTTACGAGTACTCCTTGGTTTAGGGGTAGTACACCTATTACGCAAATTGGATTGTCTTCTTCCAAACCTTAGGCTGGTGCCGACCGGTAGGGAATGAAGAAAACCAATTAGCATA
This sequence comes from Agapanthus africanus, assembly GCA_030015575.1. NCBI lineage: Eukaryota > Viridiplantae > Streptophyta > Magnoliopsida > Asparagales > Amaryllidaceae > Agapanthus > Agapanthus africanus. The sequence continues at coordinate 104,644,106 of JASDDO010000019.1, forward strand.
ACGATGGTGTGCAGAAGGTATTAAGCTCAGACAAAGCAAGGGATTAGTAAGAGGGCAAAGTAAATTGCGACAGATATTCACGACCAAACCAAATATTTCGTTACCACTCCCACGTCACCTTTGTATTTCTCCAGGACACTCCGTATCACTACGAAGATCCACAGTTTATTTGGATACTCCATCGTATGGTTATATACGAACTCGAATGGAATTTGTTCCAGTTCGGGGATGGATTCTGGTTCAGGAGAAATAGGAATAAGGTTTATTCGGTTGTCTTTTATCTTCACCCTCTCTCATTGCGAGTGTTCCTAGGATTGGGACAGTACACCCATTATGCTTATTGGATAGTCTTCTTCCAAACCATAGGCTGGTGCCGAACGGTAGGAAAGGAAGAAAACCATTTGGCCTAAAAGGGTGTGCAGAAGGTAAAGACTAAAGACATATGAAGGGATTTTGAGAGGTGGCAAAGAATTATATGGTTACAGTCGTGAATCTGGAAGAGGCATTACTAGGAATACCAGGATACCCCATCGGAACATTTCAATGTTTCAGTTTCACTGTGTAATGTTAAAGGAAAACTGATTTCCCGATTAGATACTTACTCCAGGGTATGTATTTACCAGGTACGATTCTCACATCTGTATGGTTTTACAGATGATGAGTGGGAGTAAGTTATTGGGAATTGGGTGATCATCCTCATTATATCGGGATTCGTTGTAATCAGTGATATTTGAGGAAATCACCTGGGCTGTTTGCCGGTCGGCAAATATTTGGTTTTGAATATCCGCTGTTATGCACCAATTTCAAATTGATATATCTGTACGTCTATTTTCATAGAGTGAGATATACCTTTCTGAAATTATGTCTATGACATTTACCTATATCAGTGGATGGTTAGGTAAGGAGCATTAAACAGCGGTGTAATTCTTCTTAACCATAAGTACAGTTTTCAACCTACGACACACAGTAAATGAGTTATCAGACTCAAGGGACTTGTACAGAGTATTGTATGTTGTCCAGGGTCCATCAGGACAGAGGGGATGGTCCTCGTACTATATTCAGTTTACTTATGACTCCTCTATTTTTTAGACAGGTGTTTCGTGGAAACACAGGGTCCGAATTTGGAGAAGTTATAGGTATTTGAATAGAGTAGAGAACCAGGTATAGCAAGTATCGGGATTCTTCAAGGTGATCGAAGATGTAGATACTTGTGGTATTCAGTTGAAAGTGATGATTAAGAGAAATTGCTTCTCTTTCAGGTTACTCATAATTGGAAGCATTCCTAAGTTGAGTAACGCTGATCGGCCTCCTTCCATTTAGTTGACATGCGCTGGGGACAGCTGCATGATTTGAATCTGGTTCAATTAAATCAGTGCCTCTGTTTTTATATTGGATATAGAACAGTTCATATCTTAACGATTTTAAGGTACGGGGAGTTGTCCGGTTTATGATTAAAACCAGACACTGGATAACTCAAGGCACATTTCTGTAATGGCTGTTTGTGGGTTGACCCAGGCTATGACGCGGGTTGACTTTCTACCATCTGGATGAACAATAGCAATATTGTTCTAGACTCTCCACAGTTTTATTAAAAATGGATTTTTTCAGAAAACAGTAGTGGGAGTATGGTAGAACTGGAAGTGATTCCAGAACCACAAACGATTACTGAAGATTTGATAAGGAACCTAAAGATTCAATCTGGATTGACATTCCATTGGCCACTCCGCAGATTAGGTGGGTAACTTCAGGCACCCGAGAGGTACTACAGTAGCCTCAAGGACGGTTACAGGGAAGTTCTTGTTTACCCACAATTACCATTACTGTTGTTCCAGGCTGCGAGACCCGGCAGGAGGATGAGTATAGCGTCATTCTAAACTTGCTTTAGAAGTGTACGTCTATATGACTCTGCCAGAGGGTTGTCGTAGTCAGTAGGAGCAGCGGAAGCATTGGTGGACAGGTAGCTTATGTCTATTTATAGACTAGAGCAGATGTTGCGGAGATAGATCATCTATTTCTGACGTGACAGTCATGGGTTTGACTTCATCAGAATAGGGGATGGATCTGTTGAGAAGGTAGTAGGGTGTGATATCCTGGTATTTGGATGACATACACAAAGTAGGAAAGGAAACTCCTATACTACGATCGGTCATACTTTGGTCGTCACACAGTAGTTTCTCCACATAGGAATTGGGTATTATATCAGACATACTGGTTACTAGATCTATGGTTTTAGATCTAGATTTGGGTGGTTTCCCAATCAGGGTACTTGACAGCATTCTAAGAGTATTTAGAATGGACGACTCCTGGCACGGTAGTGTACCTGCAGGTAATGGAGTCACCCCTCTCCAAAGGTGTCTTACAGACTAAAGAGGAGAGGGACGTGCATGATTGGCAGATCACTTGCTCAGGCAATTGAGTCAATCGTGAAATGTGAAGTACCACACCAGATGTTGTTCTTGCACTAGATGCAATAAGTTGACATTAATCCATTCCTGGAGAAACAGTCGGAAGCTGTTTTAGAACATAAGTGGATGTTCTAGGGATATGGTAACGACAGCCTCATTCAGGAAACTGTTATCATTCCAGGCTTCCAAGGTGACATGGACGACAAGGAGGTTGTCAGAGTTATAGTTTTCCCTCTGACGAGGGGCAGTATTTTGGACAGGTAATCCAAGGCAATACTGAGGGAGGCATGGCGCGCAGGATACTGATTAAGTTCAGTTGACGATACAGTCTAAGAAGTTTGGATTTGGAGTTCATTTATGAGCTATGTCCCATCAGACATCCAGACACATTCTAAGACAGGTATTGCTCTTTTCGGGGGATGGCTTTCTCTGCGAACTTGAGATATAGAGAGACATAGAAAGAAACAACTAAGCGGATCCACTCACTGAGGCTATTCCTCGAACGCAATAGTTCCGCAAACGAGCTTTGTGAGACTGACTAGTAGAGGAGTTGGATGTTCGGTATCACACGGGCTGTGAGTATGCGACATCGCAATAATTAGCCTTGAGTGCAAGTGGGAGATTGTTGGAGATAGTGCCCTCAGAGTCAATTATTAGGTCACAGGTACGTGATTGTAATGATTGAGGGAGGACCTATCCCGGTAGGACAGTCTTACTCGAGATGATAGTATGCTATCTGGTTTACCTTTATCATCGTGTACTGTTTTAGGTGACCTGACATGTCGCTATTACACGTTGATAGAGCCCCTAGGATTCTTGCTTGACCACCAGCAGTATGAGGGCGATCATATAAGTGGGAGCGGGGGTCTACAAGCATATCCTTAAAAGTTCCCTAGTCGTGGGAGTTTCGAGACCGGGCATCGATACTCCATTAGTAGACTAGTGTATACAGTCGAGACCCCGACGAGGGGCGGTGGCCGGTCTCACAAGCCACTGGTGTCAGTTGGATCACCTAAGATGTATACAGGTGCTCATTGGGTTATGAGTACACCGGACAGGACTCGCCGGGAACATGCTAGTTGGTCTTATACCAGACGTCAGATGGCAGTTCCCTGGTGACATGTGTGCAGGTTAGTTCATCGACCTGGGGATCGTCATTTGTCTCGTGTGAGTTCCCACTGTACTTTGATTACTACCCTACCACGGCTCAAAGGAGTCGTGCAAACAGGTTTTAGTTGGGTACAGTCCCGAGCCACATGGAGGCAGTGAGCGTATCTTCAGGGGTTCGTCTCTCCCGGTATTGGGGGTGAGGTCGTGCTGTGTCTAGGAGAGCCATTACACAAAGTCCTTGGCCAAGGCAAGGAGATTTACTGGTAGGTATTCCAGTAGTATCTCAGGGTGTTCTGGGCTACACTCCGACACGACTTGTACCGCTTTTGGGGGTCTGACTTTTACCAACCCCCTAGGCCCGCCATGCGATACTCATAGACGAACGGACCGGACTGCACGGATATTGTCACTGACAGGCTCAGTAGGGTGTCAGGATGAGTTCGCTCATCGACGTCCCTTTTAGTCAATAGCTGGTGGCCCGTTATGTATTGGCTTATACCTCTGACGTGCTAGTGGTTAAATCCACAGCCATAGTATTGACGAGTCTTTAGAGTCCACCACACTTTCAGTTACTCAAGCTTTCGGGCGAAACGCTGTAGAGGCCGTATGGAGATATGGCAGGGTCCGATCAGATACGTGCGGTATTGCACGGATCAGGATCGGACGGTTTTGTACTAGTGGCCGTATAGTTATATGGCAGCGTTCGATCAGATACGTGCGGTATTGCACGGATCAGGATCGGACGGATATTACTAGCCGGCTTTGGTTTAAGCCGGATCCTAGTATAGTACAGTGTAGATTTTGTCTCATTGCATTTGTATCCGGACGGAATACAAATGCGGGTGTGTATGCACAGTGTGGGGTTTTTCCTGTAATTTATTACGGGACCAGTTTTCTGGAGTTGCCAGTTTGCTTTCCGTTCCGGCCGGTTTTTCTTTGTTCTTTCCCGGCCGGACTTTTCTGATGGAGGGACTAATTTGCAATTGTGCAAATTGGTATTTGTGGAGGACTTATTTGCATAAGGGTTGACATGATAAGCATCTTTGCTTTTCATGATTTGATGAGATTAGAAATGATTTGAGGTTGATGTAAGTTTAGTGATGATTATGTTTGGATGTGGTCACCCTCCTCCTTTTACTACACTCACCTCCCTCTTGCTTCATATTGTTATCCTCCACCATTTCTAATTGAGAGAGATTATTATCATGGTTGTAAAAAAGAAAAGAGAGAAGAAGAAAAGAGAAGAAAAGAGAGAGCTTCATCTTCATCTTTGAGAGAGCTTCATTCATTCATCTCATTTTTGATACAAGGAAAAATGAAAGCACCATTTTTCATACCTTCATTCCTCCATCTTCAAAAGGCAACCAATACCCCAAAAGTGAGACATACACTCTACACTATCTTCCTACAGCATATCTTGAGCATGTCGAGTTGCCGGCTTCATGCGCGAGTTGCCTCGGTATTGAGGTGGGAGCCCGTAAAAGTACCCGGCTCCGTGGTGCCCTTTCCGACGAGGAGGAGACGGACGGAGATCCCGCGAGGAGATCGGAGTGGAGATGAAGACCGGAGGACTTGGATCGTCGGTATATCTCTAACCCATCCTTTTTGTAGCTTAGACTTGTTAATGGTTAACGATCCGGGGTTTAGTGCGCGGTGGTGCAGTTTTGCCAAGTCCGCAAAAATTTTAGTTTACCACCGTTTCCGCGTTTGGCCGTCGGATTGACGGCCGGGGCGCCGCCGTGCACTTACAGGAAGTGGGTTCTCTTTAGAATTTGATTTCTCACAATCTTTCACTCTCTTTTTGAAACCCTAGCAAGCTTTTCTTTTGCTCAAAGAAGAAGAAGAAGAAAAGATGAGGATAATGATCAAGTCAAGTGAGCTAACCATGGTGAGTGAGTATCATATAATAACTCATGTAGAGACATTACAATGGCTAATCCTAAATGGTTAGGTTAATAAAAATCTAAAGTAAAACAAAGTTAGTAGACTTTGTCAAAGCATCCACAAGCTTCTACAAGCTTCATGCTCGTGACAAAAGGTCCACTAATTTGTAATTACCTTAAATAAATATTAACCAACATTTAAAATAAAATGGTTTATGTCTTGCACACCCATGCATGATGTATCAACAACCATGATACAAAATGAAAAACAAATTTTAATATATATCACATATATATTAAAGTTGTGCACATGTGAGAAAAATCCTTAAGTGAACAAATATTATCTAATGTAAATTAGTATATTATATATACAATTATACACTAAATTATTAAATCAACACTTGACTTAATAATCCGGTTATATCTCATATAACCGACTAACATCCAATGTATCGACTTATCGAATCAACACTTGATTCGATAACCCGGCAATATCACATATAACCGACCGATATAAAAAGTCGCGAGAATAGAATACGGTATCACATACACGCATTATTCTCGGTCCCGCACATATCATATATGCGCTCCTATTTCGTTTTGCCTGAGCCAGTAAAACCTTTATGTAGGACTCTAAAGACTCGTCAATACGTTGGCAGTAGGTGATGATCACATCAAGCACCCACAAACCATCAGCGGTACTAGCTGGACGTAACGGCTACCCGGGTATTAAGCGATCAGAAGATCAGCAAGCAAGCCCGCTCCAACTCCTGTAAAAGCCTAACGGTAACACTTCCCGTACAGTCTGGTCTCCTTGTCTGATATGTCGCATATCAAATCTAGGGGTGGTAAACGTCAGACCCCAATAACCGATAAGTCATGCCGATCTGAGGCTCATAACCGGTCGAGAAACTACTGGTAACACTTACCAGTAAATCTCTAAATCAGCCCTGGCCAGGGACTTCCCTGTTATGGCCAATCGAGCACAGCGCAACATCAACCCCCAATACCGGGAGAGACGAAACCCCTCATATCGCTCATTGCCTCCATGTGACTCGGGACTGTACCCAAAAATCACCGTTTTGCAGGCCCTCTTGGACGTGGTAAGGTGGAAATCAAAGCACAATGGGAATCACACAAGACTCTATGACGATCTCGGGTCTACAGACTAACCTGCACAAGTGTCACCAGAGAACTGCCATCTGACGTGAGGTATAATACCATCTAGGAGTTCTCGGCGAGTCCGTCTAGTGTACCCAGTCTCCACTGAGCACCCGTATACCATCTCTGATGTCAAACACCAATGGATATGGGATCATCCATCGCCCATCTCATAGGTCGAGAAGCGTATACGCTAGTCTACTCTGGTATATCGATGCCCTGTCTCGATACACCTACGACTAGGAACATTAAAGGATGTACTTATGGACTACTCTGTCCCCACTAGTATGATCTGCATCATAGTCCAGGTATTCAAGTACACATCCTAAGGGCTTTACCAATATGTAACTATAAGACAGCATCAAGAGACAAGTATACATGTTAAGATAAAGAGCAACCAGATAGCATACTATCATATCGAGCAAGAAAGTCCTCTCTATATATGTCCAAGCATCCAATATAATATACATCATATGTACAATACTGGCCTCTAAGGCATACATACAACTAACAATCTCCCACTTGCACTAGGGCCAGCTGCTGTAGTATCGCATACCAAGCATCCCGAAGAGTCTCTTAAACTGTATCTGGGGAATGGCCTTCGTGAGTGGATCCGAAGTGTTGTTCTTCGTGTCAACCCTCCTAACCTCGATCTCCCGACGATCTACTATCTCCCGGATCATGTGATACCGCCTCAAAATATGCCTGGATCGCTGATGGGACCTGGGTTCCTTGGCCAAAGCCACCGCTCCATTGTTATCACAATACAAAGGTATTGGATGCTCAATGGATGGAACCACTCCAAGTTCAGTAATGAACTTCTTGATCCAGACAGCCTCTTTGGCAGCATCGTTGGCAGCGATGTATTCAGCCTCCATCGTCGAGTCTGCCACGGTTTCCTGCTTGGAACTCTTCCAGCTATCCGCCCCTCCGTAAAGGGTAAAGACAAATCCCGAGTGCGACTTAGAGTCGTCCTTATCACTCTGGAAGCTCGAATCGGTAAAGGACTCCACTTGGAGTTCTCCGTTACCATACACCAAGAGCATCTCTTTAGTCCTTCGCAAGTACTTGAGAATGCTCTTCACAGCTGTCCAGTGACTCTCTCCAGGATCAGCTTGATACCTACTTACTATACTTAGTGAGTATGCTACATCGGGTCTGGTACATAGCATCGCGTACATGATAGAGCCTAAAGCCGAAGCATAAGGTATCCCTTGCATGCGAGCTCTCTCCAAATCAGTCTTGGGAGACATCTCTTTGGAGAGAGCGAGTCCAGAGATCATAGGTAAGTTCCCATGCTTGGATTCTTCCATACTAAACCTCTTTAGTATGGTGTCAATGTACATGGATTGGGACAATCCCAATATCCTTTTAGATCTATCTCTATAGATCATAATTCCCAATATGCAGGAGGCATCACCTAGATCTTTCATTGAGAATCTTTGTGATAAGAAGAGCTTGACCGATTACAGCATAGGAATATCATTTCCTATCAAGAGTATGTCGTCCACGTACAATACGAGGAAGACAACCTTACTCTCTGCCACCTTCTTGTAGATACAAGGTTCATCTACGTTTTTGACGAAATCAAACACTTTGATAACGACGTCAAAGAAGATGTTCCAACTCCGCAATGCTTGCTTTAATCCATAAATGGATTTAAGCAGCTTGCACACCTTCCCGCTGCTTCCATAGCTATGAAGCCCTCTGGCTGAGTCATGTACACGCTCTCTTCTAAATCACCGTTTAGAAAGGCGGTCTTAACATCCATTTGCCAGATTTCGTAGTCATGATATGCAGCGATGGCAAGCATGATCTGGATGGATTTAAGCATAGCCACTGGAGAAAAGGTTTCGTCATAGTCCACACCTGGTCTTTGATGAAAACACTTTGCAACAACTCTAGCTTTGAAAGTCTCCACTTTCCCATCTACACCAAGTTTTTTCTTGAAGATCCACTTGCTCTCAATGGGTTTTACCCCTTCAGGAGCATCTTCCAAAGTCCATACTTTGTTGGTGTACATGGATTCCATCTCGGACCGCATTGCATCCAGCCATTTCACTGAGTCCCCACTCGTGATGGCCTGCTCGAAGCTAGTTGGGTCATCATCAACCATGATGCAATCCTCGCTCCCACTATCCATTAGAAAACCGTAGTATCTCTCAGGTGGGTGAGGAACCCTACTAGATCGGCGGAGAGGCTGAGGTTCGTTGGGAACTACCGAATCCTCCGGTTCAACCAAATCTTCTGTCGTAGTCTGTATTGCTGGAACCTCTTCCAGTTCTACCTCCTTGCAACTAATCTCTTTTTCAAGAAATTCCTTTTCTAAAAATGAGGCATGTCGAGAAACAAACACCTTTTGTTCCTCGGTGTGGTAGAAGATATACCCGCGCGAATGTTTGGGATATCCAATAAACTTACACAGAATGGACCTTGCCGCGAGTTTGTCCGGATTTTGCGTTTTTACATATGCCGGACAACCCCATATCTTAACATAATTAAGACATGGTTTCTTTCCTTTCCATATCTCATATGGAGTGGTTGACACAGATTTGGTGGGAACCATATTCAATAGGTCTGCAGATGTTTCCAGTGCATACCCCCAGAAGGAAATAGGTAACTCAGCTGTGCTCATCAAAGAGCGCACCATATCTAATAGGGTGCGGTTCCTCCGTTCCAATACACCGTTGTGCTGTGGTGTATATGGAGGAGTTAGCTGAGAGAGAATCCCATTCTCTTTTAGGAAGTCCAGGAATTCATTGCTCAAGTATTCACCTCCTTGATCAGATCGAAGGATTTTAACACTTTTTCCGGTTTGGTTCTCGACTTCTTGTTTATATTCTCTAAATTTCTCAAAAGCTTCTGATTTGTGTTTCATCAGGAACACATATCTGAACCTAGAGAGATCGTCAGTGAATGTAATGAAGTACGAAGAACCATTCCTGGCATATGTAGACATGGGACCGCATACATCACTATGTACTAGTTCCAAGAGTTCCGTAACTCTTTCTCCGTGTCCCGTAAACGGAGTTTTGGTCATCTTGCCTTTGAGACATGACTGGCAAGTGTCATAAGATGAAAATTCGAACGGTTTCAAATATCCATCCTTATGCAACTTAGCTTGCCGTGTCGCATTTATATGACCAAGTCTACAATGCCACAAGAAGGATTCGTTCATTTCTGAACTCTTCCTCTTGTGTGTGTTTTGTATATTAAGAACTGTAGTTTGATTGAGAACGTATATGCCATTAAATAACGAACCTGATCCAATCAACTTTTGATTCAGGAATATGTTCATAACATCATCCTGTACTACAAAATTATATCCTTCTTTGCTCAATAAAGAAACTGATATAAGATTGTATATTAGGGTCGGAATGTAATAGCATTCGTTCAGAACCAATGTACTACCATTTGGTAACACAAGGTGATATTCGCCAACTGCTTTGGCTGCAACATTTGCACCATTTGCACCATTCCCTACTCTTACGGAATGATCACCCTCTCCCAGTTCCCTACCTTTACGTAGCCCATGTAACATATTACATATATGGGATCCCGATCCGGTATCTAATACCCATGACGTAGAGTGAACAGAGAAACAGTTCTCTGTAACGAACACACCCGAAGAAAATGCATCAACATGTACTTTCTTCATTCGGGTGGCATGAGAATCCTGGTATTCCCCTATATCCTGTTCAGTCCTATAACTCTTATAAGAAAGAACGGAACCAACGTTCCCCAGCACAGTATAACGTGCGGGTTCGGTCAATACATCCATATTATTATCTTGATTAAGGCATGATATGGTCGCTACCTGGAGAGAGAGAGAAGAAAAACACTTTAGCGTATGCTCTTACAAGATCAGATTGGTTATTATTTTATCTAATCAGGATGGCTCCCACTGTTTTTATCAAATCTTCCTTCAAACCCTAAAAGGAAAGACTAACCGGGATTAATTACACCCTACAACTTCGCCAATCTTTCAGCCAGGCCAGTGTCGGTACTTTGAGGGAGGTTCCCTGTGCTTTCATACGGACCTAATTAAAGTAAACCTCATTTTCCCAGAGGCGTAACCCCGTTGACACCTTTCTAGACACCTACTTGATCGGCTAATTGTCCTGTGTAAAACTCTCCCAGGAGTAACAATTACTCGCAGTGGGTATCGGGATCCAACTATCTCATAGAAGGTATGCAATCTCATTGCAAATTTCAACACTTGAAATTCCCGATAATATTTTGCCCCTAGCGTCCCATGACCTTGACACAGGCCAATAAACCATAGTGCGCTAGTCAAGTTCAACCCGTCATTTCTTGATTGAATTAAACCCACCCGTAGGACCCTTAACGCAGGCCAACAAAGTCGCACGACTACCTTAATCCAATCTGCATCATATGCATAAACAGATAAATACTAGTTAGCTACCGCACACTACGCCTTGACGCAAGCCAACAAACGTAGCTCGAATACTAAGCAGGACTTATCTGAAATGACGGAGGGCTACGACAGGTTTTTCTGAAAACCTATTGCGTAATGAACTTGATATCGTTGTAGAATCGAGTGAATTTTGAAATGGAGTGATTTTTAGGCTTTCATTAGTTTTGCTAAAGAGGTCACTCCCGGTGAAGGGATCTCGGCTCTTTCCTTATGGAATAAGGTACAGGATATATCATATATATCACTATGCAAAGCAAAAACTATAAAAGCAATCAAAAGACAAACCGAGTGTTGTAGTATCTGCCAGTTTTGCTAAAGAGGTCACTCCCGGTGAAGGGATCTCGGCTCTTTCCTCATCGAATAAGGTGCAGGATATATCATATATATCATTATGCAAAGCAAAAAACTGTAGCTACCCTTTTTGAAAATTTGATTCTACAACATCTTTTAGGTTTCTTTTCTTTCATTAATCATATTAATGAAGTCCCATCATTTAAATCACCTAAACATCACAGATAAATACGACGTATACTTATGCCATCCGCATTTGCCTCGATGTCCCCTCGTGCACCGTTAGGTTAGGTAACTAACGGCAGAGCGGGGCAGGGCTAGCGCAGGTGTAAAACATAAGTAACGTCTATATAATATATCATATATACTATATACAGTATTTATCACAACATATCAAATGATCACATCACAGATATCGCAGCAGAAGAAACATATGAAACATTGGATATACTAGGACGTCCGTGTTTTATTTTGAACCTCTATAAAGCACGAATTCCACGATCGCGATGAATAGCCAAACCCACACCCCTAGACCCCTACGAGAGCGGCAAGCAACCCTACCAATTCTAGAGTTAGGAGACCCGGACTCGACTTCTCAAGTTGGTCTCCTACTGGACTCTAGAACCCGGTTACTTGTGCTCTCCTCCTTGGGTCTATCCTAGTGCGGAAAAGTAAATAATATACAAATGGTGACATCAACCTCATCCCGGAAGTGTCCCAATAAAAGAATATTATATACATTTAATTTTACATGAATGAAAATAAAAAACCCCATCTTACATAAAACCCCCGGCTATTCAAAAACGCGATGATCCAATATAACATATCCAGCAACACATAACATCACATGTCATCAACGTAAGTAAATATGCGCATCCCAATTATCGTTGACATATAGCAACAAAACCGGCGATATCACATATTACACTTACGGTCGCAGAAAAAAAAGTGTAAAACTACAACATTTGGAATCCACAATCTCTTTAGACATCATAAATTCGAAATATCACATACTTCGCATTTCATGCCTAACTATATGAATTCCACATATTGTATCACATTCCAGATAAATAGACAGTATTAAACTTTCCGATCGAATAATCAAATACCCAAGATTTCCTAAATAGCTCAACACTTGAGCGGAGTTCAAAAATTCCAGAATACGTCACAGTACCAACGGTCCAGCCGTAGAAGGGTCAAGCCAACGCCTCACATATGGCACGCCGTACTGCCCCAAACCCTAAGGTTTAGAGACGGTTCAGACGGTCACATAATCGAGTTAAGGTTTGTGTTCTTCTGGAGGGTCCATCGCGTTACTTGCACGTTTTTCCGAAAGATTTAAACTCAAGAAAAATTCAACACTTGAAAGTTTTTCGTGCCGGGAAAAAATGAGTTAATGATATCCGTTCGAACATTTTAACAGTTTCTAAATATCCGAAAAACATAACGAAATTAAATTTTCCGATCGAATCAACGAATACAAAATAAACCCCAGATTACTCAACACTTGAGTCAGATAAAAAAATACCCAGAAAATAGCACTAACAGAAATAAATATTATTGTACAAAAACAAAAGCCCATTGCTACAGTACGGTCGCGGATCCGCGGCCCAAGAGAGGTATGGCCACAGTTCCACGGCGGTCCGTACGGACTCGTTTTGCACAGTAATGCTTAAAATTACCTGCTGAATTTTTTATGTATTTTTAATTCAAAAAAAACACAGTTTTAAAAAAGGACCAGAAAGGGGTTGATTTTGAGGTTTCGGGGTTCGTTCGGAGTTTTAACTTCGTATACAAGTCGCCTAATGCTCTAGCTAGGCTCTGATAACACTGCAGGGTTACTAGGCACTCTAATAAGGTTCTATAAGGCATCAACCATGCTTGATTAAAATTTTAGCCGTGCTAAATAACCCTAAACAAGATCTTTGCTAGATAATTAGGGTTACACATGCAAGTAAATAACATTTACTACTAAGTGAATACGAAATACAACCTTTGTAGATCGGTCCTTCACTTCTAAAGCTCCTTGTCGTAGTCCCTTCGCTGCGATCATGGTTCTCCCGGGCTCTTGCATGGCTTCACGAGGCGAAAGAAGCGTCCTTGCTTGAAGTCTTCGAGGCCGAAGATGATCTACATCGAGGGAATACCAACTCAAGCTACTACTTCACTAACTTGAGAATTAGTGAAGCAAACACCCTAAACTAAAGTGCTAGTCTAGTAGAGAATGGAGAAATAGGAAGTGGGTTCTCTTTAGAATTTGATTTCTCACAATCTTTCACTCTCTTTTTGAAACCCTAGCAAGCTTTTCTTTTGCTCAAAGAAGAAGAAGAAGAAAAGATGAGGATAATGATCAAGTCAAGTGAGCTAACCATGGTGAGTGATTATCATATAATAACTCATGTAGAGACATTACCATGGCTAATCCTAAATGGTTAGGTTAATAAAAATTTAAAGTAAAACAAAGTTAGTGGACTTTGTCAAAGCATCCACAAGCTTCTACAAGCTTCATGCTTGTGACAAAAGGCCCACTAATTTGTAATTACCTTAAATAAATATTAACCACCATTTAAAATAAAATGGTTTATGTCTTGCACACCCATGCATGATGTATCAACAACCATGATACAAAATGAAAAACACATTTTAATATATATCACATATATATTAAAGTTGTGCACATGTGAGAAAAATCCTTAAGTGAACAAATATTAGTTAATGTAAATTAGTATATCATATATACAATTATACACTAAATTATTAAATCAACACTTGACTTAATAATCCGGTTATATCTCATATAACCGACTAACATCCAATGTATCGACTTATCGAATCAACACTTGATTCGATAACCCGGCTATATCACATATAACCGACCGATACAAAAAGTCGCGAGAATAGAATACAGTATCACATACACGCATTATTCTCGGTCCCGTACATATCACATATGCGCTCCTATTTCATTTTGCCTGAGCCAGTAAAACCTCTATGTAGGACTCTAAAAACTCGTCAATACGCCGGCAGTAGGTGATGATCACATCAAGCACCCACAAGCCGTCAGCGGTACTAGCTGGACGTAACGGCTACCCGGGTAATGTGCAATCAGAAGATCGGCAAGCAAGCCCGCTCCAACTCCTGTAAAAGCCTAACGGTAACACTTCTCGTACAGTCTGGTCTCCTCGTCTGATATGTCGCATATCAAGTCTAGGGGTGGAAAACGTCAGACCCCAATAACCGATAAGTCGTGCCGATCTGAGGCTCATAACCGGTCGAGAAACTACTGGTAACACTTACCAGTAAATCTCTAAATCAGCCCTGGTCAGGGACTTCCCTGTTATGGCCAATCGAGCACAGCGCAACATCAACCCCCAATACCGGGAGAGACGAAACCCCTCCTATCGCTCATTGCCTCCATGTGACTCTGGACTGTACGCAAAAACCACCATTTTGCACGCCCTCTTAGACGTGGTAAGGTGGAAATCAAAGCACAATGGGAATCACACAAGACTCTATGACGATCTCGGGTCTACAGACTAACCTGCACAAGTGTCACTAGAGAACTGCCATCTGACGTGAGGTATAATACCATCTAGGAGTTCTCGGCGAGTCCGTCCAGTGTACCCAGTCTCCACTGAGCACCCGTATACCATCTCTGATGTCAAACACCAATGGATATGGGATCATCCATCGCCCATCTCATGGGTCGAGAAGCGTATATGCTAGTCTACTTTGGTATATCGATGCCCTGTCTCGATACACCTACGACTAGAAACATTAAAGGATGTACTTATGGACTACTCTGTCCCCACTAGTATGATCTGCATCATAGTCCAGGTAGTCAAGTACACATCCTAAGGGCTTTACCAACATGTAACTATAAGACAGTATCAAGAGACAAGTATACATGTTAAGATAAAAAGCAACCAGATAGCATACTATTATATCGAGCAAGAAAGTCCTCTCTATATATGTCCAAGCATCCAATATAATATACATCATCTGTACAATACTGGCCTCTAGGGCATACATACAACTAACAGAGAGGTCACTTAAAAGACACCTATATGAAGTCACGTGTCGTTGTCCCATGGGTTATGACGGAGCCTTGTACTACATGTTACCATATTCCACAGGATAAGATGGACTCCTCTCGTATACATGAATACCTTCTTTATCAAAATATAAATAACTACGTTAGAATAACTTATACAGGTAAATAAACATGCTTCGATACTCTTATATATAACCTTACCTATTCACTTTTATTTGGTTTCTCTTCACTTATATACCATCTTTTTTAACTTCTTTGGGACTTACCGAGCGCTAGTTCGCTGACAACATTTCTATCTGTTTCTTTCTTTGGAATGTTCATCAGGAGGACCAGATTCGGAGGAGATAGAGCCGAGCTCAGAGGACTTGGACCAGTTTGCTTCTCAGCCTAAATATTAGCTCATGCTTGTATTTACTTCCAGTATGCCATTGTTTAGTCATTTACTTTATCATTGTATCGTTTTATTACAAACAGTTGTATATAAATTTGAATATAAATAAAGTTGTTGTTTCATGTTATTACTCTTGTTATTCCTGTACATTGTTATATTGCTTAATTACGCTTACAGTATTCTCATAGTAAATACGTTATGGGCTTGCTACGTTACCGTTTCTGTCTACTGGGAAGCGGGGCATGCCAGAAAATGTGGATTCAAGACCATTTAAAGTTTGAAAAAAAGTTCTTACTTGCTGAGCTAGCATCGTACTCATTCTCTGACTTGTCCCACATGGATCTTTGCTGATGGTGGACAAATTGTTGTTCCATGTTAAAACGAATAGTCTCGGGGAAGTACTTGTCGTCGAAACGTTCGCAAAAAGTTTCCCAAGTGGTAGGCTGTTGGATACGGATTTCTTTTGCCTTCCACCAAACTCTGGCGTTATCGGCAACTGAAATTTGGCCACTCGAACCGAATTTGCCAGCGGAACTAAGGTCGTTGCAAGATCATCCTCAATTACTTAAGCCCAATCCTTTGTCTCGAGAGGGCTCTCCTTCCCTTAGAATTTCTTTGAGTTTAACGTCTGAAATTGCTTCACTCTGGGGGCCTCTGGTGCGGGATAGGAAATTCCATGACGGAGAAGGGTCAAGTGTTTCTGTTGAATTGTTGCTTGAGCCTGCTGACTCTCTAACAAGCTCTTGATTGCTTCTAAGAGTAATGTCTTTTCAGTGGCTGGAACCCCTACAGGTGGTGGGATACCTCCATCAGCAGTAGGACCTTTGTCTCCTGAGGCCATTATCTAAACAAAGAACATGGAAGATTAAGACAGATTTAAGAATTTAAGAACGAACGTATAACTGTTGTTGGATATAATGTTTAACATCTTATATCCTCTACTTCCGATGGTCATACAGAACAGACCTGGATGGACCACCAATAAAACTTGTCATGCTCCGCTTCTCAAAAGATAAGGAGCGAGAGCAATAAGCCCGCGACGTATTCATATTGAGAGCCACATATTCACAATATGAATACACCTAGCGTCTGGTTAAGCAGAACAATGATAGTAAGATATTAAATCATCACAACGAAAACAATAATACTAATATTCAACTCCAGTTAATACATTCAGATTCCAAAAGAAACATCACCCAATAATAGTTACAACTAATAAGATGTTCAAAAAAATCTCTAAAGAAAGGGCACACTGAACTAACAATAACTGCTACTTGTCAGCTAGCTAATGAAATCATAGATTCTCCTTTTCGCACATCTTAACTTCATACGAGCCCTTATCCACTAACCCGATGTCTTCTGACAGACACTTCCAATAAGAAAACAAAAGAAAATATCCGTCAACGAACTTTCGTCCAGTAAGTTCCTCATTTAAAAAAATGATAATAAATAAAATGATAAGAAAATTATATATAACCAGGTAATGAGTTACAATATATGCTTGAAGTAATAAATATAGAGGTACGCGATACATATAAACGACCAAAATAAAGAACAACATGTAATATGAATGCCCAGTCATCGTAGGGTATGTTATAGTGTAAGGATTATGGTACATATAAACAAGCACAATATAAATTCGAACGTGTATATATATACGAGCGTGAGGATACATGACATGAAAAGAGTAAAGATGGTAACGTCAATAGTATGCGGATCTTCTATTCTGACGTAAGCTAAGGCATGAAACCCAACCAAGTAGTAAATCAACTGGATGATGCATCCTTAACTCCCAACACCCACAGGTATACATTTCGGTCATGAACATTTAAGACGTTAGTTAAGCTAGGTGTTCAACCCTTTCAAGAGTGCATCGAGCACAAGAAAATACTAGAGTACCTGAGGCGGTACATAATACTATAGTACCTAGGGCGGTACAAAATAATAGTGTACCTGGGGCGATACATACATGATGGATCCGAAGGAGATGAACAACTACTCATCCTTAACTACCCCCAACACCCCCGGCAAATATTAGTCAAACGGTTTATAATTTAATTATAAGTTTAAATACAAGATAGAATAATACATGAATACAAGATGTATACGAATACATGAATATATGAGTACAGGAAATACATGAATACAAAATTACGGGAATACATGAATGCATAAATACGTAAAGTCGGGTCAACTGCAGGAGTATTCACAAACCCAAGGGTTCAAGATATAGCCCCATAGATAAGGAAACATGGGCCCACTCATAAAGCTGGTCATGCGACTCCTAGGATTTCATGTCAAGTCCTAGATATAGTAAAGTATGGTGTATGAGTATGTGATATATATTTAGTAATAGAGAGTAATATTTTAACGTGTGATGAATAGTGATATGGTGGTGGTGTTATAGTATAAATAAGAATTATTTAGTAATATTCATAGTTTAGGTAGATTATATATGCCGTATATGGCATGTGTCAATTTGTAATTTATCGTATCTTAATTAGTGAGTGTAAGTTGTTGGTTAAATTAATGTTTTAGAAGAGGATAGAATTATTATATATATATTAATATATCATTATGTTAATCAACACATGTATAGGTAATAGAAGAATATGTAATTAATGAAATGCAGTTGCGGCAGTAGTTAGTACATGAATAAATTAATAGAGTTACTAATTCTCTAATATTAATGTTTACAATTGGTACTAACTGTAATATAATTCCGTGTTTCGTTGTAACTTCCAGAATATTATGAAACTACTCCATTATAAATTGATTTTATAACCTATGCAATTGTATATGTTTTATACGTTTATGTCTAATCTTCAATCAAAAAAGCAGACAAGTAGTTTTCTTTTTCTTTTTTTCCAGAAAAACCATTAAACCACATTTCAAGCTCTAAATAACAAGGTGAAGAAAAACAAAGGGTACCACTTCACAAAGATACAGGGTAGGCAGGTAGTAATATATCCATAGTGCTTAAACTGTAAGATAATTCAATCAACAGCTGCTCCAAAATCCTAACCCTTCGATAGGACAAAAATTTTCAGATTAAAGTGCAAATTCCATGAGTTTAATGCTCAGGAACCTAAATGGAAGAAGTTCATATAACTTTTTAAACGAGTCAGGAGCTATAGCACCAAACTCATTAGAATTCACTGAATCTAATAACAAGTGTTCGTTCCAAACTTTTGGGTTCCGCTATGCTATGTAGTATGGGTTAATAACAGCACTGTAAACACTCTAATAGGGGCCATCTCTTTGGTTATGTAACAACCATAATAACTGCTTCATTAGTTAGGCCTACTTCTACTCCTTACTGTCATTCTAATCAATCTAATTTCCTAGATTCACCAAACCCTTAAATCTAAATTGAAGAAAAACATTACTCTGCAAGTTTTAGATTTCAAATGTATAAACTATTCTAATCACAAATGAATATTTCAACCTATGTTAGATCTTTCAAGCTCCAAATGCTTAGATTACAAAAGCAAATAAGTCTGCAATCACAAACTTAAAATTCCACACTGCCTCGTAATTATTAAAAAAAAAACAAAAATAGACCCAAACAACAATAAAACATGGAGGAAGGAAATTAGGAAAGGTGCCAGTTTTTCAATGCGAATAGGTGGAAGAATAAAAAACCCATTACAAGAATCAAAAGCCAAGAAAAAAAAATCATACATCGCAGAGATCACCAAGACAAATACATACACATCACAGATCGAGAGAAAAACTTACAATCAAATTGAATGGAGAGAGGGGGAGAGGAGACTTACAAACAAGGAAAATCAATGATTTTCCTTAAAGGTTGGAATCAAAGGCGTCTCGATTTGATCAAGACGGTAGCTATGCCGTCGGTGGGGTTCCTTACTCAAAGGCCTTCTGCGCGTTTGTTAGATTTCCTATTGCTTGATGTATTTGCAGTAGCGGAAAAGAAGAGGGCAAGGAAAAAGAGAATTTTCGGATTTGGGAGAGAAGATGGCTAAACGAGATAAAATAGAATTTGGTTTTTCTCCTTCTAGTTTTATATAGCTATCTATACTTCGATTAAAAAATATACTTTAACTTGAAAATATAACCTAATTACCGTGAAATAGAACCACATAAAAGGAATCGTGTGGTTCTAACAACCCTAAACCGTCTGGGGTGGCCGTGACATTGGTTCGGGCAGTCCCACCTCCTCCAAACCGCTCGAGCTCGAGTAAAATGATTTAAGGTTGTTCTAGGATCTCTTTTGGATATTTTAATATATATCTTAGGTTTCCAGGTTGGTATAACCCGCACTTGGAATTTTAAAATAAAAACAAAGCGAAAGAAAAAAAAACGAAAATTAAATATGATATTTGATGCCATGAAGAAGGTATTATAACGTGTGATAACCAATATACTATATATACTCATGTAATGAAAACATAAATAAATTCAATACTGTTGCTTGTTTCAAAAGAGGTAGGATAAATAAGAAGGAAAATTAATAAAAGTTTACTTGGATTTAACGGATGTTACCATTTTCTTTTGGAGAGAAATCAAAGAAATTTGTAAGTTATGAAGTTGTTTTTAATGAAGTTTTCTTTTCTTTTAATGAGTAGCTAATTTCTTATTCTAGGGTTTGTTTTGCTTTGCTTTTGTGGTTGGATATTTTAATTTATCTTTTCTATTCTTGTGTTTTAATGTGAATCTCTCTTGATCTGATTCTTCTTTTTTCGTTCTTCATCTAATAAACTAAACTTTATTATGATAGTTGACGCTTTGAATAGGTTTAGAAAAATATGATAACACCAAGAAACTAGTTAGATTAATGGTAGCTTGACAAACTAGAAATCTAATTACGGAAGGTAAGAGATATTTTTAATTAAAGAAATGCAACATAGGTAGTTAAGATGATCTAGGTTAACCAGTAACATGATAGTTGTAGATTGATCACATACAAGTATTAATCGAAGGTTAAAACTAGGTTATTATTAATTAACTAGAATATTGTTTTAATGAAGTTGCTAATGCTTTTATACAATTGATAGGTTATATTTCATGATCATAATAATTTAATCTATACTTTTATATGATTAATCGATAACTAGTTAAAACTAGAAGAAGAAAAGAAGTAGAATCCTTTAAACCAACAATAAAAGTTAAAGCAATTCAATACCTTAGAATCTCTTCTCTTATAAAAAACACCCCACATTTACTTTTATTTGCAATTTAATTTTTAGTTTAAAACAACAAAAACTTTTTTACTTGCTTTAGAATTAATTAGAATTTCAACACATCTCTGTGGGACGATCATCAAGTATTACAATTGCACGACTGTATACTTGCGATTTAATTTGTGAGACACATAAAATCTACATCAGGCACATATATCCAACACCTTTTAAAAAACCCTAATCTACGTTGTTTCCGATTACTCCAGCATCAATTCTAAAATTGGCACAAAAGAAAGAATACGAAATTCCTAACTTAACTACCTAATCCGAAACCCAAACAAGCTCTTTTAACATAATACATATCACATAAGATATACATATCATATAAGATAGACATAAAACCCCTCAGACTTAACTCGTCTAAAACAAGAACGAAAGAACATACCTCCTCTCCATGGACGACCCGTAATCATCGCGGCTAGATTATGCGACACTGTCTTGATTGCGGTATTTAGAACTTCTTATAACACACTCACAAACGATCAATCAATCCTATAGCAACAATGGGGTCTTGAAAGTCATTTTCAGTTGGTTCTAGCATAGATTGTTGAGTTCCTATGTCTTCAAGTGTTTTTGCTAATCCCCGATTCTCAAATTGCTGTGAATTCCCTCCACTTGCACTTGAACTTTTTTTTCTTCTCTTACCAGTAGCCTAATTTACTGAAGCTTGAAGGTCTTGAGCGGAAACATTGTAACGACTCTGAAATCACCGTACAGAAATTTTCTTATTATTGTACACAAAAGAGTATTACAGCCTGTGTAAGAGTTAAAAATTATTTTTGTTAAATAAAAGCAAGAAACAACTTGTAGCTCACTGGTAAAGCCTCTGCACTGCTGCAGCATAGCCTGTGTGCTCAATTCCCATCAAACACAACTTTTTTTTTCAAATTTTTATTTTTAATTTTTTGAAGCCCAAGAGTTGCACGTGCAATACACGGGGAAATGAAAAGTTTCGGGGAAATGAAAAGTTTCAGAAAAATCAAACAGGCGCAATGAGGTATACACACCTAAATACCCACATGGCACGAATCTCGAGGCGATTGCCTCAAATCCGACCGCCCATTCTCCCATATAGGCCGGTGCCGACGGTCAGGATGAGCCCAAATGGCTCCGTGCATTGCATACTTATCTCTTCGACTCCCCTTAACTCCCATGCACTGTTTGATTTTCCTGCAATCAAACAGAGACTCTTCATTTCACCAATTAACACATTTTTAATGCTTTTTAATCCAAAATTTTAATTCCCAAACTCTAATTCATCACTATAAATACCACCCAATGTCTTAGCTCTTCACCATTCTGAAATTCTAGCAAAAATTTTGTCAAAAAGTTTTTAAGTGCAAGCGGAGTCAAGTGGAGTTATCGACCAAACTTGTTCCGTCAAAGATCGAAGCCATTTCCGGAGCTACCGAGACGCCATGAAGCCCCCTCCCTTCTTCCTTATCCTTTTCTTAATATTTCCAAATTGTAAGTCCCTCTCATCCCACTTTCTTTTCATCTCATTTCATCTCCTAATCATATATCGGTAAAGTGGAGTTATTCCCGATACATTTCTTTTAAAACCCAGAACTCCCTTTTCCTTTATACCTTGGCCAAACTAAGTTTACCATCATACTTGTAACTTTAATTACAAACATTTAGCTTCAATTTTAACCAAAATTCTCATGTGAAACAAACATAAACGAACTTTTTCATTAAAATATCTTAAACTTTATTATCACCTCTTTTCGATATTGTTAAAACAATACCTTAGGGAAAACTTCACGGGGTAACGACCTACCCCACATGCACACTTTGGTTTCATAGCACGATGCCTATATATGTTTGTTTGGTTCAAAGAATAGCTTTTCATTAAAATACCACATCTTTTAAAAACCGGGTTTCTTTTAAAGCGGTATTTTGTAATCCTTGGAAAATACGCCTCTACAACTCTCGTCAGGGGACCCGCTAATGGATAGTGCAGATTATCGACATCCTTGGGATAGTAGAGTGAGATACAAAACTCCTCACGGAGTATTCGATCTCGATAGGAAATAAAATACGATTTTTAAGAAAACGCGACTTTTCTAAACAAAACTAATTTTTGAAAATTATATAAAAATTATAAATCCATATTTTCAATATATTATGAAACTATATTTTTCTAAAAAATGAAAGATTAAAATGTTAATAAAATACCATCAAGTTACCAAAAAAATGAAAGATTAAAATGTTAATAAAATACCATCAAGTTACCAAAAATGGCTAGTTTTCAATAAAATACCATAAACTTTTAAAAGCTAAGTATTTATCATTAAAATACCCCAATAATTAAAACACATGCTCGTGAAAACCCTAAATGTTATAAATCACCCTCGAGGTTTATTTTTAAACTATTTCAAAATAGTTTTCATAAAAAAACCCTCAAGATATGCAAAACAATATTTTAAGGACTCTAGTTTAATATAGATTTAAGCGGGATCAATTCTCCTGAGCCCTAGGGAGCCGGAGAAAGTGAGTGCTTGCCTTCAGGTTAGACAAATTAACGGAGTTATTAATGGCAATTGTCTTGGAAAAAGATACAAATCCTGCCGTCCATGTGCATCAGTTGCTGATTACTCCCGAACCTAAAAAAAAGTTAAGAGTTAAATCCGTTCACAGATGTCTGACTCAATCTGAGTCCAAACTCAAACTAGAATCTAAAATCAAACACGAACATGAATACTTGATCATGAACTTGAATACTCGAATTCAAATATCAAACTCAAACTTGTATACTTTACTCGACTTGACCGAACCATGGTTATAACGTAACATGAATTTGACATGACTACTTGAACACATGATTACATCCTGAACATGAAACTGAACATTTTATATCCATAGATTTGGCCAAGACCTATTGTTCCCCTAATATTTAAACATAATAAAAGAGCAAAGCTTTGTTGAAATTTAATGGGGCAGCGCCTCATGTGCTTCTTACGAGGGCGCCAGCGCCGACACCAATTTAAATCCTATGGTGGTGCCGCACGTGCTTCTCGCATGGGCGCCAAAGTGCAAAACACAGAAATGCTTTCTGAATAAGAATTAAATTCTTATATGGCGCCGTACGTGCTCATCACGCGGGCGCCAATGTGTAAAGCACAGTCGTACCCATCATAAGAATTAAAATCTTAAGTGGCGCCCACGTGCACAACATCTAAGCGCCGGCACCCAAGTTTATATCAATAGAATTAAATTCTACGTTTTCTTAATAAAGAGTTAGGATATTTTCTGTTAAACAGAACCCTTGAATCAACAATCCAATGGTGATGATAAATCACCAAACAATAGAATTAAATTCTATTCTAAAGAATATATTCTCTTAATCTTTCTAAACAAAAAAGATTGCTCTCAGTAAAACAGAGATCTCTTGGATTTAATCCAATGGTGATTAAAAATCATCATTTTTACAGAATAAATTTTGTATATGGGAAAATATTTCCCCAATTTTGTTAAAAACAATAACAACACATTCTGTAAAACAGAAGTCCTTGGATAAAAAATCCAACGGTGGGTAAAATTCCCCAAACAGATTTTGAGACCAATTAAATCAATTGGAATCTCTCAATGAGAGATTTTCTCAAAACCAATTAACAATCTGCCTCCAGTATATAAAGGACCCGAGACTTCAAGTCTAAAAAGGAGAAGGAACCCCCTATAAGTTTCGGAGCTCTAAAAAAGAACAGAGAATTTAATTCTCAAAGAAGAAGACCTTCCTTCTAAAAAACCTAAGTAAAGGAAAAAGAAGAGATTAAAACATCTCTTTTGCATCTAAAGGTTTAACCCTTCCTCTCAAAGAACTTATTTCTTTCTCTGAATCTAAGATCCACAAGACAAGTCTCCCACAAGTTAAGAATTTAATTCTCATCAGAAAGATCTTGTTCTTGAGAATCAAAGATTCAGGGGAGAATATGGATACAAGAACAGAAAGAAGATGGAGTTCATAATACTCCAGCAACTTAGTTCCTTCAAATCAAGAACTTCGTTCTTTAAAAAAACTCAATCCAAAATCCACAAAAAAACTAGTGATTTTGGTGATCATATTCAATCTCTGAAAAAGAAAAGAATTTAGTGCCTCACGTGTTTCCCACGTGAGCGCCCTCCCAATAACGCCCAGCGCCTCAAGTGAAAAACACGTGTTCGCCTCAAAGCAAAAGGCCAGTGCCTCACGTGAAATATACGTGAGCGCTGAATAAAAGTGCTTAGCACTTCACATACAACCAAAACGGCTGAGCGCTTAGCACTGATTAGGCAGCACCCAGCACCTCACATGCTCCTCACGTGGACGCCACATAAAAGTGCTTAGCACTTCATATACAGCCAAAACGGCTGAGTGTTTAGCACTGATTGGGCAGCGCCCAGCGTCTCGCGTGCTCCTCATGTGGACACCACACAAAAGTGCTTAGCACTTCATATACAGCCAAAATGGCTGAGTTCTTAGCACTGATTGGGCAGCGCCTATAATTGAATGCTTCACATGATACCCATATGAGTGTCAGAGCGTCAAATAAGTGCTTATCACTTTTGCGTAAAAAGGGGGATGAATAAACAGAGCCCAAATAAGTGCTTAGCACTTTTGAATAAAACAAAAAAAAGGAAAAGAATGAGTAAGCCTAAATTGGCTAAGTTTCTTGCAGCTGAGCCCAAATGCTATTTTGCTGGATCTTAAGTAAAAATGATCCTAAAATGTTGTCAAGTTGATCTTAGTCTCAAATAAAACTAACGTATTCATAGCAAAAACAAACTGAGACCAAATGCTCTCTTATATATTTAAGTTGATCTTAATCTCAAACTAGATTAACGGTCCTTAAGTAAAACAAAAATATTTTTGAACTGAAGGAATATACAACCTAAGTTCAAAACCCCGTCAAGCAAATCCTTGACCTAAACCCAAATCTAAAATATACAGATTTGGACTAATCCGCGCTTTACGGGCGACGACATAAACTAGTCTCCGTATACAATCCACGGGCAACCAAAATAAACAAAAAAACACACAACACAACACGAAGTGAACTGCTGGAGAAGGAGAAAATGGTTATCGCAATGCGGTAATGTAATTAACTGCAGAGGCTTACACCTGCAGGGAAGAGCATCCCCACAATCAAAAACCCCTCATAAAATGAGGAGGGATCTGATAAAGTCTGCTACAACGGTCGCGTCTGTCCAAATCTCCGATATATGGTGCCATAAATCAACTTGGTATTTTCGGAGAGGTGGATGGATAAATCCAAATAGCATCGGCCCCCCAAAATTCAGGCTAGACGTCCCAACGTCTCGGTCCTGTCTTTCGGCGGTGAACAGATTCTGGGACGCCCGGTGGGACCCTTTCCTCTTTCCACTACACACTTCGTGTGTCGTGTTTCGCGAACAAAATCATGGTTCGCTATGGTTGCCCTTGGATTCGAGGTACTAAAATTTAGTGTCTTGCTCCTGTGCAGAAAACCGATAGCTTCCAACTACGCCTCTTGCAGCAGCAACTCTCGCTCCACCCCAACTGGAGGAGTGACCTACGGGCCCAACGCGGCCTCTATTTTCTCAATGCTGGTAGGGCAAGTTACACAAGCCACTACTGGATTGATCTTCGGGACCATGCTCCCACCAGTGAGTTTCGGTGCCTCAGCACAGAAAGAAGAAGCTCCCAAAAGGTTAGTCTTCGATCAACTAGCAACCACAACGGGCCGTCCAAATCTGGTGTATCAGTTTTCAACAGGATGAGCCAAAGCTCAAACGGGCCCGCAAAGAGGCTCGTGATACCTGAAGGGGCTGCCCCAAAATGGATAGCCCTCCCAACTCCTGCTACGGGCGAAGCTGTAAAAAGCGCTTTCCCCATCAGAAAGTCAGTCTTTGAAAGATTGGCCGGCCCTCCCCAAATTTTGACAAGAACGTCGGTTTTCAACAGGCTGATGCCAACAGTAGGCCCTCAGCAAAGCCGGGGGCATGATGAAGCCACATCCAAAACTGAGGTGGTCCCTGCTGCAAGGCACGCTTGACGTCGCCACTGGCGCCGAGTGAGAAAAGCTGGAGGCAACTCCCCCCTGGACTTACCCCGCCAGCTCCAACAGTGGAAGTTGACTCTGTTGTTCCAACCGGGAACAACTTTGATCCGCTTAAGAGGGTGCGAAAGAACTCTCCGACGGTGGTGCTAAAGAAATCACCCTCGCCTACAAAAGTTACTGTGCAGGCAAAGCCGGATCAGCCCCATCAGTGGCTCTCCTCGCAAATTCATAGGGTTTGGCGGAAAGTCCAAGACTCTGTGATCAACAAAGATTACTCTCGTCGACCGAAGAAATCGAAGGCTCGGAAAGAGAAAGACCACACCTCCGTCATACAGCGAGGGACCTCTTCTACATAGTTGCTTGTCATAACGGCTCTTTCAACTTCAACCTCCCACAAAAGGATGAGGCCGGAGAAAGTCCCACCGCCTGTAGCAAATTCAAAAGGCGATGAACCCAAACGCCCCAAGTCTGGGAGCATGATCGTGCATACGGTCTACATAGCTTCCGGGAAAGAAGAAAGCCGTGCTTCCATAGGTCAACGACCGCAAACTCGACCACTGACAAAAGCTCAGGAGTAGCAACAAAAGCTCCAGGAAATGCTGACCAAAATGGCAGCACTTACCGGACAGAAAGAAAGTCCAGATCCAGCAGCCGAACAGCGCCAAGAGCAGGAGACCGATACAGAGTTCCTGCGAAGGGTGCTTGAAAGAAAAGATAAAGAAGCCATGGAACAAGCTGTTAACATGAAGCAAATGTCGCTCTTGTTCTAGGACATGGTTGGAATGATGATCCAACTAGAACTCCCAGCTGAAGATCCGCCGCTAATCATTGAGGATGACAGAGGGGAAACATCAAATCCTCTTCCGGCCTTATCAGTGGCCTAGGAGGAAACGATCTCCAAGGCTGCTCTTGATGATTATATTGCTCAACAAATATGAGCCCATCGAGCTAGTAAAGCTGCTGGCCAAATCGTTAGAACCGGACGACCGTATCCAGGCTAATATGATCAAATCAAGTACCCACCAGGATATACGATCCTCAAGTTCTATGTATACAAAGAGACAGGCAACCCTCACCAACACGTCGCACAGTTCAGAACTCTGTGCGGCAACACTGGAGGCGGCGACAAACTGTTGCTTCACCAGTTCGTTGGCAGCCTGTCAGAAACTGCCTTTGAATGGTACTCGGAGCTCCCAAATGACTCCGTAAAAACATTCACATAGATGGAACTGCTGTTCTTACAGCGGTTCGCCAGCACGAGCGAGCGCACTCCAATCATGGCATTAATCAATGCCAGGGTAAACCCGGGAGAAACCTGGGTCCAATATGCGATCCGATGGCGGAACCTATGGTCCAAGTGTGAACATCGAATTGAAAAATCTCCCGCCGTGGGCATGTTTATCGGGACCCTTGATCCTCAAACGACTGTGTCCCGGTTCATGACATTCTTCAAACCAACCGCTTTCTAGGCTCTGATAAACAAACTGGCCCAAATGGACCAGATGGGTCACGGGCCTTCCTCCTCAAATAAGGACCCTCGAAATGCTAAAGGTAAAGGGAAAGCGGCCTTCGTTGCCAACACGCAACAACAACCAAGTGGACCAAAACCGGCTGTTCGCCAAAACAACGCGCGTCCGCGTCCATCCTTGGAGGAAAGACTAGGACGCGCTTACTCGTTTTCGCGCGACAAGATAAGGAGACTGTTCAAATTGGCAGTGCATAACAAACTCATCACATTGCCAGATCCGCGGCATCCACCGTAACCCGGCGACAACAACCCTAATTACTGCTCCTATCACAGAATGGTGAGCCACCCAATTGATGATTGCTATGTCTTCAAAAATTGGGTCGAAGACCAGTATCAACAGGGGAAATTCGCACTGTCTGATAACTGGAGGGTAAATCCTCCCCAGAAGCACACTCTCAAAAAGGTGGATGCGCCGGAGGCATTGTTCTCCTCCGAATACAGAGACAGAACTGCGTAGGTTCGTCTTGCCTGAATTTGGGGGCAGATACTAATTGGTTCTATCCGTCCACCTTTCCGAAGATACCAAGTTGATTTATGGCACCATGTATCGAAGGTTTAAACGGATGCGGC
The DNA here is from genome assembly GCA_030015575.1 of Agapanthus africanus. Classification (NCBI taxonomy): domain Eukaryota; kingdom Viridiplantae; phylum Streptophyta; class Magnoliopsida; order Asparagales; family Amaryllidaceae; genus Agapanthus; species Agapanthus africanus. The sequence goes on from JASDDO010000019.1 coordinate 104,673,164, forward strand.
TGATATAGCAGAGTTCGTCAGATTCCCCCTCATTTAAGGGTTTTTCATTGTGGGGACGCTCTTCCCTGCAGGCACAAGCCCCTACAGTTAATTACGCTACCGCATCGCGGTAACCACTTTCTCCTTCTCCGGATGATCACTTTGTGTCGTATGTGTTTGTTTTGTTTTTGGTTGCCCGCGGATTGTATACGGAGACTAATTTATGTTGTCGCCCGTAGGGCGTGAATTAGTCCAAATCCGTATCTTCTTAGATTTGGGTTTGGGGTTGGGTTTAAAGATACGTTAGTCTCATTTGAAACTAAGATCAACTTAAACGTTTGTTAAGGATACGTTAGTCTAATTTCAGACTAAGATCAACTTAACGGAATCGTTTAGATCCGACAAAAGAGCATTTGGGCTCTATTGTTTAGTTTAGAGACATTGCGGTCGATTAGTTTAAGAAAATTACGGCCCAAGGTTAAGGACATCATAGTCCATGTGTTTAAAGGACCCCACAGTCCGAGGTTAAGGACATCATAGTCCATAGGTTTAAAGGACCCCACAATCCGAGGTTAAGGATATCATGGTCCATGTAAAATCTGGTTGTCGGGACGTGTCATCTCTCTGAAGACGTTGAAGGATTACAACGACACATATCATAGGAGTGAAGAGATGTACCCTTGAACCAATATAGGTTGAGAGATCTGTAGTCCAATTTAGGACTAAGATCAAAAAAGATTTATGAGCATATGGGCTCAATTTATCTGAATTAAGGACTTATGGCCAACTTGGGCTAAGTCCGCTCAGGTTTGAAATGTTGAACATTTGTTTTAGGTAGTTTAACATTTATCTGGGCTTGGCCCCTCTTTATTTAGCAATGGGTCTGGGTTCTGACCATATTTTGTCTTTTATTGAGTGTTGAGCACTCTGTTTCCCCAATTAGAGCAAAGCTCTGTTCAGAATTCAAAATTTGAATTAAAGATGCGCTTTTATAAAAGCATTGCGCTACAACTAGCACACCCCGTGCAAAGCGCATAGGTGCTAGCACTAGATGCGCTGCGCTCTAAGTAGCGCACCACGTGCGAAGCACGTGTACGCTAGCGCTAAGAGCGTTGCGTTCCAAGTAGCGCACCATGAGCAGAACGCATAAGCGCTAGCGCTGGAAATAAATGTTCCTCACCGTTGGATCAAATATCCAATGAATATGATTAAATCATCAATTAATAAGAATGAAATTCTGTTGAATCTTTCCAAACAGAAAAGATTATGCCATGAATTTGGAACACCTTTGGATCAATGATCCAATGGTGATTAAAAATCACTAAAATACAGAACAAATTCTGTAAGGGGGAAAGATTTCCCAATCTTGGTAAAAAAACAAGGAGATTATCTTCTGTAAACCAGAATCACTTGGATCAAAGATCCAACGATGGGAAATTCCCCAAATCAATTGGAGAAAAGATCTCATTAACTGATTGAACAAACCATCTTGCCCTATATAAAGGCCACGAGACTTCAAGTCTTAAGGAGAGGAACCCCCTCCCCCCCCATAAATTTTGAGAAAATCTCAGGAAGAAGAAGAAGCTCTCGGCAAAAGAAGACAATTCTTTTCAAGGTAAAAAAAGAATAGAAAAACGAAATCGTTTTAATATAAAAAGAAGTATTTACTTCTTTCACAAATCATAGATCTATAAGACAAATTATCTTTCACAAAAGAGATTATAAACATCTAATTATAAAGGGGGGAGAATTATTCAATTCTCTTAGGATCACAGATCCATAAAGGCAAAGCCTTTCATCAAAAAGAGATTGAAATATCTCCTATAAACTAAGAACTTTGTTCTTAGAATCTTGAGACAAAGTCTTTTATCAAAGAAAAGATAATTTTCAGAGCGCAAAGTTAACTTAAGAAGAGCCCCAGTGTTCCTAATCTAAGAAGAGCCTTAGCGCTCCTAATTTAAAAGTGCCTTAGTGCTCTTCATCTAGCGCAAAGCGCTGCAGTGCCATAACACTTCAAACACAGCGCACTGCACACATTGGCTAGCGCTCAGCGCTAAGCGTGCCACTTGCTCCTCACGTGTGCGCTGTATTACTAAAAGCGCTTTGCGCTTATTATATGGCACCAGCGCCAAGCGCCTCAACGCTTCAATTATAGCGCATCAGCGCTCTACATCTAGCGCAAAGCGCTAAGCGCATCGGCACTCTTCATTTAGCGCAAAGCGCTAAGCGCATTAGCGCTAAGCGCATTAGCGCTTTAACCATAGCGCACTGAGCTCATCGACTGGCGCTAGTGCAGTGCGCCACATGCTTTTATGTGCGCTTGGACAGAATATAAACTGTTCTTTGAATAAACCTAGAGTTATGATAAATGCACAGCATTCAACTAAAGACAAAACATTGTCAGAGACCAAACCAATACTTAGCATTTTTAAAGGGATTGGGCTCAAACAAACATCTAACAACTCAAAAACAAATGTTGAACATTGTAATTGAATGGACTTAGCCCAAATTGGCCATAAGTCCTCAATTCAGATTAATTGAGTTCATATGCTCATAAATCACAGATCTTAGTCCCAATTGGACTACAGGTCTCTCAACCCACGTCGGTTTAAGGGTACATCTCTGAACTCCTCCGATATTTGTCGTTGTAATCCTTCAACGTCTTCAGGGAGGTGGCGGGTCCCGACAGCCATACATTTCATGGACTATGATGTCCTTAACCTTGACTGTGATGTCTTTAAACTCACGGACTATGATGTCCTTAAACTTTACAGACTATGACGTCTTTAAACTGGACTGTGGGGTCCTTAAGCCCATGGACTATAATGTCCTTAACCTTGGACCACCATGTCCTTAAACTGGTAATGGACCGCAATGTCCTTAAACTAATTATGGACCACCATGTCCTTAAACTGGTAATGGACCGCAAAGTCCCTAAATTAAGCAATAGAGCCCAAATGCTCTTTTGTCGGATCTAAATGATCCTGTTAAGTTGATCTTAGTCTGAAATTAGACTAACATATCCTTAACTAACGTTTAAGTTGATCTTAGTCTCAAATGAGACTAACGTATCCTTAAACCCAACCCCCAAATCCAAATCTAAGAAGATACGGATTTGGACTAATCCACGCCCTACGGGCGACAACATAAATTAGTCTCCGTATACAATCCATGGGCAACCAAAAACAAAACAAACACCCACGACACGAAGTGACCATCTGGAGAAGGAGAAAGTGGTTACCGCGATGCGGTAGCATAATTAACTGTAGGGGCTTGCGCCTGCAGGGAAGAGCGTCCCCACAATAAAAAAAACCCTCAAATGAAGGAGAATCTGACGAAGTCTGCTACATCGGCTGCATCGGTTTAAACCTTCGATACATGGTTTCATAAATCAACTTGGAATCTTCGGAGAGGTGGACGGATAGAACCAATTAGCATCTGTCCCCGAAATTCAGGCCCTGAGTCCCAACGTCCCGGTCGCGTCTTTCGAAGGGGAACAGATTCTGGCACGCCCGGTGGAACCTTTTCCTCTTTCCACTCCACACTTCGTGTGTCCTGTTCGCAAATGAATCACGGTTTGATATGGTTGCCCTTTGGTTCTAGTTACTAAGATTTGGTGTCTTGCTCCGTGCAGAAAACAGAAGATCAATGGCTTCAACCTGCACTAACTACAACTGCAACTCTCGCTCTGTCCTGTCCGGAGGAGTGACTTACAGGCCCTAAGCGGCCTCCAGCTTCACTATGCCAGTGGAACAGGTCACTCAGGCCACCACTGGATTGTTCTTCGAGACCATGCTCCCGCCAACGAGTTTCAACGCTCCTGTACCATCATAAGAAGCTCAGAAGAAGTCGGTCTTTGATCGGCTTACAACTACTGCGGCCCCTCTCAACGGGTCGTCCAGCTCCAATACCTCAGTCTTTGACAGACTGGGCCAAAGCTCAGTTGGGCCCATAAAGAAGCCCGCGATACCAGAAAGGGTTATCCCAAAAAGGATAGCCATCCCTGCTCCCGAAGTCGTCAAAGCGGCTTCTCCTACCAAAGGGTCGGTCTTCATAAGACTGACTATTTCAGCTCCTGTTCCAGACGAAATCGTCAAGGTTGCTTCCCCTACTCGGAAGTCTGCCTTCGATAAGTTGGCCATCCCCACTCAGCGGACATCGGTCTTCAATAGGCTGTCAACAACAACTTCTGACCAACACAGAGGGCATAAGGGAGTCACCCCCACGGCTGAGACAATCCCATCCGCACGACATGCTCGCCGTCGTCACTGGCTGGGGGCAGCTCCCCTTCTGGACTAACTTCACCAGCTCCCATGTTGGAAATCGATGCTGCTGTTCCAACTGGGAACAGCTTTGAACCGCTTAGGAGGGTTAGTAAGAACTCTCTGACTGCCGTGCTGAAGAGATATCCTCCACCTACGGAGATTACTACAGAAAAGAAGCCGGAGCATCCCCCTTGGTGGCTGTCCTCCAAAATTTATAAAGTCTGGCAATAGGTCCAGGAATCGGTGATTGAACATGACTACTCTCTTCGATCAAAGAAGCTTAAAGCTCGACAAGGAGAAAACCATCCTGTCAAACCACAAAAGGCGACAGCCGTCTGGGTGCCCGCTGCAACGGCCCCCTCGACTTCAACCGCTCACAAGAGAAGGAGGCCATAGAAAGCCCCTGTGAACGCGGCAAACCGCAAGGACGTTGAATCTAAACGCCCCAAGTCTGGGGGCATGGTAGTCCACACTGTTTATATGGCTTCCAGAAGAGAGGAAAGCCGTGCTTCTACGAGTCATCGACCGCTTACCCGATCGATTACAAAGGCTCAGGAACAACAGCAGCAGAAACTTCAGGAGATGCTGACTGCAATGGCCGTGCTCACTGGGCCAAAAGAAAATCCAGAGACCTCGGAGCAGCGTCGGGAACAAGAAACTAATACCGAGTACTCCGAAGGATGCTCGAGAGGAAAGAAAAAGAGGCTGCGGAGCAGGCAGCCAATATAAAACGAATGGCTCTTTTATTCCAAGACATGGCTGGGATGATGTTACAGCCGGAATCTCCAGCTGAAGATCCCCCGATCATCGTTGAAGATGACAGAGGGGAGACATCGAACCCTCCTCAGGCTCTTTCAGCACCCAAAGAGGAGACCATCTCCAAGGCCGCTCTGGATGATTATATCACTCGGCAAATACGAGCTCACCAAGAAAACGAAGCGGCCAGACAGATCGTTAAGATTGGACGACCTTATCCAGGCTGGTATGACCAAATAAGGTACCCGCCGGGATATACGATCCCTAAATTTCATGTATATAAAGGGACGGGGAATCCACATCAGCATGTCGCTCAATTCAGAGCCTTGTGCGGCAACACCGGGGGTGATGATAAACTTCTGCTCCGCCAGTTTGTTGGTAGCTTGTCGGAGACGGCATTCGAGTTGTATTCTGAACTTCCAAACGACTCCGTCAAGACTTTTGCAGAGATGGAGCTATTATTCACCCAGCGTTTCGCGAGTGCTAGTGAACGCACCCCAATAACGGCATTGATCAATGCCAGGGTGAAGCCAGGTGAAACGTGGGTGCAATACGCAATACAATGGCAAAATTTATGGTGCTTCGAAAACGATGATGACGAGGTGATCTCAGAATTTCCACCGGTACCAAAAAAGCTGGAAGATGGGATACATACTACTGCAGATAACCTCAAGAGAATCGACTTGGGAACGGCAAACGACCCACGGCCGACGTTCGTCAGTGAGCTGTTGTCTGAAGAAAAAGTGGCTACGCTCAAAGACGTGCTCATGCAGTATAAAGATTGCTTCGCATGGAACTATTCCGAAATGCCGGGACTAGATCCAGAGATTGCTGTACACAAATTGGCGATATCTCTGGACATCAAGCTAGTCAAACAAGCGCCGAGAAGGATGCGGCTCGAGCTTGAGATGAGCATCAATGCCGAGGTCAAGAAGCTAATCGACTCCGGCTTCATCCAAGAGGTTCAGTATCCTGACTGAATCGCCAACATTGTCCCAGTAATGAAGAAAAATGAGACGGTGCGCATATGTGTGGACTTTCAGGATCTCAACAAAGCTTGCCCGAAGGTTGACTTTCCAGTACCAGTCACCGAGCTGATGATAGACAAAACGTCCACTCATGAAGTTTTCTCCTTCATGGACGGCTCATCGGGATACAATCAGATAAAGATGCATCCCGAGGATCAGAAGCATACTGCTTTCCTGACCCCTTTGGGCATATTCTACTACAAGGTGATGCCTTTCGGTCTAAAGAACGCCGGTGCCACCTATCAGAGATCCATGATGAAGATTTTCGATGACCTCACACATGAAATCATCGAATGCTACATCGATGACCTCGTAGTTAAAAGCAAATCATACGAGGAACATTTAGAGCATCTGAAGATCGTGTTTCAGCGCCTTCGGAAATACAACTTGAAGATGAACCCTCTCAAATGCGCGTTCGGAGTTTTCTCGGGCAAGTTCCTAGGGTTCGTCGTTCGACATCGAGGCATCGAGATAGACCCGTCGAAGATCAAGGCGATCATGGAAATGCCTCCGCCAAGGACTCTCAAGCAACTGCGGTCTCTCCAAGGGAAGCTCGCATATATCCGGCGATTCATAGCCAATCTCTCTGGCAAGTACCGTCCTTACAGTCACCTAATGAAGAAAGGGACTCCTTTCGTCTGGGATCGCAAATGCCAAGGCACACTGGACGAAATCAAGAAATACCTACAAAATCCGCCAGTACTGGCCGCTCCCGTTAAAGGAAAACCTTTCGTCCTGTACACAACAGCCCTCGAAGGTTCTTTAAGCGTGATGTGGGCACAAGAAAATGACCAAGGGAAAGAGAGAGCCCTCTACTACTTGAGTCGAGTTCTACTGGGGGCAGAAAGAAATTACTCCCCCATCGAGAAACACTGCCCGGCGTTGATCTTCGCGATAACGAAGCTCAGACACTATGCGTTGGCACATGAGGTCCATCTCATATCAAAGGTGGATCCCCTCAAATATTTGATGTCAAAGGCTATATTAACGGGACAGTTCGCTAAATGGGCCTTACTCTTGATGGAATTCTCGGTGACATACAGACCCCTTAAAGCAGTGAAAGGCTAAGCCATCGCCGACTTCCTCGCTGAACATCTGATACCTGTCGATTCTCCTTTGAACTACGAATTGCCCGACGAGCACGCGTTTGACACGATCAACAGGGATAAAGAAGGGAGTGATACCAGATGGGAACTCTACTTCGATGGAGCATCTTCCATGAAGAAGCACAAACAAAGTACCCCCATAATCAAATCAGGGGTGGGCCTCATCTTCGTGAATCCACAAGGAGGGATAATGCGCTTTGCCTTTTCCTTAACAGAACCGAGGACGAACAATGAAGCCGAATATGAAGTTTTGATAGCAGGTCTTGAGATCGCTGTCGACATGGGAATCGAGAACCTCCTCATATACGGAGACTCCCAGCTGGTCGTCAGCCAAGTAAACGGCGACTATCAAACATGCAAGCCAGAGTTGGTAAAGTACGGCGAGAGAGTGCAACTACTGCTGACTCAAATTCCTTCCCACACCTTGGAAAGCATACCGCGTGTAGAAAATAGCAAAGCAGATGCATTGGCTAAACTCGCTAAAGAGCTGGCCGACGAGAACCTCGATAACGTGAGGATCGTTGTGAAAAGCCGTCGGGTTCTTGCACCGGCAGAAATACCTCCGAAGTCATTCGAAGTAAAGAGGGCGACCGAGAAAATGGCTTTGCAAATAAAAGACCAAGAAAAGGCTATAGATTGGAGAGAAGTCTTTATAGACTACTTCAAATCCCGTCGAACACCTGAAGATGCATCCTCAAGATATCAGCTTATGAAACGAGCTCTGTCTTTCACCTTCGTTAATGATACTCTGTATAAGAGATCATTTGATTCTCTATGGCTAAGATCCTGGGACCCGAAGAGGCAAAGAGAGTCATCTAAAAAACTCACGACGGACTCTGCGGTTCTCACAAAGCCGACCCAAAGATGAAGCTGAAGATCAAAAGGATGGGTTACTACTGGCCCAAGATGATCCAAGACTGCCTTGAATACGCAAAGCAGTGCCACTCGTGCCAAATTCACGGGGGCGTTATCCATCAGCATCCAAATCCGCTACATCCGACGGTAGCTAGCTGGCCGTTCGAAATGTGGGGAACTGACATAATCGGCCCCATCGAACCAGCATCGTCCAGAGGACATCGGTTCATACTGACAACAACCGAATACTTCTCTAAGCGGGCAGAAGCTGTACCACTAAGAGAAGTGAAGACGGAGAATATTCTCCATTTCTTCAAGACACACGTTGTTCATATCATAATTTTGCATTATTATATTCCCCATTCTTATTCATTTTACAAATAAATAGGTGCTTTTGATCCATGTCTGCTACATAGTTGCAGGTTACAGGTTCTCGGAACAAAACAGTGAAAATGATGAAAAGACGAGACAAAAGTGAGACTACGACCAACAAATAGAAGAATCTTGATCATGCCTACAGTTTGAGAGACAAATGAAGATCAATGGACAATTTCACAAAGTACAAAGGCAGCGCAAGGTTCAAGACTTCGACACGAAACAAAGGGTAAAAGTCCACGACATTATGCACTGTGGAAATCTGGAAGAGACCAGAAGACATTCTGAAGAACCAAGTGAAGAAAAGCCAAGTAAAAAGCAACAGAAAGAACCCCAGAAAAATCCAGCCAAAGACCCCACTAGATGGCCGCGGATCCGCGGCCAAACATGGCATATGGCCGCGGATCCGCAGCCGTGCTAAGCACGTATCGGTGCGAACTTCGATGGTGGTGGCGGTGCGTTGACTAGGCTTCTTAGGGTAATTTTGTAAATGCAGATAGGGATCAGATGTAACCCTAGGGTTTTTATAATCTATAAATAGAAACCCTAAAGCTCTTTTTGGAGCATGCCTCTTCTTGTGCCTCTTTTTGTTTATCAAATTCAGAATTTAATTCTTGTAATTTTTGAAGAGTGCATCGAATAAAAAGTAAGTCTTTTTCTTTACCTTACCCTAGTTAATTTTCCTTTCTGCCCTAGTTAATTTTATTATTCTGCCCTAGTTTAGCACTTTTATTTATTCGCCGTAGATTAGATAACTAGGTTATTAAAAACAATCATAAAAATGTCTCTTTTTTATCAATTCCCTAACAAGTGAGTAGTTCCTCACTTGTTAGGGTTAGGAATAGGAAAGATTTGAGAGATGAAAATCTCTCATCCCTTTCCTGCCCATCATACATTTTAAATAGGACTCCATGCATACATACACACACTGCTCACTACGGCACCCTATCCCAAGAGGTAGCGGTGATACCGTAGTTTAAAAGACCGGTTGTGTATATTTTCCATGGAGGTTAGGGTAAGAGTTAAGAAAGGACGGACAAGGACCTAGAGAAAGAAACTTAGTTTCTTCCCGATGGTACTCAACCCCTTTGTTAATTATTATCTTAACACCTAAATTGATCTTAATTAGGGCATAGAAAGCGGTGAGAAATATTGAATTTCCAAACTTAACCTAAACCTAACCCTAGCAAGGTTTTAATCCTAATCAAACTCATTTCAGTTTTTAGTGATAATAAATTCTACTACAATTGGAATTAACTCGTTAGAACAATTAGAAAATACACAAAATCCCTGTGGACCGACCCATACTCACCGGCTAGGTACCAAGCGACGCCGTTCTTGATTGCGGTTAATATTCTTTGATTAATCTTTTAAAAGCGCATGCATTAAGACATCTCTAACAATCAAATGGCGCCGTTGCCGGGGATGGCGTAGTTATTTTCTTTTTGTAATTTCGGGTTAATATAAAAATTGAAAAATCATAAAAACTGAAAAATAAAAAAATATAAAAAGTTTATCATCTTGTTATTTTGTGAAGGGTGTTTTCTTTGAATTATGCAGGATCGACGAACAGATTCAGATCTGGAAAAATCCAGTAAGCAAAATAGCAAACAGAAGATCTGAACCAACAGAGGAGAAACACAATAGAGAAACAGAAGAAATTGGAGATCTGAACCGACAAAGCCACCGTGGAACCGCCGCAATATCACACTTTTGACCGCGGAACCGCGGCTTGGTGGTGACGTCAGCAGGTGGAAACCCCTCTGTAAGCCTTCTTTTCTTCTTCTGAACCCCCTGATCTCCTCTGAAAAATTTTCCTGCAGGGTTCATTGCACAAAAACTTCTCCCCTTCTCCAATAACTTGATCTTATGCAGGATTCTTTGCGCCGCAATAAAATAAAATAAAAATATGGCAAGTGTTTGTGTGTTTACTGCTTTGCATCTTTTAAAACTGACTTTAAGGGGCTTTAACACCAATCCAGATTGGGTGGGGATTTCATTACCCTTCCTAGGACCCGAAAAATTACAAAAAGCATTTTGCATTAACCATCAAGTTAATTAAAAAAAAAGATTAGACACAGCCTTAAGGACTGTCGCGCTCAAAAGGACAAAAGAATAGTTATAGGCATCGATCGTTTATCTAAACCAGCTTTGTGGTACCTAGGCTAGACAAGTGGGGAAAGGTAACTTTAAAAGGCCCGTCTTACGGTGATTCGTGAGCGGATCCCTCCTTTCTCTACTTGTGCATACCTGGCTACAATTGGCGGTGAAGAGGCGATTTGAGATCCTCACAACTTGCCCTTTGGAACAGTTAGGAGCAGTCTAGTTGACCTAGGTGACCCTAGATCTAGACTTGATTGTGCATATTGTGATTGATTGAACGTGTTTCTAAGATTCTTATTGAAAATCTTTTTGCAAAAAGCTCCTTATAAAAAAAACACAACACGGAAAAATATTTTACAAAAACTTGCCACTTGTCGCTAAGAAATCCATTGCACCCCACTTGCACCCACATTCTCTTTCTTCTCCTTACATCATGGGTATTCCACCTCCCAAAACTCTTGCCGAACTTTGGTACCCTCATCCAAACATTGCTTCATACGCGAATTGTTTTGGTCGAATTACGGACGACCCCTCCATGCCCAAAATTTCTTTGAAAGATCAAATAGAAGCGTCTAGGAGAAACAGTTCGACTCCGCAATCCACTTTGTATCAACCATTTCAACCTTCACCACCTTCGTACTTTGATAGTACTTTTTCGAGTTCTGTTGTAACTCTGAAACCCATATCTATTGCTGAACATATTGAACAATCTCGTAACCGATCTTTCACTCCTTTCAACACTTCCAGTTCTTGGGATCAACAAGTCCATTCACCTTTTTATCCAAATGTTGATCCTACTCCTGTCCAACCATTCAATTCCTACCAGTCCTACCCGACTTTCGCACCTTTCCTAGACATTGCTTCTACTCAACCATTTGGGAATTTCACGTATCCAAACAACTTTGAATCTTTTACTAAAATCCCTTCACAACCCATGTCTAGTTTGGAACAGTCGTTGGAAGCCTATATTGTAGCGACAAACCAACAGATGAGGAATTTGGATGCGTCCATTGCCGCCCTTATGCAACCTAGTGACCCGGTAGCTAGTTTCCAACTAGCTCCAAAAATTCCAATGTATGATGAGGCGGTTGGACAGATTGAGAATTTGAATGGAGAGAGTGAGCTGCGCACCCTTCCAAATCAAACATACCCATCACCAATTGAATCCTACAACTCCGGTCTTGAATGTCTATCAAGTGTCCCAAATGATTCACCAATTGAAAATAAAACGTTTAATGAGTTGTGCGACTTAGTAGTGCTTGATTTGCCAGATTATGAGGGGTCCCTTTCGAGTGAAACCATCACCAATCCTTTCGACCTCTACACCTCCAATCTAGAACCTGAATTGATAAATATCCATGCTTTTGATGAGGTGTCCGAAAAAATTGATTTTCACTTGATTGAGGATATTGACGCATGAAATACTTTGGATGATGAACCGGCAGATTTGACTGAATTTTTCTCTCCAATTCATCATCCCGAGTCATTAAATGTTTCTCCCGAACTTCATATGCGTCTTGATTTTGATGATAATTGCATAGATGAGATAACTTTTGAGGAGAATTACAAGGATAGTATTGAGGAGAGTATAGAGGATAGTATTGAGGATGAACCGGTTTTGTTTGATGAGTCGGATTTTCTAATTCATCCTCCTGAACCTTTAACTGTTATACTTCCTAAATCACCCCCCTTCATCCTTTCCATCGTTTCGACCATGCAAGAGATCACGCAAGAGGACTGTGAGCTTGAAAAATTTCTGTTCGATCACAGCAGTTTTGATGCCAATAGTGCGTTCCTCCTTGAATCTGACACGGTTCTCACAACCGATAACGATTACGAGTGTTTCACTTTTTCGGACGATTTTGAAGACTCACCGCCCGAGTTTGAGTCCTTTGAATTTTCAGATGAGTTAGTTGAACCATCAGACTCGGTTGGTTACAGTCATTTCGAACCATTGATGGAATTTTTCGAGTTTGAGACAGTTTCACCAATTTCACCTTCAATTGTTTCACCTCTGAAACTCAAACTCAAGCTGTTGCCGTCTCACCTTACATACGCTTACTTAGGTGAGAATGAGACCCTGCCTAAATCACTCCCCTTCCTCTTTTCCATCGTTTCGACTGCGCAAGAATCCGTCACGCTTCCATTTTCAATAGATGGTTTACCAAGTTCAACGTACCCATGTTTTCTCGCGAATCTTGAGGGATTTGACCCCATTTCTCGACGGGTTGATAGATTAGCACAATCGCTTTTAATACATCGGTCGTCATAATTTGTGCTAATTTATTCACTCAATTTACACCCTCAAGTTCGTACTACACTTCTTTCTCTTTTCTGCCATTCTTCTCCTCCACCGAGACCGTATACTGCTTCTATTCCCACACGGTCTCGTGTGCTTCTCATTTCTTTCCTCTACACTCCATTCTTTCACCAACCACACCATTATAAAGATAAAATTTTGGAATGGTTGGTGCTAACCTTTGGCCTGTGTAAGGCCTTGTATAGCTTGATACTGTGTTGTTCTTCTCCCTAACTTTGAACTTTAATGCTTCAACAGTGGAAACACTGTTTCACTTAAGTTTGGGGGGGACCTTTTTGTATATATATTTTGTTTTGTTTTTCTGTTAACAATAAAAAAATTATAAAATAAAAAATAAACAGGGGAATACCGACAATTTTAACCCTCTTGGTATAGCCTGACAGTGGGGACACTGTCAAGTTTAAGTTTGGGGGTGTGCTCGGTAAGCTTTCTTCCTTTGCATTCATATGTATATTTCTGCATTTGCATACTTATTTTAAAACCTATAAAAATTGAAAAATTTGAAAAATTATAAAAATTGAAAAATTCAATTTTGGCCATAATTGACTTGAGTTTGATAAGAAGGTTAATTAGCTAGGAACAACTAGATACTAGACTTAGTAAATTAAAAACCCTAAAAATAACCTTTCTTAAAATTTAACGGTAGAAAATATATGTCTTTGTAGTTTACTTAGAAATAGGCAAATTTTGAGTTCACTTCTTGGGCTAACTCAAAATAAGGGAAGAGTATTGATATTTTTATTAAAATGTAAGTCTGAAAAAATAATCCCTAAGGTTAAGTCTAAATTCTGAAAATATATACCCTAAAAATTGCACAAACACGAACCTTGAAACTTGGAATAGTAGAGTAGACCTTGAAATGCTCTTGTCTAAAGTCCTTAGTATGAAAATAAAATACAAGTGTGAATAAAGAGATAAAAAATGAACACTGGTTTTGTAATTACTTAAGACTGCGTAAAATAAAAAAATATATAGCAAGGGTGCTTTATCACCTAATGCCTTAGACCAACTGGTTTGGGAGTCACTGCTAAAAGCCTTAGGTATTACAAGACGAAGAATTACGCCTTAATGCGCAAATACATTTTGTAATCGGTCGTTAGTACCTCAAGAAATATTAACGGTCGCATAAAGGATGTGTGAGCAATTTCATCTAAAAATTCATCAACTAAAAGAACTTTGGACGATGGACAAGAGTATGAGAGTTTGAATTGTATTTCCAAGTGTATGGGTGATACATACACACACGTAGGGGTATATGATTGGGGTTTGGATGAGAGATAGGAATGAAAAATAGGATTTATATCTTTAGTAGAGATGATAAAAATTCCTAAGTTGAGATGGAACCTTAGAAGGAAAACTCAAAAGATACTAAAAGCTAAATAAATTTACAGAACATATACAATCTTAAGTTAAATGATAAGGAAGCGTGAAAATACGGGTTGATAATTTCTGAGTCAAAGATAATAGAATTTCTTGTTAGAAAACCGAATTGGAGAATAAAAGTCAATAGGCCGAATTGATAGAATTTTGTGGGTAGTATCCGCTGAAAACCCTCAGGAGACAACACTCCTCCTACTAGGGACACCTAGAGGTTTAACGGCTTGTTGCACGAGCTCAGTGCAATCGCGTTTCCCTGCGAAAGTGAGGGTAGGTCTTTTTCTAGAATAAAACTAGTTTTGCTCGAGAATGAGTAAAAGATAAGTTTGGGGGTATTTATTCATATCATAATTTTGCATTATTATATTCCCCATTCTTATTCATTTTACAAATAAACAGGTGCTTTTGATCCATGTCTGCTACATAGTTGCAGGTTACAGGTTCTCGGAACAAAACAGTGAAAATGATGAAAAGACGATACAAAAGTGAGACTACGACCAACAAATAGAAGAATCTTGATCATGCCTACAGTTTGAGAGACAAATGAAGATCAATGGACAATTTCACAAAGTACAAAGGCAGCGCAAGGTTCAAGACTTCGACACGAAGCAAAGGGTAAAAGTCCTCGACATTATGCACTGTGGAAATCTGGAAGAGACCAGAAGACAATCTGAAGAACCAAGTGAAGAAAAGCCAAGTAAAAAGCAATAGAAAGAACCCCAGAAAAATCCAGCCAAAGACCCCACTAGATGGTCGCGGATCCGCGGCCAAACATGGCATATGGCCGCGGATCCGCGGCCATGCTAAGCACGTGTCGGTGCAAACTTCGATGGTGGTGGCGGTGCGTTGACTAGGCTTCTTAGGGTAATTTTGTAAATGTAGATAGGGATCAGATGTAACCCTAGGGTTTCTATAATCTATAAATAGAAACCCTAAAGCTTTTTTTAGAGCATGCCTCTTCTTATGCCTCTTTTTGTTTATCAAATTCAGAATTTAATTCTTGTAATTTTTGAAGAGTGCATCGAATAAAAAGTAAGTCTTTTTCTTTACCTTACCCTAGTTAATTTTCCTTTCTGCCATAGTTAATTTTATTATTCTGCCCTAGTTTAGCACTTTTATTTATCCGTCGTAGATTAGATAACTAGGTTATTAAAAACAATCATAAAAATGTCTCTTTTTTATCAATTCCCTAATGAGTGAGTAGTTCCTCACTTGTTAGGGTTAGGAATAGGAAAGGTTTGAGAGATGAAAATCTCTCACCCCTTTCTTGCCCATCATACATTTTAAATAGGACTCCATGCATACATACACACACCGCTCACTAAGGCACCCTATCCCAAGAAGTAGCAGTAATACCGTAGTTTAAAAGACCGGTTGTGTATGTTTTCCATGGAGGTTAGGGTAAGAGTTAAGAAAGGACGGACAAGGACCTAGAGAAAGAAACTTAGTTTCTTCCCGATGGTACTGATCCCCTTTGTTAATTATTATCTTAACACCTAAATAGATCTTAATTAGGGCATAGAAAGCGGTGAGAAATATTGAATTTCCAAACTTAACCTAAACCTAACCCTGGCAAGGTTTTAATCCTAATCAAACTCATTTCAGTTTTTAGTGATAATAAATCCTACCACAATTGGAATTAACTCGTTAGAACAATTAGAAAATATACAAAATCCCTGTGGACTGACCCGTACCCACCGGCTAGCTACCAAGTGATGCCGTTCTTGATTGCGGTTAATATTCTTTGATTCATCTTTTAAAAGCGCACGCATTAAAACATCTCTAACAATCACACATCATTTATCGGTTCGACACTTCGCGACGGATTGTCTCCGATAATGGGCTAGCCTATTGAAGCCACAAGATCATCCGCTTCGCACAACAGCATAACATAGACTGAAGTTACTCTTCAGTCTATAATCCCCGAGCTAACGGTCTAGCTGAAACTTTCAACAAGACCTTGATGAAGATCGAGAAAAAGACGGTGTCTCGAAATAAGAGGGACTGGCACGAGAGACTGCATGAAGCACTCTGGGCGTATCGAACTACGTTCAAAACAGCCACAAACACAACGTCATATGCATTGGTATTCGGCACAGAAGCGGTACTCCCCCTCGAGATAGAGTTACCTTCTCTACGAGTGGCGGTTCACTATGAGCTAACAGACGAAGAAAATGCTCACCTCCGTCTTGAGGAGCTCGATGCCCTGATGAAACCAGGCTCATGGCACAGCAAAATCTGGAGGCTTATAAAGCAAAGATGACGCGCTCATATGAGAGATTGACTAGGCCGAGAACATTTCGCCAAGGCGAACTCGTGCTAGTGGTCAAAAGACCTATGATCCCCAATCGTGCCAAGCGGGAGAAATTCGAGCCGAACTATGAAGGCTCGTATATCATAGACAAAGTTTACCAGGGTGGAGCATATCTACTCATGGACATGCATGGTGAAAGGCCTTTCAGGCCAATAAACGGTCGCTTCCTAAAGAAATAATACGCCTAACGAGCCACGGCCTAGGTCAACGATAGATGACGACGCTTATATCCGCTCGCTATTTTCCTAAGCCTAAACTCTGTAAGTAGTAGCCGGCTTCCTAATGTCAGACCGAAACGTCTTTAAACTAACAATGGACCACTATGTCCTAAAACTGGTGTCGGGCCGAAACATCTTTAAACTATCAATGGACCACTATGTCCTAAAACTGGCTGTTGATCGAGACGTCGATAAACTACTGTGGGCTGCAGCGTCCCGAGTCCGACCCAAAAAAATAATAAAATTAAAAAAAAGAGAAAAAAAAAGAAAACGGTATGTCCATAAGCAAAATGGGCATGGATAAAAACCCGAAAGGGCTCCGTGAATAAAAACAGCAGGGCTACCGGCGAGTTTTTGTGAAACCCCGAAAGGGCGCAACCTCGTTAAAAGACACTTGCAAGGTCCTCTCGACCTTGTGAGGAGAAACCACCTGCGTGAGATACTTACGACTCACGAGGGAGAAACACACTTAGGGATCCCCACGATTTCTAAGAAGAAATTGCACCTGCGAGATCCTCACAACTCGTAAGGAGAACTCTCCTATGAAACCCTCACGGCTCATAAGATTCAAAAGTCTTAAGCTACAGGGATCTGACCCTGTTCTTAAGCCATCACAACCTCCAATTCTGCCCTACAAGTGGTTCAGTATTGACCCTTGTATACAATCCACGGGCGCGAATAAACATTTCCCTAATAAAGTCCCATCCGTGATTTGGGATATGTTTGTACAGTGAACAGCCCTTGTAAGTCCTCTCGACTTATAAGGAGAAAGCACTCTTATAAGATCCTTACGACTTATAAGAGACCACACACTTGGGAATCCTCATGATCTCTAAGGATAAAACGCACCTACGAGATCCTCACGACTCGTAGGGAGAAATACCTTTATGAGACCTTTACGACTCATGAAGTCAAAAACCTTAGTCGATAGGATCCTAACCCTGTCTACTAAGACACCTTTGTTCGACATCGACGAAGGCAAATGATGATTCGCTCCTGGCAATATCCCAGCTGCAGCGATGCTGATGCCGAAATCGATGTCAAATCCCAAAACTCGTGGCAAAAAGCCAGCGAGCCATACATGCATACGAAATAGCCGAAATGATGGGTCAACTTGCAAACAAAATCAGCAAGTAAAAGTGTATGCATGCAAAATAACCGAAATGATTGGGCAACTCGCAATAAAAAGCAGCGAGTAAAAATAAAACAAATAGCTGAAATGATTGGGCACCGCGAAAAATAGCCGAAATGATTGGGCAATCACGACCTTCGCGATATAAAAGCTAAAATGATAAAGCATCGCGGAAAGAAAAATATATAAAATGAAACTTTTTCCCTTCAGGTAATATCACATCGATCCCCGTATACAATCCAGGGGCACAAACAAAGAATGAATCACACCTTCCCTCCCAGGTTCCATCAGAAAAAGAAGACAAATCTCGACGGTTCACAGATAGCCTGGAGATCATCCCAACATTCATCTCATTACAACAGACGCAACATCAAGCGAAGCGAAATCGTGGCAACTCCCAGTTCCATGACTCGGCGGTGCACAGATAACTGAGAGTCAAACCCCGACTCCGTGAAATGCGGATAAAGTCAACCCTTCTTGGTCATGTAGAACACGGCCTATGTCAATCCTGACCCCGTGGGAAGCATCCAGAGCAAATTCCTGGTCACGTAGAACACGACCTATGTCAATCCTGACCCCGTGGGAAACGTCCAGAGCGGATCCTGGTCCTCGCAGAACACGGCTATGTCAATCCTGACCCCGTGGGAAGCATCCAGAGAAAATTCCTGGTCACGTGGAACACGGCCTATGTCAATCCTGACCCCGTGGGAAACGTCCAGAGCGGAGCCTGGTCCTCACAGAACACGGCTATGTCAATCCTGACCCCATGGGAAGCATCCAGAGTAAATTCCTGGTCATGTGGAACACGGCCTATGTCAATCCTGACCCTGTAGGAAACGTCCAGAGCGGAGCCTGGTCCTCGCAGAACACGGCTATGTCAACCCTGACCCCGTGGGAAGCATCCAGAGCAAATTCCTGGTCACGTGGAACACGACCTATGTCAATCCTGACCCCGTGGAAAACGTCCAGAGCGGATCGTGGTTCTCACAGAACACGGCTATGTCAATCCTGACCCGTGGGAAGCATCCAGAGCAAATTCCTGGTCACGTGGAACATGGCCTATGTCAATCCTGACCCCGTGGGAAACGTCTAGAGCGGATCCTGGTCCTCGCAGAACACGGCTATGTCAATCCTGACCCCATGGGAAGCATCCAGAGCAAATTCCTGGTCACGTAGAACACGGCCTATGTCAATCCTGACCCCGTGGGAAACGTCCAGAGCGGATCCTGGTCCTCGCATAACACGGCTATGTCAATCCTGACCCTGTGGGAAGCATCCATAGCAAATTCCTGGTCACGTGGAACACGGCCTATGTCAATCCTGACCCCGTGGGAAACGTCCAGAGTGGAGCGTGATCTTCGCAGAACACGGCTATGTCAATCCTGACCCCGTGAGAAGCATCCAGAGCAAATTCCTGGTCACGTGGAACACGGCCTATGTCAATCCTGACCCCGTGGGAAATGTCTAAAGCGGATCCTGATCCTCGCAAAACACGGTTATGTCAATCCTGACCCCGTGGGAAGCATCCATAGCAAATTCCTGGTCACGTGGAACATGGCCTATGTCAATCCTGACCCCGTGGGAAACGTCCAGAGCGGATCTTGGTCCTTGCAGAACACGGCTATGTCAATCCTGACCCCGTGGGAAGCACCCAGAGCAAATCCTGATCCTATAAAACACGGTTAAAGTCAATCTTGACCCCGTGGGAAATGGCCAGAATGACTTCTGACTCCGTGAAATGCGGATAATGGTAACCTCACCCATCACTTACGGGTCCTCACGACTCGTAAGGGAGCAAACTCTTTTGTGAGATCCTTACGACTCTCAAGAGAAAACACACTTAGGAATCCTCACGATTCTTAAGGAGAAATTACACCTATGGGATCCTCTCGACCCATAGGGAGAAATACCTTTATGAGACCCTCACGACTCATAAAGTTGAAAAGCCTTAGGAGGCAGATCTTAACCTGACTCTTAAGCCATCGTTGTCCTACAAGGAGATTAAAATAGATTATCCACAAAATGCATTTACTAAAAAGGGACACACCATCATGAAGAAAAATATGTCTTTTATTCATGAATCAAAATGAATACAAAGTACAATTTATGAAAGAATCAAGAATATATTTTCAGTTAAGAACATGTATAAGAAAGAATAAAAAAAAATAATATAATACATCTTTCAAGCCGGCGAATGATTCAAAAGGTTCATCAGTCCATCCTTCCTTTTTCGGGTCTCTGCTTCAAAATTGGCTATGGCTGCAAGACGGGCCTCCGCTTCCGACTGTTGGGCCTGATGCGAGGCAAGCCGGCCTTCAAGCTCCTGCTCAGTAGCTTTATGAGCATCAACCATCGTCCGGCTAAAGATAACAGCTTTATCAACAGCCACCACGTCCTTGATTGCGGCTTAAAGCTTCTGCCAAAGTTCATATGCGTAGGTGGTCTTAGCTGTAAATTCGGCTTGAAGCTTTCTGAGCGCGGTTGAAGCCAGCTTCCTCTCTGAGAACTTTCGACGGAGCCTCTTTTCACAGGAAAGCGTATTAGCGGCGTACCGCTTAATCAGCCCCTGCAAGCTTGTCTTCGCAGCCACCACCTCCGAAGGAAGGCGCGCACATTCAAGACTATACAAGCAAGCCTCCACTCGACGACAGAATTCGACCCAGACTTGCACCAATGCTTCACTGTGATAAGTGGCAAGAAAGGGGAGAGAACCGTTGGCTTCAGCAGCAAATTCTTCGGCCGTGAGCGAGCCACCAACACGAAGGTCTTCGATCAATACTAACAAAGAGTGAAGGCTTAACTTGTCCATACGTTCGGAGGCACGCAGCGCATAAGGGCCAGACGGCATGAGAATGCGAGTCTCCAACGGGGTAAAAGTAGGCAGAGCTGTTAAAGATTGATAAATGATCAGCGAAGGTTGCAAACGGAGGACAGATGCAAAGGCGTCGAAACTTTACTTACCCACGTTTATACAAGAAGAGTCTGGAAGAACCCCAGGCCCATCGAGGACCTCAACCTCATCATCAGCTTCCAGAACTACAGAAGACATGAACATTGTTATATGATGAAATAACAAGACCGAGAAAGGAGCGAACAATGCTAACCTTGTCCGGAAGATAGAATGATGCGCTGAGGGGATATCTCCTGTAGAGCAGCCAGTTCCAGCAGACGCTGGAAAGACTTCCTGGGAGACAGGCCAGCGATGGACACCGCCAATCCCCGTAACTCTGAAAAGACAGAAAAGTTCAGATAATGAAGAGATCGCTAAAATAAAAGATAGAAAAATACCTTCGATGCTCCTCCCACTCTGGGTTGGAGGGATGGCAGCTTCGGTGGCCTCCTCCGTGCCCCCAGCCACATCATCGGGGATGTGGGCCGGTATAATAACTTCCGGTGGAGGAGCAGTGACCATCGCTACAGGCTCCAATGAAAGGACGGTGGCCTCGACTACTTGTCCCGCAGTCTCCGGGCCGTCCCCAAAGAGATCCATTGAATCCGCAGCCAATGAAGATGCCTCTTCCGGAGGAGCAAGCACCGGGGGAGCGGGAATCATCAGGGGAAGCTCCATTGCAGGAACAACAGTTGCATCGACCCCCTCCACACTGATTAGTGCCTCATCGAGGATATTTGTAGAGTCCATAGTCAGGGCACGACTTGGATTCAGATTCTCTGCCATCAGCGAAGTCCCTGCAAAGTTTGCATGGGGATAAGGATATGTATGTGTGTGTGTGTGTGTGTGTGTGTGTGTGTGTATAAGCAGTGAAAAAAACTATAAAAGGCTATATAAGTGTACCAATGCGCAAAGGAGCTTCTAGTATGGCTTGTTCAAGCCGACGCTCCTTCCTGAGGAGGTATGCCCGCCGAGGTTCGAGGGTAGACTCGTGGCCACCGGTCCACAACGAAAGTGCATCTTCAGCGTCGGCTGAAACAGCCTGCTTAAGGGCTCTCTCGCCCCCTTCTTCCAAAGGACCTATGAACGTCCGCCGTATCGATGGAGGATCGTCGTAAAAGATGACGGCAGGATAAGGCATCTTCGGGATCCTTACATTCTCGTATTCATCCTGTGAGCGTCTTATAGCCTCAGCCAATTGTGCGGCTTCCTCCGCAGATGAACCAGGAAAAAGATGACTACCTTCCGGCGGACTAGTAACGGTCTTCTTCCCCCGCTTTGGCCCAGAGCTAGTGACTGTAGAAGATCACTTCCTTCCCCTTGCCGCCCACTTTTTGAGCTGCTCTTCGGTTTTGATAGGGAGGAAAGACTTCTTCAGGATCTCCACCAAGGGGATATTATCATCAGAGCTAGGTGTTACCTCCAGAACCGTTACGGTATCCATCATCGGTCGTTCAAGAGAAGCCTCTGTTGGCAATGAGGCGCGAAGCCTTTCCTCCTCTCCGAAGGTTTTAAGCGAAGCAGCAATGGCTTCTTCTGTGGAGGCACCTGTTAAAACAGCAGGCGTCAGTCAAAACATGATAAAAAATGAAATGAACAGCGGAGAGATAAGGGTGAAGTATACCTGACTGCGCAAGGGCGGCCAGTTCTTTTTCGAGGATGGCTGACTGTTTGGAAGCTTCGATGGCATCCTCCAAATCGGTATCATCGAGTGTCCCGAATAAATCCTCATTGGTCCCATATTCGCTCAAGCCTTCGCTAGACGGAGCAAGGGGTGTCGAGCCTAATATGGTGTCCAAAGAAAGTACTTGTTTCTTTTTCTTCTGAGGACGAGCGCCGGTGGCCGATAACACGAGGTTGCGTTTAGTAGGCACCTATGGACGACGAGTCCCAATTTCTTTTCCTACGTCCAACTCGGGGGACGCGGCAGCCACCTCTTTTTCAGGCGTGCTGGATGGGGGCAACCCGTGTGTAGGGCTTAGCACGTGTGTGGGCTCAACTGTAGTGACCTTTCTCAAGGGAGGATGAAAAATGTTCCATCGCTTCAGAGGAACATTTTGATCACCAGCCGGCACTGCGCCTTTGCGATCAAGCAGCAATCGTTTTTCCTCCCTAATAACGGCACCCATCGAATGTTGGTACCATACCACATACACATTCAGGGCTTAGGGAACACAACTCGGTTCGCTGATGAAGAAGTTAGACCCTGTGTTCAGGCGCATAAAATGATGTAGTGCGCTCCGAGTACCCTCTTCAGTGGCAGCCGGTTCTGCCAAGAAAGCCTTAAGTGGGACGCCCTGATTGTAGCTTAACTGCTGGGCGAAGCGATGCGGGCTATACCTCATAAATAAAGCCGAGTCATTCATCTTAAATACGAGAAAGCCCGGCCGGATAGAGTACAGACGAGGGATCTCCTGAGGTTTCAAGACGGAGGCCCCATCTTTAAATATATCCTGTAATGGCAGCACCGTCTTCCCCGATTCCTGGACGACGGTCAAAACTTTATCAGTAAAGGACATGCCAGCTCCAACCGTGCGCGGGCGAAGAAGCAAGCCCCTAGCTTCCCGTTGCATTGGAGTCACAATAGAGGCGCCGACCAGTCGCATGATCCGAGGGAACCTGCACCTGTCATAAAAACACGGCCTCTTGTGGATGCCAAAGACGCCTAGCACGTGCAACTCGATCCATGATGTGAAATAATGCATCGGGAAATTTACCGACTGCACCCCTGGCTTAGTAGTATCAGCTGCCAAGCTGAGGCCGTGATACACATGGGCTAACCCAGCGATCCCTACAGCTACTTGTATCCCAGCAACCATCCGATGCGCAGGATAGAAGACGGACGGCCTCATACGGCGAGGGTGCATGGGAAGCGCAAACCAACTCAGCCATAACCCAAGAAACCCTAAAAAGAACGTTTCTTCGTCAATCCCAGGAGCCGCCAGCTCTGCAAAAGGGATGACCGGGGTATCGGGTAGAAAGAAGCTCTTCTGATCCGCCTCCGTCGCCGGCAGGTTGCCCAAACCTAAGCCGAAGGGGTCGTCAAGACTGGCGAATTTCTCGACTTCTTCCTTCAATACTTCTGGGCGAAGAAAATCAGCGATAAAAGCCGTAAAATTAACTCCACGACCTTCGGATGCAAGAGAGAGGTTCATATAGATATTCAACACCTTTATCAAACTCGGAAATTGGTGTTGAATAGCGTTCTCGAGAGTAAGATCCATTACCACTGATTTGGTGGCGAAAATATACTCATCCGGAGGAAACAATTCCTCATAATGTTCTCCCCTAACGGGTAAACCCGAGTCCTCTGCAAATTCTTCCAAAGAAATGGAGACTTCTCGATCTGATAGGAGGAAGGTGTGGGTTGGAATGTTCCACTGCTCCAGAAATGCCCTGACCCACCATGTAGGAAGTGTGGAATATTGAAACAAAGAAGCATAAACGGCGGGATACAATCCGAGCTTCAGCAACTGTGATTTCTTCGCCGATAAAATATACCGAGCCCACTGCAAGTATCCGGCCGGATGACGGGGAGTTAGTCCGATGTTGTAGGGCTGTCCCCAAGGGCGCGACTTACCCTGACATATGCGCCGTCCTAGAATGTCCAAGGCCACCGGCGGCTGCACGGGTATTGCGGCCATAGAAGGCCGAAGGAGACCCTCTGAAGTCCAGTTGACCTCCTCCACAGCGTAATTTATCGGAGGTGCATCTGCATAAGTGATTTATCTAAAAAACTATCTATTACCGCAATCAAGAACGGCGTCGCATGTAGCTAGACGGTGAATACGGGTCGGTGCACAGGGATGTTGTGAATTTCCTAGTCGCGCTTACGAGTTAATTCCGAAGGGTGTTCGGATTGATTATTAAATCTAAAAACTAAATTAATCTATATCTAAGTCTTGCTAGGGTTAGGTCTAGGTTAAGTTTGGAAAGTCTATAAATCTCACCACTTTCTATACCCATATGAAGATCTAATTAGGTGTTATGGTAATTATTAATAAAAGGGATTAGAATCATCGGGAAGATGTTTTCTTCCTCTGGTTTCTTGTCCTTCCTTTATCAATCCTTACCCTAACCTCCATGGAAAACATCACAACCGGGCCTTTATACTATGGTATCACCGCTACCTCGAGGGATAAGGTGCCGTAGGGAGCGGTATGTGCATGTATGCATAGAGTCCTATGAAAATATATGATGGGCAAGAAAGGGGATGAGAGATCTTCGTCTCTCAAACCTTCCCCAGATCTAACCCTAACAAGCGAGGAGACTACTCACTCATTAGGGAATTTAAGAACATTTATCTAGGGCAAAGAATAAAAGATTAACTAGGGCAAGGAATTAAATTTATCTAGGGCAAGAATAGAAAATTAACCTAGGGCAAAAAATAAAGAACTTACAAAACTGATGCTCTCCAAAAGAATGCTGAATTTATTAATGAAGGGAGGCATAAGAAATTACAATGATTAGAGTTCCTATTTATAGAGAATAGGAAACCCTAGGTTACATTTGATTCGCACGTCTACATTTACCAAAATATCCTTAGGAAGACCTAGTCAAAGTAGACTTCAAGCTTTGGTAAAATTTTATGTCTCTGTCTCTTTAAAAAGAAAGTATCGGGCCTTGAAATTTCCTTTGTGGGCTCTTCTGTCTTTGGGCTTCCTTATTATTTGGTTCTTTTATTAAAATAGCTTCTATGTTTCTTCCAGATATCTAGTGAATAATTGCGGTGGACTTTTAACCGTTCGCTTTGTAATCTTGGACCTTTCATTGCCTTGTACTTTTTGAATTTTATCTTTGATGTAGGCTTGATCAAGAGTCTTCTGTTTGTTGGTCAAAGTCCACTTTTGCATCGTCTTTTCATCGTTTTCACTGTTTTCTGTCCAAGAACCTGTAACCTGTAATATGTAGCAGACATGCGTCAAAAGCACCTGTTTATTTATAAAACGAATAAGAATGGGGAATATAATAATGCAATATTATGGTATGAACAAATACCCCCAAACTTATCTTTTGCTCGTTCTCGAGCAAACTTATTTTTTATTCTCTACAAAAACCTAACCGTACTTTCGCAAGGAAACGCGATTGCACTGAGCTCGTGCAACAAGCCGTTAAACCTCTAGGTGTCCCTAGTAGGAGGAGTGTTGTCTCCTGAGGTTTTTCAGCGGATACTACCCACAAAATCCTATCAATTAGGCCCATTGACTCTTGTTCTCCAATTAGGTTTTCTAGCAAGGAATTCTATCATCTTTGACTCATAAATTATCCGCTCATATTCTTCACACTTCCTCATCATTTAACTTAAGATTATATATGTTCTATAGACTTACTTAGCTTTCGGCATCTCTTAAGTTTTCCTTCTAGGGTTCCATCTCTACTTAGGAATTTTTATCAACTCTACTAAAGATACAAGTTCTATTCTTCATTCCTTTCTCTCATCTAAACTCCAATCACATATCCCTACGTGTGTGTATAGATCACCTCTACACTTGGAAATTCAAATCAAGCAATCATATTCTCGTCCGTTGTCCAAAGTATTTGTTAATAGGTGAATTTTTAAATGAATTTTTCTTACACATCCTTCATGCGACCATTAATACTTCTTGAGGTACCAACAACCGATTATAAGATGTGTTTGCACATTAAAGCGTGATTCCTAGTCTTGCAACACCCAAGGCTTTTTAACAGTGACTCCCAAACCAGTTGGTCTAAGGCACTAGGTGATGAAGCACCCTCGCTAAATATTTTTCTATTTTTGCAGCCTTAAGTAATCACAAAACCAGTGTTCATTTTTTTCTTTCTTTATTCACAATTTTTCTTTTATTTTTATTGTACTAAGGACTTTAGACAAGAGCATTTCAAGGTCTCCTCTACTATTCCAAGTTTCAAGATGCGTGATTGTGCAATTTGTAGGGTATACATTTTCAGAATCTAGACTTAAGCTAGGAATTATTTTTCAAACTTATACTTTAATAAAAATATCAATACTTTTCCCTTGTTTTAACTTAGCCCAAGAAGTGAACTCAAAATTTGCCTATTTCTAAATAAACTACAAAGGCATATACTTTCTACCGCTAAACTTTAAGGAAGGTTATCTTTAGGGTTTTTAATTTACTAAGTCTAAGATCTAGTTGTTCCTAGCTAGTTAACCTATCTGTCAAACTCGAGTCAATTAGGCTAAAATTGAATACATTAATTTTTATAATTTTTGAAATTTTTCAATTTTTATGGGTTTACAAATAAATATGCAAATGCAAAAAATATGTACAAATGAATGCGAAGGAAGAAGACGTAACGAGCATACCCCCAAACTTAAACTCGACAGTGTCCTCACTGTCATGCTACACCAAGAGGGTCAAAATGTCAGCACTCCCCTGTTTATTTATTTATAATTTTTTTTTATTGTTTTGAAATTTTTTTTATTTTTTTATAGAAAAAGAAAACGAAAAATAAATGTACATATATACAACAAGGTTCCCCCCAAACTTAAGCTTGGCCTTACACAAGCCAAAGGTTAGCACCAACCATTCAAAAATCTTATCGTGGTAATGGTCGAGTTGGTGAAAGAATGGAGTAGAAAGAGAAGAAATGAGAAACACACGAGACCGTGTGGAGGTAGAAACGGTATACAGTCTCGGTGGAGGAGAAGAGGGGTGGAAAAGAGAAAGAAGGGTAGCACGATCTTGAGGGTGTAAATTGAGTGAATAAATTAGCACAATTTGTGATGACCGATGTGTTAAAAGCGATTGTGCTAATCTATCAACCCGCCGAGAAATGGGGTCAAATCCCTCAAGATTCGCAAGAAAGCATGGGCACGCCGAACTTGGTATTGGAGATGAAAGCGTAACGGTCTCTTGTACGGTCGGAACGATAGGAAGGACGAAAGGGAGTGAATTAGGGATAGTATCATTCTCACCATAGTAAACTGTCTCAAACTTGAAAGATTCCATTAATGGTTCGAAACTACTGTAAGCAACCGAGTCTGATTGTTCAACTAACTCATCTGAAAATGTAAAGGACTCAAACTCGGGCAGTGAGTCATCAATATCGTCCGAAAAAGTGAAACACTTGTAATCGATATCGTCTGTGACAACTGTGTCAGATTCAAAGAGAAATTTTCCAAGCTCACAGTCTTCAAGCGTGGTCGGAACGATGGAAAGGAGGGAGGGTGATATAACAGTTAAAGGTTCAGGAGGATGAATTGGAAAATCAGACACATCAAACAAAAATGTTTCAATCTCATTATGATCCTCAAAACTCTCCTCAATACTATCCTTATAATTTTCCTCAAAATTCAACTCATCCATGCCATTATCATCAAAATCAAGACGCATATGAAATTCGGGAGAAACATTTAATAACTCGGGATGATGATTTGGACATAAAATATCAATCAAATCTACGGGTTCATCATCCAAAATATTCCCGGCGTCTAAATCCTCAATCAAGTGAAAATCAATATTTTCTGACACCTCCTCAAAAGCATGGATATTTATCACTTTCGGTTCTAGATTGGAGGTGTAAAGATCGAAAGGTTTAAGTGTGGTTTCACTTGAAAGGGGTTCTTCACAATTTGGCAAATCAAACACTACAAAATCACACAACTCGTTTTTATTTTCAACTAGTGAATCATTTGGAACAATCGATGGAAAACCGGAGTTGTGGGCTTCAATTGGGTAAGGGTAGGTTTGATTTGGAAATCCTCTCACATTCTCATTCTGTCCAACCGCCTCCTCATACATTGAAAAATTTGGAGCTAGCGGGAAACTAGCTACCGGTTCAGCAGGTTGCATAAGGGCGGCTACGGACGCTTCCACATTCCTAACCATTTTGTTTGTTGCAGCAATATAAGCTTCCAACAACTCTTCCAAACTAGACTTTGGTGGTAAGGGGGTTTCGGTAAAATATTCAAAATTGTTTGGATATGTGAAACTCCCTAATGGCTGTGTAGAAACATTGTCTAGTGAAGGTGGAAAAGTCGGGTAGGACTGGTAGGAAGTGGGTGATTGGACAGGGGTAGGGTCAACATATGGATAAAAAAGTGAATAGTCGTGTGGATCCCTAGAACTAGATGAGTGGAGAGGGGTGAAAGATCGGCTGCGAGATTGAGCAATATGCTCAGCAATGGACATCGGCTTAGGAGTTACAGCTGGACTCGAAAAAGTGGTATCAACATACGAAGGTGGTAAAGGTTGACTTGGTTGACACAAAGTGGGTTGCAAAGTCAAACTGTTTCTCCTAGACGCTTCAATTTGATCTTTCAAAGAAATTTTAGGCACGGAGGGATCTTCCTTAAATCGACCGAAACAATTGACGTACGACGCAAAGTTAGGTTCGGGATACCAAAGTTCGGCAAGAGATTTATGACGTGGGGTACCCATGATAGAAGAATGAGAAAAGAAAGAAGATTGGAGTGCAAGGATTTCTTAGCGACAAAAGTTGCAAGTCTTTTTATAAAAATTTTCCTCTTATTTTTTATTTGTTTTGCAAAAATTTTCGATAAAGGTCTTAGACACAAATGCAATCAACCAGAAATGCACAATCAGACCTAGATCTAGGGTCACCTAGGTCAGCTAGACAGCTCCTAACTGTTCCAAAGGGCTAGAAATAGGACCTCAAACCGCCTCTTCACCGCCAATTGCGGCCAGGTAAGTGCAGGGTAAGTTGGAGGCTCCCCGCTACAAGTAGCGGTCCTAATTAAGTAACCACTTGCCTTAGACACACTTACCTAGACACCGTAAAGTCGGGTTAGGATAAACGGCCGATGCCTATAACCAGTCCTCTGTCCTATTGAGCTCGAAGTCCTTAGGACTGAGTCTAGTATTTTTTTTAATTAAGATATGGTCAATACAAATGCCTTATGTGATTTCTGGGGTCCTGGGAAGGGTGATGAAATCCCCACCCAATTTGAATTGGTCAAAAGCCCCTTAAAGTCAGTTTTAAAGATATGCAAAACAGAAAAATCACTTGCAATCAAATCTTTTATTTTATTGCGCGGCGCAAAGAATCCTGCACAAGCTTGTTATTTGGAAGGGGAAAGATTTTTTTAAGGGCAAAGAATCCTGCAGAAGATTTTTCAGAAGATATATCGGAGATTTGCAGAGGAGGAGAGAAAAAACTCACAGAGATTTTCAGTGGCGGAACCGTTTTTTTTCTTTTTTCTGGTAGACCAGGGCGCGGCGGTTCCGCGGCCGGAAGGGGGGTCAAGCGGCGGTTCCGCCGTGGGTTGGTCGGTTCGGCCGGTTTTTTTTTGTGTGTGACCAGATCGCCACGATTCTTCTTGTTTGACTCGGTCCTCCAAATTTCTTCTGTTGTCTATTGTGATATTCCTCTGTTTGTTCGGATTTGATATTTGCTGTTTTGATCTCTATAGATTTCCAAATCCGAATTTGTTCGTAGATCCTGCAAAATTCACACAAAAATACCCTTCCCAAAAATAACAGATGATATATTTTTATATTTTTTTTATTTTTCAGCATTTTATGATTTTTTTAATTTTGATTAACCCGAAATTGCAAAAAGGAAATAACACTGTTTCCTGATTTAAAATCAGGAAAGCTTACGGAAAAGGCTTCAGAAAAGAGTCACGCGCTTACACGTGACCGGCAGTCACGTGTTGGCACGTGACATCTAAAAGCATCAGCAAGGCAAATTCAGCTTCCCGCCTGCATCAAAGAAAAGGGCTTCGGAAAGGGTCACGTGATCCCACGTGACCTGGGTCACGTGTCGGCACGTGACATCTAAAAGCAGCGGCAAAGACACAACGGTTCCCTGATCAAATCGAGAAAAAGGCTTCAGAAGAGGTCACGTGCTCCCACGTGACCAGGGTCACGTGTTGGCACGTGACACTCAAAACATCAGACTCATTCTCTGGTTAAATCGAGAAGAAGGCTCCATGCCAGGGTCACGTGCTCACACGTGACCAGTTGTCACGTGGTGGCACGTGACAGCTAAACAGAGAACAGAAAGCAAAGCGCAGAAAGAAAGAAGAAAGCCCGTTCCAAGGGGGTCACGTGCCCACACGTGACCAAGGGTCACGTGCCCACACGTGACCAAGGGTCACGTGGCCACACGTGACCGACTTCAAAGCCCATTTGTTAACAGAATTGAATTCTGAGAAAAGAACTCTCAAATCTTTCCAAAAGCAACCGACTGAATTAAAGATTTAGAGGTGATTAAATATCATCTATCTATGGGAAAATCTCGAAATTTGGAAAGATTTCCCCTTTAAATCTAACAGAAATAACAAAGGAGAATCCCTGGATTTGAAATCCAATGGTGAATAAAATTCACCTAATAATCCAAAGGTCCAAAACGAATGATGGATGCAAATCAAATCTCTCAATGAAGATTCGTCAAAAAACTAATTGACTCGGCTGCTTCTCCTATAAATAGGAGCCAAGAGACACAAAAAGGGGGGGCAGAAGGAAGAAAAAAGAGAGAGCCTTGATACTTTGAGGAATTTGGATCTTCTGCAAAAGAAAACCCTAGGTAAGAAAGGGAAGGCTTCTTGAAAGAAAAGAGAATTTAATTCTCAACAGAGTTTAACACTGATATAAAACAGAAAAAACATATTTCTTCTCTCTTTGATAGAAGATCTGTAAAGTGCACATCTCCCCTTGAAGTTGAGAATTTAATTCTCAATGGGTTGAGATCCTGCCATGCAGATCCAAAGCATAGAGAGGGAATGGAAGCAAGAGAATTTAATTCTCACAGAACTATAGGAATTTAATTCCTTTAAAATAAAATTAGGGCTTGACCCTGTGTTAGGGGAGTTTAATTCCTTCAGAACAAAAGGAAACAGGGTTTAACCCTGATTAAGAACTTAGTTCTGTTGAAACAACGGGAGTTTAATTCCCTTAATCATAATTCTTTAACAGAGAATGGGAGTTTAGTTCCTTAAAGCCTTCATTAGGGTTTAACCCTATTCGGTTCTTCATGTATATGAGGAATTTAATTCCTACAGAAAATTCAGAGTTCAACTCTATTCCAGAATATAAATCTTCAAAAGGAAGTAGGAATTTAATTCCTCTGGAATTTAAAGCTTTTATTAGGGTTGAACCCTACGAGGAAAAAGATTAACAGATCTTCTAAACAACATACATAGAGGCAGGGTCACGTACCACCACGTGACCCTCCCCCCAAAAGATCTACAGAAAGCCCTCTGGAGGCAGTGCCTCACGTGACCCTTGACAGAAGCTTTAACGCACAAGCGCTTGAATCCCCGTCACGTGATGGCACGTGATGCTCTAAAAAGATGCATAGTCTCAGAAGAACAAGTGAAGGGAGAGCGCTCTCATGTGTTGCCACGTGACCCCTCTTGCCTTAGTGTTTAACACTAAAACGGAACCCCTGAATTCAGTGATAAAACATTGTTTGGCCTTAGTGTAACGCTAAGCACAGAACTATATTTGCAGTGTTCAACACTGATTACCGTAATGTTCAACACTAGTTTGGGACTCCTGTTGACAGTGTTTAACACTGGTCTCTTTTAGTGTTGAAACACTAACTTATCAATCTTATTCCCAGTGTTCGACACTGATTCGTCTTTAGTGTTTAACACTAGACACCGGCCCAATTGGCCGAATGGATAGAGGCAAAACCTCTCCTTCAAGGGACCAACAGGAAGCCAATATTCCAGACATAAGTGGACTTAGCCCAAGATGGCCATAAGTCATCAATTCGTAATTGAATGGGCTAATGGGCTCATAACATAATTGATTGGTCTTGATCCCAAATAGGGCCGAGGACTATTTAATCCACTCCGGTTCCAGGGTACATCTCTTCACTCCTTTGATACTTGGCGTTGTAATCCCTCAACGTCTTCAAAGAGGTGACGGGTCCCGGTGACCACGCATTGATGTGGACTGTGGGGTCCTTAAACCCATGGTCTACGACGTCCTTAACCTCGACCGAGATATCTTAAAACTAACAATGGACCGCAATGTCCTTAAACTACCCATGGACCGCAATGTCCTTAAACTAGCAGTGGACCACCACGTCCCTAAAACTGGGACAATAGAGCCCCGCATGCTCTTTTGTCGGATCTAAACGATCCCGTTTAAGTTGATCTTAGCTTCAAAGATGGCTAACGTATCCTTAAACCTTCAAACAGACTGGACTATGAATCTCCCCCAATTAACCCTGGTTCGAGGGTACATCTATGAACTCCTCTGACATCTGTCGTTGTAATCCTTCAACGTCGTCAGAGAGGTGACGGGTCCCGACGGCCATACATACGATGGACCGCTATGTCCCTAAACTGGAACAATAGAGCCCGAACGCTCTTTTGTCGGATCTAAACGATCCCGTTAAGTTGATCTTAGTCTCAAACTAGACTAACATATCCTTAACAAATGGTTGAGTTGATCTCGGCCTCAAATATGGCTAACGTATCCTCAAACCAAACCCCCAAACCCAAATCTAAGATAATACGGATTTGGACTAGTCCACGCCCTACGGGCGACGACATAACTCGGTCTCCGTAAACAATCCATGGGCAACCACAAACAAAACAAACACCCACGACACGAAGTGACCAGCTGGAGAAGGAGAAAGTTGTTACCGCGATGCGGTAGCGTAATTAACTGCAGGGGCTTGCGCCTGCAGGGAAGAGCGTCACCACAATCAAAAACCCCTCAAGCGAGGGGGAATCTGACGAAGTCTGCTACATCGGACGCATTCGTTTAAACCTTCGATACATGGTGCCATAAATCAACTTGGCATCTTCGGAGAAGTGGACGGATCGCACCAATTAGCATCTGCCCCGAACCTCAGGCATAGACGTCCCCGCGTCTCGGCCGCCGTTCGGAGGGGAACAGATTCTGGCACGCCCGGTGGGACCTTTTCCTCTTTCCACTCCACACTTCGTGTGTCGTGATTCGCGAACCAATCGCGGTTCGCTAATAGTTGCCCTTGGGTTTCAAGATACTAAGAATTGGCGTCTTGCTTATTGCAGAAAGCAAAGGATCGATGGCTTCTACTTCCGTGAAATTCTCCAACTGCTCAGACTGCAATTGCGACCAACGCTTTGCCTCGCCAGGAGATATAGCCTACGGACCCCAAGTTGCTTCGTTATTCACAATGCCGGTGGACCAGGTGACTCAGGCCACTACCGGATTGTTCTTCGGGACTATACTCCCACCAACAAGCTTCACGGCACCGGTGCTGACAAAGAAAACTCTCAAGAAGTCGGTCTTTGATCGCCTTACCCCTGCTGCGGCTCCTCTCAACGGGTCGCCCAACATCAGCGCCTCGGTCTTCTCTAGATTGGGCCAGAAATCCGGTGGACCCATCATGGGGCCTACAATCCCAGAGAAGGCTGCTTCTAAGAAAGTGGCCGCTCCTGCTCCCGAAATCGCCAAGGCGGCTTCTCCGGCCAAAAAGTCGATCTTTACAAGATTGACGGCTTCAGCTTCCGCCCCTGCTACCCAAAGGACGTCGGTCTTTGACAGGCTAACACCAACAGCGACCCCCACCTACACAGGGGGCAAGACAAAACCATTCTTACCGCTGAACCAACGCCGTCCGCTCGACATGCTCGACGTCGCCATTGGCGCCGAGTAAGGAAGGCTGGGGGCAACTCCCCCTCTGGGTTAACTCCATCAGCCCCGATGGAAGAAGTTAATGCTGCTGTTCCAACTGGGAACAGCTTCGAGATGCTAAATAAGGTGCGAAGGAATTCTCCTACTGCAGTGCTAAAGAGGTCCCCTCCCCCATTAAAAAAGGTTGTGGAAATAAAATCAGAACAGCCCCGATCCCCTCAACGGCTGTCTTCCAAAATCTATAAGGTTTGGCGGCAGGCCCGAGATTCGATCATCGATCCAAACTTCTCGCGCCAGCACAAGAAGCTGAAAATCCAACCGGAAGCTGGTCACCAGGCTAAACCCCGAAAGGCTGTCTGGACGCCCACCTCGATGGCCCCTTCAACCTCCATGGCTCATAAAAGGAGGAAGCCAGAGAAGATCCCCCAGCCTGCAACGACAGCTAATAGCACTGAGCCCAGACGCCCTAAGTCTGGGGGCATGATGGTCCACACCGTATACATGGCGTCAGGAAAAGAAGACAGCCGTGCGTCCACGGGTCATAGACCGCTTACACGGTCTGTGACCAAAGCTCAGGAGCAACAGCAAAAGCTCCAAGAAATGATGAATGCTATGGCCGCACTTACCAGGCCAAAAGAAAACCCAGAAACGTCCTCAGACGCACGCCAGGAGGAAGAAACCGACGCTGAATTCCTTCGCCGGATACTGGAGAAAAAGGACAAAGAGGCTGCCGAACAAGCAACCAACATACAGCGTATGGGCCTTCTCTTCCAAGATATGATAGGAATGATGATCCAGCAGGACCTACCCGCCGAGGATCCCCCAATCGTTCTTGAAGACGACCGAGGAGAAACGTCAAATCCACCACCGGCCCTCTCAACGGCCAAGGAGGAGGCAATCTCTAAAGCTGGTTTGGTTGACTATATAGCCCAGCAAATCCGAGTTCATCATGCGGCTGAGGCAGCTGGTCAAGTCGTAAAGACGGGCCGGCCGTATCCAAGCTGGTACAACCAAATCAAATACCCGCCGGGCTATACGATACCAAAATTCCACGTGTATAAGGGGACCGGCAATCCCCATCAACATGTTGCCCAGTTCCGGGCCCTCTGCGGTAACACCGGCGGTGATGATAAACTGTTGCTTCGCCAGTTCGTGGGCAGCTTATCAGAAACAGCGTTCGAATGGTATTCGGAACTCCCGAACGATTCTATCAAGTCATTCGCTGAAATGGAGTTGTTATTCACTCAGCGATTCGCAAGTGCCAGCGAACGAACTCCAATAACAGCACTGATTAACGCCAGGGTAAAACCAGGCGAAACCTGGGTCCAGTATGCTATACGCTGGCGGAATTTGTGGTCGAGATGCGAACAACGCATTGAGGAAGCACCCGCAGTGGGCATGTTCGTGGGAACCCTAGACCCCCACGCAACTATCTCCCAGTTTATGATGTTCTTTAAGCCAACCACATTCCAGGCTTTAATCGACAAGTTGGCTCAGATGGACCAGATGGGTCATAGACCACCTCCCCCGAAGTCGGAACCTCGGAATGACAAGGGTAAAGGAAGGGCAACCTTCGTCGCGAATGCCCAACAGCAACCTAACGCCCCGAAACCGGCAGATCAACTAGAAGAAAGACGCCGGTATTATAACGAGAAGATGAAGCGTCCTTACTCATTCCTACGAGACAAGACGAAACGGTTATTCGAGCTGGCAGTATGCAACAGACTTATAAACCTACCAAATCCAAGGCGACCGCCGCAACCCACCGAGGTGAATAACCCTAATTATTGCCCTTACCATCAAACGGTAAGTCATCCGATCGAAGATTGCTTCGTCTTCAAAGGATGGATTGAAGATCAGTACCTCCAGGGGAAGTTTATACTGTCCAAAAAGTGGAAGGTGAACCCACCACAGCCACATACTCCTAAGAAAGCAGATACACCGGGGGCAACCTGTTCCTTTATTGAAGAAGCTCCATGGGAGGTCGTGCTATCAACTAAAACCAAAAGAATGCTGAGAGACCTTCATGCGTGCCTGCGATCGAATGGAAGAACCCTCTTGATCCTCAAATTATCGAAGGGATGTTGAAGCCCCGCCCAACTACGAAGACTCGCGATAATGGCCCAAATACTCACGCCCAGCCGTCAAAATCTTCAAAGAAAAAGAAGAAGAAATCCAAGAAGCCCGTGAAGCTTGGAGACGAGCACACGAACTTGCAGAAGCAAATCGACGCACTGGAAGAGTACAATCAAAAGGCGCGAACTCCTGTCACACTGCAAGAGTTCCTCAACCACATCCTTCAAGAGGGAGATGACGGAGAGAGCTCGTCGGATGAATCCGAAGGATATGTGGCGAGTTGTAACGTAATCTCCCACTCGTTTACCGATGATGGGAAAACTCTTGGCACTAAGAAGCTGGAGACGGAGCCTAAACCAGAGCGTGCATGGCCAACAAATGAGATGATCAATGCCTTTCTAGACGAGATTCGTCTAAAGAGTAAAGCGGATCAGGAGCATAAGATGGCAGCGTCAGAAGGAACCAAATGCGGGCGACTGAACGAAAGAGTTGAACTACCCCTGCCAGAGCGAAAGGCATCCGAAGTAGACAAGAAGATATTCAAGACGAGGAAAAGGTTTGCCAAAGCCATGTCAATGGGAATGAAGCTACCACCCTCGGAAGGAAACACACACGATGGGGTGGAGAGGCACCATGATTATTGCGCATATCATCGGAAAATTTCATACCCCACGGAGGAGTGCGACGCCTTTAAGATATGGTGGCAAGGATATGTTGCTCGTCGGCAACATTTTAAGCACGTGAAACGCAAGATCTGTCGGGAACGAAGAAGTACTGTCGATGGGCACAACAGAACTACTGGCAACTGTTGCATGGTTAACGCCGGAGGGTTACAAGTTCTCACTTTTGGGAGCGACTCTGATGAAGAAATGGCTCTAGGCCCTCTCTTTAAAGAATCCGTTTTAGGGAAAGAGGAGAGATCAAAGGCCTGCGAGAACATTCAGCTGCGCAATCGCACACTCCCAGAAAAGAATCTCGGGCCTGCGAGTAGAAAAGATAAGGGAAAGGAAAAGGTCACTGAGGATATCACTTTAGATGACCAAGTCATGAAAGAGCTGACTACCAAAGACCCCCCCAAGAAGGGTAAGGTGGACTACAGTATCCTGGCACACCTAAGGAAGCTACCTTCTCAGCTTAGCATTCTCGATGCCCTCCTACTATCAAAAGAAGCGCGAGAGTCACTGATTAAAGCGTTACAACAACCTGAGCAATT
The DNA here is from genome assembly GCA_030015575.1 of Agapanthus africanus. Taxonomy (NCBI): domain Eukaryota; kingdom Viridiplantae; phylum Streptophyta; class Magnoliopsida; order Asparagales; family Amaryllidaceae; genus Agapanthus; species Agapanthus africanus. The sequence goes on from JASDDO010000019.1 coordinate 104,710,715, forward strand.
CCAAGCCTTCCTCGCCACTGAAAGGATGAAGGATGAACTGGAGGAAGTGCACACGGCCGACATCACTTTCGGTGACGAAGACCTCCTTCTCGGGACGTGCGACCACAACCGTCCCCTATATGTCTCTGGATACTGCCATGATATCAAGATAGACAAGATCTTAGTGGATAATGGATCCTCCGTCAATCTCCTTAACGTTCAGGTGTTAAAGGAAATCCGCATGAGTGTGCAACACCTCGCTCGTGACAAGATTACCATTTTCGGTTTCGATTCACAATCGTCACGGACTCTCGGATCCGTGATGCTAGCATTACGCTTTGGACTTCTCGTCACAGACATCAAATTCCATGTCATTGACGCCAAGACCTGCTACAATGCCTTGCTCGGTCGTCCTTGGCTACACGAGTACAACATCATCCCTTCTACGCAACATCAGTGTATGAAGTACTTTAAGGATGGTTTCGAGTATACCGTAACAGGTGAGTTGAACCCATTTTCCGTGAACGAAGTCCGCAAATACGAAGATGCGAAGTACTTTTTGCCAGATTGCGAGGATACAGAAAGGTGTCGCAACCCAAAGAACAAAACCGCAACCACCATCCCTGTTTTCGGGAGCGATACCGAAGAAGAGGAAGAGATAGTTTATGCCAGGCCATCTCAACGCAACAACCTGGGGACGTCCACCCCCATGTTGGTCTTTGGAAGTGATTCAGAAGATGAAGTTAATGCCGTGTTCTCCAATCGGCTGTCAATACAAGCACCCCCTGGCGATGACTATAGTTTGCAAATCGCCATGGTACCGCGAGAACACTACAAGGATCTCGACACACTTCAAGCTCACAATGTGCAGGACCTGCGAACATTTTACGTCCCTCCCAGGCAAAGGGGTGAGAAGGTGATCCTATTCTACCGATCCTCAGAGTCGAAAGTAGAGAAAGAGATCTGGCATGGCGCGGATGCTACACTAGACAGGCTCCAACCCATCCGTCTGCCCAGATACTATACAAATGGATTAAAGAAGCTATTGAAGCGCCAGGGAGTACCCTTAAAACAGACTGTTCGGCAGGCTCGGTTCTACAACAAGATTTGGGATGTCCCTGGGACTCAACGCAAATTGCCCAACGGGAAAATGGAAACACTTGGGCTTAGATACGCGAGAACCGGAAAACGGGGACGGGCCCACAGTAATTACGCCATATATACCTTTGATGAAGAAGAGGACGCCCTGTCAGGAAGTACCAACCCCTCATCAAAACTAGACCCCGCGACTGAAGTGCCGAGTCCGTCGTTTGAACAACGAGTGGACAACCCTATCAGGAAAGTGGGTCAGAAAGCTCAGGAAAACCACAACCGCGAGATGGCCATCTACGAGAAGGCCAGGACACAACGTCTATTTTAACAGGCTACAAAAGACAAAGATGTTCGTCTTTGTCAACCCGTTGTACGAAAGGCCCGACGCAGAGACAGAAATAAATCAAGAAGCGGAAAAAGGAGCCGACAACAACGACGCAGGATTACAGAGTTACGTGATCGGGTATTGCACGGCTCGGATTTGTCTCTCATGAAGAAGATGAGTCGAGCGTACTCCTTCCCCCGAGACAAGACGGAGAGGTTACTCAAGCTCGCTTTAAAACATCAAATGATCATGCTTCCAGAGTCTAGACGCCCTGAGCAAGCTAACAAGGCGTCTCATCTGAACTATTGCTCTTATCACCGAGCCATAGGACATCCTACCGAAGACTGCTTCACCTTCAAGAACTGGGTCGAGGACCAGTACCAACGGGGCAGATTCGCTTTATCCGACGGCTGGAGGGTAACGCCGCCACAAAAGCACGAACCCAAGGCCGCAAGAGCAGAACCGAATCCATCTCAGCTCTGGGAGTGGATTCGCACCTGTTATACGATTACAATATTAAAAGAAGAGCCCGAGAACATGGATGACCTTCCCCGGTGCTTTGAGAACAGCGATGATGAGGTGATCTCAGAATTTCCGCCAGCTCCGAAAGAACTAGAAGATGGTATACATACTACTGCAGATAACCTCAAGAAGATTGAGTTGGGATCGGCAGATTACCCGCGACCGACATTTGTCAGCGAGCTGCTATCTGAAGAAAGGGTGGCTGCGTTAAAGAAAGTGCTTCTACGACATAAAGACTGCTTCGCGTGGAACTATTCCGAGATGCCGGGATTAGATCCGGAGGTTGCTGTGCATAAATTAACAATATCCCCGGATATCAAGCCGGTCAAGCAGGCGCCAAGAAGGATACAGCTCGAGCTTGAGATGGGCATCAACGCCGAAGTCAAGAAGCTGATCGATTCTGGATTTATCCAAGAAGTCCAATATCCCGACTGGATCGCCAACATCGTCCCGGTAATGAAGAAGAATGGGACGGTACGCATATGCGTGGATTTCAGGGATCTCAATAAAGCCTGTCCAAAGGACGATTTCCCGGTACCGGTAACCGAGCTAATGATAGATAACACGTCCACTCACGAGGTTTTCTCTTTTATGGACGGTTCATCAGGATACAATCAGATAAAGATGCATCCCGAAGACCAGAAGCACACCGCTTTCCGGACCCCTTTGGGTATATTCTGCTACAGGGTTATGCCCTTTGGTCTAAAGAACGCCGGCGCTACCTATCAAAGGGCCATGACAAAGATCTTCGACGATCTCATACATGATATCGTCGAGTGCTATATCGATGACCTTGTAGTGAAGAGCATGTCATACGTAGAGCATTTAAAGCATCTGGAGACTGTATTTCAACGCCTTCGGCAATATAATTTGAAAATGAATCCCCTCAAATGCGCGTTTGGAGTCTCCTCGGGCAAATTCCTGGGATTCATCGTTCGACACCGAGGTATTGAAATAGATCCGTCAAAGATTAAAGCGATCATGGAAATGCCTCCGCCAAGAACCCTCAAACAGTTGCGGTCTCTCCAAGGGAAACTCGCATACAACCGGCGGTTTATCGCCAATCTTTCAGGCAAATGCCGTCCCTACAGCCACCTGATGAAAAAGGGAACTCCATTCGTTTGGGATCACAAATGCCAAGGTGCACTAGACGAGATCAAGGAGTACCTGCAGAACCCTCCGGTGTTGGCTGCGCCGGTCAAGAGAAAACCCCTCATTCTTTATACAACCGCCCTCGAAGGTTCTTTAGGCGCATTATGGGCACAAGAGAACGATCAAGGGAAAGAGAGAGCACTCTACTACTTAAGTCGAGTTCTACTGGGGGCGGAAAGCAACTACTCTCCCATTGAAAAACATTGCTTGGCGTTAATCTTCGCGATAACAAAGCTCAGGCACTATGCGTTGGCACACGAAGTCCGTCTCATCTCGAAGGTGGACCCCCTTAAATACTTGATGTCAAAAGCCATATTGACGGGACGACTCGCTAAATGGACCCTGCTCTTGATGGAGTTCTCGATAACGTATCAACCTCTCAAGGCGGTGAAAGGCCAGGCCATTGCCGATTTCCTCGCTGAGCACCCGATACCGGCCGATTCTCCTCTGAACTGCGATTTGCCGGACGAGCATGCATTTGATGCGATTAGCGGCGGTAGTACCCGATGGGAACTCTATTTCGATGGAGCGTCCTCCATAAAGAAACAGAAACAAGGTATCCCAATGATCAAATCGGGGGTAGGCCTCATCTTCGTGACTCCATAAGGAGGGATAATGCGCTTCGCCTTCTCCTTAACAGAGCCGAGGACGAACAATGAAGCTGAGTACGAAGCTCTGATAGCAGGCCTCGAGATCGCCATCGACATGGGAATTGAAGACCTCCTTATATACGGGGATTCTCAATTAGTCATTAGTCAAGTAAATGGTGACTACCAAACGTGCAAACCGGAGTTGGTGAAGCACGGCGAAAAGGTGCAACGACTATTGACCCAAATTCCCTCCTATACTTTGGAGAACATACCGCGCGCGGAAAACAGCAAGGCAGACGCGTTGGCCAAACTTGCTAAAGAGCTGGCTGACGAAAACCTCGATGATGTAAGAATCGTGGTACAAAGCCGTCGGGTGCTCGCCCCAACGGAAATACCTCCGGAATCATATGAGGAGAAGGGAGCGACTGAGCAGGCGACTCTACAAATAAAAGACCATGAGGAGGCCGAGGACTGGAGGGAAGTCTTCATAGACTACTTTAAGTCCCACCGAATGCCCGAAGAAGCATCCTCAAGACATCAGCTCATGAAACGAGCTCTGTCTTTCGCTTTCGTCAACGATACCCTATACAAGAGATCGTTTGATTCTCTATGGCTGAGATGCTTAGGACCTGACGAGGCAGAAAGAGTCGTTCAGGAAGTTCACGACGGACTTTGCGGTTCTCACCAAGCAGGCCCAAAGATGAAGTTAAAAATTAAACGGATGGGTTACTATTGGCCCACGATGACCCAGGACTACCTCGAGTATGCGAAGCAATGCCACTCGTACCAGATTCATAGAGACTTTATCCACCAACATCCGAATCCACTACACCCAACGGTGGCTAGTTGGCCATTCGAAATGTAGGGGACTGACATAGTCGGCCCCATCGAGCCAGCATCGTCCCGGGGACATCGTTTCATCCTAGCGACAACTGATTACTTCTCCAAATGGGCAAAAGCAGTACCGCTGAGGGAAGTGAAGACGGAGAACATCCTCCACTTCTTCAAGACGCACGTCATCTATCGGTTTGGAACCCCACGGCGGATTATCTCCGATAACGGGCCAGCCTATAGAAGCCATAAGATTAGCCGCTTCGCGCAGCAGCACAATATAGACTGGAGATATTCTTCAGTTTACAACCCACGAGCTAACGGTCTGGCCGAGGCCTTCAATAAGACCTTGACGAAGATCATAAAAAAGACCGTTTCCCGGAATAAGAGAGACTGGCACGAGAGGCTGCAAGAGGCCCTTTGGGCCTATCGAACTACATTCAAGACGGCCACAAACACAACGCCGTACGCGTTGGTATTTGGGACGGAAGCAGTGCTCCCCCTCGAGATAGAGTTACCCTCTCTACGAGTGGCAGTCCACTACGAGCTGACGGACGAAGAAAATGCTCACCTTCGGCTTGAGGAGCTTGATGCCCTCGATGAAACCCGGCTCATAGCGCAACAACATCTAGAAGCCTACAAAGCAAAGATGACGCGCTCTTATGAAAGATTGACCAGGCCGAGGACATTCCGCCAAGGCGAACTCGTACTAGTGGTCAAAAGACCTATGATCCCCAATCGTGCCAAGCGGGGAAATTTGAGCCAAACTATGAAGGCCCGTACATCATAAACAAGGTCTACCAGGGTGGAGCCTATCTACTCATGGACATGCACGGTGAAAGGCCTTTCAGACCAATAAACGGCCGCTTCTTAAAGAAGTACTATGCTTAATGAGCCACAGCCTGGGTCAATGATAGATGACGATGACTATGTCCGCTCGCTATCTTCCTAAGCTCAGACTTTACAAGCAGTAGCCGGCCCTCCCCTGAACGACGGACCGAAATGTCCTTAAACTAACAATAGACCGAAATGTCCTTAAACTAACAATGGACCGAAACGTCCTTAAACTAACCATGGACCGAAACGTCCTTAAACTAACGATGGACCGAAGCGTCCTTAAACTAACGACGGACCGAAATGTCCTTAAACTAACGATGGACCGAAGCGTCCTTAAACTAACGACGGACCGAAACGTCCTTAAACTATCGACGGACCGATACGACCTTAAACTAACGACGGACCGAAACGTCCTTAAACTAACGACGGACCGAAACGTCCCTAAACTACTACCGCAGCATCCTTAGGCTGACGAGGTAAAAAAAAAAGAAAAGAAAAAAACGGTATGTCCATGAGCAAAATGGGCACGGATGAAAACCCAAAAGGGCTCCGTGAGTAAAAACAGCAGGACTACCGGCGAGTGTTTGTGAAAATCCGAAATGGCGCAACCTCGTTAAAAGACACTTATAGGGTCCTCTCGACCTTGTAAGGAGAAACCACCTGCGTGAGATCCTTACGACTCACAAAGGAGCAACACACTTAGGGATCCTCACGATTCCTAAGGAGAAAATACACTTACGAGATCCTCACGACTCGCAAGGAGAACTCTCTTATGGGACCCTCACGGCTCGTAAGATTTGAAAGTCTTAAGTTACAGAGACCTAAACCTGTGCTTAAGTAATCCTCCACAACCTTCGATATTGCCCTACAGGCGGCTCAATACTGGCCCTTGTATACAATCCACGGGCACGAATAAACATTTCCCCAGCAAAGTCCAACCCTTGTAGGTCCTCTCGACCCATAAGGAAAAAGCCCTCTTGTAGGATCCTTACGACTTACAGAGGAACACACACTTAGGAATCCTCACGATCCCTAAGGCGAAAATACACCCGCAAGATCCTCACGACTTGTAGGGAGAAATACCTTTGTGAGACCCTTACGGCCCATCCTAACCCTGTTCGCTAAGCCACCTTTGTTCGATATCGACAGAGGCAAATGATGATTCGCTCCTGGCAATATTCCAGTTGTAGCGATGCTGATGCTGAGATTGGCACCAGATTCTAAGTTCCACACTCGCGATAAAAAAAAACAGCGAGCCATACGTGCATACGAAATAGCCGAAATGATGGGGCAACTTGCAATAAAAATCAGCAAGTAAAAAAAAATGTATGCATAAAAAATAGCCGAAATGATGGGGCAACTCGCAATAAAAAAGCAGCGAGCAGAGAATAAATAAATAGCCGAAATGATTGGGCACCGCGAAAAATGGCCGAAATGATGGGGCAATCGCGACCTCCGCGATATAAAAGCTGAAATGATAGAGCATCGCGGAAAATGAAATAAAATATAATAAAGAGTTTCAATTTATGCCCTACAGGTGATGTTCCATCACACCCTGTACACAATCCAAGGACGTAAACAAAAAGGGAACATACCTCCCCCCCCCCCCAGGTTTCACCAAAGAAAGAAGCTAAATCTCGACGGGCCACGAGCGACCTAGAGATCATCCCAACTTTCGTCCCGTAACGATGGACACAACTTCAAGCTAAGAGGAATAGCGGCAACTCCCAGTTCCATGGCTCGGTGGTATACATATCGCCAACAGTCAAACCTCCATCCCGTGAAATGCGGATACAATCAGCAAAATTTCTGGTCACGTGGAACGCGGATAACGTCACTCTTTGACCCCGTGGAAAACGTCCAGAGCGGATCCTGGTCCTCGCAGAGCACGGCAGTGAACCCGTGCGAAGCATCCAGAGCGGAGCCTAGTCCTCGCCTAACGCGGCAGTGAACCCATGTGAAGCATCTAGTGCAAGATTCCTGGCCACGTGGAACGCAGATAACGTCACTCTTTGACCCCGTGGAAAACGTCCAGAGCGGATCCTGGTCCTCGCAGAGCACGGCAGTGAACCCGTGTGAAGCATCCAGAGCGGAGCCTAGTCCTCGCCTAACGCGGCAGTGAACCCGTGTGAAGCATCTAGTGCAAGATTCCTGGTCACGTGGAACGCGGATAACGTCACTCTTTAACCCTGTGGAAAACGTCCAGAGCGGATCCTGGTCCTCGCAGAGCACGGCAGTGAACCCGTGCGAAGCATCCAGAGCGGAGCCTAGTCCTCGCCTAACGCGGCAGTGAACCCGTGTGAAGCATCTAGTGCAAGATTCCTGGTCACGTGGAACGCGGATAACGTCACTCTTTGACCCCGTGGAAAACGTCCAGAGCGGATCCTGGTCCTCGCAGAGAATGGCAGTGAACCCGTGCGAAGCATCCAGAGCGGAGCCTAGTCCTCGCCTAACACGGCAGTGAACCCGTGTGAAGCATCTAGTGCAAAATTCCTGGTCACGTGGAACGCGGATAACGTCACTCCTTAACCCCGCGGAAAACGCCCAGAGCGGAGCCTAGTCCTCGCCTAACGCGGCAGTGAACCCGTGTGAAGCATCTAGTGCAAAATTCCTGGTCACGTGGAACGCGGATAACGTCACTCTTTGACCCCGTGGAAAACGTCCAGAGCGGATCCTGGTCCTCGCAGAGCATGGCAGTGAACCCGTGCGAAGCATCCAGAGTGGAGCCTAGTCCTCGCCTAACACGGCAGTGAACCCGTGTGAAGCATCTAGTGCAAGATTCCTATCCATGTGGAACGCGGATAACGTCACTCTTTGACCCCGTGGAAAACGTCCAGAGCGGATCCTGGTCCTCGCAGAGCACGGCAGTGAACCCGTGCGAAGCATCCAGAGCGAAGCCTAGTCCTCGCCTAACGCGGCAGTGAACCCGTGTGAAGCATCTAGTGCAAGATTCCTGGTCACGTGGAACGCGGATAACGTCACTCTTTGACCCCGTGGAAAACGTCCAGAGCGGATCCTGGTCCTCGCAGAGCATGGCAGTGAACCCGTGCGAAGCATCCAGAGCGGAGCCTAGTCCTCGCCTAACGCGGCAGTGAACCCGTGTGAAGCATCTAGTGCAAGATTCCTGGTCACGTGGAACGCGGATAACGTCACTCTTTGACCCCGTGGAAAATGTCCAGAGCGGATCCTGGTCCTCGCAGAGCACGGCAGTGAACCCGTGCGAAGCATCCAGAGCGGAGCCTAGTCCTCGCCTAACGCGGCAGTGAACCCGTGTGAAGCATCTAGTGCAAGATTCCTGGTCACGTGGAACGCGGACAACGTCACTCTTTGACCCCGTGGAAAACGTCCAGAGCGGATCCTGGTCCTCGCAGAGCATGGCAGTGAACCCGTGCGAAGCATCCAGAGCGGAGCCTAGTCCTCGCCTAACACGGCAGTGAACCCGTGTGAAGCATCTAGTGCAAAATTCCTGGTCACGTGGAACGCGGATAACGTCACTCCTTGACCCCGTGGAAAACGCCCAGAGCGGAGCCTAGTCCTCACCTAACTCGGCAGTGAACCCGTGTGAAGCATCTAGTGCAAAATTCCTGATCACGTGGAACGCGGATAACGTCACTCTTTGACCCCGTGGAAAGCGTCCAGAGCGGATCCTGGTCCTCGCAGAGCATGGCAGTGAACCCGTGCGAAGCATCCAGAGCGGAGCCTAGTCCTCGCCTAACACGGCAGTGAACCCGTGTGAAGCAGCTAGTGCAAGATTCTTGGCCACGTGGAACGCGGATAACGTCACTCTTTGACCCCATGGAAAACATCCAGAGCGGATCCTGGTCCTCGCAGAGCACGGCAGTGAACCCGTGCGAAGCATCCAGAGCGAAGCCTAGTCCTCGCCTAACGCGGCAGTGAACCCGTGTGAAGCATCTAGTGCAAGATTCCTGGTCACGTGGAACGCGGATAACGTCACTCTTTGACCCTGTGGAAAACATCCAGAGCGGATCCTGGTCCTCGCAGAGCACGGCAGTGAACCCGTGCGAAGCATCCAGAGCGGAGCCTAGTCCTCGCCTAACGCGGCAGTGAACCCGTGTGAAGCATCTAGTGCAAGATTCCTGGTCATGTGGAACGCGGATAACGTCACTCTTTGACCCCGTGGAAAACGTCCAGAGCGGATCCTGGTCCTCGCAGAGCATGGCAGTGAACCCGTGCGAAGCATCCAGAGCGGAGTCTAGTCCTCGCCTAACACGGCAGTGAACCCGTGTGAAGCATCTAGTGCAAAATTCCTGGTCATGTGGAACGCGGATAACGTCACTCCTTGACCCCACGGAAAACGCCCAGAGCGGAGCCTAGTCCTCGCCTAACGCGGCAGTGAACCCATGAGAAGCATCTAGTGCAAAATTCCTGGTCACGTGGAACGCGGATAACGTCACTCTTTGACCCCGTGGAAAGCGTCCAGAGCGGATCCTGGTCCTCGCAGAGCATGGCAGTGAACCCGTGCGAAGCATCCAGAGCGGAGCCTAGTCCTCGCCTAACACGGCAGTGAACCCGTGTGAAGCATCTAGTGCAAAATTCCTGGTCACGTGGAACGCGGATAACGTCACTCCTTGACCCCGCGGAAAACGCCCAGAGCGGAGCCTGGTCCTCGCCAAGCACGGCAGTGAACCCGTGTGAAGCATCCAGAGCAAATATCGGACTGTGGAGTCCTTAAAATCCACGGACTATGATGTCCTTAACCTCGACCGCGATGTCTTAAAACTAACGATCAACCACCCCGATTCCCTATAGATTCTGCCTTGGTTTAAGGGTACATCTCTTCACTCCTTTGATACCTGGCGTTGTAATTCCTCAACGTCTTCAAAGAGGTGACGGGTCCCTGCAACCAAACATCGGACTGTAGAGTCCCTAAATCCACGGACTATGAGGTCCTTAACCTTGACCGTGATATCTTAAAACTAGCATCGGACTGTGGAGTCCCTAAATCCACGGACTATGAGGTCCTTAACCTTGACCGTGATGTCTTAAAACTAACATCGGACTGTGGAGTCCTTAAATCCACGGACTATGAGGTCCTTAACCTTGACCGCGACGTCTTTAAACTACAATACCTGGAGAAACCCCTAACTCCGTAAAACACGGACAAGGGTGACCGCATCCAACACTTACAAGTCCTCACGACCTGTAAGGAAGAAAAACTCTCTTGTGGGATCCTTACGACTCTCAAGAGAAAACCCTTTTAAGAATCCTCACGATTCTTAAGAAGAACTTACACCTATGGGATCCTCTCGACCTGTAGGGAGAAAAACTCTTTATGAGACCCTCGTGGCTCATAAAATGCAAAAGCCTTAGGAAGCAGATCCTAACCCTGAATCCTAAGCCATCGCTGTCCTGCAAGGAGATCAAGATAGAATATCCGCAGAATACATTCAATAAAAAGGGGACACACCATTAAAAAAAATGTATCTTTTATTCATAAGCCAAAATGGATACAAAGTACAATTCATGAAAGAAACAAAAGAAAGATACTCTTATCCATGAGTATGTACAAAAAAAGGGAGAAAAGATACAAGTCCTCAAGCCGGCGGGCGATACAATAATTTTACCAGCTCATCGTTCTGTTGCTGAGCCACGGCTTCATGACGCAAGATCTCCAGAAGACGAGCCTCCGCCTGAGCTTGCTGAGCCTGATACGAAGCAAGACGAGCTTCGAGCTCTTTCTCGGTGGCTTTATGAGCTTCGACCCTCTCGCAAGTGAACGTGGCAGTTTTATCGAGAGCCACCACCTCTTTGAGGGACTCCTGAAGCAACCACCAGAGTTCATACGCTTTGTTGGCCTTGGCGATAAGAGTGGCGCGAAGTTCGCTCAGCGCCTTGGAAGCTGGCCCCCTCTCCGAAAATTTACGGCCGAGCCTTTTTCTCGCACAACAATATGTTCGCTACGTGTTGCTCTACCAGGCCACGTAAGCTCGCTTTCGTGACCGCAGCCTTGGAAATAAGACATTTACAAGACCGTATAAATGAGCTTTCGGTCGACAAGAATAATCGATCTAAAACGCGCTCACATCACCTGACGTGAAAGGCAACAAGAAAGACATCCGACACATTTCAAGCATGCATTCGCAATCATATGAGTATTCAAAAAATAATAATAGCATTTGCAATCGTATGAACATTTAAAAAGTCTGATACGCAGGAAAGTGGCTTCTGAGTTACGATAGCATTCGCAATTAAAGAAAGTTCTCATGAGAAGAATACAAAGTTTATTTATGCAAGCGGAAACATACGTACTAGTACCAAGCCTACATGGAAGTTCGGCATAAAACGTAAAAAAGGGGGGACTAATTTAAAAATGTTCTATGCTGACGAGAAAAGGTCACCAAACACGGGATCAACGGCACAGGGGTTAGTGAAGCAGAGGACAAAATTCTCCATCTCTCTCTCTGCTTTCTCCAGCACATCAAAACGACGGTTCTCACGAGGAGTCGCTCCCCATCGATTGGCGCCGTGTTCGTCCGCGAAAGCATACATAATAGCTCGCCGGGCCTTTATCTGGCTTAGCAGATGAATTGAGCAATCCTTCAAAGCCTGAGTAATCAAGCACGCTTCATGAAAGCCCTCGAGCTTTTCTTCCGCCGCGTCGAGCATCGCCAGGGTCATCTCCGCCGGGTGAGGAGGGATGTCGGCAAGCACGGCCGTGAGAATCATCCGGAGCCAGAGGGAACCCATCGGGAGGGAGGACCCCCTACAAATCGAGAGTTCATACATGGCTGAGTCGCATTCGTTGTCGGTAAGGAGGGGATCCACCAACCGAGTAGCAAAGCGGGGGATCATCTCCTCAATAGGAACTTCCCAAGGCTGTCGACGAGCATGAGGGCGATTGCAGGCCATGGCGCTCGTTTGTTTCTCAAGACAAGTTACACCAAGATAAAAAAAAAGAAAAAAAAATAATAATAATATAAATCTCTTTGTGAAGGGAAAAGAAAGCTATGGCCTCATATATAAAGAAGTGGATTAAGCGCTGTGCGCGGAAAATCTTGCATGGTGAAGCTATTTCCAAGGCCCAAAAAAGGAAATGCATCAAAAATCAAGGAGAGGGAACTATTTCCAAGGCCCTTCTTCTGCATCTGATATTGTGCACTGAAAATATGGCATGGGAAGATTTTGTGAACAGCCCCATCAAGGGACTCCACGTGCAGAACACGTGAGGCCCAAACCCGATGTACAAAAAAATGGAGTAGTATCCTGCATATTAAAAGCACCAACAACAACAGTAGAAAAATAATAAAGTCCCAGGGAGAGGCATGCAAACATGGAAAGACATAATAAAACTTGTCACTGAATCTTTCAAGAAGTTCATACAAACTAAAGAGGGCACGTTTACAATGGTAAGACTTCAGACGCGGGGCATGGGTTGAGAAACTCAAGCTTGACCTTGTCCAAGATCCTCCAAGCATTTCGAACCGCCCGAGTATGTTTTCTCTCGCGATCGCAAGCGTCTGGGTCCTCGCGGATGTCCTCCACCCTCCGGTAGGCAGCAAGTATGGCCGACTGCTGAAACGCCTGGTGCAAAAGATCAATGAGGTTGTCACGCCTTCTCTTCGAGATCAGACTCATCAGATACACCGAATGTATCTTATCCTCGGCAACGTCCAATGCCCTGAGTGGCACACCAGCGCAGAAGAGAGGAAGCGCCTCCCAAATCGCCAGCACTATGAGCCTCAGAAGAGAAGAACGACGGGGGAGTAGCCGATGGTTGTACTCGTCAAAGCGGCTCATAATCTCAGCACACTGAGCATTGGTGAACTCCTGATTCTGACTACGGCCCAGGGCACGAATATTCCCGTAGGAAATGATTTCGTTGAGATCATACAAATGAGCGTCCATGATACCTGAAATAAAAATCAGGAAGATTTATTACAGACCCTCTTCTTCTTCACTAATCATAGAATGACAAGGAAACCCCAAGAAGCCTCCGTGTGAAGAAACTGAATTCTTTATTGGAATTAAATTCCTTATTAAGAGAAGGGAATTAAATTCCCAGAAACATTTTTGGGATGGAATTGAATTCCATGGATTTGAACTGCCATCATCATCTCCCTAAGGATCATCTAAACCCTAAGAGATCTACTGTTGGAGGTTAAGTGGTCTCATATTTTGGTTAAAGTACTTGAAGAAAAATGGGTTCTTTGTGAAACCCTTGATATGGATTTAAAATCTAGAGAGTTTTGTCAAAACGAAGGTGCTTCGATTACCATTACCTGAGGAGGAAGAATCCTTTTAAAACAGAGTTAAACTCTGAAAATATTTCAAGACAGAGAACTAAGCTCTGGAAGAAGAGAATTAAATTCTCAGAAAAAGTTCTCGAAAGAAGGAGATGAGCAAAGTGAAGGCTCTTCGGAAGGGACACGAACATTTATAGGATGTGATGGAGACGCTTCATCTCCTCAAATCCCTAAAGGAATCCAACGGTCACAAAAGGTGACAGCGTTGCACTCACGTGCGGACACGTGAGAACAACGCTGTGGGGGCATTTATTTCCTGATTTAAAATCAGGAAAGCTTACGGAAAAGGCTTCAGAAAAGAGTCACGCGCTTACACGTGACCGGCAGTCACGTGTTGGCACGTGACATCTAAAAGCATCAGCAAGGCAAATTCAGCTTCCCGTCTGCATCAAAGAAAAGGGCTTCGGAAAGGGTCACGTGCTCCCACGTGACCTGGGTCACGTGTCGGCACGTGACATCTAAAAGCAGCGGCAAAGACACAACGGTTCCCTGATCAAATCGAGAAAAAGGCTTCAGAAGAGGTCACGTGCTCCCACGTGACCAGGGTCACGTGTTGGCACGTGACACTCAAAACATCAGACTCATTCTCCGGTTAAATCGAGAAGAAGGCTCCATGCCAGGGTCACGTGCTCACACGTGAACAGTTGTCACGTGGTGGCACGTGACAGCTAAACAGAGAACAGAAAGCAAAGCGCAGAAAGAAAGAAGAAAGCCCGTTCCAAGGGGGTCACGTGCCCACACGTGACCAAGGGTCATGTGGCCACACGTGACCGACTTCAAAGCCCATTTGTTAACAGAATTGAATTCTGAGAAAAGAACTCTCAAATCTTTCCAAAAGCAACCGACTGAATTAAAGATTTAGAGGTGATTAAATATCATCTATCTATGGGAAAATCTCGAAATTTGGAAAGATTTCCCCTTTAAATCTAACAGAAATAACAAAGGAGAATCCCTGGATTTGAAATCCAATGGTGAATAAAATTCACCTAATAATCCAAAGGTCCAAAACGAATGATGGATGCAAATCAAATCTCTCAATGAAGATTCGTCAAAAAACTAATTGACTCGGCTGCTTCTCCTATAAATAGGAGCCAAGAGACACAAAAAAGGGGGGGCAGAAGGAAGAAAAAGGAGAGAGCCTTGATACTTTGAGGAATTTGGATCTTCTGCAAAAGAAAACCCTAGGTAAGAAAGGGAAGGCTTCTTGAAAGAAAAGAGAATTTAATTCTCAACAGAGTTTAACTCTGATATAAAACAGAAAAAACATATTTCTTCTCTCTTTGATAGAAGATCTGTAAAGTGCACATCTCCTCTTGAAGTTGAGAATTTAATTCTCAATGGGTTGAGATCATGCCATGCAGATCCAAAGCATAGAGAGGGAATGGAAGCAAGAGAATTTAATTCTCACAGAACTATAGGAATTTAATTCCTTTAAAATAAAATTAGGGCTTGACCCTGTGTTAGGGGAGTTTAATTCCTTCAGAACAAAAGGAAACAGGGTTTAACCCTGATTAAGAACTTAGTTCTGTTGAAACAACGGGAGTTTAATTCCCTTAATCATAATTCTTTAACAGAGAATGGGAGTTTAGTTCCTTAAAGCCTTCATTAGGGTTTAACCCTATTCGGTTCTTCATGTATATGAGGAATTTAATTCCTACAGAAAATTCAGAGTTCAACTCTATTCCAGAATATAAATCTTCAAAAGGAAGTAGGAATTTAATTCCTCTGGAATTTAAAGCTTTTATTAGGGTTGAACCCTACGAGGAAAAAGATTAACAGATCTTCTAAACAACATACATAGAGGCAGGGTCACGTGCCACCACGTGACCCTCCCCCCAAAAGATCTACAGAAAGCCCTCTGGAGGCAGTGCCTCACGTGACTCACGTGACCCTTGACAGAAGCTTTAACACACAAGCGCTTGAATCCCCGTCACGTGATGGCACGTGATGCTCTAAAAAGATGCATAGTCTCAGAAGAACAAGTGAAGGGAGGGCGCTCTCACGTGTTGCCACGTGACCCCTCTTGCCTTAGTGTTTAACACTAAAACGGAACCCCTGAATTCAGTGATAAAACATTGTTTGGCCTTAGTGTAACGCTAAGCACAGAACTATATTTGCAGTGTTCAACACTGATTACCGTAGTGTTCAACACTAGTTTGGGACTCCGGTTGACAGTGTTTAACACTGGTCTCTTTTAGTGTTGAAACACTAACTTATCAATCTTATTCCCAGTGTTCGACACTGATTCGTCTTTAGTGTTTAACACTAGACACCGGCCCAATTGACCGACTGGATAGAGGCAAAACCTCTCCTTCAAGGGACCAACAGGAAGCCAATATTCCAGACATAAGTGGACTTAGCCCAAGATGGCCATAAGTCCTCAATTCGTAATTGAATGGGCTAATGGGCTCATAACATAATTGATTGGTCTTGATCCCAAATTGGGCCGAAGACTATTTAATCCACTCCGGTTCCAGGGTACATCTCTTCACTCCTTTGATACTTGGCGTTGTAATCCCTCAACGTCTTCAAAGAGGTGACGGGTCCCGGTGACCACGCATTGATGTGGACTGTGGGGTCCTTAAACCCATGGACTACGACGTCCTTAACCTCGACCGAGATGTCTTAAAACTAACAATGGACCGCAATGTCCTTAAACTACCCATGGACCGCAATGTCCTTAAACTAGCAGTGGACCACCACGTCCCTAAAACTGGGACAATAGAGCCCCGCATGCTCTTTTGTCGGATCTAAACGATCCCGTTTAAGTTGATCTTAGCTTCAAAGATGGCTAACGTATCCTTAAACCTTCAAACAGACTGGACTATGAATCTCCCCCAATTAACCCTGGTTCGAGGGTACATCTATGAACTCCTCTGACATCTGTCGTTGTAATCCTTCAACGTCGTCAGAGAGGTGACGGGTCCCGACGGCCATACATACGATGGACCGCTATGTCCCTAAACTGGAACAATAGAGCCCGAACGCTCTTTTGTCGGATCTAAACGATCCCGTTAAGTTGATCTTAGTCTCAAACTAGACTAACATATCCTTAACAAACGTTTGAGTTGATCTCGGCCTCAAATATAGCTAACGTATCCTCAAACCAAACCCCCAAACCCAAATTTAAGATAATACGGATTTGGACTAGTCCACGCCCTACGGGCGACGACATAACTCGGTCTCCGTAAACAATCCACGGGCAACCACAAACAAAACAAACACCCACGACACGAAGTGACCAGCTGGAGAAGGAGAAAGTTGTTACCGCGATGCGGTAGCGTAATTAACTGCAGGGGCTTGCGCCTGCAGGGAAGAGCGTCACCACAATCAAAAACCCCTCAAGCGAGGGGGAATCTGACGAAGTCTGCTACATCGGACGCATTCGTTTAAACCTTCGATACATGGTGCCATAAATCAACTTGGCATCTTCGGAGAGGTGGACGGATCGCACCAATTAGCATCTGTCCCGAACCTCAGGCATAGACGTCCCCGCGTCTCGGCCGCCGTTCGGAGGGGAACAAACACGCCATCCCCGGCAACGGCGCCATTTGATTTATCTAAAAAACTATCTATTACCGCAATCAAGAACAGCGTCGCATATAGCTAGCCGGTGAATACGGGTCGGTCCACAGGGATGTTGTGAATTTCCTAGTCGCGCTTATGAGTTAATTCCGAAGGGTGTTCGGATTGATTATTAAATCTAAAAACTAAATTAATCTGTATCTAAGTCTTGCTAGGGTTAGGTCTAGGTTAAGTTTGGAAAGTCTATAAATCTTACCGCTTTCTATACCCATATGAAGATCTAATTAGCTGTTATGGTAATTATTAATAAAAGGGATTAGAATCATCGGGAAGATGTTTTCTTCCTCTGGTTTCTTGTCCTTCCTTTATCAATCCTTACACTAACCTCCATGGAAAACATCACAACCGGGCCTTTATACTACGGTATCACCGCTACCTCGAGGGATAGGGTGCCGTAGGGAGCGGTATGTGCATGTATGCATAGAGTCCTATGAAAATATATGATGGGCAAGAAAGGGGATGAGAGATCTTCGTCTCTCAAACCTTCCCCAGATCTAACCCTAACAAGCGCGGAGACTACTCACTCATTAGGGAATTTAAGAACATTTATCTAGGGCAGAGAATAAAAGATTAACTAGGGCAAGGAATTAAATTTATCTAGGGTAAGAATAGAAAATTAACCTAGGGCAGAAAATAAAGAACTTACAAAAATGATGCTCTCCAAAAGAATGCTGAATTTATTAATGAAGGGAGGCATAAGAAATTACAATGATTAGAGTTCCTATTTATAGAGAATAGGAAACCCTAGGTTACATTTGATTCGCACGTCTACATTTACTAAAATATCCTTAGGAAGACCTAGTCAAAGTAGACTTCAAGCTTTGGTAAAGTTTTATGTCTCTGTCTCTTTAAAAAGAAAGTATTGGGCCTTGAAATTTCCTTTGTGGGCTCTTCTGTCTTTGGGCTTCCTTATTATTTGGTTCTTTTATTAAAATAGCTTCTATGTTTCTTCCAGATCTCTAGTGAATAATTGCGGTGGACTTTTAACCATTCGCTTTGTAATCTTGGACCATGCATTGCCTTGTACTTTTTGAATTTTATCTTTGATGTAGGCTTGATCAAGAGTCTTCTGTTTGTTGGTCAAAGTCCACTTTTGCATCGTCTTTTCATCGTTTTCACTGTTTTCTGTCCAAGAACCTGTAACCTGTAATATGTAGCAGACATGCGTCAAAAGCACCTGTTTATTTATAAAACGAATAAGAATGGGGAATATAATAATGCAATATTATGGTATGAACAATAAGCAATCGCCGAAATTGTAGGGTTCCTAGGCACTCACAAGAGGTCTCACAAGGCATCAACCATGCCAATTTCAAAAATTATGGTGCCGAGAAACCCTAGTGTACGGATCGTTGGCTAGATGTCTAGGCGAAACAGCAACTAGTTAACTACTTTAACTAAGTGAACGGAAATACAACCTTTGTAGATCCGGTTCTCCACCTCCATAGCTCCGCAACGAAGTATCCTCGCTGTCCAAATCGAAATCCGGGCTCTTGCGTTGGCTTCTTCGGAGAAGAAGCGGGCTAGGTCATCGACGACGTGCCGAAGATGATCTACGTCGAAGCATCACTAGATCAAGCTCCACCTTCACCAAGCCATGAAAACTTGTGAAGGAAACACACTCTACTACTTGGCAAGAGGTAGAGGATGAAGAAATAGGAAGTGGGTAAACTTTAGAATTGGATTTCTCACTCTAATTCATCAATCACCATTGATGAAGCATGCTTTTCTTCTTGTGAAGAAGAAGAAGAAGATGATGAAAGAATTATGATGAGTTATTTAAAAATAGAATAGAAAATCAATACTTATCATAATTCTAACTATGGTTGTGTGTAGAGAATTGACCAAGGTTAAAGCAATGGTCAGGGTTAAGGATGAGATAAGAATGGTTGACTTGATCAAAGCTTCAAGAAGCTTCAACATGAAACAAAATTAGCCACCATTCTTTTCTCTTTATCTTTTCCAAAAGAATAAACAAATAAATGAATAAATAAATAATGGGAGAATAAACAAAACCCTAACCACTCTCACAACCATGGTTTAATCTTCACACAAATCCAAGTTAACATGTATCATCAAACATGATACAATCATTTGCACAAAAAGTATATCACATATACAACTTGTACACCAAGTGAGAAAATCCATTTAAAGTGAACCAATACTAGTTAATGCAAAGTAATATATTAAATATATAATTATGCATTAAATCATTAAATCAACACTTGATTCAATGATCCGGTCATGTCGCACACAACCGACTAGTATACAATGTATCGGCTTATCGAATCAATCTTTGATTCGATAACTAGGTTATATCGCATACAACCATTCGACACATTCATCGCGAGAATAGAATACGGTATCACATACACGCATTATTCTCGGTCCCGCACATATCTCATATGCGCTCCTATTTCGTTTCGCTTGAGCCAGGAAACCTCTGTGTAGGACACTAAAGACTCGTCAATACGCCGGCAGCAGGTGATGATCATATCAAACACCCACAAGCCGCAAGCGGTCTGCTAAACGTAACGGCCACCCGGGTATTGAGCGATCAGAAGATCGACGAGCAAGCCCGCTCACACTCCAGTGAATCCAACCAGTAACACTACCGTACAGTCCGGTCTGATCGTCTGATATGTCGCATATCTCGCCTAGAGGTGGTAAACGTCAGACCCCAATAGCTCGATAAGTCGTGCCGATATGAGGTCTATAACAATTCGAGAAACTACTGGTAACACTTACCAGTAAATCTCAGCAACCCTGGCCAGGGATTTCCGGTTATAGCCAATCGAACACAGCGCAACATCATCTCCCTATACCGGGAGAGACGAATCCCCTCCTATCGCTCATTGCCTCTATGTGATTCGGGACTATACCCAAAAACCACCGTTTTGCACGCCCTCTTGGACGTGGTAAGATGAAAATCAAAGCACAATGGGAACCACACAAGAATCTATGACGATCTCGGGTCAACAGACTACTCTGTACCAGTGTCACCAGAGAACTGCCATCTGACGTGAGGTATAATACCATCTGGGAGTTCTCGGCGAGTCCGTCCAGTGTACCCAGTCTCCACTGAGCACCCATATATCATCTCTGATGTCAAACACCAATGGATATGGGATCATCCATCGCCCATCTGTATGGGTCGAGAAGGTATACGCTAGTCTACACTGGTATATCGATGCCCTGTCTCGATACACCCACGACTAGGGACCTTGAAGGATGTACTTATGGACTACCATGTCCCCACTAGTATGATCCGCATCATAGTCGAGGTAGTCAAGTACACATCCTAAGGGCTTTACCAACATATATCAGAGAGACAATCAATGTACACGTTAAGGTAAAGAGCAACCAGATAGCATACTATCATGTCGAGCAAGAAAGTCCTCCCTATATATGTCCCAGCATCCACTACAATATACATCCTATGTATAGTAATGGCCTCTAGGGCATACATATAACTAACAGAAATAGGCTCTGAGGGTGTCGCACAAGAAAAGCTCCGTCGGCCCATGATAATTTGATCGTACCATTTACCCCATAGATGAAGACTCTTGTGCTCCAGGTCATGGTCTTTGATCAGCGCAAAAACCTCTCGATCTACGGGTGCTTCAGGGAATCCGCCTTCTAAGCGAATGAACGGGAAGGAGGTGTCGAAAGACATAGTACCTGCACAGAAAAGAACGAATTTTCATCCGCCAATGCTATAAATTAAATTCTATTACAAGGTACTATAAATCCGTACCGCAGTGCAATGCAGTCAAAAGGGACCAAAGGAGACCCACAAAATCTAGATGACAGTTCATCATTAATAAAACAGCCTCATCATTGGATGAGGCTGTCATTAAATGAGGAAATCCTCAAGAGATTCTCATTAAATGAGAAATCCCTTGGGCAGAGGAGTAAAACTCTCATTGAGAGCAGCACTCTTCACTAGACAGACATCTATCAAAGTCTAATGATGAAGGAATAAAATTCCTCAAGAAAATCCTAAGAGCCTTGCTTTGAGAAGATGATGGAATAATCCATCAAAAATAAAATTTCAATTTGATCTTCAAGATCCATGAACAAACTCTTAAGAGTTCTTCTATATGATTTGAAAGGAGCAAAGCTCTATTAATGGATTAAGAAATCATAAGCAAGATCTTTTTAGATTTGTGATTCCAAGAAAGCAAAGCTCTGTTAATAAAACCCTAAAAAGGATTTCTTTAGATCAAAGATCTATGAAGAGCAAGGCTCTGTTATTTGGTGAAACCCTAAAAGATGTTTCAAAAAGATTTAATCTTTTACCTAAAAAATCTGACAGAGTTCTGTCCTTAAGAAAATTCTTAAGAAGAAGAGCTGCGCTCTGAAGGAGAAAATGAATTTTCAAGAAGGATTGAAGATGAATAGAAGTCATCTCAATGGCCAAGGGTCCTATTTATAGGCACTAAGCGCCGTTTCAATTCCTCGGTTGATCTAAGAGTCGAGATGCTGCTACCGCTGCACCTACGTATGGGCCCTATGAGCGCAACGGTGGGGGGGTATTTGTTTCCCCAGTTAAAGCAAAGCTCTGTTCAGAATTCAAAATTTGAATTAAAACTGCGCTTTTATAAAAGCGATGCGCTACAACTAGCGCACCCCGTGCAAAGCGCATAGGTGCTAGCGCTAGATGCGCTGCGCTCCAAGTAGCGCACCACGTGTGTAACAACTCCATTTTTAGTGTACATAAATTTGCTTTAATTTAAAGTATACTTGGAGTATTTAATGTTGCTGTTACCACTTTAAGTATCTATTTCACTCCATAATTACAAGAAAGAGCTTATAGCTCATTGGTAATACCTTGCACTGCTGAACCAAGCCACCAGAGTTCAAATCCCATACCCCACATTATTTTTTATATTTATTTGTTTTAAATTTTATAGAATCCCAACAGTCTACACGTGATAACTCCCACATTTCCCACTACACATGAAAATGTTAATGCA
Organism: Agapanthus africanus; assembly: GCA_030015575.1. Taxonomy (NCBI): domain Eukaryota; kingdom Viridiplantae; phylum Streptophyta; class Magnoliopsida; order Asparagales; family Amaryllidaceae; genus Agapanthus; species Agapanthus africanus. The sequence goes on from JASDDO010000019.1 coordinate 104,732,871, forward strand.
CCAGTGACTACCTCCGGCGACCCCCCATCTTCCGAGACCCGACTCAGGCCGGCGCCGCCGGCAGGACTCGGCCGGTCGGCCGAGTCGTCAACATGAAAAATATGTCTTTTGGTTTTCTCAACCCCCCTGGACACTCTAATTACTTAGATCGGTTCCAGAGAGCTTTTAAAACCTCCTTTACTCCATTTTTAATGATTTTTTTAATACATTTTTACATTTTTTTAAATTAAAACCCTATATCTATCCTAACCCAAGCCTAACCCTATAAATACACCCCTACCCTCTACCCTCTCACCCCAAAACTCTGAGCCAACTCTCTAAAATTTCTAAGAAACTTGTGTACTTTGAAAACGACCACGAAGCGAAGCTACGGCAAAATTCCCGGCGAAGTTCCAGCGATCGTTCTAGGAGCTCTCGGCGACGAAGCGACGCACCGACGATTCCTCTCATTCCATCTCACTCTTGTTATTTTCCAAAACCCGTAAGTCCCCAAATTCTACCTCTCTTTTATTTTCTAAAATACGGATTTACAAACCTGACGGAATCGGAACAAATCCGATTTCCGATTCGGTTTTCTTATAAAACTTCACTCCTCGTTAATACAATTATGCTTCAACTCTCTCATGTTGACTATTAAACACTAATCAACTAAATTAATAAAGTTTCATTTCATAAAATGATGGCTATTTCACTTTATCATATTTTTCATTTAAATACCACATTGTTTCAATTATTCATTTAAACCATTAAACTTGTTATACCTTTAAGTAGATCACGAGGTAATGACCTACCTCTTCACATACTCATATGCAACATAACACGATACCCTCGAGAACTTAGAATACGGGAAAACAAACATTTTCATTTAAATACCCTTTACTTAATAAAACCATTTCTAAAAGATTTAGTATTGATACATCTTTACAAATAAATAACCTTTGAGCTAATAATAAAAATAACTAGACTCGGCCAATTTAGGACTGTCGCACTCATTAGGACAGAGGAAGGTTGTGGGCATTCAGTCGTTTATCTAAACCTGACTTTGTGGTGCCTAGATAAGACAAGTGAGAAAGGTAACTTTAAAAGGCCCGTCTCACGGTGATTCATGAGCGGATCCCTCCTTTCTTCACTTGTACTTACCTGGCCACAATTGGCGGTGAAGAGGCGATTTGAGGGATATCTCACAACTTGTCGCTTTGGACCAGTAAGGGACAGTCTAGTTGACTTAGGAGACCCTAGAATATAGAATACGGGAAATCGACATCTTTACAAATAAATACCATAATTAATAAAACCGTTTTTCCTTAATAATTAGTATTTATACAAATCTTTGCAAAGCGCCGCTACAACCCATTTTGGGGAACCCGTTTGGGATGGTGCGGATTATCGCACATTCTCGGGCTTAGTAGTGCGAGATTCAGACCTCCGCAAGGAGCATTCGGTCTCGAAAGATTTAAAATACGACATCTTAAGAAAAACGAGATTTCTAGAATAATATATATATATATATATACAAAAATTATTTTCATATAAATATATGTATATGTAACATAAAAATATCTATTTTTGAATTATTATAAATATTCCACATTTTTCTAAAAATATCACAAGAATCATTTTACACTAAAATACCATGAATTCCATACAAAACCAATATTACAAATAAATACCTTTATTATGAATTTAGGATATTTTCACTAGAAACATCACAATTATAGGATCTACATTCATGATAACTCTAAAGACGATAACTAAATACTTGGGGAGTATTTTGAAAAGTATATAAAAGTATTTTTACATAAAACCCCCTCAAGTTCTATAAATTACCCTAAAGACCCTAGTAAACATAGGTTTAAGCGGGACCAATCTCTTGAGCCTCAGGGAGCCGGAGAAGTGGGTGCTGGCCTATTTAAGTTAGACAACTTAATAATGGTGTTATCAATACGGTAATCGTCTTGGAAAAAAGACACACATCCTGCCGCCCATGTGCAGCGGTTACCGATAACATCAAAACAATCAGAACTTCAATTTACTTTTCTAATTGTCTGACTCAAAGTGAGTCTCATTATAATCTGACTTGAATATGAATCAAGTACAATCTACAATCTACAATTTACAATATTACAATTCAACATGAATCCATTATTCCATATATTCAATCTATCAACTTGAATGAACCGAACCATGGATATACATCCATTTACATGATTCTCCAGTTACATCCATTTACTGATATCATAGTTTCGGTCAGTCATCTAATTATACAATCTATACAGTTACAATACAAGACAACAATACAATTAAAACACTAAGGGGTTTAAGAGGTAGATAGATACGGAAGGTGTTAAAAGTGGCACGAGACAGTAAGATTAAGACACCTAACCTATATTCCGTTGCTGTTGTACCGTGGCTTAACGGTTCCTTGTACATTCTGTTTTCCCTGATCTCTAGCATATAGAGACCCCTCTCGTATACACTGGCATCCTTCTGTACCAAGCTACAAACAACAGTGTTAACACAACATTACAACAATATAATACAACTTTAAAAGATACCTTCTTATTCTGTTTATTCTACTTTCCTCTTATCTTTGGGACTTACCGAGCGACATGTTCGCTGACGACATTCTATTTCTTTCTTCTTTGAATGTCATCAGGTGATTTGGACCCGTCAGAGATCGAGCCCACTGCTGAAGACTTGGACCAGTTCAGTGAAAATCCCGAGCTCTAGTCATTGTACACTTTCATTTCATTACCTTTTCATTTATGTTATGCCATTGTTTAGGCATTGCTTTATTTCAGTTGTATTTACTTTCCATGCATTGTACAGAAAGAATGTGAATAAATAAAGTTGTTGTTTTATTATATCTTGTCTCTTGTGCATTTATTTTTTTTATATTGCTTAGTTACGCTTAGCGTATTGGTTTCTGAGTAAATACGTAGCGGCCTCATCGCGTCCCCTTCGCCGTATACTAAGAAGCGGGGCGTGACAACATGCGAAGCACGTGTGCGCTAGCGCTAAGAGCGTTGCGCTCCAAGTAGCGCACCATGGGCAGAACTCATAAGCGCTAGCACTGGAACTAAATGTTCCTCACCGTTGGATCAAATGTCCAACAGATATGATTAAATCATCAATTAATAAGAATGAAATTCTGTTGAATATTTCCAAACAGAAAAGATTGTGCCCTGAATTTGGAACACCGTTGGATTAATGATCCAATGGTGATTAAAAATCACTAAAATACAGAACAAATTCTGTAAGGGGGAAAGAATTCTCAATCTTGGTAAAAAAACAAGAAGATTATCTTCTGTAAAACAGAAGCCCTTGGACCAAACATCCAACGATGGGAAATTCCCCAAATCAAATGGAGAAAAGATCTCCTTAACTGATTGAACAAACCATCTTGCCCTATATAAAGGCCCCGAGACTTCAAGTCTCAAGGAGAGGACCCCCCCCCCATAAACTTTGAGAAAATCTCAGGAAGAAGAAGAAGCTCTCGGCAAAAGAAGACAATTCTTTTCAAGGTAAAAAAAGAATAGAAAGACGAAATCGTTTTAATATAAAAAGAAGTATTTACTTCTTTCACGGATCATAGATCTATAAGACAAATTGCCATTCACAAAAGAGATTATGAACATCTCATCATAAAGGGGGAGAATTATTCAATTCTCTTAAGATCACAGATCCATAAAGGCAAAGCTTTTCATCAAAAAGAGATTGAAATATCTCCTATAAACTAAGAACTTTGTTCTTAGAATCTTGAGACAAAGTCTCTTATCAAAGAAAAGATAATCTTCAGAGCGCAAAATTAACTTAAGAAGAGCCATAGTGCTCCTAATCTAAGAAGAGCCTTAGCACTCCTAATTTAAAAGTGCCTTAGTGCTTTTCATCTAGCGCAAAGCGCTGCAGTGCCATAGCACTTCAAACACAGCGCACTGCACACATTGGCTAGCGCTCAGCGCTAAGCGCGCCACGTGCTCCTCACGTGTGCGCTGCATTACTAAAAGCGCTTTGCGCTCATTATATGGCACCAGCGCCAAGCGCCTCAACGCTTCAATTATAGCGCATCAGCACTCTACATCTAGCGCAAAGCGCTAAGCGCATCGGTGCTCTTCATCTAGCGCTAAGCGCATTAGCACTTCACATCTGGCACAAAGCGCTAAGCGCATTAGCGCTTTAACCATAGCGCACTGCGCTCATCGACTGGCGTTAGTGCCAAGTGCGCCACATGTTTTTATGTGCGCTTGGACAGAACATAAACTGTTCTTTGAATAAGCCTGAAACTATGATAAATGCACAGCATTCAACTAAAGACAAAACATTGTCAGAGACCAAACCAATGCTTAGCATTTTTAAAAGGATTGGGCTCAAACAAACATCTAACAACTCAAAAACAAATGTTGAACATTGTAATTGAATGGACTTAGCCCAAATTGGCCATAAGTCCTCAATTCAGATTAATTGAGTTCATATGCTCATAATCACAGATCTAAGTCCCAATTGGACTACAGGTCTCTCAACCTATATCGGTTTAAGGGTACATCTCTGAACTCCTCTGATATTTGTCGTTGTAATCCTTCAACGTCTTTAGGGAGGTGACGGGTCCCGACAACCATACATTTCATGGACTATGATGTCCTTAACCTTGACTGTGATGTTTTTAAACTCACGGACTATGATGTCCTTAAATTTTACAGACTATGACGTCTTTAAACTGGACTGTGGGGTCCTTAAGCCCATGGACTATGATGTCCTTAACCTTGGACCACCGTGTCCTTAAACTGGTAATGGACCGCAATGTCCTTAAACTTATTATGGACCACCATGTCCTTAAACAGGTAATAGACCGCAAAGTCCCTAAACTAAGCAATAGAGCCCAAATGCTCTTTTGTCGGATCTAAATGATCCTGTAAAGTTGATCTTAGTCTGAAATTAGACTAACGTATCCTTAACTAATGTTTAAGTTGATCTTAGTCTCAAATGAGACTAACGTATCCTTAAACCCAACCTCCAAACCCAAATCTAAGAAGATACGGATTTGGACTAATCCACGCCCTACGGGCGACAACATAAATTAGTCTCCGTATACAATCCATGGGCAACCAAAAACAAAACAAACACCCACGACACGAAATGGCCATCTGGAGAAAGAGAAAGTGGTTACCGCGATGCGGTAGCGTAATTAACTACAGGGGCTTGCGCCTGCAGGGAAGAGCGTCCCCACAATAAAAAAACCTCAAATGAGGGGGAATCTGACGAAGTCTGCTACATCGGCCGCATCCATTTAAACCTTCGATACATGGTGTCATAAATCAACTTGGCATCTTCGGAAAGGTGGACAGATAGCACCAATTAGCATCTGCCCCCGAAATTCAGGCCCTGACGTCCCAACGTCCCGGTCGCGTCTTTCGGAGGGGAACACACTCATATGCATCTAAGGTGATCAATCTTGGAAGACAAGAAAGTATTTGAAGCTCTGTCAAAAGGGGAGTCTTGTCTCTGGAAGACTTAGCCATTTTGGGCTAAAGACTGGTTTGAATATAGTGTTAAACACTAAAGTAAACTCAGCTATCACGTGCTCCCACGTGATGCGCTCAGAATAGTGTTAAACACTAGGAGTGCAGCGCGCAAAATAGTGTTAAACACTAGTAAACGAAGCCATCACGTGTGGGCACATGATGGGAACCCATGCACTGGATATTAACAGGATCTGTTAGGGGGTCACGTGGGGACACGTGAGGGCGCCTAAAATCTGTTCTTCCCTTCTTATTTTGAGGATTTTGTTCAAGGGTCGCGTGGGAGCACGTGAGGCATCCTTTAGGTGGGCATTGCCCTCGGGTAAAATCCTCTTTTGTTTGATAATTTCTAGGGGTCACGTGGGAACACGTGAGACGCCCAAAATATGTTCTGACTTGGCCTTGTTCTTGTTTATTTTGAGGAATTTATCCAAGGGTCACGTGGGAGCACGTGACCCCATCTCATTCGTTCTTTTCTGACCATTGAGGGGGAGGGTCATGTGTTGCCACGTGATCAAGTTGGGTACTGACTTCTTTTACGTGCATGAAAAGTCTAAGTCCCTTGTTTAAGAATTAAATTCTTATGTAGGATTAAACCCTAATTTTTATTTAGAGGAATTAAATTCCTATGTCTTTGGAAGAATTAAATTCTTATGTAGGGTTAAACCCTAGTTTCATTTAGAGGAATTAAATTCATATGTATTTAGAAGAATTAAATTCTTTAAACTCAATTCTCCCTCTAAGTTTTGGATCTGCATGGAAGAATCTCCCCGATGAGAATTAAATTCTCAAGTTATGGGGAGATCTGCTTCTGCAGATCCTCAACCAAAGGAAGAACTAAGTTCTTATTCAGAAGAGTTAAACTCTTAGTTTGAGAATTAAATTCTCTTTTTGTTTTGTGGAGCTTATGATCTCTTTCCCTTTCTCACCTAGGGTTTCTTTCTCTTCTGAGGAAATCTTCTTTTCTCTCTGGAGAATTAAATTCTCTTCTTTTTTTTCTCTCTGTTGTTGTATCTCTTTTCCTCTTTTTTTCCCTTCTCTTCTTGGATCCTATTTATAGGAGGAAGAAAAGAATCAGTTTGTTTAGCCAATCTTTCATTGAAAGATTTCAATTAATTTTGTAACCAACATGATCTTTTAGATCGCTCAGTGAATTTTATTCACCTTGGATTTTTAATCCAAAAGATATTTTGTCTGTTATCCCTGGCAAATTTCAGGGAAATGTTTTTGTATAGAATCTTTCTATAAATTGATGATTTTTAATCACCATTGGATTTTTAATCCAACGGTGCCTCACTTTACAGAGCGAAATTTTTTTGTTTGGAAAGATCTAGGGAAATATTAGGGTTTTTGATTTCCCTTAATTAGAATTTAATTCTATTAGTTCAGAATGTTTAAAGGCCTATCACGTGTTGGCACGTGACCCTATTGTTTGATTATTTAATTAGAATTCAATTCTATTAATTCGAGAGCTTAGGAACCCATCACGTGTCTGCACGTGACCCCCTGTCACGTATGGGCATGTGATGCCCCGTTTAGGGTTTTCTTTCCTTTAACTCAGAGAATTTTTAAGACCCTATCACATGGTGGCACATGACCCACTGATTAAGCATTTAACCAGAATTTAATTCTGTTATTTTAAAAAACTCAGGAACTTATTACGTGTTAGCACATGACCCTTAGTCACGTGTGGGCACATGATGCCCCATTGGGGTTTTTTCTTGCTTGTTTTATTATATCTTTTAATCCCTTTCAGTGGGTTTAAAGGCCCATCACGTATGGGCACGTGACTGCGCTGATTGATTATTTAATTAGAATTTAATTCTATTAATCAGAGAGCTTAGGAACCCATCACGTGTCTGCACGTGACCTCTGGTCACGTGTGGGCACGTGATGCCCCATTGGGGTATTCGTTGTTGTTTTATTATATCTTTTAACCCCTTTCAATAGGTTTAAAGGCCCATCACATGTGGGCACGTGACTCATGTTGATTAGAATTTAATTCTTATTACTTTAGAGGGCTTAAGAGCCCATCACATGTCTGCACGTGACCCATGGTCACGTGTGGGCACGTGATGCCCCATTGGGGTTTTTTCCTGATGTTTTATGAGGGAACAAATGCCCCCACAGCGTTGTTCTCACGTGTTTGCACGTGTGTGCAACATTGTAACTTTTGTGGCCGTTGGATCTGCCTAGGAAAGAGGGTAGATGAACCGTTTCCCCATCACATCCTATAAATGCAGGGGTCTCTTCAGAAGCGCCTTCACTCTTTCATCTTCTTCCTTGTTCATTTTCCTTTGAGAATTTAATTCTCTTTCTCAGAGCTCAGTTCTCTGTTCCAAAAATTTTCAAAGTTTAACTCTGTCAACACAAGATTTCCTTTTTCAGGTAAGAATCTTGAACGGCCAAGGAACTTCTTGTAGAAATTTTCTTTAGATTTTAAATCCACACCAAGGGTTTTTCCCTTTAACAAAAACCCATCTTTCCAAGTTCTTTAAAAATGTCCAATCTTTAAATAATAAACCCCTTTTACTAGGGTTTCTCTGATCTTAGGGGATTGATGATGGTCTTGTTTCCTTCTGGAATTTAATTCCATTTCCAAGAGCTTAGCTCTGCCAATTTTCTGGGAACTTAATTCCTCTAAAGAACTTAGTTCTTCACAGAGAACTGCTTGGGATTTTCTTATCCTGAGTTCTTTGCAAAAAAAAATGTTTCCAGAGAGATCCTTCATGATTTGCATAGGGTTCTGCAGTGGGTTTTCTCCTTGGGGAATGTGCAGAGTTGTTTGAATTTATTGAGAATCTTCCTTTTGTTCTCATGATGATTGCCTAGCCTCATTATTAGTGAGCCGCCATATTGATTTTGTGGGGCCCATGTGTTTTGTAACCAATGGTCTCATAAAATAAGTTGTTTGTCGCTTTCTTCCACTGCCTTTATATATATATATATATATATATATATATATATATATATATATATATATATATACACACACACACACACACACACGTGTGGGCTTCACTAACAGTTTCCCCTTTCTTTATTTCAGGAATAATGGCTTCTGTTCCATACTTCCCGTTCACCCGCTCGGGGGCTGCTTTCCCTCAATCATCGTCGGATGAAGAAGTGATGGCAATGATCAGGGCTCATGACCCCGATTGCACCAATTTACTTTTATGGGGGACCTGGTACGGTCATATCATCTGCGGCCGTCGAAGCTTTCTTTGCGAGATACCAACAGAGCCTATCCGCCCATTCTTGCCGATGGACCGTCCGCGGACTGCTTTTGTAACATTCTGAAAATTTAGAAATAAATAAAATTAATTAATTAAATAATAAAATATTAAATTAAAAAGTTATTAAAACCAAATAAGACATTTTCATAAGTAGTATGTAAAATAAATTAAATTAAAATTTTAGTATGTAACATAAGTAAATTATAAGGGTTTTAATGTGAAATTTAGCTTCATTTTAATTAAAATGGTGTTATATAATAACATAGGTAGTGAGGTGTTTTTATGTAAAGTTTAGGAATTTTGTGCAATTGGGAATTTATTTAGGGTGTAAGTAGAAAAGGGGTTAATTAAGGTTTAGGTTCAGAATTTTAATTACAAGATAAATAAATTAACATGAAAATGCATGACACGTCCTCCTTTCATGCACCCTTCACACTCAACACCTCCTACTTACATAAAATCACCACTATTCCTTAGTTGACACCTCCTCCTACACCTCACCCTTTCCTTTTATCATTTCTATCATATGTTCAAATCATTTAGCAAATGAAAAGTTTAGAAAATTCAAAAGTTAAAGAAAAACTAGAACAAAGAAGAGGACAAAGGAAAAGAAAAGAGAAGAAAGGTTAAGTTCTGGGATTTACTCACCATCAAGCTAAGGACTGGGAGCTTGTGCATCTTGGAGGGAGTTCTTCCAGTAAATTCATGGTAGGTAAAATCTTTAATCACTGTAGGAATTTAGTTCAGTAACTAGTTTAACTTAGAAATCAAAAATGTCTATAATATCGTATTTTAGGCAAAATTGAGCTCTGTTTGAATCTGCTTTAGTTTAGATAAAAGTTAACTTAACCAAACAGTGCCTTAATGTTGTATATTGGACCTAAAACAAACCATAGGAGCACGAACCCAGGGGCTCGGATTTTGGCCGGCGAGGTATAGGAAAATTCCGGCGTCTCCAGATTTGTAAGGATGTATAGTGATTTGGGTTTTGGGGTAGGTCTCTGTATAGATGTTGGATTATTTTGGTATTGTTTAATTAAGTTAGTTTAACTGTATATAAAATCTGAGAGCTAATATCGGAAAAGGGATCAAAGTTCTCAAATACGACAGGGGTAAAACGTAACGCGTTCTGTTTTCTGTTGCGAAACAGCGTTGGATTAAAATTCAGTAAAGTTAAGTGTTAGAGCGTTTGCAATAGTCGTACGTAGTATAATTAGGGCGTAAAACTTGTGCTTTCATGATTTTTCCGTATCGGAAGGTAGCCGTTTTCTTATACAAGTTAATTCAATGTTAAATTTGAGTGCGGGAATTTCGGAGGCCGCAAGGAAAGGAAAAGGATTGGCGATTCCTGAGTAGTTATGACGTATTCCGGTGAGTAAACTAAATATCTACCGGGGGATTGTGTAAAGATGGCGTGATAAGCCCGTAATTTTGTTAAATTGAAAGATTATCTTTGTATGCGAAGTTAATACTAGGCATTCATATATATACCTATACATCATTATGTTAATAGATGTTAGAACACTGCACAATTATCGACGAGTTATGCCGTACGTGCACATCTTTACATGTTACACTACACCTCGTCGATATTAATATGTCACTTTTACACTAAATAATTATCCTGTTAAATATGATTCCTATCATACCTTAATTATTAATACAGTAGTAACTTGCATCAATGACATCATGTTTAGTATCCGAGTATTCTAAATTGATATAAGAGGCGTTTGTATTTTTGAGAATTTATGGTTTTGAGTTTTTCCATATTATCGTATAAATTTAGTGATTTTTATATTGATGTGAGATGTCCACCATGAGATGCTGTTTTTATAATTTGGTTTTATTCCGGACCTAGTGGGGGAGATATAGGGTCGCGGATTTTTACGTTATCCAGACTGAGTGGGAGAGATATACAGTTGGATACATGGTGGTGTAGGGTGTTTTTCGTCACCCCATTGAGATAGGAATACGCGCACGCTTATCAGGCGTACTACAGATTCCCCCTGCCTAGGGTAGGCCGGGGTTTAATGATTGTGGGGATCCGAATCTCCGGCAGCCGCGGACTAAGCTGCCGTTAATTACCCCTCGCCTTTGGGGCGAGGGAACCTCCGATTAACAGGTTAAACTGGTCATGCGAACTCAATGTGCAGTGTACGTGTGTTCTGTTCTGAAAGGGGGGTTTTGGATATATCGGGAGCCACGCAGAGTTTTTACGGGGGTCCCGCTACCCGGATAGCGGGCTGGGTGTCAAGGGGGCTAGCAGCCCCCTTGCGGGGTTCGGGGCAGCGCCCCGGCCCGAAATTTTTTTTGAGGGAGAGAGTGTGGCGGAGTATGTGTATGTGTACATTTGTATACATATGTATATATATACATGTATATATAAATAAAGGGGAAAAGGGCATTCAAAGGATGCGTGGGGCAGCACCTTGGACGCTATGCGCTTAGGTGCTGTGCGCTCAGGCGCAAGCGCGCCACGTGTCGGCACGTGGGCGTTTTGCGCATGAGCGCTGTGCGCAGGTACGCAAGCGCGCCACGTGTCGGCACGCGGGCGCTTTGCGCAGTTGCGCAAGCGCGCAGGTGCGCAAGCGCGCGCGCGCCACGTGTCGGCACGAGGGCGCTTTGCGCACCTGCGCAAGCGCGCAGGTGCGCAAGCGCGCGCGCCACGTGTCGGCACGCGGGCGTTTTGCGCACCTGCGCAAGCGCGCAGGTGCGCAAGCGCGCGCGCGCCACGTGTCGGCACGCGGGCGCTTTGCGCACCTGCGCAAGCGCGCAGGTGCGCAAGCGCGCGCGCCACGTGTCGGCACGCGGGCGCTTTGCGCACTTGCGCTGCGCGCTGCTAAAACAAATTTCTCAGAAGAGAAATCAGAGAGGAGTTGGACTCCTGAGTGTGTGTTTTTTTTTGGGTTTAGTGAACGATGTTCTTCTTCCTCCTGTTGCTTGCTGGATCTTGAAGATCAAGAGATGTGAAATCTCAAAATCTCTTCTTTTTCAGATCTAATGATAGATCCAAGTTCCTTTTTGTGGGTTTTGTGGTGAAAAACTAATTTGTTTTGAAAAAGGAAGAGTAAAACTCTTGATTTAATTCAAGAGAAAGAAGAAGGTTTTGGAACCTTGAAGATGGAAGAAAGAGCTCAGCTCTGAGACTTTTTTTTGTTTGGAGAGAGAGAAAGTTGTCCTTTATTCATCATCATTTTGCCTTATATAGGCTTACATATTTACATATAGCCCCTTGGGCTTTACAAAAATGGCATTTTAGCCATCCCATGGCACATGTGCCATTTCATTTTTGCACATAAGCCATGGGCTTACAAAATATTTGCTTTATGCCCATTTTTTTTACATTCATGCATAAACAATTACATAGAAATTATTTATTACATGATTTTGTTGTTGGCATGTGGGAGGCTGGCTGCGGGCTCGACTTGGGCATGGGCCCGCTTGACCTGGGCTTGGGCCCACCTGGCTTGGGGTTGACTTTGATTTTGACCTGGTCAACCGGGGTGTAAATTTTTACCCCAACAAATTGCCCCCCATCAATAAATGCACACCGCACATGTGGGTCGTGTGCATGAAATTGATGGATCTTCTTTCACGTGGAGGCGACTTACTTTGGTTCCCACTTTTTAGGATGCACTGCCCTTCTAACGACATGGACGGTCGACGCTCTGATCCGAAGCGATTTGGTAGACGTGTCCCCGGCACGGAGTGTCGCTGGTCGACGTTTCCCCGAGGCGGAGTGTCTGCTGTAGGACGTTTCCCCGAGACGGAGTGCCTGTGGTAGGACGTATCCCCGAGACGGAGTGCCTGTGGTAGGACGTATCCCCGAGACGGAGTGCCTGTTGTAGGACGTATCCCCGAGACGGAGTGCCTGTTGTAGGACGTATCCCCGAGACGGAGTGCCTGTGGTAGGACGTATCCCCGAGACGGAGTGCCTGTTGTAGGACGTATCCCCGAGACGGAGTGCCTGTGGTAGGACGTATCCCCGAGACGGAGTGCCTGTGGTAGGACGTATCCCCGAGACGGAGTGCCTGTTGTAGGACGTATCCCCGAGACGGAGTGCCTGTGGTAGGACGTATCCCCGAGACGGAGTGCCTGTTGTAGGACGTATCCCCGAGACGGAGTGCCTGTTGTAGGACGTATCCCCGAGACGGAGTGCCTGTTGTAGGACGTATCCCCGAGACGGAGTGCCTGTTGTAGGGCGTATCCCCGAGACGGAGTGCCTGTGGTAGGGCGTATCCCCGAGACGGAGTGCCTGTGGTTGGACGTATCCCCGAGACGGAGTGCCTGTTGTAGGACGTATCCCCGAGACGGAGTGCCTGTGGTAGGACGTATCCCCGAGACGGAGTGCCTGTTGTAGGACGTATCCCCGAGACGGAGTGCCTGTGGTAGGACGTATCCCCGAGACGGAGTGCCTGTGGTAGGACGTATCCCCGAGACGGAGTGCCTGTGGTAGGGCGTTTCCCCGAGACGGAGTGTCTGTTGTAGGGCGTTTCCCCGAGACGGAGTGCCTGATCGACTTTTCCCCGGCGTGGAGTGTCGGGTTGACTTTTCCCCGGCACGGAGTGTCTGCTTGACGTTTCCCCGTTACGGAGTGCCTGTTGTTGGACGTATCCCCGTGACGGAGTGCTTGTGGTAGGACGTATCCCCGAGACGGAGTGCCTGTGGTAGGGCGTTTCCCCGAGACGGAGTGCCTGTTGTAGGGCGTTTCCCCGAGACGGAGTGCCTGATCGACTTTTCCCCGGCGCGGAGTGTCGGGTTGACTTTTCCCCGGCACGGAGTGTCTGCTTGACGTTTCCCCGTTACGGAGTGCCTGTTGTTGGACGTATCCCCGAGACGGAGTGCCTGTGGTAGGACGTATCCCCGAGACGGAGTGTCGCTAGTTGACGCAGAGGTCGATGTTGGAATTGGTTGGTTTGATTTGTTTGATTTGAGTTGACATCAGCATCGCTACACTGGAATATGGTACCAGGAGCGAATCATCATTTGTCATAAGAGAATTTTGGGATTGGTATCTTTGTCGGCATCTGTATTGCTGCACTGGAATAATGCCAGGAGCAACTCATCATGTGCCCCGAGAGGATTTGGATTGGGTTTTTTTTTTTTTTTTTTTGGCATCTGCATTGCTGCACTGGAATAATGCCAGGAGCAACTCATCATTTGCCCCGAGAGAATTTGGATTTGTTTTTTTGTTTGGCATCTGCATTGCTGCACTGGAATAATGCCAGGAGCAACTCATCATTTGCCCCAGAAGGATTTGGATTTGTTTTTTTTTTTGTTCGGCATGTGCATTGCTGCACTGGAATAATACCAGGAGCAACTCATCATTTGCCCCAGAAGGACTTGGATTTGTTTTTTTTTGTTTGGCATCTGCATTGCTGCACTTAGAATAATGCCAGGAGCAACTCATCATTTGCCGTTGGGACATGGGATTTAGAATTTGGTTGGCGTCTGCATCGCTGCACTGGAATATGGTACCAGGAGCGACTCATCATTCGCCGTTGGGACATGGGATTTAGAATTTGGTTGGCGTCTGCATCGCTGCACTGGAATATGGTACCAGGAGCGACTCATCATTCGCCGTTGGGGACATGGGATTTGGAGTTTGGTTGGCGTCTGCATCGCTGTACTGGAATGTAGTACCAGCAGCGACTCATCATTCGCCACTTGGGGATTGGGGAGAGATGGCTTAGGAGACAGGTTTAGATCCTTATCGCCTAAGGGTTTTCAATTTTATGGGCCGTGAGGGTCCCATAAAGGTATTTTCTCCCTGCGAGTCGTAAGGATCCCGCAGGTGTATTTTTCTCCTTAAGAGTCGTGAGGACTCCTAAGTGTGTTTTTCCTTGGCGAGTCGTAAGGATCTCACGAAGGTTTGTTCTCCTCATGCATCGTGAGGACACATGAGTGGGTCTTTCCAATGAAGCATAATTCCAAAGGCGGAGACCAGCCGCGTAACTGGTGATTGCGGTGGGGCATGGGTATGCTGAGAATTATTTGAGCCCGTGGATTATATACGGTAGTCAATTTGGGGACTAAACGTAGGGCTGGGAGAATTTTGAGAAATTGGATTTTGGTTGGCGTCTGCATCGCTGCACTGGAATATGGTACCAGGAGCGACTCATCATTCGCCGTTTTTTTTTGTTTTTGTTTTACCGCGATTGCTCTATCATTTCAGCTTTTCTTATCGCGAAGGTCGCGATTGCCCCATCATTTCGGCTTTTATACGCGGTTGCCCCATCATTTCGGCTTTATTTTCATTTTTATTTTTACTCGCTGATTTTTATTGCGAGTTGCCCCATCATTTCGGCTTTTCTTTATTTTTCTTTTATTTACACTTTTTTTTATTTACATTTTTTTTTACATTCCCAGTTTAACGACTTAGAGGTCGATTGTTTCCAAGTTTAATGACATGGTGGTCGATTATTCCCAGTTTAAAGACTTGGTGGTCTGTTGTTTCCAGAGAAAGGCGGGTGTTTGAGAGAATCAGGCCCCTGAAGGACTTCGGTCCCCGTTTGTATGAAATTGACGGTCGCAGCTCGATTGTTTGTTAACACGCCAGGGGACAATGATATTTCTCCTGCCTTGTATTGTTTCTCAACCCAATCCTTGAAGATGCAACAGTCTTCAATAGTGTGCCCCAACACTCGGTGGTATGGGCAAAAGTTGGGATGATCAGTCTTGTTTGCTTCACTTAGCCTTTTCGGTTCTGGTAGCCGCAGGCCATTCTTCAGAGCATCTTTAAAAATTTTGTGGACCTTGTCCCTTCGGAATGAGTAGACCTTATTTCTTCTTTCCTCCAAAGTTGGCCCTCGAGACTGGTCAGTTTTTGCTCCGCCCATTCTCTGCTTATTTGGAGAATCGGTGATGTTAGAACTTCCGCCTTTTCGGTTGTCGTCCCTCCAAGGTTTCGGTCTGTTTGTGAACTGAAGATCCTGAGCGGACTCGGGCTTTGAGCGTTCCAACGTTTGGACCTTTTTGGTCAGCTCTTGGAATGTTTTGAGACCCGCGGTACATAGAAACGGGGCCATCCAGTTGTTGAGATTTCCGATAAGGAGACTGACAGATTGGTCCTGCTCTATCGGCGGTTCGCATTTGACGGAGAGATTACGCCATCGGGTTATAAAATCCGTGTTGCTTTCGTCGCTCTTGGGCTTGGTCCTTACGAGCTCGGCAATGGTAATCTTATCGCTGACGCTCATGAACCTCTGCCGAAACAGAGACTCCATTTGGACAAAAGTTATGACGGAGCCATCCGGTATGCTCGCGTACCAGTCGAAAGCAACATCGGTCAGGCTATTAACGAACTGGCGGAGGAGAAGCGCATCATTGCCCCCAGTATTCCCGCATGAGGCTTTGAAGTAGGCGATGTGCTGATTCGCATTTCCCGTCCCGTTGAATCTTCTGAATTTGGGGATGACATAGCCGCTAGGAAATTCTACCAGATCATACTGAGCAGGATATGGTCTCCCACTACTGCTGACATCTTTTCGCGCTTCGGCTTCGGCTACCAAGGTTTTGACTTTGTCGGTAACCAAATCCATGATTTGATCTTGAGTTAGCGGGCTATTGTCATCGGTAGCCAAGACATTTGCCGAGATAGGATGCGACTGACTTTCGTGCGGTCCGCCCACCCTTGGATTTGAGGTAATAGGCACCGGCTGTCTCGGGTCAACGTTTCCCGGTTCATGAGCAGAGCCCTGTGCTTGATTGGGCGGCTGAGAGGCAAGTTGGGCCGTAAGCCGTAAGACGACATTTGTCAAGTCGTCGATCTTTGTGTAGAGCTTGGCCATCTCCTTGTCTTTGCTTCTAAGCTACTTTCGGAGCTCTTGAAGCAGCTCTTGCTCCGCAGTCCTGGGGCGGAAAGTCGGCTCTTCTTCGCTTTCCGAGCCTGACTCCTCATGGACCGAAGGGTCTTTCTGCCTATCATCCTCATCGAGAGGGTCTTCACCATCCAGCAGAGGCGGCTGTTCTTGGGAAGCGGCCACCACATTCAAGCCAGATTGGATTTGAGATGTAGCGGCCCCGTTCTTGCTCTTGCTGCGCGTGCCCACCATGTAGACAGTGTGGACCACATATCCAGCCATTTCTTTCTCATTGGCGGGGAGCTTAGAGAAAGCACCTGATCGAGCAGTTGTTGAGGGTACCGCTGGAGCTTGCTTGAAACGCCTTGCATCTTTGTTGGTGTCGATGGCCTTGCCCCCAGTTGGGGTCAAAGAAAGTCGTTCAGACACCGACTTGCGCTTGGGCTGGGGTGCCCTCGTGACCACCACATTTGGCCTCCTACCTTTCGAGACCGGTTTGTTTACCACCGGGGCTTGAGGAGCTGGGATGGCGCCAACTGGTATGAACATGATAGAGCCGAATGGTAGCAGCGGCTCCTCCCATTGTCGCCCAAGACTGGCCGGAAGGACCGTCCTGGAGTCTATCTTCATCGTGTATGAGATGGGAGCCGTGTTAAGAGCTGAGTAGGTTTTTGGAGACATCATTGAGAAGTGATTGCTTGAGAACCTGCATGAAAAAGCATTATTTTAGTATAAATACAGACATGTATATTGATTGAGTTCGCATGAGCATTTAACCCGAAATATGGGAGGAGAGATTGGTCCCACCGGGCGTGCCAGAATCTGTAGGGTGTTTTTCGTCACCCCATTGATATGGGAATACGCGCACGCTTGTCAGGCGTACTACAGATTCCCCCTGCCTAGGGTAGGCCGGGGTTTAATGATTGTGGGGATCCGAATCTCCGGCAGCCGCGGACTAAGCTGCCGTTAATTACCCCACGCCTTTGGGGCGAGGGAACCTCCGATTAACGGGTTAAACTGGTCATGCGAACTCAATGTGCAGTGTACGTGTGTTCTGTTCTGAAAGGGGGGTTTTGGATATATCGGGAGCCACGCAGAGTTTTTACGGGGGTCCCGCTACCCTGATAGCGGGCTGGGGGTCAAGGGGGCTAGCAGCCCCCTTGCGGGGTTCGGGGCAGCGCCCCGGCCCGAAATTTTTTTTGAGGGGGAGAGTGTAGCGGAGTATGTGTATGTGTACATTTGTATACATATGTATATATATACATGTATATATAAATAAAGGGGAAAAGGGCATCCAAAGGATGCGTGGGGCAGCACCTTGGGCGCTGTGCGCTTAGGTGCTGTGCGCTCAGGCGCAAGTGCGCCACGTGTCGGCACGTGGGCGCTTTGCGCATGAGCGCTGTGCGCAGGTGCGCAAGCGCGCCACGTGTCGGCACGCGGGCGCTTTGCGCCCTTGCGCAAGCGCGCGCGCCACGTGTCGGCACGCGGGCGCTTTTCGCACTTGCGCAAGCGCGCAGGTGCGCAAGCGCGCGCGCACGCCACGTGTCGGCACGAGGGCGCTTTGCGCACTTGCGCAAGCGCGCGCGCGCGCCCCGTGTCGGCACGCGGGCGCTTTGCGCACGTGCGCAAGCGCGCGCGCCACGTGTCGGCACGCGGGTGCTTTGCGCACTTGCGCTGCGCGCTGCTAAAACAAATTTCTCAAAAGAGAAATCAGAGAGGAGTTGGACTCCTGAGTGTGTGTTTTTTTTTGGGTTTAGTGAACGATGTTCTTCTTCCTCCTGTTGCTTGCTGGATCTTGAAGATCAAGAGATGTGAAATCTCAAAATCTCTTCTTTTTCAGATCTAATGATAGATCCAAGTTCCCCTTTGTGGGTTTTGTGGTGAAAAACTAATTTGTTTTGAAAAAGGAAGAGTAAAACTCTTGATTTAATTCAAGAGAAAGAAGAAGGTTTTGGAACCTTGAAGATGGAAGAAAGAGCTCAGCTCTGAGACTTTTTTTTGTTTGGAGAGAGAGAAAGTTGTCCTTTATTCATCATCATTTTGCCTTATATAGGCTTACATATTTACATATAGCCCCTTGGGCTTTACAAAAATGGCATTTTAGCCATCCCATGGCACATGTGCCATTTCATTTTTGCACATAAGCCATGGGCTTACAAAATATTGGCTTTATGCCCATTTTTTTTACATTCATGCATAAACAATTACATAGAAATTATTTATTACATGATTTTGTTGTTGGCATGTGGGAGGCTGGCTGCGGGCTCGACTTGGGCATGGGCCCGCTTGACCTGGGCTTGGGCCCACCTGGCTTGGGGTTGACTTTGATTTTGACCTGGTCAACCGGGGTGTAAATTTTTACCCCAACAGGTGAACCCGATCGAGACCGAGGGGCAGGATAGCCGCATTTGAGGCGGGGGAGCCTAGTGAGGATACTCGATACCGGAGATAGTTGTGAAACACGGCGGATATCTAGATGATACCGACTGATGTTATTGATTACAGGATCGTTCGAGGAATGATGCCTGAGGGAAACGGAAGATTTGTGTCGATGATGGACACGGAAAGATAAACTTTATTTGGAAACAAATGATGATGATTTCAGTTGTTGTTTTATATGATTAGTAGTACAAATTCATGCTTTTCACATGCTATCATACATCACACTTATTCTTATTGCAGTTAGTTATAGTTCGTCATATTTACATTATCAGCCGTTATATGTTGGTTTTATTCACTAAGTTGGCAACTCATCCCGTTGTGCCAAAGTTCCTTGCAGGAGTTGAGTGGACGGTTAATAGCAGTGCAGATCCACTTATCAGATTTTATCGCGTCTTCTGCTAGGTGGGTTACATATATAGTAACCTTCTCTTTTGGTATTGTATTTTGAATCTAGAAAATCTCCATCAGACCATGTATTATGACTTAGAACGAGAGGTGGTTGTATGTATATTATTGGACAGATGAGATCTTTTAGTTATGTTAAATGGTGTTTCTTTTTCTTATGTCTGAGATTCTTATTGATGTCATTATACTTGGATATTTATTTCCGCTGTTGATATTGTTGATCCCAACTAGGGATGCAACCAAACTTAACACTTTATAATTGTTTTTATTATGAATTTACTAGTGAGAAACTGTTAATATCTTAATTACATAAAACTGTGATTTTTTCTTGAAAACTATTTTTTTATAAAAATTCCGCAAAAAGGGTTTTTGATCTTGGTTTTCGGCTTACTTGGGTTGTGTGAATATTTTTAGATATTATACAATCTAAGTGCCGGTCACATCCAAACTTTGGGTCGTGACAAAGTTGGTATCAGAGCTTAGGATTAACCTTACGGAATCGAGTAGTGGGTTAAGATAAGTTGACGTGAGTTCATTACTTAGGATTACCTTTGGTTTGATGGAGTAGGTGAATTAGAACGAGTGCAGTACCGTACGTATGTTCCGCGGCATATTTACGCTACGATAGTCAGCCTAATTAACCTCAGGAGATGTTTGTTCGTACTTCTTTCCTTAATTCCGTGTATCGTGTGATTCGATCGAAATATCCTTATGAATCATGTTTCTTAATCCAGTCTCTATGTCATCAACGACTATGGGGACTCAGAGTACCGTTGTTCGAGATGAGATTGGGGCGTGCTCGTCTGAAATGAGGACAGACCTGGGCAGTAGGCCTATCTTTCATAAACCGATTGATCCACCCTATATTGATCGTATATCTAGGATGGAGGCAAGTGTTCAAGAGATGCGCCGAATGATCGGATCCTTGTTAGAGATTAGTCGAGCATGGAGATCGACCACTACTCCAAGTACAGTTGTTCAGAGACCAAGGCAAATTCGAAATAATACATCAGCACCAAGACGTGTTCGTGGAGGCCATGGCAGATTTTGTATGGATCAGTTCTATCACTTATACCCATATGTTCAGCAGCCCGTGCAAAGATGCTTCAGGTGTGGGTGTCCGTATCACTTTA
Source organism: Agapanthus africanus (assembly GCA_030015575.1). Classification (NCBI taxonomy): domain Eukaryota; kingdom Viridiplantae; phylum Streptophyta; class Magnoliopsida; order Asparagales; family Amaryllidaceae; genus Agapanthus; species Agapanthus africanus. The sequence goes on from JASDDO010000019.1 coordinate 104,753,405, forward strand.
TTAGAAATTGTCCCGTGAGGTGACAGGGCGAGGCATCGGTCTCACATGTGATTTCACCACCTCCTCCGAGCACATTACCTCCTACACCTGTTGTCATTCCATGCCAGATCAACACCCATAGAGGCCGTGGTCGTGACGGTCAAAAATTCGAGAGGACGAGGAGGTCGAGGCAGATTTAATCCAGGCCGCAGTTTTGGTCGAGATAGGGCTCAGGGCCAGATGTTCAGTTCGTACCCATTGAGCAAAGGCCCCTATCTATCTGTTTTAGTTGTGGACGTCCAGGGCATCTCGCTAGGAATTGTAGACTCTAAAAAAGGACGTCAGGATGCTGGTAGGGGCCAGGCATCCAATGCAATCGTAACAGGTATTCTTTCAGTATGTTCCTTAAATGCGCATATTTTAAATTATCCCGTTTCTACTCTTTCATACGTATTTGCACACGTTGCACTTTTTCTGGGAAGAGGGATGTCATTGTTAAAATTACCGCTAGTTGTGATTACTCCAGTAGGAGATTCTTTTGTAGCTCGACATGTATAAAGGTCATGTTCGGTACGTATTGGTGATAGGGATTCTTTAGTTGATCCGTTTCTCCTGGATATGTTAGATTTTGATATACTTATTGGTATGGGTTGGTTGGCCGCTTGTCATGCTTATGTAGATTTTCGGGGAAAAGTGGTCGGATTTTGTTTTCCAGGTGAACCAATTTGTGTTGTGCAGGGAGATTGTAATATAACTCCAGCCAACCAAATTTCTGCTCTTTGTGCCGGGCGACTCTTGAAGAAGAGTTATTATGGGTTCTTAGCATTTGTTCAGGACATAGGAGCCGCTGAGATTCCGTTAGACCAGGTTCCGATCGCACGAGAATTTCCGGGTGTGTTTCCTGCTGAATTACCATTGCCACCGATCATGATATCGAATTTTGCATTGACTTGATTCCGGGTGCGGGGCCTATTTCTATACCACCTTATCGGATGGCCCCGACGGAGTTGAAAGAACTCAAGCCAGTTGCAAGAGTTGTTAGATAGAGGACTTGTTCGCCCAAGTGTATCGCCATGGGGAGCTCCTGTCTTGTTTGTTAAGAAGAAGAATGGTGGCATGAGACTGTGCATAGACTACAGACAGCTGAATCGAGTTACTGTGCGGAATAGGTATCCACTACCTCGTATCGAGGACTTTTTCGATCAGCTGCAAGGAGCTGGCTACTTCTCAAAGGTTGATTTGCGGTTAGGGTATCACCAGTTGAGGGTTCGGAAGGATGACATTCCGATGACCACTTTTCGCACACGATATGGGCATTACGAGTTTCTGATGATGTCGTTCGGACTCACCAACGCCCCAACAGCTTTCATGGATATGATGAACCATATCTTCAGGCCCTTCCTTGATCAGTTTATTATTGTATTCATTGATGACATTCTTGTTTACTCCCGGAGCCGAGAGGAGCACGAGCAGCATTTGCGTATCACGTTGCAGACCTTGAAGGAGCATCAGCTGTTCGCTAAATTCTCAAAGTGTGCTTTCTGGCTGGATAGTGTGAATTTCTTGGGTCACGTAGTTACGAGAGATGGGATACGTGTGGACCCAAAGAAGATCGAAGCGGTACAACACTGGCCCAGACCTGTGTCGGTTACAGAGGTTCGGAGTTTCTTAGGTCTGGCGGGTTATTACCGACACTTTGTGCAGGATTTTCTCGGATCGCTGCACCGTTGACCGGATTGACTAGGAAGGAAATTCCATTTCTATGGACAGATGCATGTGAGCAGAGTTTTCAGCAGTTGAAGACGCGCTTGACGACTGATCGCACGCTTTTGGCGTGTCGGATGTTCAAAGTTCTAAAGTATAACCGCGATCAGGACGGTGTCGCTATGCAGCTAGCTGGTTGAGCACGGGTCGATCCACAGGGAGATGGTTGTATGTCCGTTCTTATTTTAGACGAGTCAATAAAGAATGAGTATATGTTTGTTCAAGTCTAACCTATGTGTTTTATTTGCAAGTATAAAGTTGTTAAGAAAAAGATACGAAATTGTAAGCTAAAGAAATTCGTACTCAAAACCTTTGAGCCGAGTCTTGACCAATTGAAGCTAGAGCAATCGGCAACAACGTGGATTAGGGGATTTAAGCACGGTATTCGTGGAGTCCGGCTTATTTACCCTTGTCCTTCCATTCTTGTCTCTTGCTTTCGCCTCCGGCCAAACCAAACGCAACCGGTCGCGGTTAGGAATCACCGTTACCTTGGTAGGGTAGGGTGCCTAATGGAGCGCTTGCGTAACGTTTGGGCGGAGTTCAATGGAAAATAACGGGAAAAGGAAATGAGCAAAGAAACGTTAACTTACAATACCGTATTTATTCTTAACAACGATAATTACAACCATTCACAAAAACGAACCAAAAAGAGCAAAAGAAAAGAAAAGATTACAAGTAAGTAAGTGCATGGAATTTAAGTGCAAGAAAGTAAAGCATGAATGTAAAGCAAGTAATAAAAAGCAAGAAAGAAAACTAGAAACTAGAACTCAAGACAAGCATGGGATCAATAGCCAAACCCTTAAACTTGCAAGCTCAATCAAGAGGTTGCAAGATCAAGAGAAGGGTAAAGAACGCATGTGAAATGAAGTACTAATTCCATAAGAAAAATACGACCCTTGAGATCAATAACAAACCCTTAACCTTTCAAGCTCAATGAAGAGGTTGAAAGATCCAGAGAAAGCAAGAATCTCAAGGGGAAGTTAAACAAAAGAGAATGATACAAAAACCCTCATCTTCATTGATCATCCACTCAATGCTCTCACTACACTTTCATGGAGGAAAGATGAAGAAGAAGAAGAACTAAAACTACACTAAAACCTACAAAAGAGGAACAAAGAATTCACCCCATGGCTTGGCTCAGATCTGGGGTATTTATAGGAGGTGAACTGAAAACCTAGGGCAACAATCTGGCATAATATGAAGTCCCCAAACTGCCCCTGAAAAACGTCAGAAAGAGGAGCCTATATGGCCGCGGAACCGCGGCCTAGACCCCCTATTGGCCGCGGTTCCGCGGCCCTTTAGTGGAGTTGGGTGGTCAAACTTTGTGGATTTCCCTGGTTTGATGTCTTCTTCAGTATGGTATATGACTTTTCTCAGAAACTCATCACAATTCTTCCAGAATTTCAGTAGATCAAAAGGTGATGTGATGTGGATCTTTTGCAATGATTTCCTCGAACTCCGCGTAGATTTCTTGGATCTTGTGTTGACATTGAGTTTTGTGCATGAGAATGACAATCGATTTGCCATTTTGTCCTTTAAACTGGTATGTGGCAACACACGGATAGAGAGCGGAGACCGTGTTTTATCTGTTGTTGGCAGTAATCCGGAATTTGTCGTACTTTTCCATGGATTTCACTGTTTAGAGCTGAGAACCAGTATTCTGCAAATATGTAGTAAACACTGATCAAAAGCACCTGCCTATAAATAAACGAGCGTAAGAATGGGCGGTATAAAATGCAATATTCTGGTATGAACAAATACCCCCAAACTTAACTTTTGCTCGTCCCGAGCAAAACCAATTATTCACAAAAATAAAATCCAAACCGCACTTTCGCAGGGAACGCGATTGCACTGAGCACGTGCAACAAGCCGTTAAACCTCTAGGTGTCCCTAGTAGGAGGAGTGTTGTCTCCTGAGGGTTTTCAGCGGATTACACCCATAAAATCCCGTCAAGCTAGTGTCATAAGTTAACATCGATTCTACTCCTACAGTTTAGTATTTACGTTAGAAACTCTATCATCCTAAATTAGAAATATCTAACCCTTATGTTTCACACCTCCTATCTGTTTAACTTTAGATCCTATACGTTCCAAAAAAGTTTAGAAAGATGTTGGTTCTCCTGAGTTTTCCTTCTAAAGTGCGGCCTCAAATCAGGGATTTTTATCAACTTTACAGAAAACACAAGTCTTATTCTTTATTTCTATCTCTTATCCAAACATCAATTGTATACCCCTACGTGTGTGTATATTTGCACCCCTACACTCAAGAATTCAATTCAAGCTATAATACCCTTGCCCTAATACCTAATACTACTTCTTTTCATTTAATGATGGACGGTGTTGCTCACACACTTTTCATGCGACTATTAATGCTTCTTGAGGCACTAACGGCCGATTACTGAATGTGTGAGCTTAAAGCGTAAATAGCAGTTTTCAAGTCTTGACTTTATTCTATTTTTCTTTTTCTTTTTTTTTTTCAAGACCGGATATGTTTTTCAATAATGCTCTTTTGGTGTTTAGCTTTAAATACCGTTTTTTCTTTCATACTAGGCTTTCAGGCAAGAGTATTTCTAGGTATCCTCTACTATCCAAGTTTCAAGGTGCGTGTAAGTGCAATTTGTAGGGTATATACTTTCTAAATTTGAACTCAAGAAAAGAAACTATTTTTCAGACTTATCCTTCAGTAAAGCATCAATACTTTCCCTTCATCTTGACTTGACTCAAGAACTGAACTCAAGATTACCTATTTCTCAAAAAAAAACTGTAAGGACGTATACTTACCAAAGTTAGACAGAATGAGGGTTATTTTTAGGGTTTTCAATTCCTAAGCCTAGAATTTAGTTATTTATATCATATCAACTAAACTTTCGGAATAAAGATCTAAGTTACCCTATTAGCTAACTTGACGACAAAGTTTTTATATTTTTTTTGGAAAATTTTCGATTTTTGTGGGTTTTTAATAAGGTATGCGAATGCAAAATATACAAATGAATGCGAAGGAAGAAAGCTTACCGAGCACACCCCCAAACTTAAACTTGACAGTGCCCTCACTGTCAGGCTACACCAAGAGGGTCAAAATTGTCGGCGCTCCCTAGAAACAAATTATATACAACAAAGAAAACAAAAAAATATATACAAAAAGGTTCCCCCCAAACTTAAGTAAAACAGTGTTTCCACTGTTAAGCGTTGAAGTTCAGGATCGAGGGGGGGAAAGAATAGTATCAATCTATACAAGGCCTTACACAGGCCAAAAGTTAACACCAACCATTCAAAAATTCTATCTCTGTAATATGCGGGTTGGTGAAAGAAGGTGTAGAGAAAAGAGATGGAGAATACGCGAGACCGTATGGAGATAAAAGCGGGATACGGTCTCGGTATATGAGAAGAAGAATGGCGGAAGGGAGTAGGAAGTGGAATACGAACTTGAGGGTAGAAATAGAGTGAATAGATTAGCACAATTTATGATGACTGATGTGTAAGAAGCGTTTGTGCTAATCTATTAACCCATCGAGAAATGGGGTCAAATCCCTCAAGATTCGTGAGAAACCATGGGTACGCCGAACTTGGTAAACCAGACATATGAAATGAAAGTGAGACGGGTTCTTGCAAGGTCGGAACGATGGAAAGGATGGAAGGAAGTGATCGAGGAAGGGTATCTGTTAAGGGTTCGGGAGGGTGTACACAGTCAATGAAAGGGACAGGATGAATTGGAAAATCCGACTCATCATCTAGAACTGTTTCATCCTCAAAAATATCCTCAAAATTCTCCTCAAAGTTAAGCTCATCCATGCATATTTCATCAATATCCAGACGCATATGGGGTTCGGGAAAAACAGTTAATGACTCGGGATGATGAATTGGAGAGGAAAACCCAGCCAAATCTGCGGGTTCATCATCCAAAATATTCCCAGCGTCAATATCCTTAATCAAGTGAAAATCAAAATTCTCAGACACCTCATCAAAAGCATGGATATCAATCAATTCAGGTTCTAGAGTGGAGGTGTAGAGGTCAAAAGGATTGGGTGTGGTTTCACTTGGCAAGGTCCCTTCACAATCGGGTAAATCAAACACTGCAAAGTCGCACAACTCATTAATCATTCTATCTTCAATCGGTGAATCGTTGGGAACACTAGATAGACATTCAAAACTGGAGTTGTAGGATTCAAGTTGAAATGGGTAGGCTTGATTCGGAAGGGGGTACAGCTCACTCTCACTACTCAAATTCACAGCCTGTCCTACCGCCTCTTCATACATTGGAAAATTTGGAGCTAGTTGAAAACTAGCTACCGGGTCACTAGGTTGTATGAGGACGGCCATGGACGCATTCAAATCCATCATCTGTTGGTACGACGCTACCCTAAAGTCTTCCAATGACTGTTCCAGACTAGACATGGGTTGGGAAGGGGTTTCAGTAAAAGATTCAAAGTTATTTTGGTACTGGAAACTCCCAAATGACAGTTCAGAAGCAATGTCTAGGGAAGGTGTAAAAGTCGGATAGGACTGGTAGGAATTGAATGGCTGGACAGGGGTAGAATCAACATTTGGATACGAAGGTGAATGGAATTGTTGATCCCAAGAATTTGAAGTGGTGAAAGGAGTGAAAGATCGGCTATGAGATTGTTCAATATGTTCAGCGATGGACAAAGGACGACTTGCAAAAGGGGTATCAACATAAGAGGATGGGGGAGGTTGAAAAGGTTGATACAAAGTGGATTGCGGAGGGCAAGTGTTTGTCCTAGACGCGTCTATCCGATCTTTCAAAGAGATTTTGGGCATGGAGGGATCGTTCGACGTTCGGCCAAAGCAAGAACCGTAAGAAGTAATGTCTGGTTGTGGGTACCAAAGTTCGGCAAGAGTTTTGCGAGGTGGGGTACCCATGATATGAAGAGAGAAAGAAAGAAAGGCAGAGAAAAGGAGGGGAAAAAATGTGATTTTTTTTTTGATTTTTTTTTTTAGATATTTAACAAAAGAATGAAATATACACACAAAAAAGAATATGGACAAAAACAATCACGACACAAAAATACCACACACCTAATCGTTCTAGGGTTCACCTAGGTCAACTAGACCTGCTCCAGAACTTGATTGTCGAAGTAAAACTGTGTCGAGAAACGGGCTCAAGATACACTGATCACGAGGCCAGGTAAGTGCAGAGATAAGGGGAGGTTTTCCAACGCTTTCGCGAAGTTCCTTAATTAAATAACTCTTTCTCTTTTGGCGGTTTTGCCGTTAACACTTTCCTAGACACCCCATAAACAATGTACCGTTAAGCGAGGTTCTAAACACGGTTAACTTCTCCTAGTGAGCCCGAAGTCCTTAAGGCTTAAAGTCTAGTTTCTTTTAAATTTTGTGCGGGTAAACGTTATGCTCAAGTTCGTGATTTTGTGGGCCACGGAAAAGGTGATGAAATCCTTTACCGTATATTATGGGGTTCGCTTGCCCTTAAGTCCGTATTAATTGATGCAATGCGCAATTCAATGAAAATTCTATAAAGAATCAAAAAATCGTTTTTTAGTTTAAGCGCGGCACTGCAACAAATACGGGTTAGTCAATTTTTAGCGTTTGCTAGCGAACTTGCAAAGAATCCTGCAAAGAATAGTATATTGAATGCGTCGGATTTGAGAAGAAGGTGTTAGTAAAGTACGTACCGTTAAGTTTTTGGGTTAGGAAACCCCCGTTGAATCAAATCCGGTAAGCTTGAAAAGTTCGCTTGCGCGGGTCAAACTACCCGGATCTTTGGCACTGTACTTTGCAATCACCTTAGCCTTGAACGTACACTTTGCTCCCCACAATCGCAGTTTGCAAATCCGCAAAAATCTGCACTCTTGCCCACAAAAATGATCAAAAATAACAAAAAGATTTTTTTTTTTAAAATATATACAAAAAGAATATTAACCTGAATAACAAGAAAGAAAATACGCTACCGTCTCCCCGGCAACGGCGCCATTTGATCGCACGCTTTTGGCGTGTCGGATGTTCAAAGTTCTAAAGTATAACCGCGATCAGGACGGTGTCGCTATGCAGCTAGCCGGTTGAGCACGGGTCGATCCACAGGGAGATGGTTGTATGTCCGTTCTTGTTTTAGACGAGTCAATAAAGAATGAGTATATGTTTGTTCAAGTCTAACCTATGTGTTTTATTTTCAAGTATAAAGTTGTTAAGAAAAAGATACGAAATTGTAAGCTAAAGAAATTCGTACTCAAAACCTTTGAGCCGAGTCTTGACCAATTGAAGCTAGAGCAATCGGCAACAACGTGGATTAGGGGATTTAAGCACGGTATTCGTGGAGTCCGGTTTATTTACCCTTGTCCTTCCGTTCTTGTCTCTTGCTTTCGCCTCCGGCCAAACCAAACGCAACCGGTCGCGATTAGGAATCACCGTTACCTTGGTAGGGTAGGGTGCCTAACGGAGCGCTTGCGTAACGTTTGGGCGGAGTTCAATGGAAAATAACGGGAAAAGGAAATGAGCAAAGAAACGTTAACTTACAATACCGTATTTATTCTTAACAACGATAATTACAACCATTCACAAAAACGAACCAAAAAGAGCAAAAGAAAAGAAAAGATTACAAGTAAGTAAGTGCATGGAATTTAAGTGCAAGAAAGTAAAGCATGAATGTAAAGCAAGTAATAAAAAGCAAGAAAGAAAACTAGAAACTAGAACTCAAGACAAGCATGGGATCAATAGCCAACCCTTAAACTTGCAAGCTCAATCAAGAGGTTGCAAGATCAAGAGAAGGGTAAAGAACGCATGTGAAATGAAGCACTAATTCCATAAGAAAAATACGACCCTTGAGATCAATAACAAACCCTTAACCATTCAAGCTCAATGAAGAGGTTGAAAGATCAAGAGAAAGCAAGAATCTCAAGGGGAAGTTAAACAAAAGAGAATGATACAAAAACCCTCATCTTCATTGATCATCCACTCAATGCTCTCACTACACTTTCATGGAGGAAAGATGAAGAAGAAGAAGAAGAAGAACTAAAACTACACTAAAACCTACAAAAGAGGAACAAAGAATTCACCCCATGGCTTGGCTCAGATCTGGGGTATTTATAGGAGGTGAACTGAAAACCTAGGGCAACAATCTGGCATAATATGAAGTCCCCAAACTGCCCCTGAAAAACGTCAGAAAGAGGAGCCTATATGGCCGCGGAACCGCGGCCTAGACCCCCTATTGGCCGCGGTTCCGCGGCCCTTTAGTGGAGTTGGGTGGTCAAACTTTGTGGATTTCCCTGGTTTGATGTCTTCTTCAGTGTGGTATATGACTTTTCTCAGAAACTCATCACAATTCTTCCATAATTTCAGTAGATCAAAAGGTGATGTGATGTGGATCTTTTGCCATGATTTCCTCGAGCTCCGCGTAGATTTCTTGGATCTTGTGTTGACATTGAGCTTTGTGCATGAGAATGACAATCGATTTGCCATTTTGTCCTTTAAACTGGTATGTAGCAACACACGGATAGAGAGCGGAGACCGTATTTTATCTGTTGTTGGCAGTAATCCGGAATTTGTCGTACTTTTCCATGGATTTCACTGTTTAGAGCTGAGAACCAGTATTCTGCAAATATGTAGTAAACACTGATCAAAAGCACCTGCCTATAAATAAACGAGCGTAAGAATGGGCGGTATAAAATGCAATATTCTAGTATGAACAACGACTGCACCAGTCTTATCTTTACCTTCTGGGTCAGGTGGTTTTGTCGTGTATTGTGATGCATCTCGAGTGGGTTTAGGCTGTGTGTTGATGCAGCATGGCAGGGTTGTAGCTTATGCTTCTCGGCAGTTGAAGAGGCACGAGCAGAACTACCCCACTCATGTTTTGGAGACGGCTGCTGTAGTTTTCGCACTGAAGATTTGGAGGCATTACTTGTATGGAGAGTCGTGCTAAATTTTCACGGATCATAAGAGCTTGAAGTATATTTTTCAGCAGAGGGATCTGAACCTAAGGTAGCGTAGATGGATGGAACTTGTGAAAGATTACGATTGTGAGATCTTGTATCATCCAGGCAAAGCGAATGTTGTAGCAGATGCTTTGAGTCGGAGGCCTAGAGGTAGCTTATCTCATTTACGCATCTTGCAGAGACAGTCTTCTACAGACTGGCAAATTTTATGTGATAGCCGTATACAGTTCAAGTTCATATCGACAGAAGGACAGTTAGCACATGTTCGCACCCGTCCTCAGTTATTGGATAGTATTCGGGAGACACAGCCCGCAGATGCTCGTATGTCGGAGATCATGGATCAGGTTAGGCAGGGCAGAGAGTCGGAGTTCGTGATAGATGACCGTGGAGTATTGCGTTTTGGGACTCTTCTTTGTGTACCAGATTCAGATGGGTTGAGGCGGGAGATCTTAGAGGAAGCCCATCGATCAGCGTATAGTATTCATCCTGGTTCCACCAAGATGTATCATGACCTGAAGGATGTTTATTGGTGGGAAGGAATAGAGAGAGATGTTGCGGAGATTGTTTCGAGATGCTTGACTTGTCAGAAAGTCAAGGCAGAGCACCAGAGGCCGGCAGGAGAGTTGCAGCCCTTGCCGATTCCGGAGTGGAAATGGGAATAGATTTCCATGGATTTCGTTGTGGGTCTACCCAGGACTAGCAGAGGGTATGATTCCATCTAGGTGATTGTAGATAGATTGACAAGGCAGCTCACTTTCTTCCGGTGAAGACGACATATGGGTTTGCACAGTAGGCTCATATTTATATCGATGAGATGGTACGATTACATGGAGTTTCGACATGCATAGTATCATATAGGGGTACCCAGTTTACTAGTAGGCTATGGCAGAAATTTCAAGAAGCTCTTGGTACACGATTGAGTTTTAGTAAAGCTTTTCACCACAGACAGATGGTCAGTCAGAGCGGACCATTCAGACTCTAGAGGATATGCTTCGAGCTTACAGCCTTGATTTTGGTGGTAGTTGGGATCGTCACCTACCTTTGATAGAATTCTCCTACAACAACTGCATTCAGGAGACAATCCAGATGGCTCCCTTTGAAGCTTGTTATGGGAGGAAATGTCGATCACCCGTTTGCTGGATGGAGCAGAGCGAGAGTAACATTTTGGGACCGCAGATAGTACAGGAGACTACGGAAAAGATTCAGCTAATACGAGACAGAATGAGGGCGGCCCAGTGCAGACAAAAATCATATGCAGGTCGACGCCATCGTAGACTCGAGTTTGATGTGGGAGATCATGTGTTCCTTCGTGTGTCTCCGATGAAAGGTGTGATGCGTTTCAGGAAAAAGGGGAAGCTCAGCCCCAGATATGTCGGACCTTACGAGATTCTGGAGAGAGTGGGTGCCGTAGCTTATCATTTGGCACTTCCACCGAGTTTTCCCAATGTACATCCGATATTTCACGTGTCTATGCTTCGCAAGTATCTTCACGATCCTTCTCACGCGATCCAGCATCAGATCTTACAGCTTGAGCCGGATTATCCTACACAGTGCAGCCAGTCACTATTCTAGACAGGCAGGCAAAGAAACTGAGATCGAGGATTTTTCCATCTGTGAAGGTTCTTTGGCGAGGAACGGATCGTGAGGAGATCTCTTGGGAGATCAAGGATGCGATGCGAAAGAAATTTCCACATCTTTTTGGAAGTACGTCTAGTTAAGTTTAAATTCGGGGACCGAATTTTCTTAAGGGGGGAATATTGTAACATTCTGAAAATTTAGAAATAAATAAAATTAATTAATTAAATAATAAAATGTTAAATTAAAAAGTTATTAAAACCAAATAAGACATTTTCATAAGTAGTATGTAAAATAAATTAAATTTAAATTTTAGTATATAACATAAGTAAATTATAAGGGTTTTAATGTGAAATTTAGCTTCATTTTAATTAAAATGGTGTTATATAATAACATAGGTAGTGAGGGGTTTTATGTAAAGTTTAGGAATTTTGTGCAATTAGGAATTTATTTAGGGTGTAAGTAGAAAAGGGGTTAATTAAGGTTTAGATTCAGAATTTTAATTACAAGATAAATAAATTAACATGAAAATGCATGACACATCCTCCTTTCATGCACCCTTCACACTCAACACCTCCTACTTTTATGAAACCACCACTATTCCTTAGTTGACATCTCCTCCTACACCCCACCCTTTCTTTTTATCATTTCTATCATATGTTCAGATCATTTAGCAAATGAAAAGTTTAGAAAATTCAAAAGTTAAAGAAAAACTAGAACAAAGAAGAGGAAAAAGGAAAAGAAAAGAGAAGAAAGGCAAAGTTCTAGGATTTACTCACCATCAAGCTAAGGACTAGGAGCTTGTGCATCTTGGAGGGAGTTCTTCCAGCAAATTCCTGGTAGGTAAAATCTTTAATCACTGTAGGAATTTAGTTCAGTAACTAGTTTAACTTAGAAATCAAAAATGTCTATAATATCGTATTTTAGGCAAAATTGAGCTCTATTTGAATCTGCTTTAGTTTAGATAAAAGTTAATTTAACCAAACAGTGCCTTAATATTGTATGTTGGACCTAGAACAAACCATAGGAGCACGAACCCAGAGGCTCGGATTTTGGCCGGCGAGGTATAGGAAAATTTCGGCGTCGCCTGATTTGTAAGGAGGTATGGTGATTTGGGTTTTAGGGTAGGTCTCTGTATAGATGTTGGATTATTTTGGTTTTGTTTAATTAAGTTAGTTTAATTGTATATAAAATCTGAGAGCTAATATCGGAAAAGGGATCAAAGTTCTCAAATACGACACGGGTAAAACGTAACGCGTTCTGTTTTCTGTTGCGAAACAGCGTTGGATTAAAGTTTAGTAAAGTTAAGTGTTAGAGCGTTTGCAATAGTCGTACGTAGTATAATTAGTGCGTACAACTTGTGTTTTCATGATTTTGCCGTATCGGAAGGTAGCCGTTTTCTTATACAAGTTAATTCAATGTTAGATTTGAGTGCGGGAATTTCGGAGGCCGCAAGGAAAGGAAAAGGATTGGCGATTCCTGAGTAGTTTTGACGTATTCCGGTGAGTAGACTAAATATCTACCGGGGGATTGTGTAAAGATGGCGTGATACGCCCGTAATTTTGTTAAATTGAAAGATTGGCTTTGTATGCGAAGTTAATACTATGCATTCATATATATACCTATACATCACTATATTCATAGATGTTAGAACACTGCACAATTATCGACGAGTTATGCCGTACGTGCACATCTTTACATGTTACACTACACCTCGTCAATATTAATATGTCACTTTTACACTAAATAATTATCCTTTTAAATATGATTCCTATCATACCTTAATTATTAATACAGTAGTAACTTTCATCAATGACATCATGTTTAGTATCCGAGTATTCTAAATTGATATAAGAGGCGTTTGTATTATTGAGGATTTATGGTTTTGAGTTTTTCCATATTATCGTATAAATTTAGTGATTTTTATATTGATGTGAGATGTCCACCATGAGATGCTGTTTTTATGATTTGGTTTTATTCCGGACCGAGTGGGGGAGATATACGGTCGCGGATTTTTACGTTATCCAGACTGAGTGGGGGAGATATACGGTTGGATACATGGTGGACCCGGTCGAGACCGAGGGACAGGATAGCCGTATTTGAGGCGGGGGAGCCTAGCAAGGATACTCGATACCGGAGATAGTTGTGAAACACGGCGGATATCTAGATGATACCGACCAGTGTTATTGATTACAGGATCGTTCGAGGAATGATGCCTGAGAGAAATGAAAAATTTGTGTCGATGATGGACACGGAAAGATAAACTTTATTTGGAAACAAATGATGATGATTTCAGTTGTTGTTTTATGTGATTAGTAGTACAAATTCATGCTTTTCACATGCTATCATACATCACACTTATTCTTATTGCAATTAGTTATAGTTCGTCATATTTACATTATCAGCCGTTATATGTTGGTTTTATTCACTGAGTTGGCAACTCACCCCCGTTGTGCCAAAGTTCCTTGCAGGAGTTGAGTGGACGGTTAATAGCAGTGCAGATCCACTTATCAGATTTTATCGCGTCTTCTGCTAGGTGGGTTACATATATAGTAACCTTCTCTTTTGGTATTGTATTTTGAATCTAGAAAATCTCCATCAGACCCTGTATTATGACTTTGAACGAGAGGTGGTTGTATGTATATTATTGGACAGATGAGATCTTTTAGTTATGTTAAATGGTGTTTCTTTTACTTATGTCTGAGATTCTTATTGATGTCATAATACTTGGATATTTATTTCCGCTGTTGATATTGTTGATCCCAACTAGGGATGCAACCAAACTTAACACTTTATAATTGTTTTTATTATGAATTCACTAGTGAGTTACTGTTAATATCTTAATTACATAAAACTGTGATTTTTACTTAACACTAAATCTTTATAAAAATTCCGCAAAAAGGGTTTTTGATCTTGGTTTTCGGCTTACTTGGGTTGTGTGAATATCTTTAGATATTATACAATCTAAGTTCCGGTCACATCCAAACTTTGGGTCGTGACAGCTTTTACTGTAGGTGGAAAATTGGACCCCTACCGGCCGGCTCGAACCGTCGACAACTGGGATACCAAATCAGCATGTGCCAGCTATAGACATCTTAGGGCCTCGTATCTGCCAAGGTAAAGCCCAGCCTTGGGGACAGGTTTACAAAATAGGGCTTACTCCTCGCCGTCCCACAGTCTACCTTCTCTGGGCTCGTTATATCCTGTCTGCCCATCGTGCGCGACTGCTGGGCTCGTTATATCCTATCTGCCCATCGTGCGCGACTGCAGAAGGTTGGGCTCTACCAGGCGGTGTACGCGTCTCTCTTCCACTATCAGTCCCCCCATGTCTGGTGGGTTAAGGCTTTCCTAAATCAATGGAATCTTTCCACCAACACCTTCTTGCTAGGGGACCGCAAAGTTTCAATTTCTCTGGAAGAGTTTCACGAGATTTCGGGGTTGCCGATCAGGGGAACGCTCTATGAAGAACTGCTGCCTTCTGATAAGTATGTTTTCGAAGCTGAGCCTACTATGCTTGATGGCTTGTCGACTAAAAATGCCGTCCGCCACAAGCACCCGAGTCTAATCAAGACTCTAGGGATTTTTGAGAGGCTGTTCATGAAGTCAGAAGAGCAGGGTGTCACCTTTAAAAGCTTTATCGCCAGCTTCCTTCGTGAAGAAGTTCTGTCAAAGGCGGCTCCGAAGTTCGCGAATATCAACGACCCCTTCGGGTTTGGTTTAAATAGGCTACCAGCTAGAGAAGAGGATTTGCCCATGTTCTACATCCCAGTCTTGTCGGCTATACCTTTCGAGTCGATCGCAGCTCCTGGCATGGATGAAGAAACTTTCTTCATGGGTTTTATCAGCGTCTGGCTCAGTTGGTTCGTTATTCCAACGCACCGTCGATTCATGAGAGCTTCGGTCATTTACCCTGCTCATCGCATTGCCAGAGGGGCGTGACTAGCTGTGGACATCGCAAGGCTGTCGCATCTGTACCATGGGCTAAGCACTGCAGCCAATACCTCAACCCCAGGCGTGAACGTAGTGAGTTTCTCTCTTCATTACTTTACGTCATGGATTGATATGCACGTGCTAGGGGCATTTCCCGCGCATCAGAGACCCAGCTTTTATGATGCCTATACCTTTCCGCGGCTCATGAGGTTGGTGGATGCTTCTGCTCTAGACTCGACTCAATTAGGGGCTCTTCGAGTGCTGCTCAATCCGTATGCCAATGAAGGTGGAATGGTATTTAATGACCGAATCCTCTCCTCTTCCTCGGGACCTATCCAGCAACTGTTTGACTTATCGAAAGAGGGGGCACCATCTTTGAAACCCAGGGAAGCCATGCACTTGTACTCAATCAGACCCGGCTATCTGGTGTTCCGTCGAAACGATGCGGCTCTTTTCATGCGGTATAATCCACACCGCTTTGCCCGGCAACTGGGATATGACCAGGGTATCCCCTTTGAGGCGTTCACAGTGGAGCCCAGCCTTTCTTTGGAAACTGTTCGTGATGCCACCCACCATTTCATGAGGCTGAACACCAGTTCTCATTTCATGATCCCCGAAGCCGACTACATTCCGAGGTGCGTGGGGGCTTTCACGGGTTGGTATCGCCACCAGGTTAGTCCAATCATTGCTAAGGAGAGGAGGATACTTTTTGGGCTTAAAGCTCCCGCCCTGCTCCGGGCTACGGGAGTCCCACCGCGACCGCGGACGATGGTTTGCCCTCCCTTGAGGGATACTGGTATCATGTTTATTCATGAGGCGACGGATGTGGATTTGACTCCGACAGTCGGTATGCCGATACGCACTAGAGTTCAGGCAAGAGCTTCTGATAAGGCTCCAGTAGCAGTATCATCAGCTGCGGCTGCGGCAATGGCAGTGTCTTCATCGGTAGCACCGCCGAGAGAGGATATTGAAGGTGAAATGGGTCAACATCGCACCAAAGCACCAAGGGGAAAGAAGCGATCGTCTTCTGGTGTTAGTTCTGGGTCCAAGAGGCGAAAGAAGAAGATCACTAATCTGCTCGACTTTTTAGTGGAATCGGAGCCTATCTTTCAAGATGAACCACTAGCTATGCAAGGGCCGGATGGAGGTCTTCTTTTTCCAGGTTCATCTGCCGAGGAAGCCACGCAATTGGCTGAGGCTATAAGACGCTCCCAGGATGAGACTGAAAATGTAAGGGTCCCGAAGAGGCCTTATCCCGCCGTCATCTTCTATGAAGATCCTCCATCGATACGGCGGATATTTATAGGTCCTTTGGAAGAGGGAGGCGAGATAGCCCTTAAGCAGCCTATCTCGGCCGATGCCGAAGATGCACTTTCGTTGTGGACTGGTGGCCACGAGTCTACCCTCGCACCCCGGTGAGCACGAATTCTTGAGAAGGAATGTCGGCTTGAAAGAGCCATACTAGAATCTCCTTTGCGCATTGGTATACTTATATATCTTTTTGTAGTATTTTTCATTGCTTATATATATATATATATATATATATATATATATATATATATATATCCTTATCTTCTTGAAAACTTTGCAGGGACTTCGGCAATGGCAAAGGATCTGAGTTCGAGTCGCGCCTTGACTATGGACTCTGTAAATATCCCCAATGAGACATTAGTAAGTGTGGAGGGGGTCGATACAGCTGTTCTTCCTGCCACAGAGTTCCCATTGGTGGTTTCCGTTGCTCTCCCGGAGGAGGCATCTTCATTGGCCGCGGATTCAATGGATCTTTCTGGGGACAGCCCGAAGACTATGGGACAGGTTGTAAATCCCCCGTTCTCCATTTATAAAATTTTCCTGTATTTTCCAAATCCTGTTTGTCTCCTGATTTTTCCCTCATATTTTTGTTGGTAATTGGCTACTCGAGATTCAAGATTTAGCTTAATCAAAACCCTAGAATTATTTTCCAATTTAAACCCCAGCCCAATTGGAAATTCCCCATTTAAAAAAAATTTTAGAACTTAAATTCTTTTCCTCAGCCCGTTTCCTTTACCAAGCCCACACATTTTTTTAAAATAAATTTCCTTATAAATCCCCGGCCCGTCCCCTTTAATTTCCCTCAGCCCACTCAAAATTATTTTGAAATTGAGCCGGCCCGTTTCTCCCCCTGCAGCCCACGAAGTGTTTTTTAAAGGGAATTGTTTTGAAATTAAACCAAGCCCAACTCCTTTCCCACTTTCCTCAACTCACCCGACCCCATCACTGTTCCTCTTCTTTAATCTCTAACAGTAACCTCCACTGTTCACAGCGCGCGATCCCTTTCCTCCGCTGCGTTTCGCGCCCACGCCCCCGCCCCCGCTCCTGCCGTTACACCCACGATTTCAACCTCGTTCCCTTCCTCAACCCCTCGTCTCCAACTCACTCCTCATCTCTCTCTACATTCACCGAGCCCCCAAACTCGAGCACCCACTACACTTCAGACGCTCCCCTCGACGACGACGACGACGAACCTCCTCCGACCCCTCCTTCATCACCTTCACCCCAACAACTCAGCCACCTCACTCGAACTCCACACCCCCATCAACTCGAGATCCCCTGCACACCCACTTCCTTGTATACAACCCCACTACCGAGCTCGGCCACCTTGCACCCTCGACGCCGGCGAACTCCCCATCACATCGCCGACCACCCTACGACCTCCTCCTCATCAGCAGCACCCACGCACCCCCTACACATACGCAACCGAGTCTCTCTCTCTCTCTCCAAACTACTAAGCTCAAATCGATACTGCGAACTCACTGTGTACGTCGCCGGAGCGACCACCGCCGACATCGTCGACCCCAGCGCACCCGGGAGACCCACAGAGCACCACTCTATACTTCCAGCGAGCGCGAGACGACTCCGGGCAACTCCGACGCAAAACCCGCATCTCGATCCAAGCTCACGCGAATCGGTTTCACGGCGTACGTGACGCCGTTGCTGCCTTGCGACCCCGAGACGTTTCTAGGCAAGTATTTACTTGCTTCATGCTAATATAGTTGTGTTACAAACCTAAATCATATAGTTATTAAACTTACCGATTACCGATATATATCATGACCTATGTGTTCGATACTAATCTCCCATGGAAATAATTGTTTATTTTGACAGAAACTGATATTTTCTGTTGGCCCATTTGATGATAAATGTCGTGTATGAATCTCGCTGGAAAATACGATTGTTAGTGACAAAAATTGATACCCCCAAATATGCCGTTAAAACCAATATTTTCTCGTATCTGAAAATGAATAAAATTACCGTAAATTGCATACATACTGGAATGATGCGTTCGAGGGCTTAAATCGAAGACGACTCGACGAACTTTAACCCTATGTAAAATTTCAATGATTTATTTCTGTAACCATGATGATAATTGGATCGGAATGCGACTCTGGACTGCAGTCCAGAGCGTTTCTGATTGTTGTGTTCTGTCCCAAGACCTGTGTCACTGTGTTTCCTGAAATCGTATGTTACAGAAATTTATAGTAGATTAGAGATAATTCTTTTAGATAAACAAAACTAGTGGTTCCATTCCGTTTCATCGCCGTTTGCTATTTTAAACTGTATTTAAAAGGGCAGAACGTATAACTGTCCAGAACAGATTCAGAAATGACGTACTGAGGTTAAGCTGTGTATAACTTTCAACATACAGATGCGATTGAGGATCTGTCTATTGCGTTGAATACTCCATTGAAAACTATAGATTTCATTTAACTGTAACATCGCTAAATTCTGAGCCCAACTGGGTGCAATTCGTGTCGCGAAACGGATGTTCAGTTCTGAAACTGAATTTCCAGCCGCGAGCACTTAAAATGAAACAGCTATATCTTGAAAACCGGAATCCCGATTGAACTGAAACAAATTTTGATGAATTTCTGACTGAGTGTTCTATTTATCTTACTTGTATCATTTTGCTGAATTCTTAACATATTAATTTATGCAAATTATTTTAGTTAATGACATGCATGTTGATTCATAACATACAGAGTTTATTGGTAGCATACAATACATATATCATACCCTTGCCATATACTCAGTGTTAGTGCGTGTGGACATTGCATTATCGTGCGTGATAGATGTTGGTTTAGGAGTGACGAGTATACCAATGGAAAGTGAATATTCGTGACAGTGATTGATACAGTGAACAGTGATAAAACCGTGCCATTGGTATACTTGTACACAACTAGATCAAGATCATAAATAGTGTAAACCTGGGGAAAAAGGGGAAATCAAAGTGGAAAGAGTATCGTATTTAGCGGGACCGTGTTTAGAGGATGATCATTCGAACCGTGATACTGATACATGTAGGGTAGGATCTAGCGATCCGGCTGACAGGGTTATGTCCCGGGCATGTGGGCCGTTGTCTCGGGTATGTACGAGACTCCTGTTAAACATGATCCTCCTTCCACTATGTGATTTCAACCATGACCTAGAGACCGATAGGGACACATAACATATTCTGCATCATATAGTGACATAGTGATTACTTGCATTGTTCTTACACCAGTATTACCTCATATACCTGTTTCATCTTATTATAATAATATTGTTATTGTGTCGCTTTGACGACCTGAGTATGCATGCTCAGATTCCGCGGGAGGACCAGTACAGGAGACGGATCTACCATTTGAGTTCACGGAGATATAGTTTGGTGTACCTTCTTCTTTTACTGCTTCCCATAAAAGTGATCGTGAGATTGAACTTGGTTAGTTATTGTTCTTATTATCTGTAATTTGTGAACAATGGAATTTTAATATAATAAATTAGTGATGTGATTCCTTTAATACTGTGCTTTAATTACTGATTACCATGTAATGCTAGAAGCCGAAGTGTGACTACGGCGGGATGATTCCTTGACCGTAGGAGCATGGCTGGCCTAGTCATCCCTCGTTTTCCGTATTTTGGGAAGCGGGGCGTGACACAGGTAGTCGAGGTCGCCGTCCTTTCATTGAAGCCTGCAGTGGTGGCCATTGCTCCTCAATTGGAAATTGTTATATCGGCCCATGTCCCCGATGATGTGCCTGGGGGCATGGAAGAGGCCGCTGAAGCTGCTATCTCTCCAATTCAGAGCGGGAGGAGCATCGAAAGTAGCCTTCTATATTTTATTTAATAATTTCTCCATTATCTGAACCTTTATGTCTTTTCAGAGCTACGAGGATTGGCGACGTCCATCGCGGATCTGTCTCCCAGAAAATCCTTTCAGCGTTTGCTAGAGATGGCCGCTCCGCAGGCGATATCCCTCAACGCATCGTCCTCTCTTCCAGGCAAGGTTAGTGTTATTTGCCTTCTCCACGGAATTATCATTATTTTGTATAACGATACTGATGTTTTCTGCAGTTCTGGAAGCCGATGACGAAGTTGAGATTCTTGACGGGCCCGAGGATCTTTCAGACCCTTCTTGTATGACTGTGGGTAAGTAAAGTTTCGACGTTGTTCCACCTGCTCTTTGTTTTCAAGTCTCACTGATTGTTTATAAATCTTAACAGCTTTGCCAGTTCTTACCACGCTGGAATCTCGCATCGTCATGCCGCCCGGCCCCTATGCTCTACGTGCCTCGGAACGGATGGCAAAGCTAAGCCTTCACTCTTTGTTAGCTCTGATCGAAGACCTTCGTGCTGGTAGTTTGATCACGGCTGAAAAATTTGTCGCCGAAGCCAATAGTTCTCTCCCTTTTCTTGCTGCTTACCACAGCAAAACATTGGTGCAAGTCTGGGTTGAGTTTTGTCGTCGGGTGGAGGCTTTCTTGCATATTCTTGAATGTATGCGCCTTCCTTCAGAGGTTGTGGCTGCAAAAGCGAGCTTGCGGGGGTTGATCGAACGGTGCGCCGCAAATATGCTGTCAGGAGAGAAGAGGCTCAGCCGAAAATTTTCAGAGAGGAAGCCGGCTTCAACTGCGCTGGGGGAACTTCAAGCTAATCTTACGGCCAAGACCACTCAGGCGTATGAACTTTGGCGGGTGCTTCAAGAACCTATCAGGAAGGTGGTAGCCATTGATAAAGCCGTCGTTTTTACTCGCAAAATGGTCGAGGCTCATAAAGTCACCGAAAAGGAGATTGAAAGTCGTCTTGCCTCGTACCAGGCCCAACAGTCTCAAGCGGAGGCCCGTCTTATAATAATAATGAATCATGAAGCCGAGGCCCAGCGAAAGAAGGATGAACTGGCAAATTTATTAAATCGTCCGCCGGCTTGAAGAATTGTATATTTTTCTTTTTATTCTTCTTTTGTACATACTCCTGAATGAGAGTATTTTTTTTTTATAAATTGTACTTTGTATTCATTTTGATTCATGAATAAAATACATATTTTGCTTCATGGTGGTGTGTCCCTTTTAGTAAATGCATTTTGTGGATAATCTATTTTGATTTCCTTATAGGACAGCGATGGCTTAGGAGTCAGGTTTAGATCTGCCTCCTAAGGCTTTTCAACTTTATGAGCTGTGGGGGTCTCATAAAGACTTTTCTCCCTACGAGTCGAGAGGATCTCGCAGGTGTGGTTTCTCCTTAGGGATCGTGAGGATTCCTAAGTGCGTTTTCTCTTGAGAGTCGTAAGGATCTCACAAGAGAATTTTCTCCTTACAAGTCGAGAGGACTCGTAAGCGATTGATGAGGTTGACATTATCCGCATTTCACGGAGTCAGGAGTTGACCATCCGCATTTCACGGAGTCAGGGGTTGACTATCCGCATTTCACGGCATCAGGGGTTGACTATCCGCATTTCACGGAGTTAGGAGTTGACTTTATCCGCATTTCACGGAGTCAGGGAGTTGACTTTATCCGCATTTCACGGAGTCAGGGGGTTGACTTTATCCGCATTTCACGGAGTCAGGGGTTGACATTATCCGCATTTCACGGAGTCAGGAGTTGCTCTGGACGTTTCCCACCTGGTCAGGATTGACATTAGCCATGTTCTACGGGACCAGGAGGTGCTCTGGGCATTTTCCACAGGGTCAGGATTGACATTAGCCATGTTCCACAGGTCCAGGATTTGCTCTGGACGCTTCCCACGGGCTCAGGATTGACATTAGCCGTGTTCCACAGGACCAGGATCCGCTCTGGACACTTCCCACGGGGTCAGGATTGATATTAGTCGTGTTCCACGAGACCAGGATTTGCTCTGGACGCTTCCCACGGGTCAGGATTGACAGTAGCCGTGTTCCACAGGACCAGGATCTGCTCTGGACGCTTCCCACGGGGACAGGATTGACATTAGTCGTGTTCCACGAGACCAGGATTTGCTCTGGACGCTTCCCACGGGGTCAGGATTGACATTAGCCGTGTTCCACAGGACCAGGATCCGCTCTGGACGCTTCCCACGGGGTCAGGATTGACATTAGCCGTGTTCCACGAGACCAGGATTTGCTCTGGACGCTTCCCATGGGGTCAGAGTTGACATTAGCTGTGTTCTACGGGACCAGGAGGTGCTCTCGTCAAGGACGTTGATTTCCCTGAATCGAGGTTTTTGCCAAGGATGCTGATTTCCTCGGAGTTGAGACGAATCGAGGTATTCCTGCAAAGACACCGATTTCTCTGCGGTTCGACGCGAATCGAGATGCTCTCGTCAAGGACGCTGATTTCTCTGAATCGAGGTTTTTACCAAGGACGCTGATTTCCTCGGAGTTGAGACAAATCGAGGTATTCCTGCAAAGATGTTGATTTCTCTGCGGGTCGGTGCGAATCGAGATGCTCTCGTCAAGGACGTTGATTTCCCTGAATCGAGGTTTTTGCCAAGGACGTTGATTTCCTCGGAGTTGGTTGACTTGTTTCCGAGGCGGAGTCATTGGATGGCGTATTTCCAAGACAGGGTCATTTAATGACGCTAGGTTGTCTGTGAACCGTAGAGTCTTGGAACTGAGGACTTTGCCGTGGCTCCGATTGGTGATGTCGCGTCCAAATCCGGCTGGAATGAGGAGGAACGCCATTGTTGTTCTTCGGGCTGTAGATGTGGCCATTAAGATTTGGAACTAAGGACTTTGCCATGGCTCCGCTTCGTTAAGACTCTGAGGTCGATTGTTGATGTCACGTCTGCATCTGGTTGGAGTGCGGAGAAACGTCGTTGGTGATCGCTAGGCTGTCTGTGAACCGTCGAGATTTGGAACTAAGGGACTTTGCCATGGTTCCGTTGTTTTAACCCTGGGGTCGTTTGTTGAAGTCGCATCTGCATCCTACTGGAGTAAAGAGAAACGCCGTTGGTGATCTCTAGGTTGTCTGTGAACCGTCGAGATTCTGAAGCTAGGGATCTTCCTTCGCTTCATTTGTTGACGTTGCATCTGCATCCGATTGGAGGGAGGAAGAACGCCGGTGTTGATCTCTAAGTTGTCGAAGTTGACGTCGAGACCCTGACGGTAGGGAACTTCTTTCGCTTCGTTTGATGACATTATGTCTGCAATATTGCGATGAATGTCGAGATTGTCTCTAGGTTGTCTATAAACCGTCGAGATTTGGCTTCGCTTCGATGAAGCCTGGTGGGACGATATGATTCCCTCTTTGTTTCTGCTCATGGATTGTATACAGGGGTCAATGTCCTGCACGGCATAAAGTTTCATTTTATATATTTTTCTTTTTCTGCGATGCTCTATCATTTCAGCTTTTATATCGCGAAAGTCGCGATTGCCCAATCATTTCGGCTATTTTTCGCGGTGCCCAATCATTTCGGCTATTTTTTTGTTTTTACTCTCTGCTTTTTATTGCGAGTTGCCCAATCATTTCGGCTATTTTTGTATGCATATATTTTTACTTGCTGGTTTTGTTGCAAGTTGCCCCATCATTTCGGCTATTTCATATGCATTTGCTTCGCTGCGAGTTTGGGATTTGATACCGATTTAGGCATCAGCATCGCTACAACTGGGATATTTCTAGGAGCGAATCATCATTTGCCTTTGTCGGTTCGAACAAAGGTGGCTTAGCAAACAGGGTTAGGATCCTGTTGACTAAGGCTTTTAACTTCATGAGCCATAAGGGTCTCATGAAGGTATTTCTCCCTACGAGTCGTGAGGATCTCGTAAGTGCGTTTTCTCCTTAAGAATCGTGAGAATTCCTAAGTGTGTGTTCTCTTATAAGTCATAAGGATCTTACAAGAGTGTTTTCTCCTTATAAGTCGAGAGGACTTATAAGTGTCATTCACCATATGAAGATATTCCTTGTCAGTGGTGGGACTCTGTTGGGGAAACGTTTGTTTGTGCCCGTGGATTGTATACAAGGGTCAGCATTGAACCGCTTGTAGGGCAGTATCGGAGATTGTGATGGCTTAAGAACAGGTTCAGATCCCTGTAGCTTAAGGCTTTTGAATCCCATGAGCCGTGAGGGTCTCATAGGGGGAATTCTCCTTATGAGTCGTGAGGATCTAGTAGGTGCGTTTTTTCCTTAAGAATAATGAGGATTCTTAAGTGTATGGTCTCTTATAAGTCGTAAGGATCTTACAAGAGAATTTTCTCCTTACAAGTCGAGAGGACTTACAAGGGTTGTTCACTGTGCGAGCATGTACCTAGCCACTGGTGGGACTTTGTTAGGGAAATGTTTATTCGTGCCCGTGCGAGACGCTTGTAGAGCAGTCTGTGGGTTGTGATGGCTTAAGAACAGGTTCATATCCCTGTAGCTTAAGGCTTTTGAATCCTATCAGCCATAGGGGTCTCAAAGGGGAATTCTCCTTACGAGTCGTGAGGATCTCGTAAGTGTAATTTCTCCTTAGGAATCGTGGGGATCCATAAGTGTGTTTCTCCCTTGTGAGTCGTAAGGATCTCACGCAGGTGGTTTCTCTTTATAGGGTCGAGAGGACCTTACAAGTGTCTTTTAACGAGATTGCGCCCTTTCGGGTTTTCACAAAACTCACCGGTAGTCCTGCTGTTTTTACTCACAGAACCCTTTCGGGTTTTCATCCGTGCCCATTTTGTTTATGGACATACCGTTTTTTTTTTGTTTTTTTTTGTTTTTTTTGTGTCAGCCTTGGGATGCTGCGATCCGTAGTAGTTTATCGATATCTCAATCAGTAGCCAGTTTTAGGACATAGTGAGGCCATTGTTAGTTTAGAGACGTTTCGGTCCGTTGTTAGTTTAGGGACATTTCGGTCCGTCATTAGTTTTAGGACATTTTGGTCCGTTGGCCGGCTACTACTTATAGAGTTTGGGCTTAGGAAGATAGCGAGCGGACATAGGCGTCGTCATTTATCGTTGACCTAGGCCGTGACTCGTCAGCCGTAGTATTTTTTTAGGAAGCGACCATTTATTAGCCTAAAAGGTCTTTCACCATGCATGTCCATGAGTAGATAGGCTCCACCCTGGTAAACTTTGTCTATGATGTACGGGCCTTCATAGTTCGGCTCGAATTTCCCCCGTTTGGCACGATTGGGGATCATAGGTCTCTTGACCACTAGCACGAGTTCGCTATGGCGGAATGTCCTCGGTCTAGTCAATCTTTCGTATGAGCGCGTCATCTTTGCTTTATAAGCCTCCAGGTTTTGTTGCGCTATGAGCCAGGTTTCATCAAGGGTGTCGAGCTCTTCAAGCCGAAGGTGAGCATTTTCTTCGTCTGTTAGCTCGTAGTGAACCGCCACTCGTAGAGAGGGTAACTCTATCTCGAGGGGGAGTACCGCTTCTGTGCCGAATACCAATGCATACGGCGTTGTATTCGTGGTCGTTTTGAACGTATTTCAATACGCCCGGAGAGCTTCATGCAGCCTCTCGTGCCAGTCTTTCTTATTTTTGGACACCGTCTTTTTCACGATCTTCGTCAAGGTCTTGTTGAAAACCTCAGCTAGACCGTTAGCTCGGGGATTATAGACCGAAAAGTATCTCCAGTCTATATTATGCTGTTGTGCGAAGCAGCTGATCTTATGGCTTCTGTAGGCTGTCCCGTTATCGGAGATAATCCGTCGCGGAGTGCCGAACCGATAAATGACGTGTGTCTTGAAGAAATGGAGAATGTTCTCCGTCTTCACCTCTCTTAGTGGTACTGCTTCTGCCCATTTGGAGAAGTAATTAGTTGTCACCAAAATGAATCGATGTCCTCTGGACGATGCTGGTTCGATGGGCCCGATTATGTCGGTTCCCCACATTTCGAACGGCCAGCTAGCCATCATTGGATGTAGCGGATTTGGATGCTGGTGGATAAAGTCCCCGTGAATTTGGCACGAGTGGCACTGCTTCGCTTATTCGAGTCAGTCTTGGATCATGGTGGGCCAATAGTAGCCCATCCTTTTGATCTTCAGTTTCATCTTCGGCCCGGCTTGGTGAGAACCGCAGAGTCCGTCGTGAGTTTCTTGGACGACTCTCTTTGCTTCTTCAGGTCCCAGACATCTTAGCCACAGAGAATCAAATGATCTCTTATTCAGAGTATCATTGACGAAGGCAAAAGACAGAGCTCGTTTCATGAGCTGATGTCTTGAGGGCGCATCTTCAGGCGTTCAACTGGATTTGAAATAGTCTATAAAGACTTCTCTCCAATCCTTAGCTCTTCCTGGTCTTTTATTTGTAGGGTCGTTTGCTCGGTAGCTCCCTTTTCTTTGGACGACTCTGGAGATATTTCTGCGGGCGCAAGAACTCGACGGCTTTGCATAACGATCCTCACGTCATCGAGGTTCTCGTCGGCCAATTCTTTAGCGAGTTTGGCTAATGCATCCGCTTTGTTGTTTTCCGCACGCGGTATACTTTCCAGCATGTAGGAAGGAATTTGAGTCAGCAGTCGCTGCACTCTCTCGCCGTACTTCACTAACTCTGGCTTGCATGTTTGATAGTCGCCGTTTACTTGGCTAACGACTAGCTGGGAGTCTCCGTATACGAGGAGGTTTTCAATTCCCATGTCGACAGCGATCTCAAAACCTGCTATCAAAACTTCATATTCGGCCTCATTGTTCGTCCTCGGCTCTGTTAGGGAGAAGGCGAAGTGCATTATCCCTCCTTATGGAGTCACGAAGATGAGGCCTACCCCTGATTTGATTATGGGGGTGCTTTGCTTTCGCTTCTTCATAGAAGATGCTCCATCGAAGTAGAGTTCCCACCGGATATCATTCTCTCTTCTCTCCCCATCGATCGTGTCAAACGCGTGCTCGTCTGGCAATTCGCAGTTCAAAGGAGAATCGGCAGGTATCGGATGCTCAGCGTGTAAGTCGGCGATGGCCTGGCCTTTTACTGCCTTGAGGGGTCGGTATGTCACCGAGAATTCCATTAAGAGTAGGGCCCATTTAGCGAGCCGTCCCGTTAGTATGGCTTTTGACATCAAGTATTTGAGAGGATCCACTTTTGATATGAGGTGGACCTCATTTGCCAAAGCATAGTGTCTGAGCTTCGTTATCGCGAAGATTAACGCCAAGCAGTGTTTTTCGATGGGGGGGTAATTGCTTTCTGCCCCCAGGAGAACTCGACTCAAATAGTAGAGGGCTCTCTCCTTCCCTTGGTCATTTTCCTGTGCCCACAGCGCGCCTAAAGAACCTTCGAGGGCTGTTGTGTACAGGACAAGAGGCCTTCCTTTAATGGGAGTGGCCAGTACTGGCGGATTATGCAAGTATTGCTTAATTTCATCCAGTGCGCTTTGGCATTTGCGATCCCAGACGAACGGGGTTCCCTTTTTCATTAAATGACTGTAAGGACGACACTTGCCTGAGAGATTGGCTTTAAATCGCCGGATGTATGCGAGCTTTCCTTGGAGAGACCGCAGTTGCTTGAGAGTCCTTGGCGGAGGCATTTTCATGATCGCCTTGATCTTAAACGGGTGTATCTCGATGCCTCGATGTCGGACGACGAATCCTAGGAACTTGCCCGAGGAAACTCCGAACGCACATTTGAGAGGATTCATCTTCAAGTTGTATTTCCGAAGGCGTTGAAACACGATCATCAGATGCTCTAAATGTTCCTCGTATGATTTGCTTTTAACTACGAGGTCGTCAATATAGCATTCGACAATTTCATGTATGAGGTCATCGAAAATTTTCGTCATGGCCCTCTGATAGGTGGCACTGGCGTTCTTTAGACTGAAGGGCATCACCTTGTAGCAGAATATGCCCAAAGGGGTCCGGAAAGCGGTATACTTCTGGTCCTCGGGATGCATCTTTATCTGATTGTATCCTGATGAGCCGTCCATGAAGGAGAAAACTTCGTGAGCGGACGTATTATCTATCATCAGCTCAGTGACCGATACTGGAAAGTCGTCCTTCGGGCAAGCTTTGTTGAGACCCGAAAGTCCACCCATATGCGCACCGTCCCATTTTTCTTCATCACTGGGACGATGTTGGCGATCCAGTCAGGATACTGAACCTCTTGGATAAAGCCGGAGTCGATTAGCTTCTTGACCTCGGCATTGATGCTCATCTCAAGCTCGAGCCGCATTCTTCTCGGTGCTTGTTTGATCGGCTTGACATCCGGAGATATCGCTAATCTATGCACGGTTATTTCTGGATCTAGCCCTGGCGTCTCGGAATAGTTCCATGCGAAACAGTCTTTATACTGCATGAGCACGTCTTTAAGCGTAGCCTCCTTTTCTTCAGACAACAGTTCTCTGATGAACGTCGGCCGTGGGTCGTTTGCCGTTCCCAAGTCGATTTTCCTGAGGTCATCTGCAGTAGTATGTATCCCATCTTCTAGCTCTTTTGGCGCCGGTGGAAATTCTGAGCTCAACTCATCTTCATTGTTTTCGAAGCACCAAGAGAGGTCATCCATATTCTCGGGTTCTTCTTCTGACAGCGTTATCACGTGACAGGTACGAGATCGTTTCCAAGACCAATGTTAATCTGGTTCTACTCTTACCATACATGCCGCTTTTGGTTCATGCTTATGTGGCGGGGTTATCCTCCAACTGCTGGATAGAGCGAACCTGCCTTGTTGATATTGGTCTTCGACCCAGTTCTTGAAGGTGAAGCAGTCTTCGAGAGGATGTCCTGTTGCTCGGTGATAGGAGCAATGTCTGGGTGAGAGACCTCGTCTACTTGCTCGGGGTGCTTAGACTCCGGGAGCGTCATCATCTGATGTTTTATGACAAGATCGAATATCTTCTTTGTCTTGTCTTGGGGAAAAGAATATGCTCGACCCATCTTCTTTATAAGAGACGGATCCCGGCTGCTCGATTCTCGATCGCGTGGCATCTTAGATCCGCTTTGCCGCTGTCGAACGTTTTTTCCGTTCTTTGGTTTATCTTTGCCTCTGCGCCGGGTCTTTTATATGACGGGTTGGCGACGAGGAGCATTGTCATTCTCCGCGGCCTTTTGAAGGAGGCGCTGCGTCCTGGCTTTCTCGTAAATGGCCGTTTCGCGGCTATGGTCATCCCGGACCTTCCGACCCGCTTTCCTTATTAGCTTGTCCATATGTTCTTCAAACGACGGACTTGGCATTTTCATGGCGGGACCTCGTTTTGGTTCAGGGTTAGCGTCTTTTAACAGAACATCTCCTTCTTCATCAAAATCATGTATAACATAGCAGTCATGGAATCGTTCCCGTTTCTTGGACTGAACATATCCAAGCCTGATTGTTTCCATTCTCCCGTTGGGCAATTTTCGCTGAGTTCCGGGGACGTCCCAGATCCTGTTGTAGAACTGGGCTTGTCATGTGGTTTGCTTAAGGAGTACGCCTTGGTGCCTCAACAGCCTCTTCAATCCTTCTGTGTAGTATCTGGGCAGTCAGATGGGCTGGAGCCTGTCAAGTGCAGAATCGGCACCATGCCAAACTTCTTTCTCCACTTTGGTTTCCGTGGATTGATAAAAGAGGATTGCCTTTTCATCTCTTCGCCTGGGAGGGACGTAAAATGTCTGCAGTTCTTGAACACTATAGGTACCAAGCGTGTTGAGCTCTTTGTAATGCTCTTGCGGAACCATGGCGATTTGCAAACTCCGATCATCGTCAGCGAAGGCTTGTATTGATGGCCGACCAGAAAATATGGCATTGACCTCATCTTCCGAGTCGCTGCCGAAGATCAGAATAGGGGTGGACGGTCCCAGCTTGTTGCATTGGGGCAGCCCGGAATAGACTATCTCTCCGTCCTCCTCGATATCGCTCCCGAAGACCGGATTGTGGTGATAGCTTTTTGTTTGCTCTCCGGTTTGCGACATCTTTCCATGTCTTCAAAGTCCGGCAGAAAATATTTTGCATCCTCGTACTTTCGAACTTCATTTACGGAAAATGGGTTCAGTTCCCCTGTCACGGTATACTCAAGACCATCTTTGAAGTACTTCATACACTGATGTTGTGTAGAAGGGATGATGTTGTACTCGTGTAACTAAGGCCTGCCGAGCAAAGCGTTGTAGCAAGTCTTGGCGTCAATGACATGAAATTTGATGTCCGTGATGAGCAACCCAAAGCGTAACGTAAGTATCACAGACCCGAGCGTCCATGATGACTGGGAATCAAACCCGGAGATGGTGATTTTATCACGAGCGAGGTGTTGAACGCTGATGCAGATTTCCTTCAACACTCTTACATTGAGAAGGTTGACGGAGGACCCATTGTCGACCAGGATTTTGCCTATCTTGATATCATGACAGTATCCGGAGACATAGAAGGGACGGTTATGCTCGCACGTCCCAAGGAGGAGATCTTCATCGCCGAAGGTGATATCGGCTGTGTGCACTTCTTCCAGCTCGTCCTTCATCTTTTCTTCAGCGAGGAAAGCCTGGAACTGTTCGGGCTCTTGTAGTGCCTAGATCAAAGAATCTCTCTCCTCTTTGGATAGTAGAAGGACGTCGAGAATGCTTCGCTGTGAGGGTATCTTCCTCAGGTGTGCCAGAACGTTGTAATCCACCTTACTTTTCTTGAGCGGATCCTTAGCTGTCAGCTCGTGGATGACTCGATCATCGAGGGCGATATCCTCAGGGATCTTTTCTTTCCCCTTATCCTTTTTGTTCGACCCTTTTTTTACGGGTCCGAGATTCTTTTCAGGTAATGTGCGATTGCGTAGCTGAATGTTCTCGCAGCTCTTCGGTTCTTCCTCTTTTCCCGGGGTGGATTCTTTGAAGAGAGGGACAAGAGCTATTTCTTTGTCATAGTCGCTCCCGAAGGTGAGAACTTGCGATCCCCTGCTATCAACCATGTGACAGTTGCCGGCAGCTCTTCCACGTTCGTCTGTCGCATTGTTCCGCTGTCAACGAGCTTCACGCTTCATCCTCTTGAAGTGCTGCCTGTGAGTGACATACCCTTGCCACCAATTTTTAAAGGCTATGCACTCTTCAGTAGGGTGTGCAATCCTTCGATGATATAGACAGTAGTTAGGATGCACATCTTCTTCATTAAGGTGTATCTCATCAGAAGTGTTTCCCTCAGAGGGTGGCAGCTTCATTCCCATCGATATGGCTTTAGCAAACATTTTCTTCGTTTTAAGCCTGCTCTTGTCTGTCGCGGGCATGCATCGGTCTGGTTAGGGTGTTTTAACCTTTTCGTCCAGTCGCCGGCGTTTGGCTTTTTCAAATATGGCCATTTCGCGCTCTCGATCAGCTTTGCTTTTCAGAAGAGCTTCGTTCAGGAATGCATCAATCGTCTCATCTGATGGTCCTAGGAGCTCCGATTCAGGATCCGCCCCCAGTTTCTCTGCGTCAGGAGCTTCTTCACCGTCTATCGATGAGTGAGAGATCACATGGTAGCTTGCCACATAATCCTCAGGTTCATCCGACGAGTCTTCTCCATTATCATCCTCTTTGTCCTCAAGGACGTGGCTGAGAAACTCTTGAAGTGTGACCGGGGTTCGCGCCTTCTGGTTATATTCTTCCAGCGCGTCGATGTGTTTTTGCAAGTACGTGCGCTTGTCAGCAGGCTTCACGGGCTTTTTGGTTTTCTTCTTTTTCTTCGAAGACTTTGACGGCTGGGTCTGAGCGCTTTGATTATCACTGGCAACTTTCGGAGTCAGGCGCGGCTTCAGCATTCTCTCGATGATCTCAGGTTCCAGTGGATTTTTCCACCTGACTGCCGGGCATGTTTGGAGATCCTTCAGCATTCTTTTCGTCTTGGCTGAAATAACGACCTCCTATGGAGGTTCTTCTACCAAAGAGCATGATGCCCTCGGTGCGTCCGCCTTTTTAAGAGCGAGCGGTTGGGGCGGGTTTACTTTCCAATTCTCGGACAGTGCGAACTTACCCTGTTGGTATTGGCTCTCGATCCATCCTTTGAAGACGAAGCAATCCTCGATTCGATGGCCTACCCCTTGGTGATGGGGGTAATAATTAGGATTATTGGCTTCACCGGGTTGCAACGGGCGTTTTGGATTTGGTAAGGTGATGAGCCTGTTGCGCACCGCTAGCTCGAACAGTCTCCTCGTTTTATCTCGGGGAAATGAATAAGGGTGTTTTAATTTCTCCTCAAAGAATCGCCGTTTCTCGTCTTGGCGATCAGTTAGCCTTGGACCAGTGGGCTGCTGTTGAGTATTGGCAACGAAGGTCGCTTTCCCTTTTCCCTTTTCGTTCCGAGGCTCCAACTTCAAAGGAGATGGTCTATGACCCATCTGGGCCAACTTGTCAATCAAGGCCTGGAAGGTAGTTGGCTTGAAAAACATCATGAATTGGGAAATGGTCGCTTGAGGTTCGAGGGTCCCCACGAACATGCCTACCGCAGGCGCTTCTTCGATGCGCTGCTCGCACTTCGACCACAGGTTCCGCCACCGTATCACGTATTGCACCCATGTTTCGCCTGGCTTCACCCTGGCGTTATTTAATGCGGTAATAGGGGTGCGTTCGCTAGCGCTTTCGAACCTCTGCGTGAACAGTAACTCCATTTCTGCGAATGTCTTAACGGAGTCGTTCGGGAGCTCGGAGTACCATTCAAACGCTGTCTCCGACAAACTGCCAACAAACTGGCGAAGCAATAGTTTGTCATCCCCTCCAGTGTTTCCGCACAGAGCCCTAAATTGAGTGACGTGCTGGTGTGGATTTCCCATCCCCTTGTATACGTGGAATTTGGGGATCGTATATCCCGGCGGGTACTTTATTTGGTCGTACCAACCCGGATAGGGTCGTCCAGTCTTAATAATTTGCCCAGCCGCTTCATTCTTCTGATGAACTCGTATCTGTTGAGCAATGTAATCATCCAAGGCGGCTTTTGAGATGGTCTCCTCTTTGGCTGCTGAAAGAGCCGGCAGAGGATTTGATGTCTCTCCTCTATCATCTTCAATTATTACTGGAGGATCTTCGGCTAAAGGGTCCGGCTGGATCATCATGCCCACCATATCTTGGAATAGAAAGGTCATTTGTTTTATATTGGTCGCTTTTTCTGCGGCCTCTTTGTCCTTCTTCTCAAGCAATCTCCGAAGGAAATCGGCATCAGTTTCCTGCTCACGGCGCTGCTCCGAGGATGTCTCCAGGCTTGCTTTCGGTCCCGTGAGTGCGGCCATAGCTGTTAGCATCTCTTGGAGCTTTTGTTGTTGTTGCTCCTGAGCCTTAGTCACTGATCGCGTGAGCGGTCGATGACCTGTGGAGATACGGCTATCCTCTTTTCCGGATGCCATATAGATGGTGTGCACCGCCATGCCCCCAGACTTAGGGCGTTTAGGCTCAGTGCCCTTGAAATTTGCCAAAGATGCAGGGATCTTCTCCGACCTCCTTCTTTTGTGGGCGGTCGAAGCTTAGGGGGCCGTTGCAGTGGGCACCCAAGTAGCTGTCGCCTTTTGTGGCTTGACGGGACGGTCCTCTTCTCGCCGAACTTTCATCTTTTTCTGTCGGCGGAGATAGCCTTGATCTATCATGGAGTCCTGGACCTGTCGCCAAACTTTATAAATTTTAGAGGACAGCCGCTGAGGGGGCTGCTCCAGCTTCGCCCTTGGGGCATTCTCTATAGGTGGAGGAGATCTTTTCAGCACAGCAGTTGGCGAATTCCTGCGTACCCTGTTAAGTAGTTCAAAGCTGTTCCCGGTTGGAACAGCAGCATCAACTTCCACCATTGGAGCTGGCGAAGTTAGTCCAGAAGGAGAGTTGCCCCCAGCCTTCCTTACCCGGCGCCAGTGGCGACGTCGAGCATGTTGAGCTGTTGGGATTATCTCAGCTGTAGGGGTGACTTCCTCATGCCCCCTGTGTTGGTCAGAAGTTGTCGTTGTCAGCCTATTGAAGACTGATTTCTGCTGAGTGGGGATAGCCAACCTATCGAAGGCAGACTTCCGAGAAGGGGAAGCAGCCTTGACGATTTCGCCTGGAATAGGAGCTGAAACAGTCAGTCTTGTGAAGACCGACCCTTTGGCAGGAGAAGCCGTCTTGACGACTTCAGGCACAGGAATGGCTATCCGCTTAGGAATAGCATCTTCTGGTATTGCGGGCTTCTTCATAGGCCCATTGGAGCTTTGGCCCAGTCTATTGAAAACCGAGGTACTGAATTTGGGCGACCCGTTGAGAGGGGCCGCAGTAGTGGTAAGCCAATCAAAGACCGACTTCTTCTGAGCTTCTTGCAACGGTACAGGGGCATTGAAGCTCATCGGTGGGAGCATGGTCCCGAAGAATAGCCCAGTGGTGGCCTGAATTACCTGCTCCACTAGCATCTTGAAAAGGGGGGCCGCTTAGGGCCCGTAGGTTACTCCTCCGGATGAGGCGTAACGGGAGTTGCAGTTGTAATTGGAACAGTTAGAGGCCATTGATGTTCTTTTTTCTGCACGGGAACAAAACCAAATCTTAGTACCTCGAACCCAAAGGCAACCATATCAAACCGCGATTCGTTCGCGAACACGACACATGAAGTGTGGAGTGGAAACAGGAAAAGGTCCCACCGGGCATACCAAAATCTGTTCTCCTCCGAATACAGAGACGAAACCTCGTAGCATGCAGGTAATTCAGACTTGACCCTGTCTTTCGTAGCATGCAGAATTTGGGGGCAGATGCTAATTGGTGCTATCCGTCCACCTCTCCGAAAATGCCAAGTTGATTTATGGCACCATGTATCGAAGGTTTAAATGGATGTGGCCGATGTAGCAGACTTCGTCAGATTCCCCCTCATTGAGGGGTTTTTGATTGTGGGGACGCTCTTCCCTGTAGGCGCAAGCCCCTGCGGTTAATTACGCTACCGCATCGTGGTAACCACTTTCTCCTTCTCCAGATGATCACTTCTTGTCGTGTGTGTGTTTTTTTTTTGGTTGCCCGTGGATTGTATACGGAGACTAATTTATGTTGTCTCCCGTAGGGCATGGATTAGTCCAAATCCGTATCTTCTTAGATTTGGGTTTGGGGGTTGGGTTTAAGGATACGTTAGTCTAATTTGAAACTAAGATCAACTTAAACGTTTGTTAAGGATACGTTAGTCTAATTTCAGACTAATATCAACTTAACGGGATCATTTAGATCCGACAAAAGAGCATTTGGGCTCTATTGTTTAGTTTAGAGACATTACGGTCGATTAGTTTAAGGACATTACGGTCCAAGGTTAAGGACATCATAGTCCATGGGTTTAAAGGACCCCACAGTCCGAGGTTAAGGACATCATAGGCCATGGGTTTAAAGGACCCCACAGTCCGAGGTTAAGGACATCATAGTCCATGTAAAATCTGGTTGTCGGGACCCGTCACCTCTCTGAAAACGTTGAAGGATTACAACGACATATATCAGAGGAGTGAAGAGATGTACCCTTGAACCAATGTAGGTTGAGAGATCTGTAGTCAAATTTGGGACTAAGATCAAAAAAGATTTATGAGCATATGGGCTCAATTGATCTGAATTAAGGACGTATGGCCAACTTGGGCTAAGTCCATTCAGGTATGAAATGTTGAACATTTGTTTTAGGTAGTTTAACATTTATCTGGGCTTGGCCCCTCTTTATTTAGCAATAGGTCTGGGTTCTGACCATATTTTGTCTTTTATTGAGTGTTGAGCATTCATATGCATCTGAGGTGATCAATCTTAGAAGACAAGAAAGTATTTGAAGCTCAGTCAAAAGGGGAGTCTTGTCTCTGGAAGACTTAGCCATTTTGGGCTAAAGACTGGTTTGAATATAGTGTTAAATACTAAAGTAAACTCGGCTATCACGTGCTCCCACGTGATGCGCTCAGAATAGTGTTAAACACTAGGGGTGCAGCGCTCAAAATAGTGTTAAACACTAATAAACGAAGCCATCACGTGTGGGCACGTGATGGGCACCCATGCACTGGATATTAACAGGATCTGTTAGGGGGTCTCGTGGGGACAAGTAAGGGCGCCCAAAATCTGTTTTTCCCTTCTTATTTTGAGGAGTTTGTTCAAGGGTCACGTGGGAGCACGTGAGGCATCCTTTAGGTGGGCATTGCGCTCAGGTAGAATCCTCTTTTGTTTGATAATTGCTAGGGGTCACGTAGGAACACGTGAGACGCCCAAAATATGTTCTGACTTGGCCTTGTTCTTATTTATTTTGAGGAATTTATTCAAGGGTCACGTGGGAGCACGTGACCCCATCTCATTCGTTCTTTTCTGACCATTGAGGGGGAGGGTCACGTGTTGCCACGTGATCAAGTTGGGTACTGACTTCTTTTATGTGCATGAAAAGTCTAAGTCTCTTGTTTAAGAATTAAATTCTTATGTAGGGTTAAACCCTAATTTTTATTTAAAAGAATTAAATTCCTATGTCTTTGGAAGAATTAAATTCTTATGTAGGGTTAAACCCTAGTTTCATTTAGAGGAATTAAATTCCTATGTATTTGGAAGAATTAAATTCTTTAAACTCAATTCTTCTTCTAAGTTTTGGATCTGCATGGCAGAATCTCCCCGATGAGAATTAAATTCTCAACTTATGGGGAGATCTGCTTCTGCAGATCCTCAACCAAATATAGAACTAAGTTCTTATTCAGATGAGTTAAACTCTTAGTTTGAGAATTAAATTCTCTTTTTGTTTTGTGGAGCTTATGATCTCTTTCCCTTTCTCACCTCGGGTTTCTTTCTCTTCTGAGGAAATCTTCTTTTCTCTCTGGAGAATTAAATTCTCTTCTTTTTTTTCTCTCTGTTGTTGTATCTCCTTTCCTCTTTTTTTTCCTTCTCTTCTTGGATCCTATTTATAGGAGGAAGAAAAGAATCAGTTTGTTTAGTCAATCTTTCATTGAAAGATTTCAAATGATTTTGTAACCAACATGATCTTTTAGATCACTCAGTGAATTTTATTCACCATTGGATTTTTAATCCAAAAGATATTTTGTCTGTTATCCCTGGCAAATTTCAGGGAAATCTTTTTGTATAGAATCTTTCTATAAATTGGTGATTTTTAATCACCATTGGATTTTTAATCGAACGGTGCTCCACTTTACAGAGCGCAATCTTTTTGTTTGGAAAGATCTAGGGAAATATTAGGGTTTTTGATTTTCCTTAATTAGAATTTAATTCTATTAGTTCAGAAAGTTTAAAAGCCTATCGCGTGTTGGCACATGACCCCATTGTTTGATTATTTAATTAGAATTTATTTCTATTAATCAGAAAGCTTAAGAACCCATCACGTGTCTGCACGTGACCCCCTGTCACGTGTGGGCACGTGATGCCCCGTTTAGGGTTTTCTTTCCTTTAACTCGGAGAATTTTTAAGACCCTATCACGTGGTGGCACGTGACCCACTGATTAAGCATTTAACCAGAATTTAATTCTGTTATTTTAAAGAACTCGGGAACTTATCACTTGTTAGCACGTGACCCTTGGTCACGTGTGGGCACGTGATACCCCATTGGGGTTTTTTCTTGCTTGTTTTATTATATCTTTTAATCCCTTTCAGTAGGTTTAGAGGCCCATCACGTGTGGGCCCGTAACTCCACTGATTGATTATTTAATTAGAATTTAATTCTATTAATCAGATAGCTTAGGAACCCATCACATGTGGGCATGTGATGCCCCATTGGGGTATTGTCACGTCCCGAAAGTACGGAACAAGACCGGCACTTAAACTACGAAACGTCTCGAGGCGTACGTAATCTAAGTAAACCGAAAACCCAGAAATCCAAACCAAGAAAAGAAGTAGAGTGAAGGAAAACCAATTTAAAACAAGTAGTTTTAATAGCATAAGCCGAATTATGCGGTTTTTAAGAACATCAAAATTTACTGAAAATTTCGGCAGAGTCTCCTTTGTAAAAACTGGCTCCCAAACGGGATACAACATGAATAGTATACGAAATCAATAAAAAGGCATCCCCAAGCGGGAGCTAGCTCTTCGTCAATCGACGGTCACAACCACACAAGCAATATAATATACAACGCCAACGGCGAGGATCAAAACTCAAAAGGAACTCAAAACCACCAGAAATATAACGAGCGACTCTAAGGTCGAAAGAATAAACAACACTGGTCTCTAACTCAAGAAATACATGTTTGGTTGATGGAATTTACTAGATACAACTGAATAATATCATACAAGGTAAATAATGGGGGTATGATACAAGTAAACCCACCTACTAGCAAATCACCCGAATGAAACTATGCCCGCAAAGCCGTAAGGAAACCGGTACGGCAAACCTGCAAGAAACTGGGGCACAACGGGGGTGAGTTGCCAACTCGTGAATAGAAAATATCTACGCACAGAAATCGCATAAATAACGCAATCCTAGGTCAATGATCATAATATATCCTCAAATATATGTATAACAGGCAGCCTATGACAATGTCTAGGGTAATATCTAACCCGAGTGTAATCACATGTGCCCGTGTCAGTGCCTCAGGTAGCAATATATCATATGAATGCATGAAACAGAATACATGTAAATGAAGAAACTGTTTTCATAAATTAGTGAGATTTCCTTCGTATTTTTAAAACTGAGGTATCATAATGAAATCAGTATCAACAGTGTCTAGCATCGACACAAAACATAAATCTCACTGTCTCGAAATATCAATGTCTCAATCTCAATATCTAGGGCGCCGTCAGTCCAGACCGGCCCCTACCATCCATCTCAAGACCACGACGGTATCCTCCGGATATCCGACGCGTCGGGTAATATCACCGGTAGGTAGTGCTCCCCAGCCAGGCTCAACGTCAACACCACATTCCTCTTGCCCCGGGGTACCATACCGGGCCCACCATGTACCCGTGACGGTTCCTCCACTCCTCGACACGGATCTCCAAAATCACAGCAAACTCATGGTGGACGACACTTTACATCACTAGAAAACCGCAACATTTTATATTTTAAAAGATCATAAGTTGTAAATTTTGCGGCTTTCCCCGAAATCCAGAAATATCATAAATCTCAAGAAATCATCACAAGTGCATATGTCAATGATAATGAACTAGGCATGAACAACTGAATAACAGTATGCATGAAGTGGTAGGTAATAACTACAATGTCTAATATGGCATATAAGGGAAATACACTAATATCATGTCAAAACTACCAGCTAACAATCTAAGTCAAGCAATTATATTCTCTAAAGTGTACGTGACATGGCAATTACCGATGAAGATGTGTGTGAGCCGGCAAGTAGGTGTACGTGGTACATACGCATCATCGGTAATGGTGCTGGTGTCCTAACAGCATGATATCAATAATGGAATATGCAGCAAAATAAATATGCGAGGCA
Source organism: Agapanthus africanus (assembly GCA_030015575.1). NCBI lineage: Eukaryota > Viridiplantae > Streptophyta > Magnoliopsida > Asparagales > Amaryllidaceae > Agapanthus > Agapanthus africanus. Next base: position 104,792,978 of record JASDDO010000019.1, read on the forward strand.
GAGCGAACAGCAATAATGTGCGGGAGCTGAAAACTAGACACAACGATAACTAATCTGCAATAATCTAATATAAGTCCTACGGATGGTGCCTTTTGAAATAACACGAATCATGGGGTTTTGAAAAAAGGGGCTACGGTGTTTTTATGAAAAGATACGTCGTTTTTGAAATATCCGTAGATTCCTTTGAGCTGTCAAAAAAAATGCCCACGATTCGTTAGTTTTATAAATAGGTAAGAAGTCTAATCTAATCTAACAACTACACTAAACTATACGGCTGAACTAACAAGCTGAACTACAGGTAAGGAAACCGCCTATCGTCTGAGTCGATACATATACATACATGTATATGTATAGTCGGTGATCCCGCCTCAATAATATCATATCCGATACCATATCTATAATCAGGCATCCCAAGTCAAGAGTGCGGATCAATCATCAATATAGCTCGTACGTAAATCCGTCGTACGGCATCCCAATCTGGGTACGGGTCAATATCATATTCATCATACTATTCACCTGGTATCCTCTTTATCAAATATCATGATCGGGATACTGATCTACGTCTAGTACCATACTGATACCGCCTACGTATGCATGGACGTGTGTGAAACACTACGTCAAGGACCCGCTACAACGTCATGTCGTATCTAAGATACGAACCCTGCTATATCACCGATCTCACGGCCTCAAATCGAATCTCATCGACTCAGCTCAATCCCAAGTATCATCCTCAATCCGTATGTGAACACATAGTCCCATACCCATGTGAACACATAACTATAAAGAATCCCATGAGTACATATCAATAGGAATGTATGCAAGTATGTATGTGTGTATGTGTAGTGCAACACTACCCTAGGGTTCGCAACACTAAAAATAGTCCAACACACCAATATCCATCCTAAGCATCGCTATTAATCCTAAATAACATATAATAATTGTTGGTGTGTATACGCATCTGTATACACCACCACGGACTGCGGGGGTGCTATACGCCATCCGCCCGACTTCTCCCCGTAGATATAAATCTACTCACCTGAACCTCGCTCGCCAGTGCCGACGTCGCCACGCGCTTGCTTGTCGTCTCGAAGTCCACATGGGGATACCTACATATCATAACGCACCATATCGCATTAAAACTAAATTCGAAATCGAAACGGCATAAGAAAACCAAATCGGCACGCGTATCACGCATAGGTCCAAACCCATCGCCTACGCATGCAAGAATAGTCAAACCAACCCTCGATGTCGATGTACAAACGTCAAACCATCGAGGAAAATCCAATCACACTCATTTGCACATCCACGAACACTAATTTTAATATAAACTAGGTTGAAACTCACAAAAACGCCAATTTCACTCAAAAAGTCATTTTTCCGAAAATCTAGCAAGCACAATTCGCCGTTTTTGTACAAACCACCATATTTAAATGAATGTAGCGGCCAATATATTTATTAAATATCTTACATAAGTCATAAAAACTATTTCCGGAATTTAATCTCATTAAATTCCAAAAACCCTAATATTCTAGTTTACAAAATACACTTTTTACAATTACATAGCAAAAATGCACAAACTACAATTTAGGTTGGATTTCCATGAACTAAAGTGTTAAACTACACTTAATAGAGTTAATAATATGATAAAAAACCCTAACCATATTTTAATTCTCGATTTAACACTATTTACAAAAACTAGTTTGCAAATTTAACCAATTTCGACCATTTTATAGCAAAATGCACATACAACAAACTAGTTTGGATTTGCATGATTTAAAGCATTAAACTACATTTTATAATGTTAATAAAGTCATCAAAACCTTAATTAGATTTTAAATCACCCATTTGGAACCAAAAGCTAAAAACTAGTTTGCTTAAATAAAGCTAAATTGGATATTTTAGTGTTACAATTAGCACTAAGCAACAAGATTACATTTTGCATGCTCTAAGATACAAAATACATCATATAACCATGCACAATTGATCACCATTCAACTCCAACACAAAACCCCACTTCAATTTCATAAACCCTAATCTTGAATTTGGACTCTAAATTTATAATCTAAACTAAACCTTTCATTAACATAATTTGAAGTAATAACAAACAACTCAAAAAAAAAAAAGAACAAGATTTATACCTCATAACCATCTTGAGATCAACATGAAACTTGTCTCCAAAATGCAAACTTTTCACCAAGATCCATGCTAGATAGGCTAAGGAAAAATGGGTAGGGCTTGGATTTGCATTTTAGCTTTGATTTTTGATGGAAATGGGTGAATTTTTTGATGGAAAATGAGAGGAGAAGAGGGAGGGAGGGGCTGCTGTTTTGGGGCTGAGAATTTCGGCCAGAAATGGGTGAGGGGAGAGAGAGGGAGGTGAGGAAAATGCAAGGGAGGAAAGTCAAGGTCAAGGTAAGGTCAAAGTCTAACTACTTTATCTATTTTCTAATCTTTTCTTTTATTTCATTTCATTTCTTTTTCCTTTGCAAACCAAGTGGGGAAAAAGTGAGGGCTGCTGAATTTGGCTAAGGGGAGGGGTAAGTGGGGGTGTGTGGGTGTGGGCACGGGTGTGGGGTGATGAAAAATGATAAATACAATACCCCAAACATCCATTTACGCTAAAAAAAAGCCTTTTTTCTTCAATAATTTCTAAACCGTTTTGGCAAATGATTTTGTTCCAAAAATCACATGACAAATTTTTATTTAATGTTTTATGATGCACAAAATTTGTTTCAACTCATTCCAATTTGTAATTTTCCCTAATTAAATGTATTAGTGACGGCTTAAAATAATAATAAAATAATATTTTTTTCAGAAAATTTGAAATTTCACCAGCGGCTTAATAAACACCAAATAATAGCAATTACATAGCTAGAATATGTATATTTAATTTTTATAATAAGATATTTGTATTTTTACTTTTTACAGAAAACCCCTTTATTTTACCGATTTTTCGAAATTTCACCGAAACGATTTTCAAAACGCTACAGGTATTCCTTGTTGTTTTATTATATCTTTTAATCCCTTTCAGTAGGTTTAAAGGCCCATCACTGTGGGAACGTGACTCCTATTGATTAGAATTTAATTCTTATTACTTTAGAGGGCTTAAGAGCCCATCACGTATCTGCACGTGACCCATGGTCACGTGTGGGCACGTGATGCCCCATTGGGGTTTTTTCCTGATGTTTTATGAGGGAACAGGCATCATGCTCACTCATGGAAGAAACTCCATAGGAAGTCGTTCTTTCAGAAAAAACCAAAATAATACTGAAGGATCTACAAGCATGTCCAGCAGTCGAATGGAAAAGCCCACTTGAACCCGAAATCATCAAAGTGATGCTGAAACCTCGTCCTGTACCAAAAATTGTCAACAAAGGGCAAAACCCCCAAGTCGAGCCTTCAAAGTCTTCAAAGAAAAATAAGAAGACCAAGAAGCCTGTGCAGCCTGCCTAATATGACGACAAGAGCATAGATCTACAAAAATATATTAACGCACTGGAGGAGTACAACCAGAAGGCGCGGACACCGGTCACTCATGAAGAGTTTCTCAAGCATATTCTTGAGGACGAAGATAGTGACAACGATGAGGATAATAACTCATCATGAAATATTGAAGACCGTGTAGCAAGTTGCCACATGGTCTCTCATTCGCCGTTAAATGATGAAGAAACTCCCTTGGCGTTAGAAAACAACGCAGAGGAACTGGGGGGAAAATCGGCGCTAAAATCCCCGGAACTGCCAGAAGACCCGATTGATAGGCTGTTAAACGAAGCCTTTCGAAAAAGCAAAGCTGACCGAAAATGCAAAACAATCATATATGAAAAGGCCAAGCGTCAGCGTCAGGATAAAGAAGTTGCGGTAAGGATGAGTCGTAAAATACTCCAACCAAACCAAAGCATACCTGCTATAAATAAGAGCAGGATCAAAAAAGAGAAGCGGTTCGCCAAAGCCCTGTCAATAGGGATGAAGCTGCCACCTCTCGTAAGAAACACTCCTGGGGCCATATGTCTCGATGGAGAGGATTCACATCTAAACTACTGCCTATATCATCGGAGGGTTACCCACCCCACCAAGAAATGCAGTGCCTTCAAGAAGTGGTGACAAAGATACGTTGCCCATCAAAAATACTTCAAGAGGATGAAGCGCGAAACTCATCGACAGCAAAATAGTGCGACAGATGCGCATGAAGAAACAACTGGAAACTATCATACGGATACCAATTCGGAAGGGGGAAAACCCTAAGTTCTTACCTTCGGGAGCGATTCTGAGGACGAAATACCCCTCAGCTCTCTTTTCAAAGACTCCGCCTCCGAAAAAGAAGAGGAGAAGAACTACGAGAATATTCAGCTACGTAACTGCACGCTACCTGAGAAGAACCTCGGACCTACAAACAAAGGTTCGAATAAAAAAGATAAAGGGAAAGGGAAAATCCCTGAGGAAATTACCCTCGACGATGGAGTTGTCAAAGAGCTCGCAGCAAGGGACCCGCCTAGAAAAACAATGTGGATTACAATGTCCTAGCACACCTGAGGAAAATACCCTCATAACTAAGCATATTGTATGCTCTCCTCCTATCTAAAGAGGAACGAGATTCTCTGATCAAGGCATTACAAGAACCCGATCAGTTCTAAGTTTTCTTTGCGGAAGAGAGGATGAGAGATGAACTGGCAGAGGTCCACACGGCTGACATTACATTCAGCGATGAAGATCTCCTGCTCGGTACGTGCGAACATAATCGCCCGTTATACGTCACGAGGTACTACCACGATATCAAGATAGGGAAAATCCTTGTCGACAACGGATCCTCCGTCAACCTTCTCAACGTGAGAGTGCGGAAAGAGATTTGCATGAACGTTCAGCACCTTGCCCGAGATAAAATTACCATCTCTGGGTTCGACTCACAGTCATTACGGACGCTTGGATCCGTAATACTGACGTTATGCTTCGGGTTGCTCATCACTGACATCAAATTTCATGTCATTGATGCCAAGACTTGCTATAATGCTTTGCTCGGCAGGCCTTGGTTACATGAGTACAACATCATCCCTTCTGCACAACATCAGTATATGAAGTATTTCAAGGAGAGCTCGGAGTACACCGTCACAGGGGAGCTAAATCTGTTCTCCGTAAACGAGGTTCGAAAATATGAAGACGCAAAATACTTACAACCATATTTCGAAGATACGGAAAGGTTTCATAAGCCGGAGGATAAACAGAAGTACGTCGCCACTATCCCGATCTTTGGGAGCGATACCGAGGAAGATGAAGAAATAGTCTACTCGGGGCAACCCCAGAAAGAAAATAATAGGCCCGGACCATTTACTCCTATTTTGGTCTTTGGCAGCGACTCAGAGGACGATGCCAGTGCAGTGTTCTCCGTCCGCCCGTCAAAGCAAACCTTTGCCAGAGCATATCAGAGTCTATAAATTACAATGGCTCCGCCTGGACACTATAAGGAAATTGATGCGCTCGATACATACAGCGTTCAAGAACTGCAAACTTTCTACTTCCATCCCAGGCAAAGAGGTGAAAAGGCGATCCTCTTCTACTAATCAATGGAGACCAAAGTAGAAAAAGAAGTCTGGCATGGTGTCGATTTTCCACTCGACAAGGTTCAACCAATCTGTCTGCACATATATTACGCTGAAGGATTGAAAAGGCTGTTAAGATACGAAGGCATACCCCTCGAACAAACTGTTCGGCAAACCCAATTCTATAAAAAGATTTGGGATATTCCCGATACTCAGCGAAATATGCCTAATGGGAAGATGGAGACAACTGGGCTCGGATACGTTCGGTCCAAGAAACGGAAGCGATTCCACAGTTGCCGCGTCATAAACAGCTCTAGTGAAGGGGAAAACACTCTTCCAAATAGCTGTGACGTTAAAAAAAGCGAAATCCCGCTCTAAGAACGTTAAGTCCGTCACTCGAAGAACAAATTGACAAGCTAATAAAAGAAACTTGTCAAAAGATTCGGGACAATTACAGCCGCGAAATGGCCATTTACGAAAAGGCCAGGACACAGCGTCTCATTCAGCAATCTGGCAAGGAGGAAGACTATAATGCTCTTCATCGCCGGACCACTGTATGTTCTCGCGAAAGGGGAAAATCCCGAAATAGAGGTAAAAACAAGGCAAAGAATGCAAACAACGTTCGAAAACAACAAAGTGGGTCCAAGATGCCATGCAATCGAGAAAAACTCGGTTGGAGCTCGTCCTTTATAAAGAAAATAGGTCAGGAATACTCTTTCCCTCAAGACAAGACAAGGAAAATATTCAACCTTGTTATGAAATATCAAATGATGACGCTCTCGGAGTCTCAGAACCCCGAGCAGATAAACGAGGTCCATCATCCGGATTATTGCTCCTATCACCGAATAATAGGTCATCCCCTCGAAGACCGCTTCACCTTCAAAAACTGGGTAGAGGACCAGTATCAACAAGGCAGGTTTATATTATCTGACAGCTAGAGGGTAACCCCGCCGCAAAAGCATGAGCCAAAGAAGACCTATACCGTGAGGATGGGACCAGCTCAACATCAAGAATGGAAGCGAACCCGTACCTGCCATGTGATAACACTCTCAAACGAGGGAGGGCATGAGATTATGAATGACCTCTACATGTGCTTCGCAAATGAAGACGAGGACGATGTAATCTCAGAATTTCCACCAGCACCAAAAGAGCTAGAAGATGGGATACACACCACGGCGGACACCCTAAGAAAAAATGACTTAGGGACGGAAAATGATCTGAGGCCAACATTTGTCAATGAGCTACTATCTAAAAAGCAGGTGGCCATGTTAAAAGATATGCTCATGCAATATAAAGACTGCTTCGCATGGAACTATTCCGAGATGCCGGGTCTAGATCCAAAAGTAGTGGTACATAAACTGGCTATATCGCCGGACATCAAGCCAGTCAAGCCGGCGCCCAGAAGGATGTGACTCAAACTCAAGATGAGCATCAACGCTGAAGTTAAGAAACTAATCGACTCCGGTTTCATCCAAGAAGTTCAATATCCTGACTGGATCGCTAACATCGTTCCGGTGATGAAGAAAAATGGGACGGTGCGTATGTCACGACCCGAACATACGGAATGTGACTGGCACTTAAATTACGAAACGTCTAAAGGCGTAACGTAATCTAAGTAAGCCAAAGCCCAGAAATCTAAACCAAAATTATAAGTAGAGTGAAGGAAAACTGGATAAAATAAAACGATTTTAACCAAAACAAATCGCATTAAACTTTTTATTAAAGCACAAATTTTCTCAAAAATTTCGGCAGAGTCTCCTTTGTAAATACTGGCCCCGAAACGGGTACAAACAAGAGAAATACATATTTATCATGAAGAAGGCATCCCCAAGTGGGAGCTAGCTCTTCGCCAAAAGTGGATCACAACCACATATAATATATATATCATCAATACCAAAATAAGCATGTAAAAGCACGAAAGTAAGAAAACAACACGTCGGCTCAAGTGAGCATCGACACCAAACCACAAATACAAGTCTCACAAATCTCACCGTCTAGTCTAATATACAGGGGTAGATGGAGTACACTAGATACAATATAAAAATACACGGTGGGAGCAAAAGCAAATCCTCCAAAACCCACCTGTGAGCAAGCTGCTATGCCAAAGCAATGAAGCGGAATAGAAGGTACGTCCGCCGCTGCTGCGCTGACGGGTCAGACCTGCAAGATACTGTGGCACAACGGGGGTGAGTTGCCAACTCGTGAGTAGCAAGTAACATCTAATAAAGCTATCGTAAGCATGCACGCAAATGCGTCACAACCTACGCATCTACTAATATAATGCAATGCACTAACATGTATGCAACGTGAATGCATAATCAACATAAATTTGAGTATGTTTGGTATGAGAAAATCTTTATTTTATCTTAGGAAAACTCCTATGGAATAACTGAAGTAATATCAATGAAATCAACAGAAATCCGTATCAAGCATTGACACAAAACATGTATATCTCAATGTCTCAATATCTCAATGTCTAAATACCTCATGCTCTGTCAGTCCGGATCGGGCCATATCATCAAATCTCACGACAACGGTCGGTATCCTCCGGATATCCGCCGCGCCAGATTTCACCGGTAGGTAGTCCGTGCCCCTGCCAGGCTCATCGTCATCCCCACGAAATCTCTATCTCGTCCCGGGGTACCTACCGGGCCCACCATGTACCCAAGACGGTTCCTCCACTCCTCGAATCGAATCTCGAAATCCAACAGAAAACAGGAAAACTCATGGTGGACGACTCATACATCACGAGAAAACCACAACTTGCATTTTAAAATGATAATAAGTTTTTTATAAAATTCTTGCGGTTTTCCCCAAAATCCAGAAATCTCATAAATACTGAAATCCTCGAGAAGAATCACAATATATAAATATGCCGGTGATGATGGAAATCTATGATGCGGTAGTTTATATCATACGAAATACGGCTAGAACCTATGCATAAATCATGATGCAATGAGGTATGTATACATGATTAACAATCCTACGTATCCATTTGATGAGATGAAAATGCAGGTATAAATATACGAATCATATACTATGCAAATGCACAATTATCTATTCTAAGCAAGTTCTATAGTGTTCGTGACATGGTAATTACCAATGGTGTGTGTGTTCGCATAAATAGTGCACGTGCGGCAGGAACCAATGGTAATGGTGCAAGTATCCTATGAGATGATATCACATATACCTATATATATAGATATAGATATATAACGATGTGATGCAATGAGATGGCTAACTAGGAAACTACACATATAATGTAAATACTATAGGTAATACTAAACCGTCGGGCGCCTCGCGCCATCCAGACGATCCCCCCATAGATGTATACATCTACTCACCGGGACGCATCAGCTAATCTGATCCGATCTCCGTCTTGTCTTTTCTGCGCCACATCCGACGTCTCTGTACCCGATCCTTAAACGAGTGAGAGAATATACTCGGAAAACCACCTCATTTTTACTGGAGTTGCTATTTTGGTCAACCCATGAAGCCCAAGTAGTCAAGGCCTTCTTGTAAGCTTCCATAACCTTCAGAACGGGATACACATGATCACCTTCTTGGTAGTAATCGATTCCTTTGGATGTCTTCTCATGAGTCCACCTATGACAAAGTCTACATAGCAGCTGTAATCCTCGAGCCTGAAAGAGTAGTACCCTTTGTTTTAAATCCATGCCTTCCCGAAGCTTCATAGACTCTCTCTTTCCTTTTGATACTGTGACGGAGTATACACACCAGAGACTCCCACATATTTCGATTTAGCGAGTCACCCTCAAAAAGTAATCTTTTGCCTCTCAATCTCTCTAGGAAATTAGTAGCATTTAACCTCGGAATATTGCAGTGAATAGGTTGTCATCTCCCCTCAAGAAATCAGCATCAGGCCTCCCATTCTTATAGCAGTCGAAATCATTATCAATGCATGGGCATGATCTTGCTGGATAGAATGGCTCCCTCTCGTCTCTGACCCATCTACCATCGAATATATCACACCTTGTACTTGTGTCGCTGAGCTCTTCCATTGCCTTGTTGCTGCTGTTGCTGCTGCTGCTGCTGCTGGTGATGCTGCTGCTGCTGGTGATGTTGCTGCTATTGCTGCTGATGCTGGTGCTGGTGCTGGTGCTGGTGCTGCTGCTGCGTCACCACATCTTGCCTCGGCGAGGCGATCCGGAGGACGACGACGGCGCGGGGGTCGGCAGCGATGGAGACAAAGGATCAGGGGTACCTTAGGAAGGGGATTCGCCTTTCTCCGCGGCGTCAAATTCAGCATCCTGCTCGCGAGATGATCGGATCCGGCTTCTCGACGACGATCTCGTTCGGATCAAGAAAGAGCCCCAAGAATTGGTGGTCCTTGGATTCGTCGATTGGAGAGTGAGGAGGTGAGATCTGCAGCGGAGATGCTTGGATTGGGACCTAGAGAGAGGGATCGAGTAGGGGTTGATGATGGATTGAGGGTATACGATCTCGATCGCCATTAGCGCCCGAGGCTTCGAGACGACACTAGGAAAACATCGAGAAATTTTTGAGAGGAATGAAGTAGAGAAGTGGGGGGAAATGGCTGCTGTTTAGGGGGGCTCGGCCAAAATTTAGAGAATGAGCGGGAGAGAGTAAAAATGATGTGTGTGTGTGTGTGTGTGTGTGTAGGTAGAAGCTTCTCTAATTATCACTTCTTTAACTCTTTTTCTTTAATTATTAAATTTCATGTTATTTTCTAATTCCCCTAACCATAGAAAAATATAGAACCATAAAGATAAGTGGAGAAAAAGAAAATATATTGTAAACTTGTATTTAACTTGTCATGGTTCGCATTTGTATATTTAACCCATTCCAATTTTTAATTTACACTAATTAAATGTATAAATAAAAGCTTAAAATAATATTAAAAATAATTAATTAAGGAAAAATATTTAAGTAACTAATAATTTATAAGTGACTAAATAAATACCAATCACTAGCAATTACCTAGTTAAAATAGGTGTTTTCAAGTCTCTGTTGAAAAATATTTATATTTACATTTTACGGAAAATACGAGTTATTTTACCGGTTATCGGAAAAATTCACCTAAAGGATTTATTTATTTATTTATTTATTTTTAATTTATTTATTTTTAAAACGTTATAGCGTATCTGTGTGGACTTTCGGGACCTCAACAAGGCTTGCCCGAAGGATGATTTCCCAGTACCTGTTACCGAGTTGATGATTGATAACACGTCTACCCATGAGGTTTTCTTCTTCATGGATGGATCTTCATAATACAACCAAAAAAAAATGCATCCAGAAGACCAAAAGCATACAGCCTTCCGGACCCCACTGGGCATATTCTGTTATAAGGTGATGTCCTTTGGTTTGAAGAACGCCGGCGCTACCTACCAGAGGGCCATGACAAAGATCTTTGATGATCTCATCCATGAGATTGTTGAATGCTACATCGACGACCTTGTAGTGAAGAGCAAATCTCACAAGGAACATTAGGAGCATCTGAAAATAGTGTTCCGGCGTCTTTGGAAGTATAATCTGAAAATGAATCCTTTAAAATGCGCGTTTGGAGTCTCCTCGGGCAAATTCCTAGAATTCATCATACGGTACCGGGGTATCGAAATCGACCCATCAAAGATCAAGGCGATTATGAAAATGCCCATGCCAAGAACTCTCAAACAGTTGCGATCTCTTCAAGGAAAGCTCGCGTATATCCGCTGGTTCATAACAAACCTCTACGGAAAATGCCGTCCCTACATTCATCTGATGAAGAAGGGGACCCCGTTCGTCTGGGATCAAAAGTGTCAAAATGCACTAGACGAAATCAAGCAATACCTGCAAAATCCACTGGCATTGACCGCTGCGGTTAAGGGAAAACCCATTATCCTATATACAACGGCCCTTGAGGGTTCTCTAGGCGCGCTGTGGGCACAAGAGAATGATTAGGGAAAGGAGAGAGCTCTATACTATTTAAGTCGAGTTCTTCTGGGGGCAGAAAACAACTACTCCCCTATCTAAAAGCATTGCCTGGCACCGATATTCGCAATAACGAAGCTCAGACATTACGCCTTGGCGCATGAGGTCCATCTCATATCGAAGGTGGATCCTCTCAAATATCTAATGTTGAGGGTCATACTAACAGGAAGGCTTGCCAAATGGGCCCTCCTCCTGATGGAGTTCTCGATAACATATCGTCCTATCAAAGTAGTGAAAAGACAGGACATTGCCAACTTTCTTGCAGAGCATCCGATACCGGCTGACTCCCCCTTAAATTGTGAGTTGTCAGACGAACATGCATTCGACGCAGTCGAAGAAGAAAATGATTCCCAATGGAAACTCTACTTTGATGGAGCATCTTCAATGAAGCGGCAAAAGCAAAACACCCCCATAATCAAAGCTGGGGTGGGCCTTATCTTCGTGACTCCGCAAGGAGGGATATTGCGCTATACCCTCTCCTTAACAGAGCCAGGGACTAATAACGAAGCTGAATATGAAGCTCTGATAGCAGGTCTCGATATCGCCATCGACATGGGAATCAAAGACCTCCTCATATATGGAGACTCCCAGTTGATCGTTAGCCAGGTAAATGGCGACTATCAGACATGCAAGCTAGAGCTGATAAAGTATGGCGAAAGAGTGCAGCAATTGCTGACACAAATCCCCACCTACACCCTGGAGAGTATACCGCGTGCAAAAAACAGCAAGGTGGACGCATTGGCCAAATTGGCTAAGGAATTGGCCGATGAAGACCTTGATGACGTAAGGATCATTGTGCAAAGCTGCAGGGTTCTCGCGCCAATAGAAATATCTTCGGAAGACCTAATAAAGCCATCCGAAGGAAAAGAAATGACCGAACAAGTAACCCTTCAAATAAGGGACGAAGAAAAGGTCAACGATTGGGGGGAAGTCTTCATAGACTACTCCAAATCCCAACGAACGCCCAAAAATGCGTCGTCTAAATATCAGCTCATTAAACGAGCTTTATCTTTTGCCTTTGTCAATTATACTCTATATGAGAGATCATTTGACTGTCTTTGGCTAAGATGCCTGGGTCCGGAGGAAGCAAAGAAAGTCGTCCAAGGAACTCATGACGGACTCTGCGGTTCTCATCAAGCCGGGCCAAAGATGAAGCTGAAAATCAAAAGAATGGGTTACTATTGGCCCACAATAATTCAGGACTGCCTCAAATATGCGAAGCAGTGTCACTCATGCAAAATTCACGGGGACTTCATCCACTAACATCCAAATCCTCTACACCCAACAGTGGCTAGCTGGCCGTTCGAAATGTGGGGAACCGATATAATTGGCCTCATTGAACCGACATCGTCTAAAGGACATCGGTTCATACTAGCAACGACCGACTATTTCTCTAAGTGGGCAGAAGCAGTTTCACTGAGGGAGGTGAAGACGGAGAATATCCTTCATTTCTTCAGCACACATTTCATCCATTTCTTCACTGAGGGAGGTGAAGATGGATAATCTCGGATAATGGGCCAGCTTATAGAAGTGATAAAATCAGCCGCTTCGCACAGCAGCATAAAATAGATTGGAGATACTCTTCAGTCTATAATTCTTAGGCCAACGGTCTAGCTGAAGCTTTCAACAAGAACTTGATAAAGATTATAAAGAAAACAGTGTCCAAAAACAAAAAAAAAGACTAGCACGAAAGGCTGCACGAAGCTCCTTGGGCATACAGAACAACATTCAAAACGGTCACAAATACAACACCATACGCGTTGGTATTCGGCACGGAAGCAGTGCTCCCGCTAGAAATAGAACTTTCCCTCTACGAGTAGCGGTTCAATACGAGCTGACAGATGAAGAAAATGCTTATCTTCGGCTTGAGGAGCTCGATGCCCTCGACGAAACTCGCCTTACAACACAACAAAATTTAGAAGCTTATAAGGCAAGGATGACATGGTCATATGAAAAACTGACCAAGCCGAGAACATTCCGCCAAGGCAAACTAGTGTTAGTCGTCAAAAGACCAATGATCCCCAATCATACAAAACGGGGGAAGTTCGAGCCGAACTATGAAGGCCCATACATCATAGACAAAATCTATCAAGGTAGAGCCTACCTTCTCATGGATATGCATGGCGAAAGACCCTTCTGACCAATAAATAGCCGATTCCTCAAAAAATACTATGCTTGACGAGTTACGACTTAAGTCAATAATAGATGATGACGCTTATGTTCGCTCTCTATCTTCCTGAGTCAGAACTCTAAGAGTAGTATCTAAAAAGCTCTGTCGCCTCAAAAACGGCGACAACGGACCAAGATGTCCTTAAACTAAAACTTTACCTCAAACGGTTACAACGGACCGAGAAGTCCTTAAACTAAACATCCGCCTTAAACACGGCGACAACGGACCGAGATGTCCTTAAACTAACTATCTGCCTCGAACATAGCAATATTGGACTGAGATGTCCCTAAACTAACAACGGACCGAGATTCCCTAAACTAACAATAGACCGAAAAGTCCTTAAACTAAAAATTCACCTAAAATATGGCAATAATGGACCGAAATGTCCCTAAACTAGCGCATCGTCCCAAATACGGCGATAAACTCCCTTGAGATCTATATTACAATCGAATTCCTAGCGACAAAGGTTGCAACTCAAGGCCCACTGGATGCACAGCTACTCCGGCAATGAAGCCACCCCAAGTCCCACCAGGCATGCCGGAATCTGCCCCCCAAAATTCAAGCCAGACGTCCCAACATCTCGGTCCTGTCTTTCGGTGGAGAACACCAATAATCTTAATCTATACAATATAATATGCGGAGATAAAGGGCTAGATTGGTATGGAACGTATATCGTGGCACGAGAGGTCACTTAAAAGACACCTATATGAATTCACGTGCCGTTGTCCCGTGGGTTATGACATGGCCTTGTACCATATATACCATAGTCCACGAGGTAAAATGGACTCCTCTCGTATACATGAATATCTTCCTTATCAAATTAAAAATAGCCACATTAGAATAACTATCATATACTTGTAGATGATCATATACAATTTTACCCGTCCTTTGTTCTTTTAGTTCCTACTCACATGATATACTATTCTTTCTAGTTTCTTTTGGGACTTACCGAGCGCTAGTGCGCTGACAACATTCCTCTCTGTTTTCTTTCTTGGGATTGTTCGTCAGGAGGACTGGACTCTGAGGAGATAGAGCCGAGCCAGGAGGACTTGGACCAGCTTGCTGCATAGCCAGATTACTAGCTCCTTCCAGCCTGCACTTACTTTTAGTATGTCATTGTTTAGGCATTTGCTTTATTTAGTGTATCTTTTATTTTCAGACAGTTGTATGTAAAGTTGAATGTAAATAAAGTTGATGTTTCATTTTATTACTCTTATCATTCTTGTTCATTGTTATATTGCCTAATTACGCTTAACGTATTTGCTTCATAGTAAATACGTTGCGGACTTACTACGTCACCGTTTCCGTCCATTGGGAAGCGGGACGTGACAGGTTTTGTTGGTGGCCCATGCAGGTCAGTTCTTCATGAAGTCTTAAGCAATATATCACAAGAATTATAAGAATCAGCAACTATACATTCCTTGCATTTCAAATTTATTGAATCTATCCTAACCTTTCCTTTTTCATCAAGGTGATGGATTCTCCCAACAACACCAGCACAAATGTCAATGGCAATACACCGCCACCTACTTTATCACCTCTCCCTACTATTGCTGCTCCAATCAACGAACAGATGGTGCTTTTAGAAGCCATCAAAAGTCTTCTGTAGGGCCAGCAACAGCAAACTGTTATTCTCTTGAACCGCCCGGAAGACGAAGCACCTGAAGTAAAGCAATTTCATGCATTGCATCCCAGGAACTTTTCAGGGAAAGAGAGTCCTCTTGAGGCTGAAGAATGGGTCCAGAGTATAGAGAACGACCTCGCCGCAGCACAGGTACCAGACATACCTTGGGTTCGTGTGGCCAAGCTCCAGCTCACAGACAACGCAAGAGTCTGGTGGAAAGCTGAGGAAAGCCGTCTCACACAACCAATAGAGTGGAAGACGTTTCGCGATCTGTTCGATGCGAAGTTCTTCCCCAAGACTGCCCATTTTAAGATGGAGCAACAGTTCATCCACCTACAACAAGGCTCTATGTGGGTAAAATCAGTGGATGAATATGATGTCGAATTCATCATGCTTAGCAGGTAAAGAATTTGTATCAAGTTCTGTTCCGTAAAACACATCACTATCCTGACATCAACATCTTATCAGGTTCGCGGCACACTTGATACCGACCGATGAGATTCGGGCTAGACGATTCCAACAGGGTTTAGACCCGGAGATTCAAGCGATATTAGTCACAGGAGACTACCCAACTCATGAACTCACCCTAAAGGCGACACGTCGTTACGAAACTGTGGTCAAGAAGAAGGGTAAGCTCTAAACAGCCAGAATCAAACTTCCTGCTACACAGATTACAGGAGGAGCCTCTTCTAGGCCGACTTTTACACCCAGGAAGCCAGGAGGAACATTTAACCGGTCCAGTCCAGATTTATGTTTCTAATGCAAGAGAACTGGACACTTGGCGAAGGACTGCAGGCGTGCAAATGGCATGTGTTTGATTTATGGCACGCCAACTCACGCTATAGGAGCATGCCCATATCCTATTAACACGGCTCCAGCACCCAGACCTACAATCACAGCCCAGCAGAGGCCAGCCATTCAAGCTCCTGCACCTCGTCTAGCTCTTCCTGCACCAGCTCCACGTGGACCACCTGCACAGCCTCATCGTCAATTCCACCAGGCATAGAGAAACGTGCCTGAAGGCAGAGGAATGTGCCTCCAGCAAAAAGTAATGTACCGAGACAACATGCTTTTACAATGACGGTCGAGGAGGCCGAAGCCACTGGACAAGTCATCACTGGTAAATCCCCCATCCTTCAAATCTTTTCATCCTTGTGTATCGTTATACTATATCTAAACATGATCTCACACAACTTAGGTACTATACTAGTATCCATCCTTCCTGCACTCGCACTTTTCAACACTGGAGCTTCACACTGCTTCATGTCACAATGATTTGTGAGAACGCATGCGATTCCCATGAAGACACTCATTTCAAGCTGGAATGTCAGTTCCGGAAATGGAGTCTTGAAGGCAACTTTGGGGTATGATCAATGCCCAGTTATAGTTTGCATTTGATAATTCTAAGCAAATTTCAAAGTACTAGGCATCCCAAATTTCGATGTTGTGTTGGGGATGGATTGGCTGGGAGTATTCTATGCTGCTATTGACAGCCGTCAAAGGAGGATGGTATTTTAGATACCAGATCACCCAGTCTTCTATTTCAAAAGTAGAGATAGAACCTTGGAGCCAGGAAGCTACCGTGCTAAACCAAAGAATGCAGAGGTGTTCTCTCTACCTACGGAAGAAGAAAAGCATGAAGTAGTTCGAGGATGTGTTCCCTGAAGACATATCAGGTTTGCCTCCCGGTCGAGCTCTTGAGTTTAGTATTGATTTACAACTTGGTGCACAACCTGTAATCAAAGCTCCATATTGATTAAGTTTGGAGGGATTGAAGGAGATCCATATTCAATTAGACGAACTATTGAAGAAAGGTTAGATCCGACCCAGTACTTCAAGTTGGGGGTCTCCGGTGTTACTATTGAAGAAGAAGGAAGGTTCATACAGGATGTGTGTGGATTATCGAGCTCTGAACAAAGTGACAATTAAGAAAAAGTATCCACTACCGCGCATCGATGATCTTTTCGATCAGTTAAGTGGATCTTGTGTCTTTTCAAAACTAGATCTTCGTTCGGGTTATCATCAGGTGAAGGTCAAAGAGCCTGACATTCCGAAGACAGCGTTTAGGACTCGTTATGGCC
This sequence comes from Agapanthus africanus, assembly GCA_030015575.1. Taxonomy (NCBI): domain Eukaryota; kingdom Viridiplantae; phylum Streptophyta; class Magnoliopsida; order Asparagales; family Amaryllidaceae; genus Agapanthus; species Agapanthus africanus. The sequence continues at coordinate 104,810,336 of JASDDO010000019.1, forward strand.
ATTATGAATATCTTGTAATGCCATTTGGAGTGACCAATGCACCTGCCATCTTTATGAACCTGATGAACCAAGTTTTTCGAGAGTACTTAGACAGGTTCGTTGTCATCTTCATCGACGACATCCTGATGTATTCAAAGAATCGGAAGGAACACGCCGAATACTTACGTATTGTCCTGGAGACATTACGACAACACCAGCTCCACGCCAAGTACAGAAAGTATGAATTTTGGTTAGATCAAGTCGGATTTCTCGGACATATCGTTTCAGGCGAAGGAATCTCTGTAGATCCAGCTAAGGAGTCAGCTGTCAGTGAGTAACCGACACCAAAGATGGTGAAAGATATACAAAGTTTCTTGGGATTAGCAGGATACTACCGACGATTCATTGAAGGCTTCTCAAAGATCGCAGCACCCCTGACCAAGTTCATATGTAAATACGAAGTATTTGTGTGGTCGGAAGCATGTGAAAAAGCTTTTGTAGAACTCAAGTCGAGATTAACTGATTGATCGTGAAAAAAGTGTTCATAGTAACCATAACCAATAACGGTGTCGCGTGTAGCTAGCCGAGATGAGTACGGGTCGTCCTCAGGGATTCGTGGAACTTTTAATCTTGCTTTAGATGTGTTGATTAGAAAAGAGGAAGGAGAATAGAGAATAGTGAAGAATAGATTCTATGGTAGATACGGATGTAGAATATATATTTTTCAGATCTGGTTTAAATAAAGATATAGAATATATAAGAAGAAGACTTCTAGGGTTCGTTAGGATTTAGTAGTCATGGATGACTAATAAAGATGACTCCTTGTATCCATTGATAGATTTAAAACTAGATTGATAGTGATGAATGAGAATTAGGGTTCTTGGAAGAAACTAGGGTTTCCACACTATTGACCCTTGTCCTTTCATTGATCTTTATTCATGTCTAGCCCTTAACAAAATAATTGTTAATCTGATCTCAAATCGCGATCGATACTAGCAATAAATTGGTAGTGCGCCCAATTAGGATGTTAACGATTCTTTTGCTAAAATTTATAAACTTCATAAGACTTAAAAGAAGTTAAAATATTTTTTCATCTATTGTTCTATACTAATCCTACGAACCCTAGCAAGCTAGGAATTACTCACGCATGTTGTGAGAAGAAGAAGAAAGGATAGAGAATAAGATCATAATTAAAATGCAGAAAATAAATAATTAAACAAAATGATCTACCTTTATTAATCAACTTCACAAGTACAAATCCTACGAATTTAGATTACAAGAGGAAGAAGTTGCTCTTGATCTCTGCCTCGTAGAAAGTAGATGCTCCATCGATTTTCACGTCGCCCTGTCACGTCGAATCATGGATCTGTCGTGGATCTCTTGTTCTTTGACGGTGATTTGCTTAGTGTAAAGGTGATGAGTTTTAACTTTAGCCCTCGGTCCTTTATATAGCCCTCAAATCAGAAATCCTAGATCTTATAGGTTTAGACTTGCCATAAAGATCCGCTTTCCAAGTTTTCAGATCCTACGATTTTATTGGCAGATTTTTTATCCTGACATCTTGAATATCTTGATCTCTTGACCTGAGCTAAATCTGCACAAAATCTCCATGAATAATGTTAGCAATATTTATTAAATTAGAGAGAGTATCTTAATTACTTTATATGGTAATAAATCTTTAAGAAACTTGATTAAGAATATTTAGTAAGATATGCATCTATTAATTACTAAAATATTATGCATATATTTTGAAATATTATTCTAACCATTTGTATGATATTATATCTTTTAAGAATTTTGATTAGAATATTTGATATGATATGCATATTTTAATTACCAAAATATTATATAAATATTATATGCATATATTTTCCTTCATAATGTTAATTATAATATATAAACATATGGTAAATAGTATTTTGCAGATAAACCCAAATATGTTCTATATTTATAATAAACACATTTAAATATTTAAGGAAAGTAAGGAAAATCTTATATCAAATGTGTAATATTTTCGACTGAGCATTAACCTCTGCTCCTATTCTCGTAATACCGGATCAATCTGAAGGATTCGTTGTGCATTGTGATGCATCCGGTAAAGGATTAGGATGTGTTCTACACCAGCATGGAAAACTTATGGCTTTTGCATCAAGACAACTGAAGGTTCATGAGCGCAACTATCTAACACATGATCTAGAATTGGCAGCCGTCATCTTCGCACTCAAGATTTGGTGTCACTATCTTTTGGGAGAACGAGTGGATATATACACCACAAGATTCTGAAATATGTATTTACTCAGAAGAAACTAAACATACGGCAGAGAAGATGGCTAGAACTCATGGCGGACTTCGACATCATCCTACAGTATCATCCCAGGAAGGTGATCGTAATTCCCGATGCCCTTAGTCGCCAGCCATTAGCAATGAATCTCACCGCTCAGTGGAAGCGACAGCAAGAACTGCATGTATTAGAGATCGAAGTAGTTGTGCCAGATAACACTTCATACTTGATGAACTTACAAGTTCAGTCCACTCTTGTCAATCAGATCAAGGCAGCTCAACCAAATGATGCCAAGCTATAAAAGATCCAAGAACAAGTAGAAAGTGGACTTCGAACTGACTTCATCATCCACGAAAATGGATCTTTGCGAAATGGAAGTCGTTTATGTGTGCCAATCGGCCCTGTTTGAGAAGTGTTGATGAAAGAATCTCACAGCTCTCCGTATTCGGTACACCCCGGTGGTACAAAGATGCACAAGGTCTACGGCAACACTACTGGTGGCGTAGAATGAAGCGTAAAGTAGCTAGAAGCGTAGCAAAGTGTTTGGTGTGTCGGCAAGTGAAGACTCAATATCACAGAACTGCTGGTCTACTTCAGCCGTTACCAATCCCAGAATGGAAATGGCAGCACATTACCATGGACTTCGTGACTGCTCTCCCTCGCAGCACGAAGGGTAACGGTGCAATTTGGGTTATTGTGGATCGACTCACCAAGTTGGCTCACTTTATTCCATTTAGAATTGGCCAGTTGACCAAGGCGTTAGCAAAAAAGTACATGGAGGTGAGCATAAATCTAAAGTAAGATTTAAACCTTCAAGGTGTACCATATTTGATACTCATAAACTCATGCAGGAGATTGTGAGATTACATGGAGTACCTGTTTGCATCGTCTCCGATCGTGATACAAGATTACGATCATAATTTTGGCAGAGTTTGCAAGCTAGCCTGGGAACGAGTCTGAATTTTTAGCACGGCGTATCATCCCCAAACAGACGGACATTCCGAATGAACGATTCAGATTCTAGAAGACATGCTAAGAGCCTGTGTGTTAGACTTCAGAGGTTCGGAGGTTCGTGGGAAGATCACCTGCACCTTGTGGAGTTATCATACGACAACAGCTATCAGTGTCACGACCCAGAAAAAGCACGTGATTGGCACTTGAATCATGTGAAGCCTATAGGACCCCACCTAATTCAAGTAAGCCAAAAGCCCAGAATTCTAAACCTTTTTAGGGAAAATAGTGGAGGTGGAGTTTTGAAATAATGGTATAATGAAATCAGGTCCTTTCTTTAAACTATAATTAATATCACAGGAAATACAATGTTTTATAACTATCATGAAAACATGTTTCGACGTTTGAAATTTCGGCAACACCTCCTTTGTAATTTTTAACCTGAAAACTATACAGAATAATAATAATAGGCATCCCCAAGTGGGAGCTAGCTCTTCGCCAAATGGCGGAAACAACCACGCAAGGATACAAATATACAATGCTGAAGGCGATGATCAAAACACAGAAAGAAAGCAAGAAAACTAAAGCATCATCAAGAAGACAAAAACAATAATAATTACATGAGCGTCTAAGTCCGAAAGAATATACAACAAAGATTTCTAAGTCTACGAATATACACAGTCTGGTTGATGGAGATTTTAACTAGATATAACTGAAATGAAATATACAAGTATATAATGGTGGTCACGATGCAAATGCATCACACCTATCAATGCAATCACCCTGAAGAAGGTAGTATGCCAGCAACCAGCAACGGAACCTGTGCGGTCGAACCTGCAAAAAAGCTATGGCACAACGGGGGTGAGTTGCCAACTCGTGAGTAGAAGACATCACAGAGTAGAAACCGAATGTATGACCATCTCCTAGGTCATACAGTATAATAATAATATTTATAAAGACATCGAGTGGCAGCAAGGATAATAATATATGCATATGTATAACAATACTCAAGTAATCATGTCCAGGTCATAATGTAATACCAATAAATATATGTATGAGTGTAAATGTAATATCAAGTACTCGTGTCCGTGCCACAAAGTGACTACATGGAAAGTGTATCATGTATGAATGCATCATGCAACGTGTATCCAGCAACGACACATAAAATCATGATAAAACCTGAGTGCCAAGTATCGACACTCGAAAATATCATGAAAACCGTGTCCGCCTGCGACACATAATACTCATATCTCGGGCTCCATCAGTCCGGATCGGCCAATATCATCTAATCTCACGACTACGGTCGGTATCCTCCGGATGTCCGCCGCACCAAATATCACCGGTCGGTAGTGCTCCCCTGCCGGGCTCAACGTCTCATCTATATGGCCTTCTTGTCCCGGGGTACCGCACCGGGCCCACCATGTACCAGCAAACGGTGTCTCCTCACTCCTCGAATCGAGTAATCATATATGCTCCAGTACCGAGAAATCTAATGGTGGACGCCACACATCATATCAAGAAAAACCGCATTTTCTTTTAAAAAGGAGCATAAGTTTTCAATTTCACATGCGGTTTCCCAAATCCAGAAATCTCATAAAATACCGAAATCTCATAATCATTAGTCAATAAGTAAACAATGAATATCGGCATAAAGCCCCTCAATAGTGCATAAACAGAATGTACATATGAATGCATGTGACATCTAAGTAAGGAATACAAAGTCTAAGACTAGCATGTGATATCATGAATGCTAAACAATACTATTAAACTACAAATTATCAGATAGTACAAGTGAATTAACGGTTCTCTAATGTGTACGTGGCATGACAATTACCGATGATGATGTGTGTGAGCCGGCCAGTAAGTGTACGTGCAACATACGCATCATCGGTAATGGTGCAGGTGTCCTAGCAGACGAGATCGTAACAGCTAATGAAAGCACATGTGTGTGTGTATGCAATGAATTGGAATTAACATAAACATAGCAGAAAGGTAAATAGTAAACGCAGCAAGATAACATATACATAGCTATATACGAGCCATACGGTTACTGTATTTAAAATAGTACGAATCGTTGTTTTGGAAAAGTAGGCGCTACGGTGTCTTTGAGAAAAGAGATATCATTTTGAAAATCTGTAGCGTCCCTCGGGTTGCTCTTTGAAAATACATACGATTCGTTAGTTTTGAAAATAGGTATGACTCGAACTCTATTCTAACATCTACTTAGGTAATTAAGGGACTAAACTAAAACAGTGTCGAAAGTGAATAGAAATCTATACATATCCGAGTCGATATCTCTAATAGTCGGCGATCCAGCCTCATAGCATCACATACGGTAATATCCATCGTACGGCATCCTCGAGTCAAGAGTGTGGATCAATCATCATATAAATATCTCGTACGGTACAGTCCGTCGTACGGCATTCTCAAAATCGAGGGTACGGGTCAAACATCATATATGTCATATATAGATCATGGTTCGTACGGTATCATTCGTCGTACAATATCAAAATCAAAGGTATGGATCTAAGGTCACTACAATCTAATATCATATCAAGTCGCATGTTATCGCATATTATGTGTATATCGCTCAATGATCCTTTAATATATCATATCATATACGAGGTCTCAACTCGATCATATATCATAACCACACGACATCATGTCTGATCATATCGACTCATATCCACTAACATATAATATCCTCATCCCACGTGTATGTGTGTGTGTGTGTATATCATACACACACACACACATGCATATATATACACATATACACACACATACCAAGTGTGCGTGTGTGTGAGTGTGTGTGACAACATATATCCTAAGGTTCACTACTAGGATAAAAGAGGCTAAGGTTATACCTTCCTACGAATACGCTTATTCTAATCCTATGGTCCCCTAATGTAAGTCAATGCCGCGCACCCCACGTGTTCGCGGGGAGGCGGAAATAGCAAAAAATGATTTTTACGGGCTTCGCAACACCGACTAGAACCTAGGATCGATCATAAACCCTAGCTAGCATACTACTTGAGGTTTAACTACTCGGAAAGAATGTTATACCTCAAGATACAAGTCCTTCGGGTCTTCTCCATTGTCCTCCTCGTCATCGTAGGCTCCGAGGATCGATCCAGATCGTAGCTTCCTCATCGGCTTCCTCAAGTCAAAGAAGATCCACCCGAGAGTCTATAATCCGAGCTCCTACCTCAAATCCGAGGTAACTAAGGCAACTAGCTTGATAAAATAGATGGCCTAGGTGATGTAAAGAATGAAGATGGATTTATTTGTCTCTTGGAACCCTAGTTTACTCAACTCATGAGACCTTAAAGGTTGAGAGGAAGAAGAAGATGGAACTTGAGGAAAGAGAAAGTATTTTCACAAATGATAATTGTGATGGCTCTCTTGATATGACCATAAGCATGTGAAGAGAAAAATATCTCACCCAAAATATCTAGTGCCAAAAATATCTCACAAAATATCTCAGTCAAATAGTCAAACCAAGTAGCCATGCTTGAATTATCATATATCAATATAACAATATATTTCCTCCACCTCATAATTGTTTTAATCATATAAATAATCAAAACCCTAATGAGGTGTCTTCTTCTATAAGCAATCTTGAGTAATTACAAGAATGCCCCTCTCATCCGTATATACATACCCGCATCCGTATTCCGAGAAACATGAATACAAAGAGACGAAACTGATCCATCAATATAATACTAGGATCCGGCTTAAACCAAAGCCCACTTGTATTATCTGCCCGAACATCATACACACACAAGTGCACGTACGTGATCGAAACCCTGTCGTAAAACCATACGGTATCTACATCTTTCGCCCGATGCAGAGAAACTCTCTATGTTGGACTCTAAAGACTCGACAGTACGCTGGCAGTGGGTTTAACCACAAGTCGCAAGCGGTACTAACTGCACGTAACGGCTATCCAGGTATCTGTCGATAAGAAGGCTGATGAGCAAACCCATCCGAACTCCTACTGAGCCTGAATGTGACAATCTCCGTACAGTTCGGTCTGTTCATCTAAGAGTATCGCATATCGGGCCTAGGGGCGGTAATCTTCAGACCCCTAATAACGCAATAACTCATGCCGGAGTGTAGCCCAAAACACCCTGAGAAAATACTGGAATACCTACCAGTAAATCTCGCTTGCCCTGGCCAGGGACTTTGTGTAATGGCTCTCCGAACACAGCGCGATATCAACCCCCAATACCGGGAGAGACGAATCCTATCTAACCGCCACTGCCTCCAGGTGCTTCGGGATTGCACCCAACTACTACCTATTTGCACAACTCTTTTGAGCCATGGTAGGGTAGTAATCAACGTACAGTGGGAACACACTTGAGGCGAAGTAGCAGTATCAAGTCGACGGACTAAGTTGTACTCATGTCACCTGGGAACTGCTACCCAACGATAGGTATAATACCCACCAGCAGTCCCCGACGAGTCATGTCCAGTGTACCCATAACCTAATGAGCACCTGCATACTATCTCCAGTACGACGTACTAATGGCTGTAGGACAGACCATCTTCCCTGCAGGGTTGAGAAGCGTATACATTAGTCTACTCTGGAGTATCGATGCCCCGTCTCGATAATCCTAAGACTGGGGACCTGTATAAGGATGTACTTGTAGACTACCCAGCCCCCACTAGTGCGACTGCCATCACAATGCTGGTAATCAAGCAAAGATCCTAAGGGCTCTACCAATATGTATAAGCGATATGCTAAAATAAACACATGCACATATTGAGGTAGAAACAAACCAAGTAGCATACTACCATTTTGAGTAAGACTGTCAATACAACTGTGAATATCCCAAGCTTCCATTAAGTAATATACAAACCAGTATGATACAATAATGGCCTCTATGGCATATATCACTAACACCTAAAATCCTATTTGCTAAGTATCTAAGTCTTGCATCAACACCGATAAATAATATATATAACCTATTCTACGGTTGCGGAGGTGCTATACGCCATTCACCTGACTTCCCCCATAGATATATATCTACTCACCTACGATCTCGCTTGCCGAAAATGATGACGCCTTGCTCTCCCTTGTCGTCCCGAAGTCCACGTAAAGGTACCTACAATTCAAAACACATCGTATCGCATCAAAATCATATTCGAAAACCGACACGACACGCGAATTGCTCATAGGTTAGAACATATAGCCTACGCATGCAAAAACAACCAAATAACCCTCGTTGTTGATGTACAAACGTCCAACAACCAATTCCAAATTCAAATACCAAAAACCAAGTTTTAGAAATTGGAAAACCTTGTCAAAACCAACTAAAAATGCTCCCATATTTTTGCATAGGTAGATTGGAACAAAACAAACAATACAGTAGCTAGGTTAAGAGGAGTGTGAGCTACAAGCAAAACCCCAATATCAGAACCCAAAAAATGGCCGGCATGAATGCCAAAAACCTCGGTGTCGCCGGTTCTTCAGGGGAGTTTGGGTCTTGTCTTTCTGTGGTGGTCTTCTAGTGGTCTAACTAGGTCAATTTAGTTGCTTGTTTTTCTTACAATTATCCCAAGTTGATCCAGATTCCATATGGTCCTCAAAAATCAAAGAAACCGATATCGGGAAATTCTAAGTTCGTGTATGGTATCAAGTCTCTATTCCAGGCCAGTAAGCATCACTAAGGTCCTGAAAAACACTCACTACACCCCAATTACACTTTCACAATCCAAAATATCCCTAACCCTCTCTTGGAAAATTCTAACCTCACTAGTCTACACAAGTTAAACTCTAATGCACTAAGGTAGGGTAGGAAAGCTAATAACTTAGCTAAAAGTGTAGGATTTACCTTAAATAGCAACTAGAGAAAATTCTAGGGTTGCCCAAAGTCCTCAAAGTTGCAACTTGATGCCCCCAAGTGATTTGTAGTGGGCTTGTGATAAATTTTTGTGAAGCGAGTGTGGGGTTTTGTGGTGGTTTTTGAGGTGGCCATGGATGGTAGAGGAGGTGATGAAGGATGAAGGAGGAGGAGGAGGAGAAGATGAAGATGAGGAAATGAGAAGGTGCGGAAAAGATAAGGAGATGGGTTAAAGGGACTAGAACATTCTCACCCTCTCTCTCTCTCCATGTCAAATGTCACCCTTTTTCTTTTTCCTTTTCTTTTTCATTTTAAAACAAAAACATTTTAAAAACAAGGACGAAGACATGATTCAGAGCAAAAATGTAACAAGTATTTTGCGACATGATTTGTTGCATGCATAAGATTAATGCATAATTAGTACAATATTAATTGAGTTTAGTAATAAGCTCGTATACAAATGATTGTATAACTATTTATAAAATATCCAAATCACATAAATACCTATAAAATCAATAATTCATATTAATTTTCCAAATATTTTCCAAACTATCGGTATATAATTATACCATTTCATTTAAAACCAATCTCCATACTTTTAATATATCCATAATATTTATTATTTAATTATTTAAATTCCAATAATAATATTTTATTTTCTAAAATTTTACAATCTTCCCCCCTTAAATAAATTCGATCCTCGAATTTAAATTTAAACCTCCCAATAAATAAAACATTTCAGCAAAACAATCAAGTCGTCGGGGCTCTGAAATCATGAATACATAAGATATATCATAACGCATCGTATTCACGTGAAAACGAGTGCAAAACTCAAAATCAAAACTCCGTCAAGCTTCACGCAGTCATCGGAGCTATGACGAAAATACAAATTTCAAAATCCAATACGAAAATCAAACATTATAAAATTAAGACTATAACATATATATAGTACGCACCTCGTGAAATCGTCAAAACAACTAAATAATAGTGCATGTCAAATCCTTTTCAAATCGTTGTGTGATGTGCATATCACGGTACAAGTAGCGGACGTTCAATTATAAGAAAAATAGTTATATATATCTACATATCTTTTGTTTAGCATATACGTCCCGCCTTTTGAAAAATGAGTTAGAAAGGTTTTCTTCGTAAAGTTCCGTGTCATCATGAACACGTAGGAATATATTGAGACTATAGCTCCTTTTCGAAAATCCCTTCGATAAATAGCGATGCATGCAAAAATACTCAGGTGATGTCCTCAGACTAGTCATGCTCGGTTATTAAACCATGTAGTATATATCATAAAAACATGCTGCTAAAAAGGAATTCAATCCCAAAAATGTATACCAGAATGCCTCATGCGTCTAGTGTGCACGGAAATCGAAATCAAATACAAGTGCCACGAGTGTGCACAGAAACAAAACTAAGTGCAACGGGTGTGCACGAAAACATATGTCAAGTGCAACGGGTGTGCATGAAAACGATATCGGGTGCATCTAAAGTGCACGAAAAATCTCGATTAAGTGCATCTGGTGTGCACAAAATCACACCAAGTGCGCCAAGTGTGTGCAAGAATCTCAATAAAGTGCATAAGGTGCATGAAACATAAATCCAGTGCACTAGGGTGCATGAAAACAAATATCAAATATTAAAATCGAAGTCAACGGTATACGACATACGCCAAATCAAATCAAGTACTGAAAGTGGGTGTAAACTACACCGAATGTATAAGTCAAAATCATGTGCATACTGTATGCATGAAATCAAAATCATATATCTCGGAATGCATAAAAAATCAAAACCAAGTGCAATAGGTATGCACAAAAAATGATCATCGGTATAACTGATACATGAATATACAAATCAAGTGCAACCGTGGTGCACATAAGAAATATCAATCATGAAACAAATCGTCAAAATACCGAAATCAAAAAGACTAAAACGCGATATCCGAATCACCAAGTCACAAATCATAATAACTGACGTCGAGGCGCCCTTCCTTCAATGTCAAAAGGTGTCGGTGCGTCCAAGACTGGTAGAACAAGAATATCTACTTGCCTCCTGCCCGCAGTCTGGTGTCCTCTGCTGTTAGGTCCTCGTTTCTCTCTGTGGATTACCACTTACATGACTCCTCGGCTCGACAGCCCAATTCGGAGTAATAACGGAAACAGTCCCATTCTGGCGTTTCTCTGAAAACCTCCTGACCAATTAACACGATCACTCGTAACATATCACGTTAACGATGGCAATCTCTAACCCACTGGGTGTGCGCGATACAATCGATCCTGTTTCAAGTCTTTATCGTAAAGTACTCCGGAAAGAACCTGTCAGGGTCTCTTTCCAATCTTATCTCTGCCGGACTGCCCGGAAGTTGGCATTCTTTACTCAATCCGTTTCTTGTTCCGGAACAGCTGCCTTCTCATCACGACGTTCTTCTGGAAAGGTGGCTGATTGATTCAAAGAATATTTATAACCGCAATCAAGAACGGCGTCGCTTGGTAGCTAGCCGGTGAGTACGGGTCGGTCCATAGGGATTTTGTGTATTCTCAATTTGTTCTAACGAGTTAATTCCGATTGTTGTCGGATTGATTAAATCTAAAAATTAAGTTTGATCTAAACTAGGATTAAAATCTTGCTGGGTTTAGGTTAAGTTTGGAAAGTCAATATTCCTCACCACTTTCTATGCCCTAATTAAGATCTATAAGGTGTTATGGTAATAATTAATAAAGTGGATTAGTGCCATCGGGAAGAAACTATGTTTCTTCCTCTAGGTTCTTGTCCTTCCTTTCTTAATTCTTACCTTAACCTCCAAGGAAAACATACGCAACCGGTCGTTTATACTACGGTATCACCGCTACCTCGTGGGATAGGGTGTCGTAGGGAGCGGTGTGTGCATGTATGCATGGAGTACTATAAAAATGTATGATGGGCAAGAAAGGGGTGAGAGATTTTCATCTCTCAAGCCTTCCCCAAATCTACCCCTAACAAGCGAGGAGACTACTCACTCATTAGGGAATTGAAAAACATATTCTAAACTAATTAACTAGGGCAATTAATGAAAGTTATACTAGGGCAGATAATGAAAAATCTATACTAGGGCAGGAAAGAATTACCTAGGGCATGGAAATAAAAAACTACTTACTTTATTTGATGCTCTCTTCATACATTGCAGAAATTTACAAATCTGAATTTTGATAAAATGAAATGAGGCACAAGAAGAGGCATACCTCAAAAAGAGGTTTAGGGCTTCTATTTATAGATCATAGAAAGCCTAGCGTTACAATCGATTCACATCTGCATTTACAATTTTACCCCTAAAGAAGACCTAGTCAACGCGCCGCCTCACGTCCACAGAATTTTTGCACCGTCACGGGCTTACTATGGCCGCGGAACCGTGGCCATAAGCCTGGTTTGGCCGCGGTTCCGCGGCCATCTAGTGGGCTTGTGGGCTGCAATTTTTAGGGATTCTTTCTGTTGCTTTTGGCTCCTTGTTTCTTCACTTGGTTTCTCAGATTGTCTTCTAGTTTTCTTCCAGATTTCCACAGTGAATAATTTCATGGACTTTACCGCTTGCTTTGTGTTGAAGTCTTGAACCTTGCGCTGCCTTTGTTTTTTGTGAAATTGTCCATTGATCTTCGTTTAGTCTTCAAACTGTAGGCCTGATCAAGATCTTTCCATTTGTTGGTTGTAGTCTCACTTTTGTATCGTCTTTTCATCAATTTTACTGTTTTTGTTCCGAGAACCTGTAACCTGCAACTATGTAGCAGACATGGATCAAACGCACCTGTTTATTTGTAAAATGAATAAGAATGGGGAATAAAATAATGCAAAATTATGGTATGAACAAATACCCACAAACTTATCTTTTGCTCGTCCTCGAGCAAACCTAGTTTTATTCTCGAAAAAGACCTAACCTCACTTTCGCAGGGAAACGTGATTGCACTGAGCTCGTGCAACAGGCCGTTAAACCTCTAGGTGTCCCTAGTAGGAGGAGTGTTGTCTCCTGAGAGTTTTCAGTGGATACTACCCATAAAATCCGATCAATTTGGCCTATTGACTTTTATTCTCCAATTAGGTTTTCTAACAAGGAATTCTATTATCTTCGACTCATAAATTTTCCACCCGTATTTTTCACGCTTCCTTATCATTTAACTTAAAATTATATATACTCTTGTGAATTTACTTAGCTTTTGGCATCTTTTAAGTTTTCCTTCTAGGGTTCCATCTCAACTTAGGAATTTTTATCATCTCTATTAAAGATTTAAGTCCTATTCTTCATTCCTATCTCTTATCTAAACCCTAATCACATACCCCTACGTGTGTGTATATCACCCCTGCACTTGGAAATTCAAATCAAGCTATTATACTCTTGTCCATCGTCCAAAGTACTTTTCAATTGGTGAATTTTTAGATGAAATTGCTCACACATTCTTCATGCGACCGTTAATACTTCTTGAAGTACGAACGACCGATTACAAAATGTGTTCGCACATTAAAGCGTAATTCCTAGTCATCCCTAAGGCTTTTAGCAGTGACTCCCAAACCAGTTGGTCTAAGGCACTAAGTGATGAAGCACTCTCGCTAAATATTTTTTCTATTAATGCAGCCTTAAGTAATTACAAAAACCAGTGTTCATTTTTTTATCTCTTTATTCACACTTGTATTTTTATTTTATTTTCTTCGTACTAAGGGCTTTAGACAAGAGCATTTCAAGGTCTCTTCTACTATTCCAAGTTTCAAGGTTTGTATTTGTGCAATTTGTAGGGTATATATTTTCAGAATTTAAAATTAAGCTTAGAAATTATTTTTCAGACTTATACTTTAATAAATATATCAATACTTTTCCTTTGTTTTAACTTAGCCCAAGAAGTCAACTCGAAATTTGCCTATTTCTAAATAAACTACAAAGACATATACTTTCTACCGTTAAATTTTAAGAAAGATTATTTTTAGGGTTTTTAATTTACTAAGTCTAAGATCTAGTTGTTCCCAGCTAGTTAACCTATTTGGCAAACTCTAGTCAATTATAGCCAAAATTGAATGTTTCAATTTTATAATTTTTAAAAAATTTCAATTTTTTTATGGGTTTTAAAATAAGTATGCAAATGCAAAAATATACATATGAATGCGAAGGAAGAAAATTTACTGAGCACACCCCCAAACTTAAACTTGACAGTGTCCTCACTGTCAGGCTACACCAAGAGGGTCAAAAATGTCGGCACTCCCCTATTTATTTATTTATAATTTTTATTATTTTTTTATTGTTAAAAGAAAAAAAACAAAAAAACAAAATATATATACAAAAAGCTCCCCCCCCCCAAACTTAAGTGAAACAGTGTTTCCACTGTTTTAAGCGTTTAAAGTTCAGAGTTGGGGAGGAGAAAAATCAAACTATACAAGGCCTTACACAGACCAAAAGTTAGCACCAACCATTCAAAAATTCTATCGTGATAATGGTAGGGTTGGTGGAAGAATGGAGTGTAGAGAAAGGAGTTGAGAAACACACGAGACCGTATGGGAAGAAGAGTGGAATATGGTCTCGGTATATTCGGAGAAGAATGGCGGAAGAGAGAAAGAAGTGTAGTACGACCTTGAGGGCGTAAATCGAGTGAATAAATTAGCGCAATTTGTGATGACCGATGTGTTAAAAGCGATTGTGCTAATTTATCAACCCGTCGAGAAATGGGGTCAAATCCCTCAAGATTCGCAAGAAAACATGGGTACGTTGAACTTGGTAAACCATCCATTGAAAATGGAAGCGCGACGGATTCTTGCGCGGTTGAAGCGATGGAAAGGACGAAGGGGGGTGATTTAGGGATAGTCTTATTCTCACCTAAGGAAACTGTCTCGAACTTGAAGGATTCTATCAATGGTTCGAAATGACTGTAAGCAACCGAGTCTGATGGTTCAACTAACTCATCTGAAAATTCAAAGGACTCAAACTCGGGCGGTGAGTCTTCAAAATCGTCCGAAAAAGTGAAACACTCGTAATCGTTATCAGCTGTGAGAACTGTGTCAGATTCAAAGAGGAACGCACTAGTGGCATCCAAACTGCTGTGATCGAACAGAAATTTTTCAAGCTCACAGTCCTCAAGCGTGATCTCTTGCATGGTCGGAACGATTGGAAGGATGAGGGGGGGTGATTTAGGAAGTATAACAGTTAAAGGTTTAAGAGGATGAATTGGAAAATCCGACTCATCAAACAAAAATGGTTCATCCTCAATATTATCCTCAATACTCTCCTCAATACTATCCTCATAATTCTCCTCAAAAGTTATCCCATCCATGCAATTATCATCAAAATCAAGACGCATATGAAGTTCGGGCGAAACATTTAATGACTCGGGATGATGAATTGGAGATAAAATTTCAGTTAAATTTACGGGTTCATCATCCAAAATATTCCCGGCGTTAATATCCTCAATCAAGTGAAAATCTATTTTTTCTGACACCTCATCAAAAGCATGGATATTTATCAATTCAGGTTCTAGATTGGAGGTGTAGAGGTCAAAAGGATTGGTGACGGTTTCACTCGAAAGGGGCTCTTCACAATCTGGCAAATCAAGCACTACAAAGTCGCACAACTCATTAAACGTTTTATTTTTAACTGGTGAATCATTTGGGACACTTGTTTGAAAACCGGAGTTGTGGGATTCAATTGGGTATGGGTAGGTTTGATTTGGAAGTGTGTAGAACTCACTCTCACCACTCAAATTCACACTCTGTCCAACCGCCTCATCATACATTGGAATTTTTGGAGCTAGTTGGAAACTAGCTACCGGTTCACTAGGTTGTCTTGATGAATTAAGAGCGGCAATGGACGCATCCAAATTCCTCATCTGTCGGTTTGTTGCTACAATATAAGCTTCCAACGACTGTTCTAAACTAGACATGGGTTGCGAAGGGGTTTCAGTAAAAGATTCAAGGTTGTTTGGATACGTGAAACTCCCAAATGGTTGTGTAGAAGCAATGTCTAGGGAAGGTGCGAAAGTCGGGTAGGACTGGTAGGAATTGAATGGTTGGACAGGAGTAGGATCAACATTTGGATAAAAAGGTGAATGGACTTGTTGATCCCAAGAACTGGAAGTGTTGAAAGGAGTGAAAGATCGGTTACGAGATTGTTCAATGTGTTCAGCAATAGACATGGGTTTCAGAGTTAGAACAGTACTCGAAAAAGTAGTATCAACGTAAGAAGGTGGTGAAGGTTGAAATGGTTGATAGAAAGTGAATTATAGAGTCGAACTGTTTCTCCTAAACGCTTCTATTCGATCTTTTAAAGAAATTTTGGGCATGGAGGGGTCGTCCGTAATTCGACCAAAACAATTCGCATATGAAGCAATGTTTGGATGAGGGTACCAAAGTTCGGCAAGAGTTTTGTGAGGTGGGGTACCCATGACGTAAGAAAGGAGAAGAAAAAGAATATGGGGTGCACGGATTTCTTAGCGACAAGTTACAAGTTTTTGTAAAAAAAAAAATTCCTTTTTTTTCTTTTTGTGTTTTTTTTTATGTGGAGCTTTTTGCAAAAAAAGGATTTTCGATAAAAGGCTTAGACACACGTTCAATCAATCACAAATGCACAATCAAGCCTAGATCTAGGGTCACCTAGGTCAGCTAGACAGCTCCTAACTGTTCCAAAGGGCAAGAAGTAGGACCTCAAACCGCCTCTTCACCGCCAATTGTGGCCAGGTAAGCACAAGTAGAGAAAGGAAGGATCCGCTCATGAATCACCGTGAGACGGGCCTTTTAAAGTTACCTTTCACTACCTGTCTAGCCTAGGCACCACAAAGTCAGGTTAGGATCAACGGTCGATGCCTAGAGCTATTCCTTTGTCCTATTGAGCGCGAAGTCCTTAGGGCTGAGTCTAATCTTTTTTTAATTAACTGATGGTCAATGCAATATGCTTTATATGATTTTCGGGGTCCTGGAAAGGGTGATGAAATCCCCACCCAATCTGGATTGGTGTTCAAGCCCCTTAAAGTCAATTTAAAATATGCAAAGCAGTAAACACTGTTGGAGATAGTACCCTCATAGTCAATTATTATATCGCAGGTACGTGATTGCAATGATTGCGGAGGACCTATACCGGTAGGACAGTCTTACTCGAGATGATAGTATGCTATCTGGTTTGCCTTTATCAGTCGTGTACATGTTCAGGTGACTGATTACATGTTACACTTTGATAGAGCCCTTAGGATCTTGCTTTACTACCAACAGTATGATGGCGATCATATATGTCAGAGTTGGGTGGTTTATACGCATATCCTTAATTGTTGTCCCTAGTCGTGGGAGTTTCGAGACAGGGCATCGATATTCCGGAGTAGACTAGTGTATACAGTCGAGACCCCGACGAGGGGCGGTGGCCGGTCTCACAAGCCACTGGTGTCAGTTGGATCACCTAAGATGTATACAGGTGCTCATTGGGTTATGAGTACACCGGACAGGACTCGCCGGGAACCTGCTAGTTGGTATTATACATATTGTCAGATAGCAGTTCCCTGGTGACATGTGTACAGGTTAGTTCATCGACCTGAGGTCGTCATTTGTCTCGTGTGAGTTCCCACTGTGCTTTGATTTCTACCCTACCACGGCTCAAAGGAGTCGTGCAAACAGGTAGTTTTTGGGTACAGTCCCGAGCCAAATGGAGGCACATGAGCGGATCGGCAGGGGATTCGTCTCTCCCGGTATTGGGGGCGAGATCGTGCTGTGTCTAGGAGAGCCATTACACAAAGCCCACGGCCGTGGCAAGAGATTTACTGGTAGGTACTCCAGTAGTATCTCAGGGTGTTATTGGGCTACACTCCGACACGACTTATACTGCTATTGGGGGTCTGACGTTACTAGCCCCCTAGGCAGATATGCGATACTCATAGACGAACGGACCGGACTGTATATACATTGTCACTGTTAGGCTCAGTAGGGTTTCTGGATGAGTTCGCTCATCAGCCTCCCTTGAGGTCAGTCCATGGGCAGCCGTTACACATAGCTAATGCCGCTGACGGTTTGTGGTTAAACCCACTGCCAGGGTACTGACGAGTCATTAGAGTTCCCCACAGACAGTTTCCCAAGTTCGGGCGAAACAGTTTTAGAGGCCGTATGGTTTTATGGCAGGGTTCGGAAAATACACGTGCGTTTACGCACGTGTCAGTTTTCGGGCAGATGATACTGGTCGGCTTTGGTTTAAGCCGGATCCGAGTATTATATTGAGTAGATATAATATCTTTGTCTCAGTTGCATTTGTATTCGGTCGTAATACAAATACGGGTATATTTATACAGTTACGGGGTTATCCTGAAATTCGTTTCGGGATCACTTTTGGAAGTTGCCAGTTTCCAGTTTTCTATCAGCCATCTTTTAACATTCGGTTAAAGACGGATTTATCTTTTCTTTGGAAGAGTGTGGATGCTTCTAGAAGGTTCTAGAAGCGGTGAGGTGTTATTGTTTCATTGGTTGCTTTCTTTGTGTTCACACTGTGTGTTCACACTAGATATTTATTTGTGTTCACACTGGATATTTATTTGTGTTCACAGTCTTGTGGTCACTCTCCTCTCTCCTACACTCACCCTCCATACCTATATATGGTCGGCCCCCTCCTCTCTCTCTCTTACTTGAGTTTTCATCTGGTAAAAAGATTATGATAGATTTTGGGGTGTATGGAATTTCACAGCTCATTTCATTCCATCACCCGATTCGAGTGGCAACTTCATTAACCGTTCGACCATAGCTTTGGACGGAACGAGACAAAGTCTTCTACTCATTCTCTACATCAATCTTGGTCGTCTCTTTTAGCAAACTTGACGACCGAGTTGCCTCGAGTCAGAGGCGGGAGCCCGTTTAAAGAATCGTTGATGTGGTGCCACCTGGACGAGCACATCGGAGATCGACGAGATCGGAGCAACCGCAACGGAGCGTGGGATGATGGTTAAAGAACGAAGGACTCGGATCGTTCGATATAACCTTTCTACACTCTTTACAGTTTGTTAGTTTAGCAATAATGGTAGATCCGGGTTAAAGTATACGATAGCGCCAGTTAAAAGTTTTTTGTTCCGCATTTGGCGTCTGTAGACGGCCGGGGCGCTAACGTAGACTTACAAACACAATCAAACACTTGCAAACAAATTTTTTTTTTAGCGCGGCGCAAAGAATCCTGCACAAGATCAAGTTATTGGAAGGGGGAGAAATTTTGGAGCAAAGAATCTTGCAGGAAATTTTTTTTTTTACAGAGAAGATAATAGGGTTACAGAGAAGAAGAGAAGAAGCTTACAGAGGGGTTTTGGAATGATGACGTCATCAAGGCGCGGCGGTTCTGCGGCAGAAGGAGGCCTCCGGCGTCGGTTTCGCGGTCAGTTGCTCTGTTCAGATCTCCAAATCTTTTCTATTGCTCTGTTATAGTACTCATCGGTTGTTCAGATCTGCTGTTTTCTGTTTCGCTCTCTGGATTTTTCCAGATCTGAATTCGTTCGTCGGTCCTGCAAAAATTCAAACGAAATACCCTTCACAAAATAACAAAATGATAAAAAATTTATATTTTTTTATTTTTCAGTTTTTATGGCCGTAATCAATGCCTCTGCGTACGTTTCAAGTCTCTAACATTAACGGAGAGGAACGTCAACTCGTTAAAATCTCGCACGAACCTCTTACTCCGCTTCCCTTCAATATCGACCAATTCGGAATCATCTCTTCGTAGCTGTGTGGACTGCGCTCCAATTGGCTGTAGTCATATTTAGAGTCTTTTTCGAAGCTACGAACTCGGCATCTCTAATACCCTGTGGAAGGTGTCTGGCCAATTTCTTCCTCGGGAACTCGTCCAAGTCATTTGAGTAATGCGCCTTCGCTCGTCTTTTCTCGATCGACCCACAACATGTCTGTGTGAGGCCCCCTTTCTAACTAAATCCAGTCAATTTGATGACTTCACAATGGATTATTCAAACAAATAAAGTGTCCTAGTCACTTATCCAAGGTTGACTAGTGATCTTCTATCACATCTCCGTGTACAAACTCATGTTGCATTAGCTTCATAAGTCTGGGGATGATATCTTATCAACTCAGCAATAGTTGGCTCATCTGTCCACACAGTAGACAACGCCTCGATCATCTAGAGTAGACGGTACCTTAACAGTCTTCACAATATGGCTGTCCTCTGGCAATGGCCCGATCATCTGGTGTGGATCTCGAACGCTCGTGTCAACAAGAAATCTTAATAAAACAATAAATCAATGCGTTTGTGTGTCACCGGAATACGTCCTAGTCAGTCCTTATCCCTGACAAGCTCATGCTGACCGCATCTCTCTCTGCTCGTGTAGCCATGATAACGGAAACCACAATTCGATATCGATGAGGATAGATCATAGAAACGAATAGAAATACAGTGCATAAGAAATGTACATCCTAAGGCTACTTAAGCGAAATAGTGTATCGTAAGTATGCCGCGGAACATACACACGGTACGTCACTCTACTTAAGTCACCTACTCTATCAACCAAGGTCAACCTATGCGACGAAAGTTCAGGTCTAATACCCCCTCGACCAAGTCTAAGTTCCGTAAGGTCAAGCCTAGGTTCCGAATATATATACTCCCTAGACTCCGCATAGTCAAATCTAGACTCGAACCATGGTTAAACTTAACGCTCTGATACTAACTTTGTCACGACCCGGAAAAGGCACGTGACTGGCACTTGAATCATGTGAAACCTATAGGACCCCACCTAATTCAAGTAAGCCAAAAGCCCAAAAACTAAACCTTTTTAGGGAAAATAGTGGAAGTGGGGTTTTGAAATAATGGTATAATAAAATCAGGTCCTTTGTTTAAAACATAAATAATATCACAGGAAATACAATGTTTTATAACAATCTTGAAAACATGTTTCGACGTTTAAAATTTCGGCAGCACCTCCTTTGTAATTTTTAACCCGAAAACAATACAGAATAACAATAATAGGCATCCCCAAGCGGGAGATAGCTCTTCGCCAAATGGCGGAAACAACCACGTAAGGATACAAATATACAACGCCGAAAGCGAGGATCAAAACATAGAAAGAAAGCAAGAAAACTAAAGCATCATCAAGAAGCCAGAAACAATAATAATTACATGAGCGTGACTCTAAGTCCGAAAGAATATACAACAAAGGTTTCTAAGTCTACGAATATACATAGTCTGGTTGATGAAGCTTTTAACTAGATACAACTGAAATGAAATATACAAGTATATAATGGTGGCCACGATGCAAATGTATCCCACCTATCAATGCAATCACCCTGAAGAAGGTAGTGTGCCAACAAGCCGCAACGGAACCTATGCGGTCGAACCTGCAAGAAATTTGTGGCACAGCGGGGGTGAGTTGCCAACTCGAGAGTAGAAAACACCATTGTTCTCCGCCGGAAGACGCGACCGGAACGTTGGGACGTCCGGCCTGAACTTCGGGGGCAGATGCTATTTGGTGCTATCCATCCACCTCTCCGAAGATGCCAAGTTGATTTATGGCACCATGTATCGAAGGTTTAAACGGATACGGCCGATATAGCAAACTTCGTCAAATTCCCCCTCATTTGAGGGATTTTTTATTGTGGGGCGTTCTTCCCTTCAGGCGCAATCCTCTGCAGTTAATTACACTACCGCATCGCGGTAACCACTTTCTCCTTCTCCAGATGGTCACTTCGTGTCGTGGGTGTTTGTTTTATTTTTGATTGCCCGTGGATTGTATACGGAGACTAATTTATGTTGTCGCCCGTAGGGCATGGATTAGTCCAAATCCGTATCTTCTTAGATTTGGGTTTGGGGTTGGGTTTATGAATACGTTAGTCTCATTTGAGACTAAGATCAATTTAAACGTTTGTTAAGGATGCGTTAGTCTAATTTCAAACTAAAATCAACTTAACGGGGTCGTTTAGATCCGACAAGAAAGCATTTGGGCTCTATTGTTTAGTTTAGGGACTTTGCGGTCCACTAGTTTAAGGATATTACGGTCCATCGTTAGTTTAAGTACATTACGGTCCATCGTTAGTTTAAGGACATTACGGTCCATGGGCTTAAGGACCCCACAGTCCGAGGTTAAGGACATCATAGTCCATGGGCTTAAGGACCCCACAGTCCGAGGTTAAGGACATCATAGTCCATGGGTTTAAGGACCCCACAGTCCGAGGTTTAAGTCCATGGGTTTAAGGACCCCACAGTCCATAGTTTAAAGACGTCATAGTCTATAAAGTTTAAGAACGTCATAGTCCATGAGTTTAAGGACCCCACAGTCCATGCAATGTTTGGTTATCAGGACCCGTCATCTCTCTGAAGACGTTGAAGGATTACAACGACAAATATCAAAGGAGTGAAGAGATGTACTCTTGAACCAATGTTGGTGTAACATTTCAGGAAAATAAAATATTATTTTTGGGAATTTTTATAATTAAATAATAAATATATTGAATATTTTAATGAACCGGTATAATTAAATACCGATAAATTGGAAAAAAAATTGGAAAATTATAGAAATTACTGAAAAGAGGGTGTTTTATATGATTTAGGCGAATTATGAAATTTTATGATTAATTATATTCACTTTTAATGCTAATCACGATTAAATATCGCTAATCTTGCATTAATCTGGTTTTGGTGCACATGACATGCACCATATCATTTTTAGCACTTGTTACATTTTATCATGGCTTTTCATTTGTATTTCATTCATGGTTGTTGTTTTTGTAAGAAAAGAAAAGATAAGAAAAGAAAAGGAATAAGATATGAGGGATGGGCATGAGTGGGAGTGGGTGAGAGTTTTGTTGACTTGGCTATTCTCTCCTCCATCATCCTTCCTTCATTTTTCCTTCCCTCTTCAGCTCATGACAGCACCCTCTACTCCACCATCTTCAACCTTCACAAACAACCCCAAACCAAACCCAAAACATCATTCCCTCTTCACAAAAAACATGCACAAGCTCATGGCAAACACTTTGGACCAAGCAAGATCTTATTTTGGACAGTTGGGGCAATTCAAGAAATTTCTCGAGTTGCCAAATAAGGTATTTCCTACACCCCTAGTATAGTATTTTATTTACTTTAGCGTCCATGCTAGTTTAGATGTGGTTTAGTGAAGTTTTGAGGTGTTTGGAAAACCCTAGTGGGGGTTTGAGTGAAATTGTGGATTGGTGATACTTGAGTGGCTGTTGAGTAACTATTTAAGACTTGGGAATGAGTATAGGAAACCAAAATACGGATCTAGGATTTAGTTCATGTCGGTTTTGTGAGGTTAAGGGGTGTGCAGGGAAATCTGGAGCAACCCGGGGACTTTTTGAGGAAACCAAACAATACCAGGGACCAAATTAGGGTACTAGGAGACCACCCCGACCACACGAACCCAAACGGAGGCCATGGGGCCGAGGAGGCCGGAATTTTAGGCCAAGTGGCCGGCCACTTGGTGGCATTTGGGTTCCAGGTCATTCCAGTAGCTCAAATACCCCATATACAACACCCTATACTTGTTTGTTCATCCAAATTGCACCTGAGTCAAAATCTGGGAGCATTTTAGTGTGATTTTAGCTATGTTTTCCGTATTTTGAAAGGATAATTCTTGATATTTGGATTTGTATTTGGTTGTTGGATGTTTGTACATCAACGACTATGGGTAATTTGTTGGTTTTGCATACGTGGGCTATAGGTTTTAACCTATAGGCGATCCGTGTGCCGTTTTGGATTTCATAACTTGATCTTAATAGCGTTGAGATATGTGTTGTTATTGTAGGTACCTTCGCGTGGATTCCGAGGCGACGGAGCGTGGCGTCATCAACTTCGGCAAGCGAAGACCAAGGTGAGTGGATCTATATCCACGGGGGAAGTCGGGTGGATGGCGTATAGCACCCCCGCAAAGTTTTGGTGGAAACCGATTTGTAGCATATGGTTAAGAAAACCTAGATTAGGAAACTAGGGTTAGAGTTAAAAGTTAGTTAGAGAAACTATATTAGAACTTGAGGATGGTTAGAAGTGATATGATACGACTATTATGTGATGACGGAATTTGAGGATGAGATTTGATGATATTGCCGTTTAGGGTACTATAGGACTAGATAGTCGACGTAGATGTGTCATCAGAACCATACCTATTTCCAAACTGAAGAATCGTATGCATCTTTTAAACAGATACCTTGAGGGACGTTACGGATTTTCAAATGATATCTTTTCTTTAAAAACACCGTAGCTCCTACTTTCAAAACTACGATTCGCATCTTTCAAAAACTGATTGTATGGTTCGGGTGTGTATGTTAGATTAGATACGTATACTTATAGTAAACGTAGAATGTATTGTAAAATTGACCTTTGTGAGATATAAATGCGATGAAAAGAGAACACGAATTGACATGTGATATGATAATATGTTGGTATACGGATGCGAGTCGATTGAGATGATTGATACCTTGCCGGTACCCTGATATGAGATTGTTATGGATGTGACTTGGGACATAGGTATATATAGATATATATAGAATGTCGTGAATCTTGTGTGATTTCCGTAAGAGACGTTAGGTCCGTACCCCTCATTGTCGTATAGGATGATAGGATCCCAAATGTTTCAATGTCGTCGTACGATGATTTTTCCGTGCGTGATGAGTTTGACTTGACGATTGATCCATACCCTTGACTTGAGGATGCCGTACGATGGATTATACCGTACGAGATGTTGTGAGGCTGGATGCTGATTGATAGATTCACCGACCCGGTCATATTAGATACGTGTACCTGTCAGCTTTTCCATGTGATTTACCTTATGTTGCATTCAGGTTATTCGCATTGCATTACTTATACCTGTGCTAGTACACTTACACCATTATCGATGATGCGTATGTTACACGCACACAGACTGCCGGCTCACACACTTTATCATCGATAATTGCCATGTCACTACACGATAGGATTGTTGCATCATGATATGACTCTTTGCATAATTTACTTGCTATAGTTACCTATGCACCTTTATACGATGTTGCATTTGACTTTGGAGATATTGGGATCCGCAGGACATATTTTCAAAACTGGAACCATTTATAGGAGCGATTTTCTCTTAATATGATACATCAATGTTCCATGTTGCATGATATACGGATATTCTTACTTTTCTATCATATGTCGCATACATCATGCTTTATGATTTTACGCATTGAGATATGCCGTTTTCATGAGATTTCTGGATTTGAGAACTGTGGTCATTTTAAAAGAAAGTATGCATTGTTTAAAAACCTGGTTTCTCTTGATATGATATTTCAGTACGTCCACCATGCATTTTCTCGGTTCTGAGATGCGTGACATGTGAAACCCGATTCGAGGAGCTGGATGAGGCCGATTGCGGGTACATGGTGGACCCGGTATGGTACCCCGGGGCGAGAACGGATTGCTGTGCTGCAGATGGTGAGCCTGGCAGTGGGACTACTACCTACCGATGATAGTATTTGGGCTCGGCGGATATCCGGAGGATACCGACCGGAGTCGAGAGATGATATGGGCCGATCCAGACTGACGGAGCCCGTAGGCCGATCCGGATTGACGAAGCCCGAGATATGAGGATTTACGTGTCGATGCTGGACACGGGTTTCATGATGTTCTCGGGTGTCGATGTTGGACACCCAGGTTCCATGATTTTGATGTGTCGCGAGGGACACCGTTGATTTATATCCTCATACTTACATGCATACATACATTAAGTATATGTTTGGACGAGATCCACATGCATATATACATTGATCATATTGTTGGATGATATTCCCATGCTGATTGACATTGATATTATTGTTGGCACATATTCTGACCCGGTCACCCTGGATATCATAGTATTACCTTTATTATATAGTTGACCGAGGAGTCGTTGTTTATTTGATTTCTACTTGTAGATGTTTTTCTACTCATGAGTTGGCAACTCACCCCCGCTGTGCCACAGTTCTTGCAGGTTGACCGCACGGATCCGTAGCGGCTTTGCTGGAACATAGCTTCATTTGGGTGTTTTGCATTGGTAGGTGGGGCATTTGTATCGTACCCACTCTTTTATTTATATTTCATATTGTATCTAGTCAACTCCATCAATCAAAATTTGTATTTGTGTAAGTAATGAGACTTAGTGGGATTATGGTTGCGAGACTTAGAGCGAGGGGTTTTCCGCTACTTGTGGTTTTGTGTCTTGCTTATTTCTTTATCTTTTGTGGTGATCTTCGCCGTTGGGCGTCGTATACTTATATACTGTCTTGCGTGGTTGTGATCCACCGTTTGGCGAAGAGCTAGCTCCCGCTTGGGGATGCCTTTATTATTATCTTGTATATGTGGTTTTGGATCAAAATATACAAAGGAGGTGCTGCCCAAATTTTCAAAAGACGAAACTGTTTACCCAAATTAGAGCAAAGTTCTGTTCAAATTGCAAGGTGGGAAAAGAAGCAATGATTCTGTTTTTCTTCAATCAGAGCAAAGCTCTGTCTTGAAAATTAAAAAGTGCGCAACCGCGCAAGTGCGCAACCGCGCATGTGCGCAACTGCGCAGTGCGCTGCGCGACACGTGTCAGCGCAGCTGTGCAGTGCGCTGCGCGACACGTGTCAGCGCGCGCAGTTGCGCAAGCTAAAAAAAAAAAGGAACTGCACAGTGCGCTGCGCGACACGTGTCAACGCAGCTGCGCAGTGCGCTGCCCGACACGTGTCAGCGCGCGCAGTTGCGTAAGCCAAAAAAAAAAGCGCAACCACGCAAGTGCATAACTGCGCAGTGCACTGCGCGACACGTGTCAGCGCCGCTGCGCGACACGTGTCAGCGCGCGCAGTTGCGCAAGCCAAAAAAAAAAAAGTGCGCAACCTTGCGCAAGTGCGCAACTGCGCAGTGCGCTGCGCGACACGTGTCAGCGCGCGCAGTTGCGCAAGCCAAAAAAACAACCTTGCGCAAGTGCGCAACTGCGCAGTGCGCTGCGCGACACGTGTCAGCGCAGCTGCGCAGTGCGCTGCGCGACACGTGTCAGCGCGCGCAGTTGCGCAATAAAAAAAATTAAAAAAAAGCGCAACCGCGCAAGTGCGCAGTGCGCTGCGCGACACGTGTCAGCGCAGCTGCGCGACACGTGTCAGCGCGCGCAGTTGCGCAAGCAAAAAAAAAATTCAGCTGCGCGACACGTGTCACACGCTGGGAGAGTTGCGCAAAACAGAATAAATCTTTTCCGTTCTTGTTAAAACAAGAAGATTTTCTTCTGTAAAGCAGGGGCCTTTGGATCAAAAATTCAACGGTGGGGAAAATTACCCAAATCATTCAGAAAAAGATTTATGTAACAAATTTAACTAATTTATGAGCACTATAAAAAGGACCCCAGACCTCATTTCAAAAGGAGGAAGATCTTGCTAAAAAAAAAAGGAGAAAGAGGACTCTGAAGAACGCCTCAAGAATATAAAAAAAAAGGTAAAAACCTTTGAAAGAAGAGAAATTTCTCTTGTGAACAAGATCATGGATCTTCAATAAATAAATAAATAAAAAAATAAAATAAAAATAAAAATAGTGCCTTGCACTTGTTTTATGAACCATCAGTTCTTGAACCTAAAAGGTTCTTAAATTAATAGTGCTTTGCACTTTCATGAACCTTTGGTTCTCTGGGATAAGAAAAACAAGAAAAACTTGTTTTTTCTTAGATCTAAATCAAATAGTGCCTTGCACTTGTTTTATGAACCATCGGTTCTTGAATCTAAAAGGTTCTTAAATTAATAGTGCTTTGCACTTCTTATGAACCACTGGTTCTCTAAAACAAGAAAAAAACAGAAATAAAAAAATAGTGCTTTGCACTTTTATGAACCTTTGGTTCTTGAAATAAAAAGAAAAACTTGTTTTTCTTTGATCTAAATTAGATCAAGAAATCAAATAGTGCTTTGCACTTCTTTTATGAACCATTGGTTTTTGAATCTAAAAGATTCTCAAATTAATAGTGCTTTACACTTATAAATCTGCACTGTTGCGCTCTCTGATTGGCGCAAAGCGTTTGACAAATGCAATGCATTTCCTAAAGGGTCAGGCCCAAATCAAAAAGACCTAGTAGGCCTAATTAAATTGCAGTGCAATAAAATGGGGCAGAGCCCAAACAAAATAGATGCTCTGCATCATTTATAAAAAGGCAGAGCCCAAACAAAATAGATGCTCTGCATCATTTATAAAAAGGCAGAGTCCAAACAAAACGAAAATAATGCAGTGCATTATTTAAAAAGGGGCAAAGCCCTAACTCAGGCCTAATTGGTCAAAGACAAATAAAAATGTTGAACATTCAACTGGACTTAGCCCAGTCATGGCCATAAGTCCTCAAATTAAATTGACTGAGCACCGCTGCTCCCTAAATGAATTTACATCCGGTTCGAGGGTACATCTCCGAACTCCTCTGACACCTATCGTTGTAATCCTTCAACGACGTCAGAGAGGTGACGGGTCCCAACGACTACACATGAATATGGACTGCGGGGTCCTTAAACTCATGGACCGAAACGTCCCTAAACTAATATCGGACCGAAACGTCCCTAAACTAATATCAGACCACCACGTCCCTAAACTGGAATATGGACCACCACGTCCCTAAACTGGCACAATAGAGCCCAAATGCTCTTTTGTCGGATCTAAACGGTCCCGTTAAGTTGATCTTAGTCTCAAACTGGACTAACGTATCCTTAACAAACGTTTGAGTCGATCTTAGCCTCAAAAATGGCTAACGTATCCTCCAAACAGACTTTAGTCCCAAATTGGACTATGAATCTCCCAAACTGGAACAATAGAACCCAAATGCTCTTTTGTCGGATCTAAACGATCACGTTAAGTTGATCTTAGTCTCAAACAGGACTATCGTATCCTTAACGAACGTTTAAGTTGATTTTAGCCGCAACGCGACTAATGCATCCTTAAACTAAAAACACCAAACCCAAATCTAAGTAAATACGGATTTGGACTAATCCACGTCCTACGGGCGACGGCATTACTCAGTCTCCGTATACAATCCACGGGAAACCACGAACAAAACAAACACCCACGACACGAAGTGAAATTCTGGAGAAGGAGAAAGTTGTTACCGCGACGCGGTAGCGTAATTAACTGCAGGGGCTTGCGCCTGCAGGGAAGAGCGTCCCCACAATCAAAAACCCCTCAAACAAGGGGGAATCTGACGAAGTCTGCTACATCGGCCGCATCCGTCTAAACCTCCGATACACGGTGCCATAAACCAACTTGGCATCTTCGGAGAGGTAGACGGATAAAACCAAATAGCATCTGCCCCGAATCTCAGCGTCAGGCCCTCGCGGTCCTGTGCGCCGCCTTTCGGAAGGGAACAGATTCTGGCACGCCCGGTGGGACCTTTTCCTCTTTCCACTCCACACTTCGTGTGTCGTGTTCGCGAACGAATCGCGGTTTGCTGTGGTTGCCTGTGGATTCGAGGTACTAAGATTTGGTGTCTTGCTTTATGCAGAAAACAGAAAATCGATGGCTTCGAACTGCACCGCCCGCAGCGACAACTCCCGCTCCGTCATTGCTGGAGGAGTGACTTATGGGCCCCGAGCGGCCTCTCTTTTCAAGATACCAGTGGAGCAGGTAACTCAAGCCACCACTGGGTTATTCTTCGGGACCATGCTCCCACCATTGAGCTTCAATGCCACAATGACATTGCAAGAAGCTCCAAAGAAGTTGGTCTTCGATCGACTTACCACTGCCGCGACCCCACTTAACAGGTCGCCCAACTCCACTGCTTCAGGTTTTAATGGATTAGGCCAGAGCTCTAACAGGCTCATGAACAAGCCTGCCATACCAGAAGGCGTTATCCCGAAGCGGATAGCCATTCCAACTCCCGTTCCTGGCAAAATCACCAAGGTTGCTCCCCATGTTCAGAAGTCCGCTTCTGACAAGTTAGCCATCCCCATTCAACGGACGTCGATCTTTGAAAAGCCGGTACCAGTATATTCTGACCAATACAGGGGGCATGAGGAGGTCACCCCTATAGCTGAAACAACTCCGTCAGCACGACATGCCCGACGTCGCTACTGGCGCCGAGTGAGGAAGGCTGGGGGCAACTCCCCCTCTGGACTTACTCCTCCAACTCTAATGGTGGGGATCGAGACTGCTGTTCCAATCAGGAACAGCTTTGAGTTGCTGAACTCGGTGCGCAGAAACTCTCCTACTGCGGTGCTAAAGCGAACTCCTTCATCTGTGAAGAATATTCCAGAGAAGAAGCTAGAGCAGCCCCCTCAACGGCTGTCCTCTAAAATTTACAAAGTCTGGCGACAGGTCCAAGAGTCGGTGATCGATCAAGACTGCCTCCGACGACAAAAAAAGATGAAGGTTCGGCAGGGGAAGGATTACTCTGTCAAACCACAAAAAGCAAAAGCTACATGGGTGCCCACTACAACGGCTCCCTTAACTCCAATCACTCAAAAAAGGAGGCCACAAAAAGCCCCTGTGAACATGGCGAAGCATAAAAGCGCTGAACACGAACGCCCCAAATCTGGGGGCATGGTGGTGCACACTGTTTATATGGCTTCTGGAAAGGAGGAAAGCCGCATCTCTACGGGCCACCGACCGCTCACCCGATCCGTGACGAAAGCCCAGGAGCAACAACAAAAGCTTCAGGAAATGATGACTACAATGGCTGCACTCACTGAGCCAAAAGAAAGCTCTGAAACGTCTTCGGATGAGCGTCAAGAACAAGAAACCGACGCTGACTTTTTACGCAGAGTCCTCGAAAAGAGGGACAAAGAAGCTGCAGAGCAAGCGGCTAACATAAAACAGATGGCGCTCCTCTTCCTAGATATGGTAGGGATGATATTACAGCCGGACCCTCCTGCTGAAGATCCTCCAGTCATCCTTGAAGACGACAGGGGAGAAACGTCAAATCCTCCGCCGGCTCTGTCAACAGCCAAGGAGGAGGCAATCTCCAAAGTTGACCTAGACGAATATATAGCCCAGCAGATCCGGGTTCATCAGGCGAATGAAGCGGCCGGGCAAATTGTTAGAACCGGACGACCGTATCTGGGCTGCTATGACCAAATCAGTTACCCGCCAGGATATACGATCCCTAAATTCCACGTATATAAAGGGACAGGGAATCCACATCAACATGTCGCCCAATTCAGGGCCTTATGCGGCAATACTGGAGGCGATGAAAAATTGTTGCTACGTCAATTCGTCGGCAGCTTAGCAGAAACAGCCTTTGAATGGTATTCGGAGCTACCTAACGACTCTGTCAAAACATTTGTAGAGATGGAACTGCTGTTTACATAAAGATTCGCAAGTGCTAGTGAACGCATCCCGATTACAGCACTGATAAATTCCAGGATAAGGCCCGGCGAAACGTGGGTCCAATATGCAACACGATGGTGAAACCTATGGTCGAAATGCGAACAACACATAGAAGAGGCACCTGCGGTAGGCATGTTTGTGGGCACTCTCGATCCGCAGGCGACCATCTCGCAATTCATGATGTTCTTTAGGCCGACCACCTTCCAGGCCTTGATTGACAAATTAGCCCAAATGGACCAGATGGGCCATAGACCGTCTCCTCCAAAATCAGATTCCCGAGATGAGAAAGGAAAAGGGAAAGCGATCGTCGTCGCCAATGCTCAACGACAGTCGAGCAACTCAAAGCCGGTCGTTCGCCAAAACAACGTGCGTCCACGCCCATCCCTCGAAGAGAGGCTAGGACGTCCTTACTCGTTTCCTCAGAATAAAACGAGAAGACTGTTTGAGCTGGCAGTGCGTAACAAACTCATCAATCTGCCGAGTCCAAAGCGTCTGTCGCAGCCAGGCGATCTTAATAATCCCAATTATTGCCCTTACCACCAAACGGTAAGTCACCCGATTGAGGATTGTTTCGTCTTTAAGGGATGGATCGAGGATCAATACCTGCAAGGCAAGTTCGTGCTGTCTGAAAGCTGGAAGGTAAACCCACCACAGCCGCACTCTCCAAAGAAGACGGACACGCCGGGGGCAGCTTGTTCTTTAGTCAAGGATGAAAACGGTGGAGAAAACTCATCGGATGAATCCGAAGACTACGTAGCGACTTGTCATATGATTTCTCATTCACTGACAGATAATAAAGAGGCTCCTTGCGCCGAGAAAACGAGGGCGGACCCTGAAACAGAAATTCCGCGGCCGTCAGACAAGTTGATCGATGCCTTCCTAAATGAAATTCGTCTGAAAGCAAAAGCCAATCAAGAGCATGAAATGGCCATACTGGAAAGAACCAAGGTATTCTCGTCAAATCAAAAGCCATACACTGCGGGTAAAAACAAATTCAAGACGAGGAAACGGTTCGCCAAAGCTCTATCAGTAGGAATGAAGCTACCGCCCTCTGAAGAAAATTCTTTCTCTGAGGTAGAGATGCACCCTAACTTCTGTTTATATCATCAGAAGATCATACATCATACCGAAGACTGCGAGTCCTTTAACTGTTGGTGGCAAGGGTATGTCGCTCAAAAGCAACACTTCGACAAGACAAAGTGTGAATCTCGTGGACATCGGAAAAATGCGATATATGAGCGTAAAGGAGCCGCCGCAAACTGTCATATAGCCGACTTCAAGGGATCACAAATTGTCACCTTTGGAAGCGACTCTGACGAAGAACCTATCCCCAACTTTTCCCTCGGGGAATCTATTTCGAAAATAAAGGAATTAAGAAGCTGCGAGAACGTTCAGCCATGTAATCGCACGCTATTCGAAAAAAATCTCGGCCCCGTAAACAAGGGACCGAGCAAAAAGAATAAAGGAAAAGGAAAAAAGGCCCTCGTCGCCAGCGCTCAACAACAATCGGGTGACCCTAGACCGGTTGCTTGCCAAAGCAACAAGCGGCAATCCCTCCAGGAAAAGTTGAAACGTCATTACTCGTTTCCTCAGAATAAAACGAGAAGGCTGTTTGAGCTGGCAGTGCGTAACAGACTCATCAATCTGCCGAGTCCAAAACGTCCGTTGCGGCCGGGCGATATTAATAATCCTAATTATTGCCCTTACCACCAAACGGTAGGTCATCTGATCGAGGATTGCTACGTCTTCAAAAACTGGGTTGAAGACCAATACCAACATGGCAAGTTTGCGCTGTCTGAGAACTGGAAGGTAAGTCCGCCACAACCGCACGCTCCGAAAAAGATGGATACGCCGGGGGCATCATGTTCATTCATGGAGAAGGACTCATAGACCAAAAAGTCAATAAACCAGATATTCGCCTCAAATACGGCGACAATGGACCGAAATGTCCTTAAACTAATAGCGGACCGAGACGTCCTTAAACTAATAGCAGACCGAAACGTCTTTAAACTAATACCGCAGCATCCTTAGGCTGACGAGATAAAAAAATAAAAAAAATAAAATAAAATAAAAAAACAAAAACGGTATGTCCATAAGCAAAAAGGGCACGGATGAAAACCCGAAAGGGCTCCGTGAGTAAAAACAGCGGGACTACCGGCGAGTGTTCGTGAAAACCCGAAAGGGCGCGACCTCGTAAAAAAAAAAGAAAAAGAAGAAAAAAAAAACGGTATGTCCATAAGCAAAACGGACACGGATGAAAACCCGAGAGGGCTCCGTGAGTAAAAACAGCAGGACTACCGGCGAGTGTTTGTGAAAACCCGAAAGGGCGCAACCTCGTTAAGAAACACTTATAGGGGCCTCTCGACCCTATAAGGAGAAACCACCCGCGTGAGATCCTTACGACTCACAAGGGAACAACACGCTTAGGGATCCCCACGATTCCTAAGGAGAAAATACACTTGCGAGATCCTCACGACTCGTAAGGAGAACTCTCTTATGGGACCCCCACGGCTCATAAGATTTGAAAGTCTTAAGTTACAGAGACCTAAACCTGTGCTTAAGCAACCCCCACAACTTTCGACATTGCCCTACAAGTGGTCCTATATTGGCCCTTGTATACAATCCACGGGCGCGAATAAACATTTCCCTAACCAAGTCCCATCCGTGACTGGGGATATGTCCACACGGTGAACAACCCTTATGAGTCCTCTCGACTCATAAGGAGATAACACTCTTGTAAGATCCTTACGACTTATAAGAGAACATACACTTAGGAATCCTCACGATTCCTAAGGAGAAAACACACCTGCGAGATCCTCACGACTCGTAGGGAGAAATACCTTTGTGAGACCCTTACGGCTCATGAAGTCAAAAGCCTTAGTCGACAGAATCCTAACCCTGTTTACTAAGCCACCCTTTGTTCGATATCGACAAAGGCAAATGATGATTCGCTCCTGGCAATATTCCAGTTGTAGCGATGCTGATGCCTAAATCGGTATCAAATTCCAAGTCCTTTCATGGCAGATAATGATTCGCTCCTGGCAATATCCCAGTTGTAGCGATGCTGATGCCTAAATCGGTATCAAATTCCAAGTCCTTTCACGGCAAATGATGATTCGCTCCTGGCAATATTCCGGTCGCAGCGATGCTGATACTAAGATTGGTATCAGATCCCAAAACCCACACTCGCGATAAAAAAAATCAGCGAGCCAAAAATGCATATGAAATAGCCGAAACGATAGGGCAACTTGCAATAAAAAGCAGCAAGTAAAAATGTATGCATGCAAAATAGTCGAAATGATTGGGCAACTCGCAATAAAAAGAAGCGAGTAAAAAAAAAATAAATAGCCGAAATGATTGGGCACCGCGGAAAATAGCCGAAATGATTGGGTAATCGCGACCTTCGCGATATAAAAGCTGAAATGATAGAGCATCGCGGAAAGAATAAAAAAAAATGAAAGAATGAAACTTTTTGCCCTACAGGTGAAATCACATCGATCCCTGTATACAATCCAGGGGCACAGATAAAAAGGGAACAATACCTTCCCAACAGGCTCCACCAGAAAGCGAAGCCAAATCTCGACGGTTCATAGATAACCTAGAGACCATCTCGACATTTGTCGCAATATTACAGACACGATGTCAACAAATGAAGCAAAGGAAGGTCCCTAACTTCAGGGTCTCGACGTCAATATCGACAACTTAAAGATCACCAACGGCGTTTCTCCTCACTCCAACTAGATGCAGACATGACGTCAACAACTGACCTCAGAATCGCAACGAAACGGAACCATGACAAAGTCCCTAGTTCCAAATCTCAATGGCCACGTCTACAGCCTGGAGACCAACAACGGTGTGCCTCCTCATTCCAACAGGACACAGATGTTACACCATCAAGCGGAGCGATGGCAAAATCCCAGCTTCACCTCAGCATTCGTCTCGATACAGTAGACGCAATGTCAACAACAGCGTTCCTCCGCAGTCCAGCTGGAGGCAGATGCAACGTCAACAAAAGACTTCACGGTCGAAACAAAGTGGAGTAACGGCAAAATCCCAACTCCACCTTAGCATTCGTCTCGTTACAACAGACGCAATGTCAACAACGGCGTTCCTTCGCAGCCCAGCGGGGTGTACATGCAAAGTTAACAAAAGACCCCATGGTCGAAACAAAGCGGAGTGATGGCAAAATCCCAGCTCCACCTCAGCATTCGTCTCAATACACCAGACGCAGTGTAAGCAAACGAAGCGAAGGCCACATTCCTAGCTTCAACGTCTTTACGGTAACTCACATAAAACCGGAAAGACAATCGGAGACCATCTCACATGAAGTGGTCACCTCCTTGACGTTCGTCTCGATACAGTAGACGAAATGTCAACCTCAGCGTTCTTCCTCCAGCAGGGATTCAGACATGACAAAGCAAATGAAGCGAAGGCCACATTCTTAGCTTCAACGTCTTTACGGTAACTCACATAAAACCGGAAAGACAATCGGAGATCATCTCGCATCAGCACAGAGTGGTCACCACCTTGACGTTCGTCTCGATACAGCAGACAAAATGTCAACCCCAGCGTTCTTCCTCCAACAGGATTTGGACACACCAAAGCAAACGAAGCGAAGGCCACATTCCTAACTTCGACGTCTTGACGGTAACTCACATAAAACCGGAAAGACAATCGGAGACCATCTCACATGAAGTGGTCACCTCCATGACGTTCGTCTCGATACAGTAGACGAAATGTCAACCTCAGCATTCTTCCTCCAGCAGGGATTCAGACATGACAAAGCAAATGAAGCGAAGGCCACATAGGCCACATTCCTAACTTCGACATCTTGACGGTAACTCACATAAAACCGGAAAGACAATCGGAGACCATCTCACATGAAGTGGTCACCTCCATGACATTCGTCTCGATACAGTAGACGAAATGTCAACCTCAGCGTTCTTCCTCCAGCAGGGATTCAGACATGACAAAGCAAATGAAGCGAAGGCCACATTCCTAGCTTCAACGTCTTTACGGTAACTCACATAAAACCGGAAAGACAATCGGAGATCATCTCGCATCAGCACAGAGTGGTCACCACCTTGACGTTCGTCTCGATCCAGCAGACGAGATGTCACCCCAATGTTCGTCTCGACACAGCAGGTGCAACGTCATTAAACGAATGGAGCCACAGCAAAATCCCTAGTTCCAAACCTCGGCGGTTCACCAGCAACCTAGAGACAACCTCGACGTCCATCTCGATACAGCAGACGAGATGTCACCCCAACGTTCGTCTCGACATAGCAGACGCAACGTCATCAAACAAACGGAGCCACGGCAAAATCCCTAGTTCCCACCGCAACATTCGTCTCGATACAGCAGACGCAATGCCAGCAAACGAAGCAAAGGCCAAATTCCTAGCTTCAGGGTCTTGACGGCAACTCATATAAAACCCGAAAGACTATCGGAGATCATCCCACACCAGCGCGGAGTGGTTATGACTCATCGGGGCTCTCCTAAATGAGCCTAACCTCAAGTAAAAAGCGGCATGGCAAATTCCTAGCGCTTGCTCTTCCGACGGTCAAACTGCCAAGGAGGATTGCTTGAAGACGTCTTGTCCAGCCCCCGAAGGGATCAGAGACACGGCAGTCGCAGGGCTACTCGAACAGAACGATTGCCTATCGAGAACTATATCAGCTTATGCGACGGTACGATGGCCAAAACCCTAAGTACCACCAACCTTAACGGGCTTCTGGCGTAAAGAGCAGAGGTTAAATACGACGTTAAGATGTTCTTGCGAGAAACGTTCGATTCGTCTCGACTTGTGAAAAATTGTCGAGGCGGCTCGACTCGTGAGATAAAGCCTTAGGCAGTGGGCATAAAAGAAGCCTGTTTCCTAAGCATTGGGACCCTGCGAGTTGGCCCAAAACGGTCTCTTGCATGCCATCCACGGGTCTCACTCTCCAACGTCGAACTTCGACAAGGAGGGAAGCAACCGCTTACAAGTCCTCTCGACTCGTAAGAGGGAAAAATTCTCTTGTAGGATCCTTAGGACTTACAAGAGAAAACCACACTTAGGAATCCTCACGATTCCTAAGGAGAAAAAACCCACCTACGAGATCCTTTCGATCCGTAGGGAGAAAAGTCTCTATGAGACCCTCACGGCTCATAGAGTTGAAAAGTCTTAGGCAGCAGATCTGAACCTGCGGCCTAAGCCCTCGCTATCTCATGAAGAAATCAAGAAGCTTCCTCTATTACCTGCTAATTGTTACGACATGCTGAGAAAGAGGAAAGGCAACAGAAAGAGCATCCGATTTGCGTTTGATCAAGCGTTCAAGACGTATTCATTCATGCATGGGCAAAAAGACTCAGGACAAAGATATATAATAAAGACAAGCTGGGATTAAAATAAAAAAAATTCCATTAATATTGCCCGAAGTTCTTACAGTCATGAAAACAATAAACGAAAGTTACAATGGAATAACCTCAGATCCAGGGCATGGATTGAGGAATTCAAAAGCGATCCTATCTATGACTTTCCAAGCCTCGCGGACCATCCTAGTGTGCTTCCTTTCGCGAGCACAAGCGTCAGGGTCCCTCCCGATGTCTTCCACCCTCCGATAAGCAGCGAGTATGGCAGATTGTTGAAAGACCTTGTGCAAGAGCTCGATAAGACTGTCTCGCCGTCTCTTCGAGATAAAGTTCAATAGGTACACATAGTGCACCTTGTCCTCAGCGGCATCCAATGCCCTAAGCGGCACGCCGGAACAGAATAGGGGAAGCGCTTCCCGGATAGCTCCCACGATAAGTTTAAGAAGAGAGGAACGTCGGGGAAGCAGTGGACCATTGCATGCGTCGAAGCGACTCATTATTTCAGCACACTCCTCGTTTGTGAACTCCTGATTTTGAGAGCGGCCAAGTCGGCGGATGTCCTCATGAGAGATGATCTCGTTAAGAGCGTACATGTGGGCGTTCATTGTTCCTGTGAAAGAGAATCAACAGAATTATGAGGAAGACTGATTAAGCAAAACGATATAATACACTGAGGAATAAAATGCCATCTTTAAGTTCCAAGATCCATGAAGAATTCTTAAGAGTTCTTCTATATGATTTAGGAGGAGCAAAGCTCCATTAATGAATTAAGAAAATCTAAGGAAAATCTTTCAGAGAGCAGAGCTCTATGGAACCCTAGTAGGGTCTCCTTTAGTTCTCTTTAGATCCCTTTAAGACCTGTAGAGCAAAGCTCTGCTAAGTGAAACCCTAAATAGGTTTCCTTTAGATCAGGGATCTATTGAGAGCGAGGCTCTATCAATGAAAATTAATTTAATTTAATTTAATCCTAATTAAAATTTTCACCTAAAAGTTTTAAGAATTTAACTCTTAAAGTTCTTGAAAATAAAGAGCAGGGCTCTGAGTTCTGAAAGCAAAATTTTAGAAATGAGAATCATCTAAGGGACCAAAGGTCCTATTTATAGGTATCAAGTGCCCTTTCAGCTTCCAAAAGATGGCGCGACGGTTCGGAGTCTGCCACCGCTGCGCTCACGTTAGGAGGCCACGTAAGCGCAACGGTGGGGGGGCATCTGTTTACCCAAATTAGAGCAAAGTTCTGTTCAAATTGCAAGGTGGGAAAAGAAGCAATGATTCTGTTTTTCTTCAATCAGAGCAAAACTCTGTCTTGAAAATTAAAAAGTGCGCAACCGTGCAAGTGCGCTGCGCGACACGTGTCAGCGCAGCTGCGCAGTGCGCTGCGCGACACGTGTCAGCGCGCGCAGTTGCGCAAGCCAAAAAAAAAAAGGAACTGCGCAGTGCGCTGCGCGACACGTGTCAGCGCGCGCAGTTGCGCAAGCCAAAAAAAAAAGGAACTGCGCAGTTGCGCAAGCCAAAAAAAAAAAGTGCGCAACCTTGCGCAAGTGCGCAACTGTGCAGTGCGCTGCGCGACACGTATCAGCGCGCGCAGTTGCGCAAGCCAAAAAAAAAAAAAAAAAGGGCGCAACCTTGCGCAAGTGCGCAGCTGCGCAGTGCGCTGCGCGACACGTGTCAGCGCGCGCAGCTGCGCAAGCAAAAAAAAAATTCAGCTGCGCGACACGTGTCACACGCTGGGGGAGTTGCGCAAAATAGAATAAATCTTTTCTGTTCTTATTAAAACAAGAAGATTTTCTTCTGTAAAGCAGGGGCCTTTGGATCAAAAATTCAACGGTGGGGAAAATTACCTAAATCACTCAGAAAAAGATTTATGTAACAAATTTAACTAATTTATGAGCACTATAAAAAGGACCCCAGACCTCATTTCAAAAGGAGGAAGATCTTGCTAAAAGAAAAAGGAGAAAGAGGACTCTGAAGAACGACTCAAGAATATAAAAAAAAAGGTAAAAACCTTTGAAAGAAGAGAAATTTCTCTTTTGAACAAGATCATGGATCTTCAATAAATAAATAAATAAATAAATAAAATAAAAATAAAAATAGTGCCTTGCACTTGTTTTATGAAGCATCGGTTCTTGAACCTAAAAGGTTCTTAAATTAATAGTGCTTTGCACTTTCATAAACCTTTGGTACTCTGGGATAAGAAAAACAAGAAAAACTTGTTTTTTCTTAGATCTAAATCAAATAGTGCCTTGCACTTGTTTTATGAACCATCGGTTCTTGAACCTAAAAGGTTCTTAAATTAATAGTGCTTTGCACTTCTTATGAACCACTGGTTCTCTAAAACAAGAAAAAACAGAAATAAAAAAAAATAGTGCTTTGCACTTTTATGAACCTTTGGTTCTTGAAATAAAAAGAAAAACTTGTTTTTCTTTGATCTAAATTAGATCAAGAAATCAAATAGTGCTTTGCACTTCTTTTATGAACCATAGGTTTTTGAATCTAAAAGATTCTCAAATTAATAGTGCTTTGCAATTATAAATCTGCACTGTTGCGCTCTCTGATTGGCGCAAAGCGCTTGACAAATGCAATGCATTTCCTAAAGGGTCAGGCCCAAATCAAAAAGACCTAGTAGACCTAATTAAATTGCAGTGCAATAAAAGGAGGCAGAGCCCAAACAAAATAGATGCTCTGCATCATTTATAAAAGGGCAGAGCCCAAACAAAATAGATGCTCTGCATCATTTATAAAAAGGCAGAGTCCAAACAAAACGAAAATAATGCAGTGCATTATTTAAAAAGGGGCAAAGCCCTAACTCAGGCCTAATTGGCCAAAGACAAATAAAAATGTTGAACATTCAACTGGACTTAGCCCAGTCATGGCCATAAGTCCTCAAATTAAATTGACTGAGCACCGCTGCTCCCTAAATGAATTTACATCCGGTTCGAGGGTACATCTCCGAACTCCTCTGACACCTATCGTTGTAATCCTTCAACGACGTCAGAGAGGTGACGGGTCCCAACGACCACACATGAATATGGACTGCGGGGTCCTTAAACTCGTGGACCGAAACGTCCCTAAACTAATATCGGACCGAAACGTCCCTAAACTAATATCGGACCACCACGTCCCTAAACTGGAATATGGACCACCACATCCCTAAACTGGCACAATAGAGCCCAAATGCTCTTT
Organism: Agapanthus africanus; assembly: GCA_030015575.1. Classification (NCBI taxonomy): domain Eukaryota; kingdom Viridiplantae; phylum Streptophyta; class Magnoliopsida; order Asparagales; family Amaryllidaceae; genus Agapanthus; species Agapanthus africanus. The sequence goes on from JASDDO010000019.1 coordinate 104,851,173, forward strand.
TGTCGGATCTAAACGGTCCCGTTAAGTTGATCTTAGTCTCAAACTGGACTAACGTATCCTTAACAAACGTTTGAGTCGATCTTAGCCTCAAAAATGGCTAACGTATCCTCCAAACAGACTTTATCCCAAATTGGACTATGAATCTCCCAAACTGGAACAATAGAGCCCAAATGCTCTTTTGTCGGATCTAAACGATCACGTTAAGTTGATCTTAGTCTCAAACAGGACTATCGTATCCTTAACGAACGTTTAAGTTGATTTTAGCCGCAACGCAACTAATGCATCCTTAAACTAAAAACACCAAACCCAAATCTAAGTAAATACGGATTTGGACTAATCCACGTCCTACGGGCGACGTCATTACTCAGTCTCCGTATACAATTCACGGGCAACCACGAACAAAACAAACACCCACGACACGAAGTGAAATTCTGGAGAAGGAGAAAGTTGTTACCGCGACGCGGTAGCGTAATTAACTGCAGGGGCTTGCGCCTGCAGGGAAGAGCGTCCCCACAATCAAAAACCCCTCAAACAAGGGGGAATCTGACGAAGTCTGCTACATCGGCCGCATCCGTCTAAACCTCCGATACACGGTGCCATAAATCAACTTGGCATCTTCGGAGAGGTAGACGGATAAAACCAAATAGCATCTGCCCCGAATCTCAGCGTCAGGCCCTCGCGGTCCTGTGCGCCGCCTTTCGGAGGGGAACAGAAACATATTTTCAAACTAGTAAATTTCACTTGCATTATTCATGTTCCTTTTCTCGACATTTAAGAAAACTTGATTTCATTATACCTTTATTTCAAAACTTCACCTCCTTTATTTAAAAAAAATAAGTTTAGATTTCTGGGTTTCAGCTTACTTGAATTACGTTACGCCTTTAGACGTTGCGTGATTTAAGTGCTGGTCACGAGCTAATATTTCGGGTCGTGACAGTTGGTTGGGAGATCTGTAGTCCAATTGGGAGTAAGATCTGAGATTTATGAGCATATGGGCTCAATTAATCTGAATGAGGGGTTTATTGCCAACTTGGGCTCGGCCCACTCAGTTAAAATATTAAACATTTGACAATGCTGAGCATTGATTTGAGTTCTGACAATATTTTTGTGTTTTATTGAATGCTGAGCATTCATCATAGCTCTGGGCTTTATTCATAGAACAATTTATGTTCTTTTAGCGCACACGTGAGGAGCACGTGGTGCGCTTGGCGCCAGTCCAAGAGCGCAGAGCACTTCTGTTGGGTAGCGCACACGTGAGGAGCATGTGACGTGCTTGGCGCTGAACGCCAGATTATGAGCGCATTGCGCTTCTGCTGAGTAGCGCACACGTGATGAGCACGTGGCGCGCTTGGCGCTAAGCGCCAGATAATGGGCGCTAAGCGCCAGTTTATGAGCACAAAGCGCTATTTGTTCAGTGGCGCACACGTAGGGAGCACGTGGTGCGCTTGGCGCTGAGCGCCAGTTCATGAGCGCAAAGCGCTATTTGTTAAGTGGCGCACACGTGAGGAGCACGTGGTGCGCTTGGCGCAATGCGCCAGTCAAAAAGCGCAGAAGTGCATCTGATCAGTTTTATGATCTAAGAAATAAATTCTTGTTTATAAGAGACTTTGTCTCAAGGTTCTAAGAACAAAGTTCTTATTTTATAGGAGATGTTTCAATCTCTTATTCTGGTGAAAGACTTTACCTTTATGGATCTGTGATCCTAAAAGAATTGAATTATTCTCCCCCTTTCTTTATAATAAGATATTCATGATCTCTTTTTGTAAAAGACCTTAGTCTTATAGATCTATGATCTGTGAGAAGAATTATGTTCTTCTTCTTATTTTTTTATGATGAGATCCTTTGATCTCTTTATGAAAGACCTTGTTCTTATAGATCTATGATCTTAAAGAAAGAAGTGAATTCTTCTTTTTATATGAGACGATTTCGTCTTTCTGTTCTTTTTACCTTGAAGAAAAGTTTTTCTTCTACCGAGAGCTTGGCTCTTCTTTCTGAGATTTCTCCAAGTTTATAGGGGGTTCCTCTATTTGTTTCTCTGTCTCTTTTCTATCTTCTCTTTTTGTCCTTGAGACTTGAAGTCTTAGGGCCTTTATATAGGGCAAGCTGATTTGTTCAATCGGTTTAGGAGATCTTTTCTCCAATTGATTTGGGGATTTCCCTACCGTTGGATTTTTTATCCAAGGGCTTCTGATTTACAGAAGGCGATCTTCTTGTTTTTAACAAGATTGGGAAATCTTTTCCCACACAGAATTTATTCTGTATTTTGGTGATTTTTAATCACTTTTGGATCATTGATCCAGCGGTGCTCTGATTTACAGAACACAATGTTTTTGTTTGGAAATATTTTGAGGAATCTCTCCTTAACAGAATTTTATTCTGGTTAATTGATGATTTATCATCATTATTGGATCTTTGATCTGACGGTGGGGAACATTTAGTTCCAGCGCTAGCGCACTCGTGCTTTGCACGTGGTGCGCTGCTCAGAGTGCAGCGCTCTTAGCGCTAGCCACACGTGCTTTGCACGTGGTGCGCTGCTTTGGGGCGCAGTGCACTTGGCGCTGCTATGAAGCATTGCTTCATTTCAAAATTTGAAATTTAAACAGAGCTTTGCTCTGATTGGGGGAAACAAATGCCTCCCCACCGTTGTGCTCACGTAGCCTACATGTGAGTGCAGCGGTGGCAGCATCTGCGCCCTTGGATCAACTCAGAAGTTGAAACGGCATTTCAGTGCCTATAAATAGGACCCTTGGCCCTTGAGATGATTTTTGTTCATCTTCTTCCTTATTTTTTCCTGAGAATTAATTCTCTTTTAGAGCATAGCTCTCTGTTTTAAGAACTTTCTTAAGGACAGAACTCTGTCAAAATTTAAGTGAAGATAAAATCTTTTAAAGGATTATTTAATAATTTAGGGTTTCACCCATTAACAGAGCTTTGCTCTTCATAGATCTTCGATCTAAAGAAAACCTTTTTTAGGGTTTCATTAAAAGAGCTTTGCTCTCTTGAAATGATAGATCTAAAGAGATCTTTCTTAGGGTTTCTTAACCCATTAACAGAGCTTTGCTCTTTTCAAATCATATAGATTTGTTAATCTCTTATGAAGAACTCTTAGAGTTTGTTCATAGATCTTGAAGATCTTAGAATTTTAATTCATTGAAAATTTTATTTCAAGTTTTCTGATGGGTTATTCCATCACTTTTACAGAGCAAGGCTCTTGAGGAATTTTTATTCCTATCATCATCAGAGTTGACAGATGTCACTCTGTCACAGAGCGCTGCTCTCAAGGGGAGATTTACTCCTTGGCCCGAGGGGTTCTCATTGAATGAGAATCTCTTTAAGATTTCCTTTTATTTACACAAATTTAAATTTGTTAGGTGTCATAACCAGAAATTGTTTTCTCGATGGGGATATCAAGAGTCGTTCAAATCCCTGTGTCTGTTTTTTAATAAGGATTTTCTTAATCAGTATGTCCACTAACTCCTGCCGATTTTCTTTTTCAGACGATATGGACGCTCATATGTATGATCTCGACGAAATTATTTCTTACGGAGACATTCGCGCAGTCGGCCATTCTCAAAACCAGGAATTCACAAACGCCCGGTGTGCTGAAATTATGGGTCGCTTTGATGCATACAATGGTTGACTGCTTTCTCGTTATTCCTCTCTCTTGAAGCTTATTGTGGGAGCGATCTAGGGAGCACTTCCTCTATTCTATGCCGACATGCCGCTTAAGGCATTGGATGATGCCGAAGACAAGGTGCACTCGGTGTATCTAATGGGCCTAATTTCAAAGAAAAGGCGAGACAATTTTATTGATATCTTGCATCAAGCTTTTCAGCAGGCGGCGATACTCGCTGCCTATCGAAGGTTGGAGGACATCAGTGGGGATCCTGACGCTTGTGATCGTGAAAGGATGCATACGAAGATGGTCCGAGAGGCCCGAAAAATTTTGGATAGCCTCACTTTTGAATTTCTCAATCCATGTCCTGGATTTAACATCTTTCCTTTGTAAACATTTTAATGGTGTTTTTGTTTACTGTTTTCATCAATGTAGGAATTTTCTGAAATATGAATAGCAAGCTTTTCCATTTCCATGTGTTTATTTTATGCATTAAACCTTTTCGCACATGCATGAATGGGTACGCTTTGAACTCTTAACTGAATACGAATCAAATGTTCTCCTTACTGTCGCTTTCTTCTCTTTTCTTTATTGCCGACATGTTACTTTAACAAGCGTAGCCTGTAGATGATAGAGAACATTTCATCTTGAACTCTTTGCGGGGTAACGATGGCTTAGGAAACAGGTTCAGGTCTTCTGCCTAAGACTTTTCAATTTTATGAGCCGTGAGGGTCCCATAAAGAATTTTCTCCCTACAGGTCGAGAGGATCCCGTAGGTGTATTTTCTCCTTAGGAATCGTGAGGATTCCTAAGTGCGTTTTCTCTTGAGAGTCGTAAAGATCTCACAAGAGAATTTTTTCCTTACAAGTCGATAGGACTTGTAAGTGGTTGCTTCCTTTCTTGTCGATGTTTGACTTAGGAGAGTGTGGCCTGTAGAAAATCTATCTTGACCTCTCTACAAGGCAATGATGGCTTGGGAGACAGGTTTAGGATCTGCCACCTAAGACTTTTCAACTTTATGAGCCGTGAGGGTCTCATAAAGACTTTTCTCCCTACGAGTCGAGAGGATCTCGCAGGTGTAGTTTCTCCTTAGGAATCGTGAGAATTCCTAAATGCGTTTTCTCTTAAGAGTCGTAAGGATCTCACAAGAGAATTTTTCTGGCTTACGAGTCGAGAGGACTTGTAAGTGGTTGTTTCCTTTCTTGTCGGAGAGTGTGGTCTGTAGAAAATCTACCTTGACCTCTCTGCGAGGCAATGATGGCTTGGGAGACAGGGTTAGGATCTGCCACCTAAGACTTTTCAACTTTATGAGCCGTGAGGGTCTCATAAAGAATTTTCTCTCTACAGGTCGAGAGGATCCCGTAGGTGTATTTTCTCCTTAGGAATCGTGAGCATTCCTAAGTGCGTTTTCTTTTGAGAGTCGTAAGGATCTCACAAGAGAATTTTCTCCTTACAAATCGAGAGGACTCATAAGTGATTGATGAGTTGACCTGCTCCTGAGTCAAAGCATTGCTTTGACGGGGAGTTCGAGGGTTTACTCTGGCTGTTTCCCACGGAGTCGGGATTGACTTTGGCCGTGTTCTTCAAGGCCAGGAAAGGTTGACTTTATCTGCATTTCACGGAGTCAGGGGTTGACTTTATCCGCATTTCACGGAATCAGGGGTTGACTTTATCCGCATTTCACGGAGTCAGGAGTTGCTCCGGAAGTTTCCCACAGGGTCAGGATTGACATTAGCCGTGTTCTACGGGACCAGGAGATGCTCTGGACGGTTCCCACGGGGTCAGGATTGACATTAGCCGTGTTCTGCGGGACCAGGATGTGCTCTGGCCGTTTTCCACGGGATCAGGATTGACATTAGCCGTGTTCTACGGGACCAGGATTTGCTCTGGGCGTTTCCCACGGGGTCAGGATTGACTTTAGCTGTGTTCCACGGGACCAGGATTTGCTCTGGGCGTTTCCCACGGGGTCAGGATTGACATTAGCCGTGTTCTATGGGACCAGGATTTGCTCTGGGTGTTTCCCACGGGGTCAGGATTGACATTAGCCGTGTTCTACGGGACCAGGATTTGCTCTCTCGGTTGTCTGTGAACCGTCGAGGTTTGGAACAAGGACTTTGCCATGGCTCCAAGGTTGATTGTCGCGTCTGAATTCTGCTGGAATGAGGAGGAACGCTGGGGTGACATCGCATCTGCTGTATCGAGACGAACGTCGAGGTAGTCTCTAGGTTGTTGGTGAACCGTCGAGATTTGGAACAGGGACTTTGCCATGGCTCCAAGGTTGATTGCCGCGTCTAAATCCTGCTGGAATGAGGAGGAACACTGTTGGTGATCTCTAGGCTGTCTGTGAACCATCGAGATTTGGAACAGGGACTTTGCCATGGCTTCAAGGTTGATTGTTGTGTCTTTTTTCTGCTAGAATGAGGAGGAACGTTGTTGTGGGTTTCTAGGCTGTAGATGCGGCCGTCGAGACTTGGCTCTTTTTCTGATGGAACCTGGTGGGAAGGTATGGTTCCCTCTTTGTTTGTGCCCCTAGATTGTATACAGGGATCGATGTGATCTCACCTTTAGGGCAAAATGTTTCATTTCATATATTTTTTTGTTTTCTTTCCGCGATGCTCTATCATTTCAGCTTTTATATCGCGAAAGTCGTGATTGCCCAATCATTTCGGCTATTTTTCGCGGTGCCCAATCATTTCGGCTATTTTGTATGCATATATTTTTACTTGCTGATTTTGTTGCAAGTTGCCCCATCATTTCGGCTATTTCATATGCATTTGTGGCTCGCTGGCTTTTCGCTGCGAGTTTGGGATTTGATACCGATTTAGGCATCAGCATCGCTACAACTAGGATATCGCCATGAGCGAATCATTATTTGCCTCTGTCGATATCGAACAAAGGTGGCTTAGCAAACAGGGTTAGGATCCTGTTGACTAAGGCTTTTTGTCTTTACGAGCCGTAAGGGTCTCATAAAGGTATTTCTCCCTACGAGTCATAAGGATCTCGTAGGTGCGTTTTCTCCTTATGGATCGTGAGGATTCCTAAGTGTATGGTCTCTTATAAGTCGTAAGGATCTTACAAGAGTGTTTTCTCCTTATAAGTCGAGAGGACTTACAAGGGTCGTTCGTCGTGTGAGAATATCCCTAGTCGCTGGTGGAACTCTGTTAGGGAAATGTTTATTCGTGCCCGTTGATTGTATACAAGGGTCAATATTGAACCGCTTGTAGGGCATCATTGGAGACTGTGATGGCTTAAGAATAGGTTCAGATCCCTGTATCTTAAGGCTTTTGAATCCTATGAGCCGTGAGGGTCTCAAAGGGGAATTCTCCTTACGAGTCGTGAGGATCTCGTAAGTGTAATTTCTCCTTAGGAATCGTGGGGATCCCTAAGTGTGTTGCTCCCTTGTGAGTCGTAAGGATCTCACGCAGGTATTTTCTCCTCACAAGGACGAGAGGACCTTGAAGTGTCTTTTAATGAGATTGTGCATTTTCGAGTTTTCACAAAACTCGCCGGTAGCCCTACTGTTTTTACTCACGGAGCCCTTTCGGGTTTTCATCCGTGCCCATCTTGCTTATGGACGTACCGTTTTTTTTTGCGTCAGCTTTGGGATACAGCGGTCCGTAGTAGTTTATAGACGTCTCGGTCAATAGCCAATTTTAGGACATAGTGGTCCATCATTAGTTTAAGGACATTTTGGTCCGTAGCCAGTTTTAGGACATAGTGGTCCATTGTTAGTTTAAGGACGTTTCGGTCCGTTGTTAGTTTTAGGACATTTCGGTCCGTTGTTAGTTTAAGGACGTTTCGGTCCGTTGTTAGTTTTAGGACATCTCGGTCCGTCGTTAGTTTAGGGACATTTCGATCCTTTTGCCGGCTACTACTTATAGAGTTTGGGCTTAGGAAGATAGCGAGCGGACATAAGCGTCGTCATCTATCGTTGACCTAGGCCGTGACTCGTCAGGCACAGTATTTTTTCAGGAAGCGACCGTTTATTGGCCTGAAAGGTCTTTCGCCATGCATGTCCATGAGTAGATAGGCTCCACCCTGGTAAACTTTGTCTATGATGTATGGGCCTTCATAGTTCGGCTCGAATTTCCCCCGTTTGGCACGATTGGGAATCATAGGTCTTTTGACCACTAGCACGAGTTCGCCTTGGCGGAATGTTCTCGGCCTAGTCAATCTCTCGTACGAGCGTGTCATCTTTGCTTTATAAGCCTCCAGGTTTTGTTGCGCCATGAGCCGGGTTTCATCAAGGGAATCGAGCTCCTCAAGCCGAAGGTGGGCATTTTCTTCGTCTGTTAGCTCGTAGTGAACCGCCACTCGTAGATAGGGTACCGTTTCTTTGCCGAATACCAATGCATACGGCGTTGTGTTTGTGGCTGTTTTGAACGTAGTTCGATACACCCAGAGAGCTTCATGCAGTCTCCCGTGCCAGTCTTTTTTATTTTTGGACACCGTCTTTTTCACGATCTTCGTCAAGGTCTTGTTGAAAGCCTCAGCCAGACCATTGGCTCGGGGATTATAGACCGAAGAGTATCTTCGATCTATGTTATGTTGTTGTGCGAAGCGGCTGATCTTGTGGCTTCTGTAGGCTGGCCCGTTATCGGAGATAATCCGTCGTGGAGTGCCGAACCGATAGATGATGTGTGTCTTGAAGAAATAAAGAATGTTCTCCGTCTTCACTTCTCTTAGTGGTACTGCTTCTGCCCATTTGGAGAAGTAATCAGTTGTCGCCAGTATGAATCGTTGTCCTCTGGACGATGCTGGTTCAATGGGCCCGATTATGTCGGTTCCCCACATTTCGAATGGCCAGCTAGCCACCGTTGGATGTAGCGGATTTGGATGCTGGTGTATAAAGTCCCCATGAATTTGGCACGAGTGGCACTGCTTCGCGTATTCAAGGCAGTCCTGGATCATCGTGGGCCAATAATAGCCCATCCTTTTGATCTTTAGTTTCATCTTCGGCCCGGCTTGGTGAGAACCGCAGAGTCCGTTGTGAGTTTCTTGGACGACACTCTTTGCCTCTTCAGGTCCCAGGCATCTTAGCCATAGGCAGTCAAACAATCTTTTATACAGAGTATCATTGACAAAGGCGAAGGATAGAGCTCGTTTCATGAGCTGATGTCTTGAGGACGCGTCTTCAGGTGTTCGACGGGATTTGAAGTAGTCTATAAAGACTTCTCTCTAATCCTTAATCTTTTCCTGGTCTTTTATTTGTAGGGCCGTTTGCTCGGTCGCTCCCTTTTCTTCGAACGACTCCGGAGATATTTCTGCCGGTGCAAGAACCCGACGGCTTTGCATAACGATCCTCACGTCATCGAGATTCTCGTCGGCCAGTTCTTTAGCGAGTTTGGCTAATGCATCTGCCTTGCTATTCTCCACGCGCGGTATGCTTTCCAGGGCATAGGCAGGGATTTGAGTCAATAATTGTTGTACCCTTTCGCCGTACTGTACCAACTCCGGTTTGCACGTCTGATAGTCGCCGTTCACTTGGTTAACGACCAATTGGGAGTCTCCGTATATGAGGAGGTTTTCAATTCCCATGTCGACAGCGATCTCAAGACCTGCTATCAAGGCTTCATATTCAGCTTCATTGTTTGTCCTCGGCTCTGTTAGGGAAAAGGCAAAGCATATTATCCATCCTTGTGGAGTCACGAAGATGAGGCCCACCCCAGATTTGATTATAGGGGAGTTGTGCTTTCGCTTCTTCATGGAAGATGCTCCATCGATGGCGAGTTCCCACCGGGTATCATTCTCTCTTCTCTCCCCATCGATCTGTCAAACGCGTGCTCGTCGGGCAATTCGCGGTTTAAAAAAGAATCGGCAGGTATCGGATGCTCAGCGAGGAGGTCGGCGATAGCCTGGCCTTTTACCGCCTTGAGGGGACGATAAGTTATCGAGAACTCCATCAAGAGTAGGGCCCATTTAGCGAGCCATCCCGTTAATATGGCCTTTGACATCAAATATTTGAGAGGATCCACTTTTGATATGAGATGAACCTCATGTGCCAACGCGTAGTGTCTGGGCTTCGTTGTCGTGAAGATCAATGCCAGCCAGTGTTTTTCGATGGGGGGTAATTGCTTTCTGCCCCCAGGAGAACTCGGCTCAAGTAGTAGAGGGCTCTCTCCTTCCCTTGGTCGTTTTCTTGTGCCCATAATGTGCCTAGAGAACCCTCGAGGGCATTTGTATACAGAATGAGAGGCTTTCCCTTGACCGGAGCGGTTAGCACCGGAGGATTCTGCAGGTATTGCTTGATTTCATCCAGTACGCTTTGGCATTTGCGATCCCAGACGAACGGGGTCCCCTTCTTCATCAGGTGACTGTTGGGACGACATTTACCGGAGAGGTTGACTTGGAGTTTGATACCTGTTTAGGCATCAGTATCACTACAACTGGGATATTGCCATGAGCGACTCATCATTTGCCCCAGTCAATTTGGACAAAGGTGGCTTAGTAGACAGGGTTAGGATCCTGTCGACTAAATCTTTTTGACTTTATGAGCCGTAAAGGTCTCATAAAAGTATTTCTCCCTATGAGTCGTAAGGATCTCGCAGGTGCATGTTCTCCTTAGAAGTCGTGAGGACTTCTAAGTGGTGTTTTCTCTTGCAAGTCGTAAGGATCTTCCAAGAGTGTTTTTTACTTATAAGTCGATAGGACCTACAAGTGTTATTCACCATATGGGGACATTTCTTGCCATTTGTAGAACTTGGCAAAGAAATATTTATTCATGCCCCTGGATTGTATACAAGGGTCAATATGGACCGCCTGTAGGGCAGTTTGAGAGATATGACGGCTTAAGAACAGGTCTAGATCCCTGTAACTTAAGGCTTTCGAATCCTATGAGCCGTGAGGGTCTCACAGGGGGGATTCTCCTTACGAGTCGTGAGGATCTCGTAAGTGTATTTATTTTAACGAGGTTGCGTCATTTTGGGTTTTCACAAGCTCGCCGGAAGTCCTGCTGTTTTTACTCACGGCGCCCTTTCGGGTTTTCATCCGTGCCCATTTTGCTTGTGGACATACCGTTTTTCTTTCTTTTTTTTTGAACAAGATTGCGCCCTTCCAGGTTTTCACAAGCTCGCCGGCAGTCCTGCTGTTTTTACTCACGACGCCCTTTCAGGTTTTCATCCGTGCCCATTTTGCTTGTGGACATATCGTTTTTTTTGTGAGCGCGATTTAGGAAATCAATATGCAACTCATGCTCCATTCTTTCTCCAGGTGCGTCTTCGGGACTTGCCTTAGACGATGGATTAGCGAGTGATGTCGCTTGAGCAAGCATCTCCTGCAGATTTTCATGTTGCAGTTGAAATTTTGTCAGGGACCGAGTTTGAGGTCGGTGAGTAGTAGAAACTCGAAATTCGTCTTTGGAATTCACCACATAGACTGTGTGAACTACCATGCCCCCCGGCTTGGGGTGTTTGGAGTTTTGTTCTTTGGAGTTTTCTCCTGGCACTTGAGCTTTATTAGGCCTCTTGTTATGAAAAGCCGATTTGGTTTTGGGAGGAACCGCTGTATCAGGATCCGTCTTGGGGTGAGTCCCCTTCACCTGCTTCCACACCTTATATATAGATTAGGAAAGTTGTCTTAGGGAGCGAACTGGTTTCTGCTCTCGTGGGATCTCCATGGGCTGCGGAGACTTCTTCAATATTGCGGTGGGAGAATTTTGTCTGGCCCTTCTCAACAATTTGAAGCTGTTCCCAGTTGGAACAACAAGATTCACCGTTGGGGTTGAAACAGGACCATATGGACAACTGCCCCCAGCTCATTTTGTATGATGCCGATATTGACGTTGACCGTTTCTTATGGCCAGGATTTGATTAGCTCCAGGATTTTGCCGAGCCTACCCCATGTTTCCTTTGAGAGCCTAAATATTCTGCCCCCTGTGTCGACCTTGGTCCTTGGCAGGTGCCAGTTGTTGGAGGACTGATTCCGTCAGCAAAGCTACTGCTTGGGGAGCCTGCCTATGGAAGACAGACTTCCTTTGGGTTTCCTCCATTGGCGTTGAGGCACCGAGGGTGGGAGGTGGGAGTATCGACCCAAAGAGAAGCCCGTTAATTTCTCAAAGAGCCGGACTGCAGAGATTTGAGGCTGCAAGTGGCCCGTACTTGACTCCACCAGATATGACAGGGCCTGAGTTGCTAGGATAGAAGCAAAATCCATTCTTCATAGAGACGAAGCGCTGACTTCAGTATCCACTCCCCTGAGGGAAACCACAAACATACACACTGCGATTATCTGATCACGGGAAAAACACGACACATGAAGTGTGGAGTGGAAAGAGGAAAACATCCCACCGGACGTGCCAGAATCTGTTCTCCACCGGAAGACGCGACCGGGACGTTGGGACGTCCGGCCTGAACTTCGGGGGCAGATGCTATTTGGTGCTATCCGTCCACCTCTCCGAAGATGCCAAGTTGATTTATGGCACCATGTATCGAAGGTTTAAACGGATGCGGCCAATGTAGCAGACTTCGTCAGATTCCCCCTCATTTGAGGGGTTTTTTTATTGTAGGGACGCTCTTCCCTGCAAACGCAAGCCCCTGCAGTTAATTACGCTACCGCATCGCGGTAACCACTTTCTCCTTCTCCAAATGGTCACTTCATGTCGTGGGTGTTTGTTTTGTTTTTAGTTGCCCGTGGATTGTATACGGAGACTAATTTATGTTGTCGCCCGTAGGGCGTGGATTAGTCCAAATCCGTATCTTCTTAGATTTGGGTTTAGGGTTTGGTTTAAGGATACGCTAGTCTCATTTGAGACTAAGATCAACTTAAACGTTTGTTAAGGATACGTTAGTCTAATTTCAGACTAAGATCAACTTAACGGGATCGTTTAGATCCGACAAGAGAGCATTTGGGCTCTATTGTTTAGTTTAGGGACTTTGCGATCCACTAGTTTAACGACATTACGATCCATCGTTAGTTTAAGGACATTACGGTCCATCGTTAGTTTAAGGACATTACGGTCCATGGGCTTAAGGACCCCACAGTCCAAGGTTAAGGACATCATAGTCCATAGGTTTAAGGACCCCACAGTCCGAGGTTAAGGACATCATAGTCCATGGGTTTAAAGACCCCACAGTCCGAGGTTAAGGACATCATAGTCCATGGGTTTAAGGACCCTACAGTCTAAGGTTAAGGACATCATAGTCCATGGGTTTAAGGACCCCACAGTCCATAGTTTAAAGACGTCATAGTCTATAAAGTTTAAGAACATCATAGTCCATGAGTTTAAGGACCACACGGTCCATGGAATGTTTGGTTATCGGGACCCGTCACCTCTCTGAAGACGTTGAAGGATTACAACGACAAATATCAAAGGAGTGAAGAGATGTACCCTTGAGCCAATGTTGGTTGGGAGATCTGTAGTCCAATTGGGACTAAGATCTGAGATTTATGAGCATATGGGCTCAATTAATCTGAATGAGAGGTTTATGGCCAACTTGGGCTCGGCCCACTCAGTTAAAATGTTAAACATTTGACAATACTTAGCATTGATTTAAGTTCTAACAATATTTTTGTCTTTTATTGAATGTTGAGCATTCATCATAGCATTGGGCTTTATTCATAGAATAATTTATGTTCTTTTAGCACACACGTGAGGAGCACGTGGTGTGCTTAGCGCTTTGCGCCAGTCAAAGAGCGCAGAGCGCTTCTGTTGGGCAGCGCACACGGAAGGAGCACATGGCGCGCTTGGCGCTGAACGCCAGATTATGAGCGCATTGCGCTTCTGCTGAGTAGCGCACATGTGAGAAGCACGTGGCGCGCTTGGCGCTAAGCGCCAGATAATGGGCGCATTGCGCCAGTTTATGAGCGCAAAGCGCTATTTGTTCAGTGGCACACATGTGGGGAGCACGTGGTGCGCTTGGCGCTGAGCGCCAGTCCATGAGCGCAAAGCGCTATTTGTTAAGTGGCGCACACGTGAGGAGCACATGGTGCGCTTGGCGCTATGTGCCAGTCAAAGAGCGCAAAAGCGCATCTGATCAGTTTTACGATCTGAGAAATAAATTCTTATTTATAAGAGACTTTATCTTAAGGTTCTAAGAACAAAGTTCTTATTTTATAGGAGATGTTTCAATCTCTTATTCTGTTGAAAGGCTTTGCCTTTATGGATCTGTGATCCTAAGAGAATTGAATTATTCTCCCCCTTTCTTTATAATGAGATGTTCATAATCTCTTTTTGTAAAAGACCTTAGTCTAATAGATCTATGATCTGTGAGAAGAATTATGTTCTTCTTCTTATTTTTTTATGATGAAATCATTTGATCTCTTTGTGAAAGACCTTGGTCTTATAGATCTATGATCTTAAAGAAAGAAGTGAATTCTTCTTTTTATATGAGACGATTTCGTCTTTCTGTTCTTTTTATCTTGAAGAAAAGTTTTTCTTCTACCGAGAGCTTGGCTCTTCTTTCTGAGATTTCTCCAAGTTTATAGGGGGTTCCTCTATTTGCTTCTCTGTCTCTTTTCTATCTTCTCTTTTTCTCCTTGAGACTTGAAGTCTTTGGGCCTTTATATAGGGCGAGCTGATTTGTTAAATCAGTTAAGGAGATCTTTTCTCCAATTGATTTGGGGATTTCCCTACCGTTGGATTTTTGATCCAAGGGCTTCTGATTTACAGAAGGCAATCTTCTTGTTTTTAACAAAATTGGGAAATCTTTTCCCACAAGAATTTATTCTGTATTTTGGTGATTTTTAATCACCTTTGGATCATTGATTCAACGGTGCTCTGATTTACATAGCACAATCTTTTTGTTTGGAAAGATTTTGAGAAATCTCTCCTTAACAGAATTTTATTCTGGTTAATTGATGATTTATCATCTTTATTGGATCTTTGATCTGACGGTGGGGAACATTTAGTTCCATCGCTAGCGCACTCGTGCTTTACACGTGGTGCGCTGCTTAGAATGCAGCGCACTTAGCACTTGCACACATGTGCTTTACACGTGGTGCGCTGCTTAGAGTGTAGCGCTCTTAGCGCTAGCGCACACGTGCTTTGCACGTGGTGCGCTGCTTAGAGGGCAACGCTCTTAGCGCTAGCTATGAAGCACAGCGCACTTGGCGCTGCTATGAAGCGTTGCTTCATTTCAAAATTTGAAATTTGAATAGAGCTTTGCTCTGATTGGAGGAAAAAATCACCGAGTACAAACCAAATGTATGACTATCTCCTAGGTCATACAGTACAATAATAATATTTATAAAGACATCGAGTGGTAGCAAGGATAATAATATATACATATGTATAACAATACTCAAGTAATCATGTCCAAGTCATAATGTAATACCATGACATAGGTAAATATATGTATGAGTGTAAATGTAATATCAAGTACTCGTGTCCGTGCCACAAAGTGACTACATGGCAAGTGTATCATGTATGAATGCATCATCCAACGTATGTCCAGCAACGACACACAAAATCATGATAAAACATGAGTGCCAAGTATCGACACTCGAAAACATCATGAAAACCGTGTCCACGTGCTACACATAATACTCATATCTCGGGCTCCGTCAGTTCGGATCGGCCCATATCATCTGATCTCACGACTACGGTCAGTATCCTCCGGATGTCCGCCGCGCCAAATATCACCGGTCGGTAGTGCTCCCATGTCTGGCTCAACGTCTCATCTATACAGTCTTCTTGCCCCGGGGTACCGCATCGGGTCCACCATGTACCCGCAGACAGTGTCTCCTCACTCCTCGAATCGGGTAATCATATATGCTCCAGTACCGAGAAATCTAATGGTGGACGCCACACATCATATCAAGGAAAACCGCATTTTCTTTTAAAAAGGAGCATAAGTTTTCAATTTCACATGCGGTTTCCCAAATCCAGAAATCTCATGAAATACCGAAATCTCATAATCATGAGTCAATAAGTAAACAATGAATATCGGCATAAAGCCCCTCAACAGTGTATAAACAGAATGTACATATGAATGCATGCGACATCTAAGTAAGGAATGCAAAGTCTAAGACTAGCATGTGATATCATGAATGCTAAACAATACTATTAACGGTTCTCTAATATGTACGTGGCATGACAATTACCGATGATGATGTGTGTGAGCCGGCCAATAAGTGTACGTGCAACATATGCATCATCGGTAATGGTGCAGGTGTCCTAGCAGAGACGAGATCGTAACATCTAATGAAAGCACATGTATATATATATACATATGCAATGAATTGGAATTAACATAAACATAGCAGAAAGGTAAATAGTAAACGCAGCAAGATAAGATATACATAGCTATATACGAGCCATACGGTTACCGTATTTAAAATAGTACGAATCGTTATTTTGGAAAAGTAGGGGCTACGGTGTCTTTGAGAAAAAAGATATCATTTTGAAAATCCATAGCGTCTTTCGGGTTGCTCTTTGAAAATACCTACGATTCGTTAGTTTTAAAAATAGGTATGACTCGAACTCTATTCTAACATCTACTTAGGTGATTAAGGGACTAAACTAAAATAGTGTCGTCTATACATATTCGAGTCGATATCTCTAATAGTTGGCGATCCAGCCTCATAGCATCACGTACGGTAATATCCATCGTACGGCATCCTCGAGTCAAGAGTGCGGATCAATCATCATATAAATATTTCGTACGGTATAGTCTGTCGTACGGCATCCTCAAAATCGAGGGTACGGGTCAAACATCATATATGTCATATATAGATCATAGTTCGTACGGTATCATTCGTCGTTCAATATCAAAATCAAAGGTATGGATCTAAGGCCACTACAATCTAATATCATATCAAGTCACATGTTATCGCATGTTATGTGTATATCACCCAACGATCCTTTAATATATCATATCATATACGAGATCTCAACTCGATCATATACTATAACCTCACGACATCATATCCGATTATATCGACTCACATCCACTAACATATAATATTCCCATCCCACGTGTGTGTGTGTGTGTGTGTCACACACACACACACACACACACACACATTCACACACACATGCCAAGTGTATGTGTGTGTGTGAGTGTGTGTGACAACACATATCCTAAGGTTCACTATTAAGATAAAAGAGGCTAAGGTTATACCTTCCTACGAATACGCTTATTCTAATCCTACGGTCCCCTAAAACCATATTTGCTAAGTATCCAAGTCATGCATCAACACCTATAAATAATTTATATATAACCTATTCTACGGTTGCGAGGGTGCTATACACCATCCACCCGACTTCCCCCGTGATATACATCTACTCGCCCACGATCCTTGCTTGCCGAAGTCGATAACGCCTTGCTCTCCCTTGTCATCCCGAAATCCACGTGAAGATACCTACAATTCAAAACACATCATATCGCATCAAAATCATATTCGAAAACCGACATGACACGCGAAGTGCTCATAGGTTAGAACCTATAACTTACGTATGCAAAAACAACCAAATAACCCTCGTTGTTGACGTACAAACGTCCAATGACCAATTCCAAATTCAAATACCAAAAACCAAGTTTTAGAAATTGGAAAACCTTGTTAAAACCAACTAAAAATGCTCCCATATTTTTACACGGGTAGATTGGAACAAAAAAAACAATACAGTAGCTAGGTTAAGAGGAGTGTGAGCTACAGGCAAAACCCCAATATCAGAACCCAAAAACTGGACGGCAAGAATGCCAAAAACCCCGGTGTCTCCGGTTCTTCAGGGGAGTTTGGGTCTCGTCTTTCTGTCGTGGTCTTCTAGTGGTCTAACTAGGTCAATTTAGTTCCTTGTTTTTCTTACAATTATCCCAAGTTGCTCCAGATTCCATATAGTCCTCAAAATCAAAGAAACCGACATCGGGAAATGCTAAGTTCGTGTATGGTTTCAAGTCTCTGGTCCAGGCCAGTAAACATCACTAAGGTCCTGAAAAACACTCGCTACACCCCCAATTATACTTTCACAATCCAAAATATCCCTAACCCTCTCTTGGAAAATTCTAACCTCACTAATCTACACAAGTTAAACTCTAATACACTAAGGTAGGGTAGGAAAGCTATTAACTTAGCTAAAAGTGTAGGATTTACCTCAAATAGCAACTAGAGAAAATTCTATGGTTGCCTAAAGTCCTCAAAGTTGTAACTTGATGACCCCAAGTGGTTTGTAGTGGGCTTGTGATAAATTTTTATGAAGGGAGTGTGAGGTATTGTGATAGTTTTTGAGGTGGCCATGGGTGGTAGAGGAGGTGATGAAAGATGAAGGAGGAGAAGAAGAAGATGAAGATGAGGAAATGAGAAAGCGAGGAAAAGATAAGGAGATGGGTTAAAGGGACTAGAACATTCTCACCCTCTCTCTCTCTCTCCATGTCACATGTCACCCTTTTTCTTTTTCCTTTTCTTTTTCATTTTAAAAACAAGGATGAATACATGATTCATAGCAAAAATGTAACAAGTATTTTGCAACATGATTTGTTGCATGCATAAGATTAATGCATAATTAGTACAATATTAATCGAGTTTAGTAATAAACTCGTATACAAATGATTGCATAACTATTTATAAAATATCCAAATCATATAAATACCTTTAAAATCAATAATTCATATTAATTTTCCAAATATTTTCCAAACAATCGGTATATAATTAGACCATTTCATTTAAAACCAATCTTCATACTTTTAAAATATCCATAATATTTATTATTTAATTATTTAAATTCCAAAAGTAATATTTTATTTTCTGAAATGTTACAATCAAGCAAGCATTGGAATGACACCATTCGCAGCACTCTACGGACGGAAATGTCGTTCACCGCTAAGTTGGGACGACGTTAGAGATCGCGAACTCCTTGGACCAGAGATGATCGTGGCAACTGTGGACGTGGTTCGCACGATCAGAGAAATGATGCGCATAGCCCATGACCAACAGAAGCATTTGGCAGATGCAAAACGTCGACATCTGGAGTTCCAACCTGGAGACCATGTATTCCTAAAGATCTCTCCAAATAAAGGAGTGATCCGTTTTGGTAAAAGGGGTAAACTCGGTCCAAGATACATAGGACCGTTCAACATACTCGAACGAGTTGGAGAAGTGGCATACCGTTTAACACTACTACCCTCATTGGAAGGCGTGCGCAACGTGTTCCACATATCCCAGCTACGACGATATCCTAGCCACATACTTGATTGCTCAGAGCTCACAATACAAACCGACCTGACCTGCGAGCAACAGTCAGTTGAGATCCTGGACCGAAAGGTGAAAACATTACGGAACAAGGAGGTAAACTTGGTCCGAGTGATGTGAAGAAAGGATTCGCCAGGAGAATCAACTTGGGAAAAAAAAGAAGATATGCGTGCACGATACCCTTATCTCTTTGAAAATTAGTCCCTATGTAATTTTAAATTTCGAGGAAGAAATTTTTATAAGCAGGATAGAATGTAACAACTCTGAAATCACTGTACAAAAATTTTCTTGTTATTGTACAGAAAAGAGTGTTACAGCCTGTGTAAGAGTTAAATGTTATTTTTTTTAAATAAAAGAAAGAAACAACTTGTAGCTCACCGGTAAAGCCTCTTCACTGCTGCGCATAGCCTATGTATTCGATTTCTATCAGACACAATTTTGTTTTTTTTCAGATTTTTCTTTTTAATTTTTTGAAGCCCAAGAGTTGCAGGTGCAATAAACGGGAAAATGAAAAATTTCAGAAAAATCAAACAGGCGCAATGAGGTATACACACCTAAATATCCACGTGGCACGAATCTCGAGGCGATTTCCTCAAATCCGACAGCCCATTCTCCCATATAGGCCGGCACCGACGGTCAGGATGAGCCCAAATGTCTTCATGCTTCGCACACTTGTCTCTTCGACTCCTCTTAACTCCCCTGCACTGTTTGATTTTCCTGCAATCAAACAGAGACCCTTCATTTCACCAATTAACACATTTTTAATGCTTTTTAATCCAAAATTTTAATTCCCAAATCCTAATTCTTTACTATAAATACCACCCCATGTCTTAGTTCTTCACCGTTCTGAAATTCTAGCAAAAATTCTCTTAAAAAGTTCCTAAGTGCAAGTGGAGTCAAGTGGAGTTAACGACCAAACTTGTTCCGTCGATGATCGAAGCTGTTTTCGGAGCTCCCGAGACGCCACGAAGCTAGTATTAGTTGGAAATACTGATTTTCAAAGTCTTTCTTTTACAGTTCTTATCTTTACATGTAACTTTCACAGTCTTCCTTTTATTATGGGATTTTGTGGGTGTAATCCGCTGAAAACCCTCAGGAGACAACACTCCTCCTATTAGGGAAACCTAGAGGTTTAAAGGCTTGTTGCACGTGCTCAGTACAATCGTGTTGCTTATGAAAGTGTGCTAGTTAGTTTTTCTTTTTCTTTATTTTCTCCTTCTCTTGAATAAAAGATGTTTGCTCGAGACGACCAAAATTAAGTTTGGAGGAATTTGATCGGTCGAAAATATTGCATTCTCAACACGTCAATTTCCCTACTCTTATCAATCATCTAAGGGTGTTTATTGTAAATAT
Organism: Agapanthus africanus; assembly: GCA_030015575.1. Lineage (NCBI taxonomy): Eukaryota > Viridiplantae > Streptophyta > Magnoliopsida > Asparagales > Amaryllidaceae > Agapanthus > Agapanthus africanus. The sequence goes on from JASDDO010000019.1 coordinate 104,871,265, forward strand.
AACACGGATTACGAATTCATCTGTAAAATACTAAATAACACGTGTTATAGTTATAATTGACATTCTAGAGGGAAATTGAGTGTTTATTACTACACGCATGATTTTGTATATCTCAACACTTGTATCAAGATTGTGTGCAGGAAATCCTTCAGGTCAAAGAGCCGGAATCACAAAAGTGCCGATAAATGCAGCAAGTCAAAGACTTGAGATCTGGCGGCAGACAAGAAAGAATAATGAGATTCTAGGTATCAGAAGAAGACCCCAAAATTGTCAGAAGAAGACCACAGAACTTTCATGCAGCGATCCCTCTACTTGGCCGCGGATCCGCGGCCGAGTTGGCCGATCCGCCGCGGATCCGCGACTTACTTGACACGTCATCAACTCTAAATTCTCCAGAAGCTTCTTCTCAACAACCCCACTTCCAGAAGACTCTCTTAATTAGCACGTGGTTTCTTCTAGAAGGCTCTGCATAACAAACTTCTTCTAGAAGGCTCCTTGTAACAACCTCATTCTAGAATATTCCCTCTAACAAACTCATTCTAGAAGGCTCTCTCTAACAACCTAACTTTGGAGGGAAGATTCAAATGAGTGGTTATAAAAGGAGATCTAAACTTAGGGTTTGAGGTTGTTGAATAAGTTGTTAAAATTGGAGGGAAAAATTGAGAGCCACAAATTCAAATTCAAGTTGAGTGACACAACTTGATACCAAAAACCCTAGCCTAAATCCATTTCCAAAGCCAAATCAAGATTATTTTGAGAAGCAAATCAAGCAAGCAACCATCGATCCTTTGAAGCAACGCCGATCTTCATCCGAGCAAGAGATCCACGACGATCCGCGACTCAAGAAGACCGAAGCGAAGCTAATTTCGACGATTTAGTTCTCTCCTCAATTCTTGTAACCTCGACTCAAGTGAATTGTAACTAATCATCGATTAATAAAGATGAAGATTATAAATCTTGCTTATCTTTACATTCTTACATTATGAAAAGTTACCAATTCTTGATTCTTTTCTCTTTCATGATGTTTGAGTGAAATCTCCGCTTGTATCGGAATCGAGAGAATAGGTAGATGATGTTGATGAAATTCCGAGTGAGGATGCCCCTAGACGCATGTCCATTGCTGAGCATATAGCTAGGGCTAAAGGCCAAAGTTTCAATCCGGACCAATATCAACCGTATCCTAATTCTACATCCGTTACAGCTGATACTCCGAGTGAGGATGCCTCTAGACGCATGTCCATTGCTGAGCATATAGCTAGGGCTAAAGGCCAAAGTTTCAACTCCAACCAATATCAAAATTCTTCTTATCACAATGTTGACCCTACTCCTGCCCAATTTTCATAACTATTATATTCTTATCAATCCAATCCGACTTTTCCACCTTCTCTGGACAGTTCTTCTGATCAGTCATTTGGGAATTTTAAGTATCCACAGGAATTTCAATCTTATACGGAAACTCCTTATCGACCCAAGTCTAGTCTCGAGCAGACATTAGAAAAATATCTGGAATTGCCGAACCAATTTAGGAAGGAAATGACAGAGTGGGGGCAAGCAAATAATTTCAAACCAGCCCAAAAATTTTCAGTATACAATACGGGCATAGGACAAAATGAGAATTTGGGTAGTGAGAGAGAACTATACACCCTTCCTAATCAAACCTTCCTTTTCCAAACTGAAATTCACAACTCCAGTTTCATAGATTCATCGAGTACACCAAAAGATTCACCAATTGACGATAGAATGTATGAGAAGTTGTGTAATAATGCAGTGTTTGATTTACCCGACTGTGAAGGGTACATTTCAAGTGAAACCATGCCAAATCCTTGTGATCTCTACACCTCCACTCTTGAACCAAAATTGATTGAAAACCATAATTTGAATGGGGTGTTTGAGAATTTCAACTTTCACTGGAATGAGGATATTGACGTTGGGGATATACTGATTGATGAACCCGAAATTTTGGATGAGTTTGTTCCACCAATTCATCAGATCCTTTCACTTCCTTGTGGTCATTATCTTGAGCCTTTAATTCTTCCCGAACCCCAAATGCTTTTCCATGTTGATAATAATGGTATACCCGAAGATCAGACCGAAATTCAGCCTACATCTTCCACATCTGGTTTAGCGATCCTCGACACACCAATTTGTTTACCCATTTCATCTTCCACTCTCTCTGGTTCTTCTTCTGTTCCGGTAATGATAGTGAGTGTTGATGAATCACAATCTGTTAATTCAAGTTCAATAATACCAGAAAGTCAACTTGATTTGGATACTTTTGAAAATGAGGTAGATGAGTTCTTCGAGTCTTCTACCTCCATGTATTTTGACAAATCAAGTATGATAAATTCTAGCACAACACTTATTGACAGCAAAATGTTCGATCACACCATTGATGAAAGTTTTGAAGAACTTTTTGCTGACGAACTTGCATTCCTAAACAATACGGATTTTGTGATTAATCAACCTCCACCTATAGAAGTTGAACCGCCACCACTCCTTCTTCCTAATCATTCACATTCATCCTCATTCTTTCATTTTTATAATTTAAGACTCAAACCCTTTCCAGACCACCACTTATCTCTTCCCCACTTCTTCCTAACTCTATACAACATATTCTTCCACCGACCTATACGCTACACTGATAAAATGTTTGAATGGTTGGTATTAATTTTTGGTCTTTGTAAAGTTTTATTTTGACCAAATGACTTACCCCCTCTTAAACTGCTTAATATTGTCTAACTCATGTTTGAGGGGGGTGTATTTTTGGCTCTTGGAAATAAATGTTGTCCTCAAAATTGTGAGCCAAAAATAAGTTTAGGGGAGGATTTTCACTTTCACTTATTCTTGCCCCCATTAATAATGTCCTCCCAAGCTTACAGGTTTTTGAGGTCTAGCAGAAGACAACAGTGACGACACTGTTGAAAACAAGTTTGGGGGAGGTTTGTACTTATTTATGCATCACTTTGCATCATACATTGCATAAACACAAAACATATAAAAAAAATTGTACATAAATAAGATAATAAAAGATTAGATAGTAAAAATTACATCCATAAGTTAGAATAATTTAAGAAAACCAAGAAAGTTAGAAGTTTTCTTAAACGAATTAGTAATAAGTAGTTATGAGCCGTTGTCCTAAGGGTTAGTAAGATGAAAAAAGTCACTAATCTGAGGATAAAAATAAGTCTGAAAAATAGTTCCTATTCTGGAAGCCAAACATTTGAATGTTGATACCCTACTATACGCACTTACACACGTCTTGAAACTCGGGATAGTAGAGGATACCTTGAAATGCTCTTGTCTAAAAGCCAAAGTATGAAGGAAATAATAAATAAAGCATAAAAGATAAAATCGTAAGAAAAATGAACACTGGTTTTGTTATCACCAAGGCAACAATAAAAAAATATAGTAAGGGTGCTTCATCACCTAGTGCCATAGACCAACTGGTTTGGGAGTCACTGCTAAGCCCTAGGTGGTGCAAGACGAGGAAAATACTAATACGCCTAATAAGCAAGCATGTTGAGTAATCGGTCGGTTAGTACCTCAAGAAGTATTAACGGTCGCATGAAAAATGTGTGAGCAAATCCATCTAAATATTCACAGATTAAAAAGTACTGAGGCAGATGGACAAGAGTATGATAGCTTGAATTAAATTCTCCGAGTGTAGGGACGTCCTTTACACACACGTAGGGGTATATGATCGATATTTGGAAGAAACATAGGAATGAAGAATAAAGACGATGTTTTATTGAGGGATGACGTGATTTCTAACATTTTTTCATAACTATTAAGATAGGGCTCATGACAACAGAAAAGCTAGTATTAGTTGGAAACTATGATTTTCAGAGTCTTTCTTTTACAGCTCTTATCTTTACATGTAACTTTCACAGTCTTCCTTTTATTATGGGATTTTGTGGGTGTAATCCGCTGAAAACCCTCAGGAGACAACACTCCTCCTACTAGGGAAACCTAGAGGTTTAAAGGCTTGTTGAACGTGCTCAGTGCAATCGTGTTGCCTACGAAAGTGTGCTAGTTAGTTTTTGTATTTCTTTATTTTCTCCTTCTCTTGAATAAAAGATGTTTGCTCGAGACGACCAAAATTAAGTTTGGGTGAATTTGATCAGTCGAAAATATTGCATTCTCAACACGTCAATTTCCCTACTCTTATCAATCATCTAAGGGTGTTTATTGTAAATATAACACGGATTACGAATTCAACTGTAAAATACTAAATAACACGTGTTATAGTTATAATTGACATTCTAGAGGGAAATTGAGTGTTTATTACTACACGCATGATTTTGTATATCTCAACACTTGTATCAAGATTGTGTGCAGGAAATCCTTCAGGTCAAAGAGCCGGAATCACAAAAGTGCCGATAAATGCAGCAAGTCAAAGACTTGAGATCTGGCAGCAGACAAGAAAGAATAATGAGATTCTAGGTATCAGAAGAAGACCCCAAAATTGTCAGAAGAAGACCAAAGAAGTTTCATGCAGCGATCCCTCTACTTTGCCGCGGATCCGCGGCCGACTTGACACGTCATCTTCTCAAAATTCTCCAGAAGCTTCTTCTCAACAACCTCACTTCCAGAAGACTCTCTTAATTAGTACGTGGCTTCTTCCAGAAGGCTCTGCATAACAAACTTCTTCTAGAAGGCTCCTTGTAACAACCTCATTCTAGAATATTCCCTCTAACAAACTCATTCTAGAAGGCTCTCTCTAACAACCTAGCTTTGGAGGGAAGATTCAAATGAGTGGTTATAAAAGGAGATCTAAACTTAGGGTTTGAGGTTGTTGAATAAGTAGTTGAATAAGTTGTTAAAATTGGAGGGAAAAATTGAGAGCCACAAATTCAAATTCAAGTTGAGTGACACAACTTGATACCAAAAACCCTAGCCCAAATCCATTTCCAAAGCCAAATCAAGATTATTTTGAGAAGCAAATCAAGCAAGCAACCATCGATCCTTTGAAGCAACGCCGATCTTCATCCGAGTAAGAGATCCACGACGATCCGCGACTCAAGAAGACCGAAGCGAAGCTAATTTCGACGATTTAGTTCTCTCCTCAATTCTTGTAACCTCGACTCGAGTGAATTGTAACTAATCATCGATTAATAAAGGTGAAGATTATAAATCTTGCTTATCTTTACATTCTTGCATTATGAAAAGTTACCAATTCTTGATTCTTTTCTCTTTCATGATGTTTGAGTGAAATCTCCGCTTGTATCGGAATCGAGAGAATAGGTAGATGATGTTGATGAAATTCTTGAACGATTCTTAAGTCTTAAGAGTTTTGTAAACTTTAGAAAATTGAATCATCGAAAACCTAATTTGAGCGAGATCACTTTCTTCGCTCCAAATTAGAGATCAACGATCGGTGATTTAATTTGCTAGAGGCTAGAATTTGAATGATAATAAATGAAAGGACAAGGGATGATGATGAAGAAACCCTAGTTTCTTCAATAGATCTCTAAACCTCATTGATTGTCATCGATCTAGCAACAAATCTTCAATAGATAAGAATTTGTAATCATTAGTATTCATCATCACTATCAATTTGATTGATTCCTACAAGCTACTTTACAAATCTTGATAACTAAAATGATTGGGACATTTCTTGATTCTTGATTCTAGATCTTTATTTTCTTTATGTTTCTTGAAATGAAAACCCACAAATCTTGAATCAATTTTCTTGCAAATTTCTTTACTATTTTCATTTCAATTCATCTAAAACAAAATCGATCAAAACACACATCTCAGTGGACGATCCGTTCTCATTGACGAAACTACAATAGGCACCGTCAATTGATTGCGGTATAAATTTCTTTGGTTGTGAAACATTTTACTACACACAAAAGAAAGATCAATCAAATGGCGCCGTTGCCGGGGATGTGTGATATTTTTGTTCGTTTTTGTTATTTGAGTTGAAAAATTATTATTCCATCAGAATTTTTAGATCAAAATCGCATCAAGCGCTTAATGATTTGTTGTAAATTTTTGCGAGGGAATCTGGAATCTCTGGAGCGAAGGGAAAAACTTTCAGATCATCTCAGAAAGTCCAGTGAGTCAACAGGAGTGTCTGCAGAAATTGTTGTGCAGGGATCTCGTCTTCAAACCGCGGAACCGCGGCGGAACTAGTGATATTGCGGCGGATCCGCGGTATTCTAGAGGCTTCACTGTTTCATTTTTTTCAGGTATACTTCTGTCTTTCTTATCTCCTCCCTGCTCTATTCCATTAACCAATTTGTGCAGGATTCTTTGCAAATTCGCAGCGCCGCTAAAAAGAAAAAATTGTGCGTGTTTTGATCTTGGTTGTTTGCATATTTTAATACGGAAATTAAGGGGCAAAGACCAAATTCAGATTAGGTGGGGATTTCATTACCCTTCCTAAGCTCCAGAAATCACAAACTTGTATCCGCATCACCCTCATTAATTAAAAGAAATCTAGACAAGGCTCTAAGGACCGTCGCGCTCAATTAGGACAGAAGATGGTCGTGGGTAATCTATTGCTTATCCGCATTTTTTTGTAGTGTCTAAGTCAAGTGTGTCTAAGGCAAGTGGTTATTTAATTAGGCCCGCTACTTACATAGCGGACAACCTCCCACTTACCTAGCACTTACCTGGCCACAGGAGGGATAACGAGGCAGTAGAGGATTTATCCTGCAATTTGTCTTCTGAAAGTCTAGGAGCGGTCTAGTGACTTGACCTAGGTGACCATTAGATATAGGGTTGATTGTGCATGTTTGTGTGAATTTTCATAAATCCGTCCTTTTTCAAAATAAACCAATTATTCTTCTTCCCGTTTCACCCTTTTCACCCTCTTCTCTTCTTATGATGGGTGACCCAAACAGACGAACTCTTGCCAAGCTTTACTGTCTACAACCAGATATTTCTTGTTTTCGTAATCGCTTCGGTATACCGTCCGACTCTCCCATATCCTTAAGAGATCAGATAGAACAAGCGGGTATAAACAGTTGGCCACCTCAGTCCAGGTCATATCAACCATATCCTAATTCTACATCTGTTTCTGTTGATATTCCGAGTGAGGATGCCTCTAGACGCATGTCCATTGCTGAGCATATAGCTAGGGCTAAAAGCCAAAGTTTCAATCCGGACCAATATCAACCGTATCCTAATTCTACATCCGTTACAGCTGATACTCCGAGTGAGGATGCCTCTAGACGCATGTCCATTGCTGAGCATATAGCTAGGGCTAAAGGCCAAAGTTTCAACCCCAACCAATATCAAAATTCTTCTTATCACAATGTTGACCCTACTCCTGCCCAATTTTCACAACTATTATATTCCTATCAATCCAATCCGACTTTTCCACCTTCTCTAGACAGTTCTTCTGATCAGTCATTTGGGAATTTTAAGTATCCACAGGAATTTCAATCTTATACGGAAACTCCTTATCGACCCAAGTCTAGTCTCGAGCAGACATTAGAAAAATATCTGGAATTGTCGAACCAATTTAGGAAGGAAATGACAGAGTAGGGGCAAGCAAATAATTTCAAACCAGCCCAAAAATTTTCAGTATACAATACGGGCATAGGACAAAATGAGAATTTGGGTAGTGAGAGAGAACTATACACCCTTCCTAATCAAACCTTCCTTTTCCAAACTGAAATTCACAACTCCAGTTTCATAGATTCATCGAGTACACCAAAAGATTCACCAATTGACGATAGAATGTATGAGAAGTTGTGTAATAATGCAGTGTTTGATTTACCCGACTGTGAAGGGTACATTTCAAGTGAAACCATGCCAAATCCTTATGATCTCTACACCTCCACTCTTGAACCAAAATTGATTGAAAACCATAATTTGAATGGGGTGTTTGAGAATTTCAACTTTCACTGGAATGAGGATATTGACGTTGGGGATATACTGATTGATGAACCCGAAATTTTGGATGAGTTTGTTCCACCAATTCATCAGATCCTTTCACTTCCTTGTGGTCATTATCTTGAGCCTTTAATTCTTCCCGAACCCCAAATGCTTTTCCATGTTGATAATAATGGTATACCCGAAGATCAGACCGAAATTCAGCCTACATCTTCCACATCTGGTTTAGCGATCCTCGACACACCAATTTGTTTACCCATTTCATCTTCCACTCTCTCTGGTTCTTCTTCTGTTCCGGTAATGATAGTGAGTGTTGATGAATCACAATCTGTTAATTCAAGTTCAATAATACCAGAAAGTCAACTTGATTTGGATACTTTTGAACATGATGTAGATGAGTTTTTCGAGTCTTCTACCTCCATGTATTTTGACAAATCAAGTATGATAAATTCTAGCACAACACTTATTGACAGCAAAATGTTCGATCACACCATTGATGAAAGTTTTGAAGAACTTTTTGCTGACGAACTTGCATTCCTAAACAATACGGATTTTGTGATTAATCAACCTCCACCTATAGAAGTTGAACCGCCACCACTCCTTCTTCCTAATCATTCACATTCATTCTCATTCTTTCATTTCTATAATTTAAGACTCAAACCATTTCCAGACCACCACTTATCTCTTCCCCACTTCTTCCTGACTCTATACAACATGTTCTTCCACCGACCTATACACTACACTGATAAAATCTTTGAATGGTTGGTATTAATTTTTGGTCTTTGTAAAGTTTTATTTTGACCAAATGACTTACCCTCTCTTAAAATGCTTAATATTGTCTAACTCATGTTTGTGGGGGGGGTGTATTTTTGGCTCTTGGAAATAAATGTTGTCCTCAAAATTGTGAGCCAAAAATAAGTTTGGGGGAGGATTTTCACTTTCAGGATTTTCACTTTCACTTATTCTTTCCCCCATTAATAATGTCCTCCCAAGCTTACAGGTTTTTGAGGTTTAGCAGAAGACAACGGTGAGGACACTGTTGAAAACAAGTTTGGGGGAGGTTTGTGCTTATTTATGCATCACTTTGCATCATACTTTGCATAAACACAAAACATATAAAAAAATTGTACATAAATAAGATAATAAAAGATTAGATAGTGAAAAATTACATCCATAAGATTAGAATAATTTAAGAAAACCAAGAAAGTTAGAAGTTTTCTTAAACTAACTAGTAATAAGTAGTCATGAGCCGTTGTCCCAAGGGTTAGTAAGATGAAAGAAGTCACTAATCTGAGGATAAAAATAAATTTGAAAAATAGTTCCTATTCTGGAAGCCAAGCATTTGAATGTTAATACCCTACTATACGCACTTACACACGTCTTGAAACTCGGGATAGTAGAGGATACCTTGAAATGCCCTTGTCTAAAAGCCAAAGTATGAAGGAAATAATAAATAAAGCATAAAAGATAAAATGGTGAGAAAAATGAACACTGATTTTGTTATCACCAAGGCAGCAATAAAAAAATATAGTAAGGGTGCTTCATCACCTAGTGCCTTAGAACAACTGGTTTGGGAGTCACTGCTAAGCCCTAGGTGATGCAAGACGAGAAAAATACTAATACGCCTAATAAGCAAGCATGTTGAGTAATCGGTCGGTTAGTACCTCAAGAAGTATTAACGGTCGCATAAAAATGTGTGAGCAAATCCATCTAAATATTCACAGATTAAAAAGTACTGAGACAGATGGACAAGAGTATGATAGCTTGAATTGAATTCTCCGAGTGTAGGGACGTCCTTTACACACACGTAGGGGTATATGATCGTTGTTTGGAAGAAAGGTAGGAATGAAGAATAAAGAAGATGTTTTATTGAGGGATGACGTGATTTCTAAAAAATTTTCATGACTATAAAGATAGGGCTCATGACAACAGAAAAGCTAGTATTAGTTGGAAACTCTGATTTTCAAAGTCTTTCTTTTACAGCTCTTATCTTTACATGTAACTTTCACAGTCTTCCTTTTATTATGGGATTTTGTGGGTGTAATCCGCTGAAAACCCTCAGGAGACAACACTCCTCCTACTTGGGAAATAATATTTTATTTTCTGAAATGTTACAATCAAGCAAGCATTGGGATGACACCATTCGCAGCACTCTACGGACGGAAGTGTCGTTCACCGCTAAGTTGGGACGACGTTGGAGATCGCGAACTCCTTGGATCAGAGATGATCGTGGCAACTGTGGATGTGGTTCGCACGATCAGAGAAATGATGCGCATAGCTCTTGACCAACAGAAGCATTTGGCAAATGCAAAATGTCGACATCTGGAGTTCCAACCTGGAGACCATGTATTCCTAAAGATCTCTCCAAATAAAGGATTGATCTGTTTTGGTAAGAGGGGTAAACTCAGTCCAAGATACATAGGACCGTTCAACATACTCGAACGAGTTGGAGAAGTGGCATACCGTTTAACACTACCACCCTCATTGGAAGGAGTGCACAACGTGTTCCACATATCCCAGCTACGACGATATGTGAGCAACCCTGACCACATACTTGATCGCTCAGAGCTCACAATACAAGCCGACCTGACCTGCGAGCAACAGTCAGTTGAGATCCTGGACCGAAAGGTGAAAACATTACGGAACAAGGAGGTAAACTTGGTTCGAGTGATGTGAAGAAAGGATTCGCCAGGAGAATCAACTTGGGAAAAAGAAGAAGATATGCGTGCACGATACCCTTACCTCTTTGAAAATTAGTCCCTATGTAATTTTAAATTTCGAGGAAGAAATTTTTATAAGTTGGGTAGAATGTAACAACTCTGAAATCACTGTACAAAAATTTTCTTGTTATTGTACAGAAAAGAGTGTTACATCCTGTATAAGAGTTAAATGTTATTTTTTTAAATAAAAGAAAGAAACAACTTGTAGCTTACTGGTAAAGCCTCTGCACTGCTGCGACATAGCCTGTGTATTCGATTTCCATCAGACACAATTAATTTTTTCCAGATTTTTCTTTTTAATTTTTTGAAGCCCAAGAGTTGCAGGTGCAATACACGGGAAAATGAAAAATTTCAGAAAAATCAAACAGGCGCAATGAGGTAAACACACCTAAATACCCACGTGGCACGAATCTCGAGGCGATTTTCTCAAATCCGACAGCCCATTCTCCCATATAGGCCGGCACCGACGATCAGGATGAGCCCAAATGTCTCCGTGCTTTGTACACTTGTCTCTTTGACTCCTCTTAACTCCCCTGCACTATTTGATTTTCCTGCAATCAAACAGAGACCCTTCATTTTACCAATTAACACATTTTTAATGCTTTTTAATCCAAAATTTTAATTCCCAAATCCTAATTCTTCACTATAAATACCACCCCATGTCTTAGCTCTTCACCGTTCTGAAATTCTAGCAAAAATTCTCTTAAAAAGTTCCTAAGTGCAAGTGGAGTTAACGACCAAACTTGTTCCGTCGATGATCGAAGCCGTTTCCGGAGCTCCCGAGACGCCACGAAGCTAGTATTAGTTGGAAACACTGATTTTCAAAGTCTTTCTTTTACAGTTCTTATCTTTACATGTAACTTTCACAGTCTTCTTTTTATTATGGGATTTTGTGGGTGTAATCCCCTGAACCCTCACGAGACAATACTCCTCCTATTAGGGAAACCTAGAGGTTTAAAAGCTTGTTGCACGTGCTCAGTGCAATCGTGTTGCCTACGAAAGTGTGCTAGTTAGTTTTTCTTTTTCTTTATTTTCTCCTTCTCTTGAATAAAAGATGTTTGCTCGAGACGACCAAAATTAAGTTTGGAAGAATTTGATCAGTCGAAAATATTGAATTCTCAACACGTCAATTTCCCTACTCTTATCAATCATCTAAGGATGTTTATTGTAAATATAACACGGATTACGAATTCATCTGTAAAATACTAAATAACACGTGTTATAGTTATAATTGACATTCTAGAGGGAAATTGAGTGTTTATTACTACACGCATGATTTTGTATATCTCAACACTTGTATCAAGATTGTGTGCAGGAAATCCTTCAGGTCAAAGAGCCGGAATCACAAAAGTGCCGATAAATGCAGCAAGTCAAAGACTTGAGATCTGGCAGCAGACAAGAAAGAACAATGAGATTCTAGGTATCAGAAGAAGACCCCAAAATTGTCAGAAGAAGACCACAGAAGTTTCATGCAGCGATCCCTCTACTTGGCCGCGGATCCGCGGCCGAGTTGGCCGATCCGCGCGGATCCGCGGCTTACTTGACACGTCATTATCTTAAAATTCTCCAGAAGCTTCTTCTCAACAACCTCACTTCCAGAAGACTCTCTTAATTAGCACGTGGCTTCTTCCAGAAGGCTCTGCATAACAAACTTCTTCTAGAAGGCTCCTTGTAACAATCGCATTCTAGAATATTCTTTCTAACAAACTCATTCTAGAAGGCTCTTTCTAACAACCTAGCTTTGGAGGGAAGATTCAAATGAGTGGTTATAAAAGGAGATCTAAACTTAGGGTTTGAGGTTGTTGAATAAGTGGTTGAATAAGTTGTTAAAATTGGAGGGAAAAATTGAGAGCCACAAATTCAAATTCAAGTTGAGTGACACAACTTAATATCAAAAACCCTAGCCCAAATCTATTACCAAAGCCAAATTAAGATCATTTTGAGAAGCAAATCAAGCAAGCAACCATCGATCCTTTGAAGCAACGCCGATCTTCATCCGAGCAAGAGATCCACGACGATCCGCGACTCAAGAAGACCGAAGCGAAGCTAATTTCGACGATTTAGTTCTCTCCTCAATTCTTGTAACCTCGACTCGAGTGAATTGTAACTAATCATCGATTAATAAAGGTGAAGATTATAAATCTTGCTTATCTTTACATTCTTGCATTATGAAAAGTTACCGATTCTTGATTCTTTTCTCTTTCATGATGTTTGAGTGAAATCTCCGCTTGTATCGGAATCGAGAGAATAGGTAGATGATGTTGATGAAATTCTTGAACGATTCTTAAGTCTTAAGAGTTTTGTAAACTTTAGGAAATTGAATCATCAAAAACCTAATTTAAGCGAGATCACTTTCTTCGCTCCAAATTAGAGATCAACGATCGGTGATTTAATTTGCTAGAGGCTAGAATTTGAATGATAATAAATGAAAGGACAAGGGATGATGATGAAGAAACCCTAGTTTCTTCAATAGATCCCTAAATCTTATTGATTGTCATCGATCTAGCAACAAATCTTCAATAGATAAGAATTTGTAATCATTAGTATTCATCATCACTATCAATTTGATTGATGTCTACAAGCTACTTTACAAATCTTGATAACTAAATTGATTGGGACATTTCTTGATTCTTGATTCTAGATCTTTATTTTCTTTATGTTTCTTGAAATGAAAACTCACAAATCTTGAATCAATTTTCTTGCAAATTTCTTTACTATTTTCATTTCAATTCATCTAAAACAAAATCGATCAAAACACACATCTCAGTGGACGATCCGTTCTCATTGACGAAACTACAATAGACACCATCAATTGATTGCGGTATAAATTTCTTTGGTTGTGAAACATTTTACTACAGACAAAAGAAGGATCAATCAGGTAGTTCGACGATATATTTCCTTAAGACATATCAGGTTTGCCTTCCGATCGAGCTCTTGAATTTGGAATTGATTTAGTACCTGGTGCACAACCGGTGATCAAAGCACCGTATCGATTAAGCCCTGAAGGTTTGAAGGAGGTCCGTACTCAGCTGGACGAACTTCTGCAAAAAGGATGGATTCGTCCCAGTACTTCAAGTTAGGGATCTCCAGTTTTGCTTGTGAAGAAGAAGGAATGTTCATACAGAATGTGCATTGATTATAGAGCTTTGAACGAAGTCACGATAAAGAATAAGTATCCACTACCGCGAATCGACGATCTGTTTGATCCGCTAAGTGGGTCTTGCGTTTTCTCAAAGTTAGATCTTCGTTTGGTTTATCATCGGGTGAAGATCAAAGAGTCTGATATTCCAAAGACAGCATTCATGACTCGTTATGGATATTATGAGTTTCTCGTGATGCCATTTGGAGTGACCAATGCACCGGCCATATTCATGAATCTGATGAATTAAGTTTTCCGAGAGTACCTAGACAGGTTCATTGTCATATTTCTCGACGACATCATAGTATATTCAAAGAATCGGAAAGAGCACGCTGAACATCTACGAATTGTCCTGGAGACCTTGCGACGGCATCAACTCTATGCCAAATACAGCAAGTGCGAGTTTTGGCTAGAACAAGTCGGATTTCTTGGACATATCGTTTCAAGCGATGGAATCTCTGTAGATCCAGCTAAAGTATCAGCAGTAAGCGAATGGCCGACACCAAAGACAGTGAAGGACATTCAAAGTTTCTTGGGATTAGCGGGATACCGTCGAAGATTTATTGAAGGATTTTCGAAGATTGCAACACCCCTGACCAAGCACACACGCAAAGATGAAGAATCCGTGAGGTCAGAAGCATGAGAACAAGCTTTCGTAGAGCTCAAGTCAAGATTGACATCAGCACCTATTCTCGTAATACCGGACCAATCTAGAGATTTCGTAGTGCATTGTGATATATCCGGTAAGGAATTAAGATGTGTTCTACATTAGCACGGTAAAGTTGTGGCTTATGCATCAAGACAGCTGAAGGTTCATGAACACAACTATCCAGCGCATGATCTGGAGTTGGCAGCCGTTATCTTTGCACTCAAAATTTGGCGTCAATATCTTCTTGGAGAACTGGTAGATATATATATTGGGTAACCTTAATGCCCTAGCCATCGAACGTAGAGGTTTGCGGAACAAAAAAATTTCTACGAGTTTAAAATGGCGCTAAGTTAACCCAATGAAAACCCGGATCTTTCCATAAACCTATCTAGCAAAACTAAAAGAGCTAACTACTATGAAAGAAGTCTCACCAAACGATCCAAGTCCTTCGGTCTTCTTTCCTCGTCGTTAGCTCCAAGTGACCACCTTGAACATGCTTGATCTTCTTTTCCCGCTCTATCGGTTCTCCGAGATCGAGCTTGTTCTCCGGTCCTCCTTTGTCGTAGTTGATCCACCCGAGGGATGTGATCCATGGCTCTAGCTCTTAACTAAGTGTCAATAGGAGCAATTAGAGAACTTTGGTTGCTAATCTAAGTTGTCTAGGATATAGTGTGGAGTTCTATGCGTTCTAGTATCTCTATCTTGCCTCTTCACTTGTTTCTCAACTCATGAGAGGATAGTGAAGAGGAAGATGATGAAGGTGGAGGAAACTCAAGAGGGGGGAGAAGAGTGAAGCAAAAAATGGGAGCTCAAGAATAATGAAGCATGCATGTGAGAGAAAATCCAACACAATGGTTTTGTGTATGAATTTTCATAATAAAAAACTAGCAACCATACTTCAATAGTTGATCCAAATGAATAAATAATTCATTTGTCAACTATTGAAGTCATGGCTCTCACCATTCCTCCCTCTCCTCCAATTTCCAGCTCATTTCCATTTATCAATAAATGGAAAAGTCCATGATGAGGTGTCCACCTTCTAGAAGGTAATCTGTAATAAAATACGAATTACAGTCTGCTGTATATACATACCTACATTCGGATAAAAACACGAATGCCCAAAGAGATAGAATAACACGAAGAACGTAATACTAGAATATACATATCGAAATACATATATGTAAATTATCAAGTCAATACATGATTTAATAATCCGGCTCAAACCCGAGCCGGCTAGTATTACCAACTGTCCGATCGAAAGTCCGGGTACAAAGTACATCAATCGATCGGAATCCTGCACGTATCCAATATGGCTACTACATCATTTTGCCTGAACCAGGGAAACCCTCTGTGTGAGACTCTAAAGACTCGACAGCGAGTTACTGGATAAATCCATAACCACAAGCACGTCAGCGGCACTAGCTGTACATAACGGCTACCCGGGTACCTGTCGAAAAGGAAGGCCGACGAGCAAACTCATCCGGATCCTTACTGAGCCTATCTGTGACAATTTTCGTACAGTCCGGTCTCTTCGTCTGAGAGTTTTGCATACCGGGTCTAGGGGGTGGTAAACATCAGACCCTAATAACCTGGTAATTCGTGCTGATGCGGCTCAGGACCAATCCGGGAAACTACTGATCAGCCTATCAGTAAATCCCAACTGCCTTGGCCAAGGTCTTATGGTCCTGACCAATCGAACACAGTGCGATATCCACTCCCTATACCGGGAGAGACGAATCCCTGACAATCGCTCACTGCCTCCATGTGGCTCGGGACTGTGCCCAACCAAAACCTATTTGCACTCCTCAGTAGAGCCGTGGTAGGGTAGTGATCAAAGCACAGTGGGAACTCACATGAGACAAATGCCGATCTCAGGTCAAAAGACTAACCTGTACTCTTGTCACTAGAGAACTTCCACCCAATGATAGGTATAGTACTATCTGGAAGTTCTCGGTGAATCCGTCCGGTGTACTCACCCCCAGTGAGCACCTATATATGATCTTAGGTGCGAAAAACCAATGGTTGCGGGACCATACCATCTCCCCTCGTCGGGGTCTAGAAACGTATACACTAGTCTACTCCGGAATATCGATGCTCAGTCTCGATACTCCTACGACTAGGGACCATTTAAAGATGTGTGTACCGACTACCCAGCTCCCACAAGTATGATCGTCATCACAACGCGGGTAGTTTAGCAATGATCCTATGGGCTTTATCAACATGTACAAGAGATATGTAATAGCAAGTAAAACATACACATATTAAGATAAAGACAAACCAGATAACATACTATCATATCGATCAAGACTGTCCTATACATATATATGTCCAAGAATCCAAATGTATACATATACAATAATGGCCTATAGGGCATACATATCCAACAATCTCCCACTTGTGCTAAAGCCATATATATCGGTGTATCGAGTACCCAACGCCTGCTCTAAGGCCAGTTGTTGGCGTATCGAATACCCAACATCTCAAAAAGTCTCTCGAACTGTGCTTGAGGAAGGGCCTTGGTGAATGGATCCGCAGTGTTGTCTTTTGTTTCCACTCTCCGCACCTCGATCTCCCGGCGATCAATGATCTTCCTGATCAGGTGATACCGCCTCAAGATGTGCCTGGATTTCTGATGGGACCATGGTTCCCTTGTTAAAGCCATAGCTCCATTGTTGTTGCAATACACAGGTATTGGGTTAACAATAGATGGAACCACCTGAAGTTCAGTAATGAACTTCTTAATCCAGACGGCTTCCTTTGCGGCATCGTTGGCAGCAATGTATTCAGCCTCTATCATCGAGTCTGCGATGGTGTCCTGTTTGGAACTCTTCCAATAGACCGCCCCTCCGTTGAGGGTAAACACAAAACTCGAGACAGACTTGCTGTCATCTTTGTCACTCTGGAAGCTCGAATCGGTAAAAGACTCCACCTGGAGGTCTCCATTACCGAATACCAGGAACAATTCTTTAGTCCTTCTCAGGTACTTCAGAATGTTCTTAACAGCTGTCCAGTGGTTCTCACCTGGGTTAGACTGAAACCGGCTCACTACGCTAAGCGCGTAAGCTATATCTGGTCGAGTACATAGCATTGCATATATTATAGATCCTACCGCCGAAACGTAGGGTATAGTGCTCATGCGAACCCTCTCCTCATCAGTCTTGGAAGACATCTTTTTGGAGAGGGTGATTCCGTGCAATGCGGGTATGTTACCGCGCTTGGAATCTTCCATACTAAATCTCTTTAGTACAGTCTCTATGTACCTGGACTGTGAAAGTCCCAGTAGTCTCTTGGATCTATCTCTGTAGATCTTAATCCCCAGAATGTACGAGGCATCACCCAGGTCCTTCATGGAGAACTTTTGTGACAAGAACAGCTTGACCGATTGTAGCATAGGAATGGTATTTCCTATTAAAAGAATGTCATCCACGTATAAGACTAGGAACACGACAGTTCGGCCTACAATCTTCTTATATATACAAAGTTCATCCTCGTTCTTGATGAAGTCAAATACTTTGACTGTTTCATCAAAACAGATGTTCCAGCTCCGCGATACCTGCTTTAATCCATAAATGAATTTAAGCAACTTGCACACCTTCCCGCTGCTCCCACTGTCTACGAAACCTTCCGACTGATCCATATAAACGGACTCTTCTAAACTTCCGTTCAGAAAAGCCGTTTTTACGTCCATCTGCCAGATCTCATAGTCATGGAAGGCAGCAATGGCAAGTAGGATCCGAATAGATTTGAGCATAGCCACTGGAGAAAAGGTTTCGTCATAGTCCACACCTGGTCTTTGACGAAAACCTTTTGCAACGAGTCTAGCCTTACAGGTTTCGACCTGCCCATCTACACCAAATTTCCTTTTGTAGATCCATTTGCATCCAACGGGTTTTACCCCATGTGGAGCAATATCCAAGGTCCACACTTTATTGGTGTACATGGACTCCATTTCGGATCGCATAGCATCCAGCCATTTATCAGAGTCCCTACTGATAATGGCCTGCCTGAAACTAGTAGGATCATCTTCTTCCAAGATGCAATCCTCTCGATCCCCGTCAATAAGAAAATCGTAGTATCTCTCGGGCGGATGAGAAATCCTACCAGATCTGCGGAGTGGCTGAGGTTCATCGGGTATAACTGAATCTAGCGGTTCCACCAAATCTTCAGCTATAGTTTGTGTTTCTAGAACTTCATCCAGTTCTACTGCGCTCCCACTGGTTTCTTTTGCAAGAAACAACCATTCTAAAAATTTGGCATTCCGAGAAACAATAATTCTTTGTTCCTCTGCGTGGTAGAATAGATACCCATTAGAATCCTTTGGGTATCCCACAAACTTACACAAAACTGATCGTGCCTCGAGTTTGTCTGGGTTCTGCTTTTTGACATAAGCAGAGCAACCCCAAATCTTAACACGTTTAAGATACAAACTCTTACCACTCCATATTTTATATGGAGTTTTAGGCACAGATTTTGTCACGCCCCGCTTCCCGGTGTACGGCGAAGGGGACGGGACTGGTCCACTACGTATTTACTTCACGTATTTGCTGTGAAGTAAATACGCTAAGCGTATCTAAGCAATATAAAAGTAAATACACAAGAGTCAAGATATATAAACTGAACAGTAACTTTATTAACATTCTTTTGTACAATGCATGAAAAGTAAATACAACTGAAATAAAAGCGATGCCTAAACAATGGCATAACAGGAATGTAAAGTACTGAAAGGAAATGTGTACAATGAAACTAAAGCTCTAGGTCTTCAGCAAACTGATCCAAGTCTTCAGCAGTAGGCTCGATCTCTGACGTGTCCAAATCACCTGACGACATTCAAAGAAGAAAGAAAGAGAATGTCGTCAGCGAACAGATCGCTCGGTAAGTCCCAAAGATAAGAGGAGAAATAGAATAGACAGAGAGTAAGAGAGAGAGAGTAGCTTTTACAGTTATTGTTATATTGTTGTATTTAGTGTTAACGTTGTTTTTTGTAGCTTGGTACAGAAGATGCCAGTGTATACGAGAGGAGTCTCACTTACACCGGGGACTTTGGTAACCTGTAGTACAAAGCTCCGTCGATAATACCACGGAACAACGGCATGGATGTAATTACGTCTTAAGTGACCATCTCGTGCCACCTTAACATATTCCGTACCAGTCTACCCCTTATACCCCGTAGTGTTATCTTGATTGTATTGTTATATTGTATTGTCTTATATTGTAAACTGTATAGATTGTATAATTGGATGACTGACCGAAACCATGATATCAGTAAACGGATGTAACCGTAGAATCATGTAAATGGAATAACGGGGGAACCATACAAATGGAATTTATATCCATGGTTCGGTTCAGTCAAGTTGTATAGATTGATAATTGGATTCATATTGAATTGTAATATTGAAGATTGGAGATTGTACTTGAATCATATTCAAGTCAGATTATACTGAGACTCAAACTGAGTCAGACAATCAGCAAAGTAAATTGAAGTCCTGATTGTTTTTATTAATTTGTCTACCTTAGATAAGCAAGCACCCACTTCTCCGGCTCCCTGAGGCTCAAGAGATTGGTCCCGCTTAAACCTATATTTACTAGGGTCCTTAGGGTAATTTATAGAACTTGAGGGGGTTTTATGTAAAAATACTTTTATATACTTTTCAAAATATACTCCAAGCATTTATTATTCGTCTTTAGGGTTGTAATGAATGTGGATTTTATATTGTGATATTTCTAATGAAAATATCTTAAATTCAGAAATAATGGTATTTATTTGTAATATTGATTTATATGGAATTCATGGTATTTTAGTGTAAAATTGATTCTTGTGATTTTTAGAAAAATGTGGAATATTTATATCATAACAAAATAGGTATTTTAATGATAAATATACATATATTTATACAAAAAAAATTTAATATATTTTTTATATTCTAAAAATCTCATTTTCTTAAGATGTCGTATTTTAAATCTTTCGAGACCGAATGCTCCTTGCGGAGGTTTAATCTCGCACTACTAAGCCCGAGGATGTGCGATAACCTGCACCATCCCGAACGGGTTCCCCAAAATGGGTTGTAGCGGCGCTTTGTAAAGATTTGTATAATACTAAATCCTTTAGAAAACGGTTTTATGAAGTAAGTGGTATTTATTTGTAAAGATGTCAATTTTCCGTATTCTATGTTCTAGGGTCTCCTAAGTCAACTAGACTATTTCTAACTGGTCCAAAACGACAAGTTGTGAGATACCTCAAATTGCCTCTTCACCGCCAATTGTGGTCAGGTAAGTACAAGTGAAAAAAGGAGGGATCCGCTCACGAATCACCGTGAGACGGGCCTTTTAAAGTTACCTTTCTCACTTGCCTAACCTAGACACCACAAAATCAGGTTTAGATAAACGACCGATGTCCACAACTTATCCTATTTTCATAATAAGTGGTATTTATTTAAAAAGTGTATCAATACTAAATGTTTTAGAAATGGCTTTATTTAGTAAAGGGTATTTAAATGAAAATGTTCGTTTTCCCGTATTCTGAGTTCTCGAGGGTATTGTTTTAGGTTGTATGTAAGTGTGTGAGGAGGTAGGTCGTTACCTCGTGATCTACTTTAAATGTTTAGCAAGTTTGATGGAGTTAAATATAGGATTGAAACAATGTGGTATTTAAGTGAAAATACGATAAATTGAAATAGCCATCATTTTATGTAATGAAACTTGATCAATTTGTTTGATTAGTATTTAATAGTCAACATAAGGAAGTTTAAGTATGATTGTATTAGTAAGAAGTGGAATTTTATAGAAAACCGAATCAGAAATCGGATTTGTTCCGATTCCGTCGGGTTTTGTAAATCCGTATTTTTAGATAGAAGAGATAGGTAGAAATTTAGGACTTACGGGTTTTAGATCACACAAGAGAGTGAGAGGGAAGTAGAGGAATCGCCGATGTGTTGCGTCATCGCCGGTAGTTCCTAAAACGATCGCCGGAAGTTCCGCCGGGAATTCGTCGGAGTTTCGCCTCGAGCTCGTTTTCAAAGTGCACAAGATTCTTGAAATTTTTTTTAGAAAGTTGGTTCAGAGTTAGGGGTGAGAGGGTAGAGAGTAGGGGTGGTATTTATAGAGTTAGGCAAGGGTTAGGGTAGATGAAAGGTTAAAATGAAAAATGTGATAAAATGTATTAAAAATGTATTAAAAGTGGAGTAATTGGAGTTTTAAAAGAGCTCTGGAAATGGTCTGAGGCTAAAATTTTGCAGGTGCATAGGGAATGTGAAAAGACACAACTTTCATGTTGGGGTCGTCGCCGGAATCAGCAGACTCGGTCGACGGCCGAGTAGGCCGATTCCGGCCGAGTCAGGAGGCAGGAATCCTCCCCCGACGACTGGTGATCCCTCTGGTATATCTACATCTCAGGGTGTAGTGGGGTTTTTGTGAGATATGCACGTGTAAACTCTTGGTATTCTAAAGGTTCAAAATAAAACAATATTAAAAATAATATGGGGTATGGATTTGAACTCTGGTGGCTTGGTTCAGCAGTGTAAGGTATTACCAATGAGCTACAAGCTCTTTCTTATAATTATGGAGCTATTTAATTACTTAAAGTAGTTACAGAAAATGTAAATACCCCAAGTATACATTAATTTTTAAGCAAATTTTGTACACTAAAAATGAAGTTGTTACATTCTATTAACTTGTAATTAAAAAGCAAGATAATTACTTATATCTTGTGCTCAGGCTAAAATACCCCTTAAGGATTAATAAAAATATTTGAAAATTTTGTATAGGAAAATTAGGGTTGTTACAGATTTGGATGGAACTTGATTCAAAAGATGTGCTGCTGTTTGAAGCGCATATCCCCAGAATATGTAACAACTCCAATTTTGTATACCAAAAATTTGCTTTAAAAATAGTGTACAATTGGAGTATTGTTGTTGCTGGAAACAACTTAAATATTTAATTCCTTACAATAATTACAAGAAAGAGCTTGTAGCTCATTGGTAATACCTTGCATTGCTGAACCAAGCCATCAGAGTTCGAATCCCATACCCCATATTATTTTTAATATGGTTTTTTAAAAAACCTTTAGAATACCAAGAGTTTACACGTGCATATCTCACAAAAACCCCACTACACCCAAAGATATAACACTTGCAGAGGGTAGATGAACCGTCGGGGGAGATCCAGGTCACCGGAATCGGTCGGGAATCGGCCAACTCGGCCTTGACTCGGCCGACTCAGTGATCCGACCGAGTCACGGCCGAGTCACCCCCGATTCGGCCGATTCCGGCGAGGGTCACAACATGAAAGTTGTGTCTTTTGGTATTCCCTACGCACCTGCAAAGTTTCAGCCTCATAACACTTCCAGAGCTCTTTAAAACCCCCAATTACTCCACTTTTAATACATTTTTATTACATTTTATCATATTTTTATTTTTAACTTTTCATCTACCCTAACCCTAGCCTAACCCTATAAATACCAACCCTACACACTACCCTCTCACCCTCCAAAATCTTGAGCCACTCTCTCAAAAGTTTCCACAAGAAGTGTGCTTCGAAATCGAGTTCCCGGCGAAGCTCTGACGGAATTCCGACGACGCGTTTTGGAGCAACCGACGACGTAATCACCCCTCGGCCTTCCTCCCTAGTTCTCTTTACTCTTTAGAAGAGTTTAAACCTGTAAGTCCCACCTCTTCTACCTTCCTTTTCTTTAATGTAAAAATACGAATTTCTGGAACCCGACGGAAATCGGACAAACCGATTTCCAATTCGATTTTTCTTTAAAATTCCACTTGTCACCTAATACATATTATCTACCCATATGCATGTTGACTATTAATCACCCTTAAACCAATTTAATCACACTTTTCCACATGAAATGATAAGTTCTTTACAAAACCGTATTTCTTTCATTAAAATACCATGAAGTTCATTTTTCTTAATGTAATCAAGTACCTCACTCCTAAACATGTTTATTGTGATAACTAAACTTGTTTCAATCAATTTGAATGAAATTTCACACATGAAATGATAACGTTTACGAATACCGTATTCTTGCACTTTAATACCTTTAGGTTTAACATAGCTTATTTCACCTTTAAACTTCACCAAAACCTAATATAAGTCACGGGATAATGACCTACCCTTACACACACTCAATATAACCCTAAATGATAAATATCAAAAATACAGAATACGAAATTACAGGACTTTTCACTAAAATACCATAACCTTTATAACCTTTAGTTAAATCTTTAAATTGTAAACTTTTCTAAATAAAATCTTATATAAAATGAAAGCACGATTGGTCATGGACATCGATCGTTTATCTAAACTGTCTTATGGGTCTAGGCAAGTGTGTCTAAGGCTAGTGGTTTTTAATTAGGCCCACGACTGTGGTTCCTTCCCACTTACCTGGCACTTATCTGGCCGCAATTGACGGTGAAGAGGCGATTTGAGGCTTCTAATGACTCATCGTTTAGACCCTAGAAATAGGCTAGTTGGCTTAGGAAACCCTAATAACTAAAATACGGAAACTATACTCTTTTGCAAATAAACACCCTATATTTATAAAACCGTTTTTCCTAAATGAAAAGTATTTATAAAACCTAAGCAAAGTGCCGCTACAACCCATTTTTGGGGAACCTGTTAGGGATAGTACGGTTCATCGTGCACCCGCAGGCTAGTAGTGCGAGATTCAGACCTCCGCAAGGAGCATTCGGTCTCGAAAGGTTTAAAATACGATATTTAAGGAACGTGAGACTTTTTGTAAATAAAATATTCATATAAAAGAAAATTATTTATGTGTTTAATTATATATAATTATCATTTAAACACCTATTTTGTTATAATATAAAGTTTCCACTTTTTCCTAAAATTCAAGATTAAAAGTTACATTAAAATACCACGAATTTCAAATAAACAATTAATTCTTCTATTAGGATATATTCACTAGAATAACACAAATAAAATTCACATTCATTATAATAATAAAGATGATTATTAAATACTTGAGGTATATTTTGAAAACTATACAAAAGTACTTTTTACATAAAACCCCCTCAAGTTTCACAAATTACAATAAGGCCCCTAACTAATATTGAACTTCAAATTATCTTTCTTTTAGTCTGACTCGGGTTGGAGTCTGACTAATTTCTGACTTGAATATAATTCAAGTCAACCTATATTCAATCATATTCCAATACAAATTTGAATACAAGAATCCCTGAATCCAGTTAACAATATATTCATTTTGACTGAATCAAACCATGGATATTCATCCATTATCCTGATATTCCATTTTCCTGATTATACAGTTACAACATGTTTACTGATATCATGGTTTTGGTCAGTCATCCAGTTTACATATTCCAATACTACAACACTGTTAAAACACTACGGGGTTTAAAGGGGTAGATTGGTACGGAAGGTGTTAAAGGTGGCATGAGGTGGTCAGATTAAGACACCTAACATGAATACTGTTGCTGTTGTACCGTGGCATAACGGTTCCTTGTACTCTCCATTTGCCCTGATCTCTAGCATATAGAGATCCCCCTCGTATACACTGGCATCCTTCTGTACCAAGCTACAAACAACGGCGTTAAACAATATTCCATAATATTCAACAACATAATACTTTAGAAAATACTGCTACTCTGCCATTCTCATTCTTCTTTTCTTTGGGACTTACCGAGCGACCTGTTCGCTGACGACATTCTATTTCTTTCTTCTTTGAATGTGTCAGGTGCGTTGGACCAAGTTGAGACCGAGCCCACAAGTGAAGATTTGGAGCAGTTCCAAGAAGACCCAGAGCTCTAGATAATTGTACTTTGTTCTTTCCAGTATTTCCTTTTATTATTATGCCACTGTTTAGGCATTGCTTTTCCATTCCAGTTGCATTTTCATTTCATGCATTGTACAAAGAATGATATTAATAAAAGTTGCTGTTATTTCAATATCATTTGTCTCTTGTGATTATTTTATATTGCTTAGTTACGCTTAGCGTATGTACTTCTGAGTACATACGTAGCGGGCCTCGTCACGTCCACTTCGCCGTACACTGGGAAGCGGGGCGTGACAGGTTTTGTTGGTGGCCCATGCAGGTCAGAGCTGTGTGAATCCCTGTCATGCAGTTCTGGTCTGCGTGAACAACCTAAGCAATATAACACAAGAAACAGCAACTAAAACATTCTTTACAATTCATGTTCTTTGAATCTTACAAGTCTTTATTCCTTGAATCTTATCATTTCATGTATTTGAATCTGTCCTAATCCAAATTTTTCTTCAGGGTTATGGATTCCCCGAACAATTCCCCGAACAACACCAGCACCAACGCCAACAATACCCCTTCAGCACTACCTCTCACTCCAGTTGTTTCCGCACCATCCACTGAGCAAACCATGCTATTCGATGCGATCCGCAGTCTGCTAGAGGGACAGCAACAACTTCTGAGTCGTCCTGAGGCAGATGCACCGGGAATAAAACAATTCAGAGCTTTGCACCCAAAGCAATTCTCGGGTAAAGGAAGCCCTCTCGAAGCAGAAGAATGGGCACAAAGTATTGAAGACGATCTGGCAGCAGCTCAAGTGCCAGATAATACTTGGGTCCGTGTAGCGAAGCTACAGCTCACAGATAACGCTCGTAATTGGTGGAAGGCGGAAGAAACCCGTCTGGCACAGCCGATTGAATGGAAAACATTTCGCGAGAAGTTTGACGCGAAATATTTCCCTGTGACCGCCAGGTTCGCTATGGAGCAGCAATTTATTCATCTACAGCAAGGATCAATGTGGGAGAAATCAGTAGATGAATATGATGCTGAGTTCACTATGTTGAGCCGATTCGCGGCACACCTGATACCGACGGACGAGATCAGAGCCCGTCGTTTTCAGCAAGGTTTGGACACCGAGATCAAGGCTGCTCTAGCCACCGGAAAGTTTTTGACTCATGAGGAAGCCCTTGAAGCTGCCCGCAGTTACGAGGCAGTGATAAAAGAGAGGGGAAGACCTCACTCTGTAGGAGTCAAGCGCCCTGCCAACCAGATGGCAGGTGGAGCCATGTCCAGACCACCCTTCGTGCCAAGGCGACCCGGAGTACCAACTCATTGTCCTAGCCCAGCCTTTTGCACCTACTGCAAGAGAAAGGGGCATATGATGAAGGATTGCCGTCGAGCCAACCGCCTTTGCTTGATCTGCGGTTCAGCCACTCATGATATTGGATCTTGTCCTCAAAGGCAGAACTCGGTTGCTGCATCCCGGCCAGCAAATACTTATCAGCAGCGACCAGCTCTTCCGGCACCTGCTACCAGACTTGCACTGCCTGCACCACCTAGGGGACCACAAGCTGCACCACCTCCTCGACAGTTCCATCAAGCACAAAGGAACGTTCAGAGGAATGCTCCTCAGGCCAGGAGGAATGTGCCGAAGCGCCAGGCGTTCATGATGTCTGTTGAAGAAGCTGAGGCCACTGGCCAAGTCATTACTGGTAAACCTACTTTCTCAAATTTATCTTTTAGTTTTGTTTACCTACACACTTTCCCTATACCTAAAACCTATCCCATATACCTTAGGTACAATCCTAGTAGCTTCACTACCTGCACTTGCACTGTTTGATACTGGGGCATCCCACTGCTTTATGTCGCAACGGTTTGTCCGAACCCATGCGATTCCAGTCTCACCGCTTGTATCCAGCTGGAACGTCAGTTCTGGAAATGGTGTTCTAAAGGCAACTATGGGATACAGCATGTGTCCAGTCATCGTCTGCAGTCGAGAGTTCTACGCCGACTTCAAAGTACTGGACATACCAAACTTCGATGTGGTTCTAGGAATGGACTGGCTTGGAACCTTTTATACTACCATCGACTGTCGTCAAAGGAGGGTAGTATTTGAGATTCCAGATCATCCGGTCTTCTATTTCAAGAGTGGAGATCGTACACTAGAACCAAGCACTTACAAAGCAAAGCCAAGGGAAGCAGTAGTTGCAGCAGCTCATGCAGAAGAAGAAACAAGACCGGAGGTAGTTCGAGAGTTCGATGATGTATTCCCTGACGATATATCAGGTTTGCCTCCTGATCGAGCTCTTGAATTCAGTATTGACTTAGTACCAGGAGCACAACCAGTAATCAAAGCACCCTATAGACTAAGTCCGGAAGGATTGAAGGAAGTACGAACACAGTTAGACGAATTACTGGCGAAAGGATGGATTCGTCCCAGCACTTCAAGTTGGGGAGCACCTGTACTGTTGGTGAAGAAGAAGGAAGGTTCATACAGAATGTGCATCGACTATAGGGCCTTGAACGAAGTTACTATAAAGAACAAGTATCCACTCCCGCGCATCGACGATTTATTCGATCAGCTAAGTGGATCTTGTGTCTTCTCTAAACTAGATCTTCGTTCAGGATATCATCAAGTGAAGGTCAAGGAGGCTGATATTCACAAAACAGCTTTCAGAACTCGTTATGGACATTACGAATTTCTAGTAATGCCATTAGGAGTGACCAATGCACCAGCAATCTTCATGAACCTTATGAACCAAGTTTTCCGGGAGTATTTAGACAGGTTCGTTGTCATCTTCATCGACGACATCCTGGTATATTCTAAGAATCGGAAAGAGCATGCGGAGCACTTACGAATTGTCCTGGAAACACTTCGACAACATAAGCTTTATGCCAAGTACAGCAAGTGCGAGTTTTGGCTAAAACAAGTTGGTTTTCTTGGACACATCGTATCAGGAGAAGGGATTTCTGTGGATCCAGCAAAAGTTTCAGCAGTCAGCGAATGGCCTACACCAAAATCAGTGAAGGATATTCGGAGTTTCTTGGGTTTAGCTGGATATTACAGAAGATTCATTGAAGGCTTTTCGAAGATAGCAACACCCCTGACCAAGCTCACACGAAAAGATGAGGAATTTGTGTGGTCAGAAGCATGCGAGCAAGCTTTCGTAGAACTCAAGTCAAGACTGACATCTGCACCTATTCTCGTTATACCGGATCAATCTGGAGGATTCGAAGTGCATTGCGATGCATCCGGTAAGGGATTAGGATGTGTTCTACATCAGCACGGTAAGGTTGTGGCTTATGCTTCAAGACAACTGAAGACTCATGAGCGCAATTATCCGACGCATGATCTAGAGTTGGCAGCTGTTATTTTTGCTCTCAAGATTTGGCGCCACTACTTACTTGGTGAACGAGTGAACATCTACACAGATCACAAAAGTCTGAAGTATGTGTTTACTCAGAAGGAATTGAATATGCGACAGAGGAGATGGTTAGAACTTATGGCGGACTTCGACATCAATTTGCAATATCATCCAGGAAAGGTGAACGTAGTACCTGATGCTCTTAGTCGCCAACCATTAGCAATGAATCTCACCACACAGTGGAAGCTTCAGCAAGACCTACATCAGATGGAGATCGAACTAGTCATGCCAGGTGATGTTTCAAATTTGATGAATCTACAAGTTCAATCAACTATTGTCAATCAGATCAAAGCAGCTCAAGCCAGCGATGCTAAGTTGCAAAAGATCAGAGAACAAGTGGAGAATGGACTCAGAACAGATTTCATCATCCATGAAGACGGATCTTTGAGATACGGCAGCAGATTGTGTGTACCAAAAGGTCCTGTTCGGGAAGAGTTAATGAAAGAAGCTCACAGCTCTCCCTATTCAGTACATCCTGGAGGTACCAAAATGTACAAAGATCTACGTCAGAATTATTGGTGGCATGGAATGAAGCGTGAAGTAGCCAGGAGTGTCGCAAAATGTTTGGTGTGTCAGCAGGTAAAGGCTGAACATCATAGGACAGCTGGACTACTTCAACCGTTACCAATCCCAGAATGGAAGTGGCAGCACATCACGATGGACTTTGTAACTGCTCTTCCTCGCAGCACAAAGGGTAACGATGCGATTTGGGTCATTGTGGATCGACTCACAAAGTCGGCTCACTTCATCCCATTTCGAGTTGGCCAATCAACTGAGACATTAGCAAAGAAGTACATGGAGGTAATCTATTTTAGATTTAAAAACTCTTCATAATGTACTATCTCTGATACCCATGAACTCATACAGGAAATTGTGAGACTTCATGGAGTACCGGTCTGCATTGTCTCTGATCGTGACACCAGGTTCCGATCACAATTTTGGCAGAGTCTGCAAGCTAGTTTGGGAACAAGTCTGAACTTCAGCACGGCTTATCATCCACAAACAGATGGTCAGTCGGAACGAACTATTCAGATCTTGGAGGATATGCTCAGAGCATGTATGCTCGACTTCAAAGGATCGTGGGAAGATCACTTGCATCTTGTGGAGTTCGCGTACAACAACAGCTACCAAGCAAGCATAGGAATGGCACCTTTTGCAGCATTATATGGAAGGAAGTGTCGATCGCCATTAAGTTGGGACGACATCGGAGATAGGGAACTCCTTGGACCAGAGATGATGGTAGCGACCGTTGATGTGGTTCGTACTATCAGAGAAAGAATACGCATAGCCCAAGATAGACAGAAACATTGGGCCGATGCGAAGAGACGACACTTGGAGTTCCAGCCAGGAGATCATGTATTCTTGAAGATATCTCCGAACCGCGGAGTGATCAGATTTGGGAGACGGGGAAAGTTGAGTCCGAGATACATTGGACCGTTCGATATACTCGAACGAGTCGGTGAAGTGGCATACCGATTAGCGCTTCCACCTTCATTGGAAGGAGTGCATAACGTGTTCCACATATCTCAACTCAGAAGGTATGTGAGTGACCCCAGCCATGTACTTGATCATTCAGAGCTCACGATACAGCCCGATTTGTCTTGTGAGCAGCAACCTGTGGAGATCCTGGACAGGAAAGTGAAGACACTTCGGAACAAAGAAGTTAATTTGGTCCGGGTAATGTGGAGGAAAGACACTCCAGGAGAATCCACGTGGGAGAGGGAAGATGAGATGCGTGCAAGATATCCGCACCTTTTTATAAACTAGTCCTCAAATAAAAGTTGTAAATTTCGAGGACGAAATTTTTGTAAGGAGGGTAGATTGTAACAACTCCAATTTTGTATACCAAAAATTTGCTTTAAAAATAGTGTACAATTGGAGTATTGTTGTTGCTGGAAACAACTTAAATATTTAATTCCTTACAATAATTACAAGAAAGAGCTTGTAGCTCATTGGTAATACCTTGCATTGCTGAACCAAGCCACCAGAGTTCGAATCCCATACCCCACATTATTTTTAATATGGTTTTTTAAAAAACCTTTAGAATACCAAGAGTTTACACGTGCATATCTCACAAAAACCCCACTACACCCAAAGATGTAACACTTACAGAGGGTAGATGAACCGTCGGGGGAGATCCAGGTCACCGGAATCGGTCGGGAATCGGCCAACTCGGCCTTGACTCGGCCGACTCAGTGATCCGACCGAGTCACGGCCGAGTCACCCCCGATTCGGCCGATTCCGGCGAGGGTCACAACATGAAAGTTGTGTCTTTTGGTATTCCCTACGCACCTGCAAAGTTTCAGCCTCATAACACTTCCAGAGCTCTTTAAAACCCCCAATTACTCCACTTTTAATACATTTTTATTACATTTTATCATATTTTTATTTTTAACTTTTCATCTACCCTAACCCTAGCCTAACCCTATAAATACCAACCCTACACACTACCCTCTCACCCCCCAAA
Organism: Agapanthus africanus; assembly: GCA_030015575.1. Lineage (NCBI taxonomy): Eukaryota > Viridiplantae > Streptophyta > Magnoliopsida > Asparagales > Amaryllidaceae > Agapanthus > Agapanthus africanus. The sequence goes on from JASDDO010000019.1 coordinate 104,902,254, forward strand.
ATGTTGAGCCACTCTCTCAAAAGTTTCCACAAGAAGTGTGCTTCGAAATCGAGTTCCCGGCGAAGCTCTGACGGAATTCCGACGACGCGTTTTGGAGCAACCGACGACGTAATCACCCCTCGGCCTTCCTCCCTAGTTCTCTTTACTCTTTAGAAGAGTTTAAACCTGTAAGTCCCACCTCTTCTACCTTCCTTTTCTTTAATGTAAAAATACGAATTTCTGGAACCCGACGGAAATCGGACAAACCGATTTCCGATTCGATTTTTCTTTAAAATTCCACTTGTCACCTAATACATATTATCTACCCATATGCATGTTGACTATTAATCACCCTTAAACCAATTTAATCACACTTTTCCACATGAAATGATAAGTTCTTTACAAAACCGTATTTCTTTCATTAAAATACCATGAAGTTCATTTTTCTTAATGTAATCAAGTACCTCACTCCTAAACATGTTTATTGTGATAACTAAACTTGTTTCAATCAATTTGAATGAAATTTCACACATGAAATGATAACGTTTACGAATACCGTATTCTTGCACTTTAATACCTTTAGGTTTAACATAGCTTATTTCACCTTTAAACTTCACCAAAACCTAATATAAGTCACGGGGTAATGACCTACCCTTACACACACTCAATATAACCCTAAATGATAAATATCAAAAATACAGAATACGAAATTACAGGACTTTTCACTAAAATACCATAACCTTTATAACCTTTAGTTAAATCTTTAAATTGTAAACTTTTCTAAATAAAATCTTATATAAAATGAAAGCACGATTGGTCATGGACATCGATCGTTTATCTAAACTGTCTTGTGGGTCTAGGCAAGTGTGTCTAAGGCTAGTGGTTTTTAATTAGGCCCACGACTGTGGTTCCTTCCCACTTACCTGGCACTTATCTGGCCGCAATTGACGGTGAAGAGGCGATTTGAGGCTTCTAATGACTCATCGTTTAGACCCTAGAAATAGGCTAGTTGGCTTAGGAAACCCTAATAACTAAAATACGGAAACTATACTCTTTTGCAAATAAACACCCTATATTTATAAAACCGTTTTTCCTAAATGAAAAGTATTTATAAAACCTAAGCAAAGTGCCGCTACAACCCATCTTTGAGGAACCTGTTAGGGATAGTACGGTTCATCGTGCACCCGCAGGCTAGTAGTGCGAGATTCAGACCTCCGCAAGGAGCATTCGGTCTCGAAAGGTTTAAAATACGATATTTAAGGAACGTGAGACTTTTTGTAAATAAAATATTCATATAAAAGAAAATTATTTATGTGTTTAATTATATATAATTATCATTTAAACACCTATTTTGTTATAATATAAAGTTTCCACTTTTTCCTAAAATTCAAGATTAAAAGTTACATTAAAATACCACGAATTTCAAATAAACAATTAATTCTTCTATTAGGATATATTCACTAGAATAACACAAATAAAATTCACATTCATTATAATAATAAAGATGATTATTAAATACTTGAGGTATATTTTGAAAACTATACAAAAGTACTTTTTACATAAAACCCCCTCAAGTTTCACAAATTACAATAAGGCCCCTAACTAATATTGAACTTCAAATTATCTTTCTTTTAGTCTGACTCGGGTTGGAGTCTGACTAATTTCTGACTTGAATATAATTCAAGTCAACCTATATTCAATCATATTCCAATACAAATTTGAATACAAGAATCCCTGAATCCAATTAACAATATATTCATTTTGACTGAATCAAACCATGGATATTCATCCATTATCCTGATATTCCATTTTCCTGATTATACAGTTACAACATGTTTACTGATATCATGGTTTTGGTCAGTCATCCAGTTTACATATTCCAATACTACAACACTGTTAAAACACTACGGGGTTTAAAGGGGTAGATTGGTACGGAAGGTGTTAAAGGTGGCATGAGGTGGTCAGATTAAGACACCTAACATGAATACTGTTGCTGTTGTACCGTGGCATAACGGTTCCTTGTACTCTCCATTTGCCCTGATCTCTAGCATATAGAGATCCCCCTCGTATACACTGGCATCCTTCTGTACCAAGCTACAAACAACGGCGTTAAACAATATTCCATAATATTCAACAACATAATACTTTAGAAAATACTGCTACTCTGCCATTCTCATTCTTCTTTTCTTTGGTACTTACCGAGCGACCTGTTCGCTGACGACATTCTATTTCTTTCTTCTTTGAATGTCGTCAGGTGCGTTGGACCAAGTTGAGACCGAGCCCACAAGTGAAGATTTGGAGCAGTTCCAAGAAGACCCAGAGCTCTAGATAATTGTACTTTGTTCTTTCCAGTATTTCCTTTTATTATTATGCCACTGTTTAGGCATTGCTTTTCCATTCCAGTTGCATTTTCATTTCATGCATTGAACAAAGAATGATATTAATAAAAGTTGCTGTTATTTCAATATCATTTGTCTCTTGTGATTATTTTATATTGCTTAGTTACGCTTAGCGTATGTACTTCTGAGTACATACGTAGCGGGCCTCGTCACGTCCACTTCGCCGTACACTGGGAAGCGGGGCGTGACAGAATAAAAGAGGCGACTCGGCACTACTCATCATGGAGCGAATCATATCTAATAAAATACGATTCTTTCGCTCCAATACACCGTTGTTCTGTGGTGTATACGGAGGAGTAAGTTGAGAGAGAATTCTATTCTCTTTTAAGTATTCTAGGAATTCCGTGATTAAGTACTCCCCTCCTCTATCAGATCGGAAGATCTTGATACTTTTGCTAGTCTGGTTCTCTACTTCATTTCTGTATTCTTTGAATTTCTCAAAAACTTCAGATTTGTGTTTCAAAAGATACACATATCCGAACCTAGAGAGATCGTCAGTGAATGTGATGAAGTACGAGAACCCATCCCTTGCATGTATAGATATTGAACCACATACATCACTGTGTATGAGTCCCAAGAGCTCTGCTACTCTTTCTCCGTGTCCGGTGAATGGAGATTTGGTTATTTTTCCTTGAGACAAGACTGACAAGTTTCATAAGATGAAAACTCGAACGTATCCAAAAATCCATCTTTATGCAACTTACTTAGTCTTTTCTCTCTGATATGACCAAGTCTACAATGCCACAAGTAGGATTCGTTCACTTCTGAACTCTTTCTCTTGCGTGTGTTTTGTATATTGAGAACTGTGTTTTGATTAAGAACATAGATACCATTACACGGTGTACCTTCTGCAACCAATACCTGATTAAGGTAAATGTTCATGATATTTCTATCAAGAACAAACTTATATCCATCTTTATCAAGTAAAAAACTGATATGATATTGCAAACCATGGAAGGTACATAGTAGCAATTATTCAAAATCATAGTATTGCCATTTGGTAATGCTAGGTGATATTCACCAACGGCAGAAATATCAACTTGTGCTCCGTTCCCTACTCTAAGGGACATATCACCATGTCCAACCATCCTACTTTTTTTCAGGCCCCGTAATAAATTACAGATATGAGATCCTGATCCGGTATCGAGTACCCAGGAGGTAGGACTGACCGAAAAACAGTTCTCAATAACAAGAATACATGAAGAAGACGTAATAGTATGCTTCTTCTTCGATGGGGTCATCAAGGAATTCATGCAATCCTCTTTTCTCTGCTCATACTCATGACCGATGTCATAAGTTAGAGCCAAATTGACGTCCCCAAGCCCCAAATAAGAATTCGGATCGGTCAAGCGATACATTTTATTATCTTGATTAGGGCATGAAATGGTTGCTACCTGGAGAGAGAGAAAAGAAACACTCAGCGTGCGCTCTTGCAAAATTAGATTGGTTATTAGTTTATCTAATCAGGATGGCTCCCACTGTTTCCTCGAATTCTTCTTCAACCCTAAAAAGAAGAATTAGTTGGGATTAATCGCACGTCGCAATACTTGCTTAACCTTTCAGCCAGGCTAGTGTTGGTACTTCAAGGGAGGTTTTCCAACGTTTTCGCGAAGTTCTTTAATTATATAACCTCTTTTCCCTGGAGGCGTAGCCCCGCTAACACCGTTCTAGACACCTACTTGGTTTATAGCATTGATTGTTAAGTGAAAAAAATCTCCCGGGAGTAATCCTACTCATCAGTGGGATTGGGATCCAACTACCATTGCATGATAAACTAGATGGAAGCCACTCTAGTTACTACACTCCAGAAGGTATGCAGCACTAGCAAGTTTTCTGTATATTTGAAACTCCTGATGTGGTTTTTGCTCCTAACGACTTATGACCTTGACACAGTCAACATATCATAAGTAGCTAGTCAAGTTCAACCTGTCATTGTCCAAGATTGCATTAGACCCACCCGCATGACCCTTGACACAGCCAAAATGGTCATACGACCATCCTAACCAATCGCATCATATGCCACAAACAAGTATTTCTCAGCTACCGTACACTACGCCTTGACACAATCAACATACGCAGCACGAATACTAAGCAACACTTGTAAGAAACGACGGAGGGCTACGGCGGGGTTTTTGGCGAAAAACCCGTTAACGTAATGAACTTGATATCGTTGTGTCACGACCCGAAATAGGCACGTGACGGCCTTAATACTACGCAACGCCTAAAAACGTAACGCAGTAAAAGAAAGCCAAAACCCAGAAATCTAAACCATGAAAATACGGAAAAGATAATAAAAGTTTTTGAAACATTTGAAATCACAACCCAAATTCTTTAAAAGTCCCACTTTCTTTCCTTAAAATTTTGGCAACACCCCTTTTGTAAAAACTAGCCCAAAGACGGAAAACAATCACATCATAAATATACGATGCCGTAGCGAAGAAATAAGAGACAACAAATCCACAAATAATATACAATAACGTCCTCACCAAGTCTCAAAGTCAACAACATAATAGTAGATGGAGAGTACAAGATACAACGAATGTACAATATGAAATACAGATAATCATCCAACCCACCTAAGCAAAATAGTATACTGTGAGCCGATGCGGTATCTGTAGCAAAAGATGATAGGTGAATAGCTGAATAGCCTTCCTCGACTACTCTGGGGAACAACCTGCAACACCTGTGGCACAACGGGGGTGAGTTGCCAACTCGTGAATAGTAGATAACATATGCAGGTAATCGCAGGAATGTACGTACAGCATGAATCTAAGGTATACAATTTACAATAATAACAGGTCATGTGAATGCAGAATAATGGAAAGTACACTAGCAAGTACGATCAATATATGAAGCAATAATAAACATGACAATAGTATGCAATAAGGGTGTGAGAATGTAAATATGCAGCAATCATAAAGGGTACACTAACAGGTACTACCAATATATGAAACAGTGCATAAAAAGATAAGTGTGAGGTATGGAGAGAAATATGTCATCCCACAGAATCCTGTCATCGTGGTAGGATCACAATCCATCAGGACACTAAAATCCCAATTCATCAAATCAGCCCCCAAGTTGGCTCTCACATCATATAAGTCTCACATCTCCTCAATGTACAATATCGAGTAATCTCCTATATCCCGAATGTACAAATCAGTAATCCCATATGTATGTCCAATATCCAATCTCAATGAATCACCTAATATCCCAAATCAAATCTCAAGTAGAATTCTAATATCCTAAAAGTATATATTTGCATAAATAAATATGATGGGGTCAATACACATATATTAGCGTCCCATTCCACTAATATTGGTGTAAGGGTATATATAACAACGGCTAAATCCCATGTTATATATACAAAGGTGTTTAAAGGAAATATCATGAAAACAATGTGCCAAGCATCGACATAGAAATCCTGATAGGTACGTATCATACGCTATCCCGAAAGCACGGGTGCTTAGTCTGACCCTCGCCTTTCGACGTATGCATACGTGCATGACTCCCAACGGTATCTCCATGATCCCCGCCGAGTCATTAGTACTGTCACCGGTAGGTACTCGCCCGCCTCCAGGCTCAATCGGCAAAGTCCATCGATCATCTTGCCGAGGGGAACCATACCGGGCCCCACCATGTACTCTCATACGGCATCCACACCTCGTATGGAGTATATAATCAGAACCGATAAATCTCATGGTGGCTGCGCAAATATCATATCAAGGAAACCGGGTTTTTCAATGTATGCATAATTTCATGAACTCCCGCGGTTCCCAAATCCAGAAAACATCATGTAAAATCCAAATAGACAATGCGCAAATTCAGGAATAAATATATGCGATATATCTGAAATGCGAGCATATAAAGGAAAATATGTGGCGGAAACCAGATGTATGCAAAATCAATAAGGTACAGCTGGGTATAGGTGTCTACCTATAAGTAAGTGATGTCGTATACCCCTCTGGGTATAAGTAGAATATGTAGGATACCCCCCTGGGTATAAGTAAAACATGAGCAAGGTATACCTATAGCTGTATCGTAAGGTGTATATGTACCTATCACTAATTGTATGATACACTATAGGTATACCGACAAGCTAGATGTCAAATGTGATAAGTAATATAAGATCTATAATGGTTTGTGTGTGACATGGCAATTATTGACGGTGTGTGTAGCATACAATCCGTGCTCGTGCAACATGAACCGTCAATAATATGTGCAGTGTCCTACGGCTACTAGTCACAGTACAACTATATCTAAGTGAATAGGGTAAATGCGCATTTCTAACAATGACGTAAAATATGCGACAAGTATAAGAATTCTAGCCCAGACGCATAACGCCATGTGGGCGATTCCCCTATAGATGTTAAATCTACTCACCTACGATCCACGCTAGGTGAATCCTACCACCTGTTTCTCCCTGTAGCAGTGTCTGTAGTCCCCGCCTGCAAACCTGAAAATTAGACAACGAAATCATATATAAGCCAAATATCTTGCAAAACGCGATATCGACACTAAACGAGAAACTCGCGTCACGAACTAAACGCGCGTGTGCACGATACGCTGAAACGTGTGTATACGCGTCTAAAACTACCGCGACACGCCGCGATACGCTGGATCGCAGAACCCACTCACGTATCGCGCGTATCGCGCAAACACAACGAACTAGAAATACGATATATTGTCCCAGATTTTCCTACAGGTCAAAACTCAAAAAACTACACATGCCAAAATACTAGATAACACTGCAGACAACCCTACCCCAACACCCTTGCCCCCTACTTGGCCGCAATTTGCGGCCAATCCTATTAAATTTGCGGCCAGGGTTTGGAGATAGGGGCTCGTGTTCTGGTGGTGTATTCTAGACCTAACAAGCATGTTCCAGTTTCCTCAATTTTGTCCTGAAGGCCCCGGGTCAATAGCAGATCACAGAATGCCATAATGTCGCATAAAAACACCGATTTTGCACAAAACACAAACCCTATGGTATTTTAGTGAAATCCGGGGTTACTCTCAGTTAAGGTGACCCTAACAACACTAAAATAAGTTAGGTTAACTAACACAATCATCACTTATCCCAATTTCCACATAAACCACCATTTTTAGCACTAAACTCACTTTAAACGCAGACCGACGTTAAACAACACACAAGTCAAGCAATATGGGAATTGGGTTCAGAAATCATACCCTAGAGAACCCTAAGAAGCAGGAGAATGAGTGAATGGAGGAGATGAGCTGTTGTAGTTGCTGGGGCTGCTGCTGCTACAGCTGCTGCCACTGCTGTCTGCTGATGCTGCTACTACTGCTGCTTGCTGCTGATGCTGATGTTGCTTCTGGTGCTGCTGCTTGCTTCTGAAGCTGCTGCTGGAGCTGTTGTTTCTGTTGTGTGTGTGTGAGAGAGAGTGTGAGAGAGAGTGTGAGAAGTGAGTGAGAAGTGAGAAATGAGAGAAAACTCAAAAAACCCTCCCCTCTCTTTCTCTCCCATCATTTAATGAAGCATGGCTTGGGCCATGTAGCACCATGCCCTCACTCTCTCTCTCTCTCCCCCCACAAGGTCAACAAGAAAGTCAACAAAAGAATTCATTTTTAAAACCCTTTTTATTTTATAACAACCATGCACTATTTAAAACCCAAAAGCACCTTATACAAATTTTAAAACTAGCTTAAAGAAATGGTTAGCTCACCATGATGCTAATCATGGCTAAACCCCAAATTAACACCCTAGTTAACATGCACAAGTGTGTGCAAGCCTAGGAAAAATCTAATAAAATATTCATTAAATAGGATAAAATAATTAAAAACCAATTTGGTAAACTTTTTATTAAAAACTCATATATTAAAATATAATTAGCCACAAAACACATTCTAAGATGTTACACGTTGAAGGAACCTGAGCAGTTTTGAAAAGAAGTGGTTTAAGCTCCACTTTTGAAAACTTGTGGTTTTGAAAAAACCGAGTAATCTACATTATAGACTTTTGCTCAAGAGATCATGTTCAGACCATAATATTGCATTTATCATTTCCCTATTCTTATCCTTTTTATAAATAAACAGGTACTCTTGACGCACGTTTGTTGCATATTACAGTATACAGGTTTCTGGAGCAAATACAGTGAAAAAGACACAAAACAACAGAAAAGGGGCTTTTGACCAACAATTAGACGAATCCTAGTCAAGCCCAGTTCAAATAGGTGCAAGGCAACGAATGTCAAGGTGAAACGGTTAAAAAGCCCAATACAAGTCTTCACTGAAGATCTGGAGAAGAGTGAGAAGCCAACAGAGAAACTACATATGGAAACAAGGAGCCCAAGAAACCCTGAACCAAGCCCAAGATTTTCTGAGCCCAAATCCCTTATTTGGCCGCGGATCCGCGGCCAAACCCATGCTGGCGCCGCGGTTCCGCGGCCATAGAGGGCCCATGTCGGTGCAGATTTTCTGTACTATTGCGACGTTGTGGGTGTTGGGATTTTCAGTGGTCAAATCTGTAATTGCGCATGTGCGAGAGTCTGTAACCCTAGATTTCCTATTTTCCTATAAATTGTAATCTTAGATCTGAAAAATGTATGCCTCTTTTCAATAAATAAAATTCAGAATTTCTGGGAGTGACATTCAGATCTATTCTGTCTTCTACTTGGAGGGAGCCATCAAATCTGTAGGTAATTTATTTCCTTGCTTTTATTTTCTAGTATAATTTATCATCCCCTAATGAGCGAGTAGTCTCCTCGCTTGTTAGGGTTAGCCTTAGCGAAAGGGTTGAGAGATGAGATCTCTCACCCCTTTCAATGCCATCTTCACTTTAGAGTTAGAACTCCATGCATACGCACACATCCGCTCCCTACGGCACCCTACCCCTCGAGGTAACGGTGAACCGTAGTATAAAGGGCCGGTTGCGCGCGTTTTCCATGGGGGTCAGGGTAATTATCAACAAAGGAAGGATACAAATCTAGAGGAAGAAATATCTTCCCAAAAGATTCGTATCCACTTTATTGATAATTAACGTAACATCTAATAGATCTAAAAAAGAAGGCATTGAAAGCGGTGAAGGAAACATTAATCTCCAAAACTTCCCCTAAGCCTAACCCTAGCAAGACTCTTAATTAGATTAATTTGATCTAGTTTTTATAGATTTTTATAAACCAATCAAAACGACAAATAGAATCAACTCGTTAAAACACATAAAAGGAATTTAGCCGTCTCTGTGGATCGACCCGTACTCACCGGCTAGCTGCGAAGCGACGCCGTTTCTGATTGCGGTAATTATATTTTTGACACTAATCAAATGGCGCCGTTGCCGGGGACGGCGTAATATTTCTTTTTGTGAATTTTCGGGTTGATATAAATTTAAAAAATTATAAAAATCTGAAAATATAAAAAAAAAAAAAAAATTATCAACTTTGATCTGTTTGAAGGGTGTATCTTTTGAATCTTGCAGGAACAGCGAAGAATTGAGGATCTGGAAATTTACAGAGGGCAAAACAAAAATTGGTACATAAGAACAGAGAGGAACTATCAATACAGAGCAGCACAAATTTTTCCAGATCCCGATCCCAATTCCCTGCCGCGTTTCCGCCGCATTGGAGGCCATTAGACCGCAGATCCGCGCTCAGACTGCCACGTCAGCGCACCAAATTTTGCTGGTTTGATTTCTCTTTCTTCCCTCTGCAACCTACAATATATCTCTCTGTAAAAAGTTTTCTGCAGGAATTCTTTGCGTAAGAGTCTTTCTCCCCCTTCTAAATAACAGATCTCTGCAGGTTTCTTTGCGCCGCGTTAAAATTTTTGATTGCAAGTGAAATTTTATCTGTTTTGCATATTTTAATTGGACTTAAGGGGCTATTTGACCAAACTCAGATTGGGTGGGGATTTCATCACCCTTCCCAGGACCCCAGAAAACACCTAAGCATTTTGCATCGACCACAATTAATTAAAAAAAGATTAGACTCAGACCTAAGGACATCGAGCTCAATAGGAAAAGGACTAGCATAGGCATCGGCCGTTTATCCTAACCGACATTGCGGTGTCTAGACTAGTGGTTATTAATTAGGCCCACTGTAGTGGTGGTTCCTTCCCACTTACCTGGCCGTACTTGTCCGTGAAGAGGCGGTTTGAGGTCTATTTCTAGCCCTAGTTAAGAGCTGTCTAGTAGACCTAGGCGACCCTAGATCTAGGCCTGATTGTGCATGTGTGGTTGATTCAGTTGTGTCACGAGTCCGTTTTCAAAAACCTCCTTGCAAAACTCACAAATAAAAAAAAATAAAGAAAAATCTTTTAAAAACTTGCAACTTGCCGCTAAAGAAAACTTGCAAACTCACTTCCACCACTTCTTCTCACTGACGTTATCTTACCCCCACATTCTGTTTTTCTCTTTTTTTCTGACTGCACTACCCTTTAGTGTATGTCATTTTGGACTAGGGATACTAATGCCCGATTAGTCCGTGTTTCGTTGGTACCGACCAACGAACCCTTCGGCGAACCCTTCGTCGAAATTCCCTCCATTTCCTTACCTCCACCTTTAAATTCTTCTTTCGAAGGTATGTCGGGATTCAACCCCAACGATACCTTACCGACGGGAATGATTCCACCTCCGCCAGGTGCGAATAACCCGAATCTACCGCCTGTTGTAGCGCCCGCACGAGTTGCGCTCCAGGATCTCTTCTACCCCGTCCGCACTTCTTTACCCACTTGTCTTTCACCCCCACCGGCAAATGGGGATAATTTTGAAATAAAACCACACTTCATCAATATGCTGCCTAAGTTTCATGGTTTGGAATCCGAAGATGCATATATTTTCATTAATAAATTCCAAAACGTTTGCGCCATGATGAAGACAACCCAATTAAGTGATGACGCAATAAGGCTAAGGGTCATTCCTTTTACCTTATGTGACCTAGCCGAGAAGTGGCTATACAGCACCGCATCACATTCCATTAGAAATTGGGACGAGTTTGTGAGAGCTTTTCTGAAAAAGTTCTATCCTCATCACAAAACTGCTAGAATCCGAAACGAGATTATACAATTTTCACAGCTTCCTTCCGAACCATTTTGGAAGTGCTTCGAGAGATTTAAAGACCTACTTGTTCAATGCCCTCATCATGGGATAGAAAATTGGCAACTTTGCCAAACATTATACGAGGGATTGAACGCAGCAACGAAGCAGTTGCTAGAAACAATATGTCAAGGTCATTTTCTTTCCAAGTCTAGCGACGAAGCTTGGCAGTTTCTTGAGGACCTAAGTGAGCAAACAATTCAGTGGGAGAGTACCAAGACCACATCATCTTCTTCAGTTGGTCAATCTAGGGCAGGCATACATCAAATAGATATGTCGATTGCTATGAAGGCCGAGATGGCCTCACTTATGAAAAAGCTAGAAGCCATTGAGACAAAAATCTCATCGTCTTCTCCTGCCCCTACTCTACCCACACGAACTGTTTGTGCTTGTTGTTCTAATCCATCGCATTTAACCGAAGAGTGTCCTTATAATGCACATATTCAAGTACAGGATCAAGTCAATGCTGCATTTCAGCAACGACAAAGAAACGATCCGTACTCTTCAACATACAATCAGGGTTGGAGGAGTCACCCAAATTTCGCTTGGAACCAAAATCAACAAGTCCAAGAAAATAACAATTTTCAAAGACCTCCTCCACCACAACAACAAGCACCTTCACAAACTCAAAACCAGCAACCTTTCCAACAACAACCTTATACAAATCAAACGAATAATTTGGTTCAACCAAATGATGATAAGGTTACCTCGCTCGAAAAAAGTCTAGATGCATTTCTTAAGCAAACTACAGAATCCGCAGCAAGATTTGAAAGTTATGTTCAATCTTTAATGAATAACAATGCCTCACACGATCAAAGTATCAAATCTATTGAGGCACAAATTGCACAATTAACTGCTGCGTTGAGTGAGAGAGAAAAGGGAAAGCTTCCATCTCAACCATTGCCCAATCCCGGTCACACACAAAACGCATATCACAATCACAATATAAATGCGGTGACCACATTGAGATCCGGAAGAGAGTTGCAAAATAATGTGAAAACTAGTGATGACATCCCCGCCGGTGGTTCTTCTTCCCCTTCTTCATTTTCTTCACTCCCTTCTTCACCTTTTTCTTTAGAGCCTATTCTCCACCCTTCACACGGCTCTACTTCTTCTGACTCGAACGGACCCATTTCTCACAACACGAACACATCCACACTGGGATCCGTTCCTACTCCACATTCTACTCCACAGACTTTTGACTCAACAAATTTTCAGAATGCTCCATTCCCAAACAGGTTGAGTCCTAATAAACCAAATGCACAAGTGGAAAAGATTGTGGAATTGTTTAAGCAGGTTAGCATAAATATACCTCTCTTGGATGCTATCCAACAAGTCCCTTCATACGCGAAAATCTTAAAGGGCTTATGCACCTCGAAGAGAAAGGCATCTCAAGTACCCATAAAAGTGCTAGTGGCTAGTGCAGTGAGCAATGCTATTAACCACCATCAAACCTTACCCCAAAAACGAAAGGACCCCGGCTGTCCTACTATTTCAATCACAATTGGGGATAAGAAAATTAATCGAGCACTTTTAGATCTTGGGTCTAGTGTTAACCTGATTCCCTACTCCGTGTACGAACAATTAGGGGTTGGAGAGTTGAAACCCACTCGTTGCACTCTCCAAATGGCTGATCGATCAATCACCTATCCAAGGGGTCAACTAGAGGATGTGTTGATCAAAGTCGGGGAATTCATATTCCCTGTTGATTTTATCGTTATGGATACACAACCTGTTGCTAACCCAAGAAATCAAATTCCGGTGATTCTTGGTCGACCATTTTTGGCCACTTCCAATGCCGTAATAAATTGTCACAATGGCTCCATGACTCTATCCTTCGGAAAGAGGTCTAGCGAGTTCAATATTTATAAGATGGGAAGTCTGCCCCCCGTACCTAAAACCAGTACACGAGAAGTTTGCTCTATTCACGAAATCACGCAGGAGGACTGTGAGCTTGAAAGATTTCTATTTGATGAAAACAGTTTTGACGCCACTAGTGCGTCCCTCCTTAAGCCTACTACCGTTGACACAACCGATGTTGATTATGAATGTTTCACTTTTTTGGATGATGACGACTCACAGCCCGAATATGAGTCGTTTGAATTTTTGGATGAGTCAGTCGAACCATCCGAATCGGTTGTTTGCAATGATTTCGAACCTGTGTTAGAGTCCTTTGAGTTCGAGGTAGATTCCGCAATGATTCTTTCGCCTCAGAAATTCGAACTCACGCCCTTGCCGTCTCACCTTAGATATGCCTACATAGGTGAGAATGAGACATTTCCCATTATCATATCGGCCTCTCTAGCCCTCGAGCAAGAGAACGCCCTCTTAACGGTCTTACAAGATAGGCGGCAAGTTTTCGGTTGGACTATGGCGGACATCGAGGAGATAAGTTCCCTCATAAGTGAATATCATACACAATTGATGGATGATGCCATGTCAATAGAGGACCCACAGGAATATCTTGGGGGTATTGTGGTGAGTCAACCTCCTCCCTTAGAAGTTGAAATACCCCCATTTCTTTTAATAAGGTACGAGAATGCCAACACTCCACTGATTGCTGATCATTTACATTCTCGTTTCGATGCATCACCATCACCTGTATATTTACCTCCACACCTCCCATACCACTACTTCTATCTTCCCCAATTCTTTGCGGACCACCACAACTTATTTTTCCACCACCCAATATTCTTTACTGATAAATTTTTCAACTGGTTGGTGTTAACTTTTGGCCGATGCAAGGTTTGGCAGTATTGTCTAACATAGTTTAAATGAAGTTTGGGGGAGGGCCTTTTTGTATATATTTTTGTTTTTCTTAACAATAAAAAATTATAAATAAATAAACAGGGAAGTGCCAGTATTTTGACCCTCTTGGTTTAGCATGACAGTGAGGACACTGTCAAGTTCAAGTTTGGGGGTATGCTCGGTACGTCTTCTTCCTTCGCATTCATTTGTACATATTTTTTGCATTTGCATACCTATTTGAAAACCCATAAAAATTGAAAAATTTCAAAAATTATAAAAATTATTGTATTCAATTTTGGCTTATTTGACTAGAGTTTGACAGATAGGTTAACTAGCTAGGAACAACTAGATCTTAGACTTACTGAATTAAAAACCCTAAAAATAACATTCCTTAAAGTTTAACGGTAGAAAGTATATGCCTTGTAGTTTATTTAGAAATAGGCAAATTTTGGGTTCACTTCTTGGGCTAAGTCGAAACAAAGGAAGAGTATTGATGTTCTTATTAGAGTATAAGTTTGAAAAATAGTTCCTAGCTTAAGTCTAGATTCTGAAAATATATACCCTACAATTTGCACTATCACGCACCTTGAAACTTGGAATAGTAGAAGAGACCTTGAAATACTCTTGTCTAAAGTCCTTAGTACAATGAAAATAAAAGAAAAAATGTGAATAAAGAATAAAAAAATGGACACTGGTTTTTGTGATTACTTAAGGCTGCAAAAATAGAAAAATATTTAGCGAGGGTGCTTCATCACCTAGTGCCTTAGACCAACTGGTTTGGGAGTCACTGCTAAAGCCTTGGGTGTTGCAAGGACTAGGAAGTACGCTTTAAAGTGCAAACGCATTTTGTAATCGGTCGTTGGTACCTCAAGAAGTATTAACGGTCGCATGAAGGATGTGTAAGCGAATTTCATTTAAATTCACCAATTAATAAGTACTTTGGACAATGGACTAGGGCATGATTGCTTGAATTGAATTTCCAAGTGTAGGGGTGATCTATACACACACGTAGGGGTATGTGATTGGAATTTAGATAAGAGAGAGGAATGAAAGATAAAATTTATATCTTTAATGGAGTTGATAGAAAATTCCTAAGTTGAGATGAAACCCTAGAAGGAAGACTTAAAAGATGCCGAAAGCTAAGTAGGTCTACATAACATATATAATCTTAAGTTAAATAATGAGGAAGTGTGAAAAATATGGGTGGATGATTTACAAGTGGAAGATAATAGAATTCCTTGTTAGAAGACCTAAATGAAGAACAAAAGTCAGTAGGCCGAGTTGATAGGATTTTGTGGGTGTAATCCGCTGAAAACCCTCAGGAGACAACACTCCTCCTACTAGGGACACCTAGAGGTTTAACGGCTTGTTGCACGTGCTCAGTTCAATCGCGTTTCCCTGCGAAAGTGCGGTTAGGATTTTAGTGAATAAAAAATAAGTTTGCTCGAGGACGAGCAAAAAAGGTAAGTTTGGGGGTATTTGTTCAGACCATAATATTGCATTTATCATTTCCCTATTCTTATCCTTTTTATAAATAAACAGGTACTCTTGACGCACGTTTGTTGCATATTACAGGATACAGGTTTCTGGAGCAAATACAGTGAAAAAGACACAAAACAACAGAAAAGGGACTTTTGACCAACAATTAGACGAATCCTAGTCAAGCCCAGTTCAAATAGGTGCAAGGCAACGAATGTCAAGGTGAAACGGTTAAAAAGCCCAATACAAGTCTTCACTGAAGATCTGGAGAAGAGTGAGAAGCCAACAGAGAAACTACATATGGAAACAAGGAGCCCAAGAAACCCTGAACCAAGCCCAAGATTTTCTGAGCCCAAATCCCTTATTTGGCCGCGGATCCGCGGCCAAACCCATGCTGGCGCCGCGGTTCCGCGGCCATAGAGGGCCCATGTCGGTGCAGATTTTCTGTACTGTTGCGACGTTGTGGGTGTTGGGATTTTCAATGGTCAAATCTGTAATTGCGCATGTGCGAGAGTCTGTAACCCTAGATTTCCTATTTTCCTATAAATTGTAATCTTAGATCTGAAAAATGTATGCCTCTTTTCAATAAATAAAATTCAGAATTTCTGGGAGTGACATTCAGATCTATTCTGTCTTCTACTTGGAGGGAGCCATCAAATCTGTAGGTAATTTATTTCCTTGCTTTTATTTTCTAGTATAATTTATCATCCCCTAATGAGCGAGTAGTCTCCTCGCTTGTTAGGGTTAGCCTTAGCGAAAGGGTTGAGAGATGAGATCTCTCACCCCTTTCAATGCCATCTTCATTTAGAGTTAGAACTCCATGCATACGCACACATCCGCTCCCTACGGCACCCTACCCCTCGAGGTAACGGTGAACCGTAGTATAAAAGGCCGGTTGCGCGCGTTTTCCATGGGGGTTAGGGTAATTATCAACAAAGGAAGGATACAAATCTAGAGGAAGAAACATCTTCGCAAAAGATTCGTATCCACTTTATTGATAATTAACGTAACATCTAATAGATCTAAAAAAGAAGGCATTGAAAGCGGTGAAGGAAACATTAATCTCCAAAACTTCCCCTAAGCCTAACCCTAGCAAGACTCTTAATTAGATTAATTGGATCTAGTTTTTATAGATTTTTATAAACCAATCAAAACGACAAATAGAATCAACTCGTTAAAACACATAAAAGGAATTTAGCCGTCTCTGTGGATCGACCCGTACTCACCGGCTAGCTGCGAAGCGACGCCGTTTCTGATTGCGGTAATTATATTTTTGACACTAATCAGGTCACTCCCCGCGAAAGAATCTCGGCTCTTGCCTCCTGGAATGAGATGTTGGATACTCACAACCGAATACCACTATGCAAAGCGAAAGAATATAACTATAGTTTTTCAAAATTTGTTCCAATAACATCTTTTAAGTTTTCTTATCTTGCATTAATCAAAATTAATGTGGTCCCATCAATTAATCCTATCACACCACAAAAAGAATGAAAATACAATATACGTATATAACATTCGCATTCGCCACGGGGCCCTGTCATCACCCATTAGATTACTTATCTAACGACAGAGCGGGGGCTGGACTAGCGCGGGTGAAAAACATATACAACATCTACTAGTATATATAAATATATATAACATTCGTCCCAGGCATGATAGCAGTCAACAACACAGAATCTCAGAAAGCAACACAGAATGGTGGATAATCTTGGAGCCCCGGATTTCATTTGAGCCGCAAATGAGACCCAACGTTCCCGGTCATGTGGATAGCCCGTGCAATGTAAACCTAGACCCCTACGAGCGCGGCAAGTTACCCGCCAATCCCAGAAGCGAGGCAACCCTCTTCATCAAAATGAATGGGCCACCCAGCACTTCATGGAACCCGGTAACTTGAGCTCCCCTCCGTGGGTCATCCCTATACCCCCTACGAGTGCGGCGAATAGCCCGCCAATTCTAAATTGAAGCCCCTTCCGTCTCAACGCCATGAGATGCGGGCTTGTTTCCCTCTAGAACCCAGCTATTCGTGCACTCCACCGTGGGGTAATCCTAGTATAGAAAATAAAAATATATGTACAAGGTGACATCGACCTCAACCCGATCGTGCCCCAATCAAATAATATACAACACGGCAAAGACGGTTGTCCACATGTCGGACGCTCGTCCCGCAATAACATATGTACAAATGAATATAAATTGTACTAAATCATTGCACCACCGGCTATCCACCATGACAATCCAACCACAATATCAGCACAATCACAGAACATCAACGTAAAATGTCATGTTCACAAACTCATCTAAAAGGACATATAGCAGATAGACGGGTTTACCGATCAAATGACATTCACGGTCGCAGATGCTAATCTAAGTACTGATAACTATTAAACAGTTGTTAAAATATCGACTTCGAAATACTCCGTAATTCCCCAAAACTCAAGATAACTGAAAAATCATTCTGGGAAAAAACAAACATATCCTGAAACCCTAAATCCAAGAGTTGGAGAGAACCAAACAAAAACAACTCGATTCCACAACACCAAAACCGGTGAGGCCAGGAAATTTCATGGTTTGGCCGGTCCAAACATGGTAGAATTGCTTCGTTTTTGTTCTGGGTTCATTTCACAGTCAAGGGATCACTCTGCACTTGCTTAAAAAATGTTCAGAGGCCTTTTAAAAATTGACAGAAACTAGAATTCAAGGTTAGGTTTTGTGTTTTGGAGTTATTTCGGTTTCGTTATTTTAAACATTGTTTAAACTGCTAGTATAGGTTTTATAGGGTGACTCTGATACCATGTTGGGTAACCTTAACGCCCTAGCCATCAAACGTGGAGGTTTGCGGAACAAAAAAATTTCTGCGAGTTTAAAATGGTGCTAAGTTAACCCAATGAAAACCCGGATCTTTCCATAAACCTATCTAGCAAAACTAAAAGAGCTAACTACTATGAAGGAAGTTTCACCAAACGATCCAAGTCTTCGGTCTTCTTTCCTCGTCGTTAGCTCCAAGTGACTACGTTGAACATGCTTGATCTTCTTTCCCACTCCATTGGTTCTCCGGGATCGAGCTTGTTCTCCGGTCCTCCTTTGTCGTAGTTGATCCATCCGAGGGATGTGATCCATGGCTCTAGCTCCTAACTAAGTGTCAATAGGAGCAACTAAAGAACTTGGGTTGCTAATCCAAGTTGTCTAGGATGTAGTGCGGATTTCTATGTGTTCTACTATCTCTATCTTGCCTCTTCACTTGTTTCTCAACTCATGAGAGGGTAGTGAAGAGGAAGATGATGAAAGTGGAGGAAACTCAAGAGGGGGGAGGAAGGTGAAGCAAAAAATGGGAGTTCAAGAATAATGAAGCATGCATGTGAGAGAAAATCCAACACAATGGTTTTGTGTATGAATTTTCATAATAAAAAACTAGCAACCATACTTCAATAGTTGATCCAAATGAATAAATAATTCATTTGGCAACTATTGAAGTCATGGCTCTCACCATTCCTCACTCTCCTCCAATTTCTACCCCATTTCCATTTATCAATAAATGGAAAATTCCATGATGAGGTGTCCACCTTTTAGAAGGTAAACTGTAATAAAATACGGATTACAGTCTGCTGTATATACATACTTGCATTCGGATAAAAACACGAATGCCCAAAGAGATAGAATAACACGAAGAACATAATACTAGAATATACATATCGAAATACATATATGTAAATTATCAAGTCAATACATGATTTAATAATCCAGCTCAAACCCGACCCGGCTAGTATTACCAACTGTCCGATCGAAAGTCCGGGTACAAAGTACATCAATCGATTGGAACCCTGCACGTATCCAATGGCTACTACATCATTTCGCCTGAACTAGGGAAACCCTCTGTGTGGGACTCTAAAGACTCGACAGTACGCCGGCAATGAGTTACTGGATAAATCCATAACCACAAGCACGTCAGCGGTACTAGCTGTACGTAATGGCTACCCGGGTACCTGTCGAAAAGGAAGGCTGACGAGCAAACTCATCCGGATCCTTACTGAGCCTATCTGTGACAATCTCCGTACAGTCCGGTCTCTTCGTCTGAGAGTATCGCATACCGGGTCTAGGGGGTGGTAAACGTCAGACCCTAATAACCTGGTAATTCATGCTGATGCGGCTCAGGACTAATCCGGGAAACTACTGATCAGTTTATCAGTAAATCCCAACTGCCTTGGCCAAGGTCTTATGGTCCTGACCAATCGAACACAGTGCGATATCGACTCCCTATACCGGGAAAGACGAATCCCCGACAATCACTCACTACCTCCATATGGCTCGGGACTGTGCCCAACCAAAATTTGTTTGCACGCCTCAGTAGAGCCGTGGTAGGGTAGTGATCAAAGCACAGTAGGAACTCACATGAGACAAATGCCGATCTCGGGTCTAAAGACTAACCTGTACTCATTTCACCAGAGAACTTCCACCTGACGATAGGTATAATACCATCTGGAAGTTCTCGGCGAGTCTGTCCAATGTACCCACCCCCAGTGAGCACCTGTATACCATCTTAGGTGCGAAAAACCAATGGTTGCGGGACCATACCATCGCTCCTCGTCGGGGTCTAGAAACATATACACTAGTCTACTCCGGAATATCGATACCCAGTCTCGATACTCCTACGGCTAGGGACCATTTAAGCATGTGCGTACCAACTACCTAGCTCCCACAAGTATGATCACCATCACAACGCGGGTAGTCTAGAAATGATCCTATGGGCTTTATCAATATGTATAAAAGATATATAATAGCAAGTAAAACAAACGCATGTTAAGATAAAGACAAACCAGATAGCATACTATCGTATCGAGCAAGACTGTCCTGTACATATATATGTCCAAGCATCCAAATGTATATATATACAATAATGGCCTCTAGGGCATATATATCCAACAATATACACAGATCACAAAAATCTGAAGTATGTGTTTACTCAGAAAGTGTTGAATATGCGGCAGAGAAGATGGTTATAATTTATGGCAGACTTCAACATCAATCTACAATATCATCCAGGAAAGGTGAATGTAGTACCTGATGCACTTAGTCGCCAACCACTATCAATGAATCTTACCGTACAGTGGAAACTACAGCAAGATTTGTATCAGATGGAGATAGAAGTGGTCATATCAGGTAACGCTTCAAGTTTGATGAACTTATAAGTTCAGTCTACAATTGTCAATCAGATCAAAGCAGCTCAAGAAAGTGATGCCAAGTTGCAAAAGATCAGAGAACAAGTAAAAAGTGGACTTCGAACAGACTTCATCATCCATGAAGACGGATCTTTGAGATACAGCAGTAGATTGTGTATACCACAAGGTCCTGTTCAGGAAGAGTTGATGAAAGAAGCTTATAGCTCCCCATACTCAGTAGACCTTGGTGGTACAAAGATATACAAAGATCTGCGGCAATATTACTGGTAGCATGGAATGAAGCGTGAAGTAGCCAAAAGCGTCGCTAAATGTTTGGTGTGTCAGCAAGTATAAGTTGAACATCACAGGACTACTGGTTTATTTCAACCGTTACCTATCCCAGAATGGAAGTACAATACATTACCATGGACTTGGTGACTGCACTTCCTCGCAGCACGAAAGGTAACGATGTTGTATGGGTTATTGTGGATCGACTCACAAAGTCGGCTCATTTTATTCCCTTTCGAGTTGGCCAATCTACCGAGAAACTAGTAAAGAAATACATGGAGGTATGAATCTAAATAAGATTTAAACTCTTCATAGTATACTATCTCTGATACCTATGAACTCATGCAGGAGATCATGAGATTACATGGAGTACCGGTTTGTATTGTCTCCGATCGTGACACCAGATTCTGATCGCAATTTTGGCAGAGTCTACAAGCTAGCTTGGGAACGAGTCTGAACTTTAGCAAAGCTTGCCATCCACAAATAGATGGACGGTCTGAGCGAATGATTCAGATACTTGAAGATATGCTAAGAGCATGTATGTTAGACTTCGGAGGATCATGGGAAGATCACCTACACCTGGTGAAGTTTTCATACAACAACAGCTACCAAGCGAGTATTGGAATGGCACCATTTGCAGCTCTATATGGAAGGAAGTGTCGTTCACCATTAAGTTGGGACGACATCGGAGATAGAGAACTCCTTAGACCTGAGATGATAGTGGCGACTGTAGATGTAGTTCGCACTATCAGGGAACGAATGCGCATAGCCCAAGATCGACAGAAGCACTGGGCTAATGCAAAGCGCCAACACTTGGAGTTCCAACCGGGAGATCATGTCTTTCTGAAGATTTCTCCAAACTGTGGAGTTATTCGTTTTGGAAATCGGGGTAAGCTAAGTCCGAGATACATTGGACCGTTCGATATACTCGAACGAGTGGGAGAAGTGGCATATCGTTTGGCACTTCCACCCTTATTGGAAGTAGTGCACAATGTGTTCCACATATCCCAACTCAGAAGATATGTGAGTGGCCCCAGTCACATTCTTGATCACTCCGAGCTCACTGTACAGACGGATCTATCTTGTGAGCAACAACCCGTTGAAATCATGGACAGAAAAGTGAAGTCACTTCGGAACAAGGAAGTAAACTTGGTTCGAGTGATGTGGAGGAAAGACTCACCAGGAGAATCAACGTGGGAAAGAGAAGACGACATGCGTACAAGATACCCTCACTTGTTTGTAAATTAGTTCTTAAATAATTGTAAATTTCGAGAACGAAATTTTTGTAAGGAGGGCAGAATGTAACGACTCTGTTTTAATGTAGATAAATTTTTTAAAGTTAACGTACAAATGAAGTATTTGTAAATCCTGAGCACAAGTTAAAAATTTGATTTGTTTTTAAACAGCAAGAAAGCACTTGTAGCTCATTGGTAAAGCCTTGCACTGCTGTGACATAACCCCTGTGTTCAAATCCCCTCAGCCGCTTATTATTTTTGCTGATTTTTCTTTTAAACTTTTTAGAAGCCCAAAAGTTTACACATGCAATACATGTAAAAATGAAAAGTCTCAAAAATCAAACATGTGCACTGAGTTATATGAACCGACCTAGACAAGTGGTTTGAATCCAAGCCCAAACCAACCCTATTGGATCAGCGAGATCTTCTTTGGGGCTGGCGCCGCCGGTCCCCCATCCCAAATGCTTCAAATCTTTTACCCTCGCACCTTTTAGACTCCCCCACTAACCCTAGTCTGTTTGTTTTCCTGCACATTTCTAGAGAATTAAAATGAGGCATTAATCCAAAATGTGAATGCATTTTAATTCCATTCTTCAATACCCTAAACCCTAATTTCTCCTATAAATACCACCCTACACCCTAGCCCTCCTCGTTCAAAAATCCTTTGCCAAAACTCTTTAAATCTTCCAAGTCCAAGAAGTTGTACAAGTGGAGTTAGCTCAAAATCAAGTTCCGGCCATGACTTGGGACAAATCCGGCGACCCCGCAACTCCACGACGCTTGCAAACCCATCCTCTACCTCCCCTCTCTCTTCTCAACCCGTAAGTCCCCTCATTTCTCACCTCTTCCTATTCTAAAAAGATCTATTTGCAAAACTCGTCGGAAGCGGAGTTATTCCAACTTCCGATTCTAATTTTTATTAAAAACCCAACTTTTCTTAACCACAAATTAACCATCTCTTTATATCTTGTTTAACAACCCTAAAACAACATTTAGAACAAGTTTCAATTCAAAACAAAATGATATGCAACTCGTATTTCACTTTTTCGTTAAAATACCACCAAGTTTATCTACGATATTATTTCATCATATTACTTGTATTACCTTTAGAAAACTCATGAGGTAATGACCTACCTCATTAAAACACTCATCTTGATATAGCACGATGGCTTGAGAATGATATTTTTGTGGCTAAGACGAATTTTACATTTAAATGCCATAAACTATAAAAACCGTATTCTTCAAATTGTTTTAATTAAATTCCATACAATTATATCCTTACAACCCATTTTGGGGAATCCAATTTGGTTGGTGCGGATTATCGCACATCCATCGGACTAGTAGGGCGAGATGCAGACCTCTTCACGGAGCATACGATCTCGATGGAATTTTTATTATAATTTCTAAGAAAACGTGATTTCTATTAATAAATAAATTCTATTTTTAATAATTATATATATATATAAATATTACCAAAATATCTATTTTAAATATATAATATATTCCATATTTTCTAATCAAAAGAAAAGAATCACAAAATTTCATGAAAATACCATCAAGAATCAATATAAGTCAAATTACATGAAAATACCATATACTATTCAATTTAGATTTATATCCGCTAGGATATTTCATCTTTTAAAATTTGCATCCATGAAAACCCTAAAGATGATAATTAAATACTTGAGGTTTATTTTGAAAATATATCAAAACTATTTTTCATAAAACCCCTCAAGTTATATTAATTTACAATAAGGACCCTAGTAAATATAGGTTTAAACGGGACCAATTTTCTTGAGCCTCAGGGAGCCGGAGAATGTGGGCACTTGCCTATTTAAGGCAGACAACTAAAACAGGGTTATCAATATGGTAATTGGCTTGGAAAAAGTCATAAATCCTGTCGTCCATATGCAGCAGTTACCGATAACACCAAAACTAATTCAGGACTTCAATTCGTTTTAAAGTATTTGACTCAGTCAGAGTCTCGGTCTAATCTGAAATCAATCCATCCTTGAATACAATTCAAGTATAACTCCAATTCAACATGAATCCATTTATACCAGAATACAATCTATATCAACATGAGTTGATTTGACCGAATCATGGGTGTACATTTGACATTGTTTACATGACTATCCGTTTATATCCTTTTCGTTTACATGAACTGCTAATATCATGGTTTCGGCAAGTCCTACATCTATTAAACAAAACAATACACATCAATACAAAATATATTACGGGGTTTTGAAGGGGTAGACTGGTACGGAATGTGTTTAAGGTGGCACGAGACGGCCACTTTAATATACCTAACCTGAACATCCATTGCCGTTATCCCGTGGGTTTTGACGGGGCCTTATGATCCGTATACCATAGTCCACGGGGTAAGCTAGACCGCTCTCGTATACACTGGCATATTCCATACCAAGCTACAAACAACTCCGTTAACATAACTATCAACATTATACCAGTTATATTCTCATTACCTGTTCAGTCTATTTCTATCTCTCTTTGGGACTTACCAAGCGATTGTTTGCTGACGACATTCCTTTTCTATTCTTTCTTTGAAATGTTGTCAGGAGGACCCGACTCTCAGGAGATCGAGCCCAGCACAGACGACTTGGAGCAGTTCTCAGAAGACCCAGAGCTCTAGTCACTTGTATATACTTTACTTTCAGTTCATGCCATTGTTTAGGCATCGCTTTTCAGTCTTGTATTTACATTTCCAGTTGTATTATAAAGGATGTTTAATAAATAAAAGTTGTTGTTCTTTTACATCTCATGTCTTACTTGTGTACTTTATTATAATACTTATATACGCTTAGCGTGTTTACTTCTGAGTAAATACGTTGCGTGACCCGTCACGTATCCTTACCGTACTCTAGGAAGCGAGGCGTGACATGAATACTCGAATTCAAATATCAAACTCAAATCTGTATACTTGATTCGACTTGACCGAACCATGGTTATAACGTGACATGAATTTGACATGACTACTTGAACACATGATTACATTATGAACATGAAACCGAACATTTTATATCCATGAATTCGGCCAAGACCTATAATCTTAATCTATACAATACAATACGCGGGGATAAAGGGATAGATTGGTATGGAACATATATCGTGGCACGAGAGGTCACTTAAAAGACATCTACATGAATTCACGTGCCGTTGTCCCGTGGGTTATGACGGGGCCTTATACTACATGTTACCATAGTCCACGAAGTAAGATGGACTCCTCCCGTATACATGAATACATTTCTTATTAAACTACAAATAACCACATTAGAATAACTATCATATACCTGTAAATGATCATATACAATTTTACCCGTCCTTTGTTCTTTAGTTCTTATTCACGTGATATATTCTCTCTAGTTTATTTTGGGAATTACCGAGCATTAGTTCGCTGACGACATTCCTCTCTATTTTCTTTCTTGGGAATGTTCGTCAGGAGGACCAGACTCTGAGTATATAGAGCCGAGCCAGGAGGACTTGGACCAGCTTGCTGCACTACCAGATTACTAGCTCCTTTCAGCCTGCACTTACTTTCAGTATGCCATTGTTTAGGCATTTGCTTTATTTATTATATCTTTTATTTTCAGATAGTTGTATGTAAAGTTGAATGTAATAAAGTTGCTGTTTCATTTTATTATTTTTGTCATTCCTGTTCATTGTTATATTGCTTAATTACGCTTAACGTATTTGCTTCATAGTAAATACGTTGCGGGCTTGCCACGTCACCGTTTCCGTCCATTGGAAAGCGAGGCGTGACACACATTAAAGCTAGAGGGCCTTTGCATTGAAGTTTGAGGGGCTTGCACTGAAGCTTGAGAGTCTTGAGACGCTTGCACCGGAGCTTGTGGCGCTTGCACCGGAGCTTGAGGAGAAGATTGTTGCGAAGTGTTTTTGTTCAATCTTGTACTTCTTCTAGGAGAAAGATTCGTTGGATACAACCGTTTTGATGAAGAGTGTTCATGAATTTTCATCTCATGTGGCATGAATAACTGATACTTCCCTAAATGCATATGAGCATGAATCATATCCATATAATCTTTATCGGTCTTAACAGTTTTGTATTCTGGAGGATCAATATTTGGCACAACATAAGAAAATCTAAGTTTAAATTTCATTGTTCAAGACAAGCCCAAATTGATTTCAACAATTAGATCTCTAAGATTTGTCTTATCAATCTCCACTCTAATAGATTTCTATGACCCATGCTCATATTTTACTCTTTTGTTTCTTGGAATATTCTTCCAGCAACCACCATGTCTTAACAATATTCCCATACCATCATCCATGTCTAACATGCATGTAAGAAAATTTGACAAACTCTCGATATCAATTTAACCCACATTTGTTTTTAAAATTCGGAAATATGAACAAATCGAGAAAAAATAATACTAATTACATTATCTGGAAATTAACGGGATAAAATAGATAGATCAAGCCCTAAAACATTCCTAAAAGCCATAAATTTCATTTTTTAAACCCACATTTGCTGTTAAAATTAGACTGAAAGGCCCAAATTTTATTTTCACAAAATCAACACTTAATGCCTCACCAATTAGACAGATCAAGCCCCTAAAATACACAGATCAAGCCTTAGAATAGCCCCATATTTGTTGCTGATTCCATACCTTTATGAGGATAAGTGACGTTCGAGATGATAAACCGATACTTGAGAGCTTCAAATGAGGGCTTCGAAGTGAGGTAGAGAGGTTGAGAAAGAGAGCGTGGAAGTTATGGTTTCCTGTGATCTTCATTTAAAGACTTCGATATGAGTGAGTTGAGAGAGAACGACGAGACCATGGCTGCCAGCGATCTTCATAATAATGGCTTCAGATATGAAAGAGAGAGAAGAGAGAGAGAGGTGAGGGGTAGGTGAGGTTTTACTTAGTTATAACCAAGCATGGTTAAGGGTTAACTTAACAGAAGCCTACGGGAGTGGGTATTTAGTTGACGGAGAAGTTAGGGGTGGGTTATTTAAAATTACCAAAATGTAGGCGGGGTTTTTCAAAATATGTAATTTGTGAGGGGGTATATAAAAAAAACCCTTTTTATTTTCCCAAAGGTTTCAATTCAGAGCACCAGCGACGACAGATACTACTTCCCCTTATTTTTTTCTTCTCTCACCAAAAACACACGCAAACGCCATCGCCTCTGACGTAAGTTCCCTTAAAACCCTAAAAATAGCCGCTTTAAATTTACGTCGATTTTCATTGCCTGATAGTTTCGAAATTAGGGTTTATTATCCCTAACTTTAATTTCGTTTTCTTGTATTTGGAGTGCTCGATTGCTGTTGCCCTTTCCTAGATTTTGAGGTTTTGCTTGGCGGATGTCTAGTGCATTTTGAGAATCTGCTGAGAAAAAGGGGTATTTTTTCTTTAAGCGTTTGGCATTTTGTTGATATATTTTGAAATTAGGGTTTGTTTTATGTATTATGATTGATTAAGTTGAGCCCTAGGTTTTATAGCACATTTTTTTGCTGTACTACAGTGTTAGATGTTGCACCTTATGTTCTTTACTCCAAACATATTTTTTTTGCTGTTTATGTATCAAATTGTTGAGAAGTTAACGCATATAGGCCTAGCTTGGTAACAAGGTTTCCAAAACCCCGGTCTCATTTAAGTGTCCATTCAAACCTTGATTTCGTAAATGGGGTTTCACAAAGTTTAGGGTTGTTTGGCAACATGGTCTTGAAACCAAGGTTTTCGTTTCAAATAGGGTTCGAAAAGGAGAGCATCTTGAAGCTTTGCAAAATTCGAGTATATCTGGAGTTCAAAAAGTGCGGGTTTGAGCCATTGAAATTTATTGAAACCATGGTTTGGGGAACTCCATTTTGCTTACTAAATGCGCCTCGGTTATGATTTTTAGAGCTTAGCCTCGAAGCCTCACGAAACCATGGTTTTAGAAGCCGTAACCATGTTGCGAAGCGAGGCCTTAGGGCCCTGTTTGGTATTGGAGTTAACTTTAGATAACCAGGGTTTCATAAATTTATCTAAACTCCAAAATCCTAGCTATGACATGTTTGGTTTTCAACTTTAGAAAACTCCGGCTATCTTAACTCCAAAGTTGAGTTAACCGTGGTTCACTAAACTCCTAACCAACCAAAGTGTTCTAAAACTTAAAAAAAAAGGAGAAGAAAACACTCATTTTGTAGTTTAGAAAACTCCAAAACAAAACTTTGGAATTTAGATAACTCCAAGGCCAAACATCCGATCAAGTTCTAATTAGGCATAGAGTTAGGAAAACTATAGTTTTTTTTAAAGTGAAGGTAGAGTGTGTACAAACACCAGTTTGCATGGCTCTATGTCTATTTTAAAAACTGAACTTTTATGGTTGTTTGGCTTTGGAGTCCTCGAAACTCCAAAATGTCCAAAATGTTGTTTTGGAGTCATGCAAATTCTAAAATGGGTGTTTTCTTCACAAATTTTGGAGTTTAGGAAACCTTGGTTGATTTGGAGTTTAGTGAACTCTGGTTATCTTAACTTTGGAGTTTGGATAACTGGAGTTTTCTAAACTCCAAAATCTATGCCAAACATAGTATAGGAGTTATGATTAGATAACTTTATAAGGCCATGTTTGGGTATGGAGTAAGGAACATTTGAGTTCATTTTTAAGTGGAGGTAGAGAGACGCAAACTATGGTTTGCAAGCCCCAAACTCCAATTTAAAATAAACTCTAGTTTTCTCATAAGAAACGTGTTTGGGAGAACGGAGTTTAGAAAAGTTTGGTAAGATTGGAGATTAGATAACTACAGTCATCTCAACTGTGGAGTTGAGATACCTGTAGTTATCTAAACTCCAAAATGAAATGCCAAACAAGGCAAAGTTAGCATTTTGGAGTTTAGTTTTGCTAACTTTATGAAACTCCAGTTTTGAAAACTTAACTCCATTCCCAAACCGGCCCGGAAACTCCGGTTAGTTAAACTAAATTCCATTCCCAAACAGAGCCTCAAAGTTTAATTTGAAGTGGAGGTAGAGCCTTGCAAACTTGAGTTTGCATACACTCTACCTCCACTTAAAAATAAACTCCAGTTACCGTAACTCTATACCCAAATAGGGTCTTATGGACAAGCAAGTGACGAACTTGTGGATCAGTGTTAAAGATGAAAGCAGTTATAGACAGTCTAAGAAATACAAAGGAGAGATGATATGACATGGACTCTTGTCCTATTCAAACAATCTGACACCTTAATAGGCGTGCTCAACTTGTTGAGGCATGGACAAGGATGTGGTTGCATGCACAGAAGAACAAGTGCTACATGGGAAAAATGAATTATGGTTCTTTCATATTATTAGAGAATAGATGAAGGCCGGTAAACCTCAATTTTAGTGAGGTGTAGGCCTAAGCAGCTGATTCTCTATTTGATGGGGCTGTTGCTGGATGGATGCTACCTATGATTTTTTTAAATACAAAACTTTGGCTAGTAAGTTCAAGCCTATTTGATTGTGCTGAGAGAGCAATTCCTATGGTTGTTGAGTAGCAAGGCTTTCATTGACTATACTATTTTTTTAAAATAAAAACTTTGCATTCTTAAATATGAAAGGTTTTCCTTGTATGCCCCTTAACCAGTTGGCATTACCCTTGGTGGTGTGAGTACTTGCTCATTTTACCCAAGAATGTACATATGATTTCAGTTCTGTATGGTAAAAACCATGAGTTCTTTTTGTTATGCAGTTTGGTGCTTACTAGGTTTAAGACTCTCTAAGTAATCTGCTATATGCCCTGTTTTTAATGGCGAGTCAGTAGTGATAACCTATGGCTAGCGCTACTAGATCTGGGAGGGTCCTTAAACATGAAGGAACTAGCAGTGCTAGAAGTGGGACTGCTGCTGCGAAAGTAATAAACGAAGATGCTTCTATTTCTGCTTTGAATACAAGTGGTACAAAGAATAGGGTCAACAGTAATACTGCTAAAGATATCAAAAGTGCGACTTCCGTCTCTGTTACTTCAGATTCATATAGTTTGAGGAGATCTTCTAGAGAAACCCCTACTAAGAATATGATGACATCAAGTTCTAGCGTGAAGAAATCTGAGACGTTTGAGAATCAATCCCCATCTACTCCTCCTGAAAAGAAGATAGAGAGACGGGAGAAGAAAAGGCAATGCAGTCCTTTGAGAAGGTCAGAGAGAATCGAGAGGAATGGGGTTTCAAGTTCCTCTGATCCAAAATTGCTGAATGATGGTTCAACCCCACCGTCGAAGAAGAAGAAGCTATATGATGTAAATGGAACTATAGCAGTCACCGGCACCGAAAATCAGATTAAGGATAAGAAGCTGGATATTAAGTTCAAGGGAGCTTTTAAAAAGACGACGACACTTGACGCTCGCAGGTACAGGGCTTTGCTTCAGCCAACGAAAGATGAAAGTTCAGGTAAGTTATTTTATATATGGATGACCTTTAATTATGCTGAACAAATAAATCAGAAACCTGGACGTTCAATGCGCGACGGCTATTTGAGTGTTGGATCCCCCCTTCCCCTTTTCAATATTTTGCAGTCGACAATTTGATATTGATATTAATTGGGAAATAATACGATGACACCGACAAATTTTCTTTTCTTTTCTTCATTTGGTGTTAGATGATGATGATGATGATGATGATGAGGTTTCCCTAGAAGATGACAGGGCATCGAAGGGGAATAGTTCTAAGTTAGCTTCCAGGGGTTCTAAGAAAGTTGCTGAGGTTTTAGATGAAAGCATGGAAGATAGATTCCCCGGGAAACATTCTGTGGACAATTGTAAAAAATCTGGTTCAAGGGAGCTTACTGAGTCAGTCATGACTGCTGAAAAGTTGAAATTTGAGGACAAGTCGCTAGCGTCAAAGTGTAGTGGTAATTCCTTGCACTTACAGTCATCATTGGTGGGACTGACTGCCAAAGGTAACGATATTTGTTTTTCTCAAAGAGAGGTTCATTGTGTAGATACCATACATGATGCACGCAACTTGGATGTAGAAGAGCTGAAAGCTTCTGCATGTGTAGCTTCGACTTCTGAATTGAACTTCTTGGCTGTTGACTCAAGTATGGAATGCGGGGTCAATTTTAAAAGTTCCAAGAATGCAAAGACATCTGCTGATCTTGATTCTGATATCTCAATAAACGAAAAGAACAAAGCTTTCTGTAACCCAGAGGTCCTGCAAGCTGATGTAATTTCATCATTACCTTGTGGAATAGCAAGTAAAGATATTAATAGATCAACCATGCCCAATAAACTTGAAAGGTACTCATTTATTATTCGTATTATCTTTATAGGGAATTTTATTTGATGTGTGTTTTTCAATTGTTGTTTGGCTATGTATGTTTCCATGATACAGTTGTTTCCTTCCTGCAATTGGGACTAATTTTTCCCTCTTAGCCGTTTTGCACCACTGCCAGTGGTGTGTGTGTAAAATATTTTATCATATTGATCGTACATGCTAATTCGTTTCATTGGCGTACAATTTTGCTTTGCGAATATTAGTTTTGAATTTTGTACCTAAAGACAACATTAATGTTGCCGACAGGTAGTCTTGACATGCAACCATCAATGCAAGTTAAATTTAACCTTTTCACTTCTATTATTTCTTGCCGTCTGGATACTAATATAAGTTCACTTCCCAACTTATTTTTATTTATATTTATGTTGATCATCTAATCACTATATGTTTGGCTTGTGCCATGTGAGTGCAAGCTGGACTCTGATCTAAAGACTTTGGAAGACTTGGTCCAAGTATATTGCAGCCAATGACCACCAATTTCCAAAATAGTGTTCATCCTATGTCTATACTTAAAATCTTGCTCTATACTGATTTTTATCCATATGCCAGCCTCTATGGATGTTAAATGCCATATGTTTATTTTTATTTTTGTTCAGAAAACCATATCTCCTTACCAAGAAGCTCCATGCTTGTGTAAACAGATCACTAGGATTTGGATGGAAATACTTCCAAACCTATGGCCATGGATGTGCTTTAAGATTTGTATACTTGAATATCTTGCACCACAAAATTCTTTGCGTGTTCACTGTGTCGAATTTGACAAAACCCAATCTGAAAATTGGGGAAGAGATCTTTTGAAACCCTGGCCTACAATGTTGCAAAAGTCCACCACCAATTACCGATGGGTGCTGATTTGGATGAAAAGTCCACCACAGTGAATTTTTTCTGTTACAAAAGTCCACCACCAATTACCTAATATGAATTCTTTCTGTTACATATTTTTATAGATATTATTGGAAACATACATGTATACAGTAAACCTTAGTCACTCGCCGATTGTTAATCTTTTGTTAGTTGATCACTATCTTACTAATTGTGTAATACTGTAATGTCACTATTACTTAAAGAAGTCAATCCCAGAAATTGAAGGGTTTTGCATGAGAAATGCATCAAGGATGTGACAAATTCAAGATTTTTAACAAGGGGAGAGGAGTCCGACTTTTTTTTTAAGTAGAGGGGGTGGGTTCCACATGGGACAAAGTTGTAACTCAAAAATCTTAGATACTCATAATTTGCAAGATATTTTTTTTTGAATAATTGTTCATGACTAGGTTTAATGCTTTTTAAATTATTTTTTGTGCCATATCCACTATGTTATCATTTGCAGTTCGTATCGGTTCCTTTGTTACAGAGAGCATCTTTTAAATACCAAATGAGTAAATGTAAAATATTCTTATGGTTACTATCTAATCGTTAGGGAGAAGCAGGATTTTTTTTTATTTGGGGGGGGGACTAAAACATAAATATATTAAATAAAACTACTAAATGTTTTCTCAAACCATAATGCATTTATGTACTTGTCCTTTTTTTCCAATATCGATGTAATTGTAAAGGATTAAATTGAAAGAAGCTAGATATTCCGAATTCATTTTTTAGAAACAAAATGATATTTCCATAAATTAGCGATTTAGTCATATCTAAATTATATACTAACTTGATTTAATATATTATTCTTGATGCTTATGATATCCAAAATTATTTTCATGTTGGTTTAGCTTGTATAATATTATACTTTCTTTTTTTGGAAATTGGCCCGTTACCCTATAATATTATACTTATGGTTGAAATAAAAAGAATGCATTTATCAAAGCCAAAAGTTATTCTATTAAATTTCAATTTCACACTAATTACTAACCATTTTAAAGTTCACAATGAGGTATAAATTAAATAAAAATACAAGAAGTTAATTGTAAATATGAAAAGGTTAGAATTTTCATTGAAAGAATCTTATTAAAGTATATAACATGCAGCTCACAAAAAAAGGTTAAGAGATGTTACCCTATAGGCTAACTTGGACCTCTTAGCTCACAATGCGACGCCGTTACCAATAGGCCACATTATTGAGCTCTCTATAATAATAAGTTTTATTCATACTAAATCCATATAGGAACCAAAATGCCAGACTACTATGCATATGATTTCTCGGAGCCTTGGGGGGCCTGGGCCGCTTGCCGCTCCCGGGCTCCGCCCTTGCTTATCGTATCAATTACTCTATAAGATATGTTCATGCGTGCAAGTGTGATGGCCAGTGGGTATGCGTGCATAATTGTGATGGCTGTACACATGCGTGTTCCTTTGTGACGAATAGAAGTTTTTTATGATTTCACTTTGCTTCTCTCTTGAATCCTTGATAATGTTTTATAGTCACTATCATCCCTCTAATTTACTTGGTTCCAATTGATGCCTGTTGACCATTTTTTGTTTTGCTTCTAATTCTGTTCAGGGGACACAATCTCACAGAAGCCAATGAATTGCGTTTATGTAATGCCAAAAGAGAACATAATTTAGTACCCTCTGTTTTTGAGGTTTGATCTCTGATTCTTTTTGCCCTAGACAGCTTTTCACATTTAAAAAAAATTCTTTTCTAAATATTGTAGAATAGTGGAACCGAATATATTAGTAGATAAAGAGTTTATAATTATATTTCTTCCGCAGTTAGTTACTCGGTAAGAATGCTCGACTTTTATCGCATACCATTTACTAGTCCAGTATACTACCGGAGGCAATATCTTTCAATGGATTTCAGTACCCAGAATGACTGTTCTGGTTCAATATTTGCTCGTTTGGCCATTTGGATCATGAATATCATTGTCACTCATGGCTTCATGTCAAGGGGATTGCGAAGAATAATTTTTCCCTTTCTTCTACACTTCTCCATGCCTAGGACAATTTGGAGGTTGCCAACTATTCATCTTGGATTATGGTGACCCCCTCTCGCGTCCATAATTTTCTTGGCTAGAGATTTGTTATCAATTGAGAGAAGGTTGCTGTCAGGACCTCAGGTCGTCAACCGGCTGGAAAACTTTGTCATGGCTCTTGCTACATTACGGGCCTCATTTTGATGGGAACAGCTTGAGAGCTTGAGATGACGGAAGAGTGTGGTTTCTTTTGAACATACAATACCAACCTATATCAATCACTTGTTTCACTGTTGTTGTTCTTGGTCTATTATCCTATATCACATCAGTTCTAATTTTATCCTTCTGTCGGTAAAAGCACTATGAGCTAGTTCCCAATCTTTGTAGAATTGAGGCCCCATCATCATCTTCCCAAGGAAATAAAGTTAAAGAAAATCCGATGCCTGAAGCTAAAAAACTTTCACATGTATGCGAAAAATGATGTTTCAGCATGCACATTTCCAGGCTTGATTTATATTTCTTTTCAGTAGATGTAGTAGCCTGGATGCTTTCTGTATCTAGATTTAGTAGAATAATCTGTAAAAAACAGTTCACCCTTTTTGAAACAGAATTGTTCAGAGATATTGTCTACATTCCCAAATGTTCTAATACTCTCCTCCACTTTTGCACTACTTTATTTATTAGTCGGCGTAGTTTGTAAATTCTAAATGTTTTCCTTTTGCTAGTTGCTGCTGCAAGTTAATATTGCCTTCTTTCTTTTGGTAATTTGCATTAGGATAGGGGGACCTTCGAACTCAGCGATGGTACAAGCATTCCTAAAGAACACATGGAAGTTGCTAATCGGAAAAAATCTTTGGTGAGAGTTCAAACAGATAGAGGAACTAATGCATGTTTCCTCTGCAAACAACCTGGACAACTCTTGTGAGTGACTTCTTTTTCATTGCTGTAGTGGTGTCCCATGCAGACACATACTAGTTAAGAATTACTAGGGTGCATATGGATGTAGTAGAATCACAATTCTTTTATTTATTTATTAGTTTATTTTGATTTGCATGCTTTGAGGTCATAATAACTCTTCAAAATTGCTTAGGTTGCACTATTTACAGAGGTTAGTTGTTGTTCCTTGAGCATAAACTTGCATTCTTTATTTAGAGTAAGCGATTGTTGTTCCTTGGGGCATAAACTTAAACTTTGTTCCCATTTACAAGGTTCGAACACAAAACACATGGTGGGATACGCTATTTTTTCCCTGTGTTTTTGTGTGTGTGTTGGGGGGGGGGAGTATTGGTAGTTGTGTGATTAAGTAGTACGATACTTACCAAGTACAGAAGTTTCTATATGCATGTCTATACACATGTATGCTATGTCATAATTCTTACCATCTTCAATTAAGCCTTTTATTGTCCAAATGGTGCTGGCCATGTAGTGACGGAGCTTTAAAGAAAAAAATTAAGCAGTATTTGAAAATTGACTGTTCTGTGGTGTATCCTATTACCTTGCAAATAAATAGTTACAAGGATTTGATTTATGGTCCACGCAATGCACTTGCAAGTTGCTAAACCCAAATCAATTTGGTCATGTTTGTTGCAGCTTTTTTGACTTTGAGCCCTCTGTAACTCCCATATTGATTCAAAAAGCAACATGCTTAACAAAATGTGGATATTAAAATCATGCTTTATCTGTTTATGGAAAAATGGCAACAATATTATAGGTTTCTTTATTTTATGCTGGATAATCCTGGACTGAGAGCTGTTGTACGTTGCAGTACTTATTCATGCTTTTATCTTGCTATAAATGACAGATTTCTGGAATTTGGATACAAAATCAAGCCTTGAGCTAATTTTTTTAGTGTTCCTCTATTTTCCCCTCCAAATTTCTTATTATGTGACCGAACATTTGACATGCATTTGTAATCTTAGGTGCTGTGATGGAAAAGGCTGCAACCAGAATTACCATCTTTCTTGTTTGAGCCCTTCTTTGCAGCATGATGAACCTGGTTTCTGGTTCTGCTATTCTTGTGTGAAAAAAAGGTTGGAGTCTGGTGTATACTCCGTTTCTGAAGGAGTAGAATCTCTTTGGGATGTTAAAGAAGGTGAGGATTATCTAGTTGTTTTTAGGTTGGACAGTCAGTTAATTTTCTAGGATAGTACAAGGCTTCCTGCTTATATTGTCATTGGTACTATGGTGTCAGGTGAGAAAGGAAAATACTATTTTGTGAAGTATAAAGGCCTTGCCCATATTCACAACCGATGGGTTCCAGAAAATGAGATACTTCTTGAAGCTCCTATTCTTGTAGCCAAATCTGATGAGGAACATCAGAAAGAAAAGGTTGCATATCTTCTGTTGTTCCCTCATCTTTTTTTTTCCTTCCAACTATAAACTGTTTCTTTTTTGGCTGATCGAACTTATGGAGCCAACCTTTTTCTTTTCCCTCAGGCATCAAGGTGGAAACAGGAGTGGACTGAACTTCATCGTTTATTACAGAAAAGGCAGCTGATGCCTAAAAAGCTGGCGGATGAATATTATTCTGGGCATGGCAATAAATTTGCAAAGTGCAACTATGAGTGGCTTGTGAAATGGAAAGGCCTTGGTTATGAACATGCCACATGGGAGTTGGAGAGTTCACCATTTTTATGCTCATCTGATGCAAGGACGCTTATATGTGACTTTGAAAGCCGTCATGATGCAAAGAAAACAATTGATCCTATGACAGCTGACAAGGTTATTTTAATGCTTGTAATATTCAAACATCATTCCCTCCTTTATCTAGTTATATGAGACTAAAAAGATTGCTTTTATGCAGGCTCTGCAGGTTAAGAAAAGTCCTTTTCACAAATTGGCAAGGTTGCCCGATGATTGCCCAGCTGGGCTTGATAATTTTCACTTAAATTCTGTTAACCAGCTTCGTGAATTCTGGCACAAGTCTCAAAATGCTGTTATCATTGGTGATCAGGTAGGAATTTTCTTGTTCTTAACGCTTTTAAGTTATTCTTTGTAAATGAATTCCGGAGTAGACCGTATGAACTCTTCTGATTTAAACTGCTTTCTTTTTTATTGATGTATAAGAATTGGGTTTTCTGTTTTCTTGTACCTAGTCAATTGTGATGCATCTTGAACCGCATTTAAGGATTCTTATCAGTGAATTGTTTTGTCTGGTAATATTAGCTAGATTAAATTTCTTGAAGATAAACACCAAAATTACATGAAAAATTTGTATTTTTAGTAACCACTTTGGGAGCTGGAAGTTGATGGAATTGATGAGAGCCTGTAAAGAATAGAGTTCGTTAAAAATAGGTAATTCTCCCATATAAAGAAGATTATAACAAGATGTTAGACATAGATAAATACAATTTTAAAATTTAAATTGGAGGATATCAAGGAGAAATTTGTCGTGTAAGATGAGGGATTTTATCGATTGTTTAATACCATGAACTCTCAACACATATTTCAAAGCCCTCGCCAGTTGGGTTTAGGGTGTAAAACCACGCTGGATTGGTCTCGGTAGTCTGTAGAGGCAGTTTGAGTTCTGGGCTCAGGTGAGTGTAAGTGGGTGTTCTCTTAATAACCCCTGCATAGGATAAATCTCTTTTATCTTTGGTGTTCATATAAAATAAAAAATATCTGATCAATGTTTTACCTTTTTACTATAAATCGCTAAACCATTAGCGACTTGCAATGGGGAACGATCGTTTCCAATCGTAACCCTGCCCTTTGCTAGTTAATAGATTTATAATAAATTGACATGAGCTGATAGGTTTGGTATTGGTCATTTAAATTTAAGTTTTACTGGGATAATGAGGTTGGGTTAAACGGGTGGAACCGGGTCGAACCAAGTGAAACCCGATCCCCTAACCCAAACCTGACCCGTTAATTAGATGGGTCACGTTGACCCAATTAAAATCTTAATGGGTACGGGTTGGCAATATCAGGTTAGGTTATTGAGTTTAGTGATATCCATAATGTGATGGCTTTGAACGTGGATGAAGTATTCAATGGGAGAATGCAACATAGGATTTATTGGACGAAATTATGATGGAAACTGATCTTTTTGGATTTTCTTGAAACGGAAATATATCTTGGTTTCTGATGCACAATTAGAGCCTCCGATGTGATTGCTGGTCTAATTTGAGTCTTCTATGCGGAGTTTGTTGAAGCTCAAGGTGTCATCAAACCATTCATTTGACATCCTTAAGCTGCCGCATGTTGATTGATGTGGATGAGTCTTAGTCAAGAGGCGTTTCTCATAAATCAACAATTATGTATATATATTGAATATTGGGTACGGTGTTAAAAGTTTTTGTATAACAAGTATGTTATACCTATTATCTAATACTAGCAAAGGCCCCCACGCCATGCACGGAAAGGGGTTCAAAATTTTGTATACGTACAACATTTTTATACAACAGATTCACCATGGATGAGTTCATTATAGACACCAAAAAAGTGAAACCGTTAAATAAACAAAAAGGTAAAATGTGGAAGATAGATATAATTTGAGTCTATTTATTGCCTATCATATAAGTAAAATCAACAAAGTTTGTATTTATTCGTAAATACATTATATCAGTGTGGGGTGAGTTGAGTCCTTTGGGTTGTAATTGCTTTGTGCACATGGATGCATGTAAATAGATATATTCTTCCATCATGCACTTGATCCTTGCACTTTGTCTTGAGTGAGTCTGGGAATAGGACTCCATTCTTTCGTTTTGTATAGAGTCAATTCACGTAACATATAGTAGATCTACACTCTGATGATAATAGAAAAAGAGTGAATGAAAAGAAAAAGAAACGGAAAAAAAATCTTTCTATTATAGTTGTAGGACATACCTTTTGGTTCCTCCTACGACTCGTAATCAATATTGAACAATCCACACTTTGAAATTCAAGGGTTTGCTTGCTTTCGTTGCATGCTTGAATAAACTCAGTTTAATCGATTAGTTGACTTCAACATTGGTGCTTATTTTTGCATGACAATTGATGTAGATTATATCGTCATTTTTTCTTTATTTGCCACCTTTTAGGATCCTTCATTGTTCCGTTGACTTAGTTTATATCATTTAGATGTAAGTAATTTGATTAGAATTTGAAATTATTTGAGAAATAATATAAAGAAATGATATGATTCCATCTACAAACATTGAATTATTAACATTTACATAGCTTCTTGAGAAAAGACTAATAAGTTTCCGCATAGTTCATAAGAAATAAAACCTAAACTGAATGGTCAAGCCGAAAGGCATAGCACAACGCAATCCATGAGGACTAATATCCACCTTTCTCAATAGAAAGGAGGAGAATACGCTTCTTTGAAAAAAGAGAACAATAATGCAGAAAATTTATACATTAGTTTGATAGTTGAGGATACACTCCAGAGGTAATGCTTATTTAGTGGTAGAGCGAATGCAACATGATACATATCACATGGTTATAACAACTTTTTTTCTAAATTTTTACCTGTTTATTTTAATCATTCAGTGCCAGCAATAGTATTAGCAATAGCATCGGACCGTAGCACTGCATTGGCATATAGATGCGCTTATGCAAGAAAATTCTAGTGATGTGTTGATTTTGTTTTAAAATTCTTAAGTCTAGAAGCCCGTGAAAACCGACCCATCAGAAGCAAAGCCCATGAGCCCAGCAGTTCGAGCCTGAGCTCGAGATCGCGGTCACGAGCGAAGCACGTGCCTCGCGGTTACTGTGCATTCCCAGGACATGTCGGCTCGTGAGTCGTGCAGCAGGGGGCTCATGACGAGGAAGGGCCACATGGCGACAT
Organism: Agapanthus africanus; assembly: GCA_030015575.1. NCBI lineage: Eukaryota > Viridiplantae > Streptophyta > Magnoliopsida > Asparagales > Amaryllidaceae > Agapanthus > Agapanthus africanus. The sequence continues at coordinate 104,942,486 of JASDDO010000019.1, forward strand.
CTGGTTGGCTCCGCTTCGTTGCAAGCAGGTTGCCGGTGCGGGAGGCAACTTCGAGTCGGGTGTAAGGTAGTTTTTTGGCATCAGAATTCTTTAGAGTCAATTGTTCTCCGAGTTTCTTGTAAACTATAAATAGCTAGTTTTACCTAGGGCTTCATGTATGCCTGACTAATTATTTCCACCAAAAGGAAGCAGCCACTAAAACCTAGGGTTTGAAGGAGAACGGAGAGGACCTTAAGAGAGATTTAGAGAGTTCTTGTATTGGGCCAGTGGGAGACCCAAGACTATTGTATCTTGTGTAATACTTGTTCTTGTAGAAGGTTTTCGTCGCAAAGGTAGGATTAAGTGCGAGTTTGCATCGAAATTGGGTATCTCGTTGTGTTGGTTGTTTGGTGTGCTTTTTTATTTTCTTGTGGTGTGGTACGATAGCCGTCGATTAGTCTTTCTCATTATCTTCGTTTGCACGCGTTCAGTGTATTTCCGTTGCGTCGTATCACATGTTCGTGCTTGGCTTGAGTGGTCCCTTCGAGTATCATTGCGTCGAGTCAATAGTTTGTTATATAACAATAGGTTGGGTAGGAGAACTCTCCTAGAAGAATTAACCACAAAAAAAGGAAAAAAGTTAATTTAGTTGTGATATCCTAATTTAGAATCAGTACACAAATTGTTCATTTATGTACATAAACATTTTTTTGAATGCATAAAAAAATCCATTCGACTTAAGAAACATATATAGAAAGCAACAATACTAAGAAAGTAGAACTCAACTACCGGATTAAAAGAGATATAAATCTTGCACATCGACTTAAAATGAGAGAAGCCGAGAAGGAATATGAATATCTATTAAATAAAGCTTTATGGCTAATATAGAAGGTTCATTCAAATTTTCGATATACGAAAAATCTCCAGAAAAATTTAAAAGCACCATAAAGTATCTTTCATTAACCGATCCAAAGCGACCAAATAAAATTTAAGAAGAAAAACTTGCTCAAAGCATAAAGGAATTTTTTTATTAAAAAAGAGGAAAATTTACACATTTGTTTAGCAGGGTTATACAAAATTGATGAAAATTTGCGTAAGCAATAGATTATACTTCAAAGGACTTTAATTATTATATAAATTAGCTATAAATTATAGAACTAAAACAAAATCTCTTCTAATGCAATTTCTAGATATGAGAAAGGCATTTGTTTATAACAAAATAACTAAGTATTGATATGATATGAATATGATCAACTAAATTCAATTTTGGATATCGACATCTTTTTTAGGCATTCAGAAGAATGATTTTCATTTATTACAACTCTTAGCAATCAAATATAGTATAAAAAATATTAATCCAATTTCCAATTTCACATCTTTTTCTTAATTAAGGGGAAAATTTAGTAGTATCAGTCAATTTAATGAGTTGAACAAAAAAAAACAAGCGATAGGACGACGAAGAACTTGGTTACAAACTATTATAGAAAACCAAAAGGTAAAAACAAAAATTTCCTCTTCATTGTTATACATGCAACAAAATAATTGGAAATGATTTTCACTACATCGTTATGAATAGGAAATTGTTTACATCTAGTAAGCTACTAAGATGGATACTTATTTTATATGTTAAGCTTTTATTTAGGAAACTTAACTCCATTCTCAAAAAAGCCCTAAGAACTTGTGAGAGGAATCTTAAAATCAAAATCAATATTTAATGTTTCCACCAAAAAGGAAAAAATCTGTGTTACAAATGAAATTTAGATATGAATAAAATTAAGAAAATAAAATGGAACAAATTCATTTTAAAAAAAGAAAAATTCAAAATATTTCATACCCATCTCATTATTCTACCTCTATATTTGCAAGATACTAATTCTTCACATATGTCACCCAAACGTCAAGAAATAAGAGAACACAAAGAGGATGAAATCAAAATCATACAAAGGAAAAAATAAGCCCTAAACATCAAGGTATAAAAGGGGAAAAGAATGAAAGCGAAATCTTAAAAGGGAAAAATTGAAAAATTCATTTATTACCGATCACAAAGAAGCATTGATTTTTACTCTCTTATTCTTACCATATTAACCATTTTTCTAATCCTTAATTCGCCTAATGCCATCAAAATTGCTAAGCAGGTTCCCAGTGACTTTCTTGTAGAGAAATAGGAAAAACATGTTGAGGTCCCTAAAACGACCGAAGAAAAACTATCTTGCAGCCTATTTCTCAAGAAGCATGAATATTCCTAGAATATTCTCTTACATGGCTTTAGTATATTATATACAGTTAGACCAAAATCATATCAGCCGACATAATGAATGGGCAACTTATTGGTTTGACTGGGCATTCCTCCCGCTTTGGTCATAAAACAATATGTGCCATTTATAGTTATGAATCATATCATCCATACATTATAACGGACATGTCAATGTGAACATTTTTGATAATATTGTGGTCGATGTTATTAACTATGGATCTGGATAATCTCAAACACGATCCCAATCGAGATTGAAAAAAGCTGGTTAGGTGTGTATTGGGTTTGATTTGAACCCTATTTGTCCAGTGTCCATACTCAAAGAAAATACTAAATTCTTTCCTGATCCTTGTATGTATAATACACTAATCCGATTACACTTTCTCATGATAGGTTCGAAAAAAATAATAAATTTCTAGATTTGTAGGAAAGAGATATCGTGAACTTTCGGCGATTATGGAGAGTATACGATCGTCGGAGATTTAGGCAAATTTTGGCCTATATCCTATGTATTTTTCTCTCTCATCCTGTAATTTCATTGTGTGTACAAGGGTGTTTAGGCAATATATCTGCTACTTAATTTGAGAATGCATGATTAATTGATTGGGGTTCATGATGAATTCGATAAGCCCAGGATTTGCGACATATGGTCATGAATATAGCGAAAAGTACTGTAAATGGCTCACTGAGTTTGTAGCATGTTTTGATTTTAGGCTGAAAATCTGCCCTGACATTTGAAATGATGGTTTCACTATAATTGTTAGCCTAAAATTTTGCACAAATGGTGAAATTGGGGTTATTCTCATTTTGGGTGAAAGTGAACTATTGTGAAGTATGTTGTGTTTCTTAATAGCGGAAAGGCAAGGGGATATGCAGCTAAAGTGCATATTTACTTGCAATTTGTGCTCATGCGTGCTATGTCTATGAATGGGATCCCGCAAACAACATAGTGGCAAACCTTTATGCCAAACTTCTAATAATGGTCGAATATTATTATAAATCTGCATGTTTTTAATTTTTTGGTGTGGGGCTGGGTTTTTTTTTTGGGCAGCGGTTACATAATTTTTGTCTTTATTCACAAAAATGAAATGCTTCAATACTGTTCATTTTTCTGAAGTTGTATCTCTGTCTCATGTGCCTCGTTGACACTTGCAGGAGCGAATTATCAAGTCTATCTTATTTATATCCACTTTAAAATCCGATATATGCAAGCCAATTCTTGTAATCTCAACCGTACGTTTTCTTCCATTATGGGAGACCGAGTTCGTCAGATTGGCTCGATCCATTAATTTTGTAGTTTACACTGGGACGAAAGACACTCGGAAGCTGATACGTACTCTAGAATTCTATCAGGAAGGTTGTTGTGCAATGTTTCAAGTGCTCTTATCACATCCTGATGCTATTATTGAGGTATGTTAAGTTGAAGTTTATTTTTCTTGCATTTGCTATCAATTTATTTTATGTATTTTATATATCGCCTTTCATGTTAATATGGCCTGTGATTATTTGTCTTCTCCTTTTCTTTTAATGTGGTGAAGATTTTGGGCTTCAGCCGTGTAGTTTTAAGCTGATAAACATAATTTATTAATGGAGACTAATGTAGTTATTGTCATATGGAAATTCAGGACTTCGATGCTATAGCTCGTGTCGACTGGGAAGCACTAATTATTGATGAGTATCAACACCCAAGAGTGTCTAAACACTTTGAACAGCTAAAAAATATTTCCATCAAATTTAGGCTTCTTCTTTATAATGGTCAATTGAAGGTAAACTATTTATATTCTTTTCGTTTAGCTATTATCTGTCATTTACTCCAATTACTTCTCGTTTGCTCGATTTTCCAGGATAATGCTGTTGAATATCTCAACTTGCTTTCATTGCTTGAATCTGGAGGGAAATGGAATGGTTCTAACAGTTTGAAGTACGGTACTCCAGAAAACGCTGGTGCTCTTGCTACATTGAAAGAGAACCTAACACGTTATTTAATAATGCATGAACGAAAACCGGTCTCATCAAAGTTTCTAGAGTACTGGGTTCCTGTCCGACTTTCTAATATGCAGCTTGAACAGTATTGTTTTACTCTTGCCTCAAATTCAAGTATTTTTCACCCGTATTCAACTGATCACACTGGAGCTCTTCATGACATTCTTATCTCTACACGAAAGGTTGGCCCTTTAAAGAACACTGTTTGACTATATTTTACCCAACATGTTCGGCCAGAAAGAAGTGGCAAATGGCAACATGTGTGGTCAAAGATGTCCTTTCTCAAATTATAGAGTTATTTCATAAATTTGTTTGATTTTCTCTTATAATTTCCATACCTTATTGTTGGTTGCAGTGCTGTGACCATCCTTGCTTACTTGGTGAATCCTGGCAAAGTTCTTTAACCAAACATTTTCCATCTGAGAAGGACTTGGATATTAGAGTAAAAGCTAGTGGTAAGCTATATTTACTTGATAAGTTTCTCTCCGAGATAAAGAAGCAAGGATTACGGGCACTGATTCTTTTTCAGGTATACAAAAATTGTATTTATTATTTAATGGGTTTATATCCTCTTTAGGTCCTGTTTCGCATCTTTAAATTATATAAAAATGACTGATCGTAATGTATTTATCGTTAAATTATAAATGAATGTGGTTGTATTCTTTTTAGGTCATGTTCATCATCTTTAAATTATATACTTACAAACGAATGTGGCTGACTTGTTGGAATGTATTATCTTGTATCTAATGGCTTTTAATTTGTTAGTCTTGTTTGGCATCAAAGATATCTTTTTGAATTACCTCTAACCTTAAAAGTTCTGCCTAATTGCAACCCTTACGCTCAATTACCTACAATTTTGTCAACCAGAAATAGACCATTATATGACTCTTTTGCATTGGGATGGTGTGAAGAATTATGATGAAAGTTTTCATTCTTTCAAATGATCATATGACTAGCAACACATATCCTAATGCAAATCTAAAGGCCAAAATGTTTGTAGAATTTGTTTCTGACCTACCAATTGAATCCTATCGATGAATGCAATTGTTCTTTTTTAAACTTTTTTGTATATACCTCCTTTAAATCTTTGTTATTTTTTCACACCCCTTATTATTCTTGCATAGTACCTGGTGCCCCTAGCATGTTAATTTTGTTAAGGTTCCTCCAAATTCACCAGCTATTTGTTAAATTTCAGAATGTTTTAAAATTTATTTATTGAATACCTGTTTTACCCCTACTATCTTTTTCTCCAATAAAGCATCTCCTCTAACCTAGCATTCAAATCCTTTCAACTCCGATTTTCTCTTTCACCAGGTACATTTACTGCTTCTCTCTTCTTTTGCTGTAACCATTCCCATTGCGTAATCAACACTTATTCTCTAAATCAATTGCATCACTCTCATGCTACCTTCTCTTCAGAAACCCCAAAATTTACAACTTTACCTAAATGATTTACAATACTAAATCATCTACAAAACCCTAAATTTGGAGAGATAAGGGAAGCAATAACAAACGAAAGTATCCATAAAAACCCTAACATAAAAGCTTCCTAAACCTTAATGATCTAATATTGTTCTCTACAAATTAGCATTCCGAAACATTATTTGTGAAACCCAAACATTAAGGGCTTGTTTGGATACACCTAATTCATTGGATTAAAAACATAGATTCCTTTTATCCAATGGATAAGATCAATCCTTAAAAAAAGATTGTTTGGATGCATTTTTTGGAAAATTTTATAGGAAAAAAGCCCCCAATTTGGTCTATTCCCTTGGATTATAAAAATTAGCTCGAAGTCGATTTTTATAATGATGAGCTCTCTCCTCCTTTTAAACTCTTCTTTTTGAAATTTGTTCTCTCTCTCTCTCTCTCTCTCTCTCCCTCCCTCCCCCAATCAAGAGCCACCATGGCTGCTCCTTGCTTGATAAGGTTCCAAGATCACATTTTTCTTTCATGGTTTTGCCGAAAACCATGCTACAAACATTGAAGGCCGACGAGGAGGCGATGACGATTTCGATTGATTGCAAAAATGAGCTTTTTGATGCACAGATTTTGATACATACTCATGTTGACATAATCAAGAAAGTGACAAAGGATCTTGATCTTATTTGATGAAATTTTGCTTTGTGGGTTTGATCTCGTGTCTTTATGTCAACATGAGATCAAACTCTAAAAAAGAGAAGTAAAAAGCAAAAAGAAATAATGGAATTTCTTCACAACTTTTATTTGGCAAATGAATACATATTGAAATATCAGTTTTATCCCCCCCGCCCACCCCAAAAAAAAAATCAATCTCTCATCTTCTTTCTCAATTAGATGATGATATTGTGATTTTTTGGGTTGATATAATTTTTCTTCGTAAATTATTTCAACCCATGATTTCTTTGTCAACAAATATATTGGAAGAAGGTGATTAGGTTGAAAATTATGAAGAAGAAGAAAGTAAGAGATAATGGATCTTTTTTGGATAATCCAATATAGTTTAATGTATATTGTAATAAAATAATATTTTATCATGAAAACTTATCCCATGTTACCAAACAAGTATTGAATAAAAATCCAAAGGACTTTTATCCAAATGGAACACATGTGCAATGCAAGCTTTTTTAATATACCAAATAGAATCCTTTGTATTATTTTCCAACTTATCCAAGCATTTCTAAAACTTCCTAAACCTTAATGATGTACTACTATACTCTACAATTTAACATCCCACAACCCAAAACCACGTCTATAACTGTAAGAATGTAGAAGACAGGAGAGGTAAAGAAGGGGGGGGGGGGTCAAAGTGGGAATCCGATTTGAAAAAATTAACCGATTATAAGAAAAGGTTTTTTTTTTCTTTAAGCAAAAACAGAAAATGAGAGAGAATGAATTTAGGAGAAATCTTTAAAAATAACTCTAAAAACTTTTCGTGGGCTTGAGTAATATCCCAGGTAATGGGGAAAATTAAAATACCAAAGTTCTAGGTGTGTATTATTGAAAAAAATAATAATTATGAACTTGTGCTAAAATTAGATGCCTAATAAATGCTTATCCATTCACAAAGGTTGTTCGGAATAAGGAATGCTTAGAAAATTGGAAACTACTATATAATCTTCTAAGGTTTATCTGCACTGCTAACTTACCTTGCATTATGACTATTAAGTTTTAATATTGTCTTTACCAGATTAGTAACTTGGGTAAAAGCGACATATGGAGCTTTTTTTTTGTTAAAAATAGTTGCTAGTGTTTGTGTGCCACCTATTTGCTATTACTTCTGGTGAATGGAATTTTTGGCATCCATTACCTGGTGACTGAGATTTTTATATAACTATTATATGATGTCTGCTGATTTCTAAATGCGACACATATATTATATCTATGTATAATGTTCTAGATTAATGTATTAATTTATGTTCTTTTTTACTATGACAGAACATTGGCTGGGCTGGAAGGGATTCTGTTGTTGATATTCTGGACAATTTTCTCTGTCAAAGATTTGGTAACGATTCATTTGAACGGATCGACAGTAGATTAATCATGTCAAAGAAACTAGCTGCGCTTAGTAAGTTTAATGACAAGGCAGGCGGGAGATTTGTATTTCTATTAGAAAATCGTGCCTGTCTTCCAAGTATTAAACTTTCTTCAGTTGATGCTGTTGTTATATTTAATAGTGACTGGAACCCAGTAAATGATTTTAGAGCCCTGCGGAAAATACAAATTGAGTCTCAGTATGAATGTATTAAAGTATTCCGTTTGTATTCAGCATTTACGGTTGAAGAGAAGGTTCTGATATGCGCAAAGCAAGATATGATTTTAGGTAGTAATATTCAGAACATAAGTCCTAGCAATTGCAACTTGTTGCTTAGCTGGGGCGCCCATCATTTGCTCAATGAACTTGATGGATTCCACCAGCATGGTAACATGCATGAGTACTCTGAAAATTCCGTTGACAAGTGTTTTTTCAATGATTCCATGTCGAAATTTCTAAATGATGTCGTACTGGAGTTGATGGAACAGTTACCTGAAAAAGCTGATAATAATACTTGCCAATGCTTGCTATTGGTTAAAGCCCAGCAGAATGGATCCTCCTATTCTAGAAATATTAGTTTGGTTGGCGAAAGAGATGGAATCTCCTCACTGGAAAAAAATTCCTCTTGTATCTGGTCAAATCTTTTGGAGAAAAGATATCCAAAATGGAGATTTATACCTGAGACATATCAAGGGATCCAAATAAAGTTTGAGCATTTTGAAGCATCTGAAAAGGAACCTGAACAGGAAAATGATGACACGAGAATAAAACGTAGGAAATTAAGCAATGATACCGTGAATCAAATCTATCCTCAGACTTGGCATCAAGAAAAAACAATGGGAGCAAGCAAGGAGGCTAACGTACCTTGTAGCATTTCTCCCTGCAGCTTTTGTCAACCAGAATCAATTTCCCCAACTACAATGCCAACTTCTCTGAGTAACATTCTTAATGAACCAGGTAGGTACTGTTTGTAGAAGATTAAATCAATATTCTGCTCACTTTTGTTTCTTATTATTTATTTCCCTTTTTGTCTAATAACTTCTTTGCCTGGTGGAAACTAAATGAAATCAAATATGCAGAAACTTATAGAAGTCAATCTAATGTTGGATCAGAATGCACACCATCTTCAGATGGTCATTTAACCCACAATTTGCAAACATCTTCCATATCTGCCACTGCAGTAAAGCTGCTTAAATTTCCCATGGCTGAAGCTGAAGGGAGGCATTATCCAGTAACAACTCTCTATCTCCTTTTGAAGCCAGAGATATCTGAACTATGTGACAGACTGAAACTTCCAGTATGTATTCGAGTTATCTTTTGGTTGTGTTTACAAACTTATAGTTCGCTATCTTGACATTTATATACTCTGCATAAAAGTGCAAATTCATGGATTCAGCAGTCCCATTGAGAATAGAATTTATATTTTATTAACATCTCTGTTTTCCTATGCATCATTTATTACAAACTTGAATTCAATTAAATAAAATATACAGAACCCTTTTTCTTTTTCAAAAATTCAATTCTAGGTTTATTCTCTAATGTTTATCACTTCTTTGAATCATCTCTCTGTTTTCTAAGAGAGGTTCTTATAAACAACTGAAGAAGAGAAAGGTTGGTTATAAAACCAAAACCTCATTTAATTTATGATTCTTATCATGGTTCATACCAAAGCAACCATTCCCTGTACCATAGTGGTTAATTATCAGACAGAATCCATATGCATCTCAATAGCTCGATTCTTTCTTTTTATTTTTGTTCTAGAAAACATAACAGAATATGAAGTAAAAAACATAACAAGCATGTGAAAATGTTACAAAAATGAATACTGAAGTAGAACATGTTCAATTTAAATCTGAGGTATATATCTATCTATAATGAAAACTTAAAACCCAAATTAGAACCTGGACATAAACTACTAAAATTGCAGAACCTTTCTATACCAAAACCTTTTGTGGGCATTAATATATGGAAACTTAAGCTTTCTTATCGACCTTTAGTGTGAGTTTATGACATTATTCTCTTTGGCAACTTTAATATCTACCGTGTTCTTAATGATTTCCAAAAACTATAATGTAATCCGACAATTTCCAGTGATTATCATATACATATTGTGTGTAGTGCATTTCTTCAGGTTATAATATACATATATGACACAGGATGATGTGAGGGATTTGGCGCATATGCTTCTTGAGCACGTCATGAACAACCATCATGTTGACCGAGAACCAGAAACCATATTGCAAGCCTTCAAGTTATCTCTGGTTAGATAAGCACATATCTTGATTAATTTGATTAAAACTACTACATTATATTCAAGCTTTCTCCTCTTTCCTTGTTGCTCATGCCAGTCAATCTGTTACTGTGCAAGTGCATCTTCCTTTTATGTTAATCACCTGACTTGCTTATTTTATCTTAAATAAATAGATTAAAACAGGTATTGCTTTATCTTGTACATATCAAAATGCTTTCATTGTAGGAACCTTCAAGATTATCTAGGAAGTATTCAATTTTAATTTATCTAGGAAGAGCTAGCTGTGAAGTATTTAAAGCTGAACAAATTACCAAACTACAATTGACTCTCTATATATGTGCTAGAACATAGCATTGACATGTTATAACTACTGATGTGGTTTGGCCTTGCACTTCAACCTTATTTTATGAAGTGAGTTCAGTCTGAATTTTTGAAAATTCAAGTCTTTCAGATTGCATAAATAAAAGCGCCGCTCCCTCGTAATGTATGTTGATAGGCAATGGAGTTGTAAGTTGGGAGGATTTATTATTATCTGATTTATCAGTTGAAGAATTAATCTTATGAGGTTTCTCTGTTCCTAATACATATCTGAAATTTGTTAAATGTTCCTAAGGACTTGCATGTATCATTTCCCTGGTCTGAAACTTGAAAACTGCCAAACTTGCCAAATGCTCATGTTCAATTCCTTTCTGGGTTCAGTTATGTAGTATCTATCTGTGTAACCTTCCATGGAATATGTGTTATAGTTTCTATTTGTGCAAGTCCATAGCCCCTCGTTATAAGATTAGAGTGTGTGGAACTATGAAGCATGGACATTTGCAACAGGATTTCGTACTGTATCTGTAATGTATTGGACACGGACAATTGTCCGAAACATGTTTGGCATGTCATCTACTTGTTCGGCATACTAGACTGTATAAAATATGTGTCAAAACTTGGGTTTCTATTGCTTATCATGCTCTTAATTATCTAGGATGAGCAAATTGGTTTGTGCACATATTATCGGCCGATGTCAATTTGGCAGAAATAGAAAGATACTTAACACTGTCGAAACTGAAGACATTGAAAGACCGGACAGAGGAGCAATAAGATACCATAGAGAGATTAACTTTTCCTAATGTCATTTTATGTGGCAATAGGTTATGTGCATTCAAGTAAATATAGACATTTATACCATTCTATTATTAAGTCAGAATGCAGATGCAGCTCAAATGGAGTATTGGGGAAATAGATGGGAATGTTTGGGTGTCTATAGATGAACTGAAATATTAGCAAGGAATAACTGGTTTTGGCAGGATGCTAGGTTTATCTGTAATTATTTAAAAGCTTTTCTAGGACAAGAAAAATAGGTAGTATTACAATGTTTACAATTTTCTTAAATCTTTACTTATATTCCCCATGTCTGAAAGTACCCTATGAAAAATTTAACGTGGATAGATTTTATGAGAAATAACACATCATGAACACAACTAAATATTCAAGTATGGGTACTTAGCTATGTGATCTTAACCCTATTCTCTGGTAGACAAATGTCTAGCTCTGTCTGCATCCTTTCTTATATTTATTTTTCCTACTTCATTTATAATGTAGTCTGCCCCTTGACTGTGTTGTGTAACTTCCAGTGTTGGAGAGCAGCATCTTTCTTAAAACACAAGGTGGATCACAGAGAATGTCTCGCACTTACGAGGAAATACTTGAACTATACATGCAGTGAAGATGAGGCTGACTCTGTTTATTCGAAGTTACGGATGCTTAAGAAAATATATTTGCAAATATGTGCATTGAAGAATAAAGACAAACCAAATTCTCTGGAAAATCAGTCATCTGCATCAAGAAAGGGAGATGTTGGTCTTCACGACTCTTCAGAGTCAGCCGCATCTTATTCTGAAGAAGTTGGGCAAATCAAAGAGGTTTCTGATCTTCAAGAATCAGGACATATCAGCGAGGTTTCTGATCTTGAGGGATTAGGACAAATCAACGAGGTTTCTGATCTTCAAGAATCAGGATATATCAACGAGGTTCCTGATCTTCAAGAATTAGGAAGAATCAAAGAGGCTCTTGATCTTCCAGAATCAGGACACTTCGACAATCTTTCTGATCTTCAAGAATTAGGACAAATCAACGAGGTATCTGATATGCAGGGATCAGGACAAATCAAAGAGGTTCCTGATGGTCATAGACCCTCCGATGTGCTAGTTTTGGAGCAGGAACAAGCACTTGTTGGTCAACCCCCCTCAAAAATTCAACAGGACCTTGACATATGGAAAGATGTACTCTATAGAAAAAGGGTTGATCTGATTGATATTATATGTTCCAAAAGGAAAGACGCTCTCCTTTTGAAGCAACAAGTAGAAATCTCGGATTTTAATATACAAAAAGAAGAAGGAAAGATGAAGTTGAAGACTGAATATGATGTAAAGTTGGCGCTTATCAATTCTGTACACACTGACTATAAAACCAGAATGAATAAGATAGAATTGCAAAAAAAAGATTTCTCAAAGCAAATGGCTGAAATTTATCAGCACATGGACTGCCAGCGCCGTAGACTTGCCACTCTGCAGAAAGATGCAAAGGATAAGGAGCAAAAAATTAGAGCTCGTTGGTTGGATGAAGCTAAAGCTGGAACTCTTCCAGAATCCTTCGACACCCTTCCTTTAACAGAAAGTGGATTCAGGTTCAAGGAGTTCAAGGTGGTCTTGGAACAAGTCGATGCTCGCCATGGTTCAAGATTCATAACATCCATGTCTAGCCCTTGCAGGCCTACTTTAACAAGTGAGAACCATTTAGAAATTCCATCCACCAATAACAAAATGTCGGAAGATGCTCAAAATCCTGCTTCCCATTCTAATAACATTGCTGAAGTCGAAGCTTGCGACGGTTTAAAAATCATGTCATCCATGTCTATGCCTTGCAGGTCTGCTTTAATAATCGGAAACCATTTGGAAATTCCGTCCACCAATTCAAATGAAAGGTTGGAAGATGTTCAAACTCTTCCTTCCCATTCTAGTAACTTTACTGAAGTGGAACCTCTTCGATCAAAAGGAACGTCTTATGAAGCCTTTGAAAATGCTCTGCTTAACACTGTTGATGTGGAACCTATTGAACCAAATGAAACTTCGACTGAAATCGCAATTTCTACTGGAACTATTGATAACCAAATTGTAAGGGCATCTGACGTTTCTGTTGCAGGGGTTGAAGTGCAAAGTCTAGCTTATCCCAGTAACATGGCTGAAGTGGTGCCCGTTCGACCAAATGCAATATTAGCTGAAATCCCGAATAGTGTTTCTTCTAACATGGTTGAAGTTGAACGAAATGTAACATCTGATGAAATTACAGCAAGTATTCTGCCTGCAGCTGATGGTGACTTGTCCAAGGAGAATCAAACTCCATTATCCGAGCCAGAAGTTGCGCCTGAAGCTACAGATATGGGGCCTCTTCAAGCAAATGGAATTGAAATCCCTGAAGCTGTTCCTTTTAACATTGCTGAAGTGGAATCTAGTGAACCGACTGAAACTTCTTCTGAAATTTCATTTTCCGAGCCAGAACTTTTGAATGCACGAGGCAATCAGCTCAATAAGGAGCCTCTTCAAACAAATGGAATTGAAATCCTAGAAGCTGTACCATCTAGCATTGCTGAAGCGGAACCTATTGAACCAACTATAACGTCTTCTGAAATTCCATTTTCTGAGCCTGAACTTTTGAATGTATTAGGCAATCAACCCAATGAGAGGCCACTTCTAACAAATGCAACTGAAATACTAGAGACTGTTCCTCTTAACAATGTTCAAGTTGAACATATTGAATCGAATGAAACACCCATTAAAATTCCTGAAACATCTTTTCCTGCCGCAGACGGTGTCATAAGCAAGGACAGTGGAATACCATTTTCTGAGGCAGATGTTTTGAATTCAGTAGGTGAACAGCCCTCAGTAGAAATAGCAACAGTATTGCCACAGGAAATCGAAAATCCTGCCCTCCTGTCCAATAATATGGTTCACGTAGAATCTATTGAACCAGACAGGCTATATTCTGCAGGAGAAGGTGATGGCTCCAGCGAAATAGAAACTGGGACTTCTCAGATGAGCACAGCAGACAACGTGCTTGATGAAACGGTTCACGTGGAATCTATTGAACCAGATAGGCTATATTCTGCAGGAGAAGGTGATGGCTCCAGCGAAATAGAAACTGGGACTTCTCAGATAAACACAGCAGACAACGTGCTTGATGAAACGGTTCACGTGGAATCTATTGAACCAGATAGGCTATATTCTGCAGGAGAAGGTGATGGCTCCAGCGAAATAGAAATTGGGACTTCTCAGATGAACACAGCAGATAATGTGCTTGATGAAATACTTAATGATTCTACTGTAGCAACAACAGAAGCAATAACTGGCTTCAACATACGTGAAGGCGGAGATAATTCTGATGGCTTGCACTTGATATTGTCTCCACTGCAAAATATTGAAGAGCTGCCTTCCATATACCATGCTTCCCCAAATTCTTGCTTTGAAAATTCAGTTTCGTCTGAAGTGGTATGGCCATGCTTTTCACTTTTATATACCTTATGTATTGTCCCACATAGTGAATTATTAGTTTTTCTCGAATTGGTAGCAATAATTTCATATGGAAGATATTATGGTTTGATAACTGAAGATCTAGACATCAGCCAAAATCAACTGAAATAGTTATAAGCATGATTTGAAAAGCAAAAACAGAGCTTATTCCAAGCAAGGCGGGTTATTTTTCCTTTTAATCAATGAAGGCGAACTTGGTTGCATATTTGTTGCTATCTTGGGAACTAATCAGTTTCAAACAATTATTTGTTTGTAGATTTATTAAATAGTGTATTACAAAAGAATAACTGAAATACTGAGTATTGAATGATCAGTTCAGAAAGTCACGTCTTTATTAAACCTCATAGGCTATATTGGGAACTGTGAGATGGCTAAATACTTGAAACTTCTATAACGTTAAATGACATCGGTGTGCTGGATTTAACTCAAGTATGCTACCATCCAAGCCTTACATATCCAACAATGTTATTAAATTGTCACATCGTTTCTTCTAGGGAAAAATGTGTTTCGGTCTTTAGGGCCCAAAAGCAATAGGCTTTAGTCCCTAGAAGAAGAAAAAACTTGTCAAAAACTCCATATACTCGCAGATTCCTTTGTTTTAGGTCTATAGTACATTAACCGATGTGTCATGCCAATACTACCCTTTCAGATATAGTACTACATTCTTTTAAAGTACTATATTTATCTTATAAAATACTACATTTATCTTATAAAGTACTATATTTATACTGATGAATCTGATAGATGTAGCAGTATTACTAATAGATATAGTAGTTTTACCAATAGATGCAAGTATATATCAGTTTCAGGTCGAATGTAATATTTCAACATAAATATAGTAATTTATAAGATAAATGTAGTATTTTATATGATAAATGTAGTACGCTATAATATAAATATAGTATTATAAAGGTAAATGAAGCAATTTATCTAAAAGGGCCCTATTGGCTTTAGCACATTTGTTAATGTACTATGATGAGTCTAGGGAGTTTTTGACGAGTTTTTTTGGGCTTAGGGACTCAATCCTAGTGCTTTTGGGCCATAGGGACCTAAACCCTATTTTTCCCTTTCTTTAAAGGTGCAAGATTATATTACATTTAATTTTCCTGTAATTCTTCAGATTTAACTCACTTGAGGTATCTAAGCTACAAATTACCTGTAGTCGGAGGTAATATGTATAATCTGGTCTGAAGTGGCGGTTTCGGCTATCTGATAATATTTATGCTTTGTCAACAAGAATGTAGGTAGAGTTTTTTTTTCCTTGCAGTATTTTTCACCATCCTTTGATGAACACATATTTTGGATCAACTTATTAAAGGTGCAAATTCTAATGTTCTTACCTATGACCAGGTGTCACCATTCAGCGAGCATGAAAATCTCGCTGCGTGTGTTGGAACTGGAACCACCACTCCTGCTGTATCTGTTGTTGATGTGGCCTCACAAATCGAACCAATTGATCATCATACGGACTCTCTCAATTCCACCTTGCTTCAGGTTCCTCTTGTTGATAATTTATCAGCAGAAAATGGTCAAGAAAGCACACCTCTACCATTAAGAAGTGAAGGAGAGCCTCACATTGTTGGCACACCTTCTATTCTATCATATTCATTCTCAATGCAGCAGACAAATAACGATGCTGGGATTCAGAATGAAGAATCTAACCAATTGGTGGCCCCACCGCCAGAAACAGTAGGAGCTGGAGGAGAGGTACATCGTGAAGGCATTTGTAATTCAAGCTCACCGAGTGAAGTGCGAGAGCGACAGTCAATTGTGACTTCAGCTGTGCAGGCTAATCAGTCTAACATATCAGTCTCTCAATCTGTTGTGCTTCCAGCTTTGCATTTACCCAATTCATCGGCAAGCATGGGCGTCACACAACATTCAGGAAGCCGGCTGCTGCAAATTTTACCAATGGCTGCTTTGGTGCATCCTCAAGAGCTTCATCCTGACCCACTTCAAAATGAACTCACGAGAATACGAAAACAGGTTGAGTTACGTACTAAGATGCATGAAGATAAGGTTTGTGTTTTAAGAAACACTATGCATTCCTCTGCCTTATATTCATTGTGAATGCTCCGAGCCCATTTTACTTTCTTTGTCTTATTTGTTTCTCTCTTTGTGCTGTGCAGAAGCTGCAACTTAAAGCGGAGTGTGAACAGGAGATGGAGAGGATACGCAAGAAGTATGATGCACTACTTCAAGATAATGAGGTGGGATTTCATGAAGACAAGAAGATACTTGATGCAATAAACCGCAAAGTTCTTGTGAATCAAATTTTAGCTGAAGAATTTAGGGCCAAGTTCATGGCTGGGACTTCATCTTCTCAAGGTATGAACTTCAGGAACGATATGCTATTCAATTATTCAATTGTTGATTCACTTCTCTTATTTACTTAAAATGTTGCATATGAAGAATATTCTTACTCTAAATGCACACCGATTTGACAATAGCTCATGTAGTGAGAATTTTATCTCCAAAATGAAAGGTCTCCAAGGTTTGTTTCTCGACGGGGTCGCATCCAAAAAAATAAATGCACCCCAGTTAGAATTCACATGCTCCCAGAAACAGTTCTTGAGCCTCTGTAATAGGTATGCATTGATTTCCAAGGGATGGGAGAGTTGGCGGGACACAAGAACATGACAAGGTCACAATTACAAAGCACACAATTGACAAGGATAGGAGACCAACTCTATGTATTTAGGGGAGGAGGGGGTTGGTCTTCCATGGACCAACTGACCTTATATCTTAAATTTGAAAGTTCTTTTTGTGTTTCAGATTTTTGACTAGTTACTTCCTGTCTTCAATCTCATCCTTCTACTGATAATTATGCCTTTCCTGTTTCTTAATCTTATCGCTTGAATCATTTACTCACCCATCATCGAGTTATCTTCAAGGCATTACCCATCAGCAATGGGGTCAGCCAGAGCAACCGTGATTCGTGAAATCAGCAATGCTGTCTCTGCCTCCAGAATTTATTGTCTATTACTACTAGTATCAATTAAAAATTATGTTTAGTTTTTTTTTTTTGAATTCAAAAAAAAAAAATTAGAGAGGAGGAAAACTTACATGGTGGGAGTGGTTAATTTGTTTTCAAAATGATTAACAATGATTCTAGTAGTTATTTAAGATCAGAGATGATTGTATAGTTATAATTATGATTGTATTTATTAAATATTTGTTAAAGAAATTCTACATTTAATTTTTTTACTGTTGATGTGGCGCTATTTGAGTCTATGTTAGACCATCAAATTGAAATCAATTTGGGGACCGTCAAGTTCTGGGGTTATAATAGTAGAGATTGTTAGTGTTGTGTTTACAATAACAAAAACACCAATAGCAAGGCTTTATTATATTTTTTGTTGGATGGGGTGTGAATTTGTTGGGTGGGAGATATTCCTAGGCTATACTTTCCGTTCGTTGAAGGGGGAAAAAAAGGTTACCTGATCTATAGGGGATCTGAGGCAAAGTCGATGCCATGTACCTAAATTAAATGCAATGCAATGATTACATGCTCAAGAATCCAATTAAAGAAGCAAACAAAGCAGCTTCTTATGTTTCTCCTTTTGATGCTAAATAGTCACTGATACAAATTACATCCTTTCTTCTTGCCAGGTCGCTCTTCAAGCTCTATGCCGCCTCAGAGTCATCTTCAGACACCTCAGGCACCTTACGCTCCGTCTCCAAGTCATCTTCAGACACCTCAGGCACCTTACGCTCCGTCTCCAAGTCATCTTCAGACACCTCAGGCACCTTACGCCCCCTCGAGGCCATCCTTTGCTCCTTCCTCCTTTCATCTCCCAAACTTGCGCAATAGCATGCCTTTGGTCGCACCTCCCGCAGCACGTGCTTTGCCCACAGTTCCCTTACCCAGATCAGTCTCCGCCCAATCCCCATCCGCTTCTTCAGTTTCTCCTCCCCTAGTGGTTCGCAACACTACTACTACACCCATCCATAACCCTAATCTTGCCCGGTCTCAGTTCAGCCCCACTCTCACACCCCGTGCAAACCCTCAAGGTGGTGGGCCTGACCCCCCACGTGCTATGGCCCCACATCTCCACCGGTCCCGGCCCCACACAAACATGATGCCTCCATCGTTTCTTCCACCACGGTTTCATGGACCCATATCGAGTCCGAACCAACCTCATATGGCAACAACACCGGTTTCTGCTGCGATGACTCCTATCAATATACCAAGGTCTTGTCATCAACCCAGTCAATTCAATGTTTCTCATGGTGTAGCTGCTTCATTGTCTTCTGCTGAATTGCCATACCGTGATGTTGGATCAGTCAATGTTGCGTCAAACCCAGCATCCCTGCCAGCAAGTGGTCCTGAAATGATGACTGTAAGGCCTGCAGCTACTGTTGTCTGCTTATCAGACGACGATGAGTAATTTGACTAAAATTGATAGGAAACCGATATGACCCGTGTTGTGTGTTTCATTTTGCCTGGGGGCTTGTTATTAGTATAGGGCTTACCGACACATTTGGTAACTAAATATGGAGCTGCTAGCTACATCCCATTATATAGAACAAGCCTTTTTATAGACAGAAGTGTTTTTAACCAGGGTTTATTTAATCTAGGATCAGGAAAATTCTGTTGATATTTATCGACTGTCACTAGATTCTTTGCGGTAACTTGTATTATATGGATTTTCATGTTTTTATCCTTTTGATTTTATTTAGACGTGTGCTATCAATTCAATTATGAAGAGAATATATTCATATCATTGTCAGTGCAGATGTAAGGCCTAAAGAAGGTTCTTTTCTAAATGCTACTGATAGGCCTATCAATCTCTATTGTATGTATGATATTATCTGTTATTGTCGAAGGGTTTTTTAATTTTTAATTTATTATTATTATTATTATTTTAATTTTTATTTTTGAGCGTGGCAAGCAAGGCTGATTAGGATCTTGTGAAACAATTTTGGTAGTGGATGCACTCAGTCTCAGTCATTACTGTGGCATCTTTGTCCTTTTTCTGGGCAGGTAGGTAGGCAATCTGTGTACATATATTTTTCAAGAAAAGTATCTAACTGGACTTTTACTATGGACGCTTTTTTGGTTTGTTAGAACTAAATGCTTTGTGGCATCAAACCTGAATAATTAATTAAATGCCTACACACCAAAAACGTAAAGAAATTAGGGAGGAATTGATAGATTAGTTGCAAGAGCAATGAACGAAATAGGTGAAACTGCACCTAATATAAACAAGTGCATCTGCAAAGTTGAGATTTCGACATTCATCAAATCATTCAGTATTACTGCATTGAAAGGCTGCGGCAGTCCCGATCTAAAAAGACTGATAGCTCTTGAGAAACATGCCTCGTACTCGACCTGCATTTCAGAACCATGTGTGCGCACGCGAGCGTGAGGGTTTTGCTACACTCTCTCTCTACACACACGATGGGAATTGGATTTCCAATTAGAAGTTCCATATGATTTCAAGAGAATTAGTTATTTCATAAGATTTCTAGTTGAATTCTAGTTGTATTATACCGAGCATACGAGGTCGGCCGTGGTAAGTGAAGCATAAGATTACACTTGGCAGATGTTAGATACTCATGTATTTTTTGGTAGGAATTGGATTCTCATCTTTGGTTTGACATATGGTTTTGCAAAATTTTCAACTTGTTAGCCAACCATTATGTGGAATCTACTAGGCCTGATACAAAAGTATTACTCTATTCTAAATGAATTAACCAAGTTATGAGTATATCTTTATGGAATCTACATTTATTATGAATTGAAACTCGATTTTTCGGTAAAAAGGGTAAATCTAATAATTTTGATATAAGCCATTGAACTTTAAAAATGTCACCTAAGATAAGGATATTTTTATCAAAAATTCATTGATTAGTTTATTTTAGGCTCATCAGGCTACATACAATGTATTTTGGATTATTCAGTCCACCCATGACATGCTAACGAAACAAATAGTTTCAAACAATGTTGTTAGTTCGGGAGGGTTTCGTGGCATTATTAAACTTCATTGGCATTATCTAGAAAATCCTGAAATGCTGATCGCGAACTATAAAGTTAACCCCAAAAAACACTTGATTTTGCCAAAACTTAGGGGTGACTAGCTTCAAATGTTGAAGAATACGATGGTGTTATCCGATGCGATGAAATAACATTTTCTTGATCTTTATTATAATTTGTTTGCAATGACCAAACAGGTTGTTTCTTTGTCACTTTCCTCCCTTGCTTAAAAAATAATTTAAAAGATAAACGTACCTATCAAAAACAAACAAACAAAAAAAAACAAAAACCGTGCGTTTCATTTCCCAACTCTTTCTGCTTCTCTCCTCTCTCTTTCGATGATCGCCCATTGCTCTTTCATCGGCAGCAGGTGGAGGTTAGCGGTTCGAACTTGTTTTGATTTGTTTTTCGTTTTTTGTTTGATCTGCGATGAAATGTGGAATCTTTTGTAAAAAAAATTTGATTGTTTTTATTTTTGTGCTACTTCCCAAACCGTGTTTATGAAATCAGGCTCATTTGGCAAGAATTTAGGAGTAGATTTATGTAATATTTTTTGTTTAGGTTATATGTTTTGATGTATCAGTGAAACCCTTATCTCATTTGGATTGGGTTAAAAATTTGTGTAGGAGTTGTTTTTAATGAATAAAATTAGGATATGAAGGATTATTCATCAGTATTACCGTTTAACCATTTTGGTCTTAGATTCTATGGAGTTAGGATAACTCCACTAGGACCGCTACCAAGCCAAAATGACACTTTTATAATGAAGCCGAGAGAGACTTGGTCACTGTTTGGGCATGGAGTTAAGTTAGGAGAACCGGAGTTTCATAAAGATATTTAAAATGAACTCCAAAATCCTAAGTATGCCATATTTGGCATGGATTTTGGAGTAAAGAAAACTCTGGACTCCAATCCAATCTCCAAAATTTGTGAAGGAAACACCCATTATAGATTTTAGATAACTCTAAAACAACATTTTGGGCCCGGTTTGGCAATCGAGTTAAGTTTTCTAAATTGTGGTTTCATAAAGTGATGATGCTCAATATTGGTGATCTACTTCAGGATCACGACACGTGGCATATGACGTGTCTCAGGACTCGGAAGAAAGAGCCCACAAGGGCCGACCAGGCCGTCCCTGTACCCGACCTGCAAATACGAGCTGGCTCACCTCAGAGCCCCCTGCAAATTGGCCTCCTCGGCCCCTTGGCTCGCCCCCGAGCTATCACATGGCCAAGATGCCTCGGCTCCCTCGCTCGCCCCCGGACTCTCCCGCCGAGGCCATCTCCCTCGGTCTCATTGACCGACCAACAGTACCACTCGCATGCGCAACCGCCGCTCCGCGAATCTCGCCATGCGCGAGATCTCCGCCGGCCACATCCCACGTTCCACGCCATTACGATTCCCATTAACGAGCTTGTCTCGCCATGAATGGGAAGATCCGCCTATCACGCGGGCGTGACGTCGGGAGCGTAACGGCCGGCGTGATTCTCGCGCCTTGCCCTGCCTGCCGCCGCCGCTATATATACCCCTCCCTGAGGGATGAGGTAAGCCATTTTTACTCCACTAAGCCGTTACTCTGCTCGGATCTCTAGACTAACTTGATCGTCGGAGGGTCCTCGGTGGTTCCAAACCATCCCGGGACTTCTTTGCAGGTATTCGGCGCAAACTCCTCAAATCACTAATCTCCTCAAACCCATTGAGATCCACACGCAAAGGAGATCACCTCCAAAACCCACCGGGAGATCGACGGACGACAACATCTGACGGAGACCTGAAAAGGACCTCCATTAGTTGGCGCCGTCTGTGGGAAACGAAACTCCGCAAAAAACAAAGTTGGCCTTCCGATCTCTATCCACATGGCAAGCGATCATCCTGAAGATCCAGATACCAGCCGCCGCCTCTTCCTCACCGGAGGCACGGATGAACCTCCTCCGGCGACCGTCATCAACGCCCTCGCCGGCCGAATAGACCGACTACAGTCCATCAGTTGGCGCTCGTCTGCGTCCAAGTGGCCGGGCCAGGGCCCTAGATCGCCGCTCCTCCGCCTCCAGGACACTTTGCCCTCATCGGCGCGGCTGACCACCGGCAGGCAGCGTCCCATGGCCATGGGTCTCACGGGCCGATACTCTCTGAGGCCCGCTGGGCGCCTCACATCTCCACGCCAAGATCCTCCTCCAGGGCGCCTCGCCTCGAGCCTCCTCGCGACCGATACCCCCTCCCTTGACGGGGTCGCACAGAAGGGGCTCGCCACGGCGGCTCTAGGGCCACCTCGCCCAAGGATCTAAGTCCTCCCAGAGGTAGTCGAGCCCAGCAGCTACCCTGCTCGGTTATCCCTGGCGGGTAGCTTCCTTACCGTGACGCCAAGGATCAGAAAGTCCTCCCAGAGACAGTCGAGCCCGAGGATCCCTCGCTCGGCTATCCCTGGCGGGTAGCTTCCCTACTGCAACGCCAGGGATCAGAAAGTTCTCTCAGAGGCAGTCGGGCCCGAGGATCCCTCGCTCGGCTATCCCTGGCGGGTAGCATCCCTACCGCAACGCCAGGGATCAGAAAGTCCTTCTAGAGGCAGTCGGCCCGAGGATCCCTCGCTCGGCTATCCCTGGCGGGTAGCTTCCCCACCGCAACGTCATGGATCAGAAAGTCCTCCCAGAGGCAGTCGAGCCCGAGGATCTCTCGCTCGGCTATCCCTGGCGGGTAGCATCCCTACCGCAACACCAGGGATCAGAAAGTCCTCCCAGAGGCAGTCGAGCCCGAGGATCCCTCGCTCGGCTATCCCTGGCGGGTAGCATCCCTACCGCAACGCCAGGGATCAAAAAGCCCTCCCAGAGACAGTCGAGCCCGAGGATCCGTCGCTCGGCTATCTTCAAGGATCAAAGCTCTCGCCAAGAGGCACCGAGCAGCTACACTGCTCGGCCATCCTTCGCAGGCCTCAAATGGCCCCTCCAGTGCTGCTCGGCCAATCCTTCGCAGGCCTCTCACGGCCCCTCCAGCGTCGAGGATCAAAGCCCTCGCCAGGAGGCACCGAGCAGCTACCCTGCTCGGCCATCCTTTGCAGGCCTCAAACGGCCCCTCCAGTGCTGCTCGGCTAATCCTTCGCAGGCCTCTCACGGCCCTTCCAGCGTCAAGGATCAAAGCCCTCGCCAGGAGGCACCGAGAAGCTACCCTGCTCGGCCATCCTTCGCAGGCTTCAAACGGCCCCATCAGATGCTGAGGATCTCAAGCACTCATCGTGAGGCCGCCGGGTTCCTTCCTGCTCGGCGCATCCCCAGCGGGCATCCTCCTGCCCATCAGACGCTGATGGTCTGAAGCCCTCATCGCGAGGCCGTCGAGTTCCTTCCTGCTCGGCGCATCCTCAGCAGGCATCATCCTGCCCATCAGATGCTGAGGATCTCAAGCCCTCATCGCGAGGCCGCCGAGTTTCTTCCTGCTCGGCGCATCCTCAGCGGGCATCCTCCTGCCTATCAGATGCTGATGGTCTGAAGCCCTCATCGGGAGCCGCTGAGTTCCTTCTGCTCGGCGCATCCCCAGCAGACATCCTTCTGTCCATCAGACGCTGATGGTCTGAAGCCCTCATCGCGAGGCCGCCGAATTCCTTCCTGCTCGACGCATCCTCAGCGGGCATCCTCCTGCCCATCAGATGCTGAGGATCTCAAGCCCTCATCGTGAGGCCGTCGAGTTCCTTCCTGCTCGGCGCAACCTCAGCGGGCATCCTTCTGCCGATCAGATGCTGAGGATCTGAAGCCCTCATCGCGAGGCCGCCGAGTTCCTTCTGCTCGGCGTATCCCCAGCGGGCATCCTTCTGCCCATCAGACGCTGATGGTCTGAAGCCCACATCGCGAGGCCGCCGAGTTCCTTCCTGTCCGGCGCATCCTCAGCGGGCATCCTTCTGTCCATCAGATGCTGAGGATCTCAAGCCCTCATCGTGAGGCCGCCGAGTTCCTTCCTGCTCGGCGCATCCCCAGCGGGCATCCTCCTGCACATTAGACGCTGATGGTCTGAAGCCCTCATCACGAGGCCGCCGAGTTCCTTCCTGCTCGGCGCATCCCCAGCGGGCGTTCTTCTGCCCATCAGACGCCGAGGATCTGAAGGCCTCTTCGCGAGGCCGCCGAGCCCCTTCCTACTCGGCGCATCCCAGCGGGTAGCTTTCTATCCAACAAAGACAACTGACAGCCCGGGGACGCGTCCCGACGAAACCTTAGGAGGGAGCTCACCCCGGGCGGCCCGGCAGTCCACTCCTGACCCGACCAGCTGGCTGGTCGAGACAGGAGTGGGAGGCTAATGATGATGCTCAATATTGGTGATCTACTTCAGGATCACGACACGTGGCATATGACGTGTCTCAGGACTCAGAAGAAAGAGCCCACAAGGGCCGACCAGGCTGCCCCTGTACCCGACCTGCAAACACGAGCTGGCTCACCTCAGAGCCCCCTGCAAATTGGCCTCCTCGGCCCCTCGGCTCGCCCCCGAGCTATCACAGGGCCAAGATGCCTCGGCTCTCTCGCTCGCCCCGGGACTCTCCCGCCGAGGCCATCTCCCTCGGTCTCATCGACCGACCAACGGTACCACTCGCAGGCGCAACCGCCGTTCCGCGAATCTCGCCATGCGCGAGATCTCCGCCGGCCACATCCCACGTTCCACGCCATTACGATCCCTATTAACGAGCCTGTCTCGCCATGAATAGGAAGATCCGCCTATCACGCGGGCGTGACGTCGGGAGCGTAACGGCCGACGTGATTCTCGCGCCTGCCCCTGCCTGCTGCCGCCGCTATATAAACCCCTCTCCCTGAGGGATGTGTTAAGCCGTTTTTACTCCACTAAGCCGTTACTCTGCTCGGATCTCTAGACTAACTTGATCGTCGGAGGGTCCTAGATGGTTCCAAACCACCCCGGGACTTCTTTGCAGGTATTCGACGCAAACTTCTCAAATCACTAATCTCCTCAAACCCATTGAGACCCACACGTAAAGGAGATCACCTCCAAAACCCACCGGGAGATCGACGGAAGACAACATCCGACGGAGACCTGAAAAGGACCTCCATCATAAAGTCTGAATGACTTAACTCTAAAATCCAAACTTTCACTGTTTGGGGCTCATTTTGGAGTTGAGATAAACTACAGTTATCTCATCTTTGAAAGTAAGAAAACTGCAGCTATCTAAACTCCAATCTGATCAAAGTTTAGATATCTCCATTTTTGAAGTTTGAGGCTTGTAAACCACAGTTTGGATCTCTCTACTTCCACTTAAATATAAACCATAGTTATCTAAACTCCATTCCCAAACAGGGCCTTGGAGTTTATATAACTCCAAAGCTAGTCACCCATCAAAGTTAAATTTTTAATGGAGGCAGAGCCTTGCATAATAGAGTTTGCATAGAACGACTGGAGTTTCATAAAGTTAGAAAAAGAAATTATTTCCAAAATACTAACTTTATCCTGCCGGGCAATCATTTTGGATTTGAGATAACTGCAGTTTTCTCGGCTCTAGAGCTGAGATAACTGACAGTTATCTCAGCTCCAATCTGATTTAAGTTAACCTCCATTTTTGGAGTTTGGGGCTTGCAAACTACATTTTGCATAGCTCCACTTAAAAATAAACTACGGTTATCCTAACTCCATATCCAAACAGGGCCTAAAAAATGAACTACTATTTTCCTATCTCACCCAAACAGGGCCTAAAAGAGAGTTAAGGAGGGAGGGGCCAAGGTAGATTGTGTAGGGAGCTTATGCTTCTATGCTCAAATTGCATCAAACTAGAGTGTTAAAGGTCGGAGCTTTGTGCTGCAGGCTTAGCGTAGATGCCTGCATTCAATCCAGAACGTTGTCAAAGCATTTCATGGAATATTAGTTGTAGACATATCCATTACGGGAAAGGGGAATATTTGATTTGCGTCTAATCTGATATAGGGATCACTTATCTTTCAGAATTTGCGCTAATGCTGAAATGGGAAATTTCTTGTCCATATGGATCCCATCGACTATATAGAAAATTTATGTCCTGGCCTAGCAAACTGTTCATCGGAGTTTCAAAAGATTTGACTAGGGATTTTTAGAGTACAAAAGAGATCACAAATCATTGTTAAAGGCGTCAGATCTCTAGAAGCCGTTTTCTGATTACATACCAGGTGAAAATTAGCCGCAAATGCCTGCAGTCATTGTCCAAATCGATGAATCAGGCTTCAAAAGCCTCGTTGTACCGAAATCAGAGATGCAAGCTTTGGACTCCAATTCGAACATAATGTTTGTAGTGGTTATATCGTGGTGCACCATCACGGGATTGCATTCATGGTGCATGTACGAAACAGCATTGTCCATTCCCCTCATCGCTTTACTCTTCTATCCCAATCAAACGCTGCAGTTTTATTATTCTCTGAAAGGATGCTAGCTAGGCTCCCTTGTTCAGTGTACTGGTATACCAAAGAATGGAACTGTTTCGCTGCGACGATTTGTCCAGTGGGCAATTCTGCTTCGTAAACACACCCATTTGTGCCAACTCCAATACAGTATATGTTGTTTAAGTTCTCTGTCGCTTCAGTTATTTCTTCAAACACTCGTCATAGTTCCATACTGAAAGCCAATCCCCATTGTTCTTACTCATACACTGCTTTCTCTTCTTGACCTATTTCATGTCTTCGAGTAGAAAACTAGCATCGATAATTTATAACAGTGGCTGTATAAAAAGAGGAACTGCTATCAAAAGTGCAAGATTCCAGCTGCCTTTTGATCCGAAAGAACATTTCTGAGAGGTCAGGCTTTCAAGCTTGTTTTTGCACCCTTTATTGACAACATATCATCATCTGGAATCACACCATCGTAAGACAAAGCTATATTTAAGTTGTTGTATGATAGATTGATCGAGCGGGCTAGCATTTAGCATTTAAGTAGTTGTATGTTATATTTATCGAGCGGATTAGCATTTAGTATTTAAGTTGTTGTATGATAGATTGATTTTGAATTTTGAGCGGATTAGCATTTTGCAACACCATCACTTTGAAATGTTAAGATGGCCTGTGAGGTTATTATGAGAAACAACCAGATTTAGACTCTGTGTGATACAAGGTGAATGGGCAATTCTCCAATCAGGCTATTCTCTCTCAAGTCCAAGATTTAAAGCAGCTTGCAGCTGTCTAGCTCTGAGGTTATCACCCTTTTAAGTTATTTGCAGAAAGTTGAGAATGTTAATTTGTAAAAGAAATCCCATCTGCGAAAGGATTGTGTCTGAGAGGTGATTTCTGCTAAGGTCTAGAATTTTCAGATTGTATATGTTTCCGATTGCTGAAGTTATTTCACCTGTCAAATGGTTGGTTGAGATATTTGGTACCTCCAGAGATAGCAGCACTCCCATTTTGTTGGGATCGAACCCGAAATCCGGTTTCTATCGATATACAGATTCCTCAGCTGCATCAAACAATTTAGTGTTGAAAGGAAATGGGTCCTGATAAGCGACAACAAGATTTATTAGACTGGTGTGTGGTGAGGCTAGCGAGATATCCAAGTTCTTGAGGCATCAATGTAGATAAATTGTTCCCATCAATGCTTCGGTTTTTACCAAAAAAAAAAAAACAAAAAACAAATTGCCCGATAATGCAGGAATATTTTTCAGACAGATTCAAGTATTGAAGAGCTGCTAGGTAACCAATTTGCTTAGGAATTGAACTACATATCTTATTAAAACCTAGAGAAACCTCCATTAGCATTCTTAGATTCACAAGTTTAGAAGTGATGGAACCATTGAGAAAAGGTTGACCAAGTTTTCCATTTCCATCGAGGAATCTGACCGGAAAAATCATTTCTGTACAGTGACGGCATTTGCAAGCTGCTCAATTGCCTGTCATAAAGGGATTGGGCCGTTGTCAGCCAAGTTCTCTATCAGATTTTGCAGACCACCATTTTCCCCCGTAATCAAACCGTTTCTAATATTATTTCTCATGCGCAAAAGTTGCAGGTTTTCTAGGTTACCGATTTCAGGAATAGCGACACCGTTTTTTCTGTTAAAATCAAGACTACAAGTGGTCATAAAATAGCAGGCTTCGAACAACCCTATATATGACACCGCTGCACTAAAACTTGCAAAGAGATTGATATTTATAAACACTCTGTTGATAGAACAAAAACATATCTATTTACTCACCAAAATTTTTTCTTTTAAAAAAAAAGCATAACTAAAAGTTTGTGCTTGTGAGGGACTTACTGTAGACTTTATCACTGCTCAACTAATGTTGGCCATGGTGATTGAAAGCTTATGATTGGATCTGCACCTTTGCTTGACCTTTAGGAGATTAGTGGTGCCGTTGTCTCACCTTTTCGTTTGTGGCGCTTAACCTCAGTCTTGTTAGAGTATGATAGTAAGTTTTAGTGCAGCGGAAAGGACTTTGAGACTGTACCAGAGTCATTCAAACTCAAATTTATTCTTAAAAAAGGTATCGTTTTGTAAAATGTTCATGTTCCGACCCAAAAAAGGACGTTTAGCCTGCAGGAAATGTTGGATTGTAAAATGTGTTTACAATTCTCATTGGAGCTTTGATTTTAGAGGCAGTTTTAGTCCCAAGTCCTAGTCCCAAACTTAACCGATGATCTATAATGTATCATGTATGTAAGAAAACAGAGCCTAGATTGAAGTAGATAATGTTCCATATACATGAACAAATTAATTCATGTATTTGCATGTTACACTTAATACAAATATACCAACACAATGCGTTTCCAATCAGAAAACAAGAGACCGAGTAAGTTAAACAAAAAAAACAAAGAAGAAACCAAACACTAAGAAACATCACAACAACAAATCTCACACTTCACCGAACCGATTTAGCATATGGGAATGGGAGCGCCATTCCAATCCGATAAGCACTCTAGCAGAGGATCGATCAACTTCCCTTTGCAAATCGCTTCGAACACCTTGTCAAACTCTTCTCCAGGCGATCGATCCTTTTCGCCCGTAAGAAAACCTGCACCAAGCTCCTCCCGCACTAGCTTATACAAAGGATAGGACCTGCACTCCTTGATTCTGTTAGGAATCGCGGAGCTCCCGTTCTCGTAAGCAACCCTGGCTCCCTCAACTTCTTTTGGCAGCAATGCCTTCAGCTCCTCCTCAAACGCCGATATCTTTTGGAAAATCGAAGTGTTTGCGTCTTTTTCCTTCTCCCCATTTGTTAAGGCGTGCTCGACTAGTACTTGTCTTAGCCTTTGCATCAAAGGGTAGGTAGCACTGCAAGGATCATCGATGTAGGCGAAAACATACTCTCGATCGATCACTTTGAGCAAGTCCTTTTCGCAAAACCTCGAGGGGTGCAGCTCCCCATTGACCCCTATTGTTAGAACTCTCTTTGCGACTTGACTAACAGTGTTTCTAACTGTGTTCCTCATGTTCTCCTCCAAATGCCTCAAATCAATGGCTTGGCAAATCCCGACCAAAAATGTCGACGACATGAGCTTCAAGATCTGCACGGCCTCTTCGGTCTTTCTTGCAGAAATCAGGCCTAGCGAGTTCACGTCCTGGTTGTGTTGCTCCGCGCTTTGCACGTGGTTTGTGACGGGGTTCGCGAGGAACTGGAGCTCAGAGCAGTAGGCGGCCATTGCGATCTCTGCGCCTTTAAACCCGTAGTCCAAGCTAGGGTTTCGCCCGCCAGACAAATTCGAAGGCAACCCGTTGTTGTAAAAATCGTTCACGAGCTCAGAAAACTGCGCAAACATAAGCTTTCCAATCGCAGCAATCGCCAGTCTCGTGTTATCCATTGAGACACCAATCGGTGTCCCCTGAAAATTTCCTCCATGGATCGCTTTGCTCCTCGAGACATCGATCAGTGGGTTATCATTCACCGAATTGATCTCTCGCTCGATGGATTTTGTCGCGGATCGGATCACCTCGATCTGTGGACCCAGCCATTGAGGCGAGGTACGAAGAGCATATCGGTCCTGCTTCGGCTTTTGTAAGGGATCGAGATCGTGTAGCTTTTTTGCCATTTTCATGTAAGAGCTCCCTTCCAAGATGTGCTCCATGATTGCAGCAGCCTCAATTTGGCCTGGATGGTGCTTGAGCTTGTGAGTCAAGTGATCAGTGTACTCTGGCTTCCCTTGCATCACCTCGCAGAAGACCGCCGACAACACTTCTGCTAACAACGCAAGAACATTCGCGTCGAAGAGCACCATCGAGGCGAGGCCTGAGCCCACGGCGGTGCCGTTGACTAGCGCGAGCCCTTCTTTCGGCTGCAGCTCGAAGAATCCATCGGTGATGCCGGCGTGCTTGAAGGCTTCGGATGCATCGAGGACCTTGCCGTCGGGGGCTGTGGCTCTTGAGTTGGGTCGGCCTGTGAGGACTCCGGCAATGTAGGACAAGGGGACGAGATCACCGGAGGCGGTGATGGTGCCGCGGAGGGGGAGGCAAGGGGTGACGTGGTGGTTGAGGAGGGCGGTGATGGCCTCCAGGATCTCGAAGCGGATGCCGGAATATCCCTGCATGAGGGTGTTGATCCGGACCAACATGGCGGCGCGGGAGGTGGATGAGGGCAGGGTGTTGCCGGAGCCGAAAATTCCTGCGTTGAGGAATCTGCACGAGGGAATGTTCCGTTAGGGCCATAATAACAGTTATTGCACAGAAAACAGTCAATTTGAAGTCTCTTTCCTGAATTGAAAGAATGCAACAGTTTGTGGTGTCTCAATATGCTTTTCATTTTTGTTGGGATTTTGAGAAAGAAAAAAACGCAACGATAGATCTCTTGAATCTTGATACAGAGCATGTTTGTTTGACACGAGAAACCATACAAATTGTTATGAAGAGAAGGATAAAATTTGGGTGGATAACTAATATTTTTAAATTATTTTTCACTGAAATATGTTTGCTGAAGGTTGGTAGGAGGTTTTAGCGGACAATATCTTGCTGCCTTGATTGCAGCCACATTTCATGAAACTACCAAAAGATATGATACCATTGTTTGATGTCTTTTCTTTGCCCCTCTTTTTTTTTTAATGAAAAGTTTCAATCCAACTCCACCTTCCTAAATTTCTTAATTAAATTAGCACCCAGCTACTTATAATTTCCACCTAAAGAATTCACGAGAATTTAGAAAGAAAAAAAAGGTCTTGGTAGTCTAATCGTTTCTTCATCCGATAAAAGATAAAAGACGGGCGTCACTCGTAAAATCTGGATGATATTTGTAACAGAGAGAGCAAATAAAGTTGGTTGGTTGGTTACCTAATAAGCTCCTTTTGAAGGGCACCCCCTTGCTTGGTTCTTCTGTGCGAAGTAGCACCAAAGCCGGTGGTGACGCCGTAACTGTCCGTCCCTTTGCTCATGCTCTCCATGACCCAGTCGCTGCTAGCCTTAACGCCGGCCCGTGCTGACTCCGCCAGCTCCACCGTTACCGCATATTCCTCTGCTGCGGTCGCCACTGCCGCCACCTGTGCCACCTTCAGCGTCGCTCCTTCGAGCCTAACCAAAGGCTCTCTGTAGTCCTTGACCATCTTCTTGACCTCGTCCAGATGGCTCCCGGACAACGACTCTGCCGCCGCAACCCAGTTTAGAGGGTCCGGCATGCAGAAGAAGGCGCCGTTGCCGTTGCCGTTGCCGTTGCCGCTGCCGCACACGAAATGATCCATTTCTAAACTTTCTCAACGAGACCGGTTTTTTTTTATGGAGAAGTAGCAGAGAGGAAATGTGTGTGATTAAGTGATTTCCTGAGTTGGAATGAAGGGGAGCGCGGGCTGAATTTATAGAGCGGGGTTGGGGAGTTGGGTGGGTGGGAGAAAGGGATTGGTTGAGAAGGGATACCAGCCGTTGATTGGATGGGGAATGGACCATTGGATGGATGACACGTGGAGATCAGCCAATGGGGAAAGCACCGGGAGAGAACAGGGGTTGGTGGGAATTAGGAGACACGTCAGCGTGACGTCACTGGGGGGTGGTGAGGGGACCACTGACCTTGACCCCATCGTCCATTTAATTTGTGGTCTAAATTGCACTGTTGCACTAATCTACACTCAGATTTTCTTATTTTTAATTCCAAAAATGCTTAACCTATGGGACTTAAATCCTAGCACAATCTATCAATGAAAGGAAACAAAATCCATATGTCCACTTGTTTGGCACTTATACCTAGATGGTGTTGTGGATCCCACTATTTTGTCTCTTGGGTAGATTATGCTATGAATTCAAGCCCGGTAGGTAAAGTATTGCTCATTTTTGTCAGGAAAAAAACCTTATAAGTGGTACATTTAATTAAGGGTATTTTAGGGGAGGAAATTTCTCAAAACAAAAAGGTTAAGGCAGTTTACTGTCATAAAAAGTCTGAGGTAGTTCAGTGTAAAACAATGAAAGTTAAGGGTAGTGTAAAGTACCCAATTTTAGGGATTTCAGCGTGTATTAGATGGCGTACGCTAGAATGAATTTTTCTGTGTCAAACTCAATTTATCACTATATTTTTGGGTAAACTTGATCTTCATGGAATAAAACATGTCTATGATTTTGAATGTTAGTTTGGGGATGGAAATGTTAAATTATCGATTAACTGTTGAATTTGAAGTTGTACTAAAAAAAAAGCAATGGATATTGATTTGCACTTTTTTGTATGTATTTATGTTTTGGACCATGAAGTTCAAAATGAAAGATGTTGGTTGTCACCAAAATGGTAGACCGATTCTCATTCTATGATCCCTTTGTCCAAATGACAATTTGGATTATTCTTTAAGTTTTCGTTACAAATTCATGATATAATCCGAGGCATGATGTTTTAATTTGCTCAAAAATCCTACTGGAGACTCGAATCAATCCAATCGATTTTTTCGACGATCGGCACCGATCATGTTAATCTGTCTTACACTTTGAATAAACCAATTTTCATATCCTTTCGATACTCTTTGCCCATTCATTTAGCATAGAAAAGTGTTCTACCGTCAGAAAACCGTTAATTCTGCAAGCATTCGATGCAGGAACGAACGGTGTCCAATTCACAAGAAAGTTGACGGGCATGATCAGAATGGTCCGGTACCGTTCGTTGAAAAATCCGACTGATGGTTGACTTTTCAAACCGCCAATGCAGTAAACTTTTTCTACCGGGCCACTTTATATGCCACTTTATATCTCATTGTATATAAATATTCTATTATTCTTTTCTATGAATGGTGGGTCCCAAGGGAAAAGGAGTGGTTGCTTGGAAAGAATAATACCAGGGGTGCTCTGTTTGGATCTAGGCCATAAATCCTACATGCTTTGCACGTAGGATACATCAATACCAAATGACTTCTGTTTGACACAAATCTCGACCGTTGATCTAGATTCTGGATGAATCTGGATCGTTCATGGCGATAGCATGAGTGCTATTATCGTGGTAATTGCAGTCACTTTCAGCCACTTCGGATCCGGTCCCAAGAGCCAGGTAGATTGGCCTTATTTTTTTTCTGGGTAGTATCTAAAACAAAGTCGTTGGGTGTGTGCAACACGAGGTGGTTGCAAAAAATGAGTTGGTATGCTCCAGTCTCCTCTCAATACCATACATAATTTTGATGAAATGAGTTGTGACTTGTTGTGAAGCTTCCCATCACCACCACTAACATTGGACCATGTGAGTCACCAACCGAGTATCTCAAAGCTTCGAGGAGACCTCTTGTTTCCTAGCTAGTCTTGAGTCCAAATGTGCTCCCTCTAGTCTCCATTCTTGGTCTCCACCCTCCACATTCATGCAAATTATCTATGGAAGTCCCTAAATTTGATATTTTATATGGCATGTGGGGCTTAGGGGCTATTTTACAAATAAGCCCTGGCCCCATGTGCCCATGGGTCTAGACACTGTAGGCGAGGGCTCCCGAATCCTCATTTTATACATATTCATGTATGTATATGAGTTTGAAATTTCCGTCCATATAGTTGTAGTTGTATACAGTTCTAACAAAACAGATTGGCGGTTTCAAATCAATAAGCCGATTGTCTTTTCTATTTCGGATTCTACTAGTTTATTTTGATACATACAAACTGAAAATAATTACTATTTCATTTGAGTCCTCTGGACCCACATGTCGAATATACACCAAACAAACGTTAGGAAATTGCATTTTCTATGCATGTGTTGATAAGTTGTGACAAAACATCCTAATGGATACTAATTGTACGATAGGTAACATAAATTTGAATATGTCATATAAGCAATGCATTTTTGTTTATGAGCCTGTTTATTGTGAAGATGGGATGATTTGAATTTGATCTTATTGTAACAGTACCAGTAATGTTTATTTCACATTTACCAAAGGAAAAGATAATGTGCAGATGTCGGAATCATCTCTTTTGAGATATTGAAATGATATTGCTTTATTATGGTCTCCTGCCTAATTCCTTTAAAACGATCAATTGTACAGGCAATTAGTATACATCAAAATTAAGTTAAGAAAACAAATCCTTTTATAAGGTGCCATAAGAAGAGCAGCATATGCCAATTTCCCTTTTGTGATCCCTGTCAGACTGTTTGAATGTCCTGCAACCTGACTAATATATTATATTTATATATTTATATATTCTTTATTTATTTGTTTATCGACGAGTTAGTGGTTTTTCCCTTTTAGGAAGAGATCTGTGAAGGCAAGAGTTTATTCTGTATTCTCCGTGTAAACTCTCTCATCTGAAAATATGTAATCTCTCTATCTGAATTAATGAAAACGATCTATGTTGTGTCCGTGGTTTTTCCTGTTTGGGTTTTCCATGTAAAATCTCTGTGTCCATTTGCATTGATCTTTCCTATTTTCCACGTTTGATTTATTCTCTGTTTTCGCGTTTATCTCGATCATCCGTTACAACAACTGGTATCAGAGTTAAGGTTGATTCTATTGATCGAGTACATAGATCCAGGACGTGTACGCATGCCAAAAACAAGAGACTTAGACGGCGTATAAGATTGATGGTGCCGCGTTTAAGATTCGTCATAGATCGGAGCGATTGGCAGAGGGTGCCCATGTACTAGCGCATGGCAATGGTCTAATCAAAGCCGAAGGTAAGATCTAAACAGTTTTTGCTAGATTTATGAAAGTGATGGTTTTGGCGGCGCAAAACGTACGGTAAACCAACGACGAGTTAGTGGTCAGCGGCGGAGTCAAGACGCACGGTGGTGCGAGAGGGCGTTGGCGCGGAGGAACGCATGGATGCAGCTGCAAGTGCCCATGGACACGCCTCGTGGTGTTGACAATTTGGCAGCACCGATGATGGCCAACGAAATAGCAAGCGCTTGAGGATGGCTATGGCGGCGCTGGTTGTTGATACGGTAAGATCTCGAAAATGCTAGGGACATGATGGAGAGAAGAAAGGCACGTGCTTTGCACGTATAAACAAATTTTTGATCGGTGCCCACGGGATAGAGCAAAGGCTAATGGTTTGGGATCTAGTGTGCATCCCAGAACAACACATGTGCAAGTGGAGACCAATGAAAAAATAATGTGATTGAGTTTTATTTTAAATCAACGGCTTAGCTTGATTTGTCCGTGAATCGTGCGTTCAGTGGCTGACTTTGACGATCCAAATATGTAACCCTTTGTTTTCAGGCGTTTCAGACATATTGATGGAGTATGATTCAACTTGCAGATATCCCTTCTTCAATGTCAACAGTTTGAATCGGCTTCTATTAAAGTCATGGATACTTGTTATTACTTCGAGACGCTGTTACCATGCGGATTTGAGTTGAAGGTGGAGTTACTTACCCTTTCAGTGCCGCATTGGTTATCGTGTTGAGTGCAATTCTGTATTGTCACATTAATCATGTGACATATTTCGTCTTCAAAGTTTCCGTCGAGGCATTATCTCCTTCCAGTGTTGACCTTAGTCTAGATTGGATGCGAGCTAAGATGGAGATTTTTTGTTCGTGGCTTGCATCCATCTATTAATCATAGATTTAATACCTAGAATATAATCAGCTGGAGAGAATTTCATTCAGTACTTACCGATTGTTCGAACATGCGTATTTTAAGATGCTTCTGTTTACTTGCTTCGAGACTCTGTTGGCATGCGAAGCGCATGTTTTATCGTGTTCGGTACGTTTTTGTTTGTCAGATTGAAGTGTGATCTTCGTCGTCGAAGTTCTGGTTATTTTCTTGGAGACTCTGTTGTCATGCGTGTTGCATGTGCCGTCGTATCCGTTGCGATCTGGTTTGTCAAATCATAGTGTGACATGTTCGTCTTTAAAGTTATGTTGACACAATATTTTTATCTCAGTTTTCGGCTTGCATATGAGCCATTTGGACTCGGCATGAGTCATTCCGTTTGAGCTTGGAGATGAGCTATGATGAAGATCTGATCGAGTTGTGTAGGGCATCTTTTTGAGTGGTTTGGTGGTGGATTCAGTAAAGACCAGTTCTTCTGTTTGAAGACTTTCTTAGCGTTGATAGATGGAGAAAGCCTTAAGGGACGATCGGCAGCAGCAGATTTTTGGCCGTACGGTTCATATCTGATTGGATTCAGTCCAAGGTAGAGATTTGTTGGGGTTTCCTGAATCCTAACTAATCTATTATATTTATATTTAAATATATATTTTTGGTTTGTTTAGAGATAAGATTTAGTTAATTATTTAGAGATAAATCCTAATTAAATCAATATTATCTCTAAGCATTATTGTATAGGCTATAAATATGGAGCAATAGCCTAGGGCTTGGATTGTACGAGCAAAGGAGAGATGCCACAATGTATAGCTCTAATATTTGTGAAAGCCATCTCTCCCTTTTGGGAAGAGATCTATGAGTACGAGAGTTTATTCTGTATTCTCCATGTAAACTCTCTTATCTGAAAATCTGTAATTTATCTATTTGAATTAATGAAAACGATCTCTGCTGTGCTCGTGATTTTCCCCGTTTGGGTTTTCCATGTAAAATCTCTGTGAATGACTTATGGATGTTTATCCTAACTTATATTTTATACCCATATGCATCCCACAAATTTCCCGACATGGAATTATGTTAACCACATTCTCAATGCTTCCCCTCAAATGCAACGTGCACGTGCAACAGGGACTTCATGTCCGAGGGCTCAAACCTTATATGCAACGTGGAACACTCGAGCTCTGATACCATGCAAAACTTGGTTTGGACCTATAACACATGGGCCCACACATGTATGCATATGGGTCTTTAATATAGTAGGACTCCATCCAAAATACTATGCTTGACTATATGAGAAAATACTCATGATAGAGCGGGATGTGGAAGTTGACGACTAAGGCTATTTTGAAGGATGTGCATCGATATGATTCTGAAGTGATTCAGAATGGAGGAGTTAGTTGGTGAGTACCCTATCGTCGATCATTTCGACTCTCTTCTACAGTGTGTCCATTTAATAAGGAAGAGAAGGATATCCCGAGTACCATATGTAAGAGCAGTGGGATCGCACGTATATGATATGGTATGAACCAAGTCAGTTGATTATTGTTGTTGACTTAGTGGATCGATAGGTTTCGAATTCAAAGGAAGTGCATTAAGTGCACTGTAGTTTTGATTGAGCATATAGATGAGACTATGCACGTGTTCGTGATGGTCAAGTTATCGACTATAGGGTATATACGTGTTAGATGGTTGAGTCCATTAGCTGGAGAAACGTTGCGGAATATTGTGACGTTTTCGACAACAAGGTTGAGTGTATGGTAGCGGTCAAAGTATCAAAGAAAAGTTAGAGGTTTGCAAAGTGGTTCACGATGAGGTGTGCATCCTTATGTTGATAGGTGAATGGTTACTTCCAGACATAGCGCATTGCAAATACCCTTTTCATGTGTTTCCGGATAATGGGTTCTAATGTTTTGGGTCAAGGTGGAGTACGCGGTAGTGGTCATGAGTGCTCAGGGATAAAAGTACGGTGCAGTGATCGTGAGTACTCAGGAGCAGCGATTTTATCGTATGCTTGAGATGGAAACAACGAAGATGGTACAAAGGATCCAAAAAAGAGCAAAGTGTATGTGTGAGGTCTGTGAAAGAGGATGATAATAAAAACAATCAATCTCAAATTATTCAGCTCAACGGATTTGAATCAAGGTGGAAATTGTTAGGGTTGTGTCTTATATTCGGGTTGTGTCTTATATTCAAGGTGGAAATTGTTAGGGTTATTACCTATTTACGGTTAGTGGATCGCGGATAGGCCAGATTGGACTCGGACAGTTGGGCCAAAGTAATCCGTTGGTGTAGGCTACTAATGGATAACGAGATGAAAGCATATTCAAGGGTTCTATTTAGATTTAAACTAAGATGGGCATTATTGATATTAATTTAAATAGTTAGTTATTATTATAGATAGAATTAAGATAAGTGTCTTATTTAAATATAGTTTTAGATAAGAGAAAATATTCCATTAGATAAAAATAAAGGAGATTTATATTGATCCTAATCTAAGTATGAGAAAGTTTATTCTATGTTATAAATAAGGAGATGCTTTTATCAAGGAGATTAGGCAAGGGCAAAGACGAAGGCGAAAAGGTAAAAGGCTGCAAAGTTAAAGAGAGATGTAGTATATATGTTTATGAACGTTGTAACTTCCCTCTCTTGAGATGATATCAAGTGAGGAGAGATGAGATGATGTGAGAGAGAGAGTTGAGATTTGTGAGATCTCATAAATTTTATTTTCATTGAGAGATTAGGGTTCTAATCTAAATTTGAGAAATGCTATTATTTTAGATGATCAAATCAAAGAGAAGATAAGGTGTCGGGTGTACACTTTCTCATATCAATGGAATCCTCATATTTTCCCCATAGAGTAGGTCGGTCGGTCGAACCACGTTAAAACTCTGTGTTTTTACTTCTTATGGATCACTGTCTTGCATGCTCGAACATTAAAAACGAGATTTTTCCTTCGTAGATAGGTATCGAAGGGGAAGATCCCTAACACAAACAAAGGAATATTTGAATGATGATAAAAAGAAAGGTTAATTGCACATGGACCCTCTGAATTATTTGGGGTTTAGCACTTATACCCCATGAACTAGAATAATAAGCACTTACACCCCTATGGTTAATAGATATTTTCCTAATACCCATTTACCCCTTTCTTCTTATTCACTTCTACTCTAAAAAAACTAAACTCTAAAATACCAATATTTTAGCCATAATCTAAAAGATTGATGCTGTCTTTTTTTCCATTACACCTCCAAACTTTTTTCCATTATCTCAAAGGTACTTAAGTTTTAACCCTAATCTAAAAGCTTGATATTTAACATATTCCCTTTATTAATTTCTCCATTAATTTCTAGAAGGAGGAAAAAGAAATTCAAGATGAACATTTTTCAATTTTATTTTATTATTAATTTTTAAATTGATTTTGTTAAGATTTTCTTCTCATTTGATTAAGAGTTATAAGTTCTTCATGCTTGAAGAGAAAGGGGAAATGAATATAATAGAAATTAGAAAAACATTTTTCAATTAGAAAATGTAATTCCGCTTATTATGATGTTTCAGGGGAATAAATGCTCAACCTCCTATGGTACAGGAGTGTATCCGTAATTAACCCTAAAAGAAATTTAATGGACGGTGAAGAGATTCCAGCTGTGTATACTGGGTGAATCTTTCTTTTCCAAATGAAGCAAGTGATCATCCATTAACTTGTTTCTAAATCCAGTCATTCTTAATTTCTTGTCATTATAATAGATCTTTGTTTATAGTGTTCACATAACAAGAGACATTGGTGATTTTGATTTTATCCTTCTATTTTTTTGTTGATAAAAACGAAGGTAAAGACTACCGCACTGTATTAACGAAAGTTTTAACAAAACTATATATCAAAGAGAAAAGGAAATAGAAAGAGAAACAAAGTGTAAGGTCTCTCATCCGTCATACATAAAAACATAATGCAACTTCTCACGAAAAGAAAAAAGATCCCTCCCCTCCTTGCAAAAGCCATCGCTCACGGCTCTTGCTCCTGATCCTGTGGGCCCATGGGCTCGTGTCCCTATCAGTGTCTATGTGTGTAATTGTCGTCTCCGTCTGAATCCTCTTAAAGCCGAGCTCCACTCTTGCTTGTTTGTTACCCTTTGATAATATCACGCGGTCCATATCTTCCCAAAATGGAATATTTGTTTCAATCCAATAAATAATACCTATGGTTGATTTCTTTGAGACTTTAAAAATTCTATTATTTCTTTCAATCAATAGAAACCAGCAGAGCTAAAAAAATATCCTAAACGCCTAAAACTTTTGTTATCAATCATGTCCCTCCAGGGACCTTAAAGTTTGCAGGAGTTGCCTCTCACCTATGAGGCATCCAAATGAACCAAATCTATCCCAAATTTGGCTGGTCATTTCACATGTCAGATAATCTATAGAACCAGCTTCTCTCTCGCATATACCACACACTAATGGACCAACACATTTGCGACTAGCCAGATCATCCCTAGCAAGGATGGGGGTTTTCATGGCTAACCACATAAAAGTTTTCATCTCAAGGGGAATTTTGGTATGCCAAATAAAACTATGGTTTTTTCATTCTAACCCCTATAACATGCAAAGACGTCATAAATAGATTTAACCGAAAAGGTTTGCTTAACCGACGATCTACAAAGGCTTTGTCCTCACTACCGTTCCCAAGATTCTGATTCTGTCTTATGTAATTGGAGTATCTGTTCAAAAAAGAAATGTGGGATGTGATGGAGGTTTGGATCTTCTTCAGATATTGTCTTTCGTCGATCTATCGCGAGCGTTGGTGAACGGCTATGATTGATGTTGAGGGTTGCCTCTTTGAGCGTGTGGATATCAGTGGGCTTGTTATGAGGTGAAGCCGAGCTATCTGCAAAAGAAGTCCCGGGGTGGTTGTACCACCGTGGACCCTCCGACGATCAAGTTAGCCGAGCAATTTGGGCAGAGTAGCGGCTTATTGGAGTCAAATTGTGTTACCCGAGTCGTCTGAGAGAGGAGTTTTTATAGTGGTCGCTTGGAGCGAGCTGGCGCGAGATCTTCACCGTCGGTTACACCCCTGACGTTACGCCTGCGTGAATGAACGGATCCCCCCATTAATGACGATATACGCTCGTTAATGGGGGGATACAACGGCGTGGAACACGGAAGGTTGAGTGGCGAATATCTTGCTTCTGGCGAGATACGCGAAGCCGTGGCGGAGACGCTTGGGCTCTGCGTTCTTGGTTGCTTAGTAGAACCAGGGAGGCTTGGCTCGGCGGGAGGATCAGGGCGAGCGGGAGGCCAAGTAAGATCGGTTCTATGATAGCTCGGAGGTGAGCATGGAGGGCTGAGAAAGCTTACCGTGTAGGAGGGCTCGGAGGCGAACCGATGGTTATTTGTAAGACGGTCATAGGAGTGCTCAGGCATCCATCGAAGGTCGGGTCATGCCTCAGGATGATAGCCCGGGGGATGCATCCAATGTATGGTGCTTGCCCTGTTTCCGTGAGCCCCGGGACACGTCATCTGCCACATGTCATGATCCGGGGAGTTCCCAATTATGAGTATCATCATTAGCCCCCCACTCTTGTCCCGACTTATTTATGGGTCGGGTCGAGAGTGGTCCGGATTGGTTTCCCGGGCTCAGCCTGTTGTCAAGAATTTGTCAGCGCGGTTTTTCGGGGCGACTCGGCTTGGGGCAGTCACGTTGTTCAGATGTATGACCCAAGTGGCGTGTCCCGAGCGTTTGGATTCCCGCGCGTATCTTTGGTGACATCAGCGGATCAGAGAAAAGATCGTGCATTAAAGAGGGGGCGCCGGTTCGTTCGCGCGTCTGTTGAGGCACAGGCCACGTGCCCGACGTGGATTGGTGGATGCGACACTGTCGTTGTCGCCTGCGGCCGAAGGGACGTCTCCAATGGTTGTTCGACACGTGGGGTATCGACAGCTGGCGGGCATGAGCTTCGTTTTGGCGGGAAACGATCCGAGCCGTCGGATGCGTCCCCCAAGTAGTATAAATAGGAGTGGGACCCCCTAGGGTTCATACTTTCGCTACTATTTTCTTTTGCTGCAAGAGATTGCTCGGCGCTCCATCC
The DNA here is from genome assembly GCA_030015575.1 of Agapanthus africanus. NCBI lineage: Eukaryota > Viridiplantae > Streptophyta > Magnoliopsida > Asparagales > Amaryllidaceae > Agapanthus > Agapanthus africanus. The sequence goes on from JASDDO010000019.1 coordinate 104,984,935, forward strand.
TTTAGATCGGATCCTTCGCGCTCTTTCCTCGGAGAATTCCTTCTTCCTTTGAATCAGGTTAGATGTCTTCTTCTAAGGAGTCCGTTGAGATAGTTAGGGTAGAGTCTAGGGAGTCTTCCACCTCTTCCCGAGAGGGTTCCCTTGCTGCTTTCTCATCGTTGGCCCCTCCCCGTAGTGTCAGGGCTATACCCGCGCCGCTAGCGGTCCGGCCGCGACGAGGGTCCCTAAGGTGCGCATCGGGAACGCCTGCGATGCACCTTCTGTCTTGACGGATCTGGACGAGCTTGCCGAGATTCGGTCTCGTTTCCATATCCCCTCTAACTACTCGCTCCATTTGACAAAAGGGAGCGAACGGGCGGAGCAGGTGCAGGGGAAGGAGATTGCCCTGTATTTGGAGGTGTTCCGTGCGGGAATGCGTCTGCCCTTTCCAACCGAGATATGTGGGATACTTCGTTGTTTCCAACTCTCGCCGGGCCAGCTTGCGCCGAACTCGTAGAGAATCCTCCTCGGGTTTCTTGTCCGGCTGAAGCTTGAGGAGATCCCCTTCAGCTTGATCCTTCTTACTTCCTTTCTCTGCTATAAAAATCACCCCGGCACCAGCAAGAGCGAGCCGAGTTGGGTGTTTTTTCCTTTAAAAAACGCAAGGGTGGGGTGGCTGGGTCGGGCATGGTTGTCGTTCCTTCTTCGATCCATGACTGGAAGGAGAAGTTCGTATTCGTCGGGCCACCCGAGGGTGAGGACTGGCATGTGCCTATACAGTGGCACCGGGCCGACTGCCAGCGGGCGAAGCAGTCGTCCTCTCCCGAGGTGAGGGCGATGTCCATGTGGGAGCCGATCCAGCGGGCTGACGTCTTGCTTTCCGAGCAGGTCCTTAGCTGGGCTGGGCTCAACCCTGCGTGCTTTGTGGGTAAGTTGGGAGATTGGACGACCTGTTTAGACTTGAGTAATTTAATTTTTTCCCTTCTTGTATTACTAACTTCTTTGTGCTTTCTCTATTTGCAGGACACATGGATCGGTCTAAGATTTTAACTGCATATCCACCACGGCTCGGAAGAAGGCCGGGGGCGTGGTCTTGTCCCGAGCAGGCTCGAGCTCGCCCCTGAAACCGTCCCTACCGACGAAGTCCTCCGCAGCGCCCTGGGTCACCGATGACCGTCGCGGGGGCAGCCAGAAGCACGCCCGAGTCCCGGAACCCCGGGTGAGGGAGGAGGAAGAGGTGACCGAGGTCCTCCTCAAGAGGAAAAGGACGGTCTCTCGCACGCCGTCGACTGATATCCCCGAGGGGATTCCAGTGCAGGAGGGGGACGTCTGCTTCATGGTCCCCTCAGGGCTTTCTTTCGCCGACAGCTTGCTCACGGACATGGAGCAGTCGGCTGGGGGAAAGATTCCATGGGGGACCCTGAAGGCCCAAGTTGCCGCCATCGCTCAGGAGGCTGTTCAGGTCGGTATTCGTTTAATTGTTGTCTTAATTGCCCCCTTTTTAGCCCGGAAACTTCTAAATCTATCTGTTACTTTTCTTAGGTCCTCCAACACTGCGCCCTCATCATCAACATGGAAGCCGAAGAGATCGCACCGGCCATGAGGAAGGTGGGGGAATTGTCTTCGGAGGCGGAGAACCTGCGCCTCCAACTGCTGCAGGAGAAGGAGAAGACGGCTGCCCTTGAGACCCGGTTGGCCGCCGGGGAGCTCATGCTCTCTAAAAGCCAGGAGTCCTACCAGCTCATGGGCAAGTCCCACTAAGCCATGGAGGGCAAGTTGGAGGAGCTAGGTAAACGCCACGTCTTGATGAAGAAGGCGAAGGACGTCAGCAAGAGGGAGACCGAGGCTGCGCTTGAGGCGATGAAGATCGCCAAACTTTGGGCCCGCAAGTCGGTGGATGCGTACAATGTGTCAGACCAGTTCTACACCGACCTCGGCGAAGCCTCCGCTATCGTTTGACATGCAGCCCTTGATGCCGTCAAGGAGTTGATGCCGGAGTTTGCCGACGGTGAGCTCCGTGCTCGGGTCTCTCTCTCGGTGGAAACGCCGCAGGCGGCTGGCTCCGGAGGCGGGGCGGCTACGGAAGCAGAAACCCCGGCCCCTGAGGGGAGTGCCGAGAAAGGCAAGGTCCCGACGGAGCCTGCTGCCTGAGCTCTTCTTTTTTTTCTTTCTTTTTTTTTAGCTACGAAAGATTTTGTGAGCCCCCGGGCATCTTTTGTAAGGCTGAGGAGCCCCGAATGGTAAAGGCTTTTTAGAACATAAATAAAACCGAGCTTATCTACCTCTGCGCGGCAATGTTTTTCTTGTGTGAGTATTTGAGTTTTTCGGTCTCTTCCTCGATGCAAATGTTAGGCCGTAGGTTAATGACCGACCTTTTAGATGACGATTGTGCGTCGAGTGTAAGCCAACTAGTTGTCAACTACAGGAAGGCCGGTGGCCTCCCGCCCCGGAGTCGAGGCGGCGATCGTTCTCTTAGGATACATCAGGGACTCCTCCGAGTAGGAAGGGGTGTAAGCTATTCCTCAGAGTCGGTTCTTATCATTAGGTGAACAACAGCCAAGTCAGAGTTGGTCGGCATCGGCGGGTTCTCCCTTTACGCGGTTCCCAGACCTCCGTCTTGGGATGGTAAGAATTCACCACTCGGAGGTTAGCCGAGTAAGGATATGCGCGGTTGCCCCTTGGTGGGGCTTCGATCCTTAGCGTAGGTGGGCACAATGTGTCCGCCAAGGATTGACCGAGCAGGGAAGCTGCTCGGTGGCATCATGGGGAGGGCTTCGATCCTTGGCGTAAGTGGGCAGGATGAGCCCGCTAAGGATTGACCGAGCAGGAAAGCTGCTCGGTGGCCTCGTGAGGAGGGCTTTGATCCTTAGCGTAGGTGGGCAGGATGTGCCCGCTAAGGATTGACCAAGCATGGAAGCTGCTCGGTGGCCTCGTGAGGAGGGCTTTGATCTTTAGCGTGGGTGGGCAGGATGTGCCCGCTAAAGATTGACCGAGCAGGGAAGATGCTCGGTGGTCTCGTGAGGAGGGCTTTGATCCTTAGCGTAAGTGGGCAGGATGTGCCCGCTAAGGATTGACGAGCAGGGAAGCTGCTCGGTGGCCTCGTGAGGAGGGATTTTTAGACTTCTTCTTGCCTTCACGGGGCGTCGTTCAATCTCCTTTGACTTGTAAAAAATCTGGAAGAGTGACCGTCGCAGACGACACGTGGCAGAGACGTACAGGCGAGGTGCGATGCTCCAAGATCCATGTCGTTCCGAATTCCATTGACCGCGTAGGGACTCGTGGGGTACGGAATGGTCGCCACGCGGCAGCTCTGCATTAGGAAATTTAAAAATATCCTGCGATTCGTGCTGGTGCGCGCGCAAACTTCGGCCTTTAGGGATTCCGTTAGGGCTATAAATAGCGAAGGTATGTTGGTTTCTTTTAGCCTTGTGTTTATGAAAATGTCCAGACGTCCGTATGTTCTTATCAGCGAGATGATTTCCCGGGACGATGTGTACTTCTACAACTTTGACCGGTTCGAACAGACGTACGAGACGGTGATAGACCGCGTAGAGGCCCACTTTGGACGTCTTCTTCCCCAGCGATCTCCACTCCTCTAAGTGCTTATTTATGCGATCTAGAGGAGGTCCCCGGGTCCGCACAATGCCTTGTCTCCGCAGTTGAGGGATGAGGCGATCGAGAAGTTGCACTCGCTTTACCACCTCGGCCTGATCTCGAAGAGCAGGCAGGATTGATCGGCAGGCATTCTTCTGGAGTGTTTCCAGAAGATACTGATTGTTGATTTTTTTCCGGTAGGTGTCGCTTCAGAGGTGGCTGAGGAAGCTAGGACTCGGCTGACGGAGATTTCGTTGGAGTATCATCAACAATGCTTCCTCCATCCCCGACCCCCTTTGCTGTAATTTTTATCATAGTCTTTGTGTAAGGCTGAGGAGCCCATAATACCTCTCAATGAATAAAATTCTTCTTTTCCGATGTGTTTCGTCTTCTCTTATCCCTTAGCATTTTGCATTTTCTCTCAGAAATGAATCTAGAGATCTCAGAACTGTGAAAGAGAATAAAATTTATGGAAGAAGTCTCTTATAACTTGGGAGACTTAATAAAAACTACATTGCTTCGAAAAGAAGAAAATACATTCATTTGTATAGTTTGAGCTTCTCAGCGTTGTAGGGCCGAAGAAACTTCCGTCTCCCTGCGTCTTGTAAGTGGTAGGCTCCACCGGGCAATACTTCGGAGACGAGGAAATGGCTGTCCCAGTTAGGGGAGAACATGTGCAGTCATCCCTGATCTACGAATTCATTCTGTCTTAAGTCCAAATCTCCTGTCTTGAAGGCGCGATGCTTAACTCGGGCGTTATAGTAGCGAGCAGTTTGTTGTTGATAAGCGGCGGCTTTGATCTGTGCCCGGTCCCGCTTCTTTAGCAAGATGTCCAAATTAGTCCAGAGCGCCGATGTGTTTGCTTCGTCATCAAAGTGTTCGATTCTGTAACCGAGCAGTCCGATCTCCGTCGGGACCATTGCCTTGGCACCGTAGCAGAGGCTGAAGGGGGTCTCTCCCGTGGGCGTCTTCTTCGATGAGCGTAAGGCCCATAACACCCGTGGTAGTTCTTCGACCCAGCCGCCCTGCCTTTCTTCTAAACGAGTTCGAAGACCTCGGATGGCGTCTCGGTTAGCAACCTCGGCCTGCCCGTTGCATTGAGGATGCGCGACCGTGGCAAACTTCATTAGTATTTGGTATTCGCTGCAAACCCTTTGACTTTGTCATTTTCGAAATTCGTCCCGTGGTCGGTAACGATGCACCTCGGGATCCCGAATCAGGAGATTATATTGTTCTGCAGGAATTTGATGGTCGTGGTGGCGTTCGGTTTTCTGATGGGGACGGCCTCAATCCACTTCGTGAAATAGTCTACCACGATGAGGATGTATTTGTGCGCCTGTACCTGTAGGGAGTTGGCCCACCATGTCCATTCCTCACTGGGCAAACGACCAGGAGGAGGTGAGGGCCGTTAGCTCGATAGCCGGAAGACGGGGTATGCTGCTGTGGAGTTGACAGCTTTTGCATCTTCTAATGAGCTTTTGAGCGTCTTGGTCAATCGTCGGCCAATAGTACCTTTGAAGTAGTGTCTTCTGGACTAAGGTATGGGCCCCTTGGTGCACTCCGTCGACCCCTTCGTGTATCTCACGCAGGACGTAGTTGGCTTCGTGGGGGTCGACGCACCGGAGCAGAGGCTGTGTGTATGACTTCTTATAAAGGTTTCCATTGCTCCAGACGAAATGGCGGGCTTTAGCTCGAAGGCGGCATGCTTCCCCTCGGTCCTCTGGAAGTGTACCCTCCTTCAGGAACTCTACGAGGGGTTTTCTCCAATCCCGGCCTTCCTCCTGAGTAGTGTATACTTGAAGCGTTGCCTCTCTGTCTTCCACGCTGGGCTGTGGCAAGACTTCGAAGAGGATATTCCTCTTATTGTTGGCCGTATAGGAAGAGGCTAGCTTGCTCAGTGCGTCGGCCTGGGCGTTCAGGTGCCGAGGAATCCGCTCCACTTGAACTTCGTCGAAACTTTTTCGTAGTCTCTTTACCTCGGCTAAGTACTTCACCATGAGCGGCTCTTGGGCCTCAAAGAGTCCGGTCACTTGGCCGACGACCAGGGCGGAGTCGCTGCGAATTCGTATCGTCTTTAGCCTCACTCCAGAAGTGATTCACAAACCGGCGAGCAAGGTCTCGTATTCCGCGGCGTTGTTCGACGCTCTGAACCCGAGCTTCAAAGAGTACTCCATTTCTGCCTCGTTCGGGCCTCGAATGATAAGGCCGGCACCGCTCCCCTCCTCGGAAGAGGATCCATCGACGTAGAGGACCCAGTCGGGGATGGAGTCGGGCACTTCCTCGACTGAGGGTCGGGACCCGGGGACGGGCGCCGACATTGCTTCCTTATTGGGGATAGTACACTCGACAACAAAGTCGTCTAGGACTTGCGCTTTGATGGCTTGCCTGGGGTGGTATTTGATGTCGAACTGGGATAACTCCCACCTCCATTTCTCCAGACGACCATACGATTCGGGGGAGGCGAGAATAGCCCCTATGGGCCGCTCGGTGAGGACGAGGATGGTGTGTGCCTGGAAGTAGTGCCATAGGTTCCTTAAGGCGACGATAAGCGCCAAGTCAATCTTTTCTATGGCCGGGTACCTCATTTCCGCGTCTTTAAAGACATGGACCATGTAGTAGACCGGCTTCTATACTCTTTCGACTTCTCGGATGAGCACCGAGCCGGTAGCATGATCGGATACCGCAAGGTACAGTAACAGCTCGTCTCCTTCGATTGGCTGGGTGAGCAGTGGGGGAGTTGCCAGGTGCACTTTGAGTTGCTCGAAAGCATTTTGACACTCTTCCGACCACTCGAACCTTGGGATCTTTCTCAGGGCTTTGAAGAATAGGAGGCGCTTTTCTCCGGATCTCGACATGAAGCGACTAAGAGCGACCACTCTCCCCGTGAGTCGCATGATCTCCACGTTGCTCTTTGGCGTGGCCATGTTGAGAATGGCGCCGATCTTCTCCAGGTTAGCTTCAATTCCTCGGTGGGTAACCATGAACTCGAGGAATTTCCCATTAGTGACTCCGAACGCGCACTTGGCTGGATTCAGCTTCATTTTGTACTTGCGGAGGATGTCGAATGTCTCGCCCAGATCCTTGGCGTGCTCGTCCGATGAGGTTGATTTCACGAGCATGTCATCGACGTAAACCTCCATGTTCCTCCCGATTTGCGGTTTGAACATTTTGTTAATCAGGCGCTGGTATGTAGCCGTGGCGTTTTTGAGGCCGAAGGCATCACTTTGTAGCAGTATACCCCCCGGTCCGTGGTGAACGCGGTTAGTTCTTCATCTGCTGGGTTCATACGGATCTGGTTGTAGCCGGAGAAAGCGTCCATGAAACCGAGCAATTCGTGGCCTGCTGAGCTGTCAACAAGCTGGAAGTAGTGCCATAGGTTCCTTGAGGCGACGATAAGCGCCAAGTCAATCTTTTCTATGGCCGGGTACCTCATTTCCGCGTCTTTAAAGACATGGACCATGTAGTAGACCGGCTTCTATACTCTTTCGACTTCTCGGATGAGCACCGAGCCGGTAGCATGATCGGATACCGCAAGGTACAGTAACAGCTCGTCTCCTTCGATTGGCTGGGTGAGCAGTGGGGGAGTTGCCAGGTGCACTTTGAGTTGCTCGAAAGCATTTTGACACTCTTCCGACCACTCGAACCTTGGGATCTTTCTCAGGGCTTTGAAGAATAGGAGGCGCTTTTCTCCGGATCTCGACATGAAGCGACTAAGAGCGACCACTCTCCCCGTGAGTCGCATGATCTCCACGTTGCTCTTTGGCGTGGCCATGTTGAGAATGGCGCCGATCTTCTCCAGGTTAGCTTCAATTCCTCGGTGGGTAACCATGAACTCGAGGAATTTCCCATTAGTGACTCCGAACGCGCACTTGGCTGGATTCAGCTTCATTTTGTACTTGCGGAGGATGTCGAATGTCTCGCCCAGATCCTTGGCGTGCTCGTCCGATGAGGTTGATTTCACGAGCATGTCATCGATGTAAACCTCCATGTTCCTCCCGATTTGCGGTTTGAACATTTTGTTAATCAGGCGCTGGTATGTAGCCGTGGCGTTTTTGAGGCCGAAGGCATCACTTTGTAGCAGTATACCCCCCGGTCCGTGGTGAACGCGGTTAGTTCTTCATCTGCTGGGTTCATACGGATCTGGTTGTAGCCGGAGAAAGCGTCCATGAAACCGAGAAATTCGTGGCCTGCTGAGCTGTCAACAAGCTGGTCTATCCAAGGAAGGGGATAGTTGTCTTTCGGGCAGGCCTTGTTCAAATCTGTAAAGTCGACGCACATGCGCTACTTCCCGCTCACATTTTTAACCATGACCACATTAGCCAGCCATTCCGAGCAGGACACATTTCGAATGAAGTTGGCTGTAAGCAACCTATCGACCTCGTCCTCGATTGCCTTTTGTTTGATCGGAGCGAAACTTCGCTTCTTTCGTCTGACGGGTCGGGCCGTCGGGTCGATCCCGAGCTTGTGTGAGATCACCTTAGGGTCGATCCCGGGCATGTCAGATGGTGCCCAGGCGAACACGTCCGAGTTTTCTCGGAGAAAGTGGATCAGGTCTTCGCGCCGGGCTCCCGTTAAAAGGGATCCGATCTGGACAGTTCATTCCTTGTTCCCTTCGACGAGGGGGATCTCTGTTAGCGCCTCCACCGGGGCCCCTCGGATTTCCTTCTGTTCATCGCGAGTATCGAAGGACCCCTGGAAATCATTTGCGCTTCCGAGGTCGTCGCTTTGCTCTTCAGTGGTGGATGTCGCCGTGAAGCAAATCTTGGCGATTTACTGGTTCTCGTAGGCCCAGCCTATCGCACCTTGATCCAGCGGAAACTTGATCACGAGGTGGTAGGTCGAGATCTGAGCCCGAAGAGTGTTTAGCGTCGGGCGTCCCAGGAGTATGTTGTAGGATGAGAGGATCCTGGCGACAATGAATTCCACCGGTACTGTCTTCGTATGGCCCGCTTCCTCAATGTTAAGGAGTAGGGTAACCACTCCCTCGGCCGCGATGGAGTGGTTGGTAAACCCCGATAGGATGTGGGCGGTTGGCCGTAGGTCGGACAGGCCGAGCCCCATACACTGGAAGCAGTGATAGAAAAGGATGTCTACCGAGCTTCCTGAGTCGACCAATATCCTTTGAACCTTGTAGCGGTGGACCCGTGCCGTAATCACGAGGGGGTCGTTGTGAGGCAAGGATATACCGTGGAGGTCTTCATCAGTGAAGGTGATGGGCTCGACGGTCTTGCATTTCTTCCGAGGCTGGCCGCTTGTTCCGTCGACGGGTAGGAGGCGACGAATCTCGCCAGCCCCATGTGTACATCCCGAAAAAACGACCATGATTTGGCCGATCGTTAATTCGCCGGGAGGGGGATGGTTGTCATGCTCCCTGTCTGCCTATCGTTTTTCCCGCAGGTATTTCGCCAGGTGGCCCGAGCGGATCAACTCCTCGATATAGTCGCGGAGTTGTTTACAGTTCTCTGTCGAGTGTCCCTGTGACCTATGGAAGGCGCAGTACGGGCCCCAGGTTCGTTTAGCCGCTCTATTGGTGACCGGAGGGAGCTTGAAGAATCGCTCGCCCTTCGCCTCCTCTAACAGCTCAGTCTGAGAGATGTTGAGTGGAGTATACTCCTAGAACTTAGGGGAGTATGGCTTTGGCCGGTTAATCTTCTTCTTTTCTTCTCTTCTCTTCTTCTTTTGGTCGGCCTGGTCGCCCCGGGGTAGGTTTGCGTTTACCTCAGACTCGAGTTGGATTTCTCGCTCAGTCCAAGCATTCACCTCGGCCATGGTCTTAGGGTGCGCTAATCCAAAGGAGCGGAGCCACTCCTTGTGCCTAAGACCCGCCCTCAGAGCGGTGATGACAGTTTCGACCTGGTGCTCGAGAACTTCGATAAGAGCGTTGTAGAAGCGAGTGACGTATCCTTTAAAGGATTCCTTGTCCCCGCTCTTTATGGTGAAGAGGTAATCGAAAGTCCGCTTCTGTCGTCTGTTCCCGACGAAATGTCCAAGGAACTAGGCGGCCATCTCATTAAAGGTAGAGATGGAGCGTGGCGTGAGTCCTCAGAACCAGTCTCGTCCAGCCCGGATGAAAGTGGCGGGGAATGCTCGGCATTGGGCAGCGTCAGAGTTATCCTGGAAGCTCATGCCCGCCGTGAATGCGTCCAGATGGTCCTTCGGGTCGGACTTCCCGTCGAAGAGGGCCACTTTGGGAGGTTTGTTTCTGGACGAGACGTGTACGGCGAGCAACTCTTCGGTGAAAGGCTTTGTAAGAGAGTCGGTGGCATACCTGGCCCCCTCGCTCGATGGGTGACCCTCCCGATGTATACCCTCGATTTTCTTTTCGAGGGCGTCGAGACGATTGTGGTACCCCAAGGATTCGGCGTGGTCGGAGTAGTGGCCATTCCCGCTTGTAGCCTGTGCCCGGCTGTGACTCCGGTTCCGTTTTATCAAATTCCTCAGGTCCCCCGGGAGGTCCTTCTTGAGTCCTCACGGCGAGTGTCGTTCGTGCGGTCCCGTCGAGGGAGGGGGTGTCGGTCATGCCTAGATGCAGGAGAGCTGACCGATACCTCCTCGGGAGGGACGAGAACGCGATGGGCCTCAGGGCGATGGGCTCTTTCGCGAGACCGCGTCGTGGGGCCATATGGCGCCCAGCGGGTCATAGAATCGATCGCCGTGGGGATCTGTGGTCGCCGGAGTGAGCAAGACGTTGTTCAGTGGTGCTAGCGTAGGCGGCGTCATCTCCCCCTGTGCGGAGGTCGTGATCCCTGGGCGGGGGAACGGCGACCTGGGAGGCTGGACCCGCCGTTTGGACGCGGACAAGGGCAATCAGAAACGGCGTCGCTTCGCAGCTAGCCGGTGAGTGCGGGTCGATCCACAGAGACGGGTAAATTCCTTTTATGTGTTTTAACGAGTTGATTCTATTTGTCGTTTTGATTGGTTTATAAAAATCTATAAAAACTAGATCTAATTAATCTAATTAAGAATCTTGCCAGGGTTAGGCTTAGGGGAAGTTTTGGAGATTAATGTTTCCTTCACCGCTTTCAATGCCTTCTTTTTAGATCTATTAGATGTTACGTTAATTATCAATAAAGTGGATACGAATCTTTTGGGAAGATGTTTCTTCCTCTAGATTTGTATCCTTCCTTTGTTGATAATTACCCTAACCCCCATGGAAAACGCGCGCAACCGGCCCTTTATACTACGGTTCACCGTTACCTCGAGGGGTAGGGTGCCGTAGGGAGCGGATGTGTGCGTATGCATGGAGTTCTAACTCTAAAGTGAAGATGGCATTGAAAGGGGTGAGAGATCTCATCTCTCAACCCTTTCGCTAAGGCTAACCCTAACAAGCGAGGAGACTACTCGCTCATTAGGGGATGATAAATTATACTAGAAAATAAAAGCAAGGAAATAAATTACCTACAGATTTGATGGCTCCCTCCAAGTAGAAGACAGAATAGATCTGAATGTCACTCCCAGAATTTCTGAATTTTATTTATTGAAAAGAGGCATCATTTTTCAGATTTCAAATTACAATTTATAGGAAAATAGGAAACCTAGGGTTACAGACTCTCGCGCATGCGCAATTACAGATTTGCCCACGAAAAATCCCAACACCCACAACGTCGCGGCAACAGAAGAAATCTCCACCGACCCGGGCATTAGACGGCCGCGGATCCGCGGCAAATGCTGGCTTGGGCCGCGGATCCGCGGCCCTTTGGTGATCTTGGGCCGCCAGTCTTTTGGGCTTTCTTCAGGAGTTCTGGGGCTCTGTATTTTTATATGTATTTTCTCTGTTGGCTTCTCACTCTTCTCCAGATCTTCAGTGAAGACTTGTATTGGGCTTTTTAACCGTTTCACATTGACATTCGTTGCCTTGCACCTATGTGAACCGGGCTCGACTAGGATTCGTGTAATTGTTGGTCAAAAGTCCCTTTTCTGTTGTTTTGTGTCTTTTTCACTGTATTTGCTCCAGAAACCTGTATCCTGTAATATGCAACAAACATGCGTCAAGAGTACCTGTTTATTTATAAAAAGGATAAGAATAGGGGAATGATAAATGCAATATTATGGTCTGAACAGTCGCCGGAGTGAGCAAGACGTTGTTCAGTGGTGCTAGTGTAGGCGGCGTCATCTCCCCCTCTGCGGAGGTCTTGATCCCTGGGCGGGGGAACGGCGACCTGGGAGGCTGGACCCGCCGTTTGGACGCGGACAAGGGCATCCACTATAGACCCCGCCGTTTGGACGCGGACAAGGGCATCCACTATGGACGCGAGCCTATCGATCCGTGCCGAGAGGGCGTGGATAGCATTCGGTTGGGGAGTAGATCCGTCCATGCCTCTATTGTGGGGAGGGCGGCGGCTTGTGCTGGGATTGTCATGGTCTTCGCTCGCTATGTAGTCAAAAGCGGAAGATAAACTTTTGATAGGTAGAAAAAATTTATAATTTCCCACAGACGGTGCCACTGATGGAGGTTTGGATCTCCTTCAGATGTTGTCCGCCGTCGATCTATCGCGAGCGTTGGTGAACGGCTGAGATTGATGTTGAGGGTTTCTTCCTTAAGCATGCGGATCTCAGTGGGCTTGTTATGAGGTGAAGCCGAGCTATCTGCAAAAGAAGTCCTGGGGTGGTTGTACCACCGTGAACCCTATGACGATCAAGTTAGTCGAGGAATTTAGGCAGAGTAGCAACTTATTGGAGTGAAATTGCGTTACCTAAGTCGTCTGGGAGAGGGTTTTCTTATAGTGGTTTCTTGGAGCGAGCCGGCGCGAGATCTTCGCCGTCGGTTACGCCCCTGACGTTATGCCTGCGTAAATGACGGGATCCCTCCATTAATGGGGGGATACGACGGCGTGGAACGCGGGAGGTTGGGTGGCAGATATCTTGCTTCTAGCGAGATACGTGGAGCCGTGGTGGAGACGCTTGGGCTCTGCATCCTTGGTTGCTCGGTAGAACCGAGGATGCTTAGCTCGACGGGAGGATCAGGGCGAGCGGGAGGTCGAGGAAGATCGGTTCATTGATAGCTCGGGGGCGAGCAGGTAGGGCTGAGGAAGCTTAGCGTGTAGGAGGGCTCGGAGGCGAGCCGATGGTTATTTGTAAGGCGGGCATAAGAGTGCTTAGTCATCCATCGAAGTTCGGGTCATGCCTCTGGACGATAGCCCGAGGAATGCCTCCAATATATGGTGCTTGCTCTGCTTCCGTAAGCCCCGGGACACGTCATCTGCCACGTGTCATGATCGGGGGAGTTCCCAATTATGAGTATCATCAGGATGTTTTAAAGTTGGAGATTAAGAGATGGCAAATTAGCAATTAATAAGGGTTATTCATGATTCAGATGTAATGTTGATGAAAAAGGATTAAAAAATTAATGAAATCAAGTTTGAGAGGGGGAAAAATAGAAAAATTAAAACAGAAAATAATCTAGAAAATTTGACCCTTAATTATTGTTAGAAACCATTAAAATTGAGAGAGGAAAAATATTATTAACGATTGATCAAAATACAATATACAATATACCTCTTTATATATAACTCATAAGATTAAATCCTAATACGTATTGTGCGTATAATACACGTAAACCCCAATACAAAAAGATATAAAAGATATGATAAAATAAATGCATATCTTAACAGCCCCCTCAAACTCATGGAAGATTATAAACTGGAAGTTTGGAAAAGAAATGCAAAAGTTGGGATGTGTTTGAGCTTTCGTGAAGATATCGACCACTTGATCTGAGCCATATATGTAGGTAGAGTTGTTCCATTTGCTTGACGGAGTTTCATATGAACATCGGCGTAGCAGTAGAACTACTATCAGTAATAGTAGAATCGTCAACCATGGCTCTTACAAGAAAATTAGAAATATACTTCTGCTGTGACAGAAGATAGTCACGGGGAGAGTAAGCAACTTCGATCCCCAAGAATTAGCGCAAATGTCCAAAATCCTTCATCTCAAACTACTGTTGAAAAGGTTGTTTGAGATATATGATATTTGCTGAGTCATCACCAGAAGTAATCATATCATCAATATAGATCAAGAGAAGAGTTTGGCCTTGTATATTCGGGAAAGCTGAGACACCAGGAGGAGGCTCCATGGGAGGGCACACATAGAACATGACATGACGAAGAAAGTCGAGATCAAAAGATAACATACGGTATTGAGCCAAGATTAAGAAGAGGTTCCACCAAGAAATAAAAATGATCAAAAGATCAAGAAGAAGAATAAGAAGACTAAAAGATAACCACAAGGAATTGAGCCAAGATCAAGAAGAGATGCTATCAAGAAAATAAAATAAAAAAATCAAGAAGTTATATCAAGATCAAGGGATCAATATGAAACCAAGAAAAAGAACGATTAAAATAAAATCATAAGAAGAAGAAGAATAGTTAATAGAAAAAAAGACGAAAGAAGAACAAACGATATCGCTCATACTGAAATAGAAGTACTAAAGGAGGAAGGAAAAGAAAGAGGAGGAGAGGACATTGCCCATATTGAGGTAGAAGAAGAAAAAGGAGGAGATGATATCACCAACAAAGTAGAAAAAATAGAAGAATAAAGTGAAGTAATTGCCCACTTTGTAGTTGCAGAAGAGGAAGACGAAGAAAAAGAAGATGATATGATTTATAGAGAAGTAAGAGAAGAAGAAGAAATACCAAAAGGAGGAGTTAATCGTAATCATAAAGAAATAGAGACAAATGAAGAAGTAGAAAAAGAAGAAATAAAAGATGGTGCCATCAATATAAGAAGCACTAGAGGAAAGAGAAGAAGAAAATCGAGAAGATTACATCATACATATAGAAGAAAAGGTAGTATAATAAAAATAAGAAAAAGAAGTAGATGGTATTGCACAAATATAAGTATAAGCAGCGAAAGATATAGAAGACGACGATATTAGTGAAGATGACATCACATCGAATTTTTAAAATTTTTTTTAGGAGAAGGTGACGAGATCGGTAGCAGAGATGGTGACTTCGACAGTGATCTTGAGATCGGTGATGAAGGTGAGGGATTCGACAAGATTGGTGGCGGAGAAGGTGACTTGATGGAGATTTTCCTAGTCTTAAATTTATACCGCAAGTGTATGGTTGTCAATTGTAGTATTTGTGGGTCGATCCACAGGAAAGAGAGCAATCCTAGTTAAATCTAGTGAATTAAAAATTAGAACTTTGATTTGAAGATTTTCTTAGTCTTAAATTTATACTGCAAGTGTACGGTTGTCAATTGTAGTATTTGTGGGTCGATCCATAGGAAAGAGAGCAATCCTAGTTAAATCTAGCGAATTAAAAATTAAAACTTTGATTTAAAGAATTATACTAATGAAAAGTAATATTCAAAAGAAAATAAATAGCAAAATAAAATAGATTCTTAAAATAGAGAAAAGCCTAGGGATTAGAATCATCTTTTCTAATCATGATGTTTCAAATAATATCTTTCCTTTTCTTGATTTTCCATCTTTATACATATCAATTATAAGAAAGTATAAATCATACATCTATCGTAATAAACTATCAATCTAATAGAAAGTATAATCCATACGATCATAGCAATACCCTATTAACCAATCAAAGAGTCAAGTAATAAATCTAAAGATTTAATTCTAATTAATCAGGAACTTAGTTGTTAGCTTATGTATTAAGATGATATAGTTTATCCATTCTCTCTTTGGTTTTGATGATAGTTTAAACATGAATAGTTCGTTTAATATCACTTACTTATCTTGTTTTACCTTTTCAACACTAAACTTGTATACACTTGTGTATTAGATTGCTTTTCCTATATCTTGTGTATACCGAATTATATATCGATATCAACATACTTTACTTGTGTTTTATTTCTTGATATCAATAGATTACTCTCATTCATTATTTTGGTAATTTACAATATGGATATGTTTATGCATGTGATCTATATCTTAATACTCATATATATATATATATATATATATATATATATATATATATATATATATATATATATATAAGTTGTGAGGTTGAGCTATATCTTGATATTGATATACCATTCATGATTGTGATATCAAAACAATGAATGTTCATATACTTGTGTGTATTAACTTACTTATATTTCATAACACTTTATATGATATACTTGGTCGTGTTGAGATTGATTTTTCAGGATATCGGATATTTCGCGGCGCAAGTGTTTAATAGAGGATGGAGAAAAACAAGCTTAAACGATATATTTAATGGAGGTTGGAGGAATAAGGACGAGTGCTTCAAAATTTGCATATTCAAATTTCATGATTCTAAGTAGCCAAGGTTCAAGGGATTTAAGAGTTCAAGCTACGAATAGCCAAGAAGCAAGAAGCCAAGTCCAAGTTTGAAGTATTAAAAATCGAAGTCGAAGCGAAGTTCATTTGAAGCTCAAATATCGACTTTAAGAAGCAAGTGGGTGGAATGGCGTGTTCAAGTTTGAAGCGTCAAGTGTTGAAGCTAATTGAAGATCAATAGACCAACGCAAAGTTCAAGCGAGCACCAAAGTTTCAACAGCTCGTGTCGAAGTGTCCAAGATTCAAGATTTCGAAGAAATGCGACATCGACATAGGATTCTATGTAAGTAATCTATTGAATATGGTTATTATCAATTAGAACTCTTGAACACCCACACACGCTTGCACAAACGTTTTATATTGCATAAACTTTGGGTTTTATGGTTTCAAAGTTTTCATTTTTCGGAAAAATCAAACTGCTGTTTTTTTGTGCTTGCCAGACGTCTGCCTCGTTGAAATTCAGATGTCTGTGCACTATTATTTTTTCCTGGTATTTGAAAATATCAGAAACCCAGAGAGACAACAGACGTCTGAAGATCAATTTGACTGATCTCTGAAGAAGGTTTTGAAAATGGATATTTTATACCTTCAGACGTTTGTCATTTGTACTTCAGACATCTATACTAAAGCCTCTGGTTGGATTTTTGTTTATCGATAGACTTCTGCAGTTCAATGTGACAGACGTCTGCTGAAGATTTTGAAAAATAAATTTTTATAACTTCAGACGTCTGCTGAAGATTTTGAAAAATAAATTTGTGTAAAAGTCTCGGGTTGAAAATAGTTTTAACTTTAGATATATGAAGGTCATTGTGACATACATCTAAAGTAGAAAAGTTTTAAAAAATATAGCCATTTATAACCGTTGGGGATTTGTTTTATGAGGCTAGACATCTGCGCTTTATAACTTCAAACGTCTGCCGTGTGTTATTTCTGGTTGTCCCGAATTATTTTTGAGTTGTTTTTCTTTAGGCTATGATTAGTGAAATTTATTGCATATTTTTATATCACATTTTTCGTTTATATTTCATATTTTATATTATTCCGGGTGTTTTTAAGATTTATTGCAGATAACAGGACTTAATTGCAAAAAGATGCAAAAGTGCGCTAAAATGAAGATCACGTGCGTGGAATGCATTTCATGGAGATAATCATAAAAAATGAAGATCAATTATCACAATTGCAACAAACTGCTTACGTGTGCGCGATGGAAATCGGAGCTAAATAAAAATCCGAGAATCAATTGGCCGTTTTGGAACAAACTCTAGAAATCACGAGATTAAAACAAATTTTCTGGAAAAAGTCAAATTTTCCGAGGTCTAAAATTTTAGGCCGAATTGGGCTAATATGTCTATTCGGCCGAAATTCTATAGAGTTGCAAGTTTCAGATTTTTGGCAATATTTTGTAATCTCTTTTTATCTTAGAACGTTTTTTCCAATTCTCTCGAAGTCCTATATAAACTCCTGTATAGTCTAGGGTTTAAATTATCTCTCTCATATGCTTAAAAATTAGGGGTTGCTCTCAGAGAGGGATCGATCAAGAAATTTTGTAAGTACTTTCATAATGAATAAAATATCTATTTCTTTTCCAATTATGAGTACTTAATTTCTTTCTAGGATTTTGTATTGTTTAATTTTGGTGGTTGGATATGATTAATTTCTTCTTTTCTTATGCTTCATTAATGAGTTTTATTTTAATTTTAATTCTTTCTCTTAATGTTTTCATCATATAAATTAGATCTTATAGGGATAATTGACGTTTTGAACTAGATATAGGGATTGATAATACACATATAATCTCATTAGGCTAATAACGGTCCGACAAACTAGAAACCTAATTAGGGACGGTGAGAAAATAATTAGATTAAAATAAATTCAATCTAGGTAATTAAAGGGTTCGGGCTAAATCAATAAAATAATAGTATAGATTAGCTAGCTAATACTGTTAATCGAAAATTAAACCTAGAGTACTTTTAATTAACTAGAAATATAGATATTTGATATAGTTTCTAAATGATGTTTTAATAATTGATAGGTTATTTTTAAATCTAATTAATATAACCTATGCTTTTGTTTTAATTAATAGAAAACATATTAAATATAGATCTAGAAAAGAAGAACTATCTTTTAAACTAACCATAGAAGATAATATAATACAAAATCCTAGAATTTTCTCTTTATAAAAACCTATCTTTTTAATTCCTTCCTACTTAGTTTTAAATTTAAATAAACTATTTTTATAAACCTGACTTTAGAATTAATTAAATCATGCCTCTTTATGGATCGACCCGTAAACACATTACTATAACAATCGTGCACTTGCGGTATTAAAATTTATAACGATCAAGTTTTTGGCGCCGTTACCGGGGAGGTGTAGTTTAATTACATTTAAATTCAAGTTTTAGTTATTTAGGTTAAATTAGATTTCTTTTAGTGCATTTAATTTTGCAAAATTTCTGTTTAAAATTTCAGGAATCGAGACAACCATCCAGAAAGAGCAGATCGAGACGAACAGGAGGCAACTTGGAGATTTTGCCCATCAAAGAAATTTTCGTTCGAAACCCATAAAAATCCAAATCGGCAGAAATTTTTTCGAATTTTCCAAAAATTCAAATTGCAGTTTGTTGCATTTTTCGAGCGTATTCTGGAACTTTGTTCTAATTTTTGATAAAGTGCCAATATTGCAACAGAATCGGGGCAAATTTAGGTAAGATCTCGTTCTTCCCAAAATTTCGATTTTATTCCAACTAACAGATTTTTGCAAGATTCTTTGCGCCATTAATATTTTTATAGATTTTTGATTGTTTTAAATTACATTGCATATTTAAAAAGATTCTAAGGGATAACAACCCAAATCCAGATAAAGTGGGGATTTCATCACCCTTCCTAAGCCCCACAAATCACAACTGAGTATCCGTATTAACCCACATTAATTTAAAAAACATCTAGACTTCAGCCCCCTAAGGACATATCACACTCAGTAGGTTAAGAGGAGCCTGTAGGTAATCTAACGGTTATCCGATTCAATCTTGAGGTGTCCTGTGACGTGTGATTAGTTGTGATTATTTAATTAAGGCCCGCTATTTCGGTGATTCGTATAGCGTAACCATCCTACTTAACTAGTACTGATCTGGCTTCAAACTTGTTAAAGAGCCGACAGAGCATATATCCCGCGATTTGTCTTTTGGCAGTTAGGAGCGGGTCTAGTAACTTGACTTAGGTAACCTTAGATCTGGTTGTTTGCTCATGTTTGATTGTGATTTTTAGAATCTTTAGTTATCTTAGTTTTTGCATTTAAAAAAATTCAAAAAAATTAAAAATTTTAAAAAAACTTTTGCGTACGGTGTATGTACGTATGGTGTCGAGGCAAAACAAACCGTTTGGCTCGTCTTAATTCAGAAGATTCAATGGTTGAGCTCGTTCCCGCTACACCTACCCTACAGGATAGATACTATCCTGTATGCAAATCATTGCCATCTTGCATAGCCTTACCGTTAGCAGCCGGTGACTATTAAATAAAATCTGCTTTCATAAACTCACTTCCTAAATTCCATGGTTTAGAATCGGAAGACGCTTATATTTTTATAAGGGAATTTGAGGATTTGTGACAATTGTTCAAATTGAAGCAGTTAAATTAAGATGCTGTGAAATTTAGACTAATACCATTTAGCTTCACCGATAAAGCCAAGTATTGGCTTTACAGTGTGCCGGCCAACACTATTCGCACATGGGAGGAGTTTACTAAATCATTCCTTAAAAAACTCTACTTGCATTTTAAAACCGCTAAATTCAGAAATGAAATTAGGACATTATCACAAAAATCGGGGGAATCTTTTTGGAAATATTTTGAACGATTTAATGATCTTCTCATTAAATTCCCACATCACAATATAGATAAGTGGGAATTATGCCAAATAGTATATGTGATATGAAGTTTAAACCTATGATAGAGTCGATATGTCAAGGCGACTTTATGATGTAAAAGGAAAATGATGCATGGAATATTCTAGAAGAATTATCTGATAAAACCATGCAATGGGAGAGTACTAGTGAGAGAGATTCGACTACATCTAGTGGAGGGTTATACGCAGTTGAAGTTACTATAGGGATGTAAGCCGAGCTAGCAGCAATAAGAACATTAATAAAAAATCTATCAACTACAACCGTCCCTTTCCAACAAGTTATCAAACTCTCTTCTTGCCTAAACTGTTAAGACTGTTTCCACCTTTTTGAAGAATGTCCCCTTCTAAGCGGTCCTCAAGGGCAAGAGACCGCCAATGCTTCATATCAAAATAATAATAGTAATCCTTATTCTCAAACTTATAACCAAGGATGGAGGAACCACCCTAATTTACAATGGAATTAACACAACACTAGGCAACAATTCCAAAATATAAAACAAGATCCTCTACCTAACCAAACCCCATTAAACACACAATAAAGGTATGGGGACAGGAATATTAGACTTAATAAGGTTGAAAAGAAGCTGGAAAATATTGAAAAGCAAATTAGGCAGTGTTCAGACCAGAATATTGCATTTTAATACCGCCCATTCATTATCTATTTTTTGTATATATCGGTACTATTAACCGGTGTTTGCTCAGTAATACAGATTACAGGTATCCGTGACAAAATACTGGAAATACACTTAATATCACGGATATATCATTTGTGAGCTGACACTGCAACCAGAACTGCAAACCGACCGATATCCCAAGAGTTATTTTGCAAACAAGTGTGTGCACAACATTTTGGTCCAACACATTACATGTGTGTGCACACAACTCTTGGAACATGGACCATGGACCTAGGGGGCAGCCATGGCATGATGGCTAGGCATAAGTGGCCATGAGGTGATATGGGTGTGACATGCATTAAATGCTATAAAGTAGTGATGTGATTTGTATCTACCAAGTTCCCTCCAATTCCTGGTGCACCACAAGTTCAAAACTGACTAAGCAAACAACACCAGAGGCATTCTGGGGACAACACAAGACCACCATTTCAATACGGGACCCACCCCTCGGAAAATGGTCGAGCACATTCCCCTAGAAACCGGTCAGGCCGGCCCCACCTCTTCCTGTGGGCCCCATCCTCTCACAGTGGCTTCCCTGCTGCCATTTGGTCCTTATTTTATTGTTTGCTTAATCCCTTTTCTTGCCTATAAAAGCAGACCATGGGGCAAAGGTTCAAGGGTCATATTTTTGTCCGATTTTGCCATACATTGAATCATTATTTTTATTTTGTTTTCTCCCTCTTGTAAATAGTTTAGCTCCCTTTTGAGATCTTTGCCTTCTCTTGATCTTTCAACCTCTTTATTGAGCTTGAAAGTTTAAGGGTTGGTATTTAATCTCAATGGTTGTATCATTTTGGAATCAATAAAGTTCTCTCTTTTGTGCTTCATTTCACATGAGTTCTTTACCCTTCTCTTGATCTTGCAACCTCTTCATTGAGCTTGCAAGTTTAAGGGTTGGTTATTGATCCCATTGCTTGTCTTGTGTTCTATGGTTCTTAGTGTTATTATCATTTTATTTTATTTCTTGCTCATTTACTTTCTTGCACTTTAATACTTGCTTTACTTTCATGCAACTTTAATTCCATGCCCTTTACTTACATACATTGCTCTTCTCTTCTCTTTTTTTCTCTTCCCTTTTGTTCTTTTGGTTTGTTTTGTGAATGGTTGTAATTATGTGTTGTTAGGAATAAATACTATATTGTAAGTTAAGCTTTCTTTGCTTATTTCCTTTTCCCGTATTTTCCATTGAACTCCGTCCAAACGTTACGCAAGCGCTCCGTTAGGCACCCCACCCTACCAAGGTAACGATGATTCCTAACCGTGACCGGTTGCGTTCGGTTTGGCCGGAGGTGAAAGCAAGAGACAAGAACGGACAGACAAGGGTCAATAAGCCAGATTCCACGAATACCGTGCTTAAATCCCCTAATCCACGTTGTTGCCGATTGTTCTAGCTTCAATCGTTAAGTTCGGCTCAAAGGTTTTGAATACGGATTTCCTTAGCTTACACTTTTTGTATCTTTTCCTAACAACTTTACACTTGCATATACACATAGGGTTGATTTGAACATTCCGCCCACGCACATTAACTCGTCAAAATTAGAACGTAAAACGCTCCGTTTCCCTATGGATCGACCCGTGGTCAACCGGCTAGCTGCAAAGCGACACCGTCTTGATTGCGGTTAACTTTTAAATTCTTCAAATCAAATGGCGCCGTTGCCGGGGAGACGGTAACGCTTTACTTCTTGTTATTTCGGATTAATCTTTGTACATTTCACTTATACAACTAACCCTATTTTCTAAAAACAAACTAAAAATTCAAAAAAATTCAAAACCAAACAAAAAAAATAACTTTCATAACCTTTTTGTTCTCTGGATTTTTACCTGCTAACACTCTGGATCTGAACTAAAAAACCAAACAATATCAGTGTGATACTAGTAGAACAGTGTGATCACAGAAGAAAATTAGGGCCCACTCTCCAAAGGAAATCCGGCGACTTTCCTTCAAAATCCGGCATCGCCGGCCGTACCTCATCATCTTGCCTCCAAATTTTCCCCTGTGCTCCAGTGTTCTGTTTTTGTTCTATTGTTATTGTTTGTTTTTTATAATTTTTAGTGTGTAGGTATTTGGGCATTCATATCGCTTTTTCGCACTAATATCCGTTTTTCCGGCATTTCAGATTTTTGCGGATTTGCGAACTGCGATTGTGGGGAGCAAAGTGTACGTTCAAGGCTAAGGTGATTGCGAAGTACAGTGCCAAAGATCCGGATAGTTTGACCCGCGCAAGCGAAATTTTCAAGCTTACCGGATTGGATTCAACGGGGGTTTCCTAACCCAAAAACTTAACGGTACATACTTTACTAACACTTTCTTCTCAAATCCGACGCATCCAATATACTATTCTTTGCAGGATTCTTTGCAAGTTCTCTACCAAACGCTAAAAATTGACTAACCCGTATTTATTGCAGTGCTGCGCTTAACGTAAAAAAAGATTGTTTGATTCTTTAAATAATTTTTTGATTAATTTGCATATTGCATATATTAATACGGACTTAAGGGCAAGCGAACTACACAACATATGGTAAAGGATTTCATCACCTTTTCCGTGGCCCACAAATCACGAACTTGAGCATAACGTATACCCACAAAATTTTTTAAAAAAGAAACTAGATTTTAAGCCTTAAGGACTTCGCGTTCACTAGGAGAAGTTAACTGTGTTTAGAACACCGCTTAACGGTATATTGTTTACGAGGTGTCTAGGAAAGTGTTAACGGCGAAACCGCCAAAAGAGAAAGGGTTATTTAATTAAGGACCTTCGCGAAAGCGTCGGAAAACCTCTCCTTATCTCTGCACTTACCTGGCCTCGTGATCAGTGTATCTTGAGCCCGTTTCTCGACACAGTTTTACTTCGACAATCAAGTTCTGGAGCAGGTCTAGTTGACCTAGGTGAACCCTAGAACGATTAGGTGTGTGGTATTTTTGTGTCGTGATTATTTTGTCCAGATTATTTTTGTGTGTATACTTCATTCTTTTGTTAATAACTAACTTAAAAATAAAAAAAAAACAAATTCTTTTTCTTCTCGTCTTCTTCTCTTCATATCATGGGTACCCCACCTCACAAAACTCTTGCCGAACTTTGGTACCCACAACCAGACATTACCTCATACGGTTTTTGCTTTGGTCGAACTTCGAACGACCCCTCCATGCCCAAAATCTCTTTGAAAGATCGGATATATGCGTCTAGGACGAACAACTGGACCCCGCAATTCACCTTGTATCAACCATTTCAACCTTCACCATCTTCTTACGTTGATACCCTTTTTTTGAGTCCTGTTGCAACTCCAAGACCCATGTCTATTGCTGAACATATCGAACAATCCCGTAGCCGATCTTTCACTCCTTTTACCATTGCCAATTTTTTTGATCAACAATTCCAACCACCTTCATATCCAAATGTTGATCCTTCTCCTGTCCAACCATTCAATTCCTACCAGTCCTACCCGACTTTTACACCTTCCCTAGACATTGCTTCTGAACCGCCATTTGGGAGTTTCCAGTATCCAAACAACTTTGAATTTTTTACTGAAACCCCTTCATAACCTATGTCTAGTCTAGAATAGTCGTTGGAAGACTTTAGGGTAGCGTCATACCAACAGATGATGGATTTGAATGCGTCCATGGCCGCCCTCATACAACCTAGTGACCTGGTAGCTAGTTTCCAACTAGCTCCTAATTTTCCAATGTATGATGAGGCGGTAGGACATGCTGAGAATTTGAGTGGAGAAAGTGAGCTGTACACCCTTCCTAATCAAACCTACCCATTGCCAATTGAATCACACAACTTCGGTTTTGAATGTATATCAAGAATCCCAAATGATTTATCAATTGAAGATAGAAGGATTAATGAGTTGTGCGACTTTGTAGTGTTTGATTTACCAGATTGTGAAGGATCCCTTTTGAGTGAAACCACACCCAATCCTTTTGACCTCTACACCTCTATCATAGAACCAGAATCGATTGAAATCCATGCTTTTGATGAGGTGTCTGAGAAAATTGATTTTCACTTGATTGAGAATATTGACGCTGGGAATATTTTGGATGATGAACCCACTGCTTTGGATGAGTTTTTCTCTCCAATTCATCATCCCGAGTCTTTAACTGTTTTTCCCGAACTCCATATGCGTATCGATTTTGATGAAATTTGCATGGATGAAATAATTTTTGAGGAGAATTTTGAGGATATTTTTGAGGATGAAACGGTTTTAGATGATGAGTCGGAGTTTCCAATTCATCCTGTTCGTTTCACTGACCGTGTACACCCTCCTGAACCGTTAATTTTGACCCTTCCTCAATCACTTCCCCCCATCATTTCCATCGTCCCGACCTTGCAAGACACCGTATCACTTCCATTTCCACTGTTTGGTTTACCAAGTTCGGCGTACCCATGTTTTCTCACGAATCTTGAGGGATTGACCCAATTTCTCGACGGGTTGATAGATTAGCACAATCGCTTTTCACATATCGGTCATCACAAATTGTGCTAATTTATTCACTACATTTTTAC
Source organism: Agapanthus africanus (assembly GCA_030015575.1). Taxonomy (NCBI): domain Eukaryota; kingdom Viridiplantae; phylum Streptophyta; class Magnoliopsida; order Asparagales; family Amaryllidaceae; genus Agapanthus; species Agapanthus africanus. The sequence goes on from JASDDO010000019.1 coordinate 105,009,848, forward strand.
CTTCAAGTTCGTACTCCACTTCGTTCTCTCTTCGGCCATTCTTCTTCTCATATACCGAGACCGCATCCCGCTTCTATCTCCATACGGTCTTGCGTATTCTCTATTTCTTTCCTCTCTGTATTCTTTCACCAACCACACCATTATAACGATAAGATATTTGAATGGTTGGTGTTAACTTTTAGCCTTTGTAAGGCCTTGTATAGCTTGTTACTGTTCTCTTTCCCCCCTAAATCCTGAAGGGGCTTTTGGTGTATATATTTTTGCCTTTTGTTTTGTTTTGTATAAAAATTTTCTTTGGGGAGCGCCGGCAATTTTGACCCTCTTGGTGTAGCCTGACAGTGAGGACACTGTCAAGTTTAAGTTTGGTGGTGTGCTCGGCAAGTTTTCTACCTTCACATTCATTTGTATAATTTGCATTTGCATACCTATTTAAAAACCCATAAAAATCGAAAATTTTTACAAAAATATAAAAACTTTGTCGTCAAGTTAGCTAATAGGGTAACTTAGATTTTTATTCCGAAAGTTTAGTTGATACGTTAGAAATAACTAAATCCTAAGCTTAGAAATTGAAAACCCTAAAAATAACCCTCATTCTGTTTAACCTGGGTGATTATACGTCCTTACAGTTTTTTTTTTTTGAGAAATAGGTAATCTTGAGTTCAGTTCTTGAGTTAAGTCAAGATGAAGGGAAAGTATTGAAGCTTTACGGAAGGATAAGTTTGAAAAATAGTTTCTATTCTTGAATCCAAATTTAAAAAGTATATACCCTACAAACTGCACATACACGCACCTTGAAACTTGAGATAGTAGAAGATACCTAGAAATACTCTTGCCTGAAAACCTAGTATGAAAGAAAAAAACGGTAATTACAGCTAAACACCAAAAGAGCATATTGAAAAATATATCCGGTCTTGAAAAAGAAAAATAAAAAAAAAATAAAAAAAATAAAGTCAAGACCTGGAAACTGCTATTTACGCCTTAAGCTCACACATTCAGTAATCAGCCGTTAGTGCCTCAAGAAGTATTAATAGTCGCATGAAAGGTGTGAGCAAATCCGTCCATCATTTAATGAAAAGAAGTAGTATTAGGTATTAGAGCAAGGGTATTATAGCTTGAATTGAATTCTTGAGTGTATGGGTGCAAATATACACATACGTAAGGGTATACAATTGATGTTTGGATAAAAGATAGAAATGAAGAATAAGAATTATTTTTTTATGTAAAGTTGATAAAAATCCCTGATTTGAGACCGCAATTTAGAAGGAAAACTCAGGAGAACCAACATCTTTATAAACTTTTTTGGAACGTATAGGATCTGGGGTTAAATAGATTAGAGGCGTGAAGCATTAGGGTTGAATATTTCTAACTTAGGATGATAAAATTTCTAACGTAGATACTAAACTGTAGGAGCAGAATCAACGTTAACTTATGAAACTAGCTTGACAGGATTTTGTGGGTAGAATCCGCTGAAAACCCTCAGGAGACAACACTCCTCCTACTAGGGACACCTAGAGGTTTAACGGCTTGTTGCACGCGCTCAGTGCAATCGCGTTCCCTGCGAAAGTGAGGGTAGGATTTTATTTTGTTTTGCTCGGGACGAGCAAAAGATAATTTTGGGGGTATTTGTTCAGACCAGAATATTGCATTTTAATACCGCCCATTCATTATCTATTTTTTGTATATATTGGTACTATTAACTGGTGTTTGCTCAATAATACAGATTACAGGTATCCGTGACAAAATACTGGAAATACACTTAATATCACAGATATATCATTTGTGAGCTGACACTGCAACCAGAACCGCAAACCGACCGATATCCCAAGAGTTATTTTGCAAATAAGTGTGTGCACAATATTTTGGTCCAACACATTACATGTGTGTGCACACAACTCTTGGAACATGAACCATGGACCTAGAGGGCAGCCATGGCATGATGGCTAGGCACAAGTGGGCATGAGGTGATATGGGTGTGACATGCATTAAATGCTATAAAGTAGTGATGTGATTTGTATCTACCAAGTTCCCTCCAATTCCTGGTGCACCACAAGTTCAAAACTGACCAAGCAAACAACACCAGAGGCATTCTGGGGACAACACAAGACCACCACTGCAATACGGGACCCACCCCTCGGAAAATGGCCGAGCACATTCCCCTAGAAACCGGCCAGGCAGGCCCCACCTCTTCCTGTGGGCCCCATCCTTTCACAGTGGCTTCCATGCTGCCATTTGGTCCTAATTTTATTGTTTGCTTAATCCCTTTTCTTGCCTATAAAAGCAGACCATGGGGCAAAGGTTCAAGGGTCATATTTTTGTCCAATTTTGCCATACATTGTATCATTCTTTTCATTTTGTTTTCTCCCTCTTGTAAATAGCTTAGCTTCCCCTTGAGATCCTTACCTTCTCTTGATCTTTCAACCACTTCATTGAGCTTGAAGGTTTAAGAGTTGGTATTTAATCTCAAGGGTTGTATCATTTTGGAATCAATAAAGTTATCTCTTTTGTGCTTCATTTCACATGAGTTCTTTACCCTTCTCTTGATCTTGCAACCTCTTCATTGAGCTTGCAAGTTTAAGGGTTGGTTATTGATCCCATGGCTTGTCTTGTGTTCTATGGTTCTTAGTGTTATTATCTTTCTATTTTATTTCTTGCACTTTAATACTTGCTTTACTTTCATGCAACTTTAATTCCATGCCCTTTACTTACATGTATTGCTCTTTTCTTCTCTTTTTTTCTCTTTGCTTTTGTTCTTTTGGTTTATTTTGTGAATGGTTGTAATTATGTGTTGTTAGGAATAAATACGATATTGTAAGTTAAGGTTTCTTTGCTCATTTCCTTTTCCCGTATTTTCCATTGAACTCCGTCCAAACGTTACGCAAGCGCTCCGTTAGGCACCCTACCCTACCAAGGTAACGGTGATTCCTAACCGCGACCGGTTGCGTTCGGTTTGGCCGGAGGCGAAAGCAAGAGACAAAAACGAACGGACAAGGGTCAATAAGCCAGATTCCACGAATACCGTGCTTAAATCCCCTAATCCACGTTGTTGCCGATTGTTCTAGCTTCAATCGTTAAGTTTGGCTCAAAGGTTTTGAATACGGATTTCCTTAGCTTACACTTTTTGTATCTTTTCCTAACAACTTTACACTTGTATATACACATAGGGTAGATTTGAACATTCCGCCCACGCACATTAACTCGTCAAAACAAGAACGTAAAACGCTCCGTCTCCCTGTGGATCGACCCGTGCTCAACCGGCTAGCTGCAAAGCGACACTGTCTTGATTGTGGTTAAACTTTAAATTCTATCAATCGACCAGCTAGTTGCAGCATTAGGAAGACGTGAGCTAGGCACCTTATCTAGTCAACCTGTTACAAATCTTGCTCAAATGAATGCTATAACCATGTTGAGATCGGAAAAAACAGATTGAAAACCAGGTTAAGATGCCTGATAATTCTTTTGAGATCCCGGCCGATGAGGAGCAATAGACTGTCAATCCACTTGCCCAGCTGGCATCCACTTCTATCCCTATTTCTACATCCCATCCTTCTATTAATAACACTCTTGAGCCTAATGAATCATATCCAAGGCGTTTAAAGGCCAAGAAGTATGATGCTAAAGTAGCGAAGATGATAGAGACGTTTAAACAAATCAAGGCTAACATCCCTCTACTAGATGCAATTGACTAAATTCCATCCTATGCTAAATTTTTTAAAGACCATTTCCCTAAAAAGAGGCAAATATATGTGCCCAAGAAGGTTTTTCTAGCCGGTAATGTTAGTGACGTCCTACGTAATGCATTACCCATAAAGTATAAGGACCCTGGTCGTGCTACAATTTCATGCATATCGGAAGTAAGGTCATTAATAGAGCTTTACTTGATCTAGGCGCTAGTGTAAACCTTCTTCCTTTTTCGGTCTATGAACAGTTAAGGATAGATGAGTTTGAACCCACAAAAGTCACTTTATAGTTAGCAGATCATTCCATTAAGAAGTCAAAGGGAGAGATTAAGAATGTGTTACTCAAAATAGGCGAATTTATATTCCCTGTAGATTTCATCGTTTTAGAAACACAACATGTCTCCAACTCTAAAAATCAAATTCTGGTAATCTTAGGACGACCATTCCTAGGTACCTCTAACATTTTGATTAACTGTCGCAATGGTTCAATGAAAATTTCATATGGAAACATGATAGTTGATCTAAATATTTTTAATTTAGGAAGCCAATCTAGTAATTCTTATGACTTACTTTGTGACATCAACGCTTTATTTGAATTGTCTAATGAGGAAACAAGTGACGATATTGAGTGTTTATTTGATTTTAAGGACCGCTATTCTTTATTTGATGGTACACATGATCAACTTATTGATACTTCTTTGATACTTCTCCTAATTTTCATGATGAACTAAATATGGTAAGATCTTAAAATAATTTTCTTGAAAAATCAAATTTTGTTGTTAGAAAAGGAGAAAAAGGAATCGACTTTTTTTAATGAATCATTGAAAAGCGAAAATGAGAATTTGATTTTATCTTGCAATTCTTTAAGAGAAGAAAATAATAGTTTGATTGAAATTTTTACTAGTAAAATCGATATTTTAAAATCTTCTAATAGTTCATAAGCATTTTTGATAAATGATGATAAATTAGAAAAAGAGAAAAATGATTTTCTGGCATAAATTGATAAATTTGAGAAGGAGAAAATTGTTTTTTTTTTTTATAAAAATTGATATTCATTCAAAAACTACTGAAGCTTTAAAAACTGAAAATAAAAATTTGATTTTATCATGTGATGTTTTGAGGAATGATCATGAAAATTTGGTTTCAGCTTTTAAAAGCGAAATTGATTCTTTAAAATTGTCCTATATTTATCAAGAAAAGTTGATCGAGAAAATTGCTTCTCTCAAAAACAAAATAACGATTTAACAATTTATTTTGCTAAGTTTTCAAAACTACAGGAAACAATTGATCCTTTACCAAGTAAAGAGAAGAAATTTTTAAGTAAAGGAGATATTGATCTTAAAACTTCAAATTTTCAAAAATCCTCTTCATCTAAATTTTTCAACCACCATTCTAATCATAAATATAGTTTTATGGGTACATCTAATCACACTTATCTTTATTGTGGTACACATGGTCACTTTGCATATTTTTGTGAGTTGAAAAAAAATAAATGTTTATATACCAATTTGAAATGGGTCCCGAAAACTAACCCCTATAAACCCAAGTTTGTTTGGGTACCAAAATGCAAACCCATATTTTCTTATGTTGGTATTGAGGATTTGAAATCAGGAAGATTTCAATAAAGATAAGCACAACTATGCGGGTGTAATAAGATATGTACTCTAACACAATAAGAACATTATTTGATTTAAGTGTGGATGGTGGTTTGATTTTGTATAAAAATTTTCTTTTATTTTTAGGTTCTTTCGAAAAAAATTAGAAAATTTTGAAAATGGAAATGAAAAAATGTATATAAAAGAGAAAAAGAGATTTTAAGAAAAAGAGATGGTTAAATGAATCTAGTAATAAGTTGTCATGAGCACATTCCCAAAAAACTTGTATAATGAAGGAGTTACTAGGTTTAAGAAGATGTAAGTGGAGTATATTTTTAGTCCAAACATTTGAACGTTGATACCCTACTATACGCACATGCACACATCTTCAAGCTTGGGATAGTAGAAGTGGCCTGTCATGCTCTTGTCTGTAATACCCTAGTACGGAAAAAAATGAACATTGTCTTGTATTTTTCAAGGTAGTATAAAAAAATTCTGTGAGGATGCTTCATCACCTAGTGATTTGGACCAATTGGTTTAGGATTATTTTTTGTGTTTTAGGTGTTGAAAAATTAGAATACGGTTATTTACACTCAATAAATGATCACATTCGGTAATCGATTGGTTAGTACATCACAAAACATTAACGGTCGTACGAAAAATGTGGAAACAAATCCATCAATTTGATCCACCGAATAAAAAGTAATAGGGAGCTAAGGGCAAGAGTATGATAATTTGAATTGAATTCTATGAGTGTAGGGATACACATACGTAAGGGTATATGATCATGCTTGGAAGCAAGATATGTAGGAAATATTGGAAGAATGACAAGAAAGCAATTTTTGGCATAGATCAAAGTCTATTAAAGTATGGTTCATGACGACTGAAAATCTAGTGAAGTTTAAACTCTTGTTTTTCATATTTTTTCTATCTATTCCTATCTTTATATATAGTTTTCATTTTCTTATTTTTTCCCTCTATTTTCTTTAGTTTTTGTGGATTTTGTGGGCAGCATCCCCTGAAAACCCTCAAGAGACAACAATCCTCCTATTAGGGCCGCCTAGAGATTTAAAAGCCTATTGCATGTTCTCAATGCAATCGTATGCCCGCGAAAGGTGCATAGGAGTAGGAATAGGAGTAGTAGGATTTAGCTAGATTGTAGTTTAGTTTAGTTTAGAGTTTGAACCCTAGATTTTGCTCGAGAACTAGCAAAAGATAAGTGTGGGGGTATTTGATTTGTGCAATTTATTGCACATTTTTATATCACATTTATCATTTATATTTCATATTTTATGCTATTCCGAGTGTTTTTATGATTTATTGCAGCTAACATTACTTAATTGCAAAAAGATGGAAAAGTGCGCTAAACTGAAGATCACGTGCGTGGAATTTATTTCATGGAGATAATCATAAAAACTGGAGATCAATTATCCTAATCGCAACAAACTGCTTACATGCGTGCGATGGAAATCAGAGCTAAATCAAAGACCGCGAATCAATTGGCCGTTTTGGAACAAACTCTGGAAATCACAAGATTAAAACAAATATTCTGGAAAAAGCCAAATTTTCCCAGGTCCAAAATTTTAGGCCAAATTGGGCTAATATGTGTATTCGGCTGAAATTCTATAGAGTTGCAGGTTCAGATTTTTGGCAATATTTTGTAATTTCTTTTTATCTTAGAAAGTTTGTTCCAATTCTCTCGAAGTCCTATATAACTCATGTATAGTCTAGGGTTTAAATTATCTTTCTCATATTCTTAAAAATTAGGGTTTAATCTTGGTGAGGGATCAATCAAGAACTTTTATAAGTACTTTCATAATAAATAAAATGTCTATTTTTTTTCCAATCATGAGTACTTAATTTCTTTCTAAGTTTTTGTATTGTTTAATTCTACTGGCTGGATGTGATTAATTTCTTCTTTTCTTATGCTTCATGAATGAGTTTTATTTTAATTTTAATTCTTTCTCTTAATATTTTCATCATATAAACTAGATCTTATAAGGGTAATTGACGTTTTGAATTAGATCTAAGAATTGATAGTATACCTAAAAACTCATTAGGCTAATGACGGTCCGACAAACTAGATACCTAATTAGGGACAATAAGAAAAGAATTAGATTAAAATAAATTCAATCTAGATAATTAAAAAGTTCTATGCTAAATCAATAAAATAGTTGTATAGACTAGCTAGATAATACTGTTAATCGAAAATTAAACTTAGGGTACTTTTAATTAACTAGAAATATAGATATTTGATATAGTTTCTAAATGAAGTTTTAATAATTGATAGGTTATTTTTAGTCTAATTAATATAACATATGCTTTTGTTTTAATTAATAGAAAACATATTAAATATAGATCTAGAAAAGAAGAACTATCTTTTGAATCAACCCTAGAAGATAAAACAATATAAAACCCTAGAATTTTCTTTTTATAAAAACCTACATTTTTAATTTCTTGCTACTTAGTTTTAAATTTAAATCAACTATTTTTATAAACTTGATTTTAGAATTAATTAAAGCATACCTCTCTGTGGATTGACCCGTAAACGCATTACTATAACAACCGTGCGCTTGCGGTATTAAAATTTATAATGATCAGGCTATAAAAGGGTTTTGGGTTGGATTTTTCTAAGTATCACTTACTCAATTTCTTGAGATTTTCTATTGCAAATATCAAAGTGGTCTTCAAAAGAAAAATTCCACATCTTATGAGAGAAAAAATGTTTTCATTTGCATTTCTATCATCTCTCTCACACATGAAAGATCAAGATCTTCATTTGATTATATCCATACTTGAAAAAGTATTAAAAAGTGAGCTTGAGAGAAAATCTATCAAGAGCATTGTGCTTCAAGTGTAATCTCTTCTTTTTTTGTGTTTAGGATCATGAGTGAAAAATTGCCATTGTAAGAGAGTAGAGTATCTTTGTAGAGAGAAGTGTGACGAGCTTGTAATGGAAGTGTTGTTCGTAGTGGCGAATAATGTGTGGTCTTTGGAGAAGACGTGTTTGGTTTAGCCTCCACCGGAAGCGAGGTTCTGTATTGCTTGCGGACAATGTGTTTGTATCCAAGGGAAAAGCGTGTTCAGTGGAACGGGCTCGTATGCCTAAAGAAAGTGGATTAGAGGATCTCCCGAACCACTATAAATCACCTCGTATTTGAGTTTGCAATTTCTTATCTCTTATTTGCTCATTAATTTAGGAATTGCATTGCTATCTCTTGCGCTATCTATATGCTCATTCTTGCTTGATTGTGATTTATTATGCTTGCTATATATTTTAATTTCACAATTGTATGTGTGCTTAGATATATCTCTATTGGCATATCATTAGTCTAAGTTTACAATTGTTATTTGTATTATCAAATGTTTGATAGAATTTTTAATTTGGGTATATCAGTAGTGTATTCCTATTCACCCCCTCTCTAGGAATGCTTTCATTAGCTAGACCATCTCTTCTATTTGGTAAACTCAATGGTCGTCAATCAAAGGCCTAACTTGCTTTATCGGTGAGTCTAAACTAAGCCTAGATTAACTAGATCGAATATAAACAATAAAATACAAATTTTATCTTCCTTAGATATCTTTCATTGTCATCAATCAATCATCAAATTAACTAGTTTATCGGCAACGCGATCTTTTCCTAAATAAATCTCATGCTTGTCAATCATTCATCGATCTATTTAGTTTATCAGAATTGCATAAAAAATCTACTTTTAATATAAAGTATTCGTCATTAAGAACATAGAAAAAAATAGAACAATAAAAACAAACACCAATCATAAATCAAGAATCATCCGAACCTAAATAGAGAATTAGCTACGCATAAAAGCAATAACAAAATAATAATAAAAAGAAGACATGATAAATAAATAAAGATAGAAGTTGAATTGTTTACAATCCTAAATCTTGCTCTCCAAACTTTAGCCACCAAAATAACAAGAGAAGAAAGGAGATGACTCTCTCAAGAGAGGATGATTTCAGCCGTGGGCATTCGATGTCTTTTTATAGCCTTTTAATCGAATACAGAGTACTGATAGGATTAGAATAAAATAACAAAACCGCAAACCTAAATCCTGACAGTTTGGGCTTAGTACGCCAACGAATCGCCTTTTTTAGCTGGCAAATCGCTGGGAAAATTAAGAGTTTGGGCCTCAACTTTTGGGAGCTTGTTCGTCTCGTCGATAGCTTTCCAACGAGTCTAAGAACATCCCCATCTTAGTTATGGTTTTTGAGCTATAATCGTTTTAAGTAGACTCTGTTGTCCGGCCTTTATACTGAACCGAGCTTGGATTTTTTGTATTATTTTGACTTTATTTAAGTGTTTTTTGTATGATTTGATATCTCTTATGCTTCTGCTCTATATTAACTTGTTTTGCAGCGTGAATCACACGTGCTGGTTTCTTTTCTTCTCCTTTTGCAATTAAAACCCTATCACCTGCAAATATTATAAATACCTTTGCGCGGCATTAATTATGACATAATAAAGATAAACATAAATATAAAATATGTATTAAAATGCACCAATCAAATACCCACACACTTATCTTTTGCTAGTCCTCGAGCAAAACATAGACTCTAAAAAGAAAAAAAAACTAAAAACTAGATGGCTAAGAAAAATAAAAACTATCTATGCCGTTTTTGCAGGCGTTGTGATTGCACTTAACACGTGCAATAAGATATTAAATCCCAAGGTTACCCAAGTGGACGAGTGTTGTCTCGTGAGAGTTTTCAGCGGATACTACCCACAAATCCCAAAAAGAAAAAAAAGAAAAAAAAGAAAAATTAAAATAAAGAAATAGAAAAACCATAAACAAAGAAAAGTGAAAATAATAATTTGTACTATCTCACTGGTTATTTGGTTTTCAAGAACCATCATCTTAAGGTATTGTTTCAATTTCGAAATTTTCATCCTCACTCAATAGAACTTGATCCTAATTTTCACTCCCATTTTTCTCTCAAACATAGATCATATACCCCTACGTGTATGTGTAATGCATATTTTCCTCTTGAGATTTTAATTCAAACTATCATATCAATATCTCATATCTTCGTATTTTATTACACCCACACACCCACATCCATAACACCTTTTAGTGTGACCATCAATGTTTCATGAGGCACCAACCAACCGATTACTCAATGTGTGAGTTTTAATATGTCTAGTCTTGCAACTACCTAGGACTTCCAGCAGTTACTCCCAAACCAGATGGTCTAAGACACTATGTGATGAAGCACCCCTAAAAACTGAAGATTTACTCGCCCTAAACAATCATAAAACTAAACTTATTATATTTATAACTTTTTTATATATACTTTAGCACCCTTCAGTAGTTTAGACTTCCTATTATGCACATCTTTTTTTTACTTAGATATTTCGGTAAAGATATTTCTTGGTCTTCTCTACTATCTCAAGATTCAAAACATGTGCCCATGCAACTTGTAGGGTGTATATTTACTATATTTAATTTCGAGATAGGGTTATTTTTTAGATTTCGTTCTATTCTCAGATTCAACAATTTTTCTTCATATCACATAACTTTCGGATTTTGAAATCAAGTCAACCAATTAACCAGTCTGATTCAAAAACTTTATTTTTAGAGAAGAAAAACTAAAAATAAACCTAAAAAAATGAAAAACAAAAGAAAAACAAAACTGTGCAAACCACCCCTACACTTATTTCTGACATTGTTCTTAATGTCGACCCATCACTCGTCTCTCTAGTCCTACTCATAATTCAGTGAAGAACAGTCACTACAATATTCCATGCTAAACAGATATATAAAATAATGTAGTGAAATTAATTCAGAAAAAGATAAACTATTAAAATTGATAAACAAAAATTTACTAAGAACAAACTTACAGAGCCTAAAAATTTAGGAGATTATTCACTTATCAAGCCGCTAACTGGCAGTGGCCGGCCGCTGATATGCGATCTAATATTAGATTTCTACTTTTTGCTTTGAACTGCATGCCCTGCAACTTATTTCTTGTTTTTATGTTAGGTTTTGTAATCAAATAAAAGTGTTTAAATAAATATGGAGGAATAAGATGATTGTATTTTAAGAAATAATTTTTTTATGACTAAAACCCTAAAAATAGAAAAGAAGAAAAAGAATAAGAAAAAGGGAAGAATTTAAATTTACATAACGTTTTGGCTAATCCAAACGTTAATATTAACTGCTCAAAAATTTTGTATATGATCATGCAAGAGTAGTAAAAAAAATTGTAACATAAAGTATCAATTAACACCCTAAAATTGATATGCATAGAATTAATATGGTGTTTATATATGGGTAAACAAAATCGTGATCCAAACTTTTTCGAATAAACAATATAGTAATAAATGATCAAAGTCTAAAGAATTATGCAACTGTACCAACTTGTCAATATATTGGCTAAATGGATCGAAGTCTTCAAGATGAACATGCAGGATATAAATCAAAAATCCAGTTATATGAGTCAATAGTATAACTTCTTCTTGCTCTTCGATAGGATTGACTTAAGGGATGACCGGATGTATTTGAGAGTTAGATTCATCTGCTAAAGGCTCAAGAGGATATTTCCAATTTACTCAATAATTTGGTAAGTCTAACTCATCCATAAAGTTAAGTTCATCCTTAAAGATTTCCTCAAAACTTTGGTTAAAATAACCTGCAACAAAATTAACCATCTCATATCCGTATTCTTCTTCTATTATAATAGTCGACTCTTTAAAAATTTCATCACATCTCTTGTCTCGTAAATGTATTTCCTTCTCAAAATGACTTATAGGTGGGTTCGGTTTTTCCACAGATGCGACTTCTATATCTTTCTTAAAATTTTTATCCGCCGCTATGGGTTGTTCATAAATATCTTCCTTAAACATTTTATTCAAGATCTACCCCTCAAAATCACAAGTATCCTCCTCAAAATTTTTCACTCTACAGTCAGTTAAATCAAACGTCTCGATCTCGAACATATCATCAATTAAATTATTCTCATATAAATTCGTCATTGGAGACCAAATTGGAATTTCAAATTTTTTAGGGTAGGGGGTACATTGATTCGAAGTAAACTCGTGCTCTCTTTCCCTATGGGCTTTTTCAATATGTTCAGCAATGATCATGGGTTTAAAAGTTGCCATATTAGCCTCTAGAGGAGTATCAACATGAGAAAGTGTGAAAATTTGAAACGGTTGGTAAGAATTTCATTAGATATGGTCGTAAGGAGGGCCAACATCATAATATGGGTATGACGGTAATTGTTGGTCTATGCAATTGGGATGAGTGAATGTTGGTTCGGTTTGAATTGGATTGAATGGAGAACCTACATTATAGTAATAGTTTGGTTGAAATTGTTGGCCTAAATTATAGTTAGGAGCTTCAGAATACATGTCTTGATTCCAACAATAATTATGTTGATTCCTCCAATCAACGAATGGACACTCCTCATAAGCATGGCATGGATCTTGACAGTTAGTGCAAAAAAATGAAAAGATAGATTACTAGGAACTCCATAGTTAAATTTTAATGCCTTTACCTTTTGCCTAATGTTCATCTCCTAAAATTGCATTTTAATACCTCTCATTCATTATCAATTTTGTTATATATCGGTACTATTAATCAATGTCTGCTCAGTAATTACAGATTACAGGTATTCGTGATAAAATACTGGAAACACACTCAATATCACGGATATAGAGTTTGGGAGCCGACACTGCAATCAGAACAGAAAACCAATCGATATTCAAAGAGCTCTTTTGCAAATAATCATGTGTACACATTTTTGGTCCAACACAACACAAGTGTGCACATAGCTCTTTAGTTCTTGGACCTAGGTGGGGGCTGCCCATGGTACATCTGGGCACAAGTGGGCATGAGTGTTAAATACTAAAAAGTTTTGATGTGATATATGGCGTCATGTTCCCTCCAAATCTCTGAATGTAAATCAAGCTTAAACAAATAAATCAAACAGTATCATTGTGATTGTAGAGAGCACACAAGCCCACCATACCAAAACGAGCCCAAGTGCTCGGATTTAGACCGGCGGGCCCCCCAAATAATCCGGCGACACCTGCCCCCTTGCTCCAAATGCCCCCATTTTTCTTCTGGTCATTTCATAGGGTCACATGAGTCCATCTATATTGTTTGTTTATTCTGAAGTTGAGCCTCTAAATACCAGAACAGATATTAAGCAAGGTGTGCATAGTATATACTCCATTTTTCAAGTTTATTTTTGGTTTAGGTTTGAGAGTTGTGTGAGCTTTAACTTGGTCTCTTCTTCTTCTTCTCTCTTGAAGCTTTCTTTTGAGAGCTTCATTATGGAGGTTGAACAAGTTACCAATATCTTGTACCTAAGCTTCTTCAACTGTTAATAATATTGTTGTTTCTTTGATTACTTGCTTCTTTTTCTTATTTGATTTTCTTTTTATCATGCTTAACTAATATCTTTGGTTGTGGTAATGGTGAGGAAATGAGATGAAAGGCTTTGCCTCCTCCTCCTCTTGTTAATGTTTAATGTGCTTATATATATGATTCTAACTTAAAGATTATTTATGTATTGATGTGATATGGTATTTTGAAACCATGGTTACTTTGTAACCTCTTCATATACCATACTCACTCCCTTTCCCCATTTCACAATGTTTAAATTAAAATCAATTTGGTGTTAAATTTACTAAGTTTAGATATGGTATTTTGTGACCAAGTGCTTGACAAACCCTCGGTTTTCATATACCCTATACTATCACCAACCCTTATCAAAGTTAACACAAAAACTATTTGCTTTCACTATCTAATTTGTATTTTTGATATTGTGGTATGCTTACTAACCCTCGTGCTTAGTGTTGATACCCCAAATTTGGACATATAAACGGTAAGTGAACAAAACGGACTCGTTTCATTTTTTAAGGCGAATATCGGAATTTGATGATTTGTGCTTTGCAACCGCTTTGACAAGTCATGCTTCATGCCGGGATCGACGTAAGGACGGACAACTCATGATCAAGAGAGCGTCGAAGGAATTGTCGCGATTTGACCTTTCGAGCCAAAACCACAACCACTTCTTTCTTAACTTGTTTTCCTTGTTTTTGTATTTTATATTTTTGTGACAAACCAAACCATTCGTTATTTGTTGAACCTTAAACAACAATACCTAATACACAATTCCTTGCGGATCGACCCGTACTTGCCGGCTTGCTACAACGCGCCGTGAACTTACGGTTTATAAATTTTAAAACGAGAACTAGCTCGCGTGCACATCCATTTCCTTAAAACGATTCCATTTCCAAAACATACGCGTTTGCGCGCGCGGGGAAATTTTCAAACACCTAATATCATCTAACATAGCATCTAAGCTCGCATCATCAGTGGCTATGAATGTGTCAAGTGAATTAAAACCGTTCCTATATTTATTTGTTCTAATGCATGATGCAAGTGATAGTTTAACTGGATAACATAATTCATATAAACCTGGTTTTGCATGTTCGTCACCCATGTTCCTTTAAAAAATTCAATTTTAAATTTTAATCTTTTGAAATTTGAAATTTAAAAGAAATTAATTTAAATTACTTTAAATTTGAAATTCAATTTTTTTAAAGATATTTGAAATTTAAAATTTAATTTTTTTTAATATTAAAATTGCAGAAAAAGAAATACTAAAATTAAAACTAAACCAAATAGATAACTAAAAACAGAGAATTTCAAACTTGACATCAGCAAGAAGGCAGGACTCCCGACGCAAAGAGAATGGATTGTCATTTTTTGTTTTCGTTTCCTGTAACAACGGAATACCTTACAATAAAATAGTTGCAACTCAGGAAATAAAATCCGGCGATTTGCCGTATATTCCCCGCGTTTTCGCCGGCTTCTGTTGACTTCTGAGTCTAAGATATTTCTCCAGGCTCTGTCTCGCTCCAAATCGCCCACTGCAAATTCCAATTTCCTGAAACAAAACTTAAAAATAACAGAGTAAAATAGAACTAAAAATAAGAAAAATTAATTTGAAAATTTTAACAAAAATTTTAAACCGTCTTCCTTGGCAACGGCGCTAAAAACTTGATAGAGATTTTCTTAGTCTTAAATTTATACCGTAAGTGTATGATTATCAATTATAACACTTGTTGGCCGATCTGCAGAAAAGAGGCAATCTTAGTTAAATCTAGAGAATTAAAAATTAAAACTTTGATTTGAACAATTATACTAATGAAAAGTAATATTCAAAAAAAAAGTAAATAGCAAAATAAAATAGATTCTTAAATTAGAGAAAAGCCTAGGGTTTAGAATCATCCTGTCTAATCATGATGTTTTAAATAATATTTTTACTTTTCTTGATTTTCCATCTTTAAATTCATTATCTATCAATTATAAGAAAGCATAAAGTATACATCTATCGCAATAAACTATTAATCTAATTGAAAGGATAATCCATACGATCATAGCAATACCCTATCATTCAATCAAAGACGCAATTAATAAATCTAAACATTTAATTCTAATTTATTAGGAACTTAGTTAGATCATCCCTTCTATTACGTAAACTCAATAGTCTTCGGCCAGCGAATCGCTGGAAAATTTAGGAGTTGGGCCTCAAATTTTGGGAGCTTGTTTGTTTCGTCGATAGCTTTCCAACAAGTCCAAGAACATCCCCATCGGAGTTACAGTCTTCGAGATATAATCGTTTTAAGTTGACTCTGCTGTTGGGCCTTTATTCTGAATTGGACTTAAATCTTTTGGATTATTTTGACTTTATTTAAGTGTTTTTTGTATGATTTGATATCGCTTGCACTTCTGCTCCATATTAACTTGTTTTGCAACGTGAATCGCACGTGTTGGTTTCTTTTCTTCTTCTTTTGCAATTAAGTTCATGCACCTACAAATATCATAAAATACCTTTGCACAATATTAATTGTGATATAATAAAGATAAATATGGATATAAAATATGCATTAAAATACACCAATCATGACTTCAATGGTGATCTTGAGATCAGTGATGAAGGTGAGGGTTTCGATGAGATCGGTAGTGGAGAAGGTGATTTCGATGGTGATCTTAAGATGGGTAATAATGATTTTGATGTGGAGTATCATGTTGTTATGGATAAGAAAGAAATGACGAGCAAGAAGGAGAAAGTTAGGTTCGAATAAGAGAAGGAGAAAAAGATCGGCGGTGGCGTCAGAGTCATCAGATGGAGAGAGATTCGGTGATGGGGAGATATGGCGATCGAGAAGAAGAGAAGACGAGAAGGCTCAATCAACGATGACGGCATCAATCAATAATAGGATAAGCTCCGATACTATGTTAGAAACCATTGAATTTGAGAGAGAAAAAATATTATTAACGATTGATCAAAATATAATATACATTATACCTCTATATATTTAGTCACAAGATGAAACCCTAATACGTATTATTCGTATAATACACGTAAATCCTAATACAAAAAAATATAAAAGATATGATAAAATAAATGCATATCTTAGCAATTATCATTACCATATTCTTGGTAATGATTAATATCATGCTTAATGATTACTGAGTAAGATAATGAAACAGCTAATTAAGTGTTCATAAAAACAAAACAAATTAATAGAGGTAATAAAACAACAACAAATGGCTTGATGACTGTAGTTGATTCTCTCTCCAAAAGTTGATATCAGAGAACTTTGAGCAGTAGCACAATGATTATTCTTTAATCAGTTACAAAACTACCAAAGAGCAATAGCTCAGTAGGTTTAGCCACTTTCCCTTGGGAGAGTGCAGAGGGTTCTGATCCAACGCATCTCAGAGAGAAAGTAGCCATAAATTAACGTTTTCGGGGCATATTCGTAAGCCCCCTAGATACATGTGTGTTGTGTGCTTGTGCATGGTGTGCGTGGATGTTACCACTACTACAATAAGGGGTTGTCCCTACGGCTTTATCCGTAGGGGCAAAACACTGCCCCTACGGATATATTCGTAGGGGCTAAAAAATTAACCGTAGGTGCAATGGCCGCAGGTGCAAGTTTTCGTCTTGAACATACCCCTACGGAGTAAAAATTGCCCATACGGTTTAATACGTAGAGGACTATGTACCTACGGTGTATGCCGTAGGGTCAAAATATTTATTTAATTTAGTAGTTTATAAAATAAAATACTTGCCCCTCCGGTGCTATCCGTAGGGGCAACTTACAGTCCCTACGGCTTTTTTCGTAGGTCCAGATATAAGCCCCTACGGATATATCCGTAGAGGAAGTGTAACGCCTATCACAGTAGGTCCATAGGGGCAAAATATCAGTTATCTTGATATTTTGTCCCTACGGATAAATATGTAGAGGCAAACCATGGACCTACGGATTAATCCGTAGGTGCAACAGATGTCCCTACGGATTAATCCGTAGGGACATAATATCAGGTTTTTTTTGAAAAAAGGCTTCCTGTTTTTAACCCGTCCTGTGCACAATAATATATACATCATATAACCAAATACAGAAATATTCATAATCAACATCTCACGCATAATATATAAAAGAAATAGACAAACAGAATACGATGTCAGGATAAATCATCGTGAACAAGCAAACAACCACCAACCATTATCGTCCAAAATTTATACAATATGTATCAGATAAGTATATACATTCTAAAAAATATAAATAAAGCTACCCTAGCTCGGTCCAGCTCCTCCACCTCTGATAATCGATGTAATATGGCGCATCTGCTCCTCGGTGCAGCCCTGAGTCGTTAAAAACTCGACTAATGAAGGAGCGGACTGTGCAGGAGTCTGAGCGGGCTGTGGAGCTGCAGGAGTGGTCTGCGCAACCGCAGCCGAGGTAGTGGCTTGCAGAGCCGCAGCCGAAGGAGATTCATCCGCAACCGAAGTACCCTGTCGTATCTGTTCAATTTTGTGTGTAATAAATGAGTAAGAACTGTGTATTAGTCGAATTAGTTTCATTATCAGGTTATTGCGAAACCCCAATCTAAGATTAATCAGAATTAAGTCTACAACCAAATAAGCTCAGGCTACTAATATTGGATATGTTACTATCTATAATATGATATAATATTTTACTATTAAGTAGTATACATACCATCATCTCCTTCAACTCCTGGACGGTGGTCTTCAAGGTGGCAACATCTTGCTCTAGACGTCGCTCACAGGGGGTAAGGGAAGTAACCGCCGGAGTGGAGTCCAATCTCATATGGGCCCTGCTATGACCCAGTCCCCGGCCTCTCTCCCAACCTCTATGGTGCCCTCCGTGTGCGGCGTCTAGAACCGGGGTCAGCAGCATCGGATCGTTCTGTCCAGTAAAATCGATCCCGGATACCTCCGTCTGCTCCATCACCCGCTCCTACACCTACATTAACCATTAAAATATAAGTATATCATTTAAATTTGAACTTTTCAAAACAAAAATTTCAAACATGTTAGAATAAATATTAGCACTTACGCAATACTCCTGGGTAGCGGTGTCGGGGAATCGAAGCTCGCCCGTGGAAGGATCTGTCGAGGTGCCGTGGACGGCAAGATACACAGACGGCACGCTCGGTGTACCACCCTGTGCCAGGGTCTGAACTCTCTGCAATTCTCAAAAAATTTACATATATTATAAAATAACTCTTAATATTACATCATATCACAGTAGGTCTATTGTAATTTACCGATAACTCCATGGCACGAGTAATATTTCTCGAGCCACCTGTATAAGTGGGGCGACCCCACTTCGCCGACTTCCTATTCTCTTTATTTTGATCGGCCTGTTTCTGCACAACACATTCAGATTTAGTTTTCTAATTAAGCAACACAAAAAAATAAATTAAATACTAAACAATGAATTACATTTAAAATACAAACCTGTTTGCGCTGAGAGTCGAAATATTGGCACAAGAGAGGCCATGTATCTACGTCGACTCTTGCAAAGGCCGGAATATGTAGGAGAGCCGCTCTCTTTGCTCGGGGGTGGCCATCCACATGGAATAGAAGTCGATATTTAGCTCGTTCCTATTGTATCAGACCTTTGATTGCATGATCTTCATCAGGCCATGGTACAGAGCGTGAAGATCGAGCACTCTCTTAGGGTGATCAGGGTCGGGTACAGGCTGAAAGTCGTAATCCAACCGCAAATACAAAAAAACAATGTTATTAAATTGCAAGTGTTAAATAATAATAAATATATTGGGTAAGTCAAATGAAACTATATATTAATACCCGAGCTTGATCCCAGAAAAGGGCAAACGAGCGCCGGTGCTGGCTGCCCCACTCAACGTGAAGTGGATACTTCTTCATGAGGCGGATCTCATCCTCCATATACCGGCCGAACCTCTCGGCATAATCACCAGTATAACGATACTCAGGGGTAAAGAAGAGGGGGAATGCTGCCTCCCCCTAGCTCTGTCAGGCCTCAGCTTGTGGGACTGATTCGGGCCTCGAGTCTCCCTCTCGGGATGGGGATGCCCTGCATTTATAAGAAATATCAAGACAATCAATATTAAGACAAAGTGGTATTAAGAAATCAAGGTTTAACGAAAATTAAAGTGTGATATATACCTCCGGCGACAGAAGCACGAACCTGGGTCCGGGCAGCAGCACGAGCGGGATGATAGTTCCTCCGGTGAGGAACAACCGGTGACCCGGACGTGGACGCATCTCCAACTAGAAAATAAACATCGCTAAAATTACATGAATTTCATGTTTATTCTTAAAGTATATATAAAATGAATAAATATTTTATATTTATTCATAAAAACCTGCAGACTGAGTGGAAGGTATGGAAGTGACGGGAGTAGCCCTTGCACCAGATGTGGATGCACCACCTATAATTAGACAATCAAATATTTACTATATAAGTAATTGCAAAAAGAATGTGTATATCAATAATGAAACATTCTAAATCAACATGTATACACTATAAGATATATAAACATACCCGCAGGTGCGGTGGTGGCCTCTACCCGAGATGTAAGTACGTAAGAGCAAAAAGAATGTACGTGTATTTATGATATAGCATTCTAAATCAATATACATGCACTATATGATATATAAATATACCTGGAGGTACGGGAGTGGCCTCTGTCCCTGATGTGGACGCACCACTAACAGCTAGACAATCAAACATTGAATATATAAGTAATTTTGACATGAATATGCATGCATATATATAATATTACATTCAAAATGAATATGCGTGCAATATACCTGGAGGTGTGGCAAAGTCCACACGGAAGGAGGCATCCGAAGGGGTCTCCGATCGGGGCGCAAGACCGGCCCTTTGAAGCTCCCTACGCAGCTCTCCAGATGGCAGAACTGCTCTGCCTCTGCCTCTGCCGGTGCCGCGGCTGCTGCTCCCGCCACGGCTCGCTGCTCCCGTCATCGTCATCAAATCTAAATAAAACGGTTCGTGGACGCATTAGACAATCATTACATATGCATGCTATATATGTATAGATCGTAAAATATGAAGTGATAATATAACATTACTGATAACCTTTTTCGTTTCGTGGACGCATTAGACGTATCTACTTGGATTTCATCATCGATATCATTTCTAACCCACCTAACTTCATGATCAGCCGAAGACAACCCGTCTTTCGAAACAGACGGCCAGAGCACTCTAAGTCTTCTCTCTTCTTCATCCTCATCGCTGTTCTCGAATTCTGGGACATAGTAAACATTCCTGGGTTTCCAACGGCATACGACACTCCATCCCGGATGCTTCAAACACTGTGAGTAGTATACTTGGAACGCTTGGTTAGGAAAGATAAACGGATCCTCCTGACCGTAAAATCGAAGTGTGTTCACACTGGTCAATCCATATTCATCTTTCCAAATCCTGAGATTGCTTCTCCACTTATCCGTATTGGTTCACGTATCGTACCAAGTACACTGAAATATATAAAACGGTTCTGATTGTCCGGGATATTGGATGCCCAGTATACAATTTAAGTATCCATAATAAATCATACCATCCGATCCTACTGTCGCAATCCCACTATTCTGGGTAGTTCTAGATGTTTCTATGTCTTTAACTTCGAATTTGTATCCAAGGACACCGAGTCCTTTATAATATGCAACCTCCATACTAGGAAACTGAACTAAACATCTTGAACCGCTTTCTAATGATGCAGACAAGTTCAGATCGTGGATCTAACAAAACAAATTTTACGACAAATACATAACGATATAAGTTTAGATTAAAACTGGTAGCAATAACATGTTATTCGAATAACTTACATGATCAGCAACCCAATTGCAAAAATTATCCTGATGATATTTTTCCAATCATTCATCGTTCCAATCAGGATGCCCCTCACGTACCTTGTTAAAATGAATTCTGTTCTCAACAATAAATTATGACATTAATATTATATCATTTCATACACATACAAACACAAATATAAAAATTAATCTTAATAAACTTACTCTCTAAATTTTTCAAGACAGACGCTATTAAGGAGGATAAACCGGTATATCTTGTTGATAAGCATAATGTCTACCCTCTTATAATCAGCTTTACCATATGACCCATCCTGAATTTTTTGAGGCCGGTTAAGTCTCGTTTCAATGTTCTCGTCCAGATAGCGGGAACAAAATGTGGTTGCTTCACCTAGAAGATAACTTTGTATAATAGAACCCTCTGGTCGATTTCTATTGCGTATATACTTTTTTAGAGTGTAGAGGTACCTAAAGAAAAATATGTTAAATAAATAAATATGGGCATACAGGACAACAATAATTTTACAAATTGCGCGAAACGAAAAATTCCACGTACCTCTCGACGGGATACATCCATCGATATTGTACCGGTCCGGCTAACTTACCCTCAGTTGCAAGATGAACTATCAGGTGTATTATGATATCGAAGAATGACGGTGGGAAAATACGCTCAAACTTGCCAAGTATCAACGAAATAGAATTTTCTAGTTTCTCCAGCGTCACAACATCCAGTGTTTTAGCGCATAATTCTCTGAAAAAACAACATAGGTCATTGATTACTTGACCAACCGATTCGGGAAGGGAAGTCCTGAGGGCTAATGGGAGAACTTGCTCCATAATAACATGGTGATCATGACATTTCAGCCCATCGATCTTGCCTTTCACAATTTTTATCTTTTTGCTGAATGATCCTGAGAAACCTGTGGGAACTTTCAAATCATGCAACACCTGCAGGAATCTTTTCTTCTCCGGTTGTGACATATGATACGCGGCATTGGGAAGTACAAACTTTCCTGGTTTACCCGCTATCGGTTTATGATGCAATTCACTTCTAATTTCCCAGTCCTGTAGATCCATCCGAGCATTGAGGTTTTCTTTTGATTTCCCGTCTTTACAAAGAAGCAAGTTGAGTACGTGCTCGGATACTCCCTTCTCTATGTGCATGACGTCCAGACAATGTCGCACTAAATTTGTTGACCAGTAAGGAAGTTCGAAGAAAATGCTTAACTTGTTCCAGAATGGTGGTTTGACATGTTTTGTCGGATCCATCCCGAAGGTCACATTATTGTAACCATCCCACTGAGCATTCACGTCTCCTCCGGACAATGGGGCTGGAGGTCCAAGAAGCTTCTGATGACCATCAAAGTGAACAATGTTTAACCTGTAGGGGTGGTCTAGAGGCAGGAAACGTCGATGGCCGCAATAACAAACCTTCCTGCTAAAATTCAAGAATTTCGATGTTGTATGTTGATGGCAATAAGGACATACTTTGTGACCATGTACGGACCAACCTGATAGCATTCCATACGCAGGAAAGTCATTAATTGTCCACATTAAAGCCGCACGCGGTATGAAGGTTGTATTTGTGTTTGCATTGTAAGTCTCTATACCATTAATGAATAAATATTTTAACTCCTCGATCAGAGGTCGGAGATAGACGTTGATATTGTTTCCCGGTGAGTTTGGTCCGTCGATAAGAAGAGGCATCATAAAGTATGATTGGTCCATAACCAACCAAGGCGACATATTATAAACTATCATTACAACGGGCTATGTGCTGTGGCTTCCAGCCATATAGTTGAATGGGCAGAAGCCATCACTAGCGAGTCCGAGCCTGACATTGTGAGGATCGCTACTGAATATTCGTGCATCCTATCGAAATTCTTCCATGCCGGTGAATCTCTTGGATGACTCATTTTTCCATCTTCACTTGGAGGAGCACGGTGATGCCAAATTATTGCCTCGGCTGTTTTCTTGCACCTGAATAGCCTCTGCAGCCTCTTTCGTATGGAAAAGTATTGTGCTATCTTGACAGATATATCGGGCTTCTTATCAGAATTTTTCGGCTTATACCTGGCCTCTCCGCATGTTGGACACTCTTTCAAATCTGAATTCTCTTTCCGGTACAACACGCAATTTTTAGGACATGCTTGAATCTTCTCACACTTCAGACCCAAATCAGACATCATCTTCTGGGCTCCATACCAGCTGTCGGGCACGTTATTTCCCGGGGGCATAGAATCTTTCAAGAACGAAAGAAGCATTGCGAATGACTTGTTGCTCCATCTATTTAGGCACTTAATCTGGAAAAGTTGGACGAACCATGAGAGGGTGGAATACTTTGCATTCTCATAAATTGGTTTTCTAGCATCATTCATGAAATTTTCATATTTATCCGCACGCGGTCCTTGACTGGAAGGAATTTCATCTTCGGTACGAATAGATTCACCTAGGGCAGCCTCTACCATATCCTCAATTTCTTCTCCTGGAAGGAAATCACGTCTTCTTCTTCTGCCGCATTACCGTCTTCTCCTTCTTCTTCTGCCGCATTACTGTCTTCTTCTCTTTCCCCGTGATATAGCCAAGGTGTATAAAGTCTAGTAAAACCATGTTTAACGATATGAAGCTCTGCAAATTCTACCATCTGCCAGTTCTTATTCCCATATCTATCGCACGGGTAGAGAATATTCTCTAACACGGTCTTATTATGTGCGCGTGCAAATTCAATAAAATCAGCAACTCCCGCGAAAAACTTAGGTTGCATACGTTGTTGCCAATCCACATACATGCAGTCCTTAACTCTGATGTACTCATGGGCCATGTTAGACTGTATAACATATAATTGTAGGTTATGATGACTATATTGAGAAATCTAAGAACGGGATGGTTACTGACAAAGGAGAAAATCCGTGTATATGTTTTGTGTGTGCGTTTGTCGTTGAAAAGAATAAATTATCGATAATCAAAATTAGATTTGAGAATACCCATGTATGAGTTGTATTCTATATATGTGTGTTTCAATTTATGATTTCGCTTAAGTGTAGGGTTGTTAGTGTGTATGTGCGTTTGTTGTGTATTCGTGTTGTATGCCCTAGGCCCCATTGCTGGAAAGGATCGGCTTCAAAACCGTACGTGGAGCTTCAGCTTCTATCCCATTAAGAATGTATAGAGTAGACACCCATTCGCTTGTGCTTTCAACCGTTTCGAGTAAATTTCGGCAGCACCTCCCCGCTGTTCTCCGAGAACACTGTAATAGAATAGATAATTATTTCAAAGTTGTAAAACAACGTTAAAATGAATATCTAATCTATCTTTGTACACGGAGAACCAGCGGAAAAGTACTGACGAAATAACTCGAAACAGATGAATACACAAGTGAATGCAGGTGCTTGCTTTCTACATTCCTAACTTGTCCACACTGGAAAAATCTATCGGTTATCATACGATTGAATTTTCTCGTCACATAGACTATACGACAGTTGTTAGTACCGAACTATACCGTTCGATATTTAACAACCTTCGTATAGTTCTATGTCCCGACGAACATCGAACGTATGTTAACCGATAGACGGGGACTAAGTCACACTTTGGTTTTCATATATTAGTATCGATGAGAATATGAAAGTTTCATATTATCATCGAGTATCATATATTGGTTTTAACTTTAACATTTAACTTGAATAGGTTTTACGTTTACGTTTCGTTATTAAGGGTTCGAAATTTTTAGTTTAGGGTAAATTTTTCTTGCGTTTATGGTAAAGTTATACGTTTACGTTATCATCGAGTATCCTACTGAATGAACTAGTGCACCATAAAACCTAACCCTAAATAACCCAAATTAACCTAATTAACCACAATTAACCATAATCGTTACCCTAACACAAATTATCCCTAATTAACCCAAACTTAACCCAATTTACCCCAATTAACCTAATTAACCCTAATCAACCCAAACTTAACCCAATTTACCCAAATTAACCTAATTAACCCAAATTAACCCTAGCCTCTAATTAACCCAAATTAATCTTAGCCTCTAACCCTAAACATGAACCAAACCCTAACCCTAAACCCTAACCCTAACTATACACTGAACCCTAACCCTAACCCTAGCCCAAGTCTTACCCTAACCCTAACCCCAACCCTAATTGAACCGAACCCTAACCCTAACCCTAACCCTACCCTCAACTGAACCCTACCCTCAACTGAACCCTAACCCTAACCCTAACTGAACCGAACCCTAACCTTAACCCTAACCCTACCCTCAACTAAACCCTAACCCTCTGTTCATATCAGATTTTTGCATTTTTATACCGCCCAATTTTTATCACATTGCTTATCGGTAGTTGCTCTTGAGCCGTGTTTGCTAGTCAATTGCAGGATACAGGTCCTCAGCTCTAAACAGTGAAATTCATGGAAAAGCACGACAAAATCCAGATTACTGCCAACCACAGATAAAACATGGGTCTCCGCTCCCTATCCGTATGTTGCCGCACACCAGTTTAAGGGACAAAATGGCAAATCAATGTCATTTTCATGCACAAAGCTCAATGGCAACACAAGATCCAATATATCTACGCGGAGCTCAAGAAAAATCATGACAAAAGATCCACATTACATCACCTTTTGTTCTGCTGAAATTCTGGAAATATTGTGAAGAGATTCTGAGAAACAACATATACCACTGAAGAGTACTAAAAAGAAGGGAAAACCACCAAATTTCATGGCCTAACTCTACTAAAGGGCCGCGGTTCCGCGGCATAAGCATGCTTAGGCCGCGGAACCGCGGTCGTACGGGCTCCTCAGTGGATGAGGTTTCAGGGGTATTTTGGACATTCTATATGGAGGCAGTTTGTTGCCCTAGGTTTCCATTTCCCTGCCTATAAATAGTCCAGAACTTGCCAAAGCCAAAGGTCCATATTCTTGTATTTAGATTTTAGAATACATGTGTTGTTCTTCTTCCTCCTCTCATCTCTTCTCCATTGAAAACTTGTAGTGAGCTTTTGTGAGTGAAGAATGAATAAAGGAGTTCGTGTTCTTTTCATGCCCACCTTTTGTTAGTTTTTAGTTTACTTCTTCTTCTTCTTCATTCTTTCCTCCATGAAATTGTTGTGAGAGCTTTTGAGTGGATGTTAAATGAAGATGAGGGTTATTTTGTATCATTCTTTTTGCTTAGCTTCCGCCTTGAGCTCTCTACCTTAACTTGATCTTGCAACCTCTTAAGTGAGCTTGCAAGTTTAAGGTTGGTCATTGATTTCAAGGGGTTGTATCATTTTGTTCTCTCTTTTGTGCTTCATTCTCCATGAGTTCTTTGCCTTTTCTTGATCTTGCAACCTCTTAAGTGAGCTTGCAAGTTTAAGATTTGGTTATTGAACCCATGTCTTGTTTTGGGTTCTATGGTTCCTAGTTTCATTTCTTGCTTTACTTTCATGCACTTAAATTCCATGCACTTTTAATTACTTGCTTGTAATCTTTTCTTTTCTTTGTTTATCTTTTCTTTTGCTCTTTTTAGTTCGTTTTGTGAATGGTTGTAATATGTTGTTGTTAAGAATAACTACGATATTGTAAGTTAATGTTTCTTTGCTCATTTTCTTTTCCCGTTATTTTCCTTTGAACTCCGCCCAAACATTACGCAAGCGCTCCGTTAGGCACCCTACCCTACCAAGGTAACGGTGATTCCTAACCGCGACCGGTTGCGTTCGGTTTGGCCGGAGGCGAAAGCAAGAGACAAGAACGGAAGGACAATGGTCAATAAGCCGGATTCCACGAATACCGTGCTTAAATCCCCTAATCCACGTTGTTGCCGATTGCTCTAGCTTCAATTGGTCAAGACTCGGCTCAAAGGTTTTGAGTGCGGATTTCCTTAGCTTACACTTTCGTATCATTTTCTTAACAACTTTATACTTGCATATAAAACACATAGGTTAGATTTGAACAAACATATACACATTCTTTATTGACTCGTCTAAAACTCGAACGGAAATACAACCATCTCCCTGTGGATCGACCCGTGCTCAACCGGCTAGCTGCGAAGCGACACCGTTATAACTTTAGAACTTTGAACATCCGACACGCCAAAAGCATACGATCAAAGAGCTAGAGGATATGTTAATCAAGGTTGGGGACTTCATATTCCCCGTTGACTTCATTGTATTAGACACACAGCCTGTAGCTAACCCCCGGAATCAAATTCCGGTGATACTCGGTCGCCCATTCCTTGCAACCTCAAATGCTGTGATCAATTGTCGCAATGGTTCGCTGAACCTATCTTTTGGAAACATGACAATTGAACTCAACATTTTTAGGTTGGGGAATCATCCCACTGAACCTAATGCTCATATACTAGACGTTTACTTAATCCAGGAGATCACCCCAGAAGAGTGTGAATTCGAGGAGTTTTTGTTCGATCATGATAACCTTAACGCCACTAGTGCGTTCCTCTTCGAACCTGCTGCTGTTTCTGCGCCCGATAATGACTACGAGTGTTTTACTTTCTCGAACGATCGTAGCCCCTCACCACCCGAGTTTGAATCCTTCGAATTTCCGGATGAGTTACCTGAACCATCCAACTCGGTCGCTTACACTCGTTTCGAACCTTTGCTGGAATCCTTTGAGTTCGAGACCTTCTCACCAATCTTGCCTTCAATCGTTTCACCTCCAACACTCGAACTCAAGCCTTTGCCGTCTCACCTTAAGTACGCTTACTTGGGTGAGAACGAGACTCTCCCTGTTATCATCTCGGCTTCTCTAGCTCCAGAGCAAGAGAAAGCCCTTCTTGCGGTCTTGCACAACAATAGGCAAGCTTTTGGCTGGTCCATAGCGGCCATCAAGGGGATTAGTCCCCTGATCGTTGAACATCACATTCATCTGATGGATGATGCCAAACCAGCCAGGGATCCACAAAGGCGACTCAACCCAGTCATGAAGGAGGCTGTGAAAAAGGAAATCATGAAGTGTCTGGATAGTGGTATCATTTACCCTATCTCTGATAGCCAGTGGGTTAGCCCCATTCACGTTGTCCCCAAGAAATCAGGCATAACGGTCATTACTAACGAGGCGAATGAGTTAATCCCTACTCGCACCCAAACTGGGTGGCGAGTATGCATCGATTACAGAAAACTCAACGCAGCAACGCGGAAAGACCACTTTCCGCTATCTTTCATTGACCAAATGCTTAAACGATTGGCCGAACACGAGTACTACTGCTTTCTTGATGGCTACTCCGGCTATAATCAGATTCCCATCGCCGAAAAAGACCAGGACAAGACCACATTCACTTGTCCTTTCGGCACGTTCGCATATCGTCGCATGCCCTTTGGGTTATGCAATGCGCCCGCTACCTTCCAGCGGTGTATGATGGGAATCTTCTCAGACATGGTGGAGAAATTCCTGGAGATCTTCATGGACGATTTCTCCATCTTCGGCGATTCCTTTAACGAGTGTTTGCTGCATCTTGACGCTGTCCTTACCCGATGTAAGGACAAGAACCTCACTTTGAATTAGGAGAAGTGCCACTTCATGGTGCGCGAAGGTATTGTCTTAGGACATATCATTTCGCAAAATGGCATAGAGGTTGACAAAGCGAAGATTGAGGTCATTTCCAATCTCCCTCCTCTCAGATGCGTCAGAGACATCCGAGCCTTCCTTGGCCATGCCGGTTTCTATAGACGGTTCATCAAGGACTTTAGCAAGATTGCTAGGCCCTTGACTCTTCTACTGGCCAAGGACACGCCATTCAACTTCAACTCGAGCTGTGTGAATGCGTTCGAGTCATTAAAAAGCTCACTCACTTCTGCTCCCGTTCTTTCTTCACCTGACTGGACGCACCCATTTGAGATTATGTGCGATGCATCCGACTTTGCCATTGGTGCTGTCCTTGGACAACACATCAACAAGATGCCGCACGTAATCTATTATGCTAGCCGAACACTGAACGACGCCCAACTTAATTATACAACAACTGAGAAGGAATTCTTAGCTGTTGTATTTGCTTTAGAAAAGTTCAGGACCTACCTCATCGGTTCTCCAGTCATTGTCTACACAGACCATTCTACTCTGCGCCATCTTTTTGCGAAGAAAGATGCAAAATCTCGGCTAATACGTTGGATCCTCTTGCTTCAAGAGTTTGACCTTGTCATTAAGGACAAAATAGGATGTGAAACGTGGTCGCCGACCATCTCTCACGACTTCCTTCTTCGCCGTCGCCTCAACTTCCGATCAACGACGTTTTTCCGGATGAACAACTCTTGACAGTATCTCGCGAACCCGGGTTTGCAGATATTGTGAACTATTTGGCCACAGGGTTACTGCCGACTGAATGGTCAAGTCAGGACAGACTTCGATTCTTATCCCAAGTAAAACACTTTTACTGGGACGAACCCTATCTGTTCAAGTACTGTCCCGACCAGATTATTCGTCGGTGTGTTCCTGACGATGAATTCAAGAGTGTGCTGTCATTTTGCCACGATCAAGCATGTGGCGGACATTTTGGCCCCAGAAAGACAGCTGAGAAGATCTTGCAATGTGGTTTCTACTGGCCACAACTCTTCAAAGACGCTCATGACTATTGCAAGACTTGCTCCCAGTGCCAACACTTGGGCCGGATATCCCGGAGGAACGAGATGCCACTCCAACCAATCGTGGTTGTGGAGATTTTCGACGTTTGGGGGATAGATTTCATGGGTCCGTTTCCTAGCTCTTTTGGGAACCTGTACATCCTTCTCGCTGTTGATTACATCTCTAAGTGGGTTGAGGCTGTGCCCAGCCGGACTAACGACAACAAGGTTGTCGTTAGGTTTCTTAAAGAAAACATTTTCTCCCGGTTTGGGCACCCCCGAGCGATCATTAGCGACAATGGAACTCATTTCTGCAATAAGACTTTCGAGGCCTTGATGCGGAAATATTCCATTAATCATAAGCTATCTACGCCCTACCACCCCCAAATCTGTGGGCAGGCCGAAGTTTCAAATTGGCAAATCAAGCAGATACTGGAGAAGACGGTTTCTAAGAACCGTAAGGATTGGTCGTTGAAACTCACTGATGCCCTTTGGGCATTTCGAACTGCTTATAAGACCGATCTTGGCATGTCTCCCTATCGGCTTGTATACGGAAAGGCTTGCCACCTCCCTGTCGAAATAGAGCATCGCGCATTTTGGGCGATAAAGGAGCTGAATCTGTCTCTCGAAGATGCGGGCAGCCATCGGAAGCTGCAGTTGAACGAATTAAGCAAGCTTCGGGATGAGGCTTACGATAACGCGGTTGTCGTTAAGAACCGAACGAAGGTGTTTCACGATAAACACCTTTTGCGCAAAACTTTCGTACCTGGTCAACAGGTACTGCTTTACGACACCCGGCTACACTTCCATCCAAGAAAGCTCAGATCTCGCTGGAAAGGGCCGTATTTTGTGCGAAATGTGTATCCGCATGGCGCTGTGGATTTGGAGAATTCAAAGGACGGTTCATTTTTCAGAGTAAACGGACACCGACTTAAACCGTACCTTAGTGCCGAACCAATAGAGGAGCTCCTGGTCTTACAGGAGCCGGTTTACCCTGCATAATCTTCCTTTGCCTACCACCAAACTTCGGTTATCCAGCCAAGAACAGTGGACACTGTTCCAAATAAGTTTGGGGGTATGTATATACCATTTTGTATATATTTGTGGATATTCTTTTCCATTTTTGCTATTTTTCTTTAAAAACAAAAGCAAAAAAATTGTGTATATCTAACCGACAATTTTGACCCTTCAATGATCTCTTCATGCAACGACAGTGAGGACACTGTCCAGTTTAAGTTTGGGGGTATGCTCAGTACGCATTTCTAACCTTCGCATTCATATGTATGTTTTGCATCTGCATACTAAAATCCATAAAATCCATAAAAATCAGAAAATTTTCTAAAAACATAAAAACTTTTTCGTCAAGTTAGCTAGTGGGAAAACTCAGATTCAACATTTCGACGGTTTTGTTTGATAAGATAAGAATAACTAAATCTTATTTTTAGATTTTGAAAACCTGAAAGATAACTCTCCTTTGAAGTTAACTATAGCTGATATACGTCTTTACATCATACTACACGTGTCGTGAGTTTTGGAAATTAGATGACAAGTCTTTTATGTCTAAAAACTTTTAAATGGATAAATGATTTTCTAAGGATCAAATAGGTTTGTTCTGAAATAAGTAATATCAAGAATAGTTTATGAAGTGAAGCGAATATGAAGGAATGTTATTGATTCCTTAATTGGAACTAAGTCTGAAAAATAACCCATCTGGAACTTGATTGGAATGGTTACACACCGAATCCACTAAACACGTCTTTTATCCAAAAAAATAATTGAATTGCCGGTTATATCTCCGTTCGTATTGAATCATCATGATTTTCACGCTAAATTGTCTTTTGTTTTTGGGTCTAGGTAACTTGAGTAATTAAGTCCGCTGGGGTGTCTCTACACCTAATGCCCTAAAGCCAACTGGTTTGGGTGCATTGGCCCAAAGCTCGTTAAGAAGCCTAGAAAGTCCAGATTAAAACAAAGTCAAGCAAGTGTTCTCTCCGAGTTAAAATTCCTAACGGTTCTTTGTGTGAGAATAATTTTGACAAAAGACAGGTTTTTATAAAAAATATTTCTAGCGGAGATATGAAGGTTTTATTCTATGATAAAGACTATTGCACGTTCACAGAGGTGTGTATGAAATGAAAACAAGAAAAAGGTGGAGTGAAAAATAAGACCTAGTTTCCTGTTAGGGAAGATAGAAATTCTGAAGTTGAAACTTTACTGGAAAACGAAACTTGAAAAATGCTTAAATCTTTGTAAAACTTATGTGATCCTTTAAAAATTTTTATCCGGGCTTTATTATGTGACATGATGACTTTAATCGATCCTTCTGGAACTTAACGACACTATTTGCACTGCACGTAAAGACATATAAAATCTTAAGTTAAATAAGAAGCGAGGTGTGAAAAATAAATGTTCGATAGTCTAGACTTAGGATAATAGAATTGTTATTTTCTGAAACAAAACTTTAGGGTTTAAATCATAGTTATTTTGCAAAACTAGTTTGACCGGATTTTGTGGGTAGTATCCGCTGAAAACCCTCAGGAGACAACACTCCTCATACTAGGGACACCTAGAGGTTTAAACGGCTTGTTGCACATGCTCAGTGCAATCGCGTTCCCTGCGAAAGTGAGGTTAGGAATTTTTTGTGAATAAATTGGGTTTGCTCGGGACGAGCAAATGATAAGTTTGGGGGTATTTGTTCATATCAGATTTTTGCATTTTTATACCGCCCAATTTTTATCACATTGCTTATCGGTAGGTACACTTGAACCGTGTTTGCTAGTCAATTGCAGGATACAGGTTCTCAGCTCTAAACAGTGAAATTCATGGAAAAGCACGACAAAATCCGGATTACTGCCAACCACAGATAAAACACGGGTCTTCGCTCTCTATCCGTATGTTGCCGCACACCAGTTTAAGGGACAAAATGGCAAATCAATGTCATTTTCATGTACAAAACTCAATGGCAACACAAGATCCAACATATCTACGCGGAGCTCAAGCAAAATCATGACAAAAGATCCACATTACATCACCTTTTGTTCTGCTGAAATTCTGGAAATATTGTGAAGAGATTCTGAGAAGCAACATATACCACACTGAAGAGTACTAAAAAGAAGGAAAAACCACCAAATTTCATGGCCTAACTCCACTAAAAAGCCGCGGTTCCGCGGCATAAGCATGCTTAGGCCGCGGAACCGCGGTCGTACGGGCTCCTCAGTGGATGAGGTTTCAGGGGTATTTTGGACATTCTATATGGAGGCAGTTTGTTGCCCTAGGTTTCCATTTCCCTGCCTATAAATAGTCCAGAACTTGCCAAAGCCAAAGGTCCATATTCTTTGTATTTAGATTTTAGAATACATGTGTTGTTCTTCTTCCTCCTCTCATCTCTTCTCCATTGAAAACTTGTAGTGAGCTTTTGTGAGTGAAGAATGAATAAAGGAGTTCGTGTTCTTTTCATGCCCACCTTTTGTTAGTTTTTAGTTTACTTCTTCTTCTTCTTCATTCTTTCCTCCATGAAATTGTTGTGAGAGCTTTTGAGTGGATGTTAAATGAAGATGAGGGTTATTTTGTATCATTCTTTTTGCTTAGCTTCCGCCTTGAGCTCTCTACCTTAACTTGATCTTGCAACCTCTTAAGTGAGCTTGCAAGTTTAAGGTTTGGTCATTGATTTCAAGGGGTTGTATCATTTTGTTCTCTCTTTTGTGCTTCATTCTCCATGAGTTCTTTGCCTTTTCTTGATCTTGCAACCTCTTAAGTGAGCTTGCAAGTTTAAGATTTGGTTATTGAACCCATGTCTTGTTTTGGGTTCTATGGTTCCTAGTTTCATTTCTTGCTTTACTTTCATGCACTTAAATTCCATGCACTTTTAATTACTTGCTTGTAATCTTTTCTTTTCTTTGTTTATCTTTTCTTTTGCTCTTTTTGGTTCGTTTTGTGAATGGTTGTAATATGTTGTTGTTAAGAATAACTACGATATTGTAAGTTAATGTTTCTTTGCTCATTTTCTTTTCCCGTTATTTTTCTTTGAACTCCGCCCAAACATTACGCAAGCTCTCCGTTAGGCACCCTATCCTACCAAGGTAACGGTGATTCCTAACCGCGACCGGTTGTGTTCGGTTTGGCCGGAGGCGAAAGCAAGAGACAAGAACGGAAGGACAAGGGTCAATAAGCCGGATTCCACGAATACCGTGCTTAAATCCCCTAATCCACGTTGTTGCCGATTGCTCTAGTTTCAATTGGTCAAGACTCGGCTCAAAGGTTTTGAGTGCGGATTTCCTTAGCTTACACTTTCGTATCATTTTCTTAACAACTTTATACTTGCATATAAAACACATAGGTTAGATTCGAACAAACATATACACATTCTTTATTGACTCGTCTAAAACTCGAACGGAAATACAACCATCTCCCTGTGGATCGACCCGTGCTCAACCGGCTAGCTGCGAAGCGACACCGTTATAACTTTAGAAGTTTGAACATCCGACACGCCAAAAGCGTGCGATCACCCTCACCCTAACTAAACCCTGAACCCTAACCCTAGCCCAAGTATAGCAACCCAATAATCAACAAAAACAGAAATAAAAGCATAATTAGAAGTAAAACTATGAAATTTACTAATCTGTAGCTAGGCCGGCGATAGAGGAGACCGAAGACGATCGACGACGCAATCGATGACAAGTCGCGGGAGGTGGCGACGAGAAAGTCGATGAGGAAGTCGACGGTGATGTCGGGGACGACGAGCCGCATGCTGGAGCGCGGTGGCGACGAGAGGCGCGCGCGGGAGATCGGTTGATGAGAGAGAGTAATTTTTTTGGGATCGAGGACTTTTCTGTGCTTTATTTTTTTATGAATAACCCATATACATGCCCCTACGGATTAACCCGTAGGGCTTTCTTTTGCGGCTCCGTAGGGCCAAATAACAAATTATGTTTTAATATTTTTAATTTAATTTGTATGGCACCGTATGAACAACCATGGGGACCTACGGATTAATCCGTAGGGGCAACATTTTATTGCCCCTACGGCTACCTTTATCCGTAGAGGCAACCGCTTATTGTAGTAGTGTACGGGCCAGTGCCAGAAAAAATGCAAGAAAAAAAATCTGTTACAAAACTTAATGAGCTTTTTGCCCGATGCATGGTATCTATATTTAAAAGATAATACATGCAAAAAATGACAAAAAGAGACTTGGTTTTATAAATGTTAGGCATGACTTGGTAAATGCCAAATGCAAGCATTAAACACTTTAAGGTATCACATATTATTATTATCATTTGTTATGCTGAGTCGTAACTTACCTCACCTCAATGGTACAAGAATCTACATGGTTAAACTTCCGGCTTGAAAATTGGCTTTGAAATAATGTTAAATGATCTTCCTTTTTTCTCTTTTTATTTAATGGAACGATAGACCATTACCTAATGTAAGCGGAATTTAAATAACAGAGCTTACTCGACGAAAAGCTTTACCATTATACTATAGTGACACTCGCAAATTATAACGATAAACTGCATGACATAATACCAGAATTATAACATAGTACCATCCAAAGGCCATCTCTGACAAACTTCCGATAAATTGGCGAAACAACAGTTTGTCGTCGCCTCCAGTATTGCCGCATTATGCTCTGAATTGTGCGACATGCTGGTGAGGATTACCCGTTCCTTTGTAGACGTGGAATTTGAGGATTGTATATTCCGGCGGGTACTTAATTTGGTCATACCAGGCCGGATATGGTAACCCGGTTCTGATGAGTTGGCCGGCGGCTTCACTGACCTGGTGAGCTCTTATTTGCTGAGCGATGTAGTCATCCAGGACCGTCTTGGAGATGGTTTCTTCTTTGGCCGCTGATGAGACCGGAGGAGAATTTAATATTTCCCATCTGTCATCCTCGATAACTATTGGCGGATATTCGCCGGGGTTCCGGTTGTATCATAATTCCCACTGATGATGCTCTATATTAGCGATCTCTCAGATCAGGACACATAGTAGATGACGTGTCCCAGAACTCAGAAGAAAGGGCCCACAGAGGCCGACCAGGCTACCTCTGTACCCGACCTGCAAGCACAAGCTAGCTCTCCTCAGAGCCCCCTGCAAATTGGCCTCCTCGGACTCCCAGCTCGCCCCGAGCTGCCACAGGACCAAGATACCTCGGCCCTCCCGCTCGTCCCCGAGCTCTCCCCCCGAGGCCATCTTCCTCGGTCCCTCCGACCGACCAACTCTACCACTCACAAGCGTAACCGCCGCTCCGCAAATCTCGCCATGCACGGATTCTCCGCCGGCAACATCCTGCGTTCCACGCCATCACGATCCCCATTAACAGGTGATCCGCTTATTACGCAGGCGTGACGTCGGGGACGTAACTGCCGGCGAGATTCTCGCGCCTGCTACCGCGTGCTGCCGCCACTATATAAACCCCCATCACAGAGGGGTCAAGTAAGCTTTTTTCACCCCACTTATCCGTTACTTTGCTCGGATCTCATGCTAACTTGATCATCGGAGGGTCCTCGGTGGTACCAAACCACCCCGGGACTTCCTTGCAGGTACTCGGCGCAAACTCCTCAAACAACCAATCTCCTCAAAACCCATTGAGATCCACACGCAACAGGAGATCACCTCCAAAATCCACCGGGAGATCGACGGAAGATAACATCTGATGGAGACCCGAAAAGGACCTCCATCAGTTGGCGCCGTCTGTATGAAACTAAAATCCACAAAAAAACAAAGTTGGCCTTCCGATCTCCATCTACATGGAAAACGATCACCCTGAAGATCCAGGTAGTAGCCGCCGCCTCCCCTTCAATGGAGGCACGGATGAACCTCCCCCGGCGACCGTCATCAACGCCCTCGCCGGTCGAATAGATCGACTACAGTCCATCGTG
The DNA here is from genome assembly GCA_030015575.1 of Agapanthus africanus. Classification (NCBI taxonomy): domain Eukaryota; kingdom Viridiplantae; phylum Streptophyta; class Magnoliopsida; order Asparagales; family Amaryllidaceae; genus Agapanthus; species Agapanthus africanus. The sequence continues at coordinate 105,046,720 of JASDDO010000019.1, forward strand.
GAGGCGATCATCCGCGTCCAAACGGCCGGGCCAGGGCCCCAGATCACCGCTCCTCCGCCTCCAGAAGACTCTGCCTTCGTCGGCACAGCTGACCATCGGCAGGCTACGACCTATGTCCACAGATCTCACGGGCCGATACTCCCTGAGGCTCGCTGGGCGCCCTACAGCTCCACACCAAGATCCGCCGCCAGAGCACCTCGCCTCGAGCCTCCTCGCGACCCTTACCCCCTTGAGGAGATGTCGGTCACCTCGCCTATCCCTAGGCATGATCGACATCCCTTCCCTCGACGGGGTCGCACTGAAGAGGCTCGCCACGACGGCTCGAGGGCCACCTCGCTCGGGGATCTGAGGAACCTCATCGAGAGGAACCGGGGCCACTCCCGGACGTAGATCTCCCACAGAAGAGGTCAGGGATCACAAGGCGCTGAATTCTCGGAATACCACGGCCGACTCGACACCCTCAAAAAGAAGATCGAGGGCATGTGCCGGGAAGGTCACCTCTCGGGCGACGGGGCTAAGTACGCCGCTGACTCGCTCACCAAGCCGTTTACCGAGGGGCCGCTCGCTGTCCACAACTCCTCGCGCAACAAGCCCCCGAAGGTCTTTCTGTTCGACGGGAAAACCGACCCGAAAGACCATTTGGATGCTTTCACCGTGGGGATGAGCTTCTAGGACTATTCCGACGCCGTCTAATGCAGGGCCTTCCCAGCCATCCTGTCACGCCCCGCTTCCCGGTATATGGCGAAGGGGACGCGACTGGTCCGCTACGTATTACTCTGAAGTAAATACGCTAAGCGTATATAAGCAATATAAAAGTAAAATCACAAGAGACAAGATATAATATAACATCAACTTTATTTATTCACATTCTTTTGTACAATGCATGAAAAGTAAATACAACTGAATAAAAAGCAATGCCTAAACAATGGCATAACAGAAATGAAAAAGTACTGAATGGAAAGTGTACAATGACTAGAGCTCGGGGTCTTCACTGAACTGATCCAAGTCTTCAGTAGTGGGCTCGATCTCTGAAGTGTCCAGATCACCTGACGACATTCAAAGAAGAAAGAAAGAGAATGTCGTCAGCGAACAGATCGCTCGGTAAGTCCCAAAGATAAGGGAGAAATAGAATAGACAGAGAGTAAGAGAGAGAGTAGCTTTTACAGTTTTATTATATTGTTATATTGTTATATTTAGTGTTAACGTTGTTGTTTGTAGCTTGGTACAGAAGGATATGAGAGGAGTCTCACTTGCCCCGGAGACTAAGGTATCAGAAACTCAAGGAACCGTTGGGCCACGGTACAACAGCAACGGAATATAGGTTAGGTATCTTATGGTTGCAGTCTCGTGCCACTTCTAACACCTTTCGTACTAATCTACCCCTTAAACCCCGCGTCGTTTTGATTGCTTTGTTGTATTGTATTGTAAACTGTATAAATTGTATAATTGATTGACTGACCGAAACCATGATATCAGTAAACGGATGTAACCGTAAGATCATGTAAATGGAATAACTGTAGAATCATGTAAATGGATGTATATCCATGGTTCGGTTCAGTCAATGTAGATTGAATGTATTGAATAGATTGAATATAGGGATTCATGTTGAATCAGAATACTGTAGATTGTAAATTGTAGATTGTAGATTGCAGATTGTAGATTGTACTTGAATCATATTCAAGTCAGATTATAATGAAACTCAAATTAAATTGAAGTCATGATTGTTTTGATGTTATCGGTAACTGCTGCACATGGGCGGCATGATTTGTGTCTTTTTCAAAGACGATTACCTTTTTGATAACACCATTGTTAGGTTGTCTATCTTAGATAGGCAAGCACCCATTTCTCCGGCTCCCCGAGGCTCAAGAGATTGGTCCCGCTTAAACCTATATTTACTAGGGTTCTTATTGTAATTTATAGAACTTGAGGGGGTTTTAAGTAAAATACTTTTGTATAGTTTTCAAAATACACCCCAAGTATTTATTAATCATCTTTAAAGTTATAATAATTGTAGATTTTATACTTGTGACAATTCTAATGAGAATAACCTAACTTTCATATTATATGGTATTAAAGTGTAATATTAAAATTGTATGGAATTCATGGTATTTAAGGTAAATTGATTCTTGTGATATTTTAGAAAAAAATGGAATATTTATATCATAACAAAAATAGGTATTTTAATGATAAATATACATATATTTATACAAAAATAATTTTAATATATATTTTATATTCTAAAAATCTCATTTTCTCAAGATGTGGTATTTTAAATCTTTCGAGACCGAATGCTTATTGCGGAGGTCTGAATCTCGCACTACAAGCCCGAGGATGTGCGATAATCCGCACCATCCCGAACGGGTTCCCCAAAATGGGTTGTAGCGGCTCTTTACAAAGATTGTATAAATACTAAATCCTTTAGAAAACGGTTTTATTAAGTAAATGATATTTATTTGTAAAGATGTCAATTTCCCGTATTCTATGTTCTAGGGTCTCCTAAATCAACTAGACTGCTCCTAACTGGTCCAAAGCGACAAGTTGTGAGATATCTCTCAAATCGCCTCTTCACCGCTAATTGTGGCCAGGTAAGTACAAGTGAAGAAAGAAGGGATCCGTTCACGAATCACCGTGAGACAGGCCTTTTAAAGTTACCTTTCTCACTTGTCTAGCCTAGGCACCACAAAGTCAGGTTTAGATAAACGACTGAATGCCCACAACTTTCCTCTGTCCTAATGAGTGCGATAGTCCTTAATTGGCTGAGTCTAGATATTTTTATTATTAGCTCAAAGGTTATTTATTTGTAAAGATGGTTTTATTAAGTAAAGGGTTTTTAAATGAAAATGTTTGATTTCCCGTATTCTAAGTTCTCGAGGGTATCGTGTTATGTTGCATATGAGTGTGTGAGGAGTTAGGTCATTACCTCGTGGTCTACTTAAAGGTATAGCAAGTTTAATGAAGTTAAATGTATAATTGAAACAATGTGGTATTTAAATGAAAAATACGATAAAGTGAAATAGCCATCATTTTATGAAATGAAACTTGATCAATTTGGTTGATTAGTGTTTAATAGTCAACATGGGGGAGTTTAAGTATAATTGTATTAACGAGAAGTGAAGTTTATAAGAAAACCGAATCGGAAATCGGATTTGTTCCGATTCCGTCGGGTTTTGTAAATCCGTATTTTTAGAATAGAAAAGAGAGATAGAAAATGAGACTTACAGGTTTTGGACAATAATGAGAGTGGGATGGAAGAAGAGGAATCGCCGGTGCGTCGATTCGTCGCCGAGAGTTCCTAGAACGATCGCCGGAAGTTCGTCGGGAATTTCGCCGTAGCTTTGCTTCGTGCTCGATTTCAAAGTACACAATATTTCTTGAGAATTTTTGAGAGTTGGCTCAGAGTTTTGGGGTTAGAGGGTAGAGGGTAGGGGTGGTATTTATAGGGTTAGGCTAGGGTTAGGGTAGATGAAGGGTTTTAATTGAAAAAATGTAAAAAATGTATTAAAAAATCATTAAAAATGGAGTAAATGGGGATTTCAAAGGTCTCTGGAACCGATCTGGGGAAATGAAGTGTGCAGGGGAGTAGGGGAGATGATGAGCCGGAATTTTCCTGTTGGGGACTCGGCCGTCCGGCTGAGTCCGGCCGGCGGCGCCGGCCCGAGTCCGGCCTGTTTCCCCCAATCAGAGCAAAGCTCTGTTCAAAATTCAAATTTTAAAGTAAAGCAACGCTTCAGATCCAGCACCCAGTGCGCTGCGCCCTAGGCAGTGCACCACGTGCAAAACGTGCATGTGCTAGTACCAAGTGTGCTGCGCTCTGAGCAGCGCACCACGTGCAAAGCACGTGTGCGCTAGCTCTAAGTGCGCTGCGCTCTGAGCAGCGCACCATGTGTCAAACACAGGTGCGCTAGCGCAATCTGCGCTGCCTTTTAAGCAGCGCACCACGTGCAAAGCACGGGTGCGCTAGTGCTGGAATTAAAAACTCCCCACCATTAGATCAAAAGATCTAATAATAATGATTAATTATTAATTAATCAGAATTAAATTCTGTTAAGGAAAGATCCCTCAAAATCTTTCTAAAGAACAAGATTGTGCTCTGTAAATCAGAGCACCGTTGGATCAATGATCCAATGGTAAATAAAAGTTACCAAAAGACAGAATAAATTCTGTATGGAAAGATTTTCCAATCTTGTTAAAAACAAGATGATCGCCTTCTGTAAAACAGAAGCCCTAGGGTCAGAGATCCAATGGTGGGGAAACATCCCCAAATCAATCAGAGAAAAATCTTTTTAACCGATTCAACAAATCAGCCTACCCTATAAAAAGGCCCCTAGACTTCAAGTCTCAGAGACAGATATAGAGATACAGAAAAAGAGACAGAGAAACCCCCTATAAACTTTGAGAAACTCAAAGATAAAGAGCAAGCTCTTGTAAGAAGATCTTTCTTCAAGATAAAAATGATAATGATGAACATAGAGATGAAATCATCTCATAAAAAGAAGAATTTACTTCTTTAAAGATCATAGATCTACAAGACCAAAGTCTTTCACAAAAAAGATCAAGAGATCTCATCATAAAATAATAATAAGAAGAACATAATTCTTCTTACAGATCATGGATCTATAAAGGCAAATCCTTTCATCAATATAAGAGATTGTAAATATCTCCTGCAAAATAAGAACTGTTGTTCTTAGATCTTGAGACAAAATCTCTTTTAAAAAGAACATAAATCTGTTTCCCAGATCATAACATTGATCAGATGCGCTTTGCGCTCTTGAACTGCGCTTCTGCCCTCTCTGGACTGGCTCTCAGCACCAAATGCGCTACGTGTCAATCACGTATGCGCCAATTAACAACTTGCGTTTGTGCTTCTGAAATAGCGCACCGCGCTCATGGGCTGGCGCTCAGCGCCAAGCGCACCACGTGTCACTCACGTGTGCGCCATTAAACTGAAAACGCAATGCGCTCAGCGCTCATGGACTGGCATCATGCGCTCATCATTTGGCGCCTAGCGCCAAGTACGACACGTGTCCCTTACATGTGTGCCACGTGGCAGAAGCGCACTGCGCTCTTTGACTGGCGGAAAGCGCCTAGCGTGCCACGTGTTGCACTGACAGAACATAAATTGTTCTTTAATAAGCCCAGGGCTCTGATGAATGCCCAACATTCAATAAAAGACATAATATTGTCAGAATTCAAGCATTGTTAAAAGGGCCAAGCCCAAGCAAATGCTCAGCAGCCCAAAATAAAATGTTAAACATTTTAACCTGATAGGACTTAGCCCAAGATTGGCCATAAGTCCTCAACTCATATTAATTGAGCTCATCTGCTCATAAATATGTTAACAGATCTTAGTCCCAATTGGACTTAGGTCTCTCAACCCACGTCGGCTTAAGGGTACATCTCTGAACTCCTTTGATATTTGTCGTTGTAATCCTTCAACGTCTTCAGAGAGGTAACGGGTCCCGACAACCATACATTTCATGGACTATGGGGTCCTTAAACTCACGGACTATGATGTTCTTAACCTGGACTGTGGGGTCCTTAAACTCACGGACTATAATGTCCTTAATATTGACTGTGATGTCTTTAAACTCACGGACTATGATGCCCTTAACCTCGACCGCAATGTCTTTAAACTAACATTGGACCGAGATGTCCTTAAACTAACATTGGACCGTAATGTCCTTAAACTAATCGACCGCAATGTCCTTAAACTAAACAATAGGGCCCAATTGCTCTCTTGTTGGATCTAAATGATTCTGTTAAGTTGATCTTAGTCTAAAAATTAGACTAACGTATTCTTAACATACGTTTAAGTTGATCTTAGTCCCAGATGAGACTAACGTATCCTTAAACCTAACACCCAAACCCAAATCTAAGAAGATATGGATTTGGAGTAATCCACACCTACAGGCGACAACATAAATTAGTCTCCGTATACAATCCACGGGCAACCAAAAAAAAACACCCACGACACGAAGTGACCATCTGGAGAAGGAGAAAGTGGTTACCGCGATGCGGTGGCGTAATTAACTGCATGGGTTTGCGCCTGCAGGGAATACCGTCCCCACAATCAAAAACCCCTCAAATGAGGGGGAATCTGATGAAGTCTGCTACATGGGCCGCATCCGTTTAAACCTTCGATACACGGTGCCATAAATCAACTTGGCATCTTCGGAGAGGTGGACGGATAGCACCGTTTAACATCTGCCTCGAAATTTAGGCGAGACGGACCCGCGCGGTCGCGTCTCCGCGTTTTTGGTGGGGAAAAGATTCTGGCACGCCCGGTGGGACCTTTTCCTCTTTCCACTCCACACTTCGTGCGTCGTGTTCGCGAACGAATTGCGGTTTGCTATGGTTGCCCTTAGGTTCGAAGTATTAGATTTTGGTGTCTTTCTCGGTGCAGAAAACGAAAGATCAATGGCGTCTACCTGCACAAAATGTTCCAGCCGCAACTGCAACTTCCGTTCCGCCCCATCTGGGGGTGTAACCTACGGCCCCCAAGCGGCCTCCCTTTTCACGATGCCGGTAGAGCAGGTAACGCAGGCTACCACCGGGTTGTTCTTCGGGACCATGCTCCCATCAGTGAGCGTTAACATCCGGCTGCCGCAAGAAGCGCAGAAGAAGTCGGTCTTTGATTGGCTCACTACCACCACGACCCATCTCAACGGGTCATCCAATGCCAAGCCGACAGCATCAGTCTTCGATAGGCTGAGCATGAACTCCAATAGGCCCGTCAAGAAGCCCACGATACCTGAAGTGGCCATCCCAAAACGGATAGCCATTCCTGCTCTCGAGGTCACTAAAGAAGCTTCTCCCATCAAAGGATCAGTCTTTACGAGGCTGGCCACTCCGGCTCCCGTTCCTGTTCAAAGTTCTGTCTTTGACAGATTGGATACTGCTGCTCAACGGACGTCGGTCTTCAAGAGGCTGGTACCAGCAGCGCCTGACCAGAACAGGGGGTATGAAAAAGCCATCCCTATAGATGAACCAACACCATCTGCGCGACATGCTCGCCGTCGCCACTGGCGCAGAGTAAGGAAGGCCGGGGGCAACTCCCCCTCTGGGTTAACTCCGCCAGCCTCCATGGTGGAAATCAATGTTGCTGTTCCAACTGGGAACATCTTTGAACCGCTTAGGAGGGTTCGCAAGAACGCTCCGACCGCTGTGCTGAAGAGATCTCCTCCACCTATGGAGATTACTATAGAAAAGAAGACGGAGCAGCCCCCTCAGCGGCTGTCCTCCAAAATTTATAAAGTCTGGCGAAAGGTCTAGAAATTGGTGATTAACCAGGACTATTCTCGCCGGCCAAAGAAGCTCAAAGCTCAGCAAGAAAAGAGCCATCTCGTGGTACCACAAAAGACATCATCCATCTGGGTGCCCACCGTGACGGCTCCCTCAACGTTAACCGCTCAAAAAAGAAGGAGGCCAGAGAAAGCCCCCATGACCGCGGCAAACCGCAAGGACGTTGAATCTAAACGCCCCAAGTCTGGGGGCATGATGGTGCATACTGTTTATATGGCTTCCGGAAAAGAGGAAAGCCGTGCTTCTACGGGTCATCGACCGCTTACCCGATCGATAACGAAGGCTCAGGAACAACAACATCAGAAACTTCAAGAGATGCTGACTGCAATGGCCGCACTTACTGGGATAAAAGGAAATCCAGAGACCTCAAAGCAGCGTCGGAAACAAGAAACTGATACCGAGTTTCTCCGAAGAATGCTCGAGAGGAAAGAAAAAGAGGCCACGGAACATGCATCTAACATCAAACGAATGGCTCTTTTGTTCCAAGACATGGCTGGGATGGTGTTACAGCCAGAACCTCCAGCTGAAGACCCCCCGATCATCATTGAAGACGACAGAGGGGAGACATCGAACCCTCCTCCGGTTCTTTCAGCAGCTGATTTAGAGGGATTTTATAGATCAAAAATATTTGTTAACCGCAATCAAGAACGGCGTCGCTTGGTAGCTAGCCGGTGAGTACGGGTCGGTCCACAGGGATTTTGTGTTTTCCTAATCGCTCTAACGAGTTAATTCCGATGGGTGTCGGATTGATTATTTCTAAAACCTAAATTGATTTATACTAAGATTATCTAGATCTAAGTCTTGCTAGGGTTAGGTCTAGGGTAAGTTGGGAGATTGAATGTTTCCTCACCGCTTTCAATGCCCTATTTTAGATCTATTAGGTGTTATAGTAATTATCAATAAAAGGGATTAGTACCATCGGGAAGAAACGGTGTTTCTTCCTCTAGGTTCTTGTCCTTCCTTTATCGATCCTTACCCTAACCTCCAAGGAAAATATACACAACCGGTCCTTTATACTACGGTATCACCGTTACCTCGAGGGGTAAGGTGCCGCAGGGAGCGGTGTGTGCGTGTATGCATGGAGTTCTAATTATTATGTGTGATGGGGCAAGAAAGGGGTGAGAGAGTTCATCTCTCAAACCTTTCCCTAAAGCTAACCCTAACAAGCAAGGAGACTACTCGCTCATTAGGGAATTGAATGACATTCTAAATTAAAGTAAACTAAGGCAATGGAATAAAAGAACTTACTAATTTTTATTGATGGCTCTCTCCAAACATCAACACAGTACATATCTGAATTTATGAAATGAAAAGAGGCATGACCTCAAAAAGGTTTTTAGGGTTCTATTTATAGATTCATAGAAACCCTAGGTTACAATCGCGTCATGTCTGCTTTTACAAAAATACCCCCTAAGAAAAAGACCTAGTCAACGCTCGCGCACCGCCAAAACTTTCTGCGCTGACACGGGTACTACATGGCCGCGGAACCGCGGCCAAACCCTACGTTTGGCCGCGGATCCGCGACCGTATATGGAGCTTGGTGCTTCAATTTTCTTGGGGTTGTTTCAGCTGCATTTGGGTACTTGTTTCTTCAAGACTTTCCTCAGAATATCTTTTGGTTCTCTTCCAGATCTTTCCAGTGAACATTGTAGTGGACTTTTGCCGTTGCTTCGTGACGAAGTCTTGAACCTTGCACTGCCTTGTACTTTGTGAACTGATCTTCGTGTAGGCTTGATCAAGATTCCAAGATTTATTGGTCGTAGTCTCACTTTTGTATCGTCTTTTGTCTTTTTCACTGTTTTTGTCCCGAGAATCTGTAACCTGCAACTAAGTAGCAGACATGGGTCAAAAGCATCTGTTTATTTGTAAAATAAATAGGACTGGGGAATATAATAATGCAATATTATGATATGAACAAATACCCCCAAACTTATCTTTTGCTCGTCCTCGAGCAACCTAGTTTTATTCTCAACAAAAACCTAACCTCACTTTCGCAGGGAATCGCTGTTAGTTATATGTATGCCATAGAGGCCATTACTATACATGGGATGTATATTGTAGTGGATGCTTGGACATATATAGGGAGGACTTTCTTGGTCGACATGATAGTATGCTATCTGGTTGATCTTTACCTTAACGTGTATATTGATTGTCTCTCTGATACATGTTGGTAAAGCCCTTAGGATGTGTATTTGACTACCTGGACTATGATGCGGATCATACTAGTGGGGACATGGTAGTCCATAAGTACATCCTTCAAGGTCCCTAGTCGTAGGTGTATCGAGACGGGGCATCGATATACCAGAGTAGACTAGTGTATACCTTCTCAACCCATACAGATGGGCGATGGATGATCCATATCCATTGGTGTTTGACATCAGAGATGATATACGGGTGCTCAGTAAAGACTGGGTACACTGGACGGACTCGCCGAGAACTCCCAGATGGTATTATACCTTACGTCAGATGGCAGTTCTCTGGTGACACTGGTACAGAGTAGTCTGTTGACCCGAGATCGTCATAGAGTCTTGTGTGATTCCCACCGTGCTTTGATTTCCACCTTACCACGTCCAAGAGGGCGTGCAAAACGGTGGTTTTTGGGTACAGTCCCGAGTCACATGGAGGCAATGAGCGATAGGAGGGGATTCGTCTCTCCCGGTATAGGGGGTTGATGTTGCGCTGTGTTCGATTGGCTATAACCGGAAATCCTTGGCCAGGGTTGCTGAGATTTACTGGTAAGTGTTACCAGTAGTTTCTCGAACTGTTATAGACCTCATATCGACACGACTTATCGAGATGTTGGGGTCTGACGTTTACCACCCCTAGGCGAGATATGCGACATATCAGACGACGAGACCGGACTGTACGGTAAGTGTTACTGGTTGGATTCACAGGAGTGTGAGCGGGCTTGCTCGTCGATCTTCTGATCGCTCAATACCCGGGTGGCCGTTACGTTTAGCAGACCGCTTGCGGCTTGTGGGTGTTTGATATGATCATCACCTGCTGCCGGCGTATTGACGAGTCTTTAGAGTCCTACACAGAGGTTTCCTGGCTCAAGCAAAACGAAATAGGAGCGCAGATGAGATATGTGCGGGACCGAGAATAATGCGTGTATGTGATACCGTATTCTATTCTCGCGGTGAATGTATCGATTGGTTGTATGCGATATAACCTAGTTATCGAATCGAGGATTGATTCGATAAGCCGATACATTGAATATTAGTCGGTTGTATGCGATATGACCGGATCGTTAAATCAAGTGTTGATTTAATGATTTAATGTATAATTATATATTTGATATATTACTTTGCATTAACTAATATTTGTTCACATTAAAAGGATTTTCTCACTTGATATGCACATTGTATATGTGATATATTTTTGTGTGCACTTGATTGTATCATGTTTGATGATACATGCTTACTTGAGTTTGTGTAAAGATTAAACCATGGTTATTTAAATGGTTAGGGTTTTGATTTTCTTACTTATTTATTTATTTATTTATTTTGGAAAAGAAAGAGAAAATGGTGGCTTTCTTTGTTTGTAGTTGAAGCTTCATGAAGCTTTGACTAAGTGACCATTTTGTCTCATGCTTAACCCTAACCATTCAAACTAACCATAGTTCATTCTCTACACTTGACCATGGTTGATGTATGATAAGTATTCATTTTATTTTCTTTTTTGAGAATAACTTATCATATTATCTTCTTCTTCTTCTTCTTCTTCAAAAGAAGAAAAGCTTGCCTCCATCAATGGCATCTTAAGAAAAAGAGTGAGAAATCCAATTCTAAAGTGAACCCACTTCCTATTTCTTCATCCTCTACCTCTTGCCAAGTAGTATAGGGTGTTTTCTTCACAAGTTTCATTACTTGGTGAAGTGGGAGCTTGATCTTGTGATGCCTCGACGTAGATCATCTTCGGCATCGAAGCCGACGACCAAGCCCGCCCATTTCTCCGATGAAGCCGACGCTAGAGCCCGGGATTCTATTTAGACAGCGAGGAGACTTCATCATGGAGCTAAGAAGGTGGAGGACCGGATCTACAAAGGTTGTATTTCCGTTCTTTTAGTTAAGTTGTTAACTAGTTTCATTGTTTCGCCTAAAATTCTAGTTAACGATCCGTATTAGGGTTTCTCGGCACTTGTAAAATTTGAAATTGGCATGGTTGATGCCTTGTGAGACCTCATTGGAGTGCCTAGGAACCCTACAATCGCGATTGCACTGAGCTCGTGCAACAAACCGTTAAACCTCTAGGTGTCCCTAGTAGGAGGAGTGTTGTCTCCTGAGGGTTTTCAGCGGATACTACCCACAAAATCCTATCAATTCGGCCTATTAACTCTTATTTTCCAATTAGGTTTTCTAACAAGGAATTCTATTATCTTCGTCTCGTAAATTATCCACCCATATTCTTCATGCTTCCTTATCATTCAACTTAAGATTATATATATTTTGTAGACTTACTTAGCTTTCGGCATCTCTTAAGTTTTCCTTCTAGGGTTCTATATCAACTTAGGAATTTTTATCATCTCTATTAAAGATATAAGTCTTATTCTTCATTCCTATCTCTTATCTAAACCCCAATCACATACCCCTACGTGTGTGTATATATCACCCCTACACTTGGAAATTCAAATCAAGCAATCATACTCTTGTCCGTTGTCCAAAGCACTTCTTTAATTGGTGAATTTTAGATGAATTTTGCTTACACATCCTTCATGCGACCGTTAATACTTCTTGAGGTACCAACAACCGATTACAAGATGTGTTTGCACATTAAAGCGTAATTCCTAGTCTTGCAACACCTAAGGCTTTAGCTGTGACTCCCAAACCAGTTGGTTTAAGGCACTAGGTGATGAAGCACCCTCGCTAAATATTTTTCTATTTTTGCAGCCTTAAGTAATCACAAAAACCAGTGTTCATTTTTTTTATTATCTCATATTCACACTTGTATTTTTTTATTTTATTTTCTTCGTACTAAGGACTTTAGACAAGAGCATTTCAAGGTCTCTTCTACTATTCCAAGTTTCAAGGTACGTGTTTGTGCAATTTGTAGGGTATACATTTTCAGAATCTAGACTTAAGCTTAGGAATTATTTTTCAAACTTATACTCTAATAAAAATATCAATACTTTTCCCTTGTTTTAACTTATCCCAAGAAGTGAACTCAAAATTTGCCTATTTCTAAATAAACTACAAAGACATATACTTTCTACTGTTAAATTTTAAGAAAAGTTATTTTTAGGGTTTTTAATTTACTAAGTCTAGATCTAGTTGTTCCTAGCTAGTTAACCTTTTTATCAAACTAAAGTCAATTATGGCCAAAATTGAATACTTTCATTTTTATAATTTTTGAAATTTTTTAATTTTTATGGGTTTTAAAATCAGTATGCAAATATACATATGAATGCGAAAGAAGAAGGCTTACCGAGTATACCCCCAAACTTAAACTTGACAGTGTCCTCACTGTCATGCTACACCAAGAAGGTTGAGAATGTCGGCACTCCCCTGTTTATTGTTAAATCAAAAATATATATACAGAAAGGCCCCCCAAACTTCATTGAAACAATGTTAAACATCATTTCCAAACTTTGCAAAGACCAAACGTCAACACCAACCAGTCAAAAAATTTATCTGTATAGAGTATCGGTTGGTGGAAGAACATGTTGTACCGATCCAAAAAAAATTGGGGAAGATAGAAGTGGTGGTATGGAAAGTGTGGAAGTGAATAGATAGGAGGTGGTGATGAATCAAAACGAGAATGTGAATGATCAACAATCAGTGGAATATTGGCATTCTCGTTGCTTATTAAAAGAAAAGGGGATGGTTCAACTTCTAAAGGAGGAGGTTGACTATCCACACTATCCCCAAGATATTTCTGTGGATCTTTTATTGACTTGGCATCATCAACCATATGCATATGATATTCAATTATGAGGGAACTAATCTCCTCGATGTCCGCCATAGTCCAGCCGAAAGCTTGCCGCTTATCTTGTAAGACCATTAAAAAGGCTTTCTCTTGCTCGAGGGCTAGAGAGGCCGATATGATAACGGGAAAGTTCTCATTCTCACCTATGTAAGCATATTTAAGGTGAGACGGCAAGGGCGTGAGTTCGAGTTTCGGAGGCGAAACAATCATAGGCAAGATTGGGAAATCTACCTCGAACTCAAAGGACTCCAACACAGATTCGAAATTACTGCAAACAACCGATTCAGATGGTTCAACTAACCCATCCAAAAATTCAAAAGACTCATATTCGGGAGGTGAGTCGTCAAAATCATCCGAAAAAGTGAAACATTCGTAATCAATATCGGTTGTGTCAACTGTGGTAAATTCAAGGAGGGACGCACTAGTGGCGTCAAAACTGTTTTCATCAAACAGAAATCTTTCAAGCTTGCAGTCCTCCTGCGTGATTTCGTGAATAGAGAAAACTTCTCGTGTACTAGTTTTAGGCATGGGGGGCAGACTTCCCAACTTGTAAATATTGAACTCACTGGACGTCTTCCCGAAGGATAGAGTCATGGAGCCATTTCGACAATTTATTACGGCATTGGAAGTGGGCAAAAATGGTCGACCGAGTATCACCGGAATTTGGTTCCGTGAGTTAGCAACAGGTTGTGTGTCCATAACAATAAAATAAACGGGGAATATGAAATCCTCTACTTTGATCAACACATCCTCTAACTCACCCCTAAGATGGGTGATTGATCGATCAACCATTTGGAGAGTACAACGAGTGGGTTTCAACTCTCCAACCCCTAATTTCTCATACACGGAGTAGGGAAGCAGGTTAACACTAGACCCAAGATCTAAAAGTGCTCGATTGATTTTCTTATCCCCAATTGTTATTGAAATCGTAGGACAGCCGGGGTCCTTTCGTTTTTGGGGTAAGGGTTGAGGTTGGTTAATAGCATTGCTCACTGCACTAGCCACTAGCACTTTCTTGGGTATTTGAGACTTTCTCTTCGAGGAGCATAAACCCTTTAAGATTTTCGCGTACGAAGGGACTTGTTGGATTATATCCAAGAGAGGTATATTTATGCTAACCTGTTTAAATAACTCCACAATCTTCTCCATTTGTGGAGTTGGTTTATTGGGACTCAACCTGTTTGGAAATGGAACATTTTGAAAATCTGTTGAGTCCAATGTCTGTAGAGTAGAATATGGAGTTGGAACGGATCCCACTGTGGGTGTGTTCGTGAAGTGAGAAGTGGGTCCGTTCGGATTAGAAGAAGAAGAGCCTTTTGAAGAATGAAGAATAGGCTCTAGCGGAGAAGATGAAGGTGTAGAAGAAGAGGATGGAGAAGAAGAATGAGAAGAAGAAGAAGGAGGAGAAGAACCATCGGTGGGGGTGTCATCACTAATACCCACGTTATTTTGCAACACTCTTCCAGATCTCAACGTGGTCACCGCATTTACATTATGATTTTGATATTCATGTGCGTTGTGTGTGTGACCGGGATTTGGCAATGGTTGAGATGGAAGCTTTCCCTTTTCTCTCTCGCTCAATGCAGCAGTTAGTTGTGCAATTTGTGCCTCAATAGATTTGATGCTTTGATCGTATGAAGCATTGTTGTGCACCAAAGACTGCATGGAATTTTCCAACCTTGCTGCGGATTCTGTAGATTGTTTGAGAAACGCATCTAGACTTTTTTCTTGCGAGATAACCTTATCATCATTTGGTTGAACAAAATTGTTCGTTTGACTTGGATAAGGTTGTGGTTGGAAAGGTTGCTGGTATTGAGTTTGTTGGGGTGCTTGTTGTTGTGGAGGAGGAGGCCTTTGGAAGTTGTTGTTTCCTTGGAATTGTTGATTTTGATTCCAAGCAAAATTTGGGTGACTCCACCAACCCGGATTATAAGTCGAAGAGTAAGGATCATTTCTTTGTCGTTGCTGAAAGGCAGCATTGACTTGATCTTTTTCTTGAACAGGTGGATTGTAAGGACACTCTTCGGTAAGGTGTGATGGATCCGAACAACAAGCACAAACAGTTCGTGGTGGTAAAGCAGGGGCAGGAGAAGACGATGAGATTTTGGTCTCAATGGCTTCTAGCTTTTTCGTAAGTGCAGCCATCTTGGCCTTCATAGCAATCGACATATCTAATTGATGTATGCCTGCCCTAGATTGACCAATAGAAGAAGATGAGGTGGTTGTTTACCCCAATCAGAGCAAAGCTCTGTTCAAATTCCGAGGCGGAAGATGAAGCAACGCTTCATCTTCCCCCAATCAGAAACAAAGCTTTGCTTTGAAAATTTAAACTTTAATAAATGAAGCAACGCTTCGGATCCTTTGCACTGCGCGCGACACGCCACGTATCTGGCGCAGATGCATTAGCGCAGCGTCCAAGAAGGCGCGCCCAATTAGAGCAAAGCTCTGTTAAAGGAAGCGCCGCGCTGCGCTCTGCGACGCGTGTCAGCGCAGATGTGCTAGCGCAGTCGCGCTGCGCTGTGCGCTGCGCGACACGTGTCAGCGCAGATGCGCTAGCGCAGATGCACTGTTTCATAAAAAAAGGGGCATCTGTGCCAAACAGAATTAAAATTCTAAAGAAATCTTTTCTGTTCTTGTTAAAACAAGAAGATTTTCTTCTGTAAAGCAGAGGCCTTTGGATCAAAGATCCAACGGTGGGGAAAATTCCCCGAATCACTCAGAGGAAGATCTCTTTAACAAATTTAACTAATTTATGGGCACTATAAAAAGGACCCCAAGCCTCAATTCAAAGGCATCAACATCTTTCTAAAAAAAAAGAGAGAAGAGAACTCTCGAGAACTCCTCAAGAACAACAGAAGGTAAAAACCTTTGAAAGAAGAGAAAATTCTCTTATGAACAGATCAGTGATCTAAAAACAGGATCCTTGATCTTTAAACATAACTAAATAAAGGAATAAATGAAATAAAAATAGTGCTTTGCACTTTTTCATGAACCTTTGGTTCTTTAAGATAAGAAAAAACTTATCTTTTTCTTTGATCTAAATTAGATCAAAAAAAAAATCTAACAGTGCTTTGCACTTCTGTTCATTGAATCTAAAAGATTCCTAAATCATAGTGCCTTGCACTTGCAATACTGCACTGTTACGCTCTTGGATTGGCGCAAGCCACCAGAGAGCGCCACGTGTCAACATCTGAACCAATTGCGCTATGCGCTTTTGAAATAGAGCTTTGCTCTCTGTGATTGGTGCAACTCACCAGAGGGCGCCACGTGTCAGCAGCGCAAGCGCAGCGCACTGCGCTTGCATGACACGTGTCGTCATCACAAGCGCTTGCGCTCTCTGATTGGCGCAAAGCGCCTGAATAAATGCAATGCATTTCCTAAAAGGGCCAGGCCCAAATCAAAAAGACCAAGCAGGCCAAAATAAATTGCAAAGCAATAAAAGGGCAGAGCCCAAATAAAATTCATCATTTATAAAGGGTAGAGCCCAAAACAAATTGATGCTCTGCATCCTTTCTGGGCAAAGCCCAAATAAAAATAAAAAGAAATGCAATGCAAAAGCAAATAAAATGTTGAACATTTTCAACCGGACTTAGCCCAATTTTGGCCGTAAGTCCTTAAATTAAATTGACTGAGCAAGATTGCTCTCTTAAATCAATTTATATCCGGTTCGAGGGTACATCTCCGAACCCCTCTGACGACTGTCATTGTAATCCTTCAACGACGTCAGAGAGGTGACGGGTCCCAACGACCACACATCAATATGGACTGCGGGGTCCCTAAACTCGTGGACCGCAACGTCCTTAAACTAATATTGGACCGCAACGTCCTTAAACTAATATCGGACCGCAACGTCCTTAAACTAATATCGGACCGCAACGTCCTTAAACTAATATCGGACCGAAACGTCCTTAAACTAATGATGGACCACTACGTCCCTAAAACTGTAACAATAGAGCCTCCAAATGCTCTTTTGCCGGATCTAAACGATCCCGTTTAAGTTGATCTTAGCCCCAAACACGGCTAACATATCCTTAAATATTCAAACGGACTATAAAACTCCAAATCAACCTTGGTTCAAGGGTACATCTCTGAACTCCTCTGACATCTGCCGTTGTAATCCTTCAACGACGTTAGAGAGGTGACGAATCCCGATGGCCAGATATTAAATGGATTATCACGTTAAGTTGATCTTAGTCTCAAACAGGATTATCGTATCCTTAAAGAACGTTTAAGTTGATCTTAGCCGCAACGCGACTAATGCATCCTTAAACTAAAAACACCAAACCCAAATCTAAGTAAATACGGATTTGGACTAATCCACGTCCTACGGGCGACGGCATTACTCAGTATCCGTATACAATCCACGGGCAACCACAAACAAAACAAACACACACGACACGATGTGAAATTCTGGAGAAGGAGAAAGTTGTTACCGCGATGCGGTAGCGTAATTAACTGCAGGGGCTTGCGCCTGCAGGGAAGAGCGTCCCCACAATCAAAAACCCCTCAAGCGAGGGGGAATCTGACGAAGTCTGCTACATCGGCCGCATCCGTCTAAACCTCCGATACACGGTGCCATAAATCAACTTGGCATCTTCGGAGAGGTGGACGGATAAGACCAAATAGCATCTGCCCCGAATCTCAGCGTCAGGACTTCGCAGTCCTGTGCGCCGTCTTTCGGAGGGGAACAGATTCTAGCACGCCCGGTGGGACCTCTTCCTCTTTCCACTCCACACTTCGTGCGTCGTCTTCACGAACCAATCGCGGTTTGTTAAATGGTTGCCTTCGGATTTCAAGTTACTAAGATTTGGTCTCTTTCCTGGTGCAGAACTCAAGATTCAATAGCCTCTAACTGCACCAACTTCTCGAAGTCCACTGCAGCGGACGCTCCACCTCACCAGGAGGTGTAGCATATGGGCCCCAAGCGGCTTCCTTCCTCGCTCTGCCGGTAGACCAGGTGACCCAAGCCACCACTGGCCTGTTCTTCGGGACCATGATCCCACCTACAAGCTTTCCTACGCCAATACCTACACCGTAAGTGAACAAAAAGTCGGTCTTCGACCGGCTCACTGCTACGACGGCCCCTGTCAATGGGTCGCCAACTGCCAAATCAACAGCCTCTGTTTTTGCCAGGCTGGATCAGAATTCTAAATCGGCTGTCCCAAGGAAGGCAATGACTACTGCTCCAGAAGTTGTCAAGGTGGCTTCCCCTGTCAAAGAGTCAGTCTCTTCAAGACTGGCGATTCCTGCTCCTGTCCCTGCTCGAGGATCCGTCTTCGACAGGTTGAATATCATCCCTCAAAAGACAACTTCAGTCTTTAAGAGGTTAACACCAGCGGCGCCTCATTCAGACAAGGGGCAAAAAGAAGATGTCTCAATCTCCGAGCCAGTCCCAACGGCTCGTCATGCTCGACGTCGCCATTGGCAACGTGTGAGGAAGGCAGGGGGTAACTCCCCCTCAGGGCTAACTCCACCGGCTCCAGTGGTAGAAGTCAACGCTGCTGTTCCAACTGGGAACAGCTTTGAATTGCTGAGGAGGGTACGGAAGAACTCTCCAACCGCTACATTGAAAAGATCTCCTCCACCTGCGGAGAGAGTTCCGGAAACAAAACAAGAAAAGCCCTTTCAACGGCTGTCCTAAAAAATATACAAAGTTTGGCGAAGGGTTCAAGACTCCGTGATCGACCCGGATCACTCTCATCAACGAAAGAAGACGAAGGTGCAAAAAGGAAAAGACCGTCCTATTGACCAGCAAGGGACAACGATCGCTAGGGTGCCCACTGCAATGGCCCCCTCCACTTCAACGACCCACAAAAGAAGAAGGCCAGAGAAAACCCCCGCACCGGCGACAAATATCAGAGGTGATGAACCCAAACGCCCTAAGTCAGGGGGCATGATAGTTCATACCGTCTACGTGGCATCTGGTAAAGAAGATAGCCGCATATCTACGGGTCATCGACCGCTTACCCGATCAGTGACCAAGGCACAAGAGCAACAGCAAAAGCTCCAAGAAATGATGAACGCTATGGCCGCACTTACAGGGCCAAAAGAAAACCCTGAAACGTCCTCGGACTAACGTCAAGAGGAAGAAACCGACGCCGAATTCCATCGTCGGATATTGGAGAAGAAGGACAAAGAGGCTGCTGAACAAGCAGCCAACATACAGCGTATGGGCCTCCTCTTCCAAGACATGATAGGGATGATGATACAACAAGATCCTCTGGCTGAAGAGCCCCCGATCGTCCTTGGTGACGATAGGGGAGAAACATCAAATCCTCCACCAGCTCTGTCGACGGCTAAAGAGGATACAATCTCCAAAGCTGATTTGGATGAGTACATCGCCCAACAAATACGGGTTCATCAGGCGACCGAAGCAGCCTGCCAGGTCGTAAAAACGGGGCGGCCGTATCCGGGCTGGTACGATCAGATTAAGTACCCGCCAGGTTATACGATACCAAAATTCCATGTGTACGAGGGGACTGGCAATCCCCATCAGCATGTTGCCCAGTTCAGGGCGCTTTGCGGCAACACCGGCGGTGACGGCAAGTTGTTGCTTCGCCAGTTTGTTGGAAGCTTATCAGATACGGCGTTCGAATGGTACTCTGAACTCCCGAACGAATCTATCAAGACCTTCGCGGAGATGGAGCTGCTGTTTACTCAGCGTTTTGCAAGTGCCAGTGAACGTACCCCGATGACGGCACTGATTAACGCCAGGGTAAAACCCGGCGAGACGTGGGTTCAATACGCTATACGATGGCGGAACTTATGGTCGAAGTGCGAGCAGCGCATTGAAGAAGCTCCCGCAGTGGGTATGTTTGTGGGAACCCTCGATCCACAAGCAACCATCTCGCAGTTTATGATGTTTTTCAAGCCGACTACCTTCCAAGCCTTGATCGACAAACTAGCGCAAATGGATCAAATGGGCCATAAACCCTCTCTCCCAAGGCCGGACTCCCGAAATGACAAAGGGAAGGGAAAAGCGATCGTCGTCGCTAATGCTCAACAACAACCGAGCGACTCGAAGCCGGTTGCTCGTCAAAATAATATGCGCCCGTACGTACCCCTTGAGGATAGGATGGGACGTCCTTATTCCTTTCCCCGCGTTAAAACGAGGAGGTTATTCGAGCTGGCATTGCGCAACAGACTCATAAATCTGCCGGATCCAAAACGTCCGTTGCAACCAAGTGACGTCAACGAGCCCAACTACCATCCTTATCATCGAGTACTAGGCCATCCGATCGAAGATTGCTATGTTTTCAAGAATTGGCTTGAAAACCAGTACCGACAGGGCAAGTTCGCGTTATCTGACAAATGGAAGGTGAATCCCCCGCAGCCCCACACTTCTAAGGGGACGAATACGCCGGGGGCAACATGCTCCGTCGTTGAAGAAGCTCCTTGGGAGGTTGTATTATCAGCCAAGACAAAGAGGATGCTAAACGATCTTCAGACATGTCCAGCGATCAAGTGGAAGAACCCGTTGGAACCGCAGGTCATTGAAGGGATGTTGAAGCCACGTCCAACTCCAAAGACCGATGGTGGTGGTTCAAGCACTTGCAGCCAGCCGTCAAAATCTTCGAAAAAGGAGAAGAAGAAATCTAAGAAGCCCGTGAAGCCTGGCGACAAGCGCACGGACTTACAAAAGCAAATTGACGCGCTGGATGAATACAACCAAAAGGCACGGACTCCCATTACGCTCCAAGAGTTTCTCAAACATGTCTTTCAAGAGGAAGGTGAGGGAGAAAGTTCGTCAGATGAATCCAAAGAATGTGTGGCGAGCTGTCATGTAATTTCTCATTCGTTCATGAACGATGAAGAAACTCCTTGTACTGGAACGCTGGGGGCAGATCCTGAATCAAAAATTCTGGGGCCATCAGATGAGGTAATTGACGCATTCCTTAATGAAGCTCGGTTGAAAAGTAAAACTGATCGGGAGCGCGAGGCGGCTATATTTGAAAGGGCCAAGCGCCAGCGACTTGATGAAGGAGCTGAGACGATCCCGTTGGAGCTAAACACCTCCGCTACCGACAAAAGCCAATTCAAGATAAGGAAAAAGTTTGCTAAGGCCATATCAATGGGCATGAAGCTACCATCCTCTGAAGAAAAAATTACTGGTGAAGCGGAAATGCACCCCTCCTATTGCTTATATCATCAGAAGGTTTCGCACCCCACTCAAGAGTGCAAAGCTTTCGATAGATGTTGGCAAGGATACGTTGCTCATCGACAACACTTTAAACGGGAAAAGCGTAAAACTCGTCGGGAGCAAAGAAATACAACCGAGGGGCTTAAAAGAACTACCGGCGATTGTTGCATGGTTAACACCGACGGGTCACAAGTGCCTACATTCGGGAGCGATTCTGATGAAGAGCTGGAACTTGCCCCTCTCTTTAAAGAATCCACTTCGGGAAAAGAAGAAGAGCCGAAGGTCTGCGAAAATATCCGGCTGCGGAATCGGACGCTGCCTGAAAAGAACCTCGGACCCTTAAACAAAAAAGATAAAGGGAAAGAAAAAGTCTCTGAAGATATCGTCTTAGATGACCAAGTGGTGGAAGAGCTAGCAGCCAAAGACCCGCCAATGAAGAATAAGGTGGATTACAACATCTTAGCACATCTGAGGAAGCCGCCCTCACAGCTCAGCATTCTTGACGCCCCTTTGCTATCAAAAGAGGCGAGAGATTCGTTGATTAAGGCGCTCCAAGACCCAGAACAATTCCAAGCATGCCTGGCCGAGGAAAAGATGAAGGATGAATTGGAGGAAGTACACACAGCCGATGTTACTTTTGGCAATGAAGACCTTCTACTTGGGACGTGCAAACACAATCGCCCTTTCTATGTCTCGGGATACTGCCATGATATAAAGATAGGCAAAATCTTGATCGATAACGGGTCGTCTGTTAACCTACTCAACGTGCGGGTGTTGAAGGAAATCTGCATGAGCGTCCAGCACCTTGCTCGGGACAAGATCACCATCTCCGGGTTCGACTCCCAATCGTCAAAGACTCTTGGATCTGTGATACTGACGCTACGCTTTGGGCTACTCGTCACGGACATTAAGTTCCACGTCATAAACGCCAAGACATGCTATAACGCTTTGCTCGGCCGGCCATGGTTACACGAGTACAACATCATCCCTTCTACACAACATCAGTGTATGAAGTATTTTAAGGATGGTTTCGAGTATACCGTGACGGGAGAACTGAACCCGTTCTCTGTGAACGAGGTCCGCAAATATGAAGACGCCAAATACTTCTTACCGGATTTCGAAGACACAGAGAAGTGTCACAAGCCGGAGAATAAAACTAACGCTACCATCCCTGTCTTCGGCAGTGATACCGAGGAAGAAGAGGAGATAGTGCATTCGGGTCTGCCCCAACACAACAAGCCAGGACCGTCCACTCCCACGTTGGTCTTTGGTAGTGATTCGGAGGATGAGGTCCACGTCGTATTCTCTGCTCGACCTTCAATACAAGCTTCCGCTGACGAAGAGCAAAGTCTACAAGTCGCCATAGTGCCGCTTAAACACCATAAAGAACTAGATGCACTTAATATTTACAATGTAGAAGAGCTGCAAACATTCTACATCCCTCCTAGGCGAGAAAACGAGAAAGCAATTCTGTTTTACCGCTCTGAAGAAACCAAGGTGGAAAAAGAAATCTGGCAGGGCGCGGATCCTACGCTCGACAGGCTTCAGCCTATCCGTCTTCCCAGATATTATACAGAGGGTTTGAAAAAGCTGCTGAAACGCCAGGGGATATCCTTCAAACAAACCGTTAGAAAGGCCAAATTCTATGACAGGGTCTGGAATGTCCCCGGGACTCAACGCAAACTGCCTAACGGGAGAATGGAAGCAAGAGGGCTTGGATACATCCGGTCAAAGAAACGAGAGCTACTAAACAGCTGTTACATCATGTATGACTTCGATGAAGAAGCGGATGCTCAATGGGAGGATGCTAATCCTGAGAAAGTGAAAGTTCCAGATGCAAAAGAGTCCAGTCCGTCGTTTGAAGAACGAATGGACAAGCTTATAAGGAAAGCTGGTCAAAAAGTACGGGATGATCACAACCGCGAGACGACCATCTACGAGAAAGCCAAGACGCAACGCCTTCTCCAACAGGCCGTGAAGGATGAAAATGCCGCTCCTTGTCAACCTGTTATAAAGAAGGCGCGCAAAAGCAGAAATAAGTCGAAAGGCCAAAAAGGCGCTCAACAACAACAAAGCAGGGCTAAGAAGCCACGCAAACGGGAGTCGAGCGTTATTGATCTATCCCTCATGAAGAAAATGGGTCGAGCGTACTCGTTTCCTTGGGACAAGACGAAGAAGATATTTGATCTTGCTCTAAAACATCAAATGCTTACACTGCCGGAGTCCAAAAACCCCGAACAAGCAGGCGAAGTCTCTGACCCGGACTATTGCTCTTACCATCGAGTAATAGGGCATCCTCTTGAAGATTGCTTCACCTTCAAGAATTGGGTCGAAGATCAGTATCAGCTTGGCAAGTTCGCTCTGTCCGACAACTGGAGGGTAGCGCCGCCACAAAAGCACGAGCCCAAGGCCACGGAAGAAAAACCAGTTCCACATTGGGATTGGAAGCGAATTCGTACTTGTCACGTGATAACGCTATCAAAAGAAGAGCCCGAGAACATGGATGACCTTCCCTGGTGCTTCGAAAACAGCAACGACGAGGTAATCTCAGAATTCCCACCAGCGCCAAAAGAGCTGGAAGATGGAATCCACACCACCGCAGATAACCTCAAGAAAATTGAGTTGGGGACGACAAACGATCCGCGGCCGACATTTGTCAGCGAGCTACTATCTGAAGAGAGGGTGGCCGCGTTAAAAGACGTGCTTCTATAACATAGAGACTGCTTTGCGTGGAACTATTCCGAAATGCCGGGACTAGATCCAGAAATCGCTGTGCATAGATTGGCGATATCCCCGGACATCAAGCCAGTCAAATAGGCACCAAGAAGAATGCGGCTCGAGCTTGAGATGAATATCAATGCCGAGGTCAAGAAGCTGATCGACTCTGGCTTCATCCAGGAAGTTCAATACCCTGAATGGATAGCCAACATCGTCCCGGTGATGAAGAAAAATGGGACAGTGCGCATATGCGTAGACTTCCGGGATCTTAATAAAGCTTGCCCGAAGGATGATTTCCCAGTGCCAGTCACCGAACTGATGATAGACAACACGTCTACTCACAAGGTTTTCTCCTTCATGGATGGCTCATCAGGGTATACTCAAATAAAGATGCATCCCGAAGACCAGAAGCACACCGCCTTCAGGACTCCTTTGGGTATATTTTGTTATAAAGTGATGCCCTTCGGTTTAAAGAATGCCGGTGCCACTTATCAAAGGGCCATGACAAAGATCTTCGATGACCTTATACACGAAATCGTCGAATGCTATATCGACGACCTCGTTGTTTAAAGCAAATCATATGAGGAACATCTCGAGCATCTGAAGACCGTATTTCAACGCCTTCAGCAATACAACTTGAAAATGAACCAGCTCAAGTGTGCATTCGGATTTTCCTCGGGCAAATTCCTGGGATTCATCGTCCGACACCGAGGTATCGAAATAGATCCATCTAAAATCAAGGCGATCATGGAAATGCCTCCACCGAGGACTCTAAAACAGCTGCGGTCTCTCCAAGGGAAGCTCGCATATATTAGGCGATTTATAGCCAACCTCTCTGGCAAGTGTCGCCCTTACAGCCACCTAATGAAGAAAGGAACTCCGTTCGTCTGGGATAAAAAATGCCAAAGCGCACTGGACGAGATCAAGCAATACCTGCAGAACCCTCCAGTTTTGGCTGCTCCGGTTAAGTGAAAACCCCTCATCCTTTATACAACTGCCCTCGAAGGTTCCTTAGGCGCATTATGGGCACAAGAGAATGATCAAGGGAAGGAAAGAGCACTCTACTACTTAAGTCGAGTCCTGCTGGGGGCAGAAAGCAACTACTCCCCCATTGAAAAACACTGCCTGGCGTTGATGTTTGCGATAACAAAGCTCAGGCACTATGCGTTGGCGCATGAGGTCCGTCTCATTTCGAAGGTGGACCCTCTCAAATATCTAATGTCAAAGGCCATATTGACAGGTCGACTCGCTAAATGGGCTTTGCTCTTGATGGAGTTCTCAATAACCTATCAGCCTCTCAAAGCAGTGAAAGGCCAGGCCATCGCCGACTTCCTCGCTGAACACCCTATAACTGCCGATTCTCTTTTGAATTGAGATCTGCCAGACGAACATGCGTTTGACGCAATCGACAGTGGTGATACCCGATGGGAGCTTTACTTCGATGGAGCATCATCCATGAAAAAGCGCAAACAAAGTACCCCTATAATCAAATCGGGGGTAGGCCTTATCTTCGTGACCCCGCAAGGAGGAATAATGCGCTTCGCTTTCTCCTTAACAGAGCCGAGGACGAACAATGAAGCCGAATACGAAGCTTTGATAGCAGGCCTCGAGATCGCCATTGACATGGGAATTGAAAACCTCCTCATATACGGAGATTCTCAACTGGTCGTTAGTCAAGTAAACGGCGACTACCAAACGTGCAAACCGGAGTTGGTGAGGTACGGTGAAAAGGTGCAACAACTGTTGACCCAAATTCCCTCCTACACTTTGGAAAACATACCGCGCGCGGAAAACAGTAAAGCAGACGCGTTGGCCAAACTTGCTAAAGAACTGGCCGACGAGAACCTCGATGACGTAAGAATCGTGGTACAAGGCCGTCGAGTGCTTGCCCCAGCGGAGATATCTCTGGAATCACCCGGAGAGAAGGGAGCGACTGAGCAGATGACCTTATAAGTAAAAGAACGAGAGAAGGTTGAGGATTGGAGGGAAGTCTTTATAGACTACTTTAAGTCCCACCGAATGCCCGAAGAAGCGTCCACAAGACATCAGCTCATGAAACGAGCTCTGTCTTTCGCCTTCGTCAATGATACTCTATACAAGAGATCATTTGATTCTCTGTGGCTGAGATGCTTAGGACCTGACGAAGCGAGAAGGGTCGTCCATGAAGTTCATGACAGACTCTGCGGTTCTCACCAAGCAGGCCCAAAGATGAAGTTGAAAATCAAACGGATGGGCTACTATTGGCCCACGATGATTCAAGATTGCCTCGAATATGCGAAGCAATGTCACTCATGCCAAATTCATGGGGACTTCATCCATCAGCATCCAAATCCATTACATCCAACGGTGGCTAGCTGGCCGTTCGAGATGTGGGGAACTGACATAGTCGGCCCTATCGAACCAGCATCGTCTAGGGGACATCGTTTCATCCTGGCGACGACTGACTACTTTTCTAAATGGGCAGAAGCAGTACCGTTAAGAGAAGTTAAGACGGAGAATATCCTCCATTTCTTCAAGACGCACATCATATATCGGTTTGGAACTCCACGACGGATCATCTCCGATAACGGGCCAGCTTACAGAAGCCACAAGATCAGTCGCTTCGCGCAGCAGCACAATATAGACTGGAGATATTCTTCAGTTTACAATCCACGAGCTAACGGTCTAGCTGAGGCCTTCAACAAGACCTTGACAAAGATCATGAAGAAAACGGTGTCCTGAAATAAGAAGGACTGGCATGAGAGACTGCAAGAAGCTCTCTGGGCGTATCGAACTACGTTCAAGACAGCCACGAACACAACGCCGTATGCGTTGGTATTCGGTACAGAAGCAGTACTCCCCCTCGAGATAGAGTTACCTTCTCTACGAGTGGCAGTCCACTATGAGCTGACGAACGAAGAAAATGCTAACCTTCGGCTTGAGGAGCTTGATGCCCTTGATGAAACCCGGCTCATAGCGCAACAAAATCTGGAAGCTTATAAAGCAAAGATGACGCGCTCATACGAAAGATTGACCCGACCGAGGACATTCCGCAAAGGCGAACTCGTGCTAGTGGTCAAAAGGCCCATGATCCCCAATCGCGCCAAGTGGGGGAAGTTTGAGCCAAATTATGAAGGCCCGTACATCATAGACAAGGTCTACCACGGTGGGGCCTATCTACTCATGGACATGCACGGTGAAAGGCCTTTCTGGCCAATAAACGGTCGCTTCGTAAAAAGATACTATGCTTAATGAGCCACAGCCTAGGTCAATGGTAGATGACGACGACTATGTCCGCTCGCTATCTTCCTAAGCTCAAACTCTATCAGCAGTAGCCAGCCTTCTCAAAGTCGGACCGAAATGTCCTTAAACTAATAGCGGACCGAAACGTCCTTAAACTAATACCGCAGCATCCTTAGGTTGACCAGATAAAAAAAAATATAATAAATAAAAACGGTATGTCCATAAGCAAAAAGGGCACGGATGAAAACCCGAAAGGGCTCCGTGAGTAAAAACAGCAGGGCTACCGGCGAGTGTTCGTGAAAACCCGAAAAGGCGCGACCTCGTAAGAAAAAAGAGAAAAAGAAAATAAAAAGAATAAAAAAACGGTATGTCCATAAGCAAAATGGGCACGGATGAAAACCCGAAAGGGCTCCGTGAGTAAAAACAGCAGGACTACCGGCGAGTGTTTGTGAAAACCTGAAAGGGCGCAATCTCGTTGAAGGGCACTTACAGGGTCCTCTCGACCTTGTAAGGAGAAACCACCCGCGTGAGATCCTTACGACTCACAAAGGAGCAACACACTTAGGGATCCCCACGATTCCTAAGGAGAAAATACACTTGCGAGATCCTCACGACTTGTAAGGAGAACTCTCTTATGGGACCCTCACGGCTCATAGGATTTGAAAGTCTTAAGTTACAGAGACCTCAACCTGTGCTTAAGCAATCCCCACAATTTCCAATATTGCCCTACAAGTCGTTCAACACTGACCCTTGTATACAATCCACGGGCGCGAATAAACATTTCCCTAACCAAGTCTCATCCGTGACTGGGGATATGTTCATATGGTGAACGACTCTTGTAAATCCTCTCGATTTACAAGGAGAAAACCCTCCTGTGGGATCCTTACGACTTACAGAGGAACATGCACTTAGGAATCCTCACGATTCCTAAGGAGAAAATACGCCTACAAGATCCTCATGACTTGTAGGGAGAAATACCTTTGTGAGACCCTTACGGCTCATGAAGTTAAAAGCCTTAGTCGACGGCGCCTTAACCCTGTTCGCTAAGCCACCTTTATTCGACATCGACGGAGGCAAATGATGATTCGCTCCTGGCAATATCCCAGTTGTAGCGGTGCTGATGCCGAAATCGGTGTCTAATTTCAAGTTTACGGCGAAAGGCCAGTAAGCCGCACATGCATACGAAATAGC
Organism: Agapanthus africanus; assembly: GCA_030015575.1. Lineage (NCBI taxonomy): Eukaryota > Viridiplantae > Streptophyta > Magnoliopsida > Asparagales > Amaryllidaceae > Agapanthus > Agapanthus africanus. The sequence goes on from JASDDO010000019.1 coordinate 105,075,218, forward strand.
CGAAATGATTGGGCAACTCGCAATAAAAAACAGCGAGTAAAAACAAAAAAAATAGCCGAAATGATTGGGCACCGCGAAAAATAGCCGAAATGATTGGGCAATCGCGACCTTCGCGATATAAAAGCTGAAATGATAGAGCATCGCGGAGATAAAACAAAAAAAAATGATGATAAAACTTTGGCCCTACAGTTAAGATCACATCGATCCCTGTATACAATCCAAGGGCGTAAACAAAGAGGGAACCATACTTTCCCAACAGGCTCCGCCAGAAGACGAAGCCAAACCTCGACGGTTCATTCCAACTTCGAAGAAACCAGTGTCTTCAGCCAACTCCTCGACTCACGGATACAAACACTCCTTGACGAGAGCCTCCTGATCCGTGTCGACTCGCAGAGCCACCAGTGCCTCCGTGGGAAATTCTCGACTCGTTTCAAACCCCAAGGAAACAAATAATCCTTGGCGCTTGGGAAACAAATAATCCCTAGCAAACTCCTCGACTCACGGATACAAACACTCCTTGACGAGAGCCTCCTGATCCGCGTCGACTCGCAGAGCCACCAGTGCCTCCGTGGGAAATTCTCGACTCGTTTCAAACCCCAAGGAAACAAATAATCCTTGGCGCTTGGGAACTCCTCGACTCACAGATACAAACACTCCTTGACGAGAGCCTCCTGATCCGCGTCGACTCGCAGAGCCACCAGTGCCTCCGTGGAAAATTCTTGACTCGTTTCAAACCCTAAGGAAACAAATAATCCTTGGCGCTTGGGAAACAAATAATCCCTAGCAAACTCCTCGACTCACGGATACAAACACTCCTTGACGAGAGCCTCCTGATCCGCGTCGACTCGCAGAGCCACCAGTGCCTCCGTCGGAAATTCTCGACTCGTTTCAAACCCCAAGGAAACAAATAATCCTTGGCGCTTGGGAAACAAATAATCCCTAGCAAACTCCTCGACTCACGGATACAAACACTCCTTGACGAGAGCCTCCTGATCCGCGTCGACTCGCAGAGCCACCAGTGCCTCCGTGGGAAATTCTCGACTCGTTTCAAACCCCAAGGAAACAAATAATCCTTGGCGCTTGGGAAACAAATAATCCCTAGCAAACTCCTCGACTCACGGATACAAACACTCCTTGACGAGAGCCTCCTGATCCGCGTCGACTCGCAGAGCCACCAGCGCCTCCTTGGGAAATCCTCGACTCGTTTCAAACTCCAAGGAAACAAATAATCCTTGGCACTTGGGAAACAAATAATCCCTAGCAAACTCCTCGACTCACGGATACAAACACTCCTTGACGAGAGCCTCCTGATCCGCGTCGACTCGCAGAGCCACCAGTGCCTCCGTGGGAAATCCTCGACTCTTTTCAAACCCCAAGGAAACAAATAATCCTTGGCGCTTGGGAAACAAATAATCCCTAGCAAATTCCTCGACTCACGGATACAAACACTCCTTGACGAGAGCCTCCTGATTCGCGTCGGCTCGCAGAGAAACCAGTGTCTCCGCGGGAAATTCCCGATTCGTCTCAACTTGCAAGATGAAGCCTCAGGCAGCAGGGACTCAAAAACTTGCTTCCTGAACAATGGGACTCTGCAAGTCAATCCAAAATGGTCTCTTGAATACTATTCACGGGTCTCATTCTCCAAGGTCGAGTTTCGATAAGGAGGGAAACAACCGCTTACGAGTCCTCTCGACTCGTAAGAGGGAAAATTCTCTTATAGGATCCTTACGACTTATAAGAGAAAACCACACTTAGGAATCCTCACGATTCCTAAGGAGAAAAAACCCACCTACGAGATCCTCTCGATCCGTAGGGAGAAAAGTCTCTATGAGACCCTCACGGCTCATGGAGTTGAAAAGTCTTAGGCAGCAGATCTGAACCCACGGCCTAAGCCATCGCTATTTCCTAAGAAAGTCAAGATGCGTGCTCTATTATCCGTCAACCATGATTATTAAAACAGCCTGTTAACAATAAAAGAAAGAGGAAAATGACAGAAAGAGCATCCGATTTACGTTTGATCAAGCGTTTGAGACACACTCATTTATGCATGGGCAGAAGATTTGGGACGAGAAATAAGACAAGCTAAAATAAAAAAAGGGGGTTTCCATTCATATTGCTAAAAATTCTTACAATCATAAGAGCAATGAATAAGAGACATTATTCAAATTATTACAACGGTATAACCTCAGATCCGGGGCACGGATTGAGGAATTCAAAAGTAAGGCCATCCAGAGTTCTTCTGGCCTTTCTAATTATTCTTATGCGCAGCCTCTCACGCTCCTCTGTATCGAGATCCTCGGCAAGCCCTCCCGACCTTCGATAAGCAGCAACTATCGTCGTCTGCTGGAAGATTTGATGTAGGATGTCAATGAGGCTGTCCCGCCGTTTCTTCGAGATCAGCCCCGTCAGGTACACTGAATGCACCTTGTCTTCGGCATCATCCAGCGCATTGAGCGGTAGGGCCTTATGAAGACCCGGAAGTGCTCTCCATATTGCTCCCAGCACGACTTTCAAAAGAGCCGAACGACGAGGTAGCAGCCAACCACCGCTTGCGTTCAGACGACCCATGACCTCTGCACATTGGGCGTCTGTAAACTCTTGGTTTTGTTGACGGCCCTGTGCACGAATATCCTCGTAGGTAATGAACTCGTGCAGACTGTATAGATGCACCGCCATAATGCCTGAAGGAAGCAACATTGGAAGATTAGCAACGAGGAAAAGGTATAGGGAGTTAAAACTCCTCGAGAGCAATGCTCTATAGACAGGAGTAACACCTGTCAAAAAACTAGTTATGAGGAGAATTTAAGGAAAATTCCTTAAGAACATTGAGAGCTTTGCTCTGAGAAAAAATGATATAATAATAATAATAGTATCAAATGCCATGAAGAACTCTTAAGAGTTCTTCTATATGATTTGGAAGGAGCAAAGCTCCACTAATTAAGAAAATCCAAGGGGAACCTTTTGGAGAGCAGAACTCTATAATGGAACCCTAATAGGGTTCCCTTTAGTTCTCTTTAGACCCCTTTAGAGCAAATCTCTGCTAAGTGAAACCCTAAATGGGTCTTCTTTAGATCAGGGATCTTTTGAGAGCAAGGCTCTTAAAGCTGATTTAATCAAAATTAATATTCTTACCTAAAATTCTATAAAGTTTGAACTTTTAAAAGTGTTTAAGCAAGAGAGCAAGGCTCTGAGTTCTGAAAGTAAAAATCTGAAAGATGATAAGCATCTGTGGGGGACCAAAGGTCCTATTTATAGGCATCTAGTGCCTCCTCAACTTCCAAAAGCTGCCTCGACGGTTGGGATTCTGCCACTGTTGCGCTCAAGTTCGGGGCCACGTAAGCGCAACGGTGGGGGGGAGGGGCATTTGTTTATCCCAATCAGAGCAAAGCTCTGTTCAAATTCCGAGGCGAAAGATGAAGCAACGCTTCATCTTCCCCCAATCAGAAACAAAGTTTTGCTTTGAAAATTTAAACTTTAATAAATGAAGCAACGCTTCGGATCCTTTGCACTGCGCGCGACGCGCCACGTGTCTGGCGCAGATGCATTAGCGCAGCGTCCAAGAAGGCGCGCCCAATTAGAGCAAAGCTCTGTTAAAGGAAGCGCCGCGCTGCGCTCTGCGCTGTGCGACGCGTGTCAGCGCAGATGCGCTAGCGCAGTCGCGCTGCGCGACGCGTGTCAGCGCAGATGCGCTAGCGCAGATGCACTGTTTCATAAAAAAAGGGGCATATGTGCCAAACAGAATTAAAATTCTAAATAAATCTTTTCTGTTCTTGTTAAAACAAGAAGATTTTCTTCTGTAAAGCAGAGGCCTTTGGATCAAAGATCCAACGGTGGGGAAAATTCCCCGAATCACTCAGAGGAAGATCTCTTTAACAAATTTAACTAATTTATGGGCACTATAAAAAGGACCCCAAGCCTCAATTCAAAGGTATCAATATCTTTCTAAAAAAAAAGAGAGAAGAGAACTCTCGAGAACTCCTCAAGAACAACAGAAGGTAAAAACCTTTGAAAGAAGAGAAAATTCTCTTATGAACAGATCAGTGATCTAAAAACAGGATAATTGATCTTTAAACATAACTAAATAAAGGAATAAATGAAATAAAAATAGTGCTTTGCACTTTTTCATGAACCTTTGGTTCTTTAAGATAAGAAAAATCTTATCTTTTTCTTTGATCTAAATTAGATCAAAAAAAAAATCTAACAGTGCTTTGCACTTCTGTTCATTGAATCTAAAAGATTCTTAAATCATAGTGCCTTGCACTTGCAATACTGCACTGTTACGCTCTTGGATTGGCGCAAGCCACCAGAGAGCGCCACGTGTCAACATCTGAACCAATTGCGCTATGCGCTTTTGAAATAGAGCTTTGCTCTCTGTGATTGGCGCAACTCACCAGAGGGCGCCACATGTCAGCAGCGCAAGCACAGCGCAGCGCACTGCGCTTGCATAACACGTGTCGTCATCACAAGCGCTTGCGCTCTCTGATTGGCGCAAAGCGCCTGAATAAATGCAATGCATTTCCTAAAAGGGCCAGGCCCAAATCAAAAAGACCAAGTAGGCCAAAATAAATTGCAAAGCAATAAAAGGGCAGAGCCCAAATAAAATTCATCATTTATAAAGGGTAGAGCCCAAAACAAATTGATGCTCTGCATCCTTTCTGGGCAAAGCCCAAATAAAAATAAAAAGAAATGCAATGCAAAAGCAAATAAAATGTTGAACATTTTCAACCGGACTTAGCCCAATTTTGGCCGTAAGTCCTTAAATTAAATTGACTGAGCAAGATTGCTCTCTTAAATCAATTTATATCCGGTTCGAGGGTACATCTTCGAACCCCTCTGACGACTGTCATTGTAATCCTTCAACGACGTCAGAGAGGTGACGGGTCCCAACGACCACACATCAATATGGACTGCGGGGTCCCTAAACTCGTGGACCGCAACGTCCTTAAACTAATATTGGACCGCAACGTCCTTAAACTAATATGGGACCGAAACGTCCTTAAACTAATGATGGACCACTACGTCCCTAAAACTGGAACAATAGAACCTCCAAATGCTCTTTTGCCGGATCTAAACGATCCCGTTTAAGTTGATCTTAGCCCCAAACACGGCTAACGTATCCTTAAACATTCAAACGGACTATAAAACTCCAAATCAATCTTGGTTCAAGGGTACATCTCTGAACTCCTCTGACATCTGCCGTTGTAATCCTTCAACGACGTTAGAGAGGTGACGAGTCCCGATGGCCAGATATTAAATGGATTATCACGTTAAGTTGATCTTAGTCTCAAACAGGACTATCATATCCTTAATGAACGTTTAAGTTGATCTTAGCCGCAACGCGACTAATGCATCCTTAAACTAAAAACACCAAACCCAAATCTAAGTAAATACGGATTTGGACTAATCCACGTCCTACGGGCGACGTCATTACTCAGTCTCCGTATACAATCCACGGGCAACCACAAACAAAACAAACACACACGACACGAAGTGAAATTCTAGAGAAGGAGAAAGTTGTTACCGCGATGCGGTAGCGTAATTAACTGCAGGGGCTTGCGCCTGCAGGGAAGAGCGTCCCCACAATCAAAACCCCCTCAAGCGAGGGGGAATCTGACGAAGTCTGCTACATCGGCCGCATCCGTCTAAACCTCCGATACACGGTGCCATAAATCAACTTGGCATCTTCGGAGAGGTGGACGGATAAGACCAAATAGCATCTGCCCCGAATCTCAGCGTCAGGACTTCACAGTCCTGTGCGCCGTCTTTCGGAGGGGAACAATGTTCTTTGTGCTCTCCCGCTGAATTGTTTGTTCACTAAGATCCTCGAGAAACTGTCACGCTTCCTCACTAGATTTGGTTAGAAAGTGACCTTGACAAATGGTTTCTAGCAACTGCTTCGTTGCCGGGTTCAATCCCTCGTATAATGTTTGGCAAAGTTGCCAATTTTCGATCCCATGGTGAGGGCATTGAATGAGTAGGTCTTTGAATCTTTCAAAATACTTCTAAAATGGTTCGGAAGGAAGCTAGGAAAATTGTATAATCTCATTGCGAATTCTCGCGGTCTTGTGATGAGGATAAAACTTTTTAAGAAAAGCTTTAACAAACTCGTCCCAATTTCTAATTGAATGTAATGCTGTGCTGTATAACCACTTCTCGGCTAAGTCACATAAGGTGAAAGGAATGACCCTTAGCCTTATAGTATCATCAGATAATTGGGTTGTCTTCATCATGGCGCAAACGTTTTGGAATTTGTTGATAAAGATATAGGCATCTTCGGATTCCAATCCGTGAAATTTTGGCAGCATATTGATGAAGTGGGGTTTTATCTCAAAATTGTCCCCATTTGCCGGTGGGGGTGAAAGAAAGGTAGGTAAGGAGGCGCAGACAGGGTAGAAGAGATCCTGGAGCGCGATTCGTTGGGGCGCTTCAACAGGCGGGTGATTCGGGTTATTCGCACCTAACGGAGGTAGAATCAGTCCGGTGGGTAAGGTGTTGTTGGGATTATATCCCGACATACCTTCGGAAGAAGAATTTGAAGGTGGAGGTAAGGAAATGGAAGGAGTTTCGACTTCGGAGTCGAAAGGTTTGTTGGTCGGTACCAACGAAACACGGACTAATCGGGCGCTAGTGTCCCTAGTCCAAAGTGACATACACTAAAGAGGTAGTGTAGTCAAAAAGGTGAAAAACAGAATGTGGGGGTAAGAAAATGTCAATGAGAAGAAAGTGGGTGGTGGTGGGGTGCACGGACTTTAAGCGACATGTTGCAATTTTTTTTTGTTTTTGTTTTTTTTTTATAAATTTTTTTCCTTTTTTCTTTTTCTCTTTATTTGGAACTGTTTGCAAAAAAAGATTTTTGATAAAGGGCTTAGACAAAAATACAATCAACCAGAAATGCACAATCAGGCCTAGATCTAGGGTCACTTAGGTCAGCTAGACAACTCCTAACTGTTCCAAAGGGCTAGAAATGGGACCTCAACCGCCTCTTCACTGCCAATTGCGGCCAGGTAAGTGCCAGGTGAGTGGGAGGCTCTCCACTACAAGTAGTGGCCCTAATTAAGTAACCACTCGCTTTAGACACACTTTCCTAGACACCGCAAAGTCAGTTTAGGATTAATGGCCGATACCTACAACTAGTCCTCTGTCCTATTGAGCGCGACGTCCTTAGGGCCGAGTCTAGTATTTTTTAATGCAAATGCCTTATGTGATTTCTGGGGTCCTGGGAAGGGTGATGAAATCCCCACCCAATCTGGATTGGTCTCAAGCCCCTTAAAGTCCGATTAAAGATATGCAAAACAGAAAAAATCACTTGCAATCAATTTTTTTATTTTAAGCGCGGCGCAAAGAATCCTGCACAAGATTTGTTATTGGAAGGGGGAAGATTTTTTTAAGCGCAAAGAATCCTGCAGAAGATTTGACAGAAGATATATTGGGATTTGCAGAGGAGAGAGAAAGAGATCTTACAGCCCAAATTTCACGCGACAAAGCTTCCAACCCGTGGCGGTTCAGCGGCCGGGAAGGATGTGCGGCGGCGGTTTCGCGGTGGAGCAGGTTACGTGGATCCCGAGAATTTTTCCCACGCGCTGAAGTCACAGACCCGCCGCGTTTCCGCGGCCAGATGTGCCTCACTACCGCGGTTCCGCGGTCTGTTGTCAGACTTGGTCCCCAAAAATTTATGTGCCCCTCTGGTTTGACGTTCCTCTGTTGTTCAGATTTTTATTTTTCTGTTTCGCTCTCTGGATTTTTCCAGATCCGTCGATCCTGCAAAGATTCACACAAAAATACCCTTCAAACAATAAATGATAAAATTTTTATAATTTTTTTTTGTTTTTATGATTTTTTTAATTAGATTAACCCGAAATTGCAAAAAGGAAATTTTACGCCATCCCTGGTAACGGCGCCATTTGATTTAGAGGGATTTTATAGATCAAAAATATTTGTTATCCGCAATCAAGAACGGCGTCGCTTGGTAGCTAGCCGGTGAGTACGGGTCGGTCCACAGGGATTTTGTGTTTTCCTAATCGCTCTAACGAGTTAATTCCGATGGGTGTCGGATTGATTATTTCTAAAACCTAAATTGATTTATACTAAGATTATCTAGATCTAAGTCTTGCTAGGGTTAGGTCTAGGGTAAGTTGGGAGATTGAATGTTTCCTCACCGCTTTCAATGCCCTATTTTAGATCTATTAGGTGTTATGGTAATTATCAATAAAAGGGATTAGTACCATCGGGAAGAAACGGTGTTTCTTCCTCTAGGTTCTTGTCCTTCCTTTATCGATCCTTACCCTAATCTCTATGGAAAACATACACAACCGGTCCTTTATACTACGGTATCACCGTTACCTAGAGGGGTAAGGTGCCGCAGGGAGCGGTGTGTGCGTGTATGCATGGAGTTCTAATTATTATGTGTGATGGGGCAAGAAAGGGGTGAGAGAGTTCATCTTTCAAACCTTTCCCTAAAGCTAACCCTAACAAGCGAGGAGACTACTCGCTCATTAGGGAATTGAATGACATTCTAAATTAAAGTAAACTAAGGCAATGGAATAAAAGAACTTACTAATTTTTATTGATGGCTCTCTCCAAACATCAACACAGTACAGATCTGAATTTATGAAATGAAAAGAGGCATGACCTCAAAAAGGTTTTTAGGGTTCTATTTATAGATTCATAGAAACCCTAGGTTATAATCGCGTCATGTCTGCTTTTACAAAAATACCCCCTAAGAAAAAGACCTAGTCAACGCTCGCGCACCGCCAAAACTTTCTGCGCCTACACGGGTACTACAAGGCCGCGGAACCGCGGCCAAACCCCACGTTTGGCCGCGGATCCGCCGCCGTATATGGAGCTTGGTGCTTCAATTTTCTTGGGGTTGTTTCAGCTGCATTTGGGTACTTGTTTCTTCAGGACTTTCTTCAGAATATCTTCTGGTTCTCTTCCAGATCTTTCCAGTGAACATTGTAGTGGACTTTTGCCGTTGCTTCGTGACGAAGTCTTGAACCTTGCACTGCCTTGTACTTTGTGAACTAATCTTCGTGTAGGCTTGATCAAGATTCCAACATTTATTGGTCGTAGTCTCACTTTTGTATCGTCTTTTGTCTTTTTCACTGTTTTTGTCCCGAGAATTTATAACCTACAACTAAGTAGCAGACATGGGTCAAAAGCACCTGTTTATTTGTAAAATAACTAGGACTGGGGAATATAATAATGCAATATTATGATATGAACAGCAGCCAAAGAGGAAACCATCTCCAAGGCCGCTCTGGATGACTACATTTCTCAGCAAATACGAGCTCACCAGGCGAATGAGGCGGCCGGCCAAGTTGTTAAAACTGGGTGACCATATCCAGATTGGTATGACCAAATAAAGTACCCGCCGGGATATACGATCCCTAAATTTCATGTATATAAAGGGACGGGGAATCCACATTAGCATGTCGCTCAATTCAGAGCCTTGTGCGGCAACACCGGGGGTGATGATAAACTTCTACTCTGCCAGTTTTTTGGTAGCTTGTTGGAGACGACATTCGAGTGGTATTTTGAGCTTCCAAACGACTTTGTCAAGACATTTGCGGAGATGGAACTGCTGTTTACGCATAGATTCGCGAGTGCTAGTGAACGCACCCCAATAACGGCATTGATCAATGCCAGGGTGAAGCCAGGTGAAACGTGGGTGCAGTACGCAATACGATGGCGGAATTTATGGTCAAAATGTGAGCAGCGCATCGAGGAAGCGCCGGCAGTGGGCATGTTCGTGGGCACTCTTGACCCTCAAGTGACCATCTAGCAATTTATGATGTTCTTCAAGCCGACCACGTTCCAGGCTGATCGATAAACTGGCCCAAATGGTCCAGATGGGTCATAGATCGTCTCCTCCTAAGCCGGAGCCGCGAAACGAAAAGGGTAAAGGGAAGGCGACATTCGTTGCGAATACTCAACAGTAGCCCAGTGGACCAAAACTAACAGACCAACTAGACGAGAGACGGCGATACTATAATGAGAAAATGAAGCGTCCTTATTCGTTCCGCTGGGACAAAACGAAGAGATTGTTCGAGCTAGCGGTGCGCAACAGGCTCATCAATCTGCCAAATCCAAAACGACCATTGCAACTCGGCGAGGCTAATAGTCCTAATTATTGCCCCTACCATCAAATGGTAAGCCATCCAATTGAAGATTGCTTCGTCTTCAAGGGCTGGATTGAAGACCAGTATCAACAGGACAAATTTACTTTGTCCGAGAACTGGAAAGTGAACCCACCACAGCCACACGCTCCCAAGAAGACGGATACACCGGGGGCATCATGCTCCTTCATAGAAGAAGCTCCATGGGAGGTCTCTCTTTCAGCCAAGACGAAATGAATGCTGAAGGATCTCCAAACATGCCCAGCGATCAGGTGGAAGAATCCACTGGAACCCGAGATCATCGAGGGAATGCTAAAGCCACGCCTGACTCCAAAAATTGGTGGTGATAGCCAAAACACTCACACCCAACCGTCAAAGTCTTCGAAGAAGAAGAAGAAGACCAAAAATCCGGAGAAGCCTGCTGACTAGCGCACGGACCTGCAGAAGCAGATTGACGCGCTGGAAGAATATAACCAGAAGGCGCGGACCCCAGTCACACTCCAAGAATTTCTCAGCCACGTCCTTGAGGACGGAAATGATGACAATGGAGAAGACTCGTCGGATGAATCTGAAAGTTATGTAGCAAGTTGCCATGTGATCTCTCACTCATCAATAGATAATGAAGAAGCTCCATACACAGAGAAACTGGGGGCAGATCCTAAGCCTGAACTTCTGGGGCCATCAGACGAAATGATTGATGCATTCCTGGACGGGGCTCTTCTTAAAAGAAAAGCTGCTCGAGAGCGTGAGATGGCCATATTTGAAAAAGCCAAACGCCGGCGACTGGACGAAAGGGTTGAAACACTCCCGCCAGATCAAAGTATATCCGCCGCAAATAAAAGCAGGTTCAAGATGAGGAAGAGGTTCGCCAAAGCCATATCGATGGGAATGAAGCTGCCACCCTCCGAAGCGAACGCTCTTGGTGAAGCGGAAACACATCCTAGCTACTGCTTATATCATTAAAAGATTGCGCACCCCACCGAAGAGTGCAACGCTTTTAAAAGATGGTGGCAGGGATATGTTGCCCACCGACAACATTTCAAGCGGATGAAACGCAAAGCTCGTCGGGAGCAAAGAAATACGACCGAGGAGCGTAAAAGAACTGTCGGCAACTTCCATATGGTTGACTATGAGGGATCGCAAGTCCTCACTTTCGGGAGTGACTCTGACGAAGAAATGACTCTTGACCCTCTCTTCAAAGAATCCACCTGGGGAAAAAAGGAAGAACCGAAGAACTGCGAGAACATTCAGCTGCGCAATCGCACGCTGCCTGAAAAGAATCTCGGACCTGCAAACAAGGGATCCAATAAAAAGGATAAGGGGAAAGAAAAGGTTCCTGAGGATATCGCCTTTGATGATCAAGCCGTCGAAGAGCTGACAGCCAAGGACCCTGTTGGATATATATGCCCTAGAGGCCTTCATTGTATAGGATACTGGGATATGTATGTACATAACAGTCTTGCTTAATATGATAGTACGCTATTTGTTTGTCTTTATCTTAACATATGATATATTTTGCGTAGTATTCATATATATATACATGTTGATAAAGTCCTTAGGATGTTTGCCTGACTTCCGACGTTATGATGGCAGTCATACTAGTGGGAGCTGGATAGTCAATAGGCACATCCTTAGATGTCCCTGGTCGCAGGAGTATCGAGACCGGGCATTGATACTCCTGAGTAGACTGGTGTATACATATATAGACCCTGAGGAGGGGCGATGGATTGGTCCCGCAGCCATTGGCGGAGTGCACCTACGATTATATACAGATGCTCACTGGGTGTGAGTACACCGGACAGGACTCGCCGAGAACTGACTGGATGCTATTTATACCTAACGTCAGATAGCAGTTCTCGGGTGACATGTGTGCAGATAGTCCGTTGACTTAAAGTCGTCATTTGTCTCGTGTGAGTTCCCACTGTGCTTTGATTACTACCCTACCACGGTTCAAAGGAGTCGTGCAAATAGGTTTTAGTTGGGCACAGTCCCGAGCCACATAGAGGCAGTGAGTGACTGTTAGGGATTCGTCTCTCCCGGTATAGGGAGTTGATATCGCACAGTGATCGGTTGGTCATTACCATAAGTCCCTGGCCAGGGCTGATTGAGAATTACTGATAGATTGATCAGTAGATTCTCGGATGGTGATAGAGCCATACCGACACGACTTGTACGGTTATTAGGGGTCTGACGTTTACCACCTCCCTAGACCATACATGCGATACTCTTAGATGAACGGACCGGACTGCACGGATATTGTCACGCACAGGCTCAGCAGTAGTTCGGATGGGTATCCTCACCGGCCTTCTTATCGACATCTACCTGGGGACCGTTACGTACAGCTAGTGCCGCTTGCGGTCTGTGGTTAAACCCACTGCCAGCGTAGTAGTCGAGTCTTTAGAGTCCCACACAGTTTTCCCAACTCCAGGCGAAATGATATAGAGGTCGTACGGTTTACGACAAAGGGTTCGAACGCATACGTGTTTAAAACGCACGTACGACATTCGGACAGCTTTTACTAGCCGGCTTTGGTTTAAGCCAGATTCTAGTATCGGGTTATTGGATTTATACAGTCTACAGTTTTTCCGTGTTTTCACGGATGCCAGGGGCGTTCTCGTAATTATCCGAGAAGCTTCTAGAAGGAGGGTGACTAAGGAGGTTAAGGTGGCATTTTCATTAATTGCTTTAGTGACTCATTCATATGATTCATCATATCATTAAATGCATCATTAATGCATCATTAATGATCTAATGACTCACATGATGAATCACTCTTCTTGAATAAATGAAGCATGGTGAATAATCATTTAATTGAGATTATTTGATAATTCATTATGTTTGATATATTCAAGTGAGAAGCTTTTCTCTTCTCATTATCATCTCCACCTTCTCTCTCCTCAAGTGCACTCCTTCTTCAAACCCTAATCCTACCACTCATGAGTTGAGACCATGGATTAGGATAGACTAAACACTCCACAACCTAACTCTACATCATCTTAGTTACTTTGGTTAGCAACTAGAGAAACAAAGTTACCTCAAGTCTTGAGGTGTAGCTTGGATTAGGGTACCCTGGTGGATCATCTATCACGGATAGGAGGCCGAGGAGGACTTAGAGATCATAAAGACGAAGGACTAGAATCATTTGGTATAATCTCTTTACATAGTAGCTTAGAACTCTATGCTTATTGTTAATTATCGTTTAGAAAATATCTTCGGTTAGTCGATGTACGTTTATAAACATGACCGTTTTTCATATTTCCGCCTCCCCGCAACTCGTGGGGTGTTGCACATTGACTTACAGTGGTATCAGAGCCTCACTAAACAATAATTAACACACTTGCAAAGTCGTATGAATTTCGAACGCAAAATAAATCGGAAAAAACACGGATATCATGAAGTTTCTGTCGATTTTAAAATGAGGTCCTAAAATTTTTCAGGGACCTCCAGAATGACCAGTAAGAAAATATAAGAATACACAAGAAAAATGGGCTCCTGAATCGGCCAAAGAGCCGTGGAACCGCGGCCGATACCACCGATCCGCCGCGGATCCGCGGCCGAGTTGGGGCCGATTCAGCCCAATTTTCTTCTGTGCATCTTTTGTGATATTTTGGATTTTCTGGTACTGTTTATTTTCTGCTTAGGTTTCAAATTTACAGAGAAGATTTGGAGTAGAATTTAATGTGTTTAATCGATCGAAATTATACGATGTTTGCTTGTTTGATTATATCTGTGAACTGTATTATGTGTTCGTAAACCTCCCTTAACTGCTAGTATGACGGTTGGCAGGGGGTTGCACATATCTGTAATGTTTTAACTGTTTGTGATTATGAACTCTATTGGAATGTTGTGATGATTAGCCGGGGTTTTCTGTGATGGGTTATTGTATTAATTCATTCGATGCAATTGTAATAAGTTGTAATATTATTTTTGCGGGGCATATCCAGGTTGCGGTTGTAGCCACCGTTGTATTATTTCTTTTTACTGTTTTTGCTCCTAGGATAGACCCAAGGTGGGGTGCACAAACTACCAGGTATTTCGAAGTATTTAGTGGCCTACTCACGTCGTTGAGGGAGACCGCTTCACTTCGGGTATTTGCCGGGTAGTTTACCGTACCCGTAGGGGTCTAGGGTGGGGTAAAGGCTATTCATCACAACAGTGTAATCCGTCTTTTCTTACAGGCTCAAAAGAAACGCGGATTGCTTGCAAATCCAATATTTTTTATCTGTGATCTGGAATGCCTATTATTGCGTCTGACGAATATACAATATCTATATATGATAGCTATTTAGACGTCACTTATGTTTTACACCCGCGCTAGCCCAGCCCCCGCTCTGCCGTTAGTTAAGTAACCTAACGGGTGATGACGGGACCCCGTGGCGAATGCGGATGGCATAAGAGGACGTTGTATTTTCGTTGTTATCAGTAATGATAGGTTAAAGATAGGACGTATTATTTTTTAATGCAAAGAAAAATAAAACCTAAACTGAATCGCTGGAACAATTTCTAAAAACCACTCGGTTTTTTTGAAAAAGCAAATTTTAAATGCGGAGCTTAAACCACTCCTTTTAATAAAAACTATCTTGGTTCCTTCGATCAAATCAAGTTCACTACGTTAACGGTTTTTTGCCAAAAACCAGCTGTAACCCTCCGTCGTTTCAAATAGACAGCATATCGTATTCATGCTATGCTTGTTGGCCTACGTCAAGGCATAGTGGATGGTAGCAGTGTGGCTTGCTTATTTGTTGCATAGATAGATGCATTAGTATAGGACAGACGTACAACCTTGTTGGCCTACGTCAAGGGCATGTACGATGTACCTAAATTAATCAGGACAACGATGGGTAGAACTTGACTTGCGTCTTATGACTTGTTGGCCTATGTCAAGGTCTATAAGAGCTTGGGGTATAAGAATCACATCGGGAGTTTCAAACATAAAGGAAACTTGCAGATTTTAGCATACCTTCTGGAGTGTGGTGACTAGAGTGGCTTCCATTTAGTACATCATGCAATGATAGTTGGATCCCGATCCCACTGATGAGTAGGATTACTCTCGGGAAATATTCTCACTTAACAATCAATGCTATAAATCAAGTAGGTGTCCAGAAAGGTGTTAGAGGGGCTACGCCTCTAGGGAAAATAGGTTATTTAATTAAGGAACTTCGCGAAAGCGTTGGAAAACCTCCCTCGAAGTACCAACATCAGCCTGGCTGAAAGATTAAGCAAGTATTGTGACGTGTGATTAAATCCTGACTAGTTCTTCTTTTAGGTTTTGAAGAAGAATTTGAGGGAACAGTGGGAGCCATCCTATTTAGATAAACTAATAACCAATCTAAACTTGCAAGAAGCATATGCTGAGTGTTTTCTTTTCTCTCTCTCTAGCAGCTACCATGACAGGACTAAAACTATTACTTGAGAAAAATATACTGTCCGGACAGAACTATAAAGATTGGCTAAGGAACGTCAACATTGCACTGACTTATGACAAAGTAGCATCTGTTACCACCGCTGTTCCTCCCCTTATCCCTGGACCAGATTCCTCAGTTGTGGACAAGGAAGTTCGCAAAACTTGGGATCTGGATTGTGAGTGAGCTAAGTGTATCGTGCTGGCGTCCATGAACAAAGAACTCCAGAAACAGCACGAGAGTATGGATATTGTATCCATCTTCCTCCATGTAAAGGAATTATATGGAGAACACTCCCGTATCGCAAGGTACGAGACCTCAAGGAAACTCTTCCAGATGAGGTTAGCTCCAGGATCGCCTGTAGGAGAGCACGCCCTCAAAATGATCTGCCTCATTCAGGAACTCGCAAACCTGGGATGCGTGCTAGAGAATGATTTGTATATCGACTTGATTTTGCAGTCCCTTCCCCACACCTTCTCTCAGTTCGTGCTTAGTTTCAACATGCATGAAATGGAAGCCGATCTTCCAAAGCTCCTCAACATGTTGAGGGTAGCAGAGACCTCCTTGAAAAAGGAGAAGACCCCCGTTCTGTATGTTGGCCAATCATCCTCTTCTAAATCTAAAGCGAAAGCTAAAGGGAAGAAGAAGATGAAAGCCACCAAACCGAAGGGTGGGGTCAAGAAGGTGCAGGGAAAGAACAAAGCAGGAAGGGTGAAAGCGGATATAAACGAATGCCATTATTGTCGCAAGCAAGGGCACTGGAAGAAGGACTGTATGGCCTTCAAGGCAAAGGACACGAAGCAAGCGGTTGCTTCTGCTTCAGGTGTGTTCGTAATCGAATATTGTCTTTCAGTAAACTCTACTTCATGGGTACTTGATACCGGTTTTGGTTCTCACATCTGTAATTCATTGCAGGATCTGAGAAATAGTAGAGTACTGGGGGCAGGTGATATGACTCTCCGGATGGGCAATGGAATGCATGTAGATACTGTTGCAATAGGGGAGTATCACCTAGGGTTGACTAGTGGGCATATTTTTGGTGTTGTACAGCTGTTTTTGTATTCCCAGTATGCTATGTAATATTATATCAATATCTTTGTTGTCTAATGAAGGATATAATTTTGCGCTTGAAAGTAATGTCATGAACATTCTCCTAAATCAAGAACTGATTGGGTATTGCACACTGGAAAACGACATATACATACTTAATCAACCTCGAATTTTCAATATTCAAAACACACTTAAAAGAAAGGCTCCAGATTCAAATCAAGCCTTCTTATGGCATTGTAGACTTGGTCATATAAACGAAACAAGGTTGACTAAGTTACATAAAAATGGATATCTAGATCCGTTTGAATATTCATCATATGCAACTTGTCAATCATGTATCAAAGGAAAAATGACCAAATCTCCATTCTCCGGACACGGAGCAAGAGCTACTGAATTCTTGGGACTTGTACACAGTGATGTATGTGGTCCAATGTCTACGCATGCACGAAGCGGTCACTCCTACTTCATCACTTTTACTGATGACTTCTCTAGGTATGGACATGTGTTCTTAATGAAACATAAATCAGAGACCTTTGAGAAGTTTAAGGAGTATAAAAATGAAGTAGAGAAACAAACTGGTAAAAGCATCAAGACACTTCGATCTGATCGATGTGGAGAATACTTAAGTACCAGTTTCCTTAAATACTTAAAAGAGAATGGAATTCTCTCTCAGCTTACTCCGCCTTATACACCTCAGCATAATGGTGTATCAGAAAGGAGGAATTGCACGCTATTAGATATGGTGCGTTCAATGATGAATAGTGCTGAGTTACCACTTTCCTTCTGGGGATTTGCTCTAGAATCAGCAGCATACTTATTGAATAGAGTTCCAACTAAGTCTGTGCCTACCACTCCATATGAAATGTGGAGCGGGAAGACACCATATCTTAAGTACATCAAGATATGGGGGTGTCCGGCATATGTTAAAAAGCATAAACCGGACAAGCTCGAGTCACGATCGGTTTTGTGCAAGTTTGTAGGATACCCCACATATTCAAGGGGGTACATGGTCTACCACACTGAAGAACAAAAGGTGTTTGTCGCTCGCCACATTGTCTTCTTAGAGAGCGAATTTCTTGCAAAAGAAATTAGTGGGAGCGCGGTAGAGCTGGAAGAAATTCCAGAACCTCAAACTGCTACCGAGGACTTAGAAGAACCTCAGATTTCAATAGAACATGACGAACCAACGCCACTCCGCAGATCTAGTAGGCTTTCTCATCCTCCAGAGAGATACTATGGTTTTCTTCCAGATGGGGATCGAGAGGATTGCATCATCGATGATGATGAGCCTACTAGTTTTCAGCAGGCTATCACGAGTATTGACTCGATGAAGTGGCTGGATGCTATGAGATCCGAAATGGAATCCATGTACACCAATAAAGTATGGACTTTAGAAGTTGCTCCTCCTGGGGTGAAACCAGTTGGATGCAAATGGATCTTCAAAAAGAAGATTGGTGCACTTGGACAAGTGGAAACCTACAAAGCTAGACTCGTTGCAAAAGGTTTTTGTCAAAGACCAGGACTGGACTATGATGAAACCTTTTCACCTGTAGCTATGCTTAAATCCATTCGGATCCTGCTTGCCATTGCTGCCTTCCATGACTATGAAATCTGGCAGATGGACGTAAAAACAGCTTTTCTAAATGGACATTTAGAAGAGAGTGTTTACATGGATCAACTAGAAGGTTTCTTAGATAGTGGGAGCAGCGGAAGAGTGTGCAGGTTGCTTAAATCCATTTATGGATTAAAGCAAGTATCGCGAAGTTGGAACATCTGCTTTGATGAGACAGTCAAAGAGTTTGACTTTATCAAAAATGTAGATGAACCATGTATTTATAGGAAGATTGTAGAAGGAGCAGAAGTCTTCCTCGTTTTGTACGTCGACGACATACTACTGATAGGGAATGATGTCCCTATGCTACAATCAGTAAAGCTCTTCTTGTCACAGAAATTCTCCATGAAAGACTTGGGTGATGCAACCTACATTTTGGGCATTAAGATCTATCGTGATAGATCTAATAGAATGTTGGGACTTTCACAGTCCAGGTATATTGACACTATACTAAAGAGATTTAGTATGGAAGATTCCAAGCGCGGTAACATGCCAGCTTGTCACGGGATCACCCTCTCCAAAGAGATGTCTCCAAAGACTGATGAAGAGAGGGATCACATGAGCATTTTACCCTACGTTTCGGCGGTAGGATCTATAATGTATGCGATGTTATGTACAAGACCGGATGTAGCTTACGCACTTGGTGTGGTAAGCAGGTATCAGTTTGACCTAGGTGAGAAACATTGGATAGCGGTAAAGAACATTCTCAAGTACCTGAGAAGGACTAAGGAGATGTTCTTAATTTACGGTAATGGGGACCTCCAGGTAGAGGCTTTTACCGATTTCGGCTTCCAAAGTGACAAAGTTGATTCTAAATCCATTTCGGGTTTTGTGTTTACCCTCAATGGAGGGGCGGTATGTTGGAAGAGTTCCAAACAGGATACCGTCGCAGACTCAACTATGGAGGCTGAGTATATAGCTGCTAGTGAAGCCGCAAAAGAGGCTGTCTAGATGAGGAAGTTCATCTCTGAACTTCAGGTGGTTCCGTTCATTGCCAATCCAATACCTTTATATTGTGATAACAATGGGGCCGTAGCATTGGCAAAGGAACCCAGGTCCCATCAGAAATCCAGGCATATCTTAAGGCGTTTTCACCTGATCAGGGAGATCGTTGATCGTCGGGAGATCGAGGTACGGAGAGTGGATACAAAAGACAACACGGCAGATCCATTCACAAAGGCCATCCCTCAAGTTCAGTTCGAGAGGCTGTTTGAGATGTTGGGCATGCGGTACTCCAGCAACTGGATATAGTGAAGACAGTGAGTACTCATTGCGCCAATAATAAGCCCTAGTGCAAGTGGGAGATTGTTGGATATATATGCCCTAGAGGCTTTCATTGTATAGGATATTGGGATATGTATGTACATAACAGTCTTGCTTAATATGATAGTACGCTATTTGGTTTGTCTTTATCTTAACGTATGATATATTTTGCGTCGTATTCATATATATATACATGTTGATAAAGCCCTTAAGATGTTTTCCTGACTTCCGGCGTTATGATGGCAGTCATACTAGTGGGAGCTGGATAGTCAATAGGCACATCCTTAGATGTCCCTGGTCGCAGGAGTATCGAGACTGGGCATTGATACTCCAGAGTAGACTGGTGTATACATATCTAGACCCTGAGGAGGGGCGATGGATTGGTCCCGCAGCCATTGGTGGAGTGCACCTAAGATTGTATATAGATGCTCACTGGGTGTGAGTACACCGGACAGGACTTGCCGAGAACTGACTGGATGGTATTTATACCTAACGTCAGATAGCAGTTCTCGGGTGACATGTATGCAGATAGTCCGTTGACTTAAAGTCATCATTTGTCTCGTGTGAGTTCCCACTGTACTTTGATTACTATCCTACCATGGGTCAAAGGAGTCGTGCAAACAGGTTTTAGTTGGGCACAGTCCTGAGCCACGTGGAGGCAGTGAGTGACTGTTAGGGATTCGTCTCTCCCGATATAGGGAGTTGATATCGCATAGTGATCGGTTGGTCATTACCATAAGTCCCTGGCCAGGGCTGATTGAGAATTACTGATAGATTGATTAGTAGATTCTCGGATGGTGATAGAGCCATACCGACACGACTTGTACGGTTATTAGGGGTCTGACGTTTACCACCTCCCTAGACCATACATGCGATACTCTTAGACAAACAGACCGGACTGCATGGATATTGTCACGCACAGGCTCAGTAGGAGTTCGGATGGGTATCCTCACCGGCCTTCTTATCGACATCTACCTGGGGATCGTTACGTACAGCTAGTGCCGCTTGCGGTCTATGGTTAAACCCACTGCCAGCGTAGTAGTCGAGTGTTTAGAGTCCCACACAGAATTTTCCCAACTCCAGGCGAAATGATATAGAGGTCGTACGGTTTACGACAAAGGCTTCAAACGCATACGTGTTTAAAACGCACGTACGACATTCGGACAGTTTTTACTAGCCGGCTTTGGTTTAAGCCAGATTCTAGTATCGGGTTATTGGATTTATACAGTCTACAGTTTTTCCGTGTTTTCACGGATGCCAGGGGCGTTCTCGTAATTATCCGAGAAGCTTCTAGAAGGAGGGTGACTAAGGAGGTTAAGGTGGCATTTTCATTAATTGCTTTAGTGACTCATTCATATGATTCATCATATTATTAAATGCATCATTAATGCATCATTAATGATCTAATAACTCACATGATGAATCACTCTTCTTGAATAAATGAAGCATGGTGAATAATCATTTAATTGAGATTATTTGATAATTCATTATGTTTGATATATTCAAGTGAGAAGCTTTTCTCTTCTCATTATCATCTCCACCTTCTCTCTCCTCAAGTGCACTCCTTCTTCAAACCCTAATCCTACCACTCATGAGTTGAGACCATGGATTAGGATAGACTAAACACTCCACAACCTAACTCTACATCATCTTAGTTACTTTGGTTAGCAACTAGAGAAACAAAGTTACCACAAGTCTTGAGGTATAGCTTGGATTAGGGTACTCGGGTGGATCATCTATCATGGATAGGAGGCCGAGGAGGACTTAGAGATCATAAAGACGAAGGACTAGAATCATTTGGTATAATCTCTTTACATAGTAGCTTAGAACTCTATGCTTATTGTTAATTATCGTTTAGAAAATATCTTCGGTTAGTCGATGTACGTTTATAAACATGACCGTTTTTCATATTTCCGCCTCTCCGCAACTCGTGGGGTGTTGCACATCGACTTACAGACCTGCCCAAGAAAAGTAAGATGGATTACAACGTTCTGGCACACTTTAGGAAGATCCCCTCACAACTAAGCATTCTCGACGCCCTGCTGCTATCTAAGGAAGCAAGAGATTCGCTGATCAAGGCGTTGCAGGAGCCTGAACAATTCCAAGCTTTCCTCGCCGAAGAAAAGATGAAGGACGGGCTGGAAGAAGTACATACAGCCGATATCACTTTCGGCGATGAAGATCTTCTTCTCGGGACGTGTGAGCATAACCGCCCTCTTTATGTCTCCGGATACTGTCATGATATCAAAATAGGCAAAATCCTGGTGGATAATGGGTCTTCCGTCAATCTCCTCAATGTAAGAGTGTTGAAGGAAATCTGCATGAGCGTTCAAAACCTCGCTCGTGACAAAATCATCATCTCCGGTTTTGACTCCCAGTCGTTACGGACGTTCGGGTCTGTGATACTGACGCTGCGCTTTGGCTGCTAGTCACAGACATTAAATTCCACGTCATTGACTCTAAGACCTGCTATAACGCTTTGCTCTGCCGGCCTTGGTTACACGAGTACAACATCATCCTTTCTACACAACATCAGTGTATGAAGTATTTCAAGGATGGTCTCGAGTACACTGTGACAGGAGAACTAAACCCATTCTCCGTGAACGAAGTCCACAAATATAAGGATGCCAAATACTTCCTGCCTGATTTCGAAGACACAGAAAGATGTCGCAAACTGGAGGGCAAGAACAAAGCTATCACCACTATTCCGGTCTTCGGGAGTGACACCGAGGACGAAGAAGAAATAGTTTATTCAGGGGCGCTCTAATGCAACAAGCCAGGACTGTCCACCCCTATATTGAACTTCGGCAGCGAATCGGAAGATGAGATCAATGCCGTATTCTCTGCTCGGCCATCAATACAAGCCTTCGCTGATGAAGATCAAAGTTTGCAAGTTGCCATGGTTCCTCTAAAGCATCATAAAGAGCTAGACGCGCTTGATACCTACAGTGTGGAAGAACTGCAGACATTCTACGTCCCTCCCGGGCGAAAAGGTGAAAATGCGATCTTATTCTACCGATCCGAGGAAACCAAAGCGGAGAAAGAAATTTGGCATGGTGCGGATTCTACACTTTACAGGTTCCAGCCCATCCGTTTGCCTAGATATTACACTGACGGGCTAAAAAGACTCTTGAAACGCCAAGGTGTACCCCTTAAGCAAACTGCACGACTAACACGGTTCTATAACAGGATCTGGAACGTTCCCGGAACTCAACGAAAGTTGCCCAATGGGAGAATGGAAACGATCGGGCTTGGATATGTTCGATCCAAGAAACGGGAGCTATTCCGCGACTGCTACGTCATACATGACTTTGATGAAGAAGGAGATACTCTGTGGGAAGATGCTAATCCTAAACCAGAACGAGCTCTCGCCGTGAAAATGCCAAGTCCGTCGTTTGAAGAACAGATGGATAAGCTTATAAGGGAAGCGGGTCAAAAGGTTCGAGACGATCATAATCGTGAAATGGCCATCTATGAGAAAGCCAGAACACAGCGCCTCCTTCAGCAGATTGCGAAAAATGAAAATTCTCTTCCTTGTCAACCCGTCATATAAAAGGCCCGACGCAGAGGCAAAAATAAATCAAAAGGCGGGAAAGGCATTCGACAGCGACAAAGCGGGACTAAGAAGCCACGTGATCGGGAATCGAGCAATCCGGATTCGTCTCTTATAAAGAAGATGGGTCGAGCATACTCTTTTCCCCAAGACAAGACACAGAAGATACTTGATCTTGCCATAAAACATAAAATGATTACCCTCCCGGAGTCCAAGCACCCCGAGCAAGCAGGTGAAGTTAATCACCCAGATTATTGCTCCTATCACCGAGCAATAGGACATCCTCTTGAAGACTGCTTCACATTCAAAGACTGGGTAGAAGACCAGTATCAGCAAGGCAAGTTCGCTCTATCCAGCAGCTGGAGGGTAACTCTGCCACAAAAGCATGAACCAAAAGCCGCGCCTGCAGCGAGAGTAGAACCAGATCAACATCGGTCTTGGAAGCGATCTCGTACTTGTCATATGATAATGTTGTTAGAAGAAGAACCCGAGAATACGGATGACCTCCCCTGGTGCTTCGAAAATGATGATGAAGTGATCTCAGAGTTTCCACCGGCGCCGAAAGAGCTGAAAGATGGAATACATACTACTGCAGATAACCTCAAGAAAATTGATTTGGGGACGGCAAGTGGCCCGCGACCAATATTCGTCAGTGAGCTGTTATCTGAAGAAAGTGTAGCTACGCTAAAGGACATGCTCTTGCAGCATAGAGATTGCTTCGCAGGGAACTATTCTGAGATGCCAGGACTAGATCCAGAGATTGCTGTGCACAAATTGGCGATATCTCCGGACATCAAGCCGATCAAACAAGCACCGAGAAGAATGCGGCTCGAGCTTGAGATGAGCATCAATGCCGAGGTCAAGAAGCTAATCGACTCTGGCTTCATCCAGAAAGTTCCGTATCCTGACTGGATCGCCAACATCATCCCGGTCATGAAAAAAAATGGGACCGTGCGCATATGTGTGGACTTTCGGGATCTCAATAAAGCCTACCCGAAGGACGACTTCCCAGTACCAGTCACTGAGCTGATAATAGATAATACGCCCACTCACGAAGTTTTCTCCTTCATGGACGGCTCGTTAGGATACAATCAGATAAAGATGCATCCCGAGGACCAAAAACATACCGCCTTCCGGATCCCTTTGGGCATATTCTGCTACAAGGTGATACCTTTCGGTCTAAAGAACGCCGGTGCCACCTATCAGAGGGCCATGATGAAGATCTTCGATGACCTCATACATGAAATCGTCGAATGCTATATCGACGACCTCGTAGTAAAAAGCAAATCATACGAGGAACATTTAGAGCATCTGAAGATCGTGTTTCAGCGCCTTTGGAAATACAACTTGAAGATGAAGCTTCTCAAATGCGCGTTCGCAGTGTCTTCAGGAAAGTTTCTGGGATTCATCGTCTGACACCGAGGCATCGAGATAGACCCGTCGAAGATTAAGGCGATCATGGAAATACCCCCACCAAAAACTCTCAAGCAGCTGCGATCTCTCCAAGGAAAGCTCGCATATATCCGGTGATTCATAGCCAATCTCTCCGGCAAGTGTCGTCCTTACAGTCACCTAATGAAGAAAGGCACTCCTTTCGTCTGGGATCACAAATGCCAAAGTGCACTGGACGAAATCAAGCAATACCTGCAGAATCCGCCAGTACTGGCCGCTCCTGTCAAAGGAAAACCTCTCGTCCTGTACACAACATCCCTTGAAGGTTCTTTAGGCGCACTGTAGGCACAAGAGAACGACCAAGGGAAAGAGAGAGCTCTTTATTATCTGAGTCGAGTTCTCTTGGGGGCAGAAAACAATTACTCTCCCATTGAAAAACACTGCCTGGCGTTGATCTTTGCGATAACGAAGCTCAGACACTATGCATTAGCATATGAGGTCCATCTCGTATCAAAGGTAGATCCTCTCAAGTATTTGATGTCAAAGGCCATATTAACAGGACGTCTCGCTTAATGGGCTCTGCTTTTGATGGAATTCTCGATAACTTATCGACCTCTTAAGGCAGTGAAAGGCCAGGCCATCGCCGACTTCCTCGCTGAGCACCCGATACCCGCCGATTCTCCTTTGAACCGCGAATTGCCAGACGAACATGCCTTTGACACGATCGACGGGGATGATACCCGGTGGGAACTCTAGTTTGATGGAGCGTCTTCCATGAAGAAGTGCAAACAAAGCACCCTTATAATCAAATCAGGGGCAGGCCTCATCTTCGTGACTCCACAAGGAGAGATAATGCGCTTTGCCTTCTCCTTAACAGAGCCGGGGACGAATATGAAGCTTTGATAGCAGGTCTTGAGATCGTTGTTGACATGGGAATTGAAAACCTCCTCATATACGGAGACTCCCTGCTGGTCGTTATTCAAATAAACGACGACTATCAAACGTGCAAGCCAGAGTTGGTACAGTACGGCGAGAGAGTGCAGCAACTGCTGACTCAAATTCCTTCCTACACCTTGGAAAGTATACCGCGCGCGGAAAATAGAAAGGCGGATGCATTAGCCAAACTCGCTAAAGAATTGGCCGACGAGAACCTCGATGATGTAAGAATCATTGTGCAAAGCCGTCGGGTTCTTGCACCGGCAGAAATATCTCTGGAGTCGTCCGAAGAAAAGGGAGCGACCGAGCAAATGGCTATGCAAATAAAAGACCAGGAAAAGGCAGAGGATTGGAGAGAAGTCTTTATACACTACTTCAAATCCCGTCGAACACCTGAAGATGCGTCCTCAAGACATCAGCTTATGAAACGAGCTCTATCTTTTGCTTTCGTCAATGATACTCTGTATAAAAGTTCATTTGATTCTCTGTGGCTAAGATGCCTGGGACCTAAAGAGGCAAAGAGAGTCGTCCAAGAAACTCACGATGGACTCTGCGGTTCTCACCAAGCTGGCCCGAAGATGAAGCTGAAGATCAAAAGGATGGGTTACTATTGGCCCACGATGATCCAGGACTGCCTCGAATACACGAAGCAATGCCACTTGTGCCAGATTCACGGGGATTTTATTCACCAGCATCCAAATCCACTACATCCAATGGTGGCTAGCTGGCCGTTCGAGATGTAGGGGACTGACATAATTGGCCCCATCGAACCGGCATCGTCCAGAGAACATCGATTCATTTTGGCGACAACTGATTACTTCTCCAAGTGGGAGGAAGCAGTACCGCTGAGGGAAGTGAAGACGGAGTATATCCTCCATTTCTTCAAGACGCACGTCATTTATCGGTTTGGAACTCCGTGATGGATCATCTCCGATAACGGGCCAGCCTACAGAAGCCACAAGATCAGCCGCTTCGCACAACAGCATAACATAGACTGGAGATACTCTTCAGTCTATAATCCTCGGGCTAACGGTCTAGTAGAGGCTTTCAACAAGACATTGACGAAGATCGTGAAAAAGACGGTGTCCCGAAATAAGAAGGACTAGCACGGGAGACTATATGAAGCTCTCTGGGCATATCGAACTACGTTCAAAACGACCACGAGCACAACGCCGTACGCATTGGTATTCGGCACAGAAGCGGTACTCCCCATTAAGATAGAGTTACCTTCTCTTCGAGTGGCGGTTCGCTACGAGCTAACAGACGAAGAAAATGCTCACCTTCGGCTTGAGGAGCTCGACGCCCTTGATGAAACCTGGCTCATGGTGCAACAAAATCTGGAGGCTTATAAAGAAAAGATAACGCGCTCATATGAAAGATTAACTAGGCCGAGAACATTCCGCCAAGACGAACTCGTGCTAGTGGTCAAATCCCCAATCAGGCCAAGCGGGGGAAATTCGAGCCAAATTATGAAGGCCCGTATAACATAGATGTGTTTACCAGGGTGGTGCCTACCTACTCATGGACATGCATGGTGAAAGACCTTTCAGGCCAATAAATGGTCGCTTCCTAAAAAAATACTACGCCTAACGAGTCATGGCCTAGGTCAATGATAGATGACGACGTCTATGTCTGCTCGTTATCTTCCTAAGCCCAAACTCTGTAAGTAGTAGCCGACTTCCTTAACAACGGACCGAAATGTCCTAAAACTAACAACGGACCGACATGTCCTTAAACTAACAACGGACCGAAATGTCCTAAAACTAACAATGGACCACTATGTCCTAAATCTGGCGTCGGACCGAGACGTCCTTAAACTAACGATGGACCACTATGTCCTAAAACTAGCTGTTGACTGAAACGTCGATAAACTACTGTAGACTGCAGCATCCCAAGGCTGACACAAAAAAAAGAAAGAAAAAGAAAACGGTATGTCCATAAGCAAAATGGGCACGAATGAAAACCCGGAAGGGCTCCGTGAGTAAAAACAACAGGGCTACCGGCGAGTTTTTGTGAAAACCCGAAAGGGCGCAACCTCGTTAAAAGACACTTGCAAGGTCCTCTCGACCTTGTGAAGAGAAACCACTTGCGTGAGATCCTTACGACTTATAAGGGAGCAACACACTTAGGGATCCCCACGATTTCTAAGGAGAAATTACACTTACGAGATCCTCACGACTCATAAGGAGAACCCTCTGTTCCCCTCCGAATACAGAGACGAGTACCGCGTAGGTTCGTCTTGCTTGAGATTCGGGGCAGATGCTATTTGGTTTTATCCGTCCACCTCTCCGAAGATGCCAAGTTGATTTATGGCACCGTGTATCGGAGGTTTAGACGGATGCGGCCGATGTAGCAGACTTCGTCAGATTCCCCCTCAGGGTGAGGGGTTTTTGATTGTGGGAACGCTCTTCCCTGCAGGCGCAAGCCCCTACAGTTAATTACGCTACCGTATCGCGGTAACAACTTTCTCTTTCTCCAGAATTTCACTTCGTGTCGTGGGTGTTTGTTTTGTTTGTGGTTGCCCGTGGATTGTATACGGAGACTGAGTAATGCCGTCGCCCGTAGGACGTGGATTAGTCCAAATCCGTATTTACTTAGATTTGGGTTTGGTGTTTTTAGTTTAAGGATACGTTAGCCGTATTGAGGCTAAGATCAATTTAAACGTCCGTTAAGGATGCGTTAGTCCTGTTTTAGACTAAGATCGACTTAACGTGGTGATCCATTTAATATATGGCCGTCGGGACTCGTCACCTATCTGATGTCGTTGAAGGAGCGACAGGTGTCAGAGGAGTTCGGAGATGTACCCTTGAACCAAAGTTGATTTGGAGTTTTATAGTCCATTTGGATGTTTAAGGATACGTTAGCCTTGTTTGGGGGCCAAGATCAACTTAAACGGGATCGTTTAGATCCGGCAAGAGAGCATTTGGAGGCTCTATTGTTCCAGTTTAGGGACGTAGTGGTCCATAGGTAGTTTAAGGACGTTGCGGTCCATTGCCAGTTTAGGGACATGATGGTCCATATTCCAGTTTAGGGACGTGGTGGTCCGTGTTCCAGTTTAGGGACGTGGTGGTCCGTGTTCCAGTTTAGAGACGTGATGGTCTAACATTAGTTTAAGGACGTTTCGGTCCAACATTAGTTTAAGGACGTTTCGGTCCATCTTGATGTGTGGTCGTCGGGACCCGTCACCTCTCTGACGTCGTTGAAGGATTACAACGATAGGTGTCAGAGGAGTTCAGAAATGTACCCTTGAACCGGTCGTAAATTGATTTAGGAGAGCAATCTTGCTCAGTCAATTTAATTTGAGGACTTACAGCCATGATTGGGCTAAGTCCAGTTGAAAAATATTCAACACTTTTATTTTTTTTTGGTCTGTTAGACCTGTGCTAGGGCTTGGCCCATTTTTAAATAATGCATTGCATTATTTTCTATTTTTTTTGTTTGGGCTCTGCCCATAAAAGATGCAGAGCATCAATTTATTCTGGGCTCTGCTCATTTATGAATGATGCAAGGCATCTACTTTATTTGGGCTCTGCCCCTTTTAAAATGCATAGCATTTTTATTATTTTGTTTGGGCTCTGCCCATTTATAAATGATGCAGAGCATCAATTTAATTATGCCTGCTTGTTTTTTTTTGACTTGGGCCTGGCCTTTTGGGAAATGCATTGCATTTATCAGGCGCTTTGCGCCAATCAGAGAGCGCAAGCGCTTGTAGTGCTGACACGTGTCGTGCAAGCGCAGTGCGCTGCGCCTGCGCTGCTGACACGTGGCGCGCTCTGGTGGCTTGCGCCAATCCAAGAGTGCAACAGCGCAGTTTGCAAGTGCAAGGCACTATGATTTAAGAATCTTTTAGATTCAAGAACCAATGGTTCATAAAAGAAGTGCAAAGCACTTATTCGTTTCCTTGATCTAATTTAGATCAAAGAAAAACATGTTTTTCTTTTTATTTCGAGAACCAAAGGTTCATAAAAGTGCAAAGCACTATTTTTTTTATTTTTGTTTTTTCTTATTTTAAAGAACCAGTGGTTCATAAGAAGTGCAAAGCACTGTTTATTATATGAAGATCATTAATCTGGTTTTTAGATCATTGATCTATTAGAAGAAATTTCTTCTCTCTTGTGAAGGTTTTTACCTTTTTCTTGAAATTTTTCTCAGAGTTCTCTCTGTTTGAAGCTCTCGATTTTTTTCAAGAAAATGTTCATGCCTTTGAATTGAGGTCTTGGGTCATTTTTATAGTGCCCATAAATTAGTTAAAGAGATCTTTCTCTGAGTGATTTGGGGAATTTTCCCCACCGTTGGATCTTTGATCCAAGGGCTTCTGTTTTACAGGAGAAAATCTTCTTGTTTTAACAAGAACAGAAAGATTTCTTTGAAATCTTAATTCTGTTTGGCGCAAACGCCCCAGCGCGTGACACGTGTCAAGCAGCGCACAGCGCAGCGCAACTGCGCTAGCGCATCTGCGCTGACACGCGTCGCGCAGCGCAAAACGCAGCGCAACTACGCTAGCGCATCTGCGCTGACACGCGTCGCGCAGCGCAGCGCTTGCACAACTGAAGCGTTGCTTCCTTTAATTTTTCTTTAAATAGAGTTTTGCTCTGATTGGGTGCGCTGTTTTGGGCGCTGCGCTGATGTGTCTGCGCCTGACACGTGGCGCGTTGCGCTCGGGATTTGAAGCGTTGCTTCAAAATTTGAATTTTGAATTTCCAGCAGAGCTTTGCTCTGATTGGGGGAAACAAATGCCCCCCCCCCACCGTTGCGCTCACGTGGCCCGCACGTGAGTGCAGCGGTGGCAAGCTCTCGACCGTTAGATCAACAGGTGAGTTGAAGGGGTGCAAGCGCCTTATAAATAGGACCTCTGGCCCTTTAGAAAACTTCACCATTTTCCAAGATTTTTGATTTCAACAGAGCTTTGCTCTTGCCTAAGAACTTCAAAGCTTTGCTCATTTCCAAAGTTAGAAACTTTTAGGTAAAATTAATTTAAATCAAATTAATTCACATTAATCTTAACCGAAAGAGCTTTGCTCTCATAGATCTTTTGATCTAAAGAAATTCCCTTTGGGGTTTCACCAATAGAGTTTTGCTCTCATGAATCTATAGATCTACAGAGATCTTGTTCATGGGTTTTAACCCATGAGCAGAGCTTTGCTCATGGATCCAAAAATAGATCTTTTTGATCTAAAAATGAAGAACTTGTAAGAGTCTTCAAAATGTTCTAATTTCTTTTGGAGTTTTAAATAAATTTTCCCATCTTCACCACAGAGCTAGGCTCTTTTAAGGAATCTTATTTCCCTGAGACCAGAGTTTGACAAGTGTCACTCTGTGACAGAGCATTGCTCTGAAAGAGGAGATTTTCTCCTTGTCTCTAGGGATTTTTTTTATCATTATTATTAGTGGGAATGTTTTCCTGGGGACCAACTGACAATCTCATTCAATGATGAGGTTGTCTTATTAGCTGACGTATTGTCATCCAGATTTTGTGGGTCCCCCCTCGGTCTCCTACCCACTGCATTGGTGTAATTAATTAATTTTAATTTAATTAATTTTTAATTTAATTGATTAATTAATGCATTTTTATAAAAAAAAACGCTAAGCGTTGGGATTGCAACACTAACGGCTAATTTCTGTTCACTTGCAGCGATCATATCTCTCGACACCTCGTTTCCGTTCGTCCGCTCGGAGGAAGGGTTTCCTGAACCACCCTTGGACCGTGATGTCCTGGCCATGATTAAGGAATACGACCTGGAATACAAGAGTCTCCACCTTTGGTGGTCGTGGTATAACCAGATTATCATGGATCGACGGAGCTTCACGTGCGCCGTACCGTCAGAACCCATCATGGCGATTCACTATGCTACCCCACCCTCGGTGCAGTATGCCGTGGAGCTGGTTGATTGAACATCGAAGGGTTTTCTTCATCCGGCCATAGATGCAATCCCAGTCCAGCGTCCCATGGTTTTGGATATCCTGGGATGCCGTATCTGTCAAGGCGAGGCACGTCCTTGGGGGCAATCATATAACATAGGTCTGATCCCCCGCCACCTGATCGGCTACCTGCCATGGGCTCGGTATATCCTGTCGACGAAGAAGTCGCAGTTGATAAGGTTAGGATTGTACACCGCAGTGTACGTCTCTCTGTTCCAATATCCCACGCTTCCCACCTGGTGGTTCAAGGTCTTCCTGGAGCAGTGGAACATTCCCACCCACACTTTCCTCGCCATGGATCGGGAAGTGTCAATCTCTTTGGAAGAGTTTACGGAGGTATCCGGTTTACCAGTAATGGGGGAACATTATAAGGAGTTGCTCCCGACAGATGAGTACGTCTTTGGTGCTAGGCCGGTGGTAAGGGGGCTCACACCGGAGAATGCTATTCAGCACCAATTCCCAAGCTTAATTAAAGTGTTGAACATCTATGAGGCCATTTTCATCGAACACGGGAGTCGCGGAGTTAGCTTTGAGGATTTCATCGCTCGGTTCCTTCGCCCAAGCGTCCTCTCATCGGAAACTGCCAAGTTCGCTACCCTGGATGACCCTTTCGGTCTAGGCTTGGATAACCTGCCGGCGAAGGAGATAGACCAAAAGGGTTTTTATCTTCCGAACTTCCCGACCATGTCTTTTGAAGAGATTGCAGCCCCTAGGATGGATGAGGAGGCTTTTTTCTTAGGATTTCTCGGGTTGTGGCTGAGTTGGTTTGCGATCCCGATGCACTCTCATCGTATGCGGCCCTCTGTCTTTTACCCAGCCCACCGGATGGCCATCGGGGTAAAGGTGGCTGTGGGGATCGCCGGCTTGGCACACTTGTATCATGGTCTCAGTAGAGCAGCGGATGCTAATGAGCCCGGGGTACTGCACGTGGTCTTCCCGATGCACTACTTTGTATCGTGGCTCGAGCTACACACGGCGGGTGTCTTCGGCATGCATAAAAGGCCCTCGTTCTTTGACAAGTGCGGCTTTCCTCGCATTATACAGTTGATCGGCGCATCAATTGTAACCCCATCACCACGGAACGCCAGGGGTTTACTCCTTCGCCCTCACACCGTTGGAGCCGGGATGTCCTTTGTCGATAAAGTATTGACCATTGGAAAGGCGTCTACCACTGCGATGCGGCCATTACAGGACTCCTTTAAGGATGGAGCTTCAGTTTTGACGGCCCGGGAGACCCTCCACTTGTATTCTATTAGACCGGGCTTCCTGGTCTTCAGGCAGGACGGTGCGGCAATTTTCATGAGATATAACCCGCATCGTTTCGCCCAACAACTGGTCTACGATCAAGGGGTACCCTTGGAAGCTTTCTTACTGGAACCTGCTGCCAATGAAGAAGGGATGGAGAACGCGTTACATCACTTCATGCGCCTGAACACGGGTTCTCGTTTTTTTATCAGTGCGCCGGCCTGCGCTCCACGACTCCTTAATGTATATAAAGACTGGTACAATCATGCAACAGGAGCCTTTATAAAGGAGGAAAGGCGACTGCTGGTTGATCGTAAGGGTACGCCTCCAGGCAGTGACCGCAACGCTCCTTTGGTTCCTAGGACTCCAGTAGTTGCTCCTCTAAAAGAGGTTAGAACCGGGCTATCGCGTGCGCAAAGTCCTCTACACGGATCGCCGCTCCCTGATATTGCAAATGCACCTCTAGCGCCCTGTCCTTCAGTGGAGATAGTGGTTGTGGCCTTGCCGGAGTCCGGTGTAGATGCAGACATCGGGACCCGCCGTCCCAAGGTGGCTGCTAAACGTAAGTCGATCCCGCGTGCACCTAGGGTTGGCGGGCAGAAGAAAAAGAAGTAGCTCTTCGCCGCCAATGTCGTGTTTGGTCAGGAACCCCATGCTCCCTATGCCGAGGGCCTGATCGAATATGGGACTAACGAGGGATTAGTCATGCCGCCGCCGGATGATACAGACTTGGAGGCCGCTCTCGAAACTTCAGCGTGGTTGGCAAAGCGTGACGCATGGCTAGCTAAGCTTGCGCAATCAGGTAACTACTAGTCGCATTTTTTTTATTGCAACATATCCTCTTCATTGCCTTTGACTAACGTTTTTCTTTCTTTTCTTCCAACAGGCATCATTGGTGAAGAAGCCATTGCCGCTTCCCTAAAGACTTTCCAAGAGGAGGAACGTCTTAGAGCGTCCATGGGCCTTAGTAAGTTTCGATTCATCAAGTTTTCATTTCCCTTATGTTATGGTCAATCTAACCTCTCCCTTTTTATCACAGGAACCTCAATGCCGCTCCCGCCAAGTGACGCAGATGTTCTACCAGCTGCCGATGTTCCTGCTTCCTTAGGGTTACTACAGGAGGCTCGTCTTGAAGAGCCGATGAGAGACACCTTAAAGGCTCTAGAGGCATCTTTAAACGAGGACGACGATGCTTCGATAAAGGAAGCGTCAAGAAGGTCCATCGTGACAGCCCGGGAGGAACGGAAGCGGTCGAGGCGCGAAGCAAAGGCATGCAGGGCTGCCTTGGCTATTGGAGCGGGCCCAAGCACCATCCCTCGTGCCGACACCCCGTCAGAAGAGCCCCCGGTCGCCCTGTCTACAGCTCATAGACAGGCGATCCGCGCCAATAGAGAGGCTAACGACAAGTCTACCTCAGGTAATACTTCTTTCAGAATTTCGTTATAAGACTTATAAAGCTGTCGGTTCTTATATGTTCTACCCTGCAGGGCCAAGCCCAACCGAAAGGGAGGCGGAGACTGTCGAACCCGAGGGGCTGAGGGGAGAGACATTGATCGAGCCCGAGTTGGTGGCGGATGACATAGCTGGGATTGCTGGGCCTGAGGTAGTGGCTGACGAATTGGTCATGTCCGCTATGCCTGAGCAAGCGGTTGTTGTTGAGCCCGAGGTAGCAGCGGGCGGAGTGCCTGAGGCTGTTGATCTTGCGGTGACGGTGGACGAGATAGCCGTGCCTGCTGAACCCGAGGGAGCAGCGGGTGAGGTAGCCGTGATTCCTGAGGATGAACCAACCGCTCCTTCTCAGGAATCTGGCAATGCTCCAGTCATAGCCCTCCCTGTCTATGGTCCTTCGCCGTCTCCAGGTCTCCCGAGCACGACAACGGCTCCTATTGAGTCGGGTGATGAGGCCACGGGCGGTGGCCTTATGTCGATGGAGGAGGGAGTCGCCTCCGTTTCGGCCGGCAGCTCACCAGGTAAATCCTAAGTTATTGTCCTTTTTATCTTACAATCCTTTCTGACAAGTTCACATTTGTTCGTAACGTAGGTGCAGTCAGTGCTGACGCCCCATTGCTCGAGGGAGCGCCTTCAACTACTGCCTTGGCGGTGGTCACCTCTCAGCCCTCTCTCATACCGTCAAAGATGTTGGAAGGTATGAGTCTGCAACTCATTAATCTCACTTTTCAGACGTATAGTTCACGTACTAAAGTCATACTGTTGTGTCTTTCAGGAGTGCTTTTTGACCATCTTTATCAGGTGTTGCTCCCACACTTCTCCTTCCCATCCAAACTCGCTTCTTCCTCTGGTGGCGCTGGTGAGTATGATTTCCATTGATATCTTTCTTTTTTATTGATGGAATTACTTCTAACCCTTTTTTTTTATTTCGACTGCAGTGCTACAGATTGAAGGAGGGGATAAAAGATCAGCTGCGCCACCGCCCCTTCCGACTTCGCCACCTGTCTCAGCTGGTACGGCGACTATCACATTGATAACTCTCCCCTTTTTATTTTCTGTACTGTTATCTGATTACATCCTGTTTCTTTTCAGCTGTTGTCCCGGCCTCGACGCCCTTCGAGCCTCGCATCACAATGCCGGCAGGTCCATATCTGAGACGTCCGTCTTCGAAAGGCGTCGCGAATAGTTTGTGCATGTTGAGTGACTACGTCGAGGAACTCGACGTTGAAACTCCTATATCTGCCGCAGACTTCGCTACGGCGGTTAACCCGATGCTGGTGATACTCGTGAACTTTCATGACGAGGGTACCATCGCATCTTGGGTTAACCATTGCAGGGAGATTGAGACCCGCCTGCATCAGTTGGAGTCGCTGCGTCCCGCTCCCGATACCTTGGCCGCCAGCAATCAAAGATCAGCGTGGATTGAGCGGAGTGCTTCTTACTTCCGCCACCTCGAACAAGAAGTCATTTCAAGGCGTAAGGAGCGCGGTGAGACTTCGAGCAAGTCTTCCCAACTGCATGCTCGGGTGGAGGCCAATGCTGCACGGCTGAAGGTTGTCTTTGAGGGTCTTCTGCAATGTCTTTCCGAAGGGTTATCCTTGAGGCAACAGCTTGACGTTGTCGAGCATGATGCACCCAGCCAAGAAGCAGCCCAGAAGGCGGCCGAGGAGCAACTTTCATCCTTTTTACAGCAGCGGGCCCGGGTGGAAGCGGAGGTGGCCGCGGCAGCCACTCAGGAGGAGGCGCTGAAGGAAGTGCGAGAGCAGCTTGTGGATTTACTAAAGACACTTCCTCCTCAGTAGCTATCCCTCTTTGTATCGTTTGCACATAATGTATCCTGTACCCAATCAAGTTTATGAATAAAAGATACACTTTTTTTTTGTAATGTCTTGTGTCATTTTCTCCGTCTTTTCTTTCTTTTATTATCAGCATGCCACCTTAGTAAACACTGTTGACGGATGATTAGAGCGAGTATCTTGACTTTCTCAAGAAATAGCGATGGCTTAGGCCGCAGGTTCAGATCTGCTGCCTAAGACTTTTCAACTCTATGAGCCGTGAGGGTCCCATAGAGATTTCTCTCCTACGGATCGAGAGGATCTCATAGGTGGATTTTCTCCTTGGGAATCGTGAGGATTCCCAAGTGCGTTTCCTCTTATAATTCGTAAGGATCCTATAAGAGAATTTTCTCACTCACGAGTCGAGAGGACTCGTAAGTGTTTGGTGAGTTGACTTGTTTCCGGGTCGAAGTATTGCTCCGACGGGGAGGTCGTTGGCTGACTTGTTTTCGAGATGGAGGTCGTTTGTTGACTTGTTTCCGCGACGGAGGTCGTTGGTTGACTTGTTTCCGAGACTGAGGTCGTTTGTTGACTTGTTTCCGCGACGGAGGTCGTTGGTTGACTTGTTTCCGAGACGGAGGTCGTTTGTTGACTTGTTTCCCCGACGGAGGTCGTTGGTTGACCTGTTTCCGCGACGGAGGTCGTTGGTTGACTTGTTTCCGAGACGGAGGTCGTTTGTTGACTTGTTTCCGCGACAGAGGTCGTTTGTTGACTTGTTTCCGAGACGGAGGTCGTTTGTTGACTTGTTTCCACGACGGAGGTCGTTGGTTGACTTGTTTCCGAGACGGAGGTCGTTTGTTGACTTGTTTCCGCGATGGAGGTCGTTGGTTGACTTGTTTCCGAGACGGAGGTCGTTTGTTGACTTGTTTCCGCGACGGAGGTCGTCGGTTGACTTGTTTCCGTGACGGAGGGGATTTGTTGACTTGTTTCCGCGACGGAGGTCGTTGGTTGACTTGTTTCCGCGACGGAGGTCGTTTGTTGACTTGTTTCCGCGACGGAGGTCGTTGGTTGACTTGTTTCCGAGACGGAGGTCGTTGGTTGACTTGTTTCCGTGACGGAGGTCGTTGGTTGACTTGTTTCCGCGACGGATTTCGTTGGTTGACTTGTTTCCGTGGCGGAGGTCGTTGGTTGACTTGTTTCCGAGACGGAGGTCGTTGGTTGACTTGTTTCCGCGACGGAGGTCGTTGGTTGACTTGTTTCCATGACGGAGGTCGTTTGTTGACTCTAGGTTGTCTGTGAACCGTATATTCTTAGAACTGGGGACTTTGCCGTGGCTCCGATTGGTGATGTCACGTCCGTGTCCTGCTGGAATGAGGAGGAACGCCGCTGTCGGTCTCCAGGCTGTAGATGTGGTCGTCGAGATCTGACTTCCCTTTGACGCAGCCTGGTGGGGAAATGTAGTCCCCTTTTTGTTTGTGCCCTTGGATCGATGTGATCTCAACTGTAGGGCAGGAGTTTCATTTATTTGTATTGTTTTATTTCAACGATGCTCTATCGTTTCAGCTTTTATATCGTGAAGATCGCGATTGCCCAATCATTTCGGCTATTTTTCGCGGTGCCCAATCATTTCGGCTATTTATTTTATCTTTACTCGCTGCTTTTTATTGCGAGTTGCCCAATCATTTCGGCTGTTTTATATGCATATGTTTTTACTTGCTGTTTTTTTATTGCAAGTTGCCCCACCATTTCGGCTATTTCGTATGCACGTGCGGCCTACCGGCCTTTCACCGTAAACCTGAAATTAGACACCGATTTCGGCATCAGCACTGCTACGACAGGGATCTTACCAGGAGAGAATCATCATTTGCCTCGGTCGATGTCGAACAAAGGTGGCTTAGCGAACAGGGTTAGGGTCCTGTCAACTAAGGCTTTTAACTTCATGAGCCGTAAGGGTCTCACAAAGGTGTTTCTCCCTACAAGTCGTGAGGATCGTGTAGGTGTATTTTCTCCTTGGGAATCGTGAGGGTTCCTAAGTGTTTGTTCCTCTGTAAGTCGTAAGGATCCTACAAGAGGGTTTTCTCTTGGTAAGTCAAGAGGATCTACAAGGGTCATACAAACATATCCTTAGTCATGGGCGGGACTTGGTTAGGGAAATGTTTATTCGTGCCCGTGGATTGTATACAAGGGTCAGTATTGAGCCACTTGTAGGGCAATATCGAAGTTGTGGGGGTTGCTTAAGCACAGGTTCAGGTCTCTGTAACTTAAGACTTTCAAATCTTATGAGCCGTGAGGGTCCCATAAGAGAGATCTCCTTACGAGTCGTGAGGATCTCGCAAGTGTATTTTCTCCTTAGGAATCGTGAGGATCCCTAAGTGTGTTTCTCCCTTGTGAGTCATAAGGATCTCACGCGGGTGGTTTCTCCTCACAAGGTCGGGAGGACCCTGTAAGTGTCTTTTAACGAGATTGCGCCTTTTCAGGTTTTCACAAACACCCGCCGGTAGTCCCTGCTGTTTTTACTCACGGAGCCCTTTCGGGTTTTCATCCGTGCCCATTTTGCTTATGGACATACCGTTTTTTTATTCTTTTTATTTTCTCTCTTTTTTTTATGAGGTCGCGCCCTTTCGGGTTTTCACGAACACTCGCCGGTAGCCCTGCTGTTTTTACTCACGGA
Organism: Agapanthus africanus; assembly: GCA_030015575.1. Classification (NCBI taxonomy): domain Eukaryota; kingdom Viridiplantae; phylum Streptophyta; class Magnoliopsida; order Asparagales; family Amaryllidaceae; genus Agapanthus; species Agapanthus africanus. Next base: position 105,113,600 of record JASDDO010000019.1, read on the forward strand.
GCCCTTTCGGTTTTTCATCCGTGCCCTTTTTGCTTATGGACATACCATTTTTATCTATTATATTTTCTTCTTTTTTTTAATCTTGTCAGCCTACGGATGCTGCGGTATTAGTTTAAGGACGTTTCGGTCCGTCATTAGTTTAAAGACGTTTCGGTCCGTCATTAGTTTAAAGACATTTCGGTCCGGTATCCAGTTTTAGGATGTAGTGGTCCGCTATTAGTTTAAGGACGTTTCGGTCCACCATTAGTTTAAGGACGTTTTGGTCCGTCATTAGTTTAAGGACGTTTCGGTCCGGTATCCAGTTTTAGGACGTAGTGGTCCGGTATCCAGTTTTAGGACGTAGTGGTCCGTTATCCAGTTTTAGGACGTAGTGGTTCGTTATCCAGTTTTAGGACGTAGTGGTCCGTTGGGCTTTCTCTATGAATGAGCATGATGCCCCCGGCATATCCATCTTTTTTGGAGCATGTGGCTGTGGCGGGCTCACATTCCAGTTTTCGGACAGCGCGAGTTTGCCTTGTTGGTATTGGTCTTCAACCCAGTTTTTGAAGACAAAGCAATCTTCGATCGGATGACTTACTGCTTGATGGTAGGGGCAGTAATTAGGATCCTTGACATCTCCTGGCTGTAGCGGACGTTTCGGATTTGGAAGATTGACGAATCCGTTGTGCCCTGCCAGCTCAAATAGTTTCCTTGTTTTATCCTGGGGAAACGAGTAAGGAAGTCCCAGTCTTTTCTCGAGTGATGGGCGTGGACGCATGTTGTTTTGGCGAACAATCGATTTTGAGTTGCTCGGCTGTTGTTGAGTGTTGGCGACGAAGGTCATTTTTCCCTTTCCTTTATCCTTTTTGGTCGCTCCGTCACTCGTGGTTCCGAGATTCTTTTCGGGTAATATGCCCTTGCATGGATGAACGTTCTCATAATTCTTCAATTCTTCAGAGATAGATTCCTTGAAGAAAGGGTTGAAGGCTGTTTTTTCATCGGGGTTGTTTCTATGGCAATCGCCGGCGACTCTTTTATGTTCATCTGTCGTATTTTTCGGCCGTCTACGAGCTTCCCGCTTTGTTTTGTTGCCGTAATGCTTGTGAGCGACATACCCCTGCCACCAACACTTAAAGGAGTCGTAGTCTTCATTAGCGTGTGCGATCCTCTGATGATATAGGCAATAATTAGGATACATCTCTATTCCACCGAGAGTGTTTTCTTCAGAGGGTGGTAGCTTCATTCCCATCGATATGGCTTTAGCAAACCTTTTCCTCGTCTTGAATTTTTTTTTATCAGCAGCGGATGTCTTTTGATTTGATGGGAGCGTCTAGACTCTTTCGTCCAGTCGGCGGTGTTTAGCTCTTTCCAGTATGGACATTTCACGCTCTTGATTGGCTTTAACTTTCAGACGAATCTCGTTCAGGAAGGCATCGATCATTTCATCTGACGGCCGCAGAATTTCTGGTTCAGGGTTCGCCCTCGGTTTCTCAGCTCAAGGGGTCTCCTCATCGTCCGTCAACGAATGGGAAATCATATGACAGCTCGCCACGTATTCCTCAAATTCATCCGACGAACTTTCTCCCTCATCTTCCTCTTGAAAGACGTGGTTGAGAAACTCTTGGAGTGTAATGGGAGTCCGTGCTTTCTGGTTGTATTCCTCCAGTGAGTCAATTTGTTTTTGCAAGTCTGTGTGCTTGTCGCCCTGCTTTACGGGATTCTTTGATTTCTTTTTCTTCTTCTTCGAAGATTTTGACGACTGGTTGTGAGTGCTTGGGCTACTACTATCGATCTTTTGAGTTGGACGCGGCTTCAACATTCCCTCAATGATCTGAGGTTCCAATGGGTTCTTCCACCTAATCGCCGGGCATGCTTGAAGATCATTCAGCATCATCTTTGTTTTAGCTGATAGCACAACCCCCCATGGAGCTTCTTCGACGAGAGAGCATGTTGCCCCCGGCGTATTCATCCTCTTAGAGGTGTGGGGCTGCGGCGGATTCAACTTCCATCTGTCGGATAACGCGAATTTGCCCTGTTGGTACTGGTCTTCAAGCCAATTTTTGAAGACGTAGCAATCTTCAATCGGATGACCCAGTACTCGGTGATAGGGACAGTAGTTGGGCTCGTTTACATCATTTGGTTGCGATGGGCGTTTTGGCTCCGGCAGACTTATGAGTCGGTTGCGCAATACCAGTTCGAACAATCTTCTCGTTTTATCTCGGGGAAACGAGTAAGGACGTCCTAGTCTCTCCCCAAGGGGTACCTGTGGACGCGTATTATTTTGATGAACAACCGGCTTCGAGTTGCTCGGCTGTTGTTGAGCATTAGCGACAGCGATCGCTTTCCCTTTCCCCTTCTCATTTCGGGAGTCCAGCTTTGTAAGAGGAGGTTTATGGCCCATCTGATCCATTTGCGCTAGCTTGCCAATCAAGGCCTGGAAGGTAGTCGGCTTGAAAAATATCATAAATTGTGAGATGGTTGCTTGCGGATCAAGGGTTCCCACAAACATACCCACTGCGGGAGCTTCTTCGATGCGCTACTCGCACTTCGACCATAAGTTCCGCCACCGTATAGCATATTGCACCCACGTCTCGCCCGGCCTTACCCTGGCGTTAATCAGTGCCGTCATCGGGGTGCGTTCACTGGCGCCTGCAAAACGCTGAGTAAACAGCAGCTCCATCTCTGCGAAGGTCTTAATAGAGTCGTTCGGGAGCTCAGAGTACCACTCGAATTCCGTATCTGATAAGCTTCCAACAAACTGGCGAAGCAACAGCTTGTCGTCACCCCCGGTGTTTCCACAGAGTGCCCAGAACTGGGCAACATGCTGGTAAGGATTGCCCGTCCCCTTGTAGACATGGAACTTAGGAATTATGTAGCCCGTCGGATACTTGATCTGGTCGTACCAGCTCGGATACGGTCGCCCCGTTTTTACGACCTGACCTGCTGCTTCAGTTGCTTAATGAACCCGGATCTGCTGAGCTATATATTCGTCCAGGTCGGCTTTGGAGATCGCCTCCTCCTTGGCTGCTGACAGGGCTGGCGGAGGATTTGACGTCTCTCCCCTATCGTCTTCAAGGACGATCGGGGGATTTTCAGCTGGAGGATCTTGTTGGATCATCATCCCCACCATGTCTTGGAAGAGGAGGCCCATACGCTGTATGTTGGCTGGTTGTTCAGCAGCCTCTTTGTCCTTCTTCTCCAATATTCGATGAAGGAATTCGGCGTCGGTTTCTTCTTCTTGGCGTTCAACTGAGGACGTTTCAGGGTTTTCTTTTGGCCTAGTAAGTGCGGCCATAGCGTTCATCATCTCTTGGAGCTTTTGCTGCTGCTCCTGCGCCTTGGTCACTAAGCGGTCGATGACTCGTAGATATGCGGATGTCTTCTTTACCAGATTCCGCGTAGACGGTATGAACCACAATGCCCCCTGACTTAGGGCATTTGGGTTCACCACCTCTGATATTTGTCACCGGCGCGGGGGTTTTCTCCGGCCTCCTTCTTTTGTGGGCCGTTGAAGTTGAAGGGGCCATTGCTGTAGGGTTCCTAGGCACGCTCAAGAGGTCTCACAAGGTATCAACCATGCCAATTTCAAAAATTACGAGTGCCGAGAAACCCTAATACGGATCGTCAACTAGAATTCTAGGCGAAAACAATAAGTAGTTAACAACTTAACTAAAAGAACGGAAATACAACCTTTGTAGATCCGGAGCTCTACCTCCATAGCTCCGCAATGATGTCCCTCCGCTGTCCAAATCGGATCCCGGACTCTAGCATCGGCTTCATCGGAAAAATGGGCGGGCTTGGTCGTCGGCTTCGATGCCGAAGATGATCTACGTCGAGGCATCACAAGATCAAGCTCCCACTTCACCAAGTCATGAAACTTGTGAAGAAAACACCCTATACTACTTGGCAAGAGGTAGAGGATGAAGAAATAGGAGGTGGGTTCACTTTATAATTGGATTTCTTACTCATTCTCAACTTGCCATTGATGAGGCAAGCTTTTCTTCATGGAAAGAAGAAGAAGAAGATGATGATGAATATTATGATAAGAATAATTCAAATAGAAAAGAAAAATGAATTCTTATCATATGCAAACCATGGTTAGGTGTAGAGAAACAACTAGGGTTAGTGAATGGTTAGGTTAAGGAGATGAAGACAAAATGGTCAAAGTTGCATGAAGCTTCAAGAAACTTCATGAATGAAAGCAACCATTTTGTTTTCTTCTCTCTTTATTAATCCAAAATAAATAGATAAATGAATGGATAAATAAATAAAAACCTAACCATTTACTTAACCAAGGTTTAATTCTTTACACTTAACCAAATAAGCATGCATCATCAAACATGATACAATCATGTGCATAAAAGTATATCACATATACAACTTGCACAATTCAAGTGAGAAAATCCATTTAAAGTGAACCGATACTAGTTAATGCAAAGTAATATATCAAATACATAATTATGCATTAAATCATTAAATCAACACTTGATTTAACGATCTGGTCATATCGCATATAACCGACAAATATCAATTGTATCAACTTATCGAACCATTCCTTGATTCGATAACTAGGTTATATCGCATATAACCAATCGATACATTTATCGCGAGAATGGAATACGGTATCACATACACGCATTATTCTCGGTCCCGCACATATCTCATATGCGCTCCTATTTCGTTTCGCTTGAGCCAGGAAACCTCTGTGTAGGACTCTAAAGACTCGTCAATACGCCGGCAGCAGGTGATGATCATATCAAACACCCACAAGACGCAAGCGGTCTGCTAAACGTAACGGCCACCCGGGTATTGAGCGATCAGAAGATCGACGAGCAAGCCCGCTCACACTCCTGTGAATCCAACCAGTAACACTTACCGTACAGTCCGGTCTGATCGTCTGATATGTCGCATATCTTGCCTAGGGGTGGTAAACGTCAGCCCCAATAGCTCGATCGATATGAGGTCTATAACAATTCGAGAAACTACTGGTAACACTTACCAGTAAATCTCAGCAACCCTGGCCAGGGATTTCCAGTTATAGCCAATCGAACACAGCGCAACATCAACTCCCTATACCGGGAGAGACGAATCCCCTCCTATCGCTCATTGCCTCCATGTGATTCGGGACTGTACCAAAAAACCATCGTTTTGCACGCCTTCTTGGACGTGGTAAGGTGGGAATCAAAGCACAGTGGGAACCACACAAGACTCTATGACGATCTCGGGTCTACAGACTACTCTGTACTAGTGTCACCAGAGAACTGCTATCTGACGTAGGGTATAATACCATCTGGGAGTTCTCGGCGAGTCCGTCCAGTGTACCCAGTCTCCACTGAGCACCCGTATATCATCTCTGATGTCAAACACCAATGGATATGGGATCATCCATCGCCCATCTGTATGGGTCGAGAAGGTATACGCTAGTCTACTCTGGTATATCGATGCCCCGTCTCGATACACCCACGACTAGGGACCTTGAAGGATGTACTTATAGACTACCATGTCCCCACTAGTATGATCCGCATCATAGTCCAGGTAGTCAAGTACACATCCTAAGGGCTTTACCAACATGTAACAGAAAGACAATTAGTGTACATGTTAATGTAAAGAGTAACCAGATAGCATACTATCATGTCGAGCGAGAAAGTCCTCCCTATATATGTCCAAGAATCCACTATAATATACATCCTATGTATAGTATTGGCCTCTAGGGCATACATATAACTAACAATCTCCCACTTGCACTAGGGCCATCTGTAGCAGTGGTTGTAGTATCTCATACTCAACCATCCCATAAAAGTCTCTCTCTGGGAATAGGCCTTCGTGAGTGGATCCGCCGTGTTGTCCTCTGAGTCTACTCTCCTGACCTCGATCCCCTAGAGATCAACCATCTCCATGATCAGGTGGTACTGCCTTAGAATATGTCTGGATCACTGATGGGACGGACGTTCCTTGGCATAAGCCACAACTCCATTGTCACACAATGGGAGGAACTAAGTTCATCTCATGAACAAATATACATCCAGACTGCCTCTTTGGTACCATCTTAAGTAGCGATGTATCGAGCCTTTATCGTCTAGTATGCCACGGTATCTAGCTTGGAACTCTTCCAACATACCGTCCCTTTACTGAGGGTAAAGACAATGCCTGTGACTGACTTTCAGTCGTCCTTATCACTCTGGAACCCTTCCAGTGATTCTCCCCAGGATCGGTTGATACCATCTCACTACAACTAGTGAGAATCCTAACATCCACTTAGATCTATCTCATAGATGAATACTTAGGATTTAGGAGGTATCACTTTGATCCTATATGGAGAATCGTTGTGATAATTGGAGATTGACCGAGCGTAGCATAGGAAACTCCTTCCCTATCAAGAGTATGTCATCCACGTACTCTACGAGGATCACTACCATACTCCCTACTACCTTCTTGTATATACAAGGTTCATCTACCATTTTGATGAAGTCAAACTCTTTGACTACCAGATCAAACCAGATGTTCCAACTCCGCGATGCCTGCTTCATCACATAAAACATCTTGCACACGTTTCAGCTGCTCCCACTGTCTACGAAGCCCTCTGGCTGTGTACTTATAGACGCTCTCTTCCAAAACATCATTTAGAAAAGCAGTCATGACACCCAACCACCAGATATCGTAGTCATGGTATGTAGCCGTGGTAAGTAGGATTTGGATGGACTTAAGCATAGATCCTTAGAAAAGGTTTCGTCATGATCCATACCTGGTCAATGATGCAAACCTTTAACAAGTCTAGCTTTGAAAGTCTCAACTTTTCCATGTACACCAAGTAATCTTCTCAAGATATACTTGCTCCTGATGGGGATTTAACCCTTCAGATATAGCAACTAAAGTCCATGCTTTGTTGGTGTATAAGGATTCCATCTCAGATCGCTAAGCATCCAGCCATTCTTACAGAGTCCCACTCCTGATGGCCAGCTCGAAACTAGTTGGGTCATCATCTCATGATGCAATCCTCGCTCCCACTGTCATAGAGAAACCGAAGTATCTCTCAGGTGGGTGAGGAACCCTACTAGATCGGTGGAGAGGCTGAGGTTCGTTGGAATTTACTGAATACTTTGGTTCTACCAAATCATCAGCTGCAATTTGTATAGCTGAAACCATTCCAGTTCTACATAACTGATCCTGCCTCGAGCTTGTCCGGATTATGCTTTTAGACATATCCCGGACAACCCCAAATATTAACTAACTTAAGATATGGGCTCTTCCCTTTCCATATCACATATGAAGCGGTGGGCATAGATTTGATTCGAATCCTATTCAATAGGTATGCAGCTTCTCAAGCGCATAACTCCCAAAAGGAAATAGGAAACTCAGTAGTACTCATCATAGAGCATACCATATCACATAGGGTGCTATTGCTCCGTCCCGATATACCATCGTGCTATGGTGTATACGGAGGAGTAATGCTGAGAGAGAATCTCATTCTCCTTTAGAATAATCCAGGATTTCCGTGCTCAAGTATTCTCCTCCTCGATCACATCAAAGGACATAATACTTATACCCTTATTGGTTCTCTACTTCTAGCTTATATTCTGTGAATATCTCAAAAGGTTCGGACTTGTGTTTCAACAGGAACATATGTCTGAATCTTGAGAGATCATCAGAGAATGTAACGAAGTACAAAGAACCGGTCTTGGCATGTGTAGACAGGGGACCTTACATACATCATCATGTATCAATCCCAAGAGTTTACTAACTCTTTCTCTGTTTCCAATAAACAGAGCTATGGTCATCTATTCTTTGTGACATGACTGGAAAGTTTCATAAGATGTAAATTCAAACTAATTTAAATATGCATCTAAATGTAACTTCAGCCAGTCGGGTCGCATTGATATGACCTAGTCTACAACGCCTCAAGAAGGAATTGTTCATTTCTGAACTTTTCCTCTTGTGTGTGTTCTATATACTAGGAACTGTAGTTTGATTTAGAACGTCAATGCTTTTAGATAACGTGCCTGAACCGATCAACTTTTGATATAGGAAATGTTCAAAACATTATCCAACAATACAAAATTTTATCATTTCTTTACTAATAAAGAGACTGATATGATTTTGTATATCAGGTTCGGTATCTAATAGCATTTGTTCAGAATCAATGTATTGGTAATACAGGGTGGCAGTGACCAACAGACTTGGCTGCAACACTTGCCCCGTTTTCTGTCTCATGAAACTTATCACTCTTTCTCAGTTTTTCTACCTTTTTGTAGCCCTATGTAACAGATTACATATCTGGGATCCTGATCCGGTATCATATACCCTGGATGCGGAGGATACTGAGAAACAGTTCTATGTAATGAACACACCCGAAGATGATGCTTCAGCATGCACTCTGTTCGTTTGGGCGGCACGGGAATTCTGGTAATCCCCAATTTCCTGCTCTGTCTTATAACAATTATAAGTTGGAGCGGGACCAACGTTCCCCAGCTCAGTATAACAAGCGGGTTCGATCAATATCCGTATTATTATCTTGATTAAGGCGTGATATGGTCGCTACCTGGAGAGAGAGAGAAGAAAACACTCAGCGTGCGCTCTTGCAAGAATAGATTGGTTTTTATTTTATCTAATCAGGATGGCTCCCACTGCTTTTTATCAAATCTTCCTTCAAACCCTAAAAGGAAAGACTAGCCGGGATTAATTACATGCTACAAGTTCACCAATCTTTCAGCCAGGCCAGTGTCGGTACTTTAAGGGAGGTCCCCCGTGCTTTCGCACGAACCTAATTAATGTAAACCTCGTTTTCCCAGAGGCGTAACCTCGTTGACACCTTTCTAGACACCTACTTGATCGGCTAATTGTAATGTGTAAAACTCTCCCAGGAGTAACTCTTACACGCAGCGGGTATCGGGATCCAACTATCTCATAGAAGGTATGCAATCTCATTGCAAATTTCAACACTTGAAATTCCCGATAATTTTGCCCCTAACCTCCTATGACCTTGACAAAGGCCAACAAACCATAGGATGCTAGTCAAGTTCAACCCGTCATTTCTTGATTGAATTAAACCCACCCGCACGGCCCTTGACAAAGGCCAACAAGGTCGCACGACTACCCTAATCCAATCTGCATCATATGCAAAAGCAGATAAGCACCAGTCAGCTACCGCACACTACGTCTTGACAAAGGCCAACAAACGTAGCACGAATACTAACTACTACTTATCTGAAATGATGGAGGGCTACGACAGGTTTTTCTGAAAACCTATTGCGTAATGAACTTGATATCGTTGTAGAATCAAATGATTTTAAAATGGAGTGTTTTTGAGGCTTTTCTAGTTTTGCTAAAGGGGTTACTCCCGGTGAAGGGATCGTCGGCCCTTTCCTCGTCGAATGAGGTGCAGGATATATCATATATATCACTGTGCAAAGCAAAAACTCTTAAAAGCAATCAGAAGACAAACCGAGTGTGTAGCATCTGCCAGTTGTTGCTAAAGGAGTCACTCCCGGTAAAGGGATCTCGGTCCTTTCCTCATCGAATAAGGTGCAGGATATATCACATATACCGCTGTGCAAAGCAAGAACTGTAGCTACCTATTTTAATTTGAAAATTCGATTCTACAACATCTTTAGGTTTCTTTTATTTCATTAATCACATTAATGAAGTCCCATCATTTAAATACCTAAACATCACAGATAAATACGATGTACACTTATGCCATCCGCATTCGCCTCGATGTCCCCTCATGCACCGTTAGGTTAGGTAACTAACGGCAGAGCGGGGCAGGGCTAGCGCGGGTGTAAAACATAAGTAACATCTATATAATATATCATATATACTATATACAGTATCTATCACAGAACATATCACATGATCACATCACAGATATCGCAGCAGAAGAAACATATGAAATATTGGATATACTAGGACGTCCGTGTTTTCAATACGAGCCAGTATAAAACACGGATTCCACGGTCGCGATGAATAGCCAAACCCACACCCCTAGACCCCTACGAGAGCGGCAAGCAACCCTACCAATTCTAGAGTTAGGAGACCCGGACTCGACTCCTCGAGTTGGTCTCCCACTGGACTCCAGAACCCGGTTACTTGTGCCCTCCTCCTTGGGTCTATCCTAGTGCGGAAAAGTAAATAATATACAAACGGTGACATCTTCCGCAACCTGGAAGTGCCCCAAATAAAAGAATATTACATACAAGTTTTTACATGAATGAAAATGAAGAACACTCATCTCACATAAAAAACCCCGGCTATTCAAACATGACGATCCAATATAACATATCCAGCAACACATAACATCACATGTCATCAACGTAAGTAAGTATGCATACACCAATTGTCGTCGACGTATAGCAACGACAATGGGCGATACCATTACATACTACACTTACGGTCACAGAAAAGAAAGTGAAAAACTACAACAGTTGGAATCCGCAAACTCTTTAGACATCACATGCCTAATCAAATGAATACCTTAGACATCACATGCCTAACAATTATAAACCCCGCATTTTAGTCTCATCATTGAAAACACTTTTCAATATCAAGTCGGGTAATTCAACAAGATTCCCGACATCCTGATCGAATGCTCGTCGCAAACTTTAGTAGGCGGTCGCACCCCTTGACGCCGTCGACGAAGTGCACCAAGGCGGAACACCGCTGCCGCGAGCACCCGAACGGATGCTTTCGGCGACGGGGTTCTCCTACAGTCACTTGGTCGGGGCTATGGAGTGTAGCAGTCTATTAAGTTTACCCGGCGAGTATCCGCGTACGCTACGTGATTGCCACAGACTTTTGATCACATCAAAATTCCGTGGCAACCGATCAAGTGAGACTAAACTGCTATGTTTATAACATTCATCCAGTTATCTCATAACACATTGTGAATTCCAATTATTGTATCCCATTCCAGATAAACAGAAAATGTTAAACTTTCCGATCGAACAGTCGAACACCCAAGTTTTCCCGAAACAGATCAACATTTGAAATAAGATTAAAAACATTCACTTTGTGCCTCAGTACCAATGGTCCAGCCGTAGAAGGGTCAAGCCAACGCCTCACATGTGGCACGCCGTACTGCCCCAAACCCGAAGGTTCAAAGGGCAGTTCAAGACGGTCACATAATCGAGTTAAGGTTTGTTGTCTTCTAGAGGGACCATCGCGTTACTTGCACTACTTAGAACGTCTTTAAACCACGGAAAAATCCAACACTTGGAAATTTTCCGGTAGGGGAAAGATTGGGTATTTATATCCGGTCGAACTTTTTAACATATTCAAAAATTATCCGGAAAACACATAGACAAAATTAGACAATCCGATCGAAAAATCGAATCCCCAAAACAACCCCAGAATACTCAACTGTGGAATACTAATTAAAAATTCCCAAAAATACAGCACTCAATATAAGACATTACTGTACAAGTCACGTGCCAAGAAGCAACGTTTTGGCCGCGGAACCGCCGCACATGCTAGGGTGGGGCCGCGGTTCCGCGGCGGTTTAGTCGACTTAGGGTACCCGTTTTGTACAGTAATTCTTATAAATCCCTGCTGAATTTTTTAGCAATTTTTAATTCACAAAAATCCAAATTTTCAGAAAATTTCCAGAGAGCATTGTCGGGTTAGGGTTTCGGGTCGATCGGGTTTCAAACTTCGTCTACGCATCGCCTAAGGCTCTAGCTAGGCTCTGATACCACTGTAGGGTTCCTAGGCACGCTCAAGAGGTCTCACAAGGCATCAACCATGCCAATTTCAAAAATTACGAGTGCCGAGAAACCCTAATACGGATCGTCAACTAGAATTCTAGGCGAAAACAATAAGTAGTTAACACCTTAACTAAAAGAACGGAAATACAACCTTTGTAGATCCGGAGCTCCACCTCCATAGCTCCGCAATGATGTCCCTCCGCTGTCCAAATCGGATCCCGGACTCTAGCATCGGCTTCATCGGAAAAATGGGCGGGCTTGGTCGTCGGCTTCGATGCCGAAGATGATCTACGTCGAGGCATCACAAGATCAAGCTCCCACTTCACCAAGTCATGAAACTTGTGAAGAAAACACCCTATACTACTTGGCAAGAGGTAGAGGATGAAGAAATAGGAGGTGGGTTCACTTTAGAATTGGATTTCTCACTCATTTTCTCAACTTGCCATTGATGAGGCAAGCTTTTCTTCATGGAAAGAAGAAGAAGAAGATGATGATGAATATTATGACAAGAATAATTCAAATAGAAAAGAAAAATGAATTCTTATCATATTCAAACCATGGTTAGGTGTAGAGAAACAACTAGGGTTAGTGAATGGTTAGGTTAAGGAGATGAAGACAAAATGGTCAAAGTTGCATGAAGCTTCAAGAAACTTCATGAATGAAAGCAACCATTTTGTTTTCTTCTCTCTTTATTAATCCAAAATAAATAGATAAATGAATGGATAAATAAATAAAAACCTAACCATTTACTTAACCAAGGTTTAATTCTTTACACTTAACCAAATAAGCATGCATCATCAAACATGATACAATCATGTGCATAAAAGTATATCACATATACAACTTGCACAATTCAAGTGAGAAAATCCATTTAAAGTGAACCGATACTAGTTAATGTAAAGTAATATATCAAATACATAATTATTCATTAAATCATTAAATCAACACTTGATTTAACGATCTGGTCATATCGCATATAACCGACAAGTATCAATTGTATCAACTTATCGAACCATATAACCAATCGATACATTTATCGCGAGAATGGAATACGGTATCACATACACGCATTATTCTCGGTCCCGCACATATCTCATATGCGCTCCTATTTCGTTTCGCTTGAGCCAGGAAACCTCTGTGTAGGACTCTAAAGACTCGTCAATACGCCGGCAGCAGGTGATGATCATATCAAACACCCACAAGCCGCAAGCGGTCTGCTAAACGTAACGGCCACCCGGGTATTGAGCGATCAGAAGATCGACGAGCAAGCCCGCTCACACTCCTGTGAATCCAACCAGTAACACTTACCGTACAGTCCGGTCTGATCGTCTGATATGTCGCATATCTTGCCTAGGGGTGGTAAACGTCAGACCCCAATAGCTCGATAAGTCGTGTCGATATGAGGTCTATAACAATTCGAGAAACTACTGGTAACACTTACCAGTAAATCTCAGCAACCCTGGCCAGGGATTTCCGGTTATAACCAATCGAACACAGCGCAATATCAACTCCCTATACCGGGAGAGACGAATCCCCTCCTATCGCTCATTGCCTCCATGTGATTCGGGACTGTACCCAAAAACCACCGTTTTGCACGCCCTCTTGGACGTGGTAAGGTGGGAATCAAAGCACAGTGGGAACCACACAAGACTCTATGACGATCTCGGGTCTACAGACTACTCTGTACCAGTGTCACTAGAGAACTGCTTGTAAGTCCATGCTACCTCTCCCGGTACTTACGGGCATGCGGAATTTGATAAAAAACGATTTTTATAGAGGTGGTAACATGGACTTATAACCCGGATTTTGGGTAAACATCTAACTAACAACCTAACTACGAGTTGCTAACTACTCGGTTAGGGGGTTATACCTTGCTTGTCTTGAACTCCTTCGTCTTCAAACTCCAATGGAGGTCCGGATCGGCTTCTTCCCGTCGTCTCCTTACGCCGAAGATAGATCCACCTGAAAGCTCCAACCTTTGGCTCCTTCTTCGTTCTTTGAAGAAAATAGTTCACTTGGTTTGCTAAACCTTGTGAACTAGAATGAGTAGAGAAGAGTTTGTATGGGATTTTATCTATGGTTCTTGATTCTCAACTCATGAGATATATGAACCATAGAGTCAAGAGAGGGAGCAAGAGGAAGAGGGTGAAAGCAAGAGCAAGAGAGCTCAAGAACAAGAGAGAGAATGAGCAAGTGAGAATGAGCCTTTCTTTTGTCTTTCACCCTCTCATAATCCAAAACCATCATAACTCATTATACCAAATCAAGTGTTATGTGATGGTTGAAGCAACCATAACCATATCATTTCATGTACTCATTTTGCACAAATGAGCAAGCAAGCAAAAGTCTTTGCCATGAAATGATGGCTATGGTTATCATGATGGTCAACTAGTCAAGCCTAGTCAACCGGTTAACAAAGTCAACAAGTCAACAAAAGTCAACAAGTCAACAAAGTCAACAAAAGTCAACAACCATGTCACCATAATACTTAATTAATATAATTGTTAATCACATATCATATTCTCATTAGGGTTGAGCAAAAAGTGAATAGTCAACGGTCAACTGTCAACAACCCTAATGAGAATCTGCTGCCTCTGTCTCCCCGTCAACAGTGCATACACACCCGCATCCGTGTTCTGAGGAACACGAATGCAAACTGGATAAATCCAATCCCAATACGTACACTAGGATCTGGCTTAAACCAAAGCCCGCTAGTGCAAACTGTCCGGACACTGTACGTGCACAAGTGCACGGATGTGACCGAACCCTGTCGCAAAACCATGCGACCTGTCGCAAAACCATGCGACCTGTCGCAAAACCATGCGACCTCTACTCTTTTGTCTAAAGACGAAAAGCTTTCTGTGTGGGACTCTAAAGACTCGACACTACGCTGGCAGTGGGTTTAACCACAGACTGCAAGCGGCACTAGCTGTGCATAACGGTCCCCAGGTAATGCCGACAAGAAGACTGACGAGGCGAAACCCATCTGAACTCCTACTGAGCCTGAATGTGACATTCTCCGTACAGTCTGGTCTGTTCGTCTGATACATCGCATGGCGGGCCTAGGGGGCGGTAAACGTCAGTCCCCCAATAGCGGTACAAGTCGTGTCGGAGTGAAGCCCAAAACACCCTGAGATAACACTGGAAGCCTACCAGTATATCTCGATTGCCCTGGCCAGGGACTACTCGTGTAATGGCTCTCCTAGACACAGCGCGATGTCAACCCCCAATACCGGGAGAGACGAATCCTGTCTAACCGTCACTGCCTCCAAGTGCTTCGGGACTGCACTCAACTACTACCTGTTTGCACGACTCCTTTGAGCCGTGGTAGGGTAGTAATCAAAGTGCAGTGGGAACACACTCGAGGCGAAGTGACAGTGTCAAGTCAGCGGACTAAGCTGTACTCATGTCACCTGGGAACTGATAACTGACGATAGGCATAATACCAACTAGTCAGTTCCCGACGAGTCCTGTCCAGTGTACCCGTAACCTAACGAGCACCCGCATACTATCTCAAGTACGACGTACTGACGGCTGTGGGACAGACCGTCTCCCACACTGGGATGAGAAGCGCATGCGCTAGTCTACTCCGGAGTATCGATGCCCTGTCTCGATAGTCCTGCGACCAGGGACCTGCATAAGGATGTGCTTATAGATTACCCAGCCCCACTAGTGTGACTGCCATCACATCGCTGGTAATCAAGCAAAGATCCTAAGGGCTCCACTAATGTGTATAGGTGATATACAAAAATAAACACATGTACACATTGAAGTAGAAACAAACCAAGTAGCATACTACTATTTTGAGCAAGATTGTATATATACAAGGTGAATATCCCAAGCTTCCATTAAGTAATATACAAACTAGTATGATACAGTAATGGCCTCTAGGGCATATACACTAACACTGCTATCTGACGTAGGGTATAATACCATCTGGGAGTTCTCGGCGAGTCCGTCCAGTGTACCCAGTCTCCACTGAGCACCCGTATATCATCTCTGATGTCAAACACCAATGGATATGGGATCATCCATCGCCCATCTGTATGGGTCGAGAAGGTATACGCTAGTCTACTCTGGTATATCGATGCCCCGTCTCGATACACCCATGACTAGGGACCTTGAAGGATGTACTTATAGACTACCATGTCCCCACTAGTATGATCCGCATCATAGTCCAGGTAGTCAAGTACACATCCTAAGGGCTTTACCAACATGTAACAGAGAGACAATTAGTGTACATGTTAAGGTAAAGAGTAACCAGATAGCATACTATCATGTCGAGCGAGAAAGTCCTCCCTATATATGTCCAAGCATCCACTACAATATACATCCTATGTATAGTAATGGCCTCTAGGGCATACATATAACTAACAATTGCAGTGGGCACCCTAGCGATCGTTGTCCCCTGCAGTTTAATAGGAAGGTCTTTTTCTTTTTGCACCTTCGTCTTCTTTTGTTGACGAGAGTGATCTGGGTCGATCACTGATTAGTCGAAAATATTGCATATTTCAGCCGGCAATTTCCTCATCATTTGCACTCATTTAGAAGTGTACGGTATTCATATTTCACATATTAGCAAAACTGTCGCAAAATATCAGATTGCATGTATAAGACTATAAAACCGACACTATAAAGGAAATTGACCGCATTTCATGGCATCGCATCATCCCTATATTGCGCAACAGTTGTTTTGAGATCTGTGCAGGAAAATCCAGAAGAAAGGCAAAAATTTATACGGTACCGATCAAACATTACGTCAACTCAATGATTTCAATTCTGGTATCAATCCAAAGGGACAAATACAAATCAACATATCAGATAAAGGCCCAAGTATCAACCCAAGACCACACCAGAAGAACCAAGCCCCAAGGGGCCCAAATGGCCGCGGAACCGCGGCCTAAGCTGCCTTGTGCCGCGGTTCCGCGGCGGATCTGCCACGTCAGCACCAAAACTTTGCACCAAAATTCTTCATTCAGGGCCCACATTCAGCTTATGTACTTCAAGTTCCAGAAGACTCCAGAGGTTTCTGCCAGATCAGCAAACTAGGGTTTCTAAGCTTAATTAATCCTAGCTTAAAACCTAAGCTAGCTCCTAACAAACTCTTTCTAGAAACTCCTCAACAAACTTTTGGAGGGAATTGTAATTTCAAACCTAGACCTAGGGTTTGAGAGATCTATAAATAAGACCCTAGGCTCACTTATGGATCATATCTTGAATGGAAAAATCTAATCATCTTTAGCCAATTTTAGTATCAATCTAGATCCATTCTATCTCTTTTCTTCATCTTCTTCCACAAGTCTAGTGAGAGGACTTGTGTGAAACCTTAACCCTAATTCCAATTAAAAGCCAAGATTCCGAGTACCCTATCAAGCAAGAAGCCTTGCAACCTTTTATGCGCCGAGCCGATCTTCAACAGAGCAAGTGGTCCAAGCCGATCCGCGACTCACGGAGCCGAGCGACGCCAATTCAACAATTTAGTTCTTCCTCTTGTAGTTCTTGAGCGACTGTAATCAAATTGTTGATATAAATAAAAGGTGATATTCTTTTATCTTGTTTTCTTTAAATTCTCGCATCATGATATCTTTTCAATTCTTGAATGCTTTCTGTGTGATGATGTTTGAGTAATACTCCGCTCGTCGAGGAGTCGAGACGATCAATAGAATGATGATGTAATATATCTTAAATCGATTCTTGAATCCTACGAATTTTGTAAACCCTAGCAAGTTCAAGAATCGACAACCCAATTCGTTGCGATGCTTTCTTGATTGATATCGCTCGAGATTGGGGAGTTACGATCGTTTTTTGAAATTGCTAGAGGCTAGAATGTGAATGATATCTACGAAAGAACAAGGGTTAAAGGATGAAACCCTAGTTTCATCAAGAAAGCCCTAACTCTCGTCGATCATCATCGATCTAGTATCAATCCTTCGAAGGACAAGAACACGAAATCTTGAGATTACATCACGTCTATAGATCCGATCGATTCCTACGAGCCTCATTTAGATTCTTGACATTTTGGTTGGAAATATCATCGAAACCCGATTCTTGATTTGTTTATCAGTTTCTTGATTCTTGATTAAACTCGTGACACCTGAATCAATCGATAAATTCTTGAATCATGTTTTCTTTTCTTTTCGATTAACTTTTCGATTCAAACAAATTAAATACAGAAACGAATCGCACAATCCCTGTGGACGATCCGCACTCGCTTACGATCTACAATCGACACCGTAATTGATTGAGGTCAAATATAATTCTTTGATTGTGAATTTTATTCAATATTACCGACACATAAAAACTTATTCGCTTATTTCGATTTACACAAACAAGAAATCATTACAATCAAATGAAACCGATATCGGGAATCATTTGACTATTTGATTTGATAAACGCATCCAAGAATTTTATAACAATCAATCACGGAGTCTCGAACCATTCGCCAAACCTTGTATATTTTTTAGGACAGCCGTTGAGGGGGTTGTCCTTGCTTTGTTTCCGGAACTCTCTCCGTGGGCGGAGGGTGTCTTTTCAGTGTAGCGGTTGGAGAATTCTTATGTACCCTCCTCAGCAGTTCAAAGCTGTTCCCAGTTGGAACAGCAGCGTTGACTTCCACCACTGGAGCCGGTGGAGTTAGCCCTGAGGGGGAGTTTCCCATGCCTTCCTCACTCGTCGCCAATGGCGACGTCGAGCATGACGAGCCGTTGGGACTGGCTCGGAGATTGAGACAGCTTGTTTTTGCCCCCTGTCTGAATGAGGCGCCGCTGGTGTTAACCTCTTGAAGACTGAGGTTGTCTATTGAGGGATGATATTCAACCCGTCGAAGACAGATCCTCGAGCAGGGGCAGGAGCAGGAATCGTCAGTCCTAAAAAGACCGACTCTTTGACAGGGGAAGCCGCCTTGACAACTTCTGGAGCAGCAGTTATTGCTTTCCTTGGGACAGCCAATTTAGAGTTCTGATCCAGTCTGGCGAAAACAGAGGCTGTTGGTTTGGTAGTGGGCGACCCGTTGACAGGGGCCGTAGTAGCAGTGAGCCGGTCGAAGACCGACTTCTTGTTCACTTCCGGTGCAGGTATTGGCATAGAGAAGCTTGTAGGTGGGATCATGGTCCCGAAAAACAGGCCGGTGGTGGCCTGGGTTACCTGTTCTACCGGCAGAGCGAGGAAGGAGGCCGCTTGGGGCCCATATGCTACACCCCCAGGGGAGGTGGAGCGTCCGTTGCAGTGGCACTTCGAGCAGTTGGTGCAGTTAGAGGCCATTGATGCTTTTGCTTTCTGCAGCAAACGAAACACCAAGTCTTAGTACTTCAAAACCCAAGGGCAACCATTAGCAAACCGCGATTGGTTCACGAATCACGACACACGAAGTGTGGAGTGGAAAGAGGAAAAGGTCCCACCGGGCGTGCCAGAATCTGTTCCCCTCCGAATACAGAGACGAGTACCGCGTAGGTTCGTCTTGCCTGAGATTCGGGGCAGATGCTATTTGGTTTTATCCGTCCACCTCTCCGAAGATGCCAAGTTGATATATGGCACCGTGTATCAGAGGTTTAGACGGATGCGGCCGATGTAGCAGACTTCGTCAGATTCCCCCTCAGAGTGAGGGGTTTTTGATTGTGGGGACGCTCTTCCCTGCAGGCGCAAGCCCCTGCAGTTAATTACGCTACCGCATCGCGGTAACAACTTTCTCCTTCTCCAGAATTTCACTTCGTGTCGTGGGTGTTTGTTTTGTTTGTGGTTGCCCGTGGATTGTATACGGAGACTGAGTAATGCCGTCGCCCGTAGGACGTGGATTAGTCCAAATCCGTATTTACTTAGATTTGGGTTTGGTTTTTTTAGTTTAAGGATACGTTAGCCGTATTGAGGCTAAGATCAATTTAAACGTCCGTTAAGGATGCGTTAGTCCTGTTTTAGACTAAGATCGACTTAACGTGGTGATCCATTTAATATATGGCCATCGGGACACGTCACCTCTCTGACGTCGTTGAAGGAACAACAGGTGTCAGAGGAGTTCGGAGATGTACCCTTGAACCAAAGTTGATTTGGAGTTTTATAGTCCATTTGGATGTTTAAGGATACGTTAGCCTTGTTTGGGGGCCAAGATCAACTTAAACGGGATCGTTTAGATCCGGCAAAAGAGCATTTGGAGGCTCCATTGTTCCAGTTTAGGGACGTAGTGGTCCATAGGTAGTTTAAGGACGTTGCGGTCCATTGCCAGTTTAGGGACGTGGTGGTCTATGTTCCAGTTTAGGGACGTGGTGGTCCGTATTCCAGTTTAGGGACGTGGTGGTCCGTGTTCCAGTTTAGGGACGTGGTGGTCCGTGGTCCGTGTTCCAGTTTAGGGACGTGGTGGTCCGTGTTCCAGTTTAGAGACGTGATGGTCTAACATTAGTTTAAGGACGTTTCGATCCATCTTGATGTGTGGTCGTCGGGACCCGTCACCTCTCTGACGTCGTTGAAGGATTACAACGATAGGTGTCATAGGAGTTCAGAGATGTACCCTTGAACCGGTCATAAATTGATTTAGGAGAGCAATCTTGCTCAGTCAATTTAGTTTGAGGACTTACAGCCATGATTGGGTTAAGTCCAGTTGAATAATATTCAATGCTTTTATTTGTTTTTGGTCTGTTAGACCTGTGCTAGGGCTTGGCCCATTTTTAAATAATGCATTGCATTATTTTCTATTTTTTTGTTCGGGCTCTGCCCATAAAAGATGCAGAGCATCAATTTATTCTGGGCTCTGCTCATTTATGAATGATGCAAGGCAGTTACTTTATTTGGGTTCTGCCCCTTTTAAAATGCCTAGCATTTTTATTATTTTGTTTGGGCTCTGCCCATTTATAAATGATGCAGAGCATCAATTTAATTAGGCCTGCTTGTTTTTTTTGACTTGGGCCTGGCCTTTTGGGAAATGCATTGCATTTATCAGGCGCTTTGCGCTAATCAGAGAGCGCAAGCGCTTGTAGTGCTGACACGTGTCGCGCAAGCGCAGTGCGCTGAGCTAATGCGCTGCGCTAATGCGCTGCGCCTGCGCTGCTGACACGTGGCGCGCTCTGGTGGCTTGCGCCAATCCAAGAGCGCAACAGCGCAGTTTGCAAGTGCAAGGCACTATGATTTAAGAATCTTTTAGATTCAAGAACCAATGGTTCATAAAAGAAGTGCAAAGCACTTATTCGTTTCTTTGATCTAATTTAGATCAAAGAAAAACATGTTTTTCTTTTTATTTCGAGAACCAAAGGTTCATAAAAGTGCAAAGCACTATTTTTTTTATTTTTGTTTTTTCTTATTTTAAAGAACCAGTGGTTCATAAGAAGTGCAAAGCACTGTTTATTATATGAAGATCATTGATCTGGTTTTTAGATCAATGATCTATTAGAAGAAATTTCTTCTCTCTTGTGAAGGTTTTTACCTTTTTCTTGAATTTTTCTCAGAGTTCTCTCTGTTTGAAGCTCTCGATTTTTTTCAAGAAAATGTTCATGCCTTTGAATTGAGGTCTAGGGTCCTTTTTATAGTGCCCATAAATTAGTTAAATTTGTTAAAGAGATCTTTCTCTGAGTGATTTGGGGAATTTTCCCTACCGTTGGATCTTTGATCCAAGGGTTTCTGTTTTACAGGAGAAAATCTTCTTGTTTTAACAAGAACAGAAAGATTTCTTTGAAATTTTAATTCTGTTTGGCGCAAACGCCCCAGCGCGTGGCACGTGTCGCGCAGCGCAGCGCAACTGCGCTGACACGTGTCGCGCAGCGCAACTGCGCTAGCGTATCTGCGCTGACACGCGTCGCGCAGCGCAAAGCGCAGCGAATCTGCGCTGACACGTGTCGCGCAGCGCAGCTCTTGCACAACCGAAGCGTTGCTTCCTTTAATTTTTCTTTAAATAGAGCTTTGCTCTGATTGGGTGCGCTGTTTTGGGCGCTGCGCTGATGTGTCTGCGCCTGACACGTGGCGCGTTGCGCCCGGGATTTGAAGCGTTGCTTCAAATTTTGAATTTCCAGCAGAGCTTTTTTCTGATTGGGGGAAACACCCTCTTATGAGACCCTCACGGCTCATAAGATTCAAAAGTCTTAAGCTACAGGGATCTGAACCTGTTCTTAAGCGGCCACCACAACCTCCAATGCTGCCCTACAAGCGGCTCAATGCTGACCCTTGTATACAATCCACGGACGCGAATAAATATTTCCCTAACAAAGTCCCATCCGTGACTAAGGATATGTCTACATGGTGAACAGCCCTTGTAAGTCCTCTCGACTTAGAAGGAGAAAATACTCTTGTAAGATCCTTACGACTTATGAGATGCCATACACTTAGGAGTCCTCACGATTCCTAAGGAGAAAACACACCTACGAGATCCTCACGACTCGCAGGGAGAAATACCTTTATGTGACCCTTACGGCTCATGAAGTTAAAAGCCTTAGTCGACAGGATCCTAACCCTGTTCGCTAAGCCACCTTTGTTCGACATCGACAGAGGCAAATGATGATTTGCTCCTGGCAATATCCCAGTTGTAGCGGTGCTGATGCCGAAATCGGTGTCTAATTCCAAGCTTGCAGCGAAAACCTAACGAGCCACACATGCATACGAAATAGCCGAAATGATGGGGCAACTTGCAACAAAATCAGCAAGTAAAAATGTATGCATACAAAAATAGCCGAAATGATTGGGCAACTCGCAATAAAAAGCAGCGAGTAAAAATATAACAAATAGCCGAAATGATTGGGCACCGTGAAAAATAGCCGAAATGATTGGGCAATCGCGACCTTTGCGATATAAAAGCTGAAATGATAGAGCATCGCGGAAAGAAATAAATATTTTTTTTGAAAAGAATTAATTTTGCCCTACAGGCGATATCACATCAATCCCTGTATACAATCCAGGAGCGCAAACAAAGAAGGAATCACACTTTCCCTCCCCAGGCTCCATCAGAAGAAGAAGCCGAATCTCAATGGTTCACAAACAGCCTGGAGATCATTTCAACATTCATGAAATGCGGATAAAGTTGACCCTTCCTGGTCACGTGGAACGCGGCTTATGTCAATCCTGACCCCGTGGGAAACGTCCAGAGCAGAGCCTAGTCCTCGCAGAACACGGCTATGACCCCGTGGGAAGCATCCAGAGCAAATTCCTGGTCACGCGGAACGCGGCTTATGTCAATCCTGACCCCATGGGAAACGTCCAGAGCGGAGCCTGGTCCTAGCAGAACACGGCTATGACCCCATGGGAAGCATCCAGAGCGGAGCCTGGTCTTCGCCGAACACGGCTATGACCCTGTGGGAAGCATCCAGAGTAAATTCCTGGTTACGTGGAACGCGGCTTATGTCAATCCTGACCCCGTGGGAAACGTCTAGAGCGGATCCTGTTCCTCGCAGAACACGGCTATGACCCCGTGGGAAGCATCCAGAGTGGAGCCTGGTCCTCGCAGAACACGGATATGTCAATCAGACCCCGTGGAAGCATCCAGAACAAATTCTTGGTCACATGGAACACGGCCTATGTCAATCCTGACCCCGTGGGAAATGTCCAGAGCGGATCCTGGTCCTCGCAGAACATGGCTATGACCCCGTGGGAAGCATCCAGAGCAAATTCCTGGTCCCGTGGAACACGGTTAAAGTCAATTTTGACCCCGTGGGAAACGCCCAGAGCAACTCCTGACTCCGCGAAGTGCGGATAATGGCAACACCATCAATCACTTACAGGTCCTCTTGACCCGTAAGGAAGAAAACTCTCTTGTAAGATCCTTACGACTTACAAGAGAAAACACGCTTAGGAATCCTCATGATTCCTAAGGAGAAAATACACATACGAGACCCTCTCGACTCGTAAGGAGAAAAGTCTTTTTGAGACCCTCACGGCTCGTGAAGTTGAAAAGTCTTAGGCAACATATCTGAACCTGCTTTCTAAGCCATCGCTACCTCTCGAAGAATTCAAAACGGAATGCTCTCTCTATTATCTGCAGGCTATGCTTACTAAAGTGACATGCTGATAACAAAGAAAAGAAAAAAAGCAAAGAGATGACATGAGACATTACGAAAGAAATGTATCTTTTATTCATAAATTCAATTGGGTACAAAATACATCTTATGAAAGAATAAAAAAATATGGATACATTTTATTCGAAATTACAAATGGTACAAAAACGATCATTGAGAGGGAAGCATTTTCAATAGTCCAATTAACCGCTCGCGCACTTCCCTCAGCCCCTTTTCTTGGTCAGCTGCCACGACCAACTCTTCTTCAACCTGAGCTCGTTGCTGCAGATAAGATGAAAGTTGCTCGTCAAAGCCCCGCTGAGCCACCTCATGACCTTGTGCATCTCGTTCAATAAGGTCAAGTTTCTGCCTCAGCGTTAGCCCGTCAGAAATACACCGTAGAAGGCTTTCAAAGATGACTTTCAGCTGTGCAGCATTTACATCAACTTGAGCATGCAAATGAGCAGATTCGCTTAAAGTCTCCTCACGCTCCTTACGCCTCAAAGCCGCTTTTTGTTCAAGATGGCGGAAGTAAGGGGTGCTCTCCTCGACCTATATAGCCCACTGGGAGTTTACAGTCAAGACCTCAGGGGCAGGACGTCTAAACTCAAGCTCATGCAGACAGGCCTCGATTTTCCTGCAATGATTAACCCAGGACTCCACGACGCCTTCATTATGAAAGTGTATGAGTGTCGCCAGCATGGAATTAACCTCAGCAGCGAAATCTGCAGCAAGGGCAGGAGTCTCCGCATCAAGCTCCTCGAGATGATCGATCAACATACGCAGGCTATTCACAGCACCTTTAGAGGAAGGGCGTCGAGAGAAGGGGCCTGCTGGCATTACGGATTGAGACTCAAACGGAGCTGAAGTCGGTGTCACAGCTGCAAAGCAAGTCACAGTCAAATAACTATTCAAGAAATAAAAGGAGTTCATGAACAATGGAGTTTACTATACCGGCTACAGCAGGTGGTAAGGCCGGGAGTACCAGTGGTGCAACCGTTCTTTCGTCTCCCCCTTTGAGCTAAAGGGCTGTGATTAAAATAAAGAAGAATCAGAAACGATTTGACAACCCTTAAAAGAAAAGAAGAGACATTAGCTAAAGGATGTACTCACCAGCACCACTAGATGAGGCAGTCTCTGACTGAAAGGAGAAGTGTGGGTGTAGCATCTGATACAGGTGATTAAAAAGGACTCCTTCAAGGATGTAGTAATACAATGTCGGTACATAAAATATACTGCCTGCAATGAAACTGATGAGTCACAAATCCGCACCTTCCAGCATTTGAGAGGGTACGAGAGAAGGCAAAGGGGCGGTCACCATCAAATCAGCAACTGGTGGCGCTTCCTCGGGTGGCACAACCTCAACGCCCACCGCAGTTGCATTCGAAACAAAAGTACTGTTAGAAAATGTCGAAAAGGGATTGCAGAATAAAATAGAAAGCAATAACCTGAAATTTACCAGGTAAGTCGCCGGTCGAGACCACAACAAGGGCATCACTGGATGCAGCGACTGCCTCACCCTCCTCCAACAAAATGGTCTCACCTCCCATCGCCTGATCCCCTGACTCTACAAGAGCCGTCGTAACGCTCGCGACGCCAGGAGATGGAAGAGAACCGCAGGCGGAAAGAATGACGATTGGAGCAGTGCCCGACTCTTGAGAAGAAGCGGCTACCTCGGGCTCGGCAATTGTAGCCATCTCACCTACCGCTACCTCGGGCTCGGCGATTGTAGCCATCTCACCTACCGCTACCTCAGGCTCGGTGGTTGATGCCATGTCACCTACCACTTCCTCGGCAAGACTCGACCCAACAGGATAGGATATATGAGAACCTGAAAATTAAAGTTTTGACAAAAGAATCCAATATCACGTTACCTTGGGTCAGTTTTTCAACTGCTTCCCGAGTTGCACGTGCTGCCTGTCTGTGGGCGGTAGACAAGGTAGCCGAAGTATCCCCTGAAGGAGTAGGGGCAGGGGTAACAGCGCTTGAACCCGCACCTTCATCCAAGGCGGCGGTACGCTCCCTTGCCATGCGCATCCTATGCTTCCTTTCTGCCCGGGCCGTGAGGGCAGACTTTCTAAAGACCTCCTTCAACAGAACATCGTCGTCCGCGCCAATAGTTACCTCTGGAGCCGTTATGGCATCCGTCATCGGTTTCTTAAGTGAAGCTTCTTTCGGTAATGCCGGCGGAACTGAGACTTCAATAGCCGACCCGGGAAGCGTCTCCACACCGCCCTATGAAGTCGGTGCCACGCCTGGAATAACCTGAGTAGAGGTAGTCCCTGTAATAAGATGAAAAGGAGGGGTCATATTACCCATAAGAAACGGAAGCAGAGATGCGGTGAGCCGAAATATACCAACGGCCAGCGAAGCGCGAATCCTCTCCTCCTCCTCAAAGGTCCTAAGGGAGGCCGCGAGAGCCTTTTCAGTGGAAATACCTGTTAAAGAAGGAAAAGTGTCGGTCAAAACATGATAATAAAAATATAATGCAATGACAGAAGGTACGGCTGATATTTACTTGATTGAGCGAGGATGGCCAGTCCCGCTTTGTGGCTTGCTGATCGCACAGAAGCTGCAATAGCAGCCTCGAGGTCGGTATCGTCTGGCGCTACGAATAGACCCTCATTGGTCCCATATTCGCCCAAGCCCTCACTATAAGGAGCATGAGGCTCCTGACCAAATACAACGTCGGCAGAGAAGATCGACTTCTTCTTCCTTTTCTGTAAGCGAGCTTCGGTCGCCGCAAGCACAAGTTTACGTTTAGTAGGCACCTAGGGGCGACGAGTTCCGATATCTGAGCCCACGCCAGAATCGGGGGAAGCTACAGTCACCGTTTCTACAGGAGCTCGGGGTATCGGTAGCTCAGGCCTGTCATGCGGGACTTCGATCACCGCAGTTTCTCTTAAGGGAGGTGGGACAATGGTCCGTCTCTTCAGAGGGACGTTTCGATCACCAGCAGGGGGTGCACCTTTACGATCGAGCAGCAATCGCTTCTCCTCCCTGATGACGGCGCCCATTGAATGCTGATACCATGCCACGTACATATTAAGGGCCTTTAGGACACAGCTCGGTTCGCTGATAAAGAAGTTGGACCCTGTGTTCAAGCGCATAAAATGATGCAGCGCGCTCCGTATTCCCTCTTCGGTAGCAGCAGGTTTGGCCAAGAAAGCCTCAAGTTGGACGCCCTGATTGTAACTCAGCTGCTGGGCGAAACGATGCGGGTTGTATCTCATGAATAACGCCGCATTATTTTTCCAGAATACGAGAAAGCCCGGCTTAATGGAGTACAGATGAAGAATCTCCCGAGCTTTCAACATAGATGCCCCGTCTTTAAAGATGTCTTGCAATGGTAGCACCGCTTTTGAGGTTTCCTGGCCGATGGTCAAGACTTTATCGGTAAAAGACATACCATCTCCATCCGTGCGCGGACGAAGGAGCATGCCCCTAGCTTCCCGCGGTGACGGACTCACGATGGAGGCGTCAACCAGCCGCATTATCCGAGAGAACCTGCATCTGTCGTAAAAAGAAGGTCTTTTGTGGATACCGAAGACCCCAAGCACGTGCAGCTCTAGCCATGAAGTGAAGTAATGCATTGGGAAGTTGGCAGGATGCACCCCTGGTTCAGTGGTATCCACTGCTAAGCTGAGGCCGTGATATAGGTGGGCTAACCCGGCGATCGCGATGGCCACTTGTATTCCGGCAACCATGCGATGCGCAGGGTAGAAGACAGAAGGCCTCATGTAACAAGGGTGCATAGGAAGCACGAACCAGCTTAGCCATAAACTGAGGAACCCGAGAAAGAACGCTTCCTCATCAATGCCCGGAGCGGCGATTTCTGACAGGGGGACGATCACGACTGTTTACCCCAATCAGAGCAAAGCTCTGTTCAAATTCCAAGGCGGGAAGCGAAGCAGCGCTTCTGTTTCCCCCAATCAGAGCAAGGCTCTGTTTTGGAAATTAAAATGAAAATTGAAATTAAAATAAAGAAGCAACGCTTCAGATTCCTTGTGCTGCGCGCAACGCGCCACGTGTCAAAATCAGACACGCCAGCGCAGGGAGCACTGCGCCCGGGGCAGCGCACCCAATCAGAGCAATGCTCTATTTAAAATAAAAATTAAAGAAGCAACACTTCAGCTGACTTGCGCTCTGCGCTGCGCGACACGTGGCAGCGCAGTTGCGCTGCGCACTGCGCTGCGTGACACGTGGCAGCGCAGTTGCGCTGCGCTCTGCGCGACACGTGTCATGCGCAGGAGCGTTTGCGCCAAACAGAATTAAAATTCTGAAAGATCTTTCTCAATCTTGTTTAAAACAAGAATATTGCCTTTTGTAAAACAGAAGCCCTTGGATCAAAGATCCAACGGTGGGGAAAAATCCCCAAATCACTCAGAGAAAGATCTCTCTAACCAATTCAACAAATCATTGGCACTATATAATGGCCCCCAGACCCCAACACATATACAACAACACAGAGTGAAAAAACAGAGAATTCCTCTAAAGAATTTTGAGAAGAGCTCAAAGAAAGAAAAAGGTAAAAACCTTTGAATAAAAGAAGAATTTCTTTTGAAAAGATCATTGATCTAAGAACAAGATCAAGGATCTTCAATAAAAATATATAATAATAACAAAGGCATTGCCTTTTGATGAACCACTGGTTCTGGAATCTTAAAAGATTCTTTTCTTGAATCCAAAATTGGATCAAGATATTAAAACAGTGCCTTGCACTTGTAAATCTGCACTGTTGCGCTCCTGGGTTGGCGCAAGCCACCAGAGAGCGCCACGTGTCAGCTCCAGAACAGCTTGCGCTATGCGCTTTTAAAACAGAGCATTGCTCTCATGAATTGGTGCAACTCACCAGAGCACGCCACGTGTCAGTAGCGCAACAGCGTAGCGCACTGCGCTTGCGCTCACCGGAGCGTGACACGTGTCACCTCCACATGGACTTGCGCTTTGCGCTTCTCAATTGGCGCAAAGCGCCTGACAAGCCACGTGGCGCTCTGTCAGACTAATTAATGCATCGCATTATTAAAGGGCATAGCCCAATTAAGAGGCCCAATGGACCAAAATAAATGCTCTGCATTATAAAAAGGGGACAGAGCCCAACTTAAAAGGCCTAACATGCCAGAATAAAATGCAGTGCATTATTAACAGGGGCAGAGCCCTAATAAAGGCCTACTAGGCTAAATATAAATAAAAATGTTGAACATTATCAATTGGACTTAGCCCAATTCTGGCCGTAAGTCCTCAAATTAAATTGACCGAGCATGGCTGCTCTCTTAAATCAATTTACACCTGGTTCAAGGGTACATCTCTGATCTCCTCTGACACCTGTCATTGTAATCCTTCAACGTTGTCAGAGAGGTGACGGGTCCCGACGGCCATACATACAATGGACCTCTATGTCCCTAAACTGGAACATGGACCTCTATGTCCTTAAACTGGAACATGGACCACTACGTCCCTAAACTGGAACAATAGAGCCCCCAAGTGCTCTTTTGTCGGATCTAAACGATCCCGTTTAAGTCGATCTTAGCCTCAAATATGGCTAACGTATCCTTAAACCTTCAAGCAGACTTTAGTGCCAAATTGGACTATAAGACCCCCAACCAACTTTGGTTCAAGGGTACATCTCTGAACTCCTCTGATATCTGTCGTTGTAATCCTTCAACGTCGTCAGAGAGGTGACGGGTCCCGACGGCCATACATTCAATGGACCACTATGTCCCTAAACTGGAACAATAGAGCCCAAATACTCTTTTGTCGGATCTAAACGATCCCGTTAAGTTGATCTTAGTCTCAAATTGGACTAACGTATCCTTAACAAACGTTAAAGTTGATCTTAGCCTCAAATATGGCTAACGTATCCTTAAACCAAAACCCAAAACTAAGAAAATACGGATTTGGACTAATCCACGTCCTACGGGTGACGACATAAATTAGTCTCCATATACAATCCACGGGCAACCATAAACAAAACAAACACCCACGACACGGAGTGAACATCTGGAGAAGGAGAAAGTTGTTACCGCGATGCGGTAGCGTAATTAACTGCAGGGGCTTGCGCCTGCAGGGAAGAGCGTCCCCACAATCAAAAACCCCTCAAGCAAGGGGGAATCTGACGAAGTCTGCTACATCGGCCGCATCCGTCTAAACCTCCGATACACGGTGCCATAAATCAACTTGGCATCTTCGGAGAGGTGGACGGATAAAACCAAATAGCATCTGCCCCGAATCTCAGGCAAGACGCCCATGTCTCGGCCGCCATTCGGCGGGGAACAGATTCTGGCACGCCCGGTGGGACCTTTTCCTCTTTCCACTCCACACTTCGTGTGTCGTGTTCGCGAACAAATCGCGGTTTACTGTGGTTGCCTTTGGATTCGAGGTACTTAGATTTGGTGTCTTGCTCCGTGCAGAAAACAGAAGATCAATGGCTTCAAACTGCACTACCTGCAACTGCAACTCTCGCTCCGTCCCTACTGGAGGAGTGACTTATAGGCCCCAAGTGGCCTCCCTTTTCAAGATGCCAATGGAGCAGATAACTCAAGCCACCACTAGATTATTCTTCGGGACCATGCTCTCACCGATGAGCTTCAATTCCCTAATGACGTTGCAAGAAGCCCCAAAGAAGTCGGTCTCTGATCGACTTACCCCTGCCGCGGCCCCTCTCAACTGGTCGCCCAACTTCAATACCTCAGTTTTCAACAGACTAGGCCAGAGCGTCTACAAGCCCGCGATACCCGAAGTTGCCTTCCCAAAGCGGATAGCCATCCCGGCTCAAGCGGAAGAAATCATTGGAAAGGATCCTCCTTCCAAGAAGTCAGTTTTTACAAGGCTGGCCATTCTGGTTGCTGCTCCAGGCGAGGTCCTCAAAGCTGCTTCCCCTGCCCGGAGATCTGTCTTTGACAGATTAGACATGGCTTCTCAACTGGTGTCAGTCTTCGACAGGCTTGCACCAATAACGGTCTCTCCTCAAAGCAGGGGGTATGATGAAGTAACCCTTATAACTGAAACAACTCCATCCGCACGACACGCTCGATGTCGTCACTGGCGCCGAGTGAGGAAGGCTGGGGGGAACTCCCCCTCTAGGACAACTTCGCCAGCTCCGATGGTGGGGATCGATGCTGCTGTTCCAACCGAGAACAGCTTTGAATTGCTCAACAAGGTGCGCAGAAACTCTCCTACTACAGTGCTGAAGAGAACTCCTTCACCTGTAGAGAATACTCCAAAGGTGAAGCTGGAGCAGCCCCCTCAGCGGCTGTCCTTTAAAATTTACAAGGTCTGGCGTCAAGTTCAAGACATCGTAATGGATCAAGACTATCTTCGCCGACAGAAAAAGATGAAGGTTCGGCAGGAGAAGGATTATTCCGTTAGGCCACAAAAAGCAACAACTACTTGGGTGCCCACTACAACGGCCCCTTCAACTTCGATCACTCAAAAAAGAAGGAGGTCGGGGAAGATCCCTGCGTTTTTGGCAAATTGCAAAGACACTGAATCTAAATGTCCCAAGTTTGGGGGCATGGTGGTGCACATTGTCTATATGGCATCCGGAAAAGAGGATAGCCGTATCTCCACAGGTCATCGACCGCTTACGCGATCCATGACAAAAGCCCAAGAACAGCAGCAGAAGCTTCAGGAGATGATGACTGCGATGGCCGCACTTACCGGGCCAAAAGAAAGCTCGGAGGCATCATTAGAACAGCGGCACGAACAGGAAACTGACGTTGACTTCCTACGTAGAGTCCTCGAAAAGAAGGACAAAGAAGCCGCAGAGCACGCGGCTAACATAAAACAAATGGCACTTCTGTTCCAGGACATGGTCGGGATGATGATCCAGCCGGATCCCCCAGCCGAAGATCCTCTGATTATCCTTGAAGATGACAGAAGAGAAACGTCAAATCCACCTCTGACTCTTTCAGCAGCCAAGGAAGAAACCATTTCCAAGACCGCTCTGGATGACTATATAGCTCAGCAAATACGAGCTCACCAGGAAAATGAAGCGGTTGGACAAATCGTGAAAACTGGACGACCCTATCCGGGCTGGTATGACCAGATTAGATACCTGCCGGGATATACGATCCCTAAATTCCACGTATATAAAAGGACAGGGAATCCACATCAGCATGTCGCTCAGTTCAGGGCTCTTTGCGGCAACACCGGGGGCGATGACAAACTGCTACTCTGCCAATTCGTCGGCAGTTTAGCAGAAACAGCCTTTGGATGGTATTCGGAGCTACCTAATGATTCTGTCAAAACTTTCGCTGAAATGGAGTTGTTGTTTACCCAGCGTTTCGCTAGCGCCAGCGAGCGTACTCCGATAACAGCTTTGATCAATGCAAGAGTAAAGCCGGGCAAAACCTGGGTTCAATATGCAATCCGATGGCGGAACTTGTGGTCAAAATGTGAACAACGCATCGAAGAAGCGCCAGCAGTGGGCATGTTCGTGGGCACCCTAGATCCTCATGCAACTATTTCACAATTCATGATGTTCTTCAAGCCAACCACTTTTCAGGCCTTGATTGACAAGCTGGCCCAAATGGACCAGATGGGTCATAGACCATCTCCTTCAAAGACAGAGCCTTGGAATGAAAAGGGCAAAGGGAAAGCAACCTTCGTCGCCAATGCTCAACAACAATCGAGTGGCCCTAGACCGGTTGTTCGCCAAAACAACAAGCGGCAACCCCTCTATGAGAGGTTGAAACGTCCTTATTCATTTCCCCAGGATGAAACAAAAAGGCTGTTCGAAGTGGCAGTGCATAACAGGCTTATCACTCTACCGGAGCCGAAACACCAGCTACAACTGAATGATGTCAACAATCCTAATTACTGTCCTTACCACCAAGTATTGGGCCATCCGATCGAAAACTGCTTCGTCTTCAAAAACTGGGTTGAAGACCAATACCAACAGGGCAAGTTCGCGCTGTCCGAAAATTGCAAGATGAACCCGCCACAACCACATGCCCCTAAAAAGATGGACATGCCGGGGGCATCGTGCTCATTCATAAGGAAACCCCATCGACCGAAAAGTCAGTAAACTAGAGATTCGCCTCAAATACGGCGACATTGGACCACTATGTCCTAAAACTGGCGAAAGACCGAAACGTCGTTAAACTAACGATGGACCACTATGTCCTAAAACTGGCTGAGGACCGAAACGTCCTTAAACTAACGACGGACCACTACGTCTTAAAACTAGCCGACGACCGAGACGTCTTTAAACTACTACCGCGGCATCCTCAGGCTGGCGTGATAAAATAAAAAAAATATAATAAAAAAATAATAAATAAATAAAAACGTTATGTTCATAAGCAAAATGGGCACGGATGAAAACCCGAAAGGGCTCCGTGAGTAAAAACAGCAGGGCTACTGGCGAGTGTTTGTGAAAACCCGAAAGGGCGCAACCTAGTTAAGAGACACTTGCAGGGTCCTCTCGACCTTGTAAGGAGAAACCACCCGCGTGAGATCCTTACGACTCACAGGGAAGCAACACACTTAGGGATCCTCACGATTCCTAAGGAGAAATCACACTTGCGAGATCCTCACGACTCGTAAGGAGAACTCTCTTATGGGACCCTCACGGCTCATAAGATTTGAAAGCCTTAAGTTACAGAAACCTGAACCTGTTCTTAAGCAACCCCCACAACCTCCGATATTGCCCTACAAGCGGCTCAGTACTGACCCTTGTATACAATCCACGGGCGCGAATAAAAATTTCCCTAACCAAGTCCCACCCGTGATTGGGGATATGTCCATACGGTGAACAACCCTTGTAAGTCCTCTCGACTTATAAGGAGAAAACCCTTTTGTAAGATCCTTACGACTTATAAGGGAACATACACTTAGGAATCCTCACGATCCCTAAGGAGAAAACACACCTACGAGATCCTCACGACTTGTAGGGATAAATACCTTTGTGAGACCCTTACGGCTCATGAAGTCAAAAGCCTTAGTCGACGGAATCCTAACCCTGTTCGCTAAGCCACCTTTGTTCAACATCGACAGAGGCAAGTGATGATTCGCTCCTGGCAATGTCCCAGTTGTAGCGATGCTGATGCCTAAACCGGTATCAAATTCCAAGTCCTTTCATGGCAAATGATGATTTGCTCCTGGCAATATTCCAGTCGCAGCGATGCTGATGTTAAGATTGGTATCAGATTCCAAATCCCCTACTCGCGAGAAAAAATCAGCGAGCCAAAAAAAATGTATATGAAATAGCCGAAATGATGGGGCAACTTGCAATAAAATCAGCAAGTAAAAATGTATGCATACAAAAACAGCCGAAATGATTGGGCAACTCGCAATAAAAAGCAGCGAGTAAAAAGAAAACTAGCCGAAATGATTGGGCACTGCGAAAAATAGCCGAAATGATTGGGCAATAGCGATTTTCGCGATATGAAAAGCTGAAATGATAGAGCATAGCGGAAAGAATAAAAAATGATGAAAGAATGAAACTTTTTGCCCTACAGGTGAGATCATATCGATCCCTGTATACAATCCAGGGGCACAAACAAAGAGGGAACCATACCTTCCCAACAGGCTCCACCAGAAAGCGAAGCCAAATCTCGACGGTTCATAGACAACCTAGATACAATCTCGACATTTGTCGCAATATTGCAGACACAATGTCAACAAATGAAGCAAAGGAAGATCCCTAGTTTCAAGGTCTCGACGTCAACATCGACAACTTAGAGACCACCAACGGCGTTTCTCCTCACTCCAACCAGATGCAGACGTGACGTCAACAATCGACCTCAGAGTCGCAACGAAACGGAACCATGGCAAAGTCCCTGGTTCCAAATCTCAATGGCCACATCTGCTGCCTGGAGACCAACAACGGTGGGCCTCCTCATTCCATCATGACACAGAGGTTGCACCATCTAATGGAGCGACGACAAAATCCCAGCTCCACCTCAGCATTCGTCTCAATACAGCAGACGAGATGTCAATAATGGCGTTCCTTCGCTGTCCAGCAGTATGCAGATGCAATGTCAACAAAAGACCTCTTGGTCGAAACAAAGCGGAGTGACGGCAAAATCCCAGCTCCATCTCAGCATTCGTCTCATTACAGTAGACGAAATGTCAACAATGGCGTTCCTTCGCAGTCCAACAGGATGCAGAAGCAACGTCAATAAAAGACTTCATGGTCGAAATAAAGCGGAGTGACGACAAAATCCCAACTCCACCTCAGCATTCGTCTCGTTACAGCAGACGCAATGTCAACAACGGCATTCCCTCGCAATCCAGCACGATGCAGATGCAACGTCAGCAAAAGACCCCATGGTCGAAACAAAGCAGAGTGACGGCAAAATCCCAGCTCCACCACGACATTCGTCTCGATACAGCAGACGCAGTGCCAGAAAATGAAGCGAATGCCAAATTTCTAGCTTCAGGGTCTTGACGGTAACTCATATAAAACCTGAAAGACTATCGGAG
This sequence comes from Agapanthus africanus, assembly GCA_030015575.1. Lineage (NCBI taxonomy): Eukaryota > Viridiplantae > Streptophyta > Magnoliopsida > Asparagales > Amaryllidaceae > Agapanthus > Agapanthus africanus. The sequence goes on from JASDDO010000019.1 coordinate 105,148,662, forward strand.
ATCATCCCACATCAGCGCGGAGCGGTCACCACCTCGACGTTCGTCTCGATACAGCAGACGCGATGTCACTACAGCGCCCTTCCTCCAACAGGATTCGGACGCCCCAAAGCAAACGAAGCGAAGGCCAAATTCCTAGCTTCAAGGTATTGAAGGCAACTCATATAAAACCTGAAAGACTATCGGAGATCATCCCACATCAGCGCGGAATGGTCACCACCTTGGCGTTCATCTCGATACAGAAGACGCGATGTCACCACAGCGTTCTTCCTCCAACAGGATTCGGACGCGCCAGAGCAAACGAAGTAAAGGCCAAATTCCTAGCTTCAAGGTCTTAACGGCAAGTCATATAAAGCCTGAAAGACAACCGGAGATCGTCTCACACCAGTGCGGAATGGTCACCACGTCGATGTTCGTCTCGACACAGTAGACGCAACATCATTAAACAGCGGAGCCACGGCAAATTCCCTAGTTCCAAACCTCGACGGTTCACCAACAACCTAGAGACAACCGCGACATTCGTTTCGATATAGAGGACGTAATGCCAGCAAACAAAGCAAAGGCTAAATTCCTAGTTTCAAGGTCTTAACGGCAAGTCATATAAAGCCTGAAAGACAACCGGAGATCGTCTCACACCAGTGCGGAATGGTCACCACATCGACGTTCGTCTTGACACAGCAGAAGCAACATCATCAAACAGCGGAGCCACGGCAAAGTCCCTAGTTCCAAACCTCGACGGTTCACCAACAACCTAGAGACAACCGCGACATTCGTCTCGATATAGAGGACGTAATGCCAGCAAACGAAGCAAAGGCCAAATTCCTAGCTTCAGGGTCTTGACGGCAAGTCATATAAAGCCTGAAGGACTATCGGAGATCATCCCACACCAGCGCGAAGTGGTTATGACTCATCGGTGCTCTCCAAAATGAGCCTAATCTCAAGTAAAAAGTGATATGGAATATCCCTACGCTTGCTCTTTCGACGGTAATACTACCTGGAAGATTACTTGAAGACGTCTTGTGTAATACCTGTAAGTCGATGTACAACACCCCAGTACTTGTGGGGAGGCGGAAATATGAAAAATGATCTTGTTCTATGGTTAAACATCGACTAACCGCATGAATCGTTTGCTAAACAATACTTAACAAAACCTATAGAGTTCTAAACTCCTATGTTAAGAGATTATATCAAACGGTTCTAGTCCTTCATCTTTATGTTATCTGCGGCCTCTTTGGATCTCCACGTCCTCCTCGGCTTCCTTCCGTGATAGACGATCCACTCGAGAACCCTAATCCAAGCTATAACCTCTAAACTTGAGGTTACTTAGTTTCTCTAGTTGCTAAATAGAGTAGATAAGGTGATGTAGAGATGGGTTATGGAGTAATTAGTCTTTCCTAATCCTTGTTCTCAACTTATGAGGGGTAGGATTAGGCTTTGGTGAAGGAGAGAGAGCTTGAAGAGAGAGAGAGTGAGAAGATGATAATGATAATAATAATAATAATGAAATAGCTTCTCACTTGATATATGAAACATAATGAATTAAAAAGAAATGAATAATATGAGATTATTCATCATGTTTCATTAATGCAAGTGGGTGATTCATTATGTGAGTCATTAAGTATTTAATAATGCATTAATGACATGATGAATCACTCACAATGAGTCACTAAATCATTAAATGAAAATGCCACCTCTCCCTCCAAGTCACATCCTTCTAGAAGCTTCTCGGAAAATTACGAGAACGCCCCTCTCATCCGTTAAAACACGGAAAAACTTTAGACTGTATAAATCCAATAACCTGATACTAGAATCTGGCTTAAACCAAAGCCGGCTAGTAAAAACTGTCCGAATGTCGTACGTGCGTTTAAACACGTACGCGTCCGAACCTTTGTCGTAAAACCATACGACCTCTATATCTTTTCGCCTGGGTTTGGGAAATCTCTGTGTGGGACTCTAAAGACTCAACTACTACGCTGGCAGTGGGTTTAACCACAGACCGCAAGCGGCACTAGCTGTACGTAACGGTCCCCAGGTAGTTGTCGATAAGAAAGCCGATGAGGTAACCCATCTGAAATCCTACTGAGCCTGTCCGTGACAATATCCGTGCATTCCGTTCTGTTCGTCTAAGAGTATCGCATGTATGGTCTAGGGAGGTGGTGGACGTCAGACCCCTAATAACTGTACAAGTCGTGTCGGTATGGCTCAAGACCATCCGAGAATCTACTGATCGGTCCATCAGTAATTCTCAATAAGCCTTGGCCAGGGACTTATGGTAATGACCAACCGACCACAGTGCGATATCAACTCCCTATACCGGGAGAGACGAATCCCTAACAGTCGCTCACTGCCTCCACGTGGCTCGGGACTGTGCCCAACTAAAACCTGTTTGCACGACTCCTTTGAGCCGTGGTAGGGTAATAATCAAAGCACAGTGGGAACTCACACGAGACAAATGATGACTTTAAGTCAATAGACTATCTGCACACATGTCACCTGAGAACTGCTATCTGACGTTAGGTATAATACCATCCAGTCAGTTCTCGGCGAGTCATGTCCGGTGTACTCACGCTTAGTGAGCATCTGTATACAATCTTAGGTGCACTCCACCAATGGCTGCGGGACCAGTCCATCGCCCCTCCTCAGGGTCTAGATATGTATACACTAGTCTACTCCGGAGTATCGATGCCCAATCTCGATACTCCTGCGACCAGGGATATCTAAGGGTGTGCCTATTGACTATCCAGCTCCCACTAGTATGACTGCCATCACAACGCCGGTAGTCAGGCAAACACCCTATGGGCTTTATCAACATGAATATATAAATGAATACAACACAAAATATATCATATGTTAAGATAAAGACAAACCAAATAGCGCACTATCATATCAAGCAAGACTGTCATGTACATACATATCCCAAGCATCCTATACAATGTAGGCCTCTAGGGCATATATATCCAACAATCTCCCACTTGCACTAAGGCCTATAATTGGTGCAATGAGTACCCACTATCTCTACCAGATCCAGTTGCTAGCGTACCGCATGCCCAACATCTTAAATAGCCTCTCGAACTGTACTTGAGGAATGGCCTTGGTGAATGGATCTGCCGTGTTGTCTTTTGTGTCCACTCTCCGTATCTCGATCTCCCGACGTTCCACGATCTCCCTGATCAGGTGAAACCGCCTTAAGATATGCCTGGATTTCTGATGGGACCTTGGTTCCTTCGCTAAAGCTACAGCGCCATTGTTATCGCAATACAAAGGTATTGGATTGGCAATGGACGGAACCACCTGAAGTTCAGAAATGAACTTGCTCATCCAGACAGCCTCTTTTGCGGCTTCACTAGCAGCTATATACTCAGCCTCCATAGTTGAGTCTGCGACGGTATCCTGTTTGGAACTCCTCCAACATACCGCCCCTCCATTGAGGGTAAACACAAAACCCGAAATGGATTTAGAATCATCTTTGTCACTTTGGAAGCCGGAGTCGGTAAAAGCCTCTACCTGGAGGTCCCCATTACCGTAAATCAAGAACATCTCCTTAGTCCTTCTCAGGTACTTGAGAATGTTCTTCATCGCTATCCAATGTTTCTCACCTGGGTCAGACTGATACCTGCTTACCACACTAAGTGCGTAAGCTACATCCGGTCTGGTACATAATATCGAATACATTATTGATCCTACCGCCGAAGCGTAGGGTATAATGCCCATGCGAGCCCTCTCTTCATCAGTCTTTGGTGACATCTCTTTGGAGAGGGTGATTCCGTGACAAGTGGGCATATTGCCGCGCTTGGAATCTTCCATACTAAATCTCTTTAGTATAGTGTCTATATACCTGGACTGTGAAAGTCCCAATGTTCTATTAGATCTATCACGATAGATCTTAATGCCCAGAATGTATGATGCATCTCCCAAGTCTTTCATGGAGAATTTCTGTGACAAGAAGAGCTTTACTGATTGTAGTATAGGGATATCATTCCCTATCAGTAGTATGTCGTCGACGTACAAAACGAGGAAGACTACTGCTCCTTCTACAATCTTCCTATAAATACATGGTTCATCTACATTTTTGATAAAGTCAAATTCCTTGACTATTTCATCAAAGCAGATGTTCCAACTCCGCGATACTTTCTTTAACCCATAAATGGATTTAAGCAATTTACACACTCTTCCGCTGCTCCCACTGTCTAAGAAACCTTCTGGCTGATCCATGTAAACACTCTCTTCTAGATGTCCATTTAGAAAAGCTGTTTTTACATCCATTTGCCAGATTTCATAGTCATGGAAGGCAGCAATGGCAAGCATGATCCGAATGGATTTAAGCATAGCTACTGGTGAAAAAGTTTCATCATAGTCCAATCCCGGTCTTTGACGAAAACCTTTTGCTACTAGTCTAGCTTTGTAGGTTTCCACTTGTCCAAATATACCAATCTTCTTTTTGAAGATCCATTTGCACCCAACTGGTTTTACCCCAGGACGAGCAACTTCTAAAGTCCATACTTTATTGGTGGACATGGATTCCATTTCGGATCTCATAGCATCCAGCCACTTCACTGAGTCGCTACTCGTGATAGCCTGCTGAAAACTAGTAGGCTCATCATCATCGATGATGCAATCCTCTCGATCCCCATCAAGAAGAAAACCATAGTATCTTTCAGGAGGATGAGAAAGCCTACTAGATCTGCGGAGTGGCGTTGGTTCGTCATGTTCTATTGAAATATGAGATTCTTCTAAGTCCTCGGTTGCAGTTTGAGGTTCTGGAATTTCTTCCAGTTCTACCGCGCTCCCACTAATTTCTTTTGCAAGAAATTCGCTTTCTAAGAAGACAATGTGGCGAGTGACAAACACCTTTTGTTCTTCAGTGTGGTAGACCATATACCCCCTTGAATGCTTGGGGTATCCTACAAACTTGCACAAAACCGATCGTGCCTCGAGCTTGTCCGGATTATGCTTCTTAACATATACCGGACACCCCCGTATCTTGATATACTTGAGATATGGTCTCTTCCTACACCACATTTCATATGGAGTGGTAGGTATAGACTTAGTTAGAACTCTATTCAATAGATATGCGGCTGATTCTAGAGCAAATCCCCAGAAGGAAAGTGGCAACTCAGCACTACTCATCATTGAACGCACCATATCTAATAGCGTGCGATTCCTCCTTTCTGATACACCATTATGCTGAGGTGTATAAGGCGGAGTAAGCTGAGAGAGAATTCCATTCTCTTTTAAGTATTCAAGGAAACTGGTACTTAAGTATTCTCCACCTCGATCAGATCGAAGTGTTTTGATGCTTTTACCAGTCTGTTTCTCTACTTCATTTTTATACTCCTTAAACTTCTCAAAGGCCTCGGATTTATGTTTCATTAAGAATATATGTCCATACCTAGAAAAGTCATCAGTAAAAGTTATGAAGTAGGAGTGACCGCTTCGTGCATGCGTAGACATCGGACCACATACATCACTGTGTATAAGTCCCAAGAGTTCAGTGGCTCTTTCTCCGTGTCCGGTGAACGGAGATTTGGTCATTTTTCCTTTGATACATGATTGACAAGTTGCATATGATGAATATTCAAACGGATTTAGATATCCATCTTTATGTAACTTAGTCAACCTTGTTTCATTTATATGACCAAGTCTACAATGCCATAGGAAGGCTTGATTCGAATCTGGAGCCTTTCTTTTACGTGTGTTTTGAATATTGAAAATTTGAGGTTGATTAAGTATGTATATGCCGTTTTCCAGTGTGCCAAACCCAATCAGTTCTTGATTTAGGAGAATGTTCATGACATTTCTTTCAAGCGCAAAATTATATCCTTTATTAGACAACAAAGATACTGATATAATACTACACAACATACTGGGAATACAAAAACAGCTGTACAATACCAAAATGTGTCCACTATTCAACCCTAGGTGATATTCCCCTATTGCAACTGCATCTACATGCATTCCATTGCCCATCCGGAGAGTCATATCACCTGCCCCCAGTACTCTACTATTTCTCAGATCCTGCGAAGAATTACAGATGTGAGAACCAGAACTGGTATCAAGTACCCATGAAGTAGAGTTTACTGAAAGACAATTTTCGATTACGAACACACCTGAAGCAGAAGCAACAGCTTGCTTCATGTCCTTGGCTTTAAAGGCCAAACAGTCCTTCTTCCAGTGCCCTTGCTTGTGACAATAGAAGCACTCGTTCTTTTCTGCCTTCACCCTTCCTGCCTTGTTCGTTCCCTGCACCTTCTTGACCCCACCCTTCGGTGTGGTGGCTTTCATCTTCTTCTTCCCTTTAGCTTTCGCTTTAGATTTAGAAGAAGATGATTGGCCAACATACAGAACGGGGGTTTTCTCCTTTTTCAAGGAGGTCTCTGCTACCCTCAACATATTTAGGAGCTTTGGAAGATCCGCTTCCATTTCGTGCATGTTGAAGTTCAGCACGAACTGAGAGAAGGTGTGGGGAAGGGACTGCAAAATCAAGTCGATATACAAATCATTCTCTGGCACGCATCCCAGGTTTGCGAGTTCCTCAATGAGGGTGATCATTTTGAGGACGTGCTCTCCAACAGGCGATCCTGGAGCTAACCTCATCTGGAAGAGTTTCCTTGAGGTTTCGTACCTCGCGATACGGGAGTGTTCACCATACAATTCCTTGCAATGGAGGAATATGGATACAATATCCATACTCTCGTGCTGTTTTTGGAGTTCATTATTCATGGACGCCAGCACGATACACTTAGCTCGCTCACAGTCTAGATCCCAGGTTTTGCGAACTTCCTTGTCCGCAACTGAGGAATCTGATCCTGGGATAAGGGGAGGAACAGCGGTGGTAACATATGCAACTTTGTCATAAGTCAGCGCAATATTGACGTTCCTTAGCCAATCTTTATAGTTCTGCCCGGTCAGTATATTCTTTTCAAGTGATAGTTTAAGTCCAGTCATGGTAGCTGCCAGAGAGAGAGAAAAGAAACACTCAGCATATGCTCTTGCAAGTTTAGATTGGTTATTAATTTATCTAAACATGATGGCTCCCACTGTTTCCTCAAATCCTTCTTCAAAACCTAAAAGAAGAACTAGTCAGGATTTAATCACACGTCACAATTCTTGAACCTTTCAGCCAGGCTGGTGTTGGTACTTCGAGGGAGGTTTTCCAACGCTTTCACGAAGTTCCTTAATTAAAGAACCTCTTTTCCCTGGAGGCATAGCCCCTCTAACACCTTTCTAGGCACCTACTTGGTTTATAGCTTTGATTGTTAAGTGAGAGAAATTCCCGAGAGTAATCCTACTCATCAGTGGGATCGGGATCCAACTATCATTGCATGATGCCCTAGATGGAAGCCACTCTAGTCACCACACTCCAGAAGGTAAGCTTAATCTGCAAGTTTCCTTTATGTTTGAAACTCCCGATGTGATTTTTACCCCAAGCTCTTATAGACCTTGACGTAGGCCAACAAGTCATAAGACGCAAGTCAAGCTCTACCCGTCGTTGTCCTGATCAATTTAAATACATCGTACAAGCCCTTGACGTAGGCCAACAAGGTGTACGTCTGTATTAAACTAATGCATCTATCTATGCAACAAATAGGCACACACACTGCTACCATACACTATGCCTTGACGTAGGCCAACAAGCATAGCATGAATACGATGTGCTGTCTATCTGAAACGACGGAGGGTTACGGCTGGTTTTTGGCAAAAAACCGTTAACGTAGTGAACTTGATTTGATCGAAGGAACTAAGATAGCTTTTATTAAAAGGAGTGGTTTAAGCTCCGCATTTAAAATTTGCTTTTTCAAGAAAACCGAGTGGTTTTTAGAAATTGTTCCAACGATTCAGTTTAGGTTTTATTTTCTTTGCATTAATAATAATGCGTCCCATCATTAACCTATCATTACAGATAACAACGAAAATACAACGTCCTCTTATGCTATCCACATTCGCCACGGGGTCCCGTCATCACCCGTTAGGTTACTTAACTAACAACAAAGCGGGGGCTGGGCTAGCGCGGGTGTAAAACATAAGTGACGTCTAAATAGCTATCATATATAGATATTGTACATTCGTCAGACGCAATAATAGGCATTCCAGATCACAGATAAACAATATTGGATTTGTAAGCAATCCGCATTTCTTTTGAGCCTGCAATAAAAGACGGATTACAGAGTTGTGATGAATAGCCATTTTACCCCACCCCAGACCCCTACGGGTACGGCAAACTACCCGCCAAGTACCAGAAATGAAGCGGTCTTCCTCAACACTTCAAAATACCCGGTTGTTTGTGTACCCCACCTTGGGTCTACCCTAGGAGCAAAAATAGTAAAAAGAAATAATACAACGGTGGCTACAACCGCAACCTGGATGTGCCCCGTAAAATAATATTACAACTTATTACATTTACATCAAATGAATTAATACAATAACCCATCACAAAACCCGGCTAATCACCACAACAGTCCAATACAGTTTATATACACAAACAGTTATATATAACATCACAGATATGTGCAACCCCCTGCCAACCGACATACTAGCAGTTAGGGGAGGTTTACAAACACATAAAACATTTCACAGATATAATCAAACATGCAAACACCGTATAGTTTCGATCGATTAAAAACTTTTAATTTTGCTCCAATACTTCTCTATAAATCTGAAATCTGAGCAAAAATTAAAAAATACCAGAAATTCCCAAATATCACAAAGAAGGCACAGAAGAAAAATGGGCTGAATCGGCCCCAACTCGGCGGCGGAACCGCGGCGGATCGGTGGGATCCGCCGCGGTTCCGCGGTGCTTTGGTCGATTCAGGAGACCATTTTTCTTGTGTGTTCTTATATTATCATGGTGGTCATTCTGGAGGTCCCTGAAAAATTTTTGGACCTCATTTAAAATTCGACAGAAACTGCAAGATATCGGGGTTTTTCCGGTTTGTTTTTCCGTTCGAAATTCATACAATTTTGCAAGTGTGTTAATTATTGTTTAGTTAGGCTCTGATACCACTGTAAGTCGATGTACAACACCCAGTACTTGTGGGGAGGCGGAAATATGAAAAACGATCTTGTTCTATGGTTAAACATCGACTAACCGCATGAATCGTTTGCTAAACAATACTTAACAAAACCTATAGAGTTCTAAACTACTATGTTAAGAGATTATACCAAACGGTTCTAGTCCTTCGTCTTTATGTTATCTACGGCCTCTTTGAATCTCCACGTCCTCCTCGGCTTCCTTCCGTGATAGACGATCCACTCGAGAACCTTAATCCAAGTTATAACCTCTAAACTTGAGGGTACTTAGTTTCTCTAGTTGCTAAATAGAGTAGCTAAGGTGATGTAGAGATGGGTTATGGAGTAATTAGTCTTTCCTAATCCTTGTTCTCAACTCATGAGGGGTAGGATTAGGCTTTGGTGAAGGAGAGAGAGCTTGAAGAGAGAGAGTGAGAAGATGATAATGATAATAATAATAATAATAATGAAATAGCTTCTCACTTGATATATGAAACATAATGAATTAAAAAGAAATGAATAATATGAGATTATTCATCATGTTTCATTAATGCAAGTGGGTGATTCATTATGTGAGTCATTAAGCATTTAATAATGCATTAATGATATGATGAATCACTCACAATGAGTCACTAAATCATTAAATGAAAATGCCACCTCTCCCTCCAAGTCACATCCTTCTAGAAGCTTCTCGGAAAATTACGAGAACGCCCCTCTCATCCGTTAAAACACGGAAAAATTTTAGACTGTATAAATCCAATAACCTGATACTAGAATCTGGCTTAAACCAAAGCCGGCTAGTAAAAACTGTCCGAATGTCGTACGTGCGTTTAAACACGTACGCGTCCGAACCTTTGTCGTAAAACCATACGACCTCTATATCTTTTCTCCTGGGTTTGGGAAATCTCTGTGTGGGACTCTAAAGACTCAACTACTACGCTGGCAGTGGGTTTAACCACAGACTGCAAGCGGCACTAGCTGTACGTAACGGTCCCCAGGTAGTTGTCGATAAGAAAGCCGATGAGGTAACCCATCTGAAATCCTACTGAGCATGTCCGTGACAAAATCCGTGCAGTCCGGTCTGTTCGTCTAAGAGTATCGCATGTATGGTCTAGGGAGGTGGTGGACGTCAGACCCCTAATAACCGTACAAGTCGTGTCGGTATGGCTCAAGACCATCCGAGAATCTACTGATCGGTCCATCGGTAATTCTCAATCAGCCCTGGCCAGGGACTTATGGTAATGACCAACCGACCACAGTGCGATATCAACTCCCTATACCGGGAGAGACGAATCCCTAACAGTCGCTCACTGCCTCCACGTGGCTCGGGACTGTGTCCAACTAAAACCTGTTTGCACGACTCCTTTGAGCCGTGGTAGGATAATAATCAAAGCACAGTGGGAACTCACACGAGACAAATGATGACTTTAAGTCAATAGACTATCTGCACACATGTCACCTGAGAACTGTTATCTGACTTTAGGTATAATACCATCCAGTCAGTTCTCGGCGAGTCCTGTCCGGTGTACTCACACCCAGTGAGCATCTGTATACAATCTTAGGTGCACTCCACCAATGGCTGCGGGACCAGTCCATCTCCCCTTCTCAGGGTCTAGATATGTATACACTAGTCTACTCCGGAGTATCGATGCCCAATCTCGATACTCCTGCGACCATGGACATCTAAGGGTGTGCCTATTGACTATCCAGCTCCCACTAGTATGGCTGCCATCACAACGCCGGTAGTCAGGCAAACACCCTATGGGCTTTATCAACATGAATATATAAATGAATACAACACAAAATATATCATATGTTAAGATAAAGACAAACCAAATAGCGCACTATCATATCAAGCAAGACTGTCATGTACATACATATCCCAAACATCCTATACAATGTAGGCCTCTAGGGCATATATATCCAACAATACCCAGCCCCCTTTTATACCAATATCTGTATTTTGTTACTCTTGAATTTTATTTATTTATATTTATAATTTTACTTCTTCTAAACCCCGAACGCTAATCCCAATCCCTTTTATATTTTTCTCAGCCCAAGCTCTTTTCCCACCCTAGCCCAAAGAATATATAAATTAAAACTTCAATTCTTTCCCTGGCCCAACTCCTTCAGCCCGGCTCATTTCTTTTTATTTAAAACCCAAAACCCCTATTCTTTTTCCCTTCAGCACATTTCCTTATATTCATTAAAATTAAAACCCCATTAAACCCAAACCACCATATAATTTCCTCAGCCCATTTCTTTTATTCATTTTAATTATACCCAGCCCAAATAATAAAACCACCATATATATTCTCCTCATCCCATTTTCTTTTTCCAAATAAAAAACCCCCAGCCCATTCCCCATTTTATTCCTTCCGGCCTTTCCCCATCTCCTCAGCCCAGCACAAAAATAAAAAGGAATTTAATTTAAACCCTCGGCCCGGCCCATTCTCCTCAGCTCGCACCCTCCGCTTCAACCCGACCCAGCCCACACCCTACCTTCTTCTCCCAACGGCTCTCTCCAGATTTCCCGCTCCCTGTTTCCCTCGATCCGCCTCCTCCGCCCACGCTCGCGCCCACGTCGCAGCGCCGTTACCCCGACTCGCGCACCCCCTCGTGGTCCACTCGACGTCCTCCCCTCGTCTCAACCTCACTGCTCTCTAACTCCCATCACTTTCTCCCTCCTCCTCTCTTTCCGCTCCCGCTCACTCGACCCATACTACACCGACGCCGCGCTCACCGCCACCATCACCGGCATCACCCTCTCTTCTCACTCCTCTCTCCTACCCGTCTCCCCTATCTCCCTCACACGCCTCTCTCTCTCTCCTCCCATAATTTTTTCTCTCAACCCACCATGAAATCTACGGCCTCCATCTTAACATCGACGACGACGTCACCGCCGACAACCACTCTCTACACCCCTCTCATTTTTCCCTCGCTCCAACCTCTGCCTCAAGCTCCCCCTGCACCCGGGCGCTCTCGCCAACCCATCAACCCCGCCTGCATCCCGACGGCGCCGACGAGCTCCCCACTGCCTGAGCCACCTCGTCGACCCGATCACCACCTCCTCACCACCACCAAGCCCTCCTTCTCTCTCTCTCTCTATCTCCCCCCTCTCTCTCTGTTACACACACACACACACTCTCTCTCTAATTCCCTCTTTCTCAATCTCTACATCTCTCTCTGATTCTCTCTCTCTCTCTGTTTAACTCTCTCTCTCTCTCTCTCTCTGTCTAACTCTCTCTCTCTAAATCTCTCTCTCTTCCTCTCAGCGCCTCTCCTCCCTGCTAGAGTCACAATGTCCGTCGCAACCACCGAGACATCGAGTCCAAGAACCAAGCTCGAGCCAAGCCCAAGCCTAGCCGAGACACGTCGTGTTATTGCTTCTTCGTGCCCGTGCCGTGTCACCACTGCCTTCGCTTCCGTGCGTCTCCAGGAAAGTACTTTTACTTGCTACATGCTAATCTATTCGAGTTACAAACTTATATCATATAGATTACAAGTTTACAATATTCAATAGACTATGTGCTATACCTGTTCGATGCATGATCCCAATGAGATTATTCATCTATTTTTACGGAATTGGATTGTTTATGTTGGCCCATGTAGTGACGAACATCTTGTATAAATTTCACTGGAAAATACGACTGTTAATGACTAAAACGATTACCCCCAAATATACCTGTAAAACTGGAACTTTCCCGTATCTGAAAACCGTTAAAATCACCATAAATTATGTACATACTGGAATGATGCGTTCAAGGGCTTAAATCGAATCCGACTCAACGAACTATAATCCTATGCAAGTTTCTAATGATTTCTGTACTTAAATTGTGACAATATTTGGATCGGAGTGCGAATCTGGACTGCAGTCCAGAGCGACTCTTATTATTGCTTACTGTCCCGTAATGGGTACCACCTTGTTTACTTAACTCGTATGTTGTGGAACTCCACTTTTTATTAAATGTGAATCTGTTATCTAGATAACACAAGTGGTTTCATTCTGTTTCGTCATCGTTTGATAGTTAATCTGTAATTTAAAAGATCGGGATGTATAACAGTCCCAACAGAATCAGAATTGACATACTAGTATTGAACAGTGTATAACTTCTGACGTACAGACGCGATTGAGAATCCGTCTATTGCATTGAAAACCTTATTGAAAACCCTAGATATCATTCAACTATAGAGTCGCTAAATTCTGATCCCTATTGGGGTTAAAATGCGTTGTGAAACGGACTTCCGATTCTGAAACCGGATTTCCAGCCGTGAACGCTTAAAATGAAATGGCCATAACTAGTGATCCTGAAACCCGATTGACGTGAAACCAGATTCGCTGGATAGATAATCAAACATACTATTTATTCCCCTTTCATTGTTTCGCTAAACTGTACACGTATGATTTATGATAAATTATGCAAGTGGTAGAATACTGATTTACGACATCTTAATCATGCTTTACATACTGTTTCCTCATCATATCATACATATGTCACTGCATTGATAACCTAGTGATCATGTGCATTACCCAGAGTTAGGTATTTGTGATGATTGTGGCAAGTACGTTAGTGTTCGTGCATGAGTGAATAAGTGAAAGTGACACGTACTTGTACACAATCAGTGAACCCTATTATTCTATTGCATTGTCGACGTTTGTGGGGCGCGTGTAAGTGTGACTATAAGTGGTATGGGACACTTATGGAAGCTCTTGCATGGGTGTCACAGATAAGGCACCAAACACTGCCATTTATCTTGGGTATTAGTCGGGACGTGCTTGATGGAGATCCTGTCTCCAGTTCTCGCGCAGACTTGTCACAGACCGATTGGTATTTGAGGTTATGGTTAGCGTTTGATGTAGACCACGGGGTGTGGGGTAGTTTGAGTATGAGTTCAACAGAATCCCGGGAGTCCCATGCCGGCTTATATATATGGAGATATATGGAGATTTACAGGGTACATGATTATTACCGTGAGTTATATGTTGGGCCCGTGGTCCCTTGCCCTTGGGTCCTACCCTTGGGTGGAGGACACTCGCGAGTGGTTGACTCTCACACTTGGACTGACGATAGGCTTAGTGACCTGTACAGTGAGACTTAGAGACTGATAGGGATAATGGCATTGATATGCATTGCTTACTGTGTTGACATACCTGGCATACTATATTACTGCTTTACCGTTCACTTGATCTATTGGACACTTCATTGGTTACTGCATGTTCATATCTTTACCGTCTTGATTACTGTTATATATCTATTATCATTGTTCGAGTTGTCACTTGCATCTATGTTTATATTGCTATTGTGTTTCTCTGACGACCTGAGTATGCATGCTCAGTGTGAGGAGTGGATCTAGCCGGGACCAGGACCAGACGTACATCACGGACATCTTGATTAGCTATCCAGAGTTATACCCTTTTGATTTCCATCAGGTCAGTTTTTTGTATTGTTTTGTTTTAGTTACTGCATTTCTCATTACCTGCGCATTATTTACTGATTACCACGTAAAGCTAGAAGCCGAAGTGTGACTACGGCAGGACATTTCCTTGACCGTATGAGCATGGCTGGCCTTGTCAATCCCTCGTAATCCGTATTTTGGGATGCGGGGCGTGACATGGTTTTGTTGGTATCAGAGCCCAGGTTTTGCTTCGATTGGGATTGCAGTTTTCCGTGTATAGCTTGACAATCTAAGACATCCCTCGGTCTAGGTTGTTAACCTGTCATTCTTGATCCATATTCACATTGTGTGTTCTGCTATCCATCCGCTAGGGTTTGAGTGACTTGGAGCTCTACAATGATTTCCACTTGTAATAAATTTCATCACATCTGATATTCTTGAATCCTTGCCTAATCCATCTTATATCTTGATTCTTATAGCTTGTGTCCTATATCACCCTCAAAATAAATTGTTGTTTCAGGATCATGTCGTCCAACGACTCTTCCTCTATCTCCACTCCCCAGAATCAGACCGTTGAGATTCTGAGTGTACTGCAAGGTCTGAAGGAAGCCCAGGAGCGAACAAACGACTTGTTAGTTGAAGGACTGAGAAGGCAGATGAATCAGGCACCAGCGGGAGTTTCCAATCGTAAAGGGATCCCTGTTAGACGAGGAAAAGAGAAGAAGATGAAGCGCCCATTTTTTTCCCCGCGACAGAAGCAGCAGAAGACCCAATGTTGTGGGTACTGTAAGAGGCCAGGACATCTTCAGAGGGATTGTCGCCGCGCCCAAGGGAAATGTCTGATTTGCGGATCCAGCGAACATCTTATCAACGGTTGCCCAAAAAGGAAGGAGCTACAAGGAGGATACCCGTCCACACTCTCCACTTCTGAAAATTGATGATTATTGCGTAGTTCGAACCTCGAGGATAAGGCGGACCCTGCGCAGGATTCAACTCGCGTGACGAGAATGCAGCGGCCTAGTAATCGAAGAAGAGTTATCACGTTTTCTGCTTTTAATAAAATGTTGTCATCCTCTTATAATTATTTCTTTTCGTTTGAAATCTTGTATTCGTCGAACTTTTAGTTGAATGCAATAATAACTTTGAATCGTAATATATGTATCATTCTCTTGCTTTTCCCCTTATTTATACTATTCATTACCACAGTATTTCTAATTCTGATTTTTCAGTTCCTGCCCACCGCATATTTTCTTATACTCCGTACCCTTAGCTATTTTCTTGATGTGTTCCACTGTCTAATCATGACTCTTTCTTTTCAGGCCATGGCCCACCCTGGAGCAGCGCCGCATTTAGATGAGGATGCACAATCATGCGTTTCCATAGACCGCACGCTGATGAGTTCTGACGATGAGGTCAACGGTCCCCAGGTCATCTTCGAAAACAGCGATTCCGAGGACGAAGGAGCCGCCACCCCAGAGGTTGACATGATAGACGATTCCGACGAAGAGGAAGGAGACCCTGAAGAGAACCCGATAGAGGAAGATCCCGAGGAAGACCCGATAGAAGAAAATCCAATGGAGGAAAATCCCATGGAAGAGGACCCAGAAGAAGAGAATCACATGGAAGCAGACCTCGATGAAGAAGCTCCAGCCGAGGAAGAAGGACCAGAAGAACAAGACCCTGCGGTGGAAGAACTCCCAAAGGCGGTCCCTGCGAGGTACTATGGAAATGGACGTCTCTACCTGAGCGCGCGAGCCTACCGCAACCTGCTGAATCTCCACAACCGCGACTGACGGGATTTTTTTAGATGTTGTCTTCTCTGGCCAAATAAATATGTGTATAGTTTAGGGCCATCTGTTACTTTTCGAGGGTGTTTTGTTTAGAATTTTCTGGAATGAAATAAATTGCTGAGTTCGCTAATCTTTCGATCTTCTTGGTTCACTTGATGCTTGATTATTTCTCATATACATTTATTTTTCCTGCTGAAATCCCTGACTGTCCATCCCTACTCCTTGTATTGTTTTAACCCTCGCTTCGATAAAAGTACCGCACCCGATCTTTTGAGTGGTCCACCCTTCATCCTTCGTCTATGTCTCGTTTGAGATCTTTCTGGGAGGGGATATTGATAGTAAAATTTCCGAGTTAGCTGACCCTTCGAATTTTTGATTCACATGATGTATCGACCGTTATCCTCCCCCTACATTTTCCCCTTGTAGTCCCTTGCTGCTCACCCTTACTTCCTGTGCTGACCCGACCCCAATCTCTTTGACCTTCAGTCTAAAGCCGTCACACTCCGACCTTTTGAATGAGCCGCACTCCCTTGTAATCCCTACCCTAGCTAGCCATATACATTTTGTGCTTTTTCCTATTACCCTAACTATATTCAGGGACATCGTTATTCAAATTTAGTTTTCATTATTTTGTATTTATTGAAAAGTGCGTGTTATTGACTACTCCGTTTTAGGTATTTTAAGTATACTACTTTCTTCTCATTTTTCGGTAGCGCGACCATATGTATTACGCATATTATTTTGGCGCTATGCTTCTTATTTTCACCATGTGGTTTTCTAAGTTATGTTACAATGGTTGGATAGATACGTTATTCTAAAAATGTTTTAAATCACCGACAAGTCCTTCACTGCTTCATTATAATTATGCCTTATACTTATTATTTCTACTGTGCTACTTTTGATATACTTATATGTGCACATATTTGGGTTTCGATTTTATCGAACACGCCTTGATTATTATTGTTCGTTATTGTTATCTACATTCTCGAATACATGTAGTTGTCCTTATAGTTATTCCTGCCTTATACCTATTTAGAACTATCTTTTGTATGTTATTCTTACATATATATAGCTTGAAAATTTAATCCACCCGTTTTAAGTAAACCACTATGTATTAGTGTTCGATGTGGTAACTTTTCGCTTATTATTTTATAGCTTGTCGTTCCTTTTAAATTTCGAGGACGAAATTTTTGTAAGGGTGGTATGATGTAATACCCAGCCCCCTTTTATACTAATATCTGTATTTTGTTATTCTTGAATTTTATTTATTTTTATTTATAATTTTACTTCTTCTAAACCCCGAACCCTAATCCCAATCCCTTTTATATTTTTCTCAGCCCAAGCTCTTTTCCCACCCCAGCCCAAAGAATATATATAAATTAAAACTTCAATTCTTTCCCTGGCCCAACTCCTTCAGCCCGGCTCATTTCTTTTTATTTAAAACCCAAAACCCCTATTCTTTTTCCCTTCAGCACATTTCCTTATATTCATTAAAATTAAAACCCCATTAAACCCAAACCACCATATAATTTCCTCAGCCCATTTCTTTTATTCATTTTAATTATACCCAGCCCAAACAATAAAACCACCATATATATTCTCCTCATCCCATTTTCTTTTTCCAAATAAAAACCCCCAGCCCATTCCCCATTTTATTCCTTCCGACCTTTCCCCATCTCCTCAGCCCAGCACAAAAATAAAAAGGAATTTAATTTAAACCCTCGGCCTGGCCCATTCTCCTCAGCCCGCACCCGCCGCTTCAACCCGACCCGGCCCACACCCTACCTTCTTCTCCCAACGGCTCTCTCCAGATTTCTCGCTCCCTGTTTCCCTCGATCCGCCTCCTCCGCCCATGCTCGCGCCCACGTCGCAGCGCCGTTACCCCGACTCGTGCACCCCCTCGTGGTCCACTCGACGTCCTCCCCTCGTCTCAAGCTCACTGCTCTCTAACTCCCATCACTTTCTCCCTCCTCCTCTCTTTCCGCTCCCGCTCACTCGACCCACACTACACCGACGCCGCGCTCACCGCCACCATCGCTGGCATCACCCTCTCTTCTCACTCCTCTCTCCTACCCGTCTCCCCTATCTCCCTCACACGCCTCTCTCTCTCCTCCCATAATTCTTTCTCTCAACCCACCACAAAATCTACGGCCTCCATCTTAACATCGATGACGACGTCACCGCCGACAACCACTCTCTACACCCCTCTCATTTTTCCCTCGCTCCAACCTCTGCCTCAAGCTCCCCCTTCACCCGGGCGCTCTCGCCAACCCATCAACCCCGCCTGCATCCCGACGGCGCCGACGAGCTCCCCACTGCCCGAGCCGTCTCGTCGACCAGAGCACTACCTCCTCACCACCACCAAGCCCTCCTTCTCTCTTTCTCTGTCTCCCCCCTCTCTCTCTCTGTTACACACACACTCTCTCTCTCTCTCTCTAATTCCCTCTCTCTCAATCTCTACATCTCTCTCTGATTCTCTCTCTCTCTTTCTCTGTCTAACTCTCTCTCTCTCTCTGTCTAACTCTCTCTCTCTCTAAATATCTCTCTCTCCCACTCAGCGCCTCTCCTCCCTGCTAGATCCACAGTGTCCGTCGCAACCACCGAGATATCGAGTCCAAGAACCAAGCTCGAACCAAGCCCGAACCAAGCCCAAGCCAAGCCGAGACTCGTCATGTTATTGCTACTTCGTGCCCGTGCCGTGGCACCACTGCCTTCGCTGCCGTGCGTCTCCAGGAAAGTACTTTTACTTGCTACATGCTAATCTATTCGAGTTACAAACTTATATCATATAGATTACAAGTTTACAATATTCAATAGACTATGTGCTATACCTGTTCGATGCATGATCCCAATGAGATTATTCATCTATTTTGACGGAATTGGATTGTTTATGTTGGCCCATGTAGTGATGAACATCTTGTATAAATTTCACTGGAAAATACGACTGTTAATGACTAAAACGATTACCCCCAAATATACCTGTAAAACTGGAACTTTTCCGTATCTGAAAACCGTTAAAATCACCATAAATTATGTACATACTGGAATGATGCGTTCGAGGGCTTAAATCGAAGCCGACTCGACAAACTATAATCCTATACAAGTTTTTAATGATTTCTGTACTTAAATTGTGATAATATTTGGATCGGAGTGCGAATCTGGACTGCAGTCCAGAGCGACTCTGATTATTGCTTACTGTCCCGTAATGGGTACCACCTTGTTTACTTAACTCGTATGTTGCGGAACTCCGCTGTTTATTAAAGGTGAATCTGTTATCTAGATAACACAAGTGGTTTCATTCTGTTTCGTCATCTTTTGCTATTTAATCTGTAATTTAAAAGATCGGGACGTATAACAGTCCCATAAGAATCAGAATTGACATACTAGTATTGAACAGTTTATAACTCCTGACGTACAGATGCGATTGAGAATCCGTATGTTGCGTTGAAAACCTTATTGAAAACCCTAGATATCATTCAACTGTAGCGTCGCTAAATTCTGATCCCTATTGGGGTTAAAATACGTTGCGAAACGGACTTCCGGTTCTGAAACCGGATTTCCAGCCGTGAACGCTTAAAATGAAATGGCCATAACTAGTGATCCTGAAACCCGATTGACGTGAAACCAGATTCGCTGGATAGATAATAAAACATACTATTTATTTTCTATTCATTGTTTCGCTAAACTGTACACGTATGATTTATGATAAATTATGCAAGTGGTAGAATACTGATTTACGACATCTTAATCATGCTTTACATACTGTTTCCTCATCATATCATACATATGTCACTGCATTGATAACCTAGTGATCATGTGCATTACCTAGAGTTAGGTATTAGTGATGATTGTGGCAAGTACGTTAGTGTTCGTGCATGAGTGAATAAGTGAAAGTGACACGTACTTGTACACAATCAGTGAACCCTATTATTCTATTGCATTGTCGACGTCTGTGGGGCGCGTGTAAGTGTGATTATAAGTGGTATAGGACACTTATGGAAGCTCTTGCATGGGTGTCACAGATAAGGCACCAGACACTGCCATTTATCTTGGGTATTAGTCGGGACGTGCTTGATGGTGATCCTGTCTCCAGTTCTCACGCAGACTTATCACAGACCGATTGGTATTTGAGGTTATGGTTAGCGTTTGATGTAGACCACGGGGTGTGGGGTAGTTTGAGTGTGAGTTCAACAGAATCCCGGGAGTCCCATGACGGCTTATATATGTGGAGATATATGGAGATTTGCAGGGTACATGATTATTACCGTGAGTTATATGTTGGGCCCGTGGTCCCTTGCCCTTGGGTCCTATCCTTGGGTGGAGGACACTCGCGAGTGGTTGACTCTCACACTTGGACTGACGATAGGCTTAGTGACCTGTACAGTGAGACTTAGAGACTGATAGGGATAATGGCATTGATATGCATTACTTACTGTGTTGACATACCTGGCATACTATATTACTGCTTTACCGTTCACTTGATCTATTGGACACTTCATTGGTTACTGCATGTTCATATCTTTACCGTCTTGATTACTGTTATATATCTATTATCATTGTTTGAGTTATCACTTGCATCTATGTTTATATTGCTATTGTGTCGCTCTGACGACCTGAGTATGCATGCTCAGTGTGAGGAGTGGATCTAGCCAGGACCGGGACCAGGACCAGACGTACATCACGGACATCTTGATTAGCTATCCAGAGTTATACCCTTTTGATTTCCATCAGGTCAGTTCTTTGTATTGTTTTTTTTCAGTTACTGCATTTCTCATTACCTGCGCATTATTTACTGATTACCACGTAAAGCTAGAAGCCGAAGTGTGACTACGGCAGGACATTTCCTTGACCGTAGGAGCATGGCTGGCCTTGTCAATCCCTCGTAATCCGTATTT
Organism: Agapanthus africanus; assembly: GCA_030015575.1. Taxonomy (NCBI): domain Eukaryota; kingdom Viridiplantae; phylum Streptophyta; class Magnoliopsida; order Asparagales; family Amaryllidaceae; genus Agapanthus; species Agapanthus africanus. The sequence continues at coordinate 105,169,747 of JASDDO010000019.1, forward strand.
TGGGATGCGGGGCGTGACATCTTGTCCAGCCCCCGAAGGGATCAGAGACACGAAGATCACAAGGCTACTTGAACAGCAAGATTGCATATCTAGGAATATATCAGCCAATGCGATGGTACGACGGCCAAAACCCTAAGTACCACAGACCCTAACGGACTTCTGTCGTAAAGAGCAGAGGTTAACTGTGACAGTAGGATATTCTTGCGAGAAATGCTCGATTCGTCTCGACTCGTGAGGAAACTAATGTCTTTGCGAGAACTTCTCGGTTCGTCTCGACTTGTGACATAAAGCCTTAGGCAGTAGGGATTAAGAAACCTGTTTCCTAAGCACTGGGACCCTGCAAGTCGGCCCAAAACGGTCTCTTGCATACTATCCACGGGTCTCACTCTCCAAAGTCGAATCTCGACAAGGAGGGAAACAACCGCTTACGGGTCCTCCCGACTCGTAAGAGGGAAAATTCTCTTATAGGATCCTTACGACTTATAAGAGAAAACGCACTTAGGAATCCTCACGATTCCTAAGGAGAAAATACACCTACGAGATCCTCTCGATCCATAGGGAGAAAAGTCTCTATGAGACCCTCACGGCTCATGGAGTTGAAAAGTCTTAGGCAGCAGATTTGAACCTGCGGCCTAAGCCATTGCTACCACTTGAAGAAACCAAGACAGGATGCTCGCTCTATCGTCTGTCGACCATGTTTTCTAAAATAACATGCTGAGAATAAAAGAAAGAAGAAAGCGACAGAAAAAACATCCGATGTGCATTTGATCAAGCGTTCGAGACACACTCATTCATGCATGTGCAAGAGACTCAGAACGAGAAATAAGACAAGCTGAAATAAAAAATTTCCATTCATATTGCCAAGGGTTCTTACAATCATAAAGAAATAAACAAGAACATCATCAAATGATTACAACGGTATAACCTCAGATCCCGGGCACGGATTAAGGAATTCAAAAGTAAGGCCATCTAAAGTTCTTCTGGCCTTTCTGATTATTCTCGTGCACAGCCTCTCGCGCTCACGTGTGTCAAGATCTTCGGCAAGGCCCCCCATCCTTCGATAAGCAGCGATTATCGTCGTCTGCTGAAAAATTTGATGCAGAATGTCGATGAGGCTATCCCGCCGTTTCTTCGAGATTAGCCCCGATAGGAACACTGAATGCACCTTGTCTTCGGCATCATCCAGCGCGTTAAGCGGCATGGCCTCGTGAAACCCCGGGAGTGCTCTCCAAATGGCTCCCAGCACGACTTTCAAGAGAGCAGAACGGCGAGGAATCAGCTAACCAACGCGTGCGTTCAGACGACCCATAACTTCCGCACACTGGGCATCTGTAAACTCTTGGTTTTGGTGACGACCCTGTACGCGGATATCCTCATAGGTGATGAATTCGTGCAGACTGTATAGATGAACAGCCATAATACCTGAAGGAAATATCATTGGAAGATTAGCAATGAGTAAAAGACACAGGGAGTTAAACTCCTCGAGAGCAATGCTCTGCAGACAGGAGTAACACCTGTCAAAATCAGTTATGAGGAGAATTTGAAGAAAATCCCCCAAGAACATGAAGAGCTCTCCTCTAAAAAGATGATATAATTCGTCAAAAATAAAATTCCATCTTAAACTCCAAGATCCATGAAAAACTCCTAAGAGTTCTTTTGTATGATTTGGAAGGAGCAAAGCTCCATTAATGAAATGAGAAAATACAAGGAAAATCTTTTAGAAAGCAGAGCTCTATTAATGGAACTCTAATAGGGTTCCCTTTCGTTCTCTTTAGACCCCCTTAGAGCAAAGCTCTGCTAAGTGAAACCCTAAATGGGTTTTCTTTAGATCAGGGATCTATTGAGAGCAACGCTCCTAATATTGATTTAATTTAATCCAAATTAATTTTTACCTAAAATTCTCTAGAGTTTGAACTTTTAAAAGTGCTTAAACAAAAGAGCAGGGCTCTGAACAAAATCCTTATGAAGAGATGATCATCTGTTGAGGACCAAAGGTCCTATTTATAGGCATCAAATGCCCTTTCAACTTCCAAGAGTTGCTGCGACGGTTGGAATTCTGCCACCGCTGCACTCACGTTTGGGGGCCACGTAAGTGCAACGGTAGGGGGGCATTTGTTTACCCCAATCAGAGCAAAGGTCTGTTCAAATTCCAAGGCGGAAAATGAAGAAGCGCTTTTGTTTCCCCCAATCAGAGCAAGGCTCTGTTTTGAAAATTAAAATGAAAATTGAAATTAAAATAAAGAAGCAACGCTTCAGATTCCTTGCGCTGCGCGCAACGCGCCACGTGTCAAAATCAGACACGCCAGCGCAGAGAGCACTGCGCCCGGGGCAGCGCACCCAATCAGAGCAAGACTCTATTTAAAATAAAAATTAAAGAAGCAACGCTTCAACTGACTTGCGCTCTGCGCTGCACGACACGTGGCAGCGCAGTTGCGCTGCGCGACACGTGTCAGCGCAGTTGCGCTAGCGCTCTGCGCTGCGCGACACGTGGCAGCGCAGTTGCGCTGCGCTCTGCACTACGCGACACTTGGCAAGCGCATGAGCATTTGCGCCAAACAGAATTAAAATTCTGAAAGATCTTTCTCAATTTTGTTAAAAACAAGAAAATTGCCTTCTGTAAAACAGAAGCCCTTGGATCAAAGATCCAACGGTGGGGAAAAAATCCCCAAATCACTCAGAGAAAGATCTCTCTAACCAATTCAACAAATCATTGGCACTATATAAAGGCCCCCAGACCCCAATACATATACAACAACACAGAGAGAAAAAACAGAGAATTCCTCTAAAGAATTTTGAGAAGAGCTCAAAGAAAGAAAAAGGTAAAAACCTTTGAATAAAAGAAGAATTTCTTCTGAAAAGATCATTGATCTAAGAACAAGATCAAGGATCTTCAATAAAAATATATAATAATAACAAAGGTATTGCTTTTTGATGAACCACTGGTTCTGGAATCTTAAAAGATTCTTTTCTTGAATCCAAAATTGGATCAAGATATTAAAACAGTGCCTTGCACTTGTAAATCTGCACTGTTGCGCTCCTGGGTTGGCGCAAGCCACCAGAGAGCGCCACGTGTCAGCTCCAGAACAGCTTGCGCTATGCGCTTTTTAAACAGAGCATTGCTCTCATGAATTGGCGCAACTCACCAGAGCGCGCCACGTGTCAGCAGCGCAACAGCGCAGCGCACTGCGCTTGCGCTCACCGGAGCGTGACACGTGTCACCTCCACATGGACTTGCGCCTTGCGCTCCTCAATTGGCGCAAAGCGCCTGACTAGCCACGTGGCGCTCTGTCAGACTAATTAATGCAGCGCATTATTAAAGGGCAGAGCCCAATTAAGAGGCTTAATGGACCAAAATAAATGCTCTGCATTATAAAAAGGGGACAGAGCCCAACTTAAAAGGCCTAACAGGCCAGAATAAAATGCAGTGCATTATTAACAGGGACAGAGCCCTAATAAAGGCCTACTAGGCTAAATATAAATAAAAATGTTGAACATTATCAATTGGACTTAGCCCAATTCTGGCCGTAAGTCCTCAAATTAAATTGACTGAGTATGGCTGCTCTCTTAAATCAATTTACACCTGGTTCAAGGGTACATCTCTGAACTCCTCTGACACCTGTCGTTGTAATCCTTCAACGTTGTCAGAGAGGTGACGGGTCCCGACGGCCATAAATACAATGGACCTCTATGTCCTTAAACTGGAACATGGACCTCTATGTCCCTAAACTGGAACATGGACCTCTATGTCCCAAAACTGGAACATGGACCACTACGTCCCTAAACTGGAACAATAGAGCCCCCAAGTGCTCTTTTGTCGGATCTAAACGATCCCGTTTAAGTCGATCTTAGCCTCAAATATGGCTAACGTATCCTTAAACCTTCAAACAGACTTTAGTCCCAAATTGTACTATAAGACCCCCAACCAACTTTGGTTCAAGGGTACATCTCTGAACTCCTCTGATATCTGTAGTTGTAATCCTTCAACGTCGTCAGAAAGGTGACGGGTCCCGACGACCATACATTCAATGGACCACTATGTCCCTAAACTGGAACAATAGAGCCCAAATGCTCTTTTGTTAGATCTAAATGATCCCGTGAAGTTGATCTTAGTCTCAAATTGGACTAACGTATCCTTAACAAACGTTTAAGTTGATCTTAGCCTCAAATATGGCTAACGTATCCTTAAACCAAAACCCCAAACCCAAATCTAAGAAAATACGGATTTGGACTAATCCACGTCCTACGGGTGACGACATAAATTAGTCTCCGTATACAATCCACGGGCAACCATAAACAAAACAAACACCCACGACACAGAGTGAACATCTGGAGAAGGAGAAAGTTGTTACCGCGATGCGGTAGCGTAATTAACTGCAGGGGCTTGCGCCTGCAGGGAAGAGCGTCCCCACAATCAAAAACCCCTCAAGCGAAGGGGAATCTGACGAAGTCTGCTACATCGGCCGCATCCGTCTAAACCTCCGATACACGGTGCCATAAATCAACTTGGCATCTTCGGAGAGGTGGACGGATAAAACCAAATAGCATCTGCCCCGAATCTCAGGCAAGACGCCCATGTCTCGGCCGCCATTCGGAGGGGAACAGTGACGTCGGGAAGAAAGAAATCATTTTGATCGGCTTCCAATATTGGCCGGCGGTCCAAGCCAAAGCCGAAATGATCATCAAGTTTAGCAAACTTTTCACCTTGTCGCGACAAAATTTCTGGGCGAAGAAAACGGGAAATGAAGTCCGTAAAGCTGACCCCCCCGGCCTCCGGATTCAAGAAAGAGGCTCTCATACATGTTCAACACCTTTATCAGACTTGGGAATTGGTGCTGAATGACGTTCTCTGGGGTAAGACCCATTACTACTGATTTGGTGGCAAAAACATATTCATCTGGAGGAAGCAGCTCCTTGTAGTGCTCCCCCCTAACTGGTAAACCAGAAACCTCGGCAAATTCCTCTAAGGAAATGGAGACCTCTCTATCCAATAGGAGGAAGGTATGGGTCGGAATGTTCCACTGCTCTAAAAATGCCTTGATCCACCATGTGGGAGGTGCAGAATACTGGAACAAGGAAGCATAGATCGCTGGGTATAAGCCAAGCTTCAGCAGCTGCGATTTCTTTGCCGATAAGATATATCGGGCCCACTGCAAGTATCCGGCCGGGTGACGGGGAGTTAGTCCGATGTTGTACGACTGTCCCCAAAGGCGCGACTCGTCCTGACATATGCGCTGCCCTAGGGTGTCCAAAGCCACCGGCGGCTGCACAGGTACCGCGGAAATAGAAGGCCGGAGGAGACATTCTGAAGTCCAATTTACCTCCTCTACAATATAATTGATCGGGGGTGCATCTGCATAAGGGATCGCAGAGATAGGCTCCGAGGGTGTCGCACAAGAAAAGCTCCGGCGACCTCTGATAATTTGATCATACCATCTACCCCATAGGTGAAGATTCTTATATTCTGGGTCATGGTCTTTGATCAGCGCAAGAACCTCTCGGTCTACGGGCGCCTCAGGAAATCCGCCCTCTGAGTGGATGAACGGGAAAGAAGTGTCGAAAGACATGTAGCATGCGCGAAAAAGGACAAAAGTCAACTGTCAGTGCTATAATTTAATTTAAATTCTGACACTTAGTACTTTAGAATTTATACCACATTGCAATGCAGTGGAAAGGGACTAAAGGGGGCCCACAAAATCTAGATGACAGTTCATCATTAATAAAACAGACTCATCATTTGATGAGGCTGTCATTAAGTGAGGAAATCCTCAAAAGAAACTCTCATTAAATGAGAGATCTCTCGGTCAGAGGAGTAAATCTCCCTCTGAGAGCAATGCTTTGTGACAGAGTGATACTTGTCAAACTCTGATCATGAAGGAATAAAGATTCCTCAAGAGCCTTGCTCCATAGAAATGATGGAATAACCATTAGAACATTTAAAATAAAGGTTTTAATGAAAAAAATTCTAAAATTTATGAACAAACTCTAAGAGTTCTTCATGAGCAAAGCTCTGTTCATTCATGGGCTAAGAAACCCCAGGAAAGATCTCCTTAGATCTATGGGTTCAAGAGAGAAAAGCTCTGGTAATGAAACCCTAAAAGGGTTTTCTTTAGATCAAAGATCTATGGAGAGCAAGGATCTATTAATGGGTAAAACCCTAGATTCTTAAATGATCTTTTAAAAGATTTAATCTTTACCTAGATTTTAGCAGAGTTTTGACTCTTGAAAAGTTCTTAAGCAGAAGAGCTATGCTCTGAATAAAAATTCTCAAAGGAAGAAGATGAACAGAATCATCTAAAAGGCTAAGGGTCCTATTTATAGGCATAAATAGCCGTTTCAACTTATGAGTTGATCCAACGGCAGAGATTCTGCCACCGCTGCACTCACGTGTAGGCCACGTGAGTGCAACGGTGGGGGGGCATTTATTTCCCCCAAACAGAGAAAAGCTCTGTTCAAAATTCAAATTTTAAAGTAAAACAACACTTCAGATACAGCACCCAGTGTGCTGCGCCCTAGGCAGCGCACCACGTGCAAAACGTGCGTGCGCTAGCGCCAAGTGCGCTGCGCTCTGAGCAGCGCACCACGTGCAAAGCACGTGTGCGCTAGCGCTAAGTGCTCTGCGCTCTGAGCAGCGCACCACGTGTCAAATACGGGTGCGCTAGCGCAATTTGCGCTGCCTTTTAAGCAGCGCACCACGTGCAAAGCAAGGGTGCACTAGCTCTGGAATTAAAAACTCCCCACCGTTAGATCAAAAGATCTAATAATAATGATAAATCATTAATTAATCAGAATTAAATTCTGTTAAGGAAAGATTCCTTAAAATCTTTCTAAATAACAAGATTGTGCTCTGTAAATCAGAGCACCGTTGGATCAATGATCCAATGGTAAATAAAAATTACCAAAAGACAGAATAAATTCTGTATGGAATGATTTTCCAATCTTGTTAAAAAAAAGAAGATCGCCTTCTGTAAAACAGAAGCCCTAGGGTCAGAGATCCAATGGTGGGGAAATATCCCCAAATCAATCAGAGAAAGTCCTCTTTAACTGATTCAACAAATCACCCTACCCTATAAAAAGGCCTCTAGACTTCAAGTCTCAGAGACAGATATAGAGATACAGAAAAAGAGACAGAGAAACCCCCTATAAACTTTGAGAAACTCAAAGATAAAGAGCAAGCTCTTGTAAGAATATTTTTCTTCAAGGTAAAATATTCAGTAGTATTCAAGCTATGTATTTTGACCTTCGCCAAGGCATAGTGATTGGTAGCTGCTGAATATTTATCTGTAGCATAGATAGATGCGTTGGTTTGGGACAGTCGTACTACTATTTTGGCCTTCGTCAAGAGTATGTACGGGTGGGTTCAAATTAACCTGGATAATGACGGGTAGAACTTGACATGTGACTTATGATATGTTGGCCTTCGTCAAGGTCATAAGAGCATGGGGCAAAAATCCACATCGGGAGTTTCATAAGCACTGAAACTTGCTAGCGCTGCATACCATTTGGAGTGTGATGATTCTGGTAGGATTCCTTCGGTATTATCACGCGATGATATTTGGATCCCGATCCTACTGTGAGTATATGCTACTCCTCGGGAAATCTCTCACTTAACGATCAATGCTATAAACCAAGTAGGTGTCTAGAAAGGTGTTAGCGGGGCTACGCCCACAGGGAAAAGAGGTTACTTAATTAAGGAACTTCGCGAAAGCGCTGGAAAACCTCCCTCGAAGTACCGACACTGGCCTGGCTGAACGGTTAAGCAAGTATTGTACGGTGAGATAGATCCTGACTAGTTCTTCCTTTATGGTTTGAGGAGGGATTCGAGAGACAGTGGGAGCCATCCTGTTTAGATAAATTAAAAACCAATCTAAACTTGCAAGAGCATCATGCCAAGTGTTTTCTTCTCTCTCTCTTAATTGCAGCGACCCAGTGACCGCACCTAGGTTACATCTAGATAATAAAACGACTGAATCTGACTGTTATGACTGGCAATGGTATGTCCAGATGTCCATTGCCCATGACAAGCTGAGACACCTCTTGACTGATCCAACCCCTGCCGTCTCAGGTCCAGTTTCCCCTGTCACGGATATTGATATCCGTAGGACATCGGAAGAAGACTGTGCGAAAGCTAAGTGCCTCGTGTTAGCCTCAGTTGATGGTATATACTAGAGGCAGCACGAGAAGATGGACCCAGCTTCTATCTTCCTCCATAACAAAGTTTTATATGGAGAGCAATCTCGTATCGCAAGATATGAGACCTCGAACGAATTGCTTCCAGCGAGGTTGGCTATCGGGTCATCTGTAGGGGGCAACGTCCTTACAAAGACCAGCTCTTTTGAGCTCTCGGACCTGAAGACCACGTTGAAGAACGGGTCAGATGCTGACTTAGTTCAACAGTCTCTACCTACTACCCTGAAGGAAACCAGGGAAGTAGAAAGAAAGGGAAAGGCAGAAGTTTCGGGAATGGATGCAGTAAAAGAGGGATGTTCCTATTGTTACGGGAATGAACATGGACAGAAGGATTGCAGGGCTTGCAAAGCCAGTAGCCAGAATTCGAAGCATGTTGTGGCTTCGGCTTCAGGTGTGTTTGTAATAGAGAACTGTATGTCGGTTAACCCTACTTCCTGGGTATTGGATACCGGATCAGGATCTCATATCTGTAATTCGTTACAGGCTCTGAGAAACCGTAGGGTTATCAGGAAATGTGATATGACTCTCAGGGTTGCTAACGGAATGAGCATGTATGCTGTATCCGTAGGGGAATATCATCTAGGACTGACAACTGGGCAGATATTGATTCTGCGTGACTGTTTTTATGTACCAGGTGCGACTTGTAACATCATATCTGTATCCTTACTTTCTAAGGAAGGATATGATTTTACTTTTGTAAGCGATGTAGTAAACATCCACCTAAATCAAGTACTGATTGGGTCAGGTACATTGAAATACGGTATATACGTTTTGAATCAAGCTCAGGTCTTCAGTGTCCAGAACACACTTAAAACAAAGTCTCCGGAATTAAATCAGGCTTTCTTATGGCATTGTAGACTGGGTCACATTAATGAGACACGGTTGACAAAGTTACATAAAGAAGGATACTTGGATCCGTTCGAGTACCAGTCTTATGCCACTTGTGAATCTTGTCTCATGGGAAAGATGACAAAGACTCCGTTCACTGGACACGGAGAAAGAGCGTGCGAGCTCTTGGGACTCATACACAGTGATGTATGTGGTCCAATGTCTACACATGCGCGAAGTGGTTATTCATACTTCATTACTTTCACAGATGATTTCTCTAGGTATGGGCATGTCTTCTTGATGAAGCACAAATCCGAAGCCTTTGAGAAATTTCAGGAATATAAGAATGAAGTTGAAAAACAAACAGGCAAAAGTATCAAGACACTGAGATCTGATCGAGGTGGTGAATACTTGAGTGCTGAGTTTCTGGGCTACTTAAAAGAGAATGGAATTCTCTCTCAGCTTACTCCTCCATACACACCACAACACAACGGTGTATCGGAAAGGCAGAATCGAACCCTATTGGATATGGTTCGTTCCATGATGAGTAAGGCTGAGTTACCGCGATCCTTCTGGGGTTATGCACTAGAATCGGCTGCATATCTCTTGAACAAAGTTCCCTCCAAGACTGTGCCTACCACACAATATCAGATGTGGTGTGGGAAGAAACCCTGTCTTAAGTATCTGAAGATATGGGGATGTCCAGCTTTTGTAAAAAAGCAGCATGCGGACAAGCTCGAGGCACGCTCAGTACTGTGTAAGTTTGTGGGATACCCAAAGAACTCCAGGGGGTATTTTTTCTATTACGCAGAGGAACAAAAGGTTTTTGTTTCTCGTCATGCCCACTTTCTAGAACATCAGTTTTTAGAAAAAGAAGCATGTGGGAGCGTAGTAGAACTGGAAGAAATTCCAGAACCACAAGCTATTACTGAAAGCTTGGAAGAACCAGAGGTTTCAAGAGAACCGGACATCCCAGCGCCACTCCGCAGGAGTAGTAGGCAGTCTCATCCGCCCGAGAGATACTACGGTTTTCTCATAGACGGGGATAGAGAGGATTGCACCATGGATTATGGTGAGCCTACTAGCTTCCAGCAAGCCATTCAGAGCGGCGACTCGGTAAAATGGCTGGATGCAATGCGGGCCGAGATGGAGTCTATGTACACCAACAAAGTTTGGACTTTGGACTTTGCTCCAGAAGGGGTAAAACCCGTAGGCTGCAAATGGATCTTTAGAAAGAAGATTGGTGTAGATGGGCAGGTTGAGACCTATAAAGCTAGACTTGTGGCAAAGGGTTTTCGTCAAAGACCTGGTTTGGACTATGACGAGACCTTTTCTCCAGTGGCTATGCTGAAATCCATTCGGATCCTTCTTGCCATTGCTGCCTTCCACGATTATGAAATCTGGCAGATGGACGTAAAGACGGCTTTCCTAAATGGAAATTTGGAAGAGTGCGTCTATATGGATCAGCCAGAGGGATTCATTCAGAGTGGGAGCAGCGGTAGAGTGTGCAAGTTGCTCAAGTCCATTTATGGACTTAAGCAGGCATTGCGGAGTTGGAACATCTGCTTTGATGATACTGTCAAAGAATTCGACTTTATCAAAAACCCAGATGAACCATGCATTTACAGTAAGATTGTAGGGAGAACTGTAGTATTCCTCGTCTTGTACGTGGATGACATTCTCCTAATAGGAAATGATATTCCTACTCTACAGTCAGTCAAAGGATTCTTGTCGCAGAGGTTCTCCATGAAGGACATGGGCGATGCCAACTACATTCTGGGGATCCAGATCTATCGTGATAGATCTAAAAGGATGTTGGGACTTTCACAGTCAAGGTACATCGACGCCATACTGAGAAGATTCAGTATGGAAGATTCCAAGCGCGGTAATTTACCGGCTTGTCACGGGATCACCCTCTACAAAGAGATGTCTCCCAAGACTGATTTGGAGAGGGATCGCATGTCTATTATACCATACGCTTCTGCGGTAGGCTCTATAATGTATGCGATGTTATGTACCAGACCAGATGTAGCATACGCATTGAGCGTTGTAAGCCGGTATCAGTTAAACCCAAGAGAGAAACACTGGATAGCGGTAAAGAACATTCTCAAGTACCTGAGAAGGACTAAGGAGATGTTCTTTGTGTATGGCGGAAAAGACCTCCAGCTTGAGGCCTTTGCTGACTCCAGCTTCCAGAGTGACAAGGATGACTCCAAGTCCATGTCGGGTTATGTCTTTACCCTCAATGGAGGGGCGGTTTGCTGTAAGAGTTCCAAGCAGAAGACCGTTGCTGACTCAATTATGGAAGGGGAGTACATAGCTGCTTGCGATGCCACAAAGGAAGCTGTCTGGATGAAGAAGTTCCTCACGGAGCTTCAGGTGGTTCCTACCATTGTTGATCCAATACCGCTGTATTGCGACAACAACGGCGCTATAGTTTTAGCGAAGGAACCCAGGTCCCATCAGAAGTCCAGGCACATTTTGAGGCGGTACCACCTGATCAGGGAGATCGTAGATCGCCGGGAGATCGAGGTGAAGAGAGTAAATATGGAGAACAACACTGCAGATCCATTCACGAAGGCCCTACCCAAGACTCAGTTCGAGCGGCTGATCGAGATGATAGGTCTTCGATATGCCAGTACATGGCCTTAGTGCAAGTGTGAGATTGTTAGTGTATATGCCCTAGAGGCCATTACTGTATCATACTAGCTTGTATATTACTTGATGGAAGCTTGGGATATTCATAGTTGTATAGACAATCTTGCTCAAAATGGTAGTATGCTACTTGATTTGTCTCTACTTCAATATGTGCATGCGTTTCTTTTAGCATATCGCTTATATACATATTAGTAGAGCCCTTAGGATCTTTGCTTGATTACCAGCGTTGTGATGGCGCTCACACTCATGGGGGCTGGGTAATCCATAAGCACATCCTTATACAGGTCTCTAGTCGTTGGACTATCGAGACAGGGCATCGATACTCCGGAGTAGACTAGCGTATGCGCTTCTCATCCCAGCGGGGGAGACGGTCTGTCCTATAGCCGTCAGTACGTCGTACTTGAGATAGTATGCGGGTGCTCGTTAGGTTACGAGTACACTGGACAGGACTCGTCGGGAACTGTTGGTTGGTATTATACCTATCGTCAGTTATCAGTTCCAAGGTGATATGAGTACAGCTTAGTCCGCTGACTTGACACTGTCACTTCGCCTCGAGTGTGTTCCCACTGTACTTAGATTACTACCCTACCACGGCTCAAAGGAGTCGTGCAAACAGGTAGTAGTTGGGTGCAGTCCCGAAGCACTTGGAGGCAGTGACGGTTAGACAGGATTCGTCTCTCCCGGTATTGGGGGTTGACATCGCGCTGTGTCTAGGAGAGCCATTACACAAGTAGTCCCTGGCCAAGGCAAGCGAGATATACTGGTAGGTTTCTAGTGTTATCTCGGGGTGTTCTGGGCTACACTCCGACACGACTTGTACCGCTATTAGGGGACTGACGTTCACCGCCCCCCTAGGCCCACCATGCGATGTATCAGACGAACAGACCGGACTGTACGGAGATTGTCACATACAGGCTCAGTAGGAGTTCGGATGGGTTTACCTCATCGGCCTTCTTATCGACATCTACCTGGGGACCGTTACGTACAGCTAGTGCCGCTTGCGGTCTGTGGTTGAACCCACTGCCAGCGTAGTGTCGAGTCTTTAGAGTCCCACACAGAGAGTTTCCCTGCACTGAGCGAAACGTGTAGAGGCCGTATGGTTTTACGGCAGGGCTACGATCACTTACGTGCACTTGTGTGCGTATGCTGTTCGGGCAGGCAATACTAGTGGGCTTTGGTTTAAGCCAGATCCTAGTATTGCACAGATGGATTTGATTTGTCTTCTGTGCATTCGCATTCTACGGAATGCGGATGCGGGTGTGTATGCACAGTTTTGAGGAGCGATGAAGGGGGAGGTGCCCCATTAGGGTTTTGGCAGTTGGTTCGGCCAAAACCATAATGTGGCACACTCATTAGGGTTTTAACAATTCGTTTGGTCAAAACCGTTATGAGCCGGAGACATTGTTTACTAATCCTTTTAGTGATAGATTAGTGATGGCTAATTGCATTGACCATTTGACTACTTAGACCTCTCTTGACTTTGTTGACCCGTTGACCGTTTTGACCTTTGACCTTCAAGAGGGATCTACACTCTTCTTTTATTTTCTTTATAATTCTTGAGTTATGATAATGGTCAATTCAATGTGCCATCAAATTTATCATGATAGGATTAGTAATGATGAGATTAGTGTATTATTGCAACCATGGTTCATTTCATTTGGCTTAATCCTTTTTCATTATTCCATTCTCATTCTCTCTCTTGAAATGAGAAGAAAAGAAAAGCTCCATGGTTGCTAAACTTTCTCCTTCTTCTTCCTCCTCTTGATCTCATCTTTTGATCTCATGTGTTGAGAGAAAAAGATCCCACAAAGACAAATACATCCATACATTTCCTCTATACATTCTAGGGCTTCTTGACTAGCAATCACTTTGCCCTAGTTGCCTCGGCTCGAGGTGGAGCTCGGTGTACATCTCTCGGGTGGATCGTCTTCGACTCAAGAAGGCCGCGGAGGTGCCCAAGGTCCGGATCGACGCTTGGAGCTTGGATGGACGAGCGGGACAGCGGAATGAAGACCCGAAGGACCGGTTCCGTGAGGTATACTTTCTACAAGCATAGTAGTTAAAACCTCTTAGTGTTTACTAGTTTCTAGTGTAGGGTTTCTAGGCATGCTAATGAGGTCTCACAAGGCATCAATCATGCCAATTTCAAATTTCACGGGTGCCGAGAAACCCTAATACGGATCGTTGACTAGAAGTTTAGGCGAAAAACGAAACTAGTTAACAATTTAACTAAAAGAGAGAGGCTACAACCTTTGTAGATCCGGTTCTCCACTTCCTTAGCTCCACGTAGGCATCCTCTCGCTGTCCATCTCGAATCCCGGACTCAATCGTCGGCTTGATCGGAGAAATGGGCGGGCTAGGTCGTCGGCTTCGTGCTGAAGATGATCTACGTCGAGGCATCACAAGTTCAAGCTCCAACTCCATAAAGTTGTGAAACTTGTGAAGAAAACACCCTATACTACTTGGCAAGAGGTAGAGGGTGAAGAAATAGGAGGTGGGTTCACTTTAGAATTGGATTTCTCACACTTTAGCTCAAGTTGCCATTAATGGACTTAAGCTTTTTCTTTGAAGATGAAGAAGAAGATGAAGCTAGAATATGATAAGTATTTATTAAAATTGAAAAGTAAAATGAATACTTATCATATACTAACTAAGGTAGAGTGTAGAGAATTGACCATGGTTACTTGGAAGGGTTAGGGTTAAGCATGAAGACAAGAATGGTTACAAAGTCAAAGCTTCATGAAGCTTCAACTAGAAACAAAGAAAGCCACCATTCTCATCAAAATATTTTCCAAATAAATAAATAAACAAATAAATAAATAAATGAATAAGAAAAACCCTAATCATCAAGTTAACCATGGTTTAATTCTATACACTTAACCAAATGAGCAAGTATCATCAAACATGATACAAACATGTGCACAAAAGTATATCACATATACAACTTGCATATCAAGTGAGAAAATCCATTTAAAGTGAACCAATACTAGTTAATGCAAAGTAATATATCAAATATATAATTATACATTAAATCATTAAATCAACACTTGATTTAACGATCCGGTCATATCGCATATAACCGACCAGTATCCTATGTATCGGCTTATCGAATCAATCCTTGATTCGATATCTAGGTTATATCGAATATAACCAATCGATACATTCATCGCGAGAATGGAATACGGTATCACATACACGCATTATTCTCGGTCCTGCACATATCTCATATGCGCTCCTATTTCGTTTCGCTTGAGCCAAGAAACCTCTGTGTAGGACTCTAAAGACTCGTCAATACGCCGGTAGCAGATGATGATCATATCAAGCACCTACAAGCCGCAAGCGGTCTGCTAAACGTAATGGCCATCCGGGTATTGAGCGATCAGAAGATCGACGAGCTAGCCCGCTCACACTCCTGTGAATCCAACCAGTAACACTTACCGTACAGTCCGGTCTGTTCGTCTGATATGTCGCATATCAAGTCTAGGGGTGGTAAACGTCAGACCCCAATAACCGATAAGTCGTGCCGATGTGAGGCTCATAACGGGTCGAGAAACTACTGGTAACACTTACCAGCAAATCTCTGATCAGCCCTGGCCAGGGACTTCCCTGTTACGGCCAATCGAGTACAGCGCAACATCAACCCCCAATACTGGGAGAGACGAAACCCCTCCTATCGCTCATTGCCTCCATGTGACTCGGGACTGTACCCAAAGACCACCGTTTTGCACGCCCTCATGGACGTGGTAAGGTGGAGATCAAAGCACAGTGGGAATCACACAAGACTCTATGACGATCTCGGGTCTACAGACTAACCTGTACAAGTGTCACCTGAGAACTGCCATCTGACGTGAGGTATAATACCATCTGGGAGTTCTCGGCGAGTCCGTCCAGTGTACCCAGTCTCCACTGAGCACCCGTATACCATCTCTGATATCAAACACCAATGGATATGGGATCATCCATCGCCCATCTCATGGGTCGAGAGGCGCATACGCTAGTCTACTCTGGTATATCGATGCCCCGTCTCGATACACCCACGACTAGGGACCTTGAAGGATGTACTTATAGACTACCATGCCCCCACTAGTATGATCTGCATCATAGTCCAGGTAGTCAAGTACACATCCTAAGGGCTTTACCAACATGTAACTATAAGACAATTTAAAGAGACAAGTGTACATGTTAAGATAAAGAGCAACCAGATAGCATACTATCATATCGAGCAAGAAAGTCATCTCTATATATGTCCAAGCATCCAATATAATATACATCATCTGTACAATACTGGCCTCTAGGGCATACATACAACTAACATCTAGTTTAGCAAAGATCCCGACTTTTAGTCCATGTTGCCTTGCGCCAAAATCATCGTTTTTCTCCATTTTCGCCTCCCCGTAGGAACCGAGGTGAGCAACGTGGACTTACAGTTTTAACAAGAACAGAAAGATTTCTTAGAATTTTAATTCTGTTTGGCACAAATGCTCCAGAGCGTGACACGTGTCAAGCAGCGCAAAGCGCAGCGCCACTGCCCGAGTGCATCTGCGCTGACACGTGTCGCGCAGCGCACAGCGCAGCTCCGCTGCGCTTGCGCAACTGCGCTGACACATGTCGCGCAGCGCAGCGTTTTGCGCC
Organism: Agapanthus africanus; assembly: GCA_030015575.1. Taxonomy (NCBI): domain Eukaryota; kingdom Viridiplantae; phylum Streptophyta; class Magnoliopsida; order Asparagales; family Amaryllidaceae; genus Agapanthus; species Agapanthus africanus. The sequence goes on from JASDDO010000019.1 coordinate 105,186,052, forward strand.
AAAGCGACTGCGCTGACACGTGTCGCGCAGCGCAGCGCTTGCGCAACTGAAGCTTTGTTGCTATTTTTGTTTTTTAATAGAGCTTTGCTCTGATTGGGCGCTCTGCCTTGGGCGCTGTGCTGCCGTATCAGCTTTTGACACATGGCGCGTTGCGCGCAGCGCAAAGAATTTGAAGCGCTGCTTCTAATTTTGAATTTTGAAATTCGAACAGAGCTTTGCTCTGATTGAGGTAAACAAATGCCCCCCCACCGTTGCGTTTGCGCAGCCCCAAACGCGAGCGCAACGGTGGCAGAATTCCAACCGCTGCGGCAACTTTTGGAAGTTGAAGAGGCATTTGATGCCTATAAATAGGACCTTTGGTCCCCCACAGATGCTTATCATCTTTAAGATTTTTATTTTCAAAATACTTCAGAGCTTTGCTCTTATTTAAGAACTTTCAGAGCACTGCTCTTGTTTCTTTTTAAGAACTTTCAAAGTTCAGAACCCAGCACCCTTTTAGGTAAAATTTTAAATTAAATCAAATTAAGTTTAATTAACAGAGCCTTGCTCTCATAGATCTTTTGATCTAAAGAAAATCCTTTTGGGGTTTCACCAAATAGAGCTTTGCTCTCATGAATCTGTTTCAGGGTTTCTCAACCCATGAACAGAAACTTGCATTTTTGGCAAAACATAGATCCCTTTGATCTAAAAGAACTCTTAAGAGTGTTTCATTGATCTTAGAGTTTTAAGATGACATTTTATTCCTCAGTGCATTATATCGTTTTGCTTAATCAGGCTTTCTGATAATTCTGTTGATCCTCTTTCACAGGAACAATGGACGCCCATATGTATGCTCTTAACGAGATCATCTCTTACGGGGACATCCGCCGACTTGGCCGCTCTCAAAATCGAGAGTTCACAAACGAGGAGTGTGCTGAAATAATGAGTTGCTTCGACGCGTACAATGGTCCACTGCTTCCCCGACGTTCCTCCCTCCTTAAGCTTATCGTGGGAGCCATCTGGGAAGCGCTTCCCCTCTTCTGTTCCGGCGTGCCACTTAGGGCATTGGATGCTGCTGAGGACAAGGTGCACTCGGTGTACCTGTTGAACTTTATCTCGAAGAGACGGCGAGACGGTCTTATCGATCTCTTGCATTAGGTCTTTCAACAGTCCGCCATACTCGCTGCTTATCGGAGGGTGGAAGACATCAGGGGGGACCCTGACGCTTGTGCTCGCGAAAGAAAGCATACTAGGATGGTCCGCGAGGCATGGAAAGTCATAGATAGAGTAGCTTTTGAGTTCCTCAATCCATGCCCTGGGTTCGAGGTTATTCCCTTGTAATAATATTTTTAGTTTATTGCTTTTATGATTGTAAGAACTTCTGGCGATATTAATGAAAATTTTTGTTTTTCCTAGCCTGTCTTATCTTTTGTTCTGAATCTTTTGCATGAATGAATGTGTCTCGAACGCTTGATCAAATATAGATCAGATGCTCTTTCCGTCGCTTTCTTCTTTCTTTTATTCTCGGTATTCTGTGTTAATAAACAAGGTCGATAGATAACAGAGTAAGCATCTAGATTTCTCCAAGGGATAGCTATGGCTTAGGCCGCAGGTTCAGATCTGCTGCCTAAGACTTTTTAACTCTATGAACCGTGGGGGTCTCATAGAGACTTTTCTCCCTACGGATTGAGAGGATCTCGTAGGTGGGTTTTTCTCCTTAGGAATCGTGAGGATTCCTAAGTGTGGTTTTCTCTTGTAAGTCGTAAGGATCCTATAAGATAGTTTTTCCCTCTTACGAGTCGAGAGGACTCGTAAGCGGTTGTTTCCCTCCTTGTCGAAACTCGACTTCGGAGAGTGAGACCCGTGAATAGTATGCAAGAGACCGTTTTAGATCGACTTGCAGGGTACCATTGTTCAGGAAGCAAGTTTTTTAATCCTTGCTGCCTGAAGCTTCATCTTGCAAGTTGAGACGAATCAGGAATTTTCCCGCGGAGACACTGGTTTCTCTGCGAGCCGACGCGAATCAGGAGGCTCTCGTCAAGGAGTGTTTGTATCCGTGATTCGAGGAATTTGCTAGGGATTATTTGTTTCCCTAACGCCAAGGATTACTTGTTTCCTTAGGGTTTGAAACGAGTCGAGAATTTCCCACGGAGGCACTGGTGGCTCTGCGAGTCGACGCGGATCAGGAGGCTCTCGTCAAGGAGTGTTTGTATCCGTGAGTCGAGGAATTTGCTAAGGATTATTTGTTTCCCTAACGCCAAGGATTATTTGTTTCCTTGGGGTTTGAAACGAGTCGAGAATTTCCCACGGAGGCACTGGTGGCTCTGCGAGTCGACGCGAATCAGGAGGCTCTCGTCAAGGAGTGTTTGTATCCGTGAGTCGAGGAATTTGCTAAGGATTATTTGTTTCCCTAGCGCCAAGGATTATTTGTTTCCTTGGGGTTTGAAACGAGTCGAGAGTTTCCCACGGAGACACTGGTTGCTCTGCGAGTCGACGCGGATCAGGAGGCTCTCGTCAAGGAGTGTTTGTATCCGTGAGTCGAGGAATTTGCTAAGGATTATTTGTTTCCCTAGTGCCAAGGATTATTTGTTTCCTTAGGGTTTGAAACGAGTCGAGAGTTTCCCACGGAGACACTGGTTGCTCTGCGATTCAACGCGGATCAGGAGGCTCTCGTCAAGGAGTGTTTATATCCGTGAGTTGAGGAATTTGCTAAGGATTATTTATTTCCCTAGCGCCAAGGATTATTTGTTTCCTTGGGGTTTGAAACGAGTCGAGAATTTCCCACGGGGGCACTGGTGGCTCTGCGGGTCGACGCGGATCAGGAGGCTCTCGTCAAGGAGTGTTTGTATCCGTGAGTCGAGGTATCTGCTGAAGACACTGGTTTCTTCGGAGTTGGACTGAACCGTCGAGATTTGGCTTCGTCTTCTGGCGGAGCCTGTTGGGAAAGTATGGTTCCCTCTTTGTTTACGCCCTTGGATTGTATATAGGGATCGATGTGATCTTAACTGTAGGGCCAAAGTTTTATCATTTCTTCTTTTTTTTATTTATTTCCGCGATGCTCTATCATTTCAGCTTTTATATCGCGAAGGTAGCGATTGCCTAATCATTTCGGCTATTTTCCGCGGTGCCCAATCATTTCGGCTGTTTATTTTATTTTTACTCCCTGCTTTTTATTGCGAGTTGCCCAATCATTTCGGCTATTTCGCATGCATACATTTTACTTGCTGCTTTTTATTGCAAGTTGCCCCATCATTTCGGCTATTTCGTATGCATGTGCGGCTTACTGGCTTTTCGCCGTAAACCTGAAATTAGACACTGATCTCGGCATCAGCATCGCTACAACTGGGATATTACCAGGAGCGAATCATCATCTGCCTCTGTCGATGTCGAACAAAGGTGGCTTAGCGACCAGGGTTAGGGTCCTGTCGGCTAAGGCTTTTGACTTCATGAGCCGTAAGGGTTTCACGAAGTTATTTCTCCCTACAAGTCGTGAGGAACTTGTAGGTGTATTTTCTCCTTAAGAATCGTGAGGATTCCTAAGTGTATGTTCCTCTGTAAGTCGTAAGGATCCTACAGAAGGGTTTTCTCCTTGTAAGTCGAGAGGACCTACAAGGGTCATGCGAACATATCCCCAGTCACGGATGGAACTTGGTCAGGGAAATGTTTATTCGCGCTCGTGGATTGGATACAAGGGCCAGTATTGGACCACTTGTAGGGCATTATCGAAGATTGTGGGGGTTGCTTAAGCACAGCTTTAGGTCTCTTTAACTTAAGACTTTCAACTCTTATGAGCCGTGAGGGTCCCATAAGAGAGTTCTCCTTACGAGTCGTGAGGATCTCGCAAGTGTATTTTCTCCTTAGGAATCGTGGGGATCCCTAAGTGTGCTGCTCCCTTGTGAGTCGTAAGGATCTCACGTGGGTGGTTTCTCCTTATAAGGTCGAGAGGACCATATAAGTGTCCTTTAACGAGGTTGCGCCCTTTTCAGGTTTTCACAAACACTCGCCGGTAGCCCTGCTGTTTTTACTCACGGAGCCCTTTCGGGTTTTCATCCGTACCCATTTTGCTTATGGACATACCGTTTTTTTATTCTTTTTATTTTATATATTTTTTTTTACGAGGTCGCGCCCTTTCGGGTTTTCACGAACACTCGCCGGTAGCCCTACTGTTTTTACTCACGGAGCCCTTTCGGGTTTTTCATCCGTGCCCTTTTTGCTTATGGACATACCGTTTTTTTTATTTTATTTTTATATGTTTTTTTATATCTCGTCAGCCTAAAGATGCCGCGGTAGTAGTTTAAAGACGTTTCGGTCTGCTAATAGTTTAAGGACATTTCGGTCCGACATTGAGAAGGCTGGCTACTGCTGATAGAGTTTGAGCTTAGGAAGATAGCGAGCGGACATAGTCGTCGTCATCTACCATTGACCTAGGCAGTGGCTCATTAAGCAAAGTATTTCTTTAGGAAGCGACCATTTATTGGACTGAAAGGCCTTTCACCGTGCATGTCCATGAGTAGATAGGCCCCACTCTGGTAGACCTTATCTATGATGTATGGGCCTTCATAGTTTGGCTCGAATTTTCCTCGCTTGGCGCGATTGGGAATCATAGGCCTTTTGACCACTAGTACAAGTTCGCCTTGGCGGAATGTCCTCGGTCGGGTCAATCTTTCATATGAGCGCGTCATCTTTGCTTTATAAGCTTCCAGATTTTGCTGTGCTCTGAGCCGGGTTTCATCAAGGGCGTCAAGCTCCTCAAGCCGAAGGTGAGCATTTTCTTCGTCCGTCAGCTCGTAGTGGACTGCCACTCGTAGAGAGGGTAGCTCTATCTCGAGGGGGAGTACTGCTTCCGTCCCAAATACCAATGCGTACGGCGTTGTGTTTGTGGCTGTCTTAAATGTAGTTCGATATGCCCAAAGAGCTTCTTGCAGTCTTTCGTGCCAGTCCTTCTTATTTCGGGACACCGTTTTCTTTATGATCTTTGTCAAGGTCTTGTTGAAGGCCTCGGCTAGACCATTAGCTCACGGATTATAAACTGAGGAATATCTCCAGTCTATATTGTGCTGTTGCGCAAAGCGACTGATCTTGTGGCTCCTGTAGGCTGGCCCGTTATCGGAGATGATCCGTCTTGGCGTTCCAAACCGATATATGACGTGCGTCTTGAAGAAATGGAGGATATTCTCCGTCTTCATTTCCCTCAGTGGTACCGCTTCTGCCCATTTGGAGAAGTAGTCAATCGTCGCCAGGATGAAACGATGTCCTCTAGACGATGCTGGTTCGATGGGGCCGACTATGTCAGTCCCCCACATTTCGAATGGCCAGCTAGCCACCGTTGGATGTAGTGGATTTGGATGCTGGTGGATGAAGTCCCCATGAATTTGGCATGAGTGGCATTGCTTCGCATATTCGAGGCAGTCCTGAATCATCGTGGGCCAGTAGTAGCCCATCCGTTCTATCTTCAACTTCATCTTTGGGCCCGCTTGGTGAGAACCGCAGAGTTCGTCATGAACTTCCTGGACGACCCTTTTTGCTTCGTCAGGTCCTAAGCATCTCAGCCACAGAGAATCAAATGACCTCTTGTACAGAGTATCATTGACGAAGGCGAAAGACAGAGTTCGTTTCATGAGCTGATGTCTTGTGGACGCTTCTTCAGGCATTCGGTGGTATTTAAAGTAGTCTATGAAGACTTCTCTCCAATCCTTGGTATTTTCCCAATCTTTTACTTGCAGGGTCGTCTGCTCGCTCGCTCCTTTTTCTTCGAATGATTCCGGAGATATTTCTGCTGGGGCAAGCACCCGACGGCTTTGTACCACGATTCTAACGTCATCGAGGTTCTCGTCAGCCAGTTCTTTAGCAAGTTTGGCCAACGCGTCTGCTTTGCTGTTTTCCGCACGCCGTATGCTTTCCAAAGTATATGAGGGAATTTTGGCCAACAGTTGTTGCACCTTTTCGCCGTACTTTACCAATTCTGGCTTGCACGTCTGGTAGTCGTCGTTTACTTGACTAACGACCAGCTGGGAGTCTCCGTATATGAGGAGGTTTTCAATTCCCATGTCAATGGCGATCTCGAGGCCTGCTATCAGAGCTTCGTATTCGGCTTCGTTGTTTGTCCTCGGCTCCGTCAGGGAGAACGCGTAGCACATTATCCCTCCTTGTGGAGTTACAAAGATGAGTCCTACCCCTGATTTGATTATAGGGGTACTTTGTTTGCGCTTCTTTACGGAAGATGCTCCATCGAAATAAAGTTCCCACCGGGTATCATTACCGTCGATCGTATCAAACGCATGTTCGTCTGGAAGATCGCAATTTAGAGGAGAATTGGCAGGGATCTGGTGCTCAGCAAGGAAGTCGACGATGGCCTGGCCTTTCACTGCCTTGAGAGGTTGATACGTTATCGAGAACTCCATCAAGAGCAGAGCCCATTTAGCGAGTCGTCCCATCAATATGGCCTTTGACATCAAGTATTTAAGGGGGTCCACCTTTGAAATGAGACGAACCTCGTGCGCCAACACATAGTGCCTGAGCTTTGTTATCGCAAAGATCAACGCCAGGCAGTGTTTTTCAATGGGGGAGTAGTTGCTTTCTGCCCCCAGCAGGACTCGACTTAAATAGTAGAGTGCTCTTTCCTTCCCTTGATCGTTCTCTTGTGCCCATAATGCGCCTAAGGAACCTTCGAGGGCGGTTGTATAAAGAATGAGGGGTTTTCCCTTGACCGGAGCAGCCAACACCGGCGGGTTCTGCAGGTATTGTTTGATCTCGTCTAGCGCGCTTTGGCATTTTTGGTCCCAGACGAACGGGGTTCCCTTCTTCATCAGGTGGCTGTAAGGACGGCACTTTCCTGAAAGGTTGGCTATAAACCGCCGTATATACGCGAGCTTTCCTTGGAGAGACCGCAGCTGTTTGAGAGTCCTTGGGGGAGGCATTTCCATGATCGCCTTGATCTTTGATGGATCTATTTCAATACCTCGGTGTCGGACGATGAATCCCAGGAATTTGCCTGAGGAAACTCCGAATACACATTTGAGAGGGTTCATTTTCAAGTTGTATTGCCGAAGGCGTTGAAATACAGTCTTCAAATGCTCGAGATGTTCTTCGTATGATTTGCTTTTAACCACGAGATCGTCGATATAGCATTCGACGATTTCGTGTATAAGGTCATCGAAGATCTTCGTCATGGCCCTTTGGTAGGTGGCACCGGCGTTCTTTAGACCGAAGGGCATCACCTTGTAGCAGAATATACCCAAAGGAGTCCTGAAGGCGGTGTGCTTTTGGTCTTCGGGATCCATCTTTATCTGATTATACTTTGACGAGCCGTCCATGAATGAGAAAACCTCATGAGTGGACGTGCTGTCTATCATCAGTTCGGTGACTGGCACTGGGAAATCGTCTTTCGAGCAACCTTTATTGAGGTCCCGGAAGTCCACGCATATGCGCACTGTCCCATTTTTCTTCATCACCGGGACGATGCTGGCGATCCATTCAGGGTATTGAACTTCCTGGATAAAGCCAGAGTCGATTAACTTTTTGACCTCGGCGTTGATACTCATCTCAAGCTCGAGTCGCATTCTTCTCGACGCCTGCTTGACTGGTTTGACATCCTGGGATATCGCCAATCTGTGCACAGCAATTTCTGGATCTAGTCCCGGCATTTCGAAATAGTTCCATGCGAAGCAATCTTTGTGCTTCATAAGCAGGTCTTTTAATGAAGCCACCTTTTCTTCAGATAGCAGTTCGCTGATGAATGTCGGTCGCGGGTCATTTGCCGTCCCCAACTTAATTTTCTTAAGGTTATCTGCAGTAGTATGGATTCCATCTTCCAGCTCTTTTGGCGCAGGCGGGAACTCTGAGATTACCTCGTCGTTGCTGTTTTCGAAGCACCAGGGAAGGTCATCCATGTTCTCGGGCTCTTCTTTTGACATCGTTATCACGTGACAAGTACGGATTCGCTTCCAATCCCAATACAGAACTGGTTCTTCTTTCATGGCCCTGGGTTCGTGCTTCTGTGGCGGCGCTACCCTCCAGTTGTCAGACAGAGTGAATTGGCAAGCTGATACTGATCTTCAACCCAATTCTTGAAAGTGAAGCAATCTTCAAGAGGGTGCCCTATTACTCGATGGTAAGAGCAATAGTCCAAGTGTGAGACTTCGCCCGCTTGTTCGGGGTGTTTAGACTCTGGCAGTGTAAGCATCTGATGTTTTAGAGCGAGGTCAAGTATCTTCTTTGTCTTATCCCGAGGAAAAGAGTATGCTCGACCCATTTTCTTCATGAGGGATAGATCAATAACGCTCGACTCCCGTTTGCGTGGCTTCTTAGCCCTGCTTTGTTGCTGTTGAGCGTTTTTTTGGCCTTTCGACTCATTTCTGCTTTTGCGCCGAGCCTTCTTTATAACAGGTTGACAAGGAGCGACATTTTCATCCTTCACGGCCTGTTGGAGAAGGCGTTGCGTCTTGGCTTTCTCATAGATGACCATTTCGCGGTTATGGTCGTCTCGGACTTTTTGACCCGCTTCCCTTATAAGCTTGTCCATTTGTTCTTCGAACGACGGACTAGGTTCTTTTGCGTCTGGAACTTTCACTGGCTCAGGATTAGCGTCCTCCCATTGAGCATTCGCTTCTTCTTCGAAGTCATACATGACATAGCAGCTGTTTAGTAGCTCTCGTTTCTTTGACCGGATGTATCCAAGTCCAATTGTTTCCATTTTCCCATTAGGCAGTTTGCGTTGAGTCCCGGGAACGTTCCAGACTTTGTCATAGAACTTGGCTTTTCGAACGGTCTGCTTGAAGGATATCCCCTGGCGTTTCAGCAGCTTTTTCAAACCCTCTGTATAATATCTGGGAAGACGGATAGGCTGAAGCCTGTCGAGCGTAGGATCCGCGCTATGCCAGATTTCTTTTTCCACCTTGGTTTCTTCAGAGCGGTAGAACAGAATTGCTTTCTCGCTTTCTCGCCTGGGAGGGATATAGAACGTTTGCAGCTCTTCTACATTGTAGATATCAAGCGCATCCAGTTCCTTAAAGTGTTTAAGCGGCACCATGGCAACTTGTAGACTTTGCTCTTCGTCAGCGGACGTTCGTATGGAAGTTCGAGCAGAGAATACAACACGGATCTCATCTTCCGAGTCACTACCAAAGATCAACGTAGGAGTGGACGGTCCTGGCTTGTTGTGTTGGGGCGGACCCGAATACACTATCTCCTCTTCCTCCTCGGTATCACTGCCGAAGACAGGGATGGTGGCATTAGCTTTATTCTCCGACTTGTGACACCTTTCTGTGTCTTCGAAATCCGGTAAGAAGTATTTGGCATCTTCGTATTTGCGGACCTCGTTGACAGAGAACGGGTTCAGTTCTCCCGTCACGGTATACTCGAAACCATCCTTAAAATACTTCATACACTGATGTTGTGTAGAAGGGATGATGTTGTACTCGTGTAACCATGGTCGGCCGAGCAAAGCGTTGTAGCATGTTTTGGCGTCTATGACGTGGAACTTAACGTCCGTGACGAGTAGCCCGAAGCGTAGCGTCAGTATCACAGACCCAAGAGTTCTTGATGACTGGGAGTCGAACCCGGAGATGGTAATCTTGTCACGAGCAAGGTGCTGGACGCTCATGCAGATTTCTTTTAACACCCGCACGTTGAGGAGATTAACGGAGGATCCATTGTCGATCAGGATTTTGCCTATCTTAAAATCGTGGCAGTATCCCGAGACATAAAGGGGGCGGTTGTGTTCACACGTCCCAAGAAGAAGGTCCTCGTCGCCGAAAGTGGCATCGGCCGTGTGCACTTCCTCCAACTCATCCTTCATCTTTTCCTCGGCCAGGCATGCTTGGAATTGTTCCGGATCTTGTAGTGCCTTGATCAACGAATCTCTCGCCTCCTTTGATAGCAAAAGGGCGTCGAGAATGCTGAGCTGTGAGGGTAGTTTTCTCAAGTGCGCTAGGACGTTGTAATCCACCTTATTCTTCTTCAGCGGGTTGTTGGCGCTTAGCTCCTCCAGAACATGGTCATCTAAGACGATATCTTCAGAGACCTTTTCTTTCCCTTTATTTTTTCTGTTTGAGGGTCCGAGATTCTTTTCAGGCAGCGTTCGATTCCGCAGCCGAATATTTTCGCAGACCTTCGGCTCTTCTTCTTTTCCCGAAGTGGATTCTTTAAAGAGAGGGGCATGTTCCATCTCTTCATCAGAATCGCTCCCGAATGTAGGCACTTGTGACCCGCCAGTGTTAACCATGCGACAATTGCCGGTAGTTCTTTTAATCCCTTCGGTCGTATTTCTTTTCTCTCAACGAGTTTTACGCTTTTCCCGCTTAAAGCGTTGTCGATGAGCAACATATCCTTGCCACCATCTATCGAAAGCTTTGCACTCTTGAGTGGGGTGCGAAATCTTTTGATGATATAAGCAATAGGAGGGGTGCGTTTCCACTTCACCGTTGATGTTTCCTTCATAGGATGGTAGCTTCATGCCCATTGATATGGCCTTAGGAAACTTTTTCCTCATCTTGAATTGGCTTTTGTCGGTAGCGGAGGTGTTTTACTCCAGCGGGATCGTCTCAGCTCTTTCATCAAGTCGCTGGCGCTTGGCCCTTTCAAATATATCCGTCTCGCGTTCTCGATCAGCTTTACTTTTCAATCGAGCTTCGTTAAGGAACGCGTTAATCATTTCATCTGATAGCTCCGGAAATTTTGGTTCAAGATCTGCCCCCAGCGCTTCGGTACAAGGAGTTTCCTCATCGTCCATGAACGAATGGGAAATCACATGACAGCTCGCCACGCATTCTTCAGATTCATCAGGCGAACTTTCTCCCTCATCTTTCTCTTGAAGGACGTGATTGAGGAAATCTTGGAATGTAATGGGAGTTCGTGCCTTCTGGTTGTATTCCTCCAGCGCGTCAATTTGTTTTTGCAAGTCTGTGCGCTTATCGCCAGGCTTCACGGGCTTCTTTGACTTCTTTTTCTTCTTCTTCAAAGATTTTGACGGCTAGTTGCGAGTGTTTGAGCCACCACCATCAGTCTTTAGAGTTGTACGCAGCTTCAACATCCCTTCAATGACCTGCGGTTCCAACGGGTTCTTCCACTTGATCGCTGGACATGTCTGAAGATCGTTTAGCATCCTCTTTGTCTTGGCTGATAATACAACCTCCCAAGGAGCTTCTTCAACGATGGAGCATGTTTCCCCCGGCGCATTCATCCCTTTAGAGGTGTGGGGCTGCGGGGGATTCACCTTCCATTTGTCAGATAACGCGAACTTGCCCTGTCGGTACTGGTTTTCAAGCCAATTTTTGAAAACATAGTAATCTTCGATCGGATGGCTTAGTACTCGATGATAAGGACAGTAGTTGGGCTCGTTGACGTCACTTGGTTGCAACGGACGTTTTGGATCCGGCAGATTTATGAGTCTATTGCGCAATGCCAGCTCGAATAACCTTCTCGTTTTATCGCGGGGAAACGAGTAAGGATGCCCTAGCCTCTACTCAAGGTCTAGGTACGGGCGCATATTATTTTGACGCACAACCGGCTTCGAGTTGCTCGGTTGTTGTTGAGCATTAGCGACGACGATCGCTTTTCCCTTCCCTTTGTCATTTCGGGAGTCCGGCTTTGGAAGAGGGGGTTTATGGCCCATCTGGTCCATTTGCGCTAGCTTGTCAATCAAGGCCTGGAAGGTAGTCGGCTTGAAAAACATCATAAACTACGAGATGGTTGCTTGCGGATCAAGGGTTCCCACAAACATACCCACCGCGGGAGCTTCTTCAATGCGCTGCTCGCACTTCGACCATAAGTTCCGCCACCGTATAGCATATTGAACCCACATCTCGCCTGGCTTTACCCTGGCGTTAATCAGCGCCGTCATCGGGGTGCGTTCACTGGCGCTTGCAAAACGCTGAGTAAACAACAGCTCCATCTCCGCGAAGGTTTTGATAGAGTCGTTCGGGAGCTCAGAGTACCACTCGAACGCCGTGTCTGATAAACTTCCAACAAACTGGCGAAGCAAAAGCTTGTCATCACCGCCGGTGTTGCCGCAGAGTGCCCTGAATTGGGCAACGTGCTGGTAAGGATTGCCTGTCCCCTTGTAGACATGGAACTTGGGATTTGTGTAACCCAGCGGGTACTTGATTTGATCGTACCAACTTGGATATGGCCGCCCCGTTTTTACTACCTGGACGGCTGCTTCGGTCGCATGATGAACTCGTATTTGTTGGGCGATGTACTCGTCCAAATCAGCTTTAGAGATTGTATCCTCTTTAGCCGTCGACAAAGCTGGCGGAGGATTTGATGTCTCTCCCCTATCGTCTCCAAGGATGATCGGGGGCTCTTCGGCTGGAGGATCTTGTTGTATCATCATCCCTATCATGTCTTGGAAGAGGAGGCCCATACGTTGTATGTTGGCTGCTTGTTCAGCAGCCTCTTTGTCCTTCTTTTCTAATATCCGACGAAAGAATTCGGCGTCGGTTTCTTCCTCTTGATGTTCGTCCGAGGACGTTTCAGGGTTTTCTTTTGGCCCTGTAAGTGTGGCCATAGCGTTCATCATTTCTTGGAGCTTTTGCTGTTGCTCCTGCGCCTTGGTCACTGATCGGGTAAGCGGTCGATGACCCGTAGATATGCGGCTATCTTCTTTACCAGATGCCACGTAGACGGTATGAACTATAATGCCCCCTGACTTAGGGCGTTTGGGTCCACCACCTTGGATATTTATCGCCGGCGTGGGGGTTTTCTCTGGCCTTCTTCTTTTGTGGGCCGTTGAAGTTGAAGGGGCCGTTGCAGTGGGTACCCTAGCGATCGTTGTCCCTTACTGTTCAATAGGACGATCTTTTCCTTTTTGCACCTTCATCTTCTTTCGTTGACGAGAGTGATCCGGGTCGATTAGGGAGTCTTGAACCCTCCTCCAAACTTTATAAATTCTTGAGGACAGCCGTTGAGGGGGCTGTTCTTGCTTCGTTTCTGGAACTCTCTCCGCAGGTGGAGGAGATCTTTTCAGTGTAGCGGTTGGAGAATTCTTACGTACCCTCCTCAGCAGTTCAAAGCTGTTCCCAGTTGGAACAGCAGCGTTGACTTCCACCACTGGAGCCGGTGGAGTTAGCCCTGAGGGGGAGTTGCCCCCTGCCTTCCTCACTCGTTTCCAATGGCGACGTCGAGCATGACGAGCCGTTGGGACTGACTCAGAGATAGAGATAGCTTCTTTTTGCCCCCTGTCTGAATGGAGCGCCGTCGCTGTTAACCTCTTAAAGACTGAGGTTGCCCTTTAAGGGATGATATTCAACCTGTCGAAGACGGATCCTCGAGCAGGGGCAGGAGCAGGAATCGTCAGTCTTGAAAAGACTGACTCTTTGACAGGGGAAGCCGCCTTGACGACTTCTGGAGCAGCAGCCGTTTCCCTCCTTGGGACAGCCATTTTAGAGTTCCTAGGCTTCTTAGCGGGCCCTTCAGAGTTTTGATCCAGCCTTGCAAAGACAGAGGCTGTTGGCTTGGTGGTGGGCGACCCGTTGACAGGGGCCGTCGTAGCAGTGAGCCGGTCGAACACCACTTCTTGTTCACTTCCGGTGCAGGTATCGGCATAGAGAAGCTTGTAGGTGGGACCATGGTCCCGAAGAACAGGCCAGTGGTGGCTTGGGTCACCTGGTCTACCGGCAGAGCGAGGAAGGAAGCCGCTTGGGGCCCATATGCTACACCTCCCGGTGAGGTGGAGCGTCCGTTGCAGTGGCATTTCGAGCAGTTGGTGCAGTAAAAGGCCATTGAATCTTGAGTTCTGCGCCAGGCAAAAGACCAAATCTTAGTAACTTGAAATCCGAAGGCAACCATTAACAAACCGCGATTGGTTCGCGAAGACGACACACGAAGTGTGGAGTAGAAAGAGGAAATGGTCCCACCGGGCGTGCCAGAATCTGTTCCCCTCCGAAAGACGCCGCACAAGACTGCGAAGTCCTGGTGCTGAGATTCGGGTCAGATGCTATTTGGTTTTATCCGTCTACCTCTCCGAAAATGCCAAGTTGATTTATGGCATCGTGTATCGAAGGTTTAGACGGATGCGGCCGATGTAGCAGACTTTGTCAGATTCCCCCTCAGGGTGAGGGTTTTTTGATTGTGGGGACGCTCTTCCCTGCAGGCACAAGCCCCTGCAGTTAATTACGCTACCGCATTGCGGTAACAACTTTCTCCTTCTCCAGAATTTCACTTCGTGTCGTGTGTGTTTGTTTTGTTCGTGGTTGCCCGTGGATTGTATACGGAGACTAAGTTATGCCGTCGCCCGTAGGACGTGGATTAGTCCAAATCCGTATTTGCTTAGATTTGGGTTTAGTGTTTTAGTTTAAGGATACGTTAGCCATATTGAGGCTAAGATCAACTTAAACGTTCGTTAAGGATACGTTAGTCCTGTTTGAGACTAAGATCAACTTAACGTGGTGATCCATTTAATATATGGCCGTCGGGACCCGTCACCTCTCTGACGTCGTTGAAGGATTACAACGACATGTGTCAGAGGAGTTCAGAGATGTACCCTTTAACCAAAGTTGATTTGGAGTTTAATAGTTCATTTGAATGTTTAAGGATACGTTAGCCGTGTTTGGGGCTAAGATCGACTTAAACGGGACCATTTAGATCCGGCAAAAGAGCATTTGGAGGCTCTATTGTTCCAGTTTAGGGACGTAGGGGTCCATAGGTAGTTTAAGGACGATGCGGTCCATTGCCAGTTTAGGGACGTGGTGGTCTATATTCCAGTTTAGGGACGTGGTGGTCTATATTCCAGTTTAGGGACGTAGTGGTCCATCGCTAGTTTAGGGACGTAGTGGTCCATCATTAGTTTAAGGACGTTTCGGTCCGACATTAGTTTAAGGACGTTTTGGTCCAACATTAGTTTAAGGACGTTTCGGTCCAATATTGATGTGTGGTCGTCGGGACCCGTCACCTCTCTGACGTCGTTGAAGGATTACAACGATAGGTGTCAGAGGAGTTCGGAGATGTACCGTCGAACCGGATATAAATTGATTTAAGAGAGCAGCTGCGCTCGGTCAATTTAATTTGAGGACTTAGGGCCAAAATTGGGCTAAGTCCAGTAGAAGAATGTTCAACGTTTTTATTTATCTTTGGCCTATTAGGCTTGTGCTAGGGTTTTTCCCTTGCTAGGCCTTTTTTATTTGGGCTCTGTCCCTTTGTAAATAATGCAGAGCATCTGTTTTGGCTTGGGCTCTGCCCTTTTTAAAATAATGCATTGCATTTTATTAGGCCTGTTAGGCCTTCTTTAATTGGGCTTGGCCCTTTTGTAAGCAATGCAGTGCACTAATTATTTGACAGTGGCTTGTCAGGCGCTTTGCGCCAAATAATGAGCGTAAGCGCTCGTGGAAGCGACACGTGTCTCACTCCGGTGAATGCAAGCGCAATAGCGCAGTGCGCTGTGTCAGTGCGCTGCGCTGTTGTGCTGTTGACACGTGGCGCTCTCTGGTGGCTTGCGCCAACAAAGGAGCGCAACGGTGCAATTTTTCAAGTGCAAAGCACTGTTTTATATTTTGATCGATTTTAAATCAAAGAAAACAAGTTTTTTCTTGTTTTCAAAGAACCAATGGTTCATAAGAAAGTGCAAAGCACTATTATTATTTAATTATTTTTTATTTAAGATTATTGGTCTTGTTCTTAGATCAATAATCTGTTCATAAGAGAATTTTCTCTTCTTCCTAAAGGTTTTTTTACCTTTTCTTCTTTTGAAATTCCTTCAGAGTTTTCTCTGTTCGAAGTTCTTGATTTTTCACCAAAAAAATTCTTCCTTTTGAATTGAGGTCTAGGGTCCTTTTTATAGTGCCCATATATTAGTTAAATTTGTTAAAGAGATCTTTCTCTGAGTGATTTGGAGAATTTTCCCCACCGTTGGATCTTTGATCCAAGGGCTTCTGTTTTACAGAAGAAAATCTTCTTGTTTTAATAAGAACAGAAAGATTTCTTAGAATTTTAATTCTGTTTGGCGCAAATGCTCCAGAGCCTGACACGTGTCACGCAGCGCACAGCGCAGCGCAACTGCGCTAGCGCAACTGCGCTAGCGCATCTGCGCTGACACGTGTCGCGCAGCGCAGCGCTTTGCGCCAAAGCGACTGCGCTGACACGTGTCGCGCAGCGCAGTGCTTGCGCAACTGAAGCTTTGTTGCTATTTTTGTTTTTTAATAGAGCTTTGCTCTGATTAGGCACTCTGCCTTGGGCGTTGCGCTGCCGTATCAGCTTTTGACACGTGGCGCGTTGCGCGCAACGCGCCACGTGTCAAAAGCTGATACGGCAGCGCAACGCCCAAGGCAGAGTGCCTAATCAGAGCAAAGCGCAACGCAAAGAATTTGAAGCGCTGTTTCGAATTTTGAATTTTGAAATTCGAACAGAGCTTTACTCTGATTGGGGTAAACAGTCCTTAACCTCGACAGCAATGTTTTTAAACTAACATTGGACCGAGATGTCCTTAAACTAACATTGGACTGTAATGTCCTTAAACTAATCGACCGCAATGTCCCTAAACTAAACAATAGGGCCCAATTGCTCTCTTGTTGGATCTAAACGATCCTGTTAAGTTGATCTTAGTCTAAAAATTAGACTAACGTATCCTTAACATACGTTAAGTTGATCTTAGTCCCAGATGAGACTAACGTATCCTTAAACCTAAAACGTATCCTTAAACCCAACCCCCAAACCCAAATCTAAGAAGATACGGATTTGGACTAATCCACGCCCTACGGGCGACAACATAAATTAGTCTCCGTATACAATCCACGGGCAACCAAAAACAAAACAAACACCCATGACACGAAGTGACCATCTGAAGAAGGAGAAAGTGGTTACCGCGATGCGGTAGCGTAATTAACTGCAGGGGCTTGCGCCTGCAGGGAAGAGCGTCCCCACAATCAAAAACCACTCAGATGAGGGGGAATCTGAGGAAGTCTGCTACATCGGCCGCTTCCGTTTAAACCTTCGATACACGGTGCCATAAATCAACTTGGCATCTTCGGAGAGATGGACGGATAGCACCAATTAGCATCTGCCCCGAAATTCAGGCGAGACGGATCCGCGCGGTCGCGTTTCCTCGTTTTCGGCGGGGAACAGGGCCGAGTCAGGCAGTGGGTAGGTAGGGGGTCTCCTGGTGTAGGCTCTGGTATATTCAGTTTTTCATGGGTAGTGGGAAAGTTTGGAGTTATCACGTGTTGACTGTTGGGCTTCTATAAAATTTAAAACAAAATAAATATTAAAAATAATGTGGGGTATGGGATTTGAACTCTGGTGGCTTGGTTCAGCAGTGCAAAGTCTTACCAATGAGATACAAGCTCTTGCTTGTAATTAAATTGCTAATTAATTACTTATCTTGTGCTCAGGCAATAAATACCCCTTTATGGATTTTTGAAAAATATTTGAAAAAAAAATTGTATAGGAAAATTAGGGTTGTTACACACCCTCATCCGCTCTGTTCGGGATTGGTTCCGAGGATTCGAGCCTCGCTCAATCTCGACCTTTGACGAGCTGGCTACTCAGTTCCTCGGCCACTTCGTCGGGAACCGTCGGCAGAAGCGCACGGTCGACTACCTCTTCACAATTAAGAGCGGGGACAAGGAGATGTTCAAAGCTTACGTCACCCGCTTCTACAATGCCCTCCTCGAGGTCCCCGAGCACCGGGACGAGACCGTCATCACGGCGCTCAGATCTGGTCTTAGGCACAAAGAGTGGTTGCGCTCCTTCGCGTTGGCGCAGCATAAGACCATGGCCGAGGTCAAGGCGTGGACCGAGCGCGAGATCCAGCTCGAGTCCGAGGTGAACGCGAACCTCCCTCGAGCAGAACGGTCCAACCAGAAGAAGAGGGCTCGGGAAGTGAAGCCAGAGCGCCAGCAGCTCTATCACCCGAAGTTCCAGGAGTACACCCCGCTCAACGTCACCCTCGCAGTGTTACTAGAGGAGGCCCAGGGCGAGGGGTTCTTCAAGTTCCCTCCAATCCCGCGACAGGCCTCGAAGCGAACCCGGGGCCCCTACTGCGCCTTCCACCGGACGCTGGGCCACACCACGGAGGATTGTAAGAAACTCCGGGATTACATCGAGGAGCTCATCCGATCGGGGCACCTCGCCGCCTACTTGAGGGATAAGCGGCAGGGCGACCGTGAGCAGGAGCAGTGTCCCCCTCCCGCCGAGCTAATCATCAGCCAGATCATGCTCGTTTCGGCAGATAACCAGTCCGGAGCCCAGGGAGCCCCGTACCCGGTGCAGAGCACGGAGACCAACAAGCCTCTGGGGAGCTCGGGCCACGCTAATAAGGTCATCTATTAGCACGTACTTTTTTAGGGAAATGTAAACTCTTCCTAGGGTTTGTTGTAAATTTAATAAAGATCAATGAAATATTATGAAAAAGAAGGAAAGGTTTCATTTATTCAAGAAGGTATTATGGGATCCTCAGCCATACATACAAAAAGAAAAAGAAAATTACAGCAGTGGGGGAAGGGGGTGCAGAGAGCACTGCTCATGGTACTCAGTAAAGATCTCTGCCAGATGAGGCCTCACGAGATCCAACCTCAGCCCTCGATTCCCCCCACGCACGTTGATCTCGAGCCTCAGTTCGTAGCACTCACAGACGAGCGCCATCGAGCGAGCCAGCCGACTCGCGGAGATCAGGTCGAAGCACCTCAGAGACCGCAGCTTGCCCACGGCCTCGTCATAGAGCTACTCGTACAAAGGGTTGTAAAGCCCCGGCGACGTCCTCCAGATGGAGTACATCAGCAGCTGCAGCAGGGGGGAGCGCCGGGGGAGCAGCCGGCCGAAGTGGTCTTCGATGCTCCCATAGACCAACTGTACCGTGTCCTCGGTGAAGTTCTAGTCATAGAGATATACGTCTTCGAAGTGGATGATATCGGGGATGGTAAAAAGGAAGTATTCCATTCTCAACGATCTGTTTACGAAGAAAGGAAGGACCCGTGCTCCCTCAGCCTTATATAGCCTACTGCGCCCCAATGGAACCCAACAGTCGCCCGTCTTCGCCCACAAAGTCGCTACCACGCGGCGATCATTGATCCTTCTCTGGCAGAATCGAAATAACGCGACTCTGGCATTTCGCCTCCCCAAGCATTCTATGTGCATGCTACGCGAACGTTTGCCGCGACCGTTCTTGTTCCCCATACCTGCCACGGGATGGTCGGGCGAAACCTCATGAAGAATCGGCCAAGTATCTACCATGCTCGGCCATCCCTGGCCGATAGCTTCCCTACACGCAGCGCCGAGGATCAAAGCCCTCGCCGAGAGGCAACCGCGCAGCTTCACTGCCCGGTTATCCTTAGCAGGTCTCCTACGGCCCCTCCGACCCTAAGGATCAAAGTCCTCCGTAGAGGCAGCCGAGCGGCTTCCATGCTCGGCTATCCCTGGCCGGTAGCTTCCCTACTCATAACACCAGGGATCAAAGCCCTCGCCAAGAGTCAACCGCGCAGCTTCACTGCCCGGTTATCCTTAACAGGCCTTCTATGACCCCTCTAACACTAAGGATCAAAGACCTCCTTAGAGGCAGCTCAGCAGCTACCCTGCTCGGCTATCCCCGGCTGGTAGCTTCCTACCACAACCGACAGGGATCAAAAGCCTTCCCAGAGGCAGTCGAGCCCGACCCTCGCTCGGCTATCCTTCAGGACAAAAGCCCTCGCCAAGAGGCACCGGGCAGTAACCCTGCTCGGCCAAGGGTCCTTGGTAGGCTTCTTACAGCCCTCCCATGCTAAGGACCAAAGTCCTCCTTTGAGGTGGTCGAGCCCAACCCTTGCTCGGCTATCCCCGGCAGGTAGCTTCCTACCACAACCGACAGGGATCAAAGTCCTCGCCAAGAGGCATTGGGCAGTAACCCTGCTCAGTCCCCATCCCGAAGGATTAAAAGCCCTCGCAAGAGGCAACCGAGCCCGACCCTTGCTCGGTCATCTCCGGCTGGTAGCTCCCTACCCATGACGCCAGGGATCAAAGCCCTCGCAAGAGGCATCCGAGCGGCTACCCCGCTCGGTCATTCCCGGCTGGTAGTTGCCTACACATGACACCAGAGATCAAAGCCCTAGCCAAGAGGCAACCGCGCAGCTTCACTGCCCGGTCTTCCTTAGCAGGCCTATTACGGCCTCTCCAATGCTAAGATTCAAAGTCCTCCTTAGAGGCAGCTCAGCAGCTACCCTGCTCGGCTATCCCTGGCCGGTAGCTTCCCTACTCACAACGCCAGGGGTAAAAGGCCTCGCCAAGAGGCAACCGCACAGCTTCACTGCCCGGTTATCCTTAGCAGGCCTCCTACGGCCTCCCCAATGCTAAGGATCAAAGTCCTCCTTAGAGGAAGCTCAGCAGCTACCCTGCTCGGCTATCCCCGGCTGGTACCTTCCTACCACAACCGACAGGGATCAAAAGTCCTCCCAGAGGCAGTCGAGCCCGACCCTCGCTCGGCTATCCTTCAGGACAAATGCCCTCGCCAAGAGGCACCGAGCAGTAACCCTGCTCGGCCAAGGGTCCTTGGTAGGCTTCTTACAGCCCCTCCCGCGCTAAGGACCAAAGTCCTCCTTTAAGGCGGTCGAGCCTGACCCTTGCTCGGCTATCCCCGGCCGGTAGCTTCCTACCACAACCGACAGGGATCAAGTCCTTGCCAAGAGGCACTGGGCAGTAACCCTGCTTGGTCCCCGTCCTGAAGGATCAAAAAGCCCTCATGAGAGGCAACCGAGCCTGACCCTTGCTCGGTCATCTCTAGCTGGTAGCTCCCTACCCTTGACGCCAGGGATCAAAGCCCTCGCAAGAGGCATCTGAGCGGCTACTCCGCTCGATGATCCCAGGATGGTAGTTGCCTACCCACGACGCCAAAGATCAAAGCCCTCGCCAAGAGGCCACCGCGCAGCTTCACTGCCCGGCTATCCTTAGCGGGTCTCCTACAGCCCCTCTAACGCTAAGGATCAAAGTCCTCCTTAGAGGAAGCTCAGCAGCTATCCTGCTCGGCTATCCCTGGCCGGTAGCTTCCCTACTCGCAATGTCAGGGATCAAAAAGTCCTCCCATAGGCAGTCGAGCCCAACCCTCGCTCGGCTATCCCCGGCTGGTGGTTGCCTACTCGCAACGCCAGAAATCAAAGCCCTCGCCAAGAGGCAACCGAGCAGCTTCCCTGCTCAGTCATACCCGGCGGACATCCCTCTGCCCATCACATGCAGCGGATCCAAAGCCCAACAAGGGACATCAGGTCTATCCAAGTCTGAGCGATCCCCCCTCGACTTTGGGGCTATGGAAATGCCTCCTTCTCAGCAGCGCTTGGCACACTTAGCAAGTGATCAAAATCAACTCGACGAACGATCACTAGACAGATAGCTGACCTGACATGGAAGCCCAACAGTGCAAGCAAAGATATTTTATGAGCATTCCTCACAAACAGAAGACAAAGAGTAAACTGATGAAACAAAAAGAGTTTTGCTACCAAAAGCGAATTCTTTACAAAGGGTATTTTGGGCTCCCCGGCCTTACAGACAGCCCGGAGGCTTACAAAAATTCCAGAAGCAGCAAAATAAAAGGAGGAGGAAGACGGGGGCTTTAGGCCTCGGGGCCAGGCACGACCTTGGGGTCCTCGATATCGACCACGAGTCGAGCAGGGTCCTCGGCCAACTCCTCGTCAGGAATCTCTTCCCCCTGCTCATCGGCGTCCATGAGGGGGTATTCGGCCCAGAGCTCTTCATCAACGAACTCCTGCATCCGGGCCTTGACGGCGTTGAGGGCCTCGTGCCAGATGCGGGTGGTGGCCACGGCTAAGTCATTGTAGAAGTCCTTCGACTTCTTATAGAGCTCCACCGCCTTAGCCGACGAGAGGTCATCCCGCTCCGCCGCCTTGACCGCCGCCCCCAGCTCTTTCCGGAGGGTCATCACCGTCTTCTTCAGGTTGTCGATGAGCGCCTGAGCGTCCTCAAGCTTGACATCGGCAGCCAAGGCGGCCTCGCGGTGCCGGGAAACCTCCCGTTTCCCGGCCTCCACTTTGCCCTCCAGGGCGGCAACCCTCGCCATCGCCGCCTCCAGCTCCCGCTTGGAGCTCACTTCCAGCGAGGCAAGCTGGTTCGCGGCCTTCATCGCCGGGGCTATCACCTCGGCCTCCAAGCGTAAGGCAAGGGCGACGTGCTGGAGGACCAGAAAAAAATAAGAAAAAGGTCAGGAAGGCAAAGGAAGCACCAAATCTCAAAAATAACCGAGCACTTACCTGCACGGACTCCTGGGCGATGGACGCCATCTGGGCCCTGAAGGTCCCCCCGGGGACCCTGCCCCCTGCCGACCTCTCTATTTCGTGCAGCAGGCTATCCGCGACAGATAGCCCCGAGGGCACCACGAACCGGAGGCCCCCCTCCTCCACCATGATCGGTGAGGGCGGGCCCCGAGAAGACCTCCGGGAACCCCTCTTGAGTAGCTCCGATGGAGAGCCGGTCTCCTCCTCCGAGACCAGGTCCTCTAGAATTTGAGCCCGCTTCCGGCCCGGCGCTCTGCTAGGCCCCGGGACGGGATCCGCCCCCGAACGCTCAAGGTACGCGGCCACCGAAGGCACCGGGACGGAGGCCGAAGAAGCCAGGGCAGGCTTCGAACAGGAAGAGCTGGCACATCCAGACTTCGTGACCTTCCTCGGCTGGCGCATGGAGGCACGGAGCTCATCCATATCCATGGGTCCTGCACAAAACCAAATGCAAAGAAGTTAGCGACACATGCAATATAAGAGCCAAAAAGCAAGCCTAACTTACCACCGAACTCAACGGCGCTGAGCCCGGCCCAACTCAGGACCCTCTCAGACAGCAGCACGTCAAATCGGGGGACAGGCTCCTACGACGCAACTCTCACTGCGGCGGGGTCATTGGATTGGTTCCCCGGCAAGAATTTTTCCCTCGACCACCTGGCAGGCACGGGCCAGACCTCGCCCTCGGACGGCGTGACGAAGAAAAACTTCTTCTTCCAGTCGTGAATGGAAGAAGGCAGGGCTACAAATCCTGTCCCGGCGGCGCCCCCCTGTCGCTTCCTAAAAGAGAGGTAGACCCACCTCGGGTCGCCCGCTCGACCCCTAGGATGATTTTTGAAAACAAGGGAAGAAGCAAGGATAGAGAGGCTGAAGGGAACAGCCTGTAGCTTCAGGCGGATCAGGAACCCGAGGAGAATCCTCCATGAGTTCGGCAGTAACTAGCCAGGGGCTAGCCCGAAGAAATTCAGTGCTTCGACGACCTCGGGAGAGAAAGGCAGGCACATTCCACCCCAGAAAGCTTCCATGTATAGGGCAATCTCCCTACCCCGTATTTGGTCTGCCTGTTCCCCTCCGAAAGACGGCGCGACAGGGACGTCTAGCCTGAGATTCGGGGCAGATGCTAATAGGTTCAATCCTTCTACCTCTCCGAGGATGCCAAGTTGATTTATGGCACCGTGTATCGAAAGTTTAAACGGATGGGTCCGATGTAGCAGACTTCGTCAGATTCCCCCTCGCTTGATGGGTTTTTGATTGTGGGGACGCTCTTCCCTGCAGGCGCAAGCCCCTGCAGTTAATTACGCTACCGCGCCGCGGTAACAACTTTCTCTTTCTCCATATGGTCACTTCGTGTCGTGTGTGTTCGTTTTGTGTTCGGTTGCCCGTGGATTGTATACGGAGACTAATTTGTGCTGTCGCTCGTAGGACGTGGACTAGTCCAAATCCGTATCTTTCTTAGATTTGGGTTTGGGGGGGTGTTTAAGGATACGTTAGCCTTAGTTGAGACTAAGATCGACTTAAACGTTCGTTAAGGACACGTTACTCTAATTTTAGACTAAGATCGACTTAACGGGATCGTTTAGATCCAACAAGAGAGCAATTGGGGGCTCTATTGTTTAGTTTATTGACATTGCGGTCGATAGGTAGTTTAAGGACATTGCGGTCCAATGTTAGTTTTAAGACGTTGCGGTCATGGTTAAGGACATCATAGTCCGTGAGCTTAAGGACCTCACAATCCGATATTAGTTTTAAGACATCACGGTCGAGGTTAAGGACATCATAGTCCATGAGCTTAAGGACTTCACAGTTCGGTATTAGTTTTAAGACATCATGGTCGAGGTTAAGGACATCATAGTCCGTGAGTTTAAGGACCTCACAGTCCGATATTAGTTTTAAGACATTACGGTCAAGGTTAAGGACATCATAGTCCGGTATTAGTTTTAAGACATCACGGTCGAGGTAAAGGACATCATAGTCCATGAGTTTAAGGACCCCACAGTCCGTAGCAGTGTGTGGTTGTCGGGATCCGTCACCTCTCTGACGACGTTGAGGGATTACAATGACGGATGCCAGAGGAGTAAAGAGATGTACACTCGAACCGGGTGTAAATTGATTGGGAGAGCAATTGTGCTCAGTTCAATTTATATTGAGGACTTATGTCCAGAATTGGGCTAAGTCCAGTTGAAGATATTCAACATTTTATTTATATTTGTCCTGTTAGGCCTTTACTTGGGCTCTGCCCTTTATAATGCATAGCATTGGGCTCTGTAATTAAATTCATAGCATTTATATTTGGCCTTTTAGGCCTTTACTTGGGCTCTTCCCTTTTTAAATAATGCACAGCATTTAAATTGGTCTGATAGACTTTACTTGGGCTATGCCCCTTTTTTTTATAATGCATAGCATTTTAGTTGTCTGACAGTGTGCCACGTGGCTTGTCAGGCGCTTTGCTCCAATTAAAGAGCGCAAGGCGCTAGCGCATGTGGAGGTGACACGTGTCGCGCTCTGCCAAGCGCAAGTCTGTTAGCACAGTGCGTTACGCCAGTGCGCTGCGCCAGTGCGCTGCTGACACGTGGCACGCTCTGGTGCTATGCGCCAATCCAAGAGCGCAGTGCGATATTTTTAGAAGCGCAAGGCGCAGATTGTTCTGTGTCTGACACGTGGCGCACTCTGGTGCAGTGCGCCAATCCAAGGAGCGCAAAGGCGCATTAAAAAAGTGCAAGGCACTGTCCAATAGCGCAGAGCGCATCTTGATCCAATTCAGATTAAAGAAACAAGTTTTTCTTGTTCAAAAGAGGTTCTACCTCAAGATCCAAGAACCAATGGTTCATCAAAAGGCTGTGCCTTTATATAGATCAAAAGACCTAGGGATGAAGTAAATTACTTCTTTCATCTTTTTTGATTGGATCTTTTTTGATCTTTTTCTTTTTTATATTGAAGATCTTGATCTTGTTCTTAGATCTTTGATCTTTTTAGAAGAAATTCTTCTTTTTTAATGAGATGGTTTCATCTCTGTTCTTCAAGAATCAAATTCTTTACCTTGAAGAAGATGATCTTCTTTCTTCAAAGGGTTGCCTTTCAAATTTCTCAGAGAGTTCTCTCTTTTCTGTAGATCTATCTGTGAGACTTGGAGTCTAGGGTCCTTTAAATAGGGCCAATTGGTTTGTTAGGTTAGTTACAGAGATCTTTCTCTGATTGATCTGGGGATATTTCCCCACCGTTGGATCTTTGATCCTAAGGCCTCTGTTTTACAGAAAACAATCTTCTTATTTTAATGAGATTGGAAAGATCTTTCTAGAATTTTAATTCTGATTAATTAATAATTTATTATTTAAATTCCGGTGCTGGCGCAATTGGCGCTAGCGCACCTGCGCCTGACACGTGTCGCGCAGCGCAGAGCGCAGCGCAACTGTGCTTGACACGTGTCGCGCAGCGCAGAGCGCAAGTTATCTGAAGCGTTGCTTCCTTTAAAATTTTAATTTTAAAACAGAGCCTTGCTCTGATTCGGGGTGCGCTGTCTTGGGCGCAGCGCTCCTTGCGCTGGCGTGTCTGCTTTTGACACGTGGCGCGCTGCGCGCAGCGCAAGAAATCTGAAGCGTTGCTTCAATTTTTGAATTTTGAAATTCAAACAGAGCTTTGCTCTGATTGGAGCAAAAAAATGCCCCCCACTGTTGCGCACACGTGAGTGCAGCGGTGGCAACATTTGAACCGTTGGATCAACTCAAGAGTTGAAGGGGCGCTTCAGCGCCTATAAATAGGACCCTTGGTCCTCCTCAGATGATTATCATCTTCCCAAGATTTTTATTTTTAGATCCTTCCTCTCGTTTTCAAGAACTCCAAGAGTTAAACTCTAGAAAATTTTAGGTAAAAATTCAAACTTAATTAAATCAACTTTAATTAATAGAGCCTTGATCTTATAGATGTTTTGATCTAAAGAAATCCCCTTTGGGGTTTCATAAACAGAGCTTTGCTCTCAAGAATTTGTTTCAGGGTTTCTTAACCCATGAACAGAGCTTTGCTCATGGATAAAACATAGATTTTTTTTTATATCTTTTGATGATAAACTCTTAAGAGTTTTTTCATGGATCTTTAAGATCCCAGAACTTTTAATTCTTAGGAATTAATTTTTCTTTGATGGATTTTTTCCATCATTATTATTACAGAGCTAGGCTCTTCAAGGGATTTTATTCCCTTGTGACCATAGTTTGACAAGTGTCACTCTGTGACAGAGCTTTGCTCTGAAAGGGAGATTTTCCCCTTGTCTCAATGGATTTCTCATTTAATGAGAATATTCTTTGAGGATTTCCTCATTAATTGACAGTCTCATCTAATGATGGGGCTGTCTTATTAACTGATGCATTGTCATCTGGATTTTGTGGGTCCCCCTTTGGTCCCCTCTCCACTGCATTGCCTTGTAGTACAAATTTCAAAGTACCACGCGTCGGAATTTTAAAATTAAATTATGATACTGATAATTGAATTTCGTTTTTTCCTTGCAGGCAACATGTCTACTGACCTTTCATTTCCATTTTTCCGCTCAGAGGGAGGATTCCCTGAGGCGCCGGTGGACAGGGAGGTTCTTGCTCTCATTAAGGATTACGACCCTGAGTACAAGAACCTTCACCTGTGGGGTAGGTGGTACAGCGAAATCATCAAAGGTTGCCGAAGCTTTTCTTGTGCGACGCCGTCCGAGCCGATCTCATCGATCCCATACGCCGATACACCCCCGATGAACTATGCCGTGGAGGTCGTAAATTAGAATTCGGAGGATCTTCTTCAGCCTTCGATTGCTGCCATTCCCGTGCAGCCGCCGGCAGCCGTGGATATTCTGGGGCGGCGCATATGCCAGGGTGAGTCGCGCCCTTGGGGACAACCTTATAACATTGGATTAACCCCTCGACAATCGGCCGGGTATTTGCAGTGGGCCAGGTACATCTTGTCAGCGAAGAAGACGCATTTGATGAAGATTGGTCTGTATTCCGCAGTCTACGCCTCATTGTTCGAGTACCCTGCTCCTCCGACGTGGTGGGTTAAGGCATTCGTGGAATAATGGAACATCCCCACCCATACTTTTCTTCTGACGGACAGGGAAGTCTCCATCCCCCTGGAAGAATTTGCTGAGATTTCCGGTTTGCCGGTGAGGGGGGAGCATTATGAAGAGCTACTTCCTCCTGATGAATATGTCTTCGCCGCCAAGCCACTGGTAATGGGCCTATCGCCGGAGAATGCTATTCAGCACCAGTTTCCGAGCCTGGTAAAGGTGTTGAATATGTATGAGAGTCTCTACTTAGAATCGGGAGGCCGGGGAGTTAGTTTTGCAGATTTCATCGCCCGCTTTCTTCGACCGGAGATTCTATCACAACGGGGCGAAAAGTTCGCCAAGCTCGACGACCCCTTCGGCTTTGGCTTAGATCATCGACCTGCTCTGGAGGACGACCAAAAGGGTTTTTACCTTCCCGATGCTGCAATCATGCCCTTATCGGAAATCGCCGCTCCGGGCATCGACGAGCAGACCTTCTTCCTCGGGTTTCTGGGGTTATGGCTGTGCTGGTTCGCGCTCCCAATGCACCCGCGCTACATGAGGCCGTCCGTCTTCTACCCAGCACATCGGATGGTGGATGGCATACAGTTGTCGATTGGAATCGCCGGGTTGGCCCACCTGTACCATGGTCTCAGCGTGGCGGCGGACGCAAATGAACCAGGGGTGCAACCCGCCAATTTCCCGATGCACTATTTTACTTCATGGATAGAAATGCATGTGCTGGGGGTTTTTGGTATTCACAAGAGGCCCTTGTTCTACGAGAAGTGCAGACTCCCGAGAGTCATGCGGCTGGTCGGCGCTTCTATTGTGAATCCGCCTCCGCGGGAGGGTAGGGGGTTGCTTATTCGGTTTCGAACTTCCATGCACTTCGCTACCAAGCTAGTTTAAGTTTAGTTCGGCTCTGATACCACTGTAAGTCCACGTTGCGACCTCCGGTTCTTACGGGGAGGCGGAAACGGTATAAAAATCAAATTTTTAGCGCAAGGGGCAACATGGACTAAACAAAGTCGGGATCTTTTCCTAAACTAAAACTAGCAAACTTGCTAAAGAGAGTTAGCTACTCGGATGAAGATGGTTATACCTAAACTTGAACTCCTTCTTCTTCAAACTTTTGTAGAGGTTGATGGTTCTCTTCTTGTCGCCTTCTTCCGTCGAAGATGGATCCACCTCGAGGGTTCAACCTTTGGGCTCTTTCTCGAACTTGGAGTGAACTAGAATCTTCGGCTTTCTAAACCCTTGATCCTAGAGTGAGTAGAGAGTGTCTAAGGGGTGCTTTTCTTTTTAAAGAGAAGGATTCTCAACACATGAGAAGGGTTCTCTTTTGCTAGAGGAAGAAGAAGATGAAGTGATGAGAGAGAAGCTAAATGAGATAATGAGCTCTCTTTTTCTTTCTTGCAACCATAATGCCAAAAGAAAAAGAATTATCTAAATTAATAATAATAATAATGAAAATGAAAAGGTTGATGGAAAGTTTAGGAATGACTATTATCATTTCAAACATTAAATGAATTTGCTAGAATCAAAGAGCATCTTTCTTTTGTAATGATGATGGTCAAAACTTCAACCATGGTCAACAAGTCAACCATGGTCAACAAGTCAACATAAAAACCAACCATGACACAATTTCATTTTATTATATATTATTAATTGATAAAACAAAAATCCATTAGGGTTTGGAAAAAGACGACTGTCAACTGTGCATACGCACCCGTTCCGAAACCCTAATGAAAGTCCTCTTCCTCTTCCTCAAATAACTGTGCATACACACCTGCATCCTTGTTCCGAGGAACATGAATACTGAGAGATAAAAGCAACCCCAAAACATATACCAGCATCTGACTCAAACCAGAGCAGCCAGTAATATCCGTCCGGACTCCAAACGTGCACAAGTGCGCGGATGAGAACGAACCCTGTCGCAAAACCCTGCGACCTCTACTCTGTTTTGCCCAGAGGCGAATACCCTCTGTGTGGGACTCTAAAGACTCGACACTACGCTGGCAGTGGGTTTAACCACAGACCGCAAGCGGCACTAGCTGTGCGTAACGGTCCCCAGGTAGATGTCGACAAGAAGGCTGACGAGGTGAAACCCCATCTGTACTCCTACTGAGTCTGAATGTGACAGTCTCCGTATAGTCCGGTCTGTTCGTCTGATACATCGCATGTCGGGCCTAGGGGGCGGTAAAACGTCAGTCCCCCAATAGCGGTACAAGTCGTGTCGGAGTGAAGCCCAAAACACCCTGAGATAACACTGGAACCTACCAGTATATCTCGCTTGCCCTGGCCAGGGACTACTCGTGTAATGGCTCTCCTAGACACAGCGCGATGTCAACCCCCAATACCGGGAGAGACGAATCCTGTCTAACCGTCACTGCCTCCAAGTGCTTCGGGACTGCACCCAACCACCACCTGTTTGCACGACTCCTTTGAGCCGTGGTAGGGTAGTGATCAAAGTGCAGTGGGAACACACTCGAGGCGAAGTGCCAGTGTCAAGTCAGCGGACTAAGCTGTACTCATGTCACCTGGGAACTGATAACTGACGATAGGTATAATACCAACCTGTTAGTTCCCGACGAGTCCTGTCCAGTGTACTCGTAACCCAACGAGCACCCGTATACTATCTCCAGTACGACGTACTGATGGCTGTGGGACAGACCATCTCCCACACTGGGATGAGAAGCCCATACGCTAGTCTACTCCGGAGTATCGATGCCCTGTCTCGATAGTCCTACGACTAGGGACCTGTATAAGGATGTGCTTATAGATTACCCAGCCCCCACTAGTGTGACTGCCATCACAACGCTGGTAATCAAGCAAAGATCCTAAGGGCTCCACTAATGCGTATAAGTGATATACTGAAATAAACACAAGTACACATTGAAGTAGAAACAAACCAAGTAGCATACTACTATATTGAGCAAGATTGTTTATACAAGGTGAATATCCCAAGCTTCCATCAAGTAATATACAAACTAGTATGATACAGTAATGGCCTCTAGGGCATATACACTAACAATCTCCCACTTGCACTAAGGCCATGAACTGGCGTACCGAAGACCTATCATCTCGATCAGCCGCTCGAACTGAGTCTGGGGTAAGGCCTTGGTGAATGGATCTGCAGTGTTCTCTTCTGAAGCAACCCTCCGAACCTCGATCTCCTTGCGATCCACGATCTCCCTGATCAGGTGATACCGCCTCAAGATGTGCCTGGATCTCTGATGGGACCTGGGTTCCTTCGCTAAAGCTATAGCCCCGTTGTTGTCGCAATACAGAGGTATTGGGTCAACAATGGACGGAACCACCTGAAGTTCTTTCAAGAACTTCCTCATCCAGACAGCTTCTTTTGCGGCATCAGATGCAGCGATGTATTCCGCTTCCATAGTCGAGTCTGCAACGGTTTCCTGTTTGGAACTCTTCCAACACACCGCCCCTCCATTGAGGGTAAAGACAAAACCCGACATGGACTTGGAATCATCCTTGTCACTCTGGAAGCTGGAGTCAGCAAAGGCCTCGATCTGGAGGTCTTTTCCGCCATACACCAAGAACATCTCCTTAGTCCTTCTCAGGTACTTGAGAATGTTCTTTACTGCTATCCAGTGTTTCTCCCCAGGGTTTGACTGATACCGGCTTACCACACTCGGTGCATAAGCTACATCCGGTCTGGTACACAACATCGCATACATTATAGAGCCTACCGCAGAAGCGTAGGGTATAATAGACATGCGATCCCTCTCCAAATCAGTCTTGGGAGACATCTCTTTAGAGAGGGTGATCCCGTGACAAGCCGGTAGGTTACCGCGCTTGGAATCTTCCATACTGAATCTTTTCAGTACGGTGTCGATGTACCTGGACTGTGAAAGTCCTAATATCCTCTTGGATCTATCACGATGGATCCGGATCCCCAGGATGTAAGAGGCATCACCCAGGTCTTTCATGGAGAACCTGT
This sequence comes from Agapanthus africanus, assembly GCA_030015575.1. Classification (NCBI taxonomy): domain Eukaryota; kingdom Viridiplantae; phylum Streptophyta; class Magnoliopsida; order Asparagales; family Amaryllidaceae; genus Agapanthus; species Agapanthus africanus. The sequence goes on from JASDDO010000019.1 coordinate 105,217,187, forward strand.
GTGATAAGAAACCCTTGACAGATTGTAGCATAGGAATGTCATTTCCTATTAAGAGAATGTCATCCACGTATAAAACAAGGAATACTACAGTTCTCGCTACAAATCTACTATAGATGCATGGTTCATCTGGATTTTTGATAAAGTCAAATTCCTTGACCGTCTCATCAAAACAGATGTTCCAACTCCGCGATGCCTGCTTTAGTCCATAGATGGACTTAAGCAACTTGCATGCCTTTCCGCTGCTCCCACTCTGATTGAAACCCTCTGGCTGATCCATATAGACACACTCCTCTAAATTTCCATTTAGAAAAGCGGTTTTTACGTCCATCTGCCAAATCTCATAATCGTGGAAGGCAGCAATGGCAAGAAGGATCCGAATGGATTTCAGCATAGCCACTGGAGAAAAGGTTTCGTCATAGTCCAAGCCAGGTCTTTGACGGAAACCCTTTGCTACAAGTCTAGCTTTATAGGTCTCAACCTGTCCATCTACACCAATCTTCCTTTTGAAGATCCACTTGCATCCTACGGGTTTTACCCCGTCTGGAGCAATGTCCAACGTCTATACTTTGTTGGTGTACATGGACTCCATTTCGGTCCGCATTGCATCCAGCCATTTTACCGAGTCAACGCTCTGAACGGCCTGCTGGAAGCTAGTAGGCTCATCATAGTCTATGATGCAATCCTCTCTATCCCCGTCTATGAGAAAACCGTAGTATCTCTCGGGCGGATGAGACTGCCTACTACTCCTGCGGAGCGGCGTAGGAATGTCCTGTTCTTTTGAACCCTCTGGTTCCACTAAGCTTTCAGTAATAGTCTGAGGTTCTGAAATTTCATCCAGTTCTACTGCGCTCCCACTTATCAGATTTTCCAAAAACTCAGTTTCCAAGAAGTGGGCATGACGAGAAACAAGGACTTTTTGCTCCTCTGCGTAATAGAATAGATACCCCTTGGAGTTCTTTGGGTATCCCACAAACTTGCACTGTACTGAGCGTGCCTCGAGCTTGTCCGCATGCTTCTTTTTTACAAAAGCCGGACATCCCCATGTCTTAAAGGATTTAAGACAGGGTTTCTTCCCACTCCACATCTGATATGGTGTGGTAGGCACAGTCTTAGTAGGAACTTGGTTCAAGAGATGTGCAGCTGTTTCTAGTGCATATCCCCAGAAAGATCGCGGTAACTCAGCCTTACTCATCATGGAACGAACCATATCCAATAGGGTTCGATTCCTTCTTTCCGATACACCGTTATGTTGCGTAGTGTATGGAGGAGTACGCTGAGAGAGAATCCCATTCTCTTTTAAATAGTCCAGGAACTCGGCACTCAAGTATTCACCACCTGGATCCGATCTTAGAATCTTAATACTTTTGCCTGTTTGTTTTTCAACTTCATTCTTGTAATCCCGAAATTTCTCAAAGGCCTCGGATTTGTGCTTCATTAAGAAGACATGTCCATACCTAGAGAAATCGTCTGTGAAAGTAATGAAGTATGAATAACCGCTTCGCGCATGTGTAGACATTGGACCGCACACATCGCTGTGTACGAGTCCCAAGAGCTCACTTGCTCTTTCTCCGTGTCCAGTGAACGGAGTCTTTGTCATCTTTCCCATGAGACAAGATTCACAAGTGGCATAAGACTGATACTCGAACGGATCCAAGTATCCTTCTTTATGTAACTTAGTCAACCGTGTCTCATTGATGTGACCCAGTCTACAATGCCATAAGAAAGCTTGATTGATATCTGGAGACTTTCTTTTGTGTGTATTCTGGACATTGAAAATCTGTGGTTGGTTTAATACGTATATACCATTGCTCAGTGTACCTGACCCAATCAGAACTTGATTAAGGTGAATGTTTACAACATTACTTACAAACGCAAATTCATAACCTTCTTTAGAAACCAAAGATACAGAAATGATATTACAAGTTGCGTTGGGTACAAAAAAGCAATTACGCAAAACCAAAACATGCCCATCTGACATTCCCAGGTGATAGTCCCCCACGGCTTTAGCATCCATGCTAGCTCCGTTCGCAACTCTGAGGGTCATGTCACCTTCCTTCAAAAACCTACGGTTTCTCAACGCCTGCAAAGAATTACAGATATGAGATCCTGATCTGGTATCCAATACCCAGGAAGTAGAGTTTATAGAAAGACAGTTTTCAATAACATACACACCTGAAGCTGAAGCCGCAACCTGCTTCAGTTCCTGTGTCCTGGCCTTCCAAGCCCTGCAATCTTTCTTCCAGTGTCCACTCTTATGACAATAGAAGCATTCTTCCTTTCCAACAAGCTTCCCCGCAATCTTTGTTGCCTTTTCCTTTCCCTTCGTACCCACTTTACTAACACCGCCTCTTGGTTTGGCGGGGGCTTTCTTCCTCTTTCCCTTGGCTTTCGCCTTGGACCTAGAGGAAGAAGATCCTCCTACAAACAAAGCGAGTGTCTCCCTACCCTTCTGTAGGGTGCCCTCTGCGCTCCTCAGCAGGTTGAGGAGTTCTGAAAGTTCAACTTCCTTTTCTTGTAAGTTGAAGTTCAGTATAAACTGGGCGTAAGTGGATGGAAGGGACTGGAGAATTAAATCCGTATAGAGTTCACTGTCCAACGTGGTCCCAAGTTCTGCGAGTTCCTCAGTGTAACCAATCATCTTAAGCACGTGGTCCGCTACCGATGATCCGACGGCCAACTTAGTCGAAAATAACTTCTTCGACACTTCGTATCTTGCGATACGAGACTGCTCTCCATACAGTTCTTTTGTATGGAGATATATGGACTCGAGGTCCATATTCTCATGCCTCCTCTGATGTTCGTTGTCCATAGAGGCAAGCACGAGGCACCTGGCCTTCGCGCAATCAATCTCCCAAGTCTTACGGATTTCCTTATCCGCGACACTGGAGGTGGGACCTGGGAAGGGGGGAGCTTTGGTGGTAAGAAGATACCCCAGCTTGTCGTAAGCGATTGCCAATTTGACATTCCTGAGCCAATCTTTGTAGTTTGGCCCTGTCAGTATGTTTTTATCTAGAAGTAACTTAAGTCCAGTCATTTCGATTTGGTCGCTGCAGGGGGAGAGAAGAAACACTTAGCACGATGCTCTTGCAAGTTTAGAATGGTTTTTAATTTGTCTAAACAGGATGGCTCCCACTGTCTCTCGAATCCCTCCTCAAACCACAAAGGAAGAATTAGCCGGGATCAATCCCACCGTACAATACTTGCTTAACCGTTCAGCCAGGCCAGTGTCGGTACTTCGAGGGAGGTTTTCCAACGCTTTCGCGAAGTTCCTTAATTTAAGAACCTCTTTTCCCTGGGGGCGTAGCCCCGCTAACACCTTTCTAGGCACCTACTAGGTTTATAGCATTGATCGTTTAGTGAGAAATTTCCCGAGGAGTAGCATATACTCACAGTAGGATCGGGATCCAAATATCATCGCGTGACGAAAATGAAGGAATCCTACCATAATCATCACACTCCAAATGGTATGCAAATCTAGCAAGTTTCAGTACTTGTGAAACTCCCGATGTGGATTTTTGCCCCATGCTCTTATGACCTTGACTAAGGCCAACAAATCATAAGTCGCATGTCAAGTTCTTCCCGTCGTTATCCAGGTTAATTTGAACCCACCCGTATATACCCTTGACTATGGCCAACAAGGTAATACGACTGTCCCAAACCAACGCATTCTATCTATGCAACATATGAATATCTACCAGCTACCAAACACTGTGCCTTGACTAAGGCCAACAAACACAGCTTGAATACTGTTGAATATTCATATGAAACGACGGAGGGCTACGGATGGTTTTGGCGAAACCGTGAACGTAGTGAACTTGATATAATCGATGGAACGAGATAGCTTTTAGAAGGAGTGGCTCAAGCTCCGCATTTAAAAGTTAGTTTTGAAAAGAACCGAGTGGTTTTTCGAAAGTGTTCCAACGACTTAACTTGGTTTATTATCTTGCATTAGTTCTTTTAATGCGTCCCATCATTTAATCCTACCATTGCAGAAAACAACCAAAATATGATGTACGCTTATGCCATTCGCATTCGCCACGGGGTCCCGTCATCACTCGTTAGGTTACTTAACTAACGACAGAGTGGGGGCTGGGCTAGCGCGGCTGTAAAACATAAGCAACGCCTAAATAGAAAGCAATGATAGACATTACAGATCACAGATGAATACATTGGATATACTAGCAATCCGCAATCCTTTCGAGCCTGCAACGAAAAGCGGATTACACGGTCGCGGTGAATAGCCAAATACCCCACCCAAGACCCCTACGGGTGCGGCAAACTACCCGCCAAGTACTTGGCAGTTTGTGCACCCCTCCATGGGTCTATCCTAGGAGCAAAAACAGTAAAAAGAATTATACAATGACGGCTACAACCCCGACCCGGTTGTGCGGCCATACAAATAATATTATTACATCAATTTATATTTACAAATGAATGAAAGAAAAACAAAAGCTCATCTCATATCCACCCCGGCTATTCACCCGCGACAGTCCAACAGATTCATATACACATTCCAATATCAAACACAGATCATGTATAACCCCGACCAATCGGCTTATAGCGATTAGCCGACGTTCAATACATGCAAACATCACAGATATAACCAACATAGCCAAAGTGTAGCGAAGTTCGAAAAAAATACGGAATTATAGGACCCCAAAAGTAAATTTCTATTCTGGAAAATCTGGGCACATATAATATAACTTAAAAATCCCAAAACCAACACAGAGACACACTGCACGAAAAACGATGCAGAGAGGACAACAAACGGCGGCGGTTCCGCGGCAAATGCCTACCTCATGCCGCGGAACCGCGGCGGTTTAGATGAATCAATGGATCATTTTTCATGGGTGTTCACACAAAACCCTGAGCCGAATTTAGAAGTATAAAGTTTTTCATTTAGAGCAGAAAAAATTTCAACAGAAACTTAGGGTTTTAGTTTTTCCGGTTTTGCGATTTTTCGGTTTCGAACTTCCATGCACTTCGCTACCAAGCTAGTTTAAGTTTAGTTAGGCTCTGATACCACTGTAAGTCCACGTTGCGACCCCCGGTTCTTACGGGGAGGCGGAAACGGTATAAAAATCAAATTTTTAGCGCAAGGGGCAACATGGACTAAACAAAGTCGGGATCTTTTCCTAAACTAAAACTAGCAAACTTGCTAAAGAGAGTTAGCTACTCGGATGAAGATGGTTATACCTAAACTTGAACTCCTTCTTCTTCAAACTTTTGTAGAGGTTGATGGTTCTCTTCTTGTCGCCTTCTTCCGTCGAAGATGGATCCACCTCGAGGGTTCAACCTTTGGGCTCTTTCTCGAACTTGGAGTGAACTAGAATCTCCGGCTTGCTAAACCCTTGATCCTAGAGTGAGTAGAGAGTGTCTAACGGGTGCTTTTCTTTTTAAAGAGAAGGATTCTCAACACATGAGAAGGGTTCTCTTTTGCTAGAGGAAGAAGAAGACGAAGTGAGGAGAGAGAAGCTAAATGAGATAATGAGCTCTCTTTTTCTTTCTTGCAACCATAATGCCAAAAGAAAAAGAATTATCTAAATTAATAATAATAATAATGAAAATGAAAAGGTTGATGGAAAGTTTAGGAATGACCATTATCATTTCAAACATTAAATGAATTTGCTAGAATCAAAGAGCATCTTTCTTTTGTAATGATGATGGTCAAAACTTCAACCATGGTCAACAAGTCAACCATGGTCAACAAGTCAACATAAAAACCAACCATGACACAATTTCATTTTATTATATATTATTAATTGATAAAACAAAAATCCATTAGGGTTTGGAAAAAGACGACTGTCAACTGTGCATACGCACCCGTTCCGAAACCCTAATGAAAGTCCTCTTCCTCTTCCTCAAATAACTGTGCATACACACCTGCATCCTTGTTCCGAGAAACATGAATACTGAGAGATAAAAGCAACCCCAAAACATATACCAGCATCTGACTCAAACCAGAGCCAGCCAGTAATATCCGTCCGGACTCCAAACGTGCACAAGTGCGCGGATGAGAACGAACCCTGTCGCAAAACCATGCGACCTCTACTCTGTTTTGCCCAGAGGCGAATACCCTCTGTGTGGGACTCTAAAGACTCGACACTACGCTGGCAGTGGGTTTAACCACAGACCGCAAGCGGCACTAGCTGTGCGTAACGGTCCCCAGGTAGATGTCGACAAGAAGGCTGACGAGGTGAAACCCCATCTGTACTCCTACTGAGTCTGAATGTGACAGTCTCCGTACAGTCCGGTCTGTTCGTCTGATACATCGCATGTCGGGCCTAGGGGGCGGTAAAACGTCAGTCCCCCAATAGCGGTACAAGTCGTGTCGGAGTGAAGCCCAAAACACCCTGAGATAACACTGGAACCTACCAGTATATCTCGCTTGCCCTGGCCAGGGACTACTCGTGTAATAGCTCTCCTAGACACAGCGCGATGTCAACCCCCAATACCGGGAGAGACGAATCCTGTCTAACCGTCACTGCCTCCAAGTGCTTCGGGACTGCACCCAACCACCACCTGTTTGCACGACTCCTTTGAGCCGTGGTAGGGTAGTGATCAAAGTGCAGTGGGAACACACTCGAGGCGAAGTGCCAGTGTCAAGTCAGCGGACTAAGCTGTACTCATGTCACCTGGGAACTGATAACTGACGATAGGTATAATACCAACCTGTCAGTTCCCGACGAGTCCTGTCCAGTGTACTCGTAACCCAACGAGCACCCGTATACTATCTCCAGTACGACGTACTGATGGCTGTGGGACAGACCATCTCCCACACTGGGATGAGAAGCGCATACGCTAGTCTACTCCGGAGTATCGATGCCCTGTCTTGATAGTCCTACGACTAGGGACCTGTATAAGGATGTGCTTATAGATTACCCAGCCCCCACTAGTGTGACTGCCATCACAACGCTGGTAATCAAGCAAAGATCCTAAGGGCTCCACTAATGCGTATAAGTGATATACTGAAATAAACACAAGTACACATTGAAGTAGAAACAAACCAAGTAGCATACTACTATATTGAGCAAGATTGTTTATACAAGGTGCATATCCCAAGCTTCCATCAAGTAATATACAAACTAGTATGATACAGTAATGGCCTCTAGGGCATATACACTAACACCGGAGACCTCCAAGTCGGTGTTGGCGTTGCGTGATAGTTTCAAGGACGGGGCCTCCGTATTGAAAGCCAGGGAGATTCTACATTTATACTCCATCCGGCCGGGCTTCCTTGTGTTTAGGCAGAATGACTTGGCACTCTTTATGAGGTACAACCCCTATCGGTTCGCCCAACAGCTAAGCTATAACCAGGGGGTCCCATTGGAGGCGTTTTTGGAAGAGCCTGCGGCCACCAGGGAGGGGATATGGAGTGCACTACATCATTTTGTGCGGTTGAACACGGGCTCCCACTTCTTCATTAGCGAGCCAGGTTTCATTCCAAGGGCCCTCAACGTGTACGGGGCTTGGTATCAGCACGCGATGGGTGCTGTTATTCGGGAAGAGAAGTAACTGCTCATTGACCGCAAGGGTGCGCCCCCCGGCAGCGACCACAAAATTCCCCTGAGGCCAAGGATCCCTGTCGTTCCTCCGCTGAGAGGAGATGCTGGAGATGAGCCTCCACGCGTGCTAAGCCCCCCGTGCGGATTGCCCCGTGATACCGTGGACGTGCCCCCAGCGCCCCATGCTCCGGTGGAGACGGTGAAGTGGTTTCTCCTGAATCCGGCGTGGGCTCGGACATCGGGACCCGCCGTCCTAAGGTGCCCACGAAACGTAAGTTGATTTTAGGTGCGTCCGGGGTTCGCGCGCAGAAGAGGAAGAAGAAGTCGGTTCTTTCTCTTGATGCCGTCCTCGGCTTAGAGCCTCAGGCCCCTCTCACCGAAGGCTTAAGTGAGTATGGAACCAATGAGGGTTTCTTCGTAGAGCCAGAAGACACTGATCTGGCGGCCGCCATCGCAGCTTCTGAGCGATTGGCAAGGCGCGACGCATGGTTAGCTAAACTCGCGCAGTCAGGTAATCACTAGTTGTATTCTTCATCATTTCATCATACTTTTATCATTGTTTTTGACTAACGCTTTTCCTTTTTTGAAACAGGAATTTCTACCGAAGAAGCCATCGCTGCTTCTCTCAAAACCTTCGAGGAGGAGGAAAGGAAACGCGCTTTATCGGGCGTTGGTACGTTTCGGCTCATTGAGTTTTTACTCTTCTTTTTATGGCCAATCTAACCTTTTCTTTGTCTCATTGCAGGGACCAAAAGACCTGCCTCGCAAGCCGACACAGGAATTATCCCCGGGCCAGCTACCGAAGTCCCGGCCTCTTCAGGGTTGCCGCGAGAGTCTCTACTTAAAAAGCTGATGATGGATGCCTTGAAGGCTCTGGAGGCAACTCTGAACGCGAACGACGATGCCTTGCTGAAGGAGGCTTCCAAGAGATCCGTCGTGACGTCCCGGGAGGAGAGGAAGCGCTTGAGGCGCGCAGCGAAGGAGCGTAGCGCTGCTTTGGCCGTAGGAGCGGGCTCAACCGCCGTTACTCCCGCTGCTACTCCTTCAGAGGAGCCCTCGGTCGCCTTGTCTACTGCTCATAGACGGGCGGCGCGTGCAGCTCGGGAAGCCAACGGTCAATCCACCTCAGGTAATGTGCTTTTCGAGGCTTTTTTGTAAAAGTTGTAAAACTATTGGTTCTTATACATCTTGTCCTACAGGGCCGAGTCCTACTGAAAGAGCGGCGGCGACCGTCGAGCCTGAGGGGACGGTGGAGAAGGTAGCAGCTGATCCCGAGGCGATGGTAGGCGGTGCAACCGTAGTCGCTGGGCCTGAGATAGTGGCTGACGAGACAGTCACGACTACTATGCCCGAGACGGCCACCACTGCTGAGCGCGAGGTGGCGGCAGATGAGACGGCTGCTACGACCGAGCCTGAGGCAGCAGCAGATGGAGCGGCAGTGACCGATGAACCCATGGCAGCGGTGGACGAGACGGCCGCGACCGCTGAGCCCGAGGGGGTAGCGGGTGAGACGGGCATGATTTCCGAGGACGAGACGGCCGCTCTTTCTCAAGAGTTGGGCACCACTCCGATCATCGCTCTCCCTGCCTACGGCCCTTTGTCGTCTCCTGGCCTTGCGAGCACGACGACGGCTCCCGTAGAGTCTGGCGATGAGGAAACGGGAGGTAAACCCATGCCAATGGAGGAGGGAGACGCCGCCGTTTCGGCTGGCGACTCATCAGGTAAATTTTGGATTACCGTCCTTCTTTTTATTCTGCAATCCATCCTGACAGGGCTTATCTTGTTTCTAACGCAGGTGCGGCTAGTGCTGATGCCCCTTTACTCAAGGGAGTGCCGTCAGTTACCGCCCTGACGGTGGCCACCTCTCTACCTTCCTTCGTACCGTCGCAGATGCTGGAGGGTATGGATTTGTGACTTATCAGTTTCATCTTTAGGCTGCATAATCTTATGTACTGACGTCGTACTATTGCGTCTTTGCAGGAGTCCTTTTTGACCACCTGTACCAGGTGCTGCATCCACACTTCTCCTTCCCGTCGGAGCTTGCTTCATCTAGTGGCGCTGGTGAGTATAGTTTTCAATTAATGCTCTTTCTTTTTCCAATAATGAAATTGTCTCTGATTCTTCCTTGCCCTGATTGCAGTGCTACAGATCGAAGGAGGAGATAAGAGATCGGTTGCGCCACCGGTCCTCCCGGCTTTGCCGCCTGCTGTAGCCGGTATAATAAATTCCATTGTTCATGAATCTCTTATATTTCTTGAACCGTCATTTGATTGTGATTTGTTTTCCAGCTGTCGTTCCGATTTCGGCCCCTTTCGAGTCCCGCATTATGATGCCGGCAGGCCCATTCTCCATACGTCCATCGTCAAAGGGTGCTGCGATGAGTCTGAGTATGCTGAGTGGATGCGTCGAGGAGCTTGACGTAGAAGCTCCCACATCTGCCACAGATTTCGCTGCGGAGGTTAATCCGATGCTGGCGACGCTTGTAAATTTCCATAATGAAGGCGTCGTCGAGTCTTGGGTTAATCACTGCAGGGAGATCGAGGCCTGCCTGCATCAGCTGGAACTTATGCGTCCTGCCCCCGAGATTTTAACCACGAGCACTCAACGGGCGGCATGGATCGAGAAGAGCGCTTCTTACTTCTGCCATCTTGAACAAGAAGCGGCTTCAAAGTGGAGGGAATGCAAAGAAACTTCAAGCGAGTCTGCTCGATTGCGTGCTGAGGTCGATGCGAACGCTACCCGGGTGAAAGTTATCTTCGAGAGCCTTCTGCAAAGTATCTCCGACGGGTTAACATTGAAGCAGAAGCTCGATGCCGTTGAGCGTGATGCCCAAGGTCGTGAAGCAGCTCAGCGAGCCGTCGAAGAACAACTTTCATCCTACTTGCAGCAGCGAGCCCAGGTGGAAGCAGAGTTGGCCGCGACAGCCGATCAGGAAGAGGCGTTGAAAGAAGTGCGAGAACAGCTTGCGAATTTGTTAAAAACGCTTCCCTCTCCATGAACATTTTGTATCATTTGTAAATTTTTGAATAAAATGTATTCATTCTTTTATTCTTTCATATGATGTATTTTTTACCCAACTGCATACATGAATAAAAGATACATTTCTTTCGCAATATCTTGTGTCATCTTTCTGCTTTCTTCTTTTTTTTTGCTGTGTTGCTTGCCATGCAATTTTAGCAAGTGCGGTCTGTAAATAGCGTATAGCTGTCAGTTTTAGGCTTTTTGTAGAGTGACGATGGATTAGAAAACAGGGTTAGGATCTGTCGCCTAAGACTTTTCAACTTTATGAGCCGTGAGGGCCTCATAAAGTATTTTCTCCCTACGGGTCGAGAGGATCCCGTAGGTGCGTTTTCTCCTTAGGGGTTGTAAGGATTCCTAAGTGTGTTTTTCTCTTGAGAGTCGTAAGGATCTCACAAGAGAATTTACTCCCTTACGAGTCGTGAGGACCCGCAAGTGATGGGTGAAGTCGCCCTTATCCGCATTTCACGGAGTCAGGGGTTGTTGCGGATGCTTTACGGGGTACCGTAGTTTAAAGACATCGCGGTCGAGGTTAAGGACATCATAGTCCATGTGTTTAAGGACTCCATAGTCCATTGTTAGTTTTAAGACATTACGGTCGAGGTTAAGGACATTATAGTCCGTGAGTTTAAGGACCTCACAGTCCAATGTTAGTTTTAAGACATTACGGTCGAGGTTAAGGACATCATAGTCCATGAGTTTAAGGACCTCACAGTCCACTGTTAGTTTTAAGACATCACGGTCGAGGTTAAGGACGTCATAGTCCGCGAGTTTAAGGACCTCACAGTCCGATGTTAGTTTTAAGACATCACGGTCGAGGTTAAGGACGTCATAGTCCGTGAGTTTAAGGAACTCACAGTCCGCGAAATGTGTGGTTACTGGGACCCGTCACCTCTTTGAATACGTTGAGGAATTTCAACGACAAATATTAAAGGAGTGAAGAGATGTACCCTTAAACCAAGGTAAAATCAGTTTAAAATCATTATGGTTGATTGTTAGTTTTAAGACATCACGGTCAAGGTTAAGGACATCATAGTCCGTGGATTTAAGGACTCCACAGTCCGATGTTTGCTCTGGATGCTTCCCACGGGTTCACTGCCGTGTTTGGCGAGGACCAGGCTCCGCTCTGGATGCTTCACACGGGTTCACTACCGTGCTCTGCGAGGATCAGGATCTGCTCTGGACGTTTTCCACTGGGTCAGAAGTGACGTTATCCGTGTTCCACGTGACCAGGAATTTGCACTAGATGCTTCCCACGAGTTTACTGCCGTGTTTGGCGAGGACTAGGCTCTGCTCTGGATGCTTCACATGGGTTCACTGCCGTGCTCAGCGAGGACCAGGATCCAATCTGGACGTTTTCCACGGGGTTATGAAGTGACGTTATCCGTGTTCCACGTAACCTAGAATTTGCACTAGATGCTTCCCACGGGTTAACTGCCGTGTTCGGCGAGGACTAGGCTCCGCTCTGGATGCTTCACACGGGTTCACTGCCGTGCTCTGCGAGGACCAGGATCCGCTCTGGACGTTTTCCACGGGGTCATGAAGTGACGTTATCCGTGTTCCACGTAACCAGGAATTTGCACTAGATGCTTCCCACGAGTTCACTGCAGTGTTCGGCGAGGACTAGGCTCCGCTCTGGATGCTTCACACGGGTTCACTGCCGTGCTCTGCGAGGACCAGGATCCGCTCTGGACGTTTTCCACGGGGTCAAAAGTGACGTTATCCATGTTCCACGTAACCAGGAATTTGGTTGATTATATCCGTATTTCACGGAGTTAGTATTTGACTCTCGGTCATCTGTATACCGTCGAGTCATGGAACTGGGAGTTGTCGCTATTCCGCTTTGTGTCTGCTGTAATGAGACGAGTGTTGAGATGATCTCTAGGCTGTCTGTGAACCATCGAGATCTAGCTTCTTCTTCTAATGAAGCTTGGGAGAGGAGGAGTGCTATTCCTTCTTTGTTTGCGCCCCTGGATTGTATACAGGGATTGATGTGATATCACCTGTAGGGCATAAATTTCATTTTTTTTATTTTTATTTTATTTCTTTCCGCGATGCTCTGTCATTTCAGCTTTCATATCGCGAAGGTCGCGATCGCCCCATCATTTCGGCTATTTCTCGCAGTCCCCAATCATTTCGGCTATTTATTTTATTTTTACTCGCTTCTTTTTATTACGAGTTGCCCAATCATTTCGGCTATTTCGCATGCAAACATTTTTACTTGCTGATTTTGTCGCAAGTTGCCCCATCATTTCGGCTATTTCCTATGCATGTGTGGCTTGCTGGTTTTTCGCCGCAAGTTTGGGATTAGACACCGATTTCAGCATCAGCACCGCTACAACTGGGATATTGCCAGGAGCGAATCATCATTTGCCTCTATCGATATCGAACAAAGGTGGCTTAGCGAACAGGGTTAGGATCCTGTCGACTAAGGCTTTTTACTTTATGAGCCGTAAGGGTCTCACAAAGGTATTTCTCCCTACAAGTCGTGAGGATCTCGTAGGTGTGTTTTCTCCTTAGTAATCGTGAGGATTCCTAAGTGTATGGCTCCTTGTAAGTCGTAAGGATCTTAGCAGAGAGTTTTCTCCTTATAAGTCGAGGGGACTCACAAGGGTTGTTCACCGTGCGAACATATCCCTAGTCACGGATGGGACTTGGTTAGGAAAATGTTTATTCGCACCTGTGGATTGTATACAAGGGTCAGAATTGAGCTGCTTGTAGGGCAATATCGGAGGTTGTGTGGGGTTGCTTAAGAACAGGTTTAGGTCTCTGTAACTTAAGACTTTCAAATCTTATGAGCCGTGAGGGTCCCATAAGAGAGTTCTCCTTACGAGTCGTGAGGATCTCGCAAATGTAATTTCTCCTTAGGAATCGTGGGGGATCCCTAAGTGTGTTGCTCCTTTGTGAGTCGTAAGGATCTCACGCAGGTGGTTTCTCCTCACAAGGTCGAGAGGACCCTGTAAGTGTCTTTTAACGAGGTTGCGCCCTTTCGGGTTTTCACAAACACTCGCCGGTAGCCCTGCTGTTTTTACTCACGGAGCCCTTTCGGGTTTTCATCCGTGCCCATTTTGTTTATGGACATACCTTTTTTATTTTTTTTTTATTCTCTTCTTTTTTGTATCGGCTTTGGGATGCTGCAATCCACCGTGGTTTATCGACATCTCGGTCAATAGCTAGTTTTAGGACGTAGTGGTCCGTCATTAGTTTAAGGACGTTTCGGTCCGTTGTTGAAGAAGGCCGGTTACTACTTATAGAGTTTGGGCTTAGGAAGATAGCGAGCGGACATAGTCGTCATCATCTATCATTGACCTAGGCTGTGACTCATTAAGCGTAGTATTTTTTTAGGAAGCGACTGTTTATTGGCCTGAAAGGTCTTTCACCGTGCATATCCATGAGTAGATAGGCTCCACCCTGGTAGACCTTGTCTATGATGTACGGGCCTTCATAGTTCGGCTCGAATTTTTCCCGCTTGGCGCGATTGGGGATCATAGGTCTTTTGACCACTAGCACGAGTTTGCCTTGGCGGAATGTCCTCGGCCTGGTCAATCTTTCATATGAGCGCGTCATCTTTGCTTTATAAGCCTCCAGATTTTGTTGCGCTATGAGCCGGATTTCATCAAGGGCATCAAGCTCCTCAAGCCGAAGGTGAGCGTTCTCTTCATCTGTCAGCTCGTAATAGACCGCCACTCGTAGAGAAGGTAACTCTATCTCGAGGGGGAGTACCGCTTCTGTACCGAATACCAACGCATACGGCGTTGTGTTCGTGGCCGTCTTGAACGTAGTTCGATACGCCCAGAGGGCTTCTTGCAGCCTTTCGTTCCAGTCCTTCTTATTTCGGGACACCGTCTTCTTCACGATCTTTGTCAAGGTTTTGTTGAAAGCCTCAGCTAGACCGTTAGCTCGGGGGTTATAAACTGAGGAATATCTCCAGTCTATGTTGTATTGTTGTGCGAAGCGGCTAATCTTGTGGCTTCTGTAGGCTGGCCCGTTAGCGGATCCAAATCGAAAAATAACGTGCGTCTTGAAGAAATGGAGGATATTCTCCGTCTTCATTTCCCTCAGTGGTACTGCTTCTGCCCACTTGGAGAAGTAATCAGTTGTCGCCAAAATGAAACGGTGTCCCCTGGACGATGCTGGTTCGATGGGGCCAATTATGTCAGTCCCTCACATTTCAAACGGCCAGCTAGCCACTGTCGGGTGTAATGGATTTGGATGTTGATGGATGAAGTCCCCATGGATCTGGCATGAGTGGCATTGCTTCGCATATTCGAGGCAGTCCTGAATCATCGTGGGCCAGTAATATCCCATCCGTTTAATCTTCAACTTCATCTTTGGGCCTGCTTGGTGAGAACCGCAGAGTCCGTCATGAACTTCATGAACGACTCTCTTCGCCTTTTCAGGTCTCAGGCATCTCAACCACAGAGAATCAAATTACCTCTTGTACAGAGTATTATTGACGAAGGCGAAAGGTAGGGCTCGTTTCATGAGCTGATGTTTTGAGGACGCATCTTCAGGCGTTCGACGGGATTTGAAGTAGTCTATAAAGACTTCTCTCCAATCTTCAGCATTTTCTTGGTCATTTATTTGCAGGGCCGCCTGCTCAATCGCTTCCTTTTCCTTGGATGACTCCGGAGATATTTCTGCCAGTGCAAGAACCCGACGGCTCTGTACCATGATTCTTACGTCATCGAGGTTCTCGTCAGCCAATTCTTTAGCAAGATTGGCTAATGCATCTGCTTTGCTATTTTCCGCATGCGGTATGCTTTCGAGGGTGCAGGAGGGAATTTGAGTCAGCAGTTGTTGTACCTTTTCGCCGTACTTCACCAACTCTGGCTTGCATGTCTGGTAATCGCCGTTTACTTGACTAACGACCAGTTAGGAGTCTCCGTATATGAGGAGGTTTTCAATTCCCATGTCAATGGCGATCTCGAGACCTGCTATCAAAGCTTCGTATTCGGCTTCATTGTTCGTCCTCGGCTCTGTTAAGGAGAAAGCAAAGCGCATTATCCCTTCTTGTGGGATCATGAAGATGAGGCCTACTCACGATTTGATTATGGGCGTGTTCTGTTTGCGCTTCTTCATGGAAGACACTCCATCAAAATAAAGCTCCCATCGGGTACCACTATCGTCAATCGTGGAAAACGCGTGTTCGTCTGGCAGTTCGCAATTCAAGGGAGAATCGGCCGGTATCGGATGCTCGGCGAGGAAGTCGGCGATGGCCTGGCCTTTCACTGCCTTAAGAGGTTGATAAGTTATCGAAAACTCCATCAAGAGCAGGGCCCACTTAGCGAGTCGCCCCGTCAATATGGCCTTTGACATCAAATATTTGAGAGGGTCCACCTTTGATATGAGACGGACTTCATGCGCCAACGCATAGTGCCTGAGTTTCGTTATCGCGAAGATTAACGCCAGGCAATGTTTTTCGATGGGAGAGTAATTGCTTTCTGCCCCCAGGAGAACTCGACTCAAGTAGTAGAGAGCCCTTTCTTTCCCTTGATCGTTCTCTTGTGCCCATAATGCGCCTAAGGAACCTTTGAGGGCTGTTGTATAAAGGATAAGGGGCTTTCCTTTGACCGGAGCAGCCAGCACTGGCGGGGTCTGCAGATACTGCTTGATTTCGTCCAGCGCGCCTTGGCATTTGTGATCTCAGAGGAACGGGGTTCCCTTCTTCATCAGGTGACTGTAAGGGCGGTACTTTCCAGCGAGATTGGCTATAAATCGCCGGATGTATGCGAGTTTCCCTTGGAGAGACCGCAATTGCTTGAGGGTTCTTGGCGGGGGCATTTCCATGATTGCCTTAATCTTTGACGGATCTATCTCGATACCTCGGTGTCGGACAATGAACCCTAGAAATTTACCTGAGGACACCCCGAACGCGCATTTGAGAGGGTTCATCTTCAAGTTGTATTGCCTAAGGCGTTGAAATACGATCTTCAGATGCTCGAGATGCTCCTCGTATGATTTATTTTTCACCATGAGGTCGTCGATGTAGCATTCGACGATTTCATGTATAAGATCATCGAAGATCTTCGTCATGGCCCGCTGATAGGTGGCACCGGTGTTCTTTAGACCAAAGGGCATCACCTTGTAGCAGAATATACCCAAAGGGGTCCGGAAAGCAGTGTGCTTCTGGTCTTCGGGATGCATCTTTATCTGATTATATCCTGATGAGCCGTCCATGAAGGAGAAAACTTCGTAAGTGGACGTGTTATCTATCATCAGCTCGGTGACCGGTACTGGGAAATCGTCCTTCGGGCAGGCTTTATTGGGATCCCGGAAGTCCACGCATATGTGCACTGTCCCATTTTTCTTCATCACCGGGACGATGTTGGCGATCCAATCAGGATACTGAACCTCTTGGATGAAGCCAGAATCGATCAGCTTCTTGACCTCAGCGTTGATGCTCATTTCAATCTCGAGCCGCATTCTTCACGGTGCTTGTTTGATTGGCTTAATGTCTGGGGATATCATCAGTTTGTGGACCGCAATCTCTGGATCTAATCTTGGCATTTCGGAATAGTTCCATGTGAAGCAATCTCTATGCTGCATAAGCACGTCTTTTAGTGTAGCTACCCTTTCCTCAGATAGCAACTCACTGACGAATGTTGGTCACGGGTCACTTGTCGTCCCCAAATCAATTTTCTTGAGGTTATCTGCAGTGGTGTTTATTCCATCTTCCAGCTCTTTTGGCGCCGGTGGAAACTCTGAGATCACCTCGTCATTGTTGTTTTCAAAGCAGCCGGGGAGGCCATCCATATTCTCGGGATTTTCGTTTGATATTGTTATCATATGAAAAGTACGAGCTCGCTTCCAAGACCGACGTGGATCTGGTTCTACTTTCATGGCCTTGGGTTCATGCTTCTGCGGAGGAGTTATCCTCCAACTGTCAGATAGAGCGAACTTGCCGAGCTGATATTGATCTTCGACCCAGTTCTTGAAGGTGAAGTAATCTTCGAGAGGATGTCCTATTGTCCTATGATAAGAGCAATAATTCGGGTGTGAGACTTCGCCTGTTTGTTTGGGGTGTTTGGACTCCGTGAGGATAATCATTTGATGTTTTATAGCGAGGTCAAGTATCTTCTTTGTCTTGTCTTGAGGAAAAGAGTATGGTCGACTCATCTTCTTCATAAGGGACAAATCCGGACCGCTCGATTCCCGATCGCGTGACTTATTGGTCCCGCTTTGTCGCTGTCGAACGCCTTTTCCGCTCTTCGACTTGTTTCTGTCTCTGCGTCGGGCTTTTTTTACAACAGGTTGACAGGGAGGGGCATTTTCATTTTTCGTCACCTGTTGGAGAAGGAGTTGCGTCCTGGTTTTCTCGTAGATGGCCATTTCGCGGTTATGGTCGTCTCGAACTTTTTGACCAGCTTCCCTTATAAGCTTGTCCATTTGTTCTTCGAACGACGGACTGGACATTTTTACGTCGGGGACTTTTTCTGGTTCAGGATTAGCACTCTCCCATTGAGCATATCCTTCTTCATCATAGTCATGTACGACATAGCAGTCGCGGAGTAGCTCCCGTTTCTTGGACCGAACATATCCAAGCCCGATTGCTTCCATTCTCCCATTGGGCAACTTGCGTTGAGTTCCAGGAACGTTCCAGACCCTGTCATAGAACTTAGCTTTTTGAGCGGTCTGTTTGAAAGGTATCCCTTGGCACTTCAACAGCCTTTTCGAGCCTTCTGTATAATATCTAAGCAGACGGATGGGCTGAAGCCTGTCGAGCGTAGGATCCGCACTGTGCCAGATTTCATTTTCCATTTTAGTTTCCCCAGAGCGGTAGAATAGGATCGCCTTTTCGCCTTCTCGCCTGGGAGGGACATAGAACGTCTGCAGCTCCTCCACACTGTAGGTATCAAGCACGTCCAGTTCTTTATGATGTTTGGGCGGAACCATGGCAACTTGCAAACTTTGCTCTTCATCAGCGAATGTTCGTATTGAAGGCCGAGCAGAGAATATAGCATGGACCTCATCTTCTGAGTCGCTGCCAAAGATCAACATATGAGCGGACGGTCCTGGCTTGTTGTACTAGGGTAGCCCTGAATAAAACATCTCTTCCTCTTCCTCAGTCTCACTCCCGAAGACCGGAATGGTGGTGATAGCTTTGTTCTCCGGTTTGCGACATCTCTCCGTGTCCTCGAAGTCTGGCAAGAAGTATTTTCCATCTTCATACTTGCAGACTTCGTTCACGGAGAATGGGTTCAACTCTCCTGTCACAGTGTACTCGAGGCCATCTTTAAAATACTTCATACACTGATGCTGCGTAGAAGGAATGATGTTGTACTCGTGTAACCATGGCCGGCCGAGCAAAGCGTTATAGCATGTCTTGGCTTCAATGACATGAAATTTAATGTCTGTGACCAGTAGCCCGAAGCGTAATGTCGATATCACAGACCCGAGAGTCCGCGATGATTGGGAGTCAAAACCAGAGATAGTGATCTTATCGCGAGCGAGATGCTGGACACTCATGCAGATTTCCTTCAACACTCGTGCGTTGAGGAGATTGACGGAAGACCCATTGTCGACCAGGATTTTGCCTATCTTTACATCGTGGCAGTACCCTGAGACGTAGAGGGGACGGTTGTGCTCGCATGTCCCGAGGAGGAGGTCTTCATCGCTGAAGGTGATATCGGCTGTATGTACTTCCTCCAGCTCGTCTTTCATCTTTTCTTCAGCGAGAAAAGCTTGGAATTGCTCTGGCTCCTGTAGCGCCTTGATCAGTGAATCTCTCGCTTCCTTAGATAGTAAAAGGGCGTCGAGAATACTGAGCTGCGAGGGTAACTTCCTCAAGTGCGTCAGTACGTTGTAGTCCACCTTATTCTTCTTTGGCGGGTCCTTGGCGGTCAGTTATTTCATGACTTGATCGTCTAGGGTGATATCCTCGGAGACCTTTTCTTTTCCCTTATCTTTTTTACTCGTAGATCCGAGATTCTTTTCTGGAAGCGTGCGATTGCGCAGCTGGATGTTCTCGCAGGCCTTCGTTTCTTCCTCCTCTCCCAATGCGGATTCATTAAAGAGGGAGTCAAGAGCCATTTCTTCGTTCGAGTCGCTTCCGAAAGTGAGAATTTGCGATCCCCCGGTATTGACCATGCGACAGTCACCGGTATCTCTTTTATGTTCCCCAGTCGCACTTCTTTGCTCCCGATGAGTCTTGCGTTTCATCCGTTTAAAGTGTTGCCGGTGAGCAACATACCCCTGCCACCATCTTTTAAAAGCATTGCACTCGTCGGTGGGGTGCGAAACCTTTCGATGATATGAGCAGTAGCTAGGATATGTTTCTGCTTCACTAGGAGTGTTTCTTTCAGAGGGTGGTAGCTTCATTCCCATTGATATGGCCTTAGCAAACCTTTTTCTCGTCTTGAATTTGTTTTTATCCGCAACGGATGTCTTTTGATTTGGCGGAAGTGTCTTGACTTTTTCGTCCAATCGCCGGCGTTTGGCTCTTTCAAATATGGCCGTCTCGCGCTCCCGATCTGCTTTAGTTTTCAGGAGAGCTTCGTTGAGGAATGTGTCGATCACTTCATCTGACGGCCCCAGAAGTTCTGGTTCAGGGTCTACCCCCAGTTTCTCTGTGCAAGAAGCATTTTCATCGTCTGTAAATGAGTGAGAGATCACATGACAACTTGCTACGTAATCCTCAGATTCATCCGATGAACCTTCTCCTTCATCTTCGTCCTTAAGGACGTGGCTGAGGAACTCTTGGAGCATGATGGGAGTCCGCGCCTTCTGATTGTACTCTTCCAGTGCGTCGATCTGTTTTTGCAGGTTCGTGGGCTTGTCACCAGGCTTCACAGGCCTTTTGGATCTTTTCTTCTTCTTCTTTGAATATTTTAACAGTTGAGTGTGATTGCTCGGGCCATTACCACCAATCTTTGGAGTTGGGCGCGGCTTCAGCATCCCTTCGATGATCTAGGGTTCCAGTGGGTTCTTCCACCTGATCGCCGGGCATGTATGAAGATCATTCAGCATTCTTTTGGTTTTGTCTGACATCATGACCTCCCATGGGGCTTCTTCAACAAAATAGCATGTTGCCCCCGGTGTGTCCGTCTTCTTAGGAGTGTGCGGTTGTGGTGGGTTTACTTTCCACTTCTCAGACAGCTCAAACTTGCCTTGTAGGTACTGATCTTCGATCCATCCCTTAAAGACGAAGCAATCCTCGATCGGGTGACTTACCGTTTGGTGGTAAGGGCAGTAATTGGGATTATTCACTTCGCTGGGTTGCGGCGGTCGCCTGGGATTCGGCAAACTGATAAGCCTGTTGTGCATAGCCAGCTCGAACAGCCTCTTCGTCTTGTCCCGTGGGAATGAGTAAGGACGCTTCATTTTCTCATTGTAATAGCTTCGTCTCTCTTCCAGTTGATCCGCTAATTTTGGGGCACTGGGCTACTGTTGAGTGTTCGCGACGAAGGTCGCCTTCCCTTTACCCTTGTCGTTTCGAGGTTCCGACTTCGGGGGAGACGGTCTGTGACCCATTTGATCCATCTGGGCTAGCTTATCGATTAAAGCCTGGAACGTGGTCGGTTTAAAGAACATCATGAACTGTGAAATAATTGCATGAGGGTCTAGGGTGCCCACGAACATGCCCACCGCTGGTGCTTCTTCGATGCGCTGTTCGCACTTCGACCACAAGTTCCGCCATCGGATTGCATATTGAACCCAAGTTTCGCCTGGCTTGACTCTTGCATTGATCAAAGCTGTTATTGGGGTGCGTTCGCTGGCGCTCGCGAATCGCTGAGTAAATAGCAACTCCATCTCTGCGAAAGTTTTGACAGAGTCATTTGGAAGCTCGGAGTACCACTCAAACGCCGTCTCTGATAAGCTGTCGACGAATTGGCGAAACAAGAGCTTATCATCGCCGCTGGTGTTGCCACAAAGAGCCCTGAACTGGGCAACATGCTGATGGGGATTGCCTGTCCCCTTGTAGACATGGAATTTCGGGATCGTGTAGCCAGGCGGGTATTTTATCTGATCATACCAGCTCGGATATGGTCACCCCGTTTTGACGACTTGGCCAGCCGCTTCATTTGCCTGGTGAAATCGTATTTGTTGAGCAATATAGTCATCCAGAATGGCCTTGGAGATTGTTCCCTCTTTGGCTGTTGAAAGAGCCGGAGGTGGATTTGACTTTTCTCCTCTGTCGTCTTCGAGGACAATCGGAGGATCTTCGGCTGGAGGATCCGGCTGTATCATCATCCCGACCATGTCCTGGAACAAAATAGCCATCTGCTTTATATTAGCCGCTTGTTCTGCAACCTCCTTGTCCTTTTTTTCAAGCATTCTACGAAGGAATTCAGTATCGGTCTCGTGTTCGAGCCGTTGTTCCGATGACGCCTCCGGGCTTTCTTTTGGTCCGGTGAGAGCGGCCATCGCAGTCAGCATCTCTTGGAGCTTCTGCTGCTGTTGTTCCTGGGCTCTTGTAATGGATTGGGTGAGTGGTCGGTGGCCCGTCGAAGCGCGGCTATCTTCCTTCCCAGATGCCATGTAAACGGTATGGACCACCATGCCCCCAGACTTGGGGCGTTTGGGCTCGGTGTTTTTGCGGTCTACCACGTTTACAGGGGCTTTCTCTGGCTTCCTTTTCTGAGTGGTTGAAGTTGAGGGGGCCGTCGAGGTGGGCACCCAGATAGCTTTTCGTGGCTTAGCAGGATGGCTTACTTACCGTTGGACCTTCAGCTTCTTATGCTCGTGGGAGAAATTTGGATCGATCACTGAGTCTCGGACCTGCCGCCAGACTTTATAGATCTTGGAGGACAGCCGTTGAGGGGATTGGGGCTGTTCTGGATTTGTTTCCATAACACTCTCCACCGGAGGAGGAGATCTTTTCAGTACAGCGGTAGAAGAATTCCTACGCACCTTATTTAACAGCTCAAAGCTGTTCCCGGTTGGAACAGCAGCATTAATTTCCGCCGTCGGGGCTGGTGGAGTTAGCCCAGAAGGGGAGTTGCCTCCTGACTTCCTCACTCGGCGCCAGTGGCGACGTCGAGCGTGTCGCGCTGATGGAATTGGCTCGGTGACGGGGATGGCCTTGTCTTGCCCCCTGTTCAGGTGAGGGGCTGTCGCCGGTGTCAGCCTGTTAAAGACTGATGTCCTTTGAGTGTCAGGAGCGGGAGTGGGGGTTGGGACGGTCAGTCTTGTAAAGACCGACCCCTTGGCAGGAGAACCCGTCTTGACGACTTCAGGAGCATGTTTGGTTACTCTCTTCGGAATAACCTTCTCTCGAATTGCAAGCTCCACTGTGGGCCCGCAAGAATTCTGGCCCAGTCTGGAGAAGACCGAGGTACTGGTGTTGGGCGACCCGTTGAGAGGGGCCGCAGCAGCTGTAAATCGATCAAACACCGACCTCTTGGGAGCTTCTGGTACGGGTACGGGATCTGTAAAGCTTATTGGCTGGAGCATGGTCCCGAAAAACAATCCAGTAGTAGCCTGGGTGATCTGTTCTACCGGCATCATGAACAGTGATGCCGCTTGAGGTCCATACGCTACACCTCCAGGTGAGGTGGAGCGTGGGTTGCAGCTGCAGTTGGAGCACTTCGAGCAGGTGAATGCCATTGTTGTTTGCTTTCTGCGCCAAGCAAGAGACCAAATCTTAGTAACTTGAAACCCAAGGGAAACCATTAACAAACCGCGATTCGTTCGCGAATACGACATACGAAGTGTGGAGTGGAAAGAGGAAAAGGTCCCACCGGGCGTGCCAGAATCTGTTCCCCTCCGAAAGACGGCGCGGCATGGACGTCTAGCATGAGATTCGGGGCAGATGCTAATAGGTGTGTTTCCCCCAATCAGAGCAAAGCTCTGCTAAAAATTCAAAATTCAAATTATAAAGCAACGCTTCAAATCCCGGGCGCAACGCGCCACGTGTCAGGCGCTGATACGTCAGCGCAGCGCCCGAGAAGGCGCACCCAATCAGAGCAAAGCTCTATTAAAGGAAGCAACGCTTCAGTTGCGCAAGCACTGCGCTGCGCGACACGTGTCAGCGCAGATGCGCTAGCGCAGTTGCGCTGCGCTGTGCGCTGCGCGACACGTGTCAGCGCAGATGCGCTAGCGCAGTTGCGCTGCGCGACACGTGTCACACGCTGGGGCATCTGCGCCAAACAGAATTAAAATTCTAAGAAATCTTTTCTGTTCTTGTTAAAACAAGAAGATTTTCTTCTGCAAAGCAGAAGCCCTTGGATCAAAGATCCAACGGTGGGGAAAATTCCACAAATCACTCAGAGAAAGATCTCTTTAACAAATTTAACTAATTTATGGGCACTATAAAAAGGACCCTAGGCCTCAATTCAAAGCATGAACATTTTTCTTGGAAAAAGTCAAGAGCTTCAAACAGAGAGAACTCTGAAAAAGAAAAAAATTTCAAGAAAAAGGTAAAAACCTTCACAGGGGAGAAGAAATTTCTTCTAGTAGATCATTGATCTAAAAACTAGATCAATGATCTTCACATAATAAATAGTGCTTTGCACTTCTTATGAACCACTGGTTCTTTAAAACAAGAAAACAACAAAAATAAAAAGAATAGTGCTTTGCACTTTTTATGAACCTCTGGTTCTTGAAACAAAAAGAAAAACTTATTTTTCTTGATCTAAATTAGATCAAGAAGTAAAAATAGTGCTTGGCACTTCTGTTCTTGAATCTAAAAGATTCTTAGTGTTTTGCACTTCCAAACTGCGCTGTTGCGCTCTTGAGAGAGTGCCACGTGTCAGCTACAGAATAATTTGCGCTATGCGCTCTTAAAATAGAGCTTCGTTCTCTGGAATTGGCGCAACTCACCAGAGCGCGCCACGTGTCAACAGCGCAACAGCGCAGCGCACTAGCGCAGCGCACTGCGCTGTTGCGCTTGCGCTCACCAGAGCATGACACGTGTCCTCACCATAAGTGCTTGCGCTTTTTGACTGACGCTTGCGCTCTTTGACTGGAGCAAAGCGCCTGAATAATGCAATGCATTTATTTTACTAAAGGGCCAGGCCCAAATCAGAAGGGCCTAGTAGGCCGAATTAAATTGCAAAGGGCAGAACCCAAACAAAAATTGAAAATACAATAAACAGGGCAGAGCCCAAGCAAGACTGATGCTCTGCATCATATATAAATGGGCACATCCCTGATAAAATAAATAATGCTATGTATTATTAAACAGGAGCAGAGCCCCAGTAAAGGCCTAACAGGCCAAAAATAAATAAAATGTTGAATATTTTCAACTGGACTTAGCCCAATTCTGGCCGTAAGTCTTTAAATTAAATTGATCTGAGCATAAATACTCTCTCTCTCTCAAATCAATTTACCTCCGGTTCGAGGGTACATCTCCGAACTCCTCTGACACTTCTCGTTGTAATTCTTCAACGACGTCAGAGAGGCGACGGGTCCCAACGACCACACATGAATATGGACTGCGGGGTCCTTAAACTCGTGGACCGAAACGTCCTTAAACTAATGTTGGACCACTACGTCCTTAAACTGGCGATGGACCGAGACGTCCTTAAACTAATATTGGACCGAAACGTCCTTAAACTAATATTCGTCCCTAAATGGGAATATCGGACCGAAACGTCCTTAAACTAATGATGGACCACTACGTCCTTAAACTGGCGATGGACCGAAACGTCCTTAAACTAATATTGGACCGAAACGTCCTTAAACTAATATTCGTCCCTAAATGGGAATATCGGACCGAAACGTCCTTAAACTAATGATGGACCACTACGTCCTTAAACTGGCAACGGACCGAAACGTCCTTAAACTAATGATGGACCACTACGTTCTTAAACTGGCGACGGACCGAAACTTCCTCAAACTAATGATGGACCACTACGTCCCTAAACTGGCAATAGACCCCCATGTCCTTAAACTGGAACACGGGCCACTACGTCCCTAAACTGGAGCAATAGAGCCTCCAAATGCTCTTTTGCCGGATCTAAACGATCACATTTAAGTTGATCTTAGCCCCCAGACACGGCTAACGTATCCTTAAACATTCAAACGGACTATAAAACTCCAAATCAACCTTTGTTCAAGGGTACATCTCTGAACTCCTCTGACATCTGCCGTTGTAATCCTTCAACGACGTTAGAGAGGTGACGAGTCCCGATGGCCAGATATTAAATTGATTATCATGTTAAGTTGATCTTAGTCTCAAACAGGACTATTGTATCCTTAACGAACGTTTAAGTTGATCTTATCCGCAACGCGACTAATGCATCCTTAAACTAAAAACACCAAACCCAAATCTAAGTAAATACGGATTTGGACTAGTCCACGTCCTACGGGCGACGGCATTACTCAGTCTCCGTATACAATCCACGGGCAACCACAAACAAAACAAACACACACGACACGAAGTGAAATTCTGGAGAAGGAAGAAGTTGTTACCGTGATGCGGTAGCGTAATTAACTGCAGGGGCTTGCGCCTGCAGGAAAGAGCGTCCCTACAATCAAAAACCCCTCAAGCGAGGGGGAATCTGACGAAGTCTGCTACATCGGCCGCATCCTTCTAAACCTCCGATACACGGTGCCATAAATCAACTTGGTATCTTCGGAGAGGTGGACGGATGAAACCAAATAGCATCTGCCCCGAATCTCAGCGTCATGACATCGCAGTCTTGTGCGCCGTCTTTCGGAGGGGAACAGATTCTGGCACGCCCGGTGGGACCTCTTCCTCTTTCCACTCCACATTTCGTGTGTCGTCTTCGCGAACCAATCGCGGTTTGTTAATGGTTGCCTTCGGATTTCAAGTTACTAAGATTTGGTCTTTTGCCTGGCACAGAACTCAGGATTCAATGGCCTATAACTGCACCAACTGCTCGAAGTGCCACTGCAACGGACGCTCCACCTCACCGGGAGGTGTAGCATATGGGCCCCAAGCGGCTTCCTTCCTCACTCTGCCGGTAGATCTGGTGACCCAAGCCACCACTGGTCTGTTCTTTGGGACCATGATCCCACCTACAAGCTTCCCTACGCCAATACTTGCACCGGAGGTGAACAAAAAGTTGGTCTTCGACCGGCTCACTGCTACGACGGCCCCTGTCAACGGGTCGCTCACTACCAAACCGACAGCCTCTGTTTTCACCAGGCTAAATCAGAACTCTAAATTGGCTGTCCCGAAGAAGGCAATAACTGCTGCCCCAGAAGTCGTCAAGACGACTTTCCCTGTCAAAAAGTCAGTCTTTTCAAGACTGACGATTCCTGCTCCTGCCCCTGCTCAAGGATCCGTCTTTGGCAGGTTGAATATCACCCCTCAGAAGACAACCTCAGTCTTTAAGAGGTTAACACCGGCGGCGCCTCATTCAGACAGGGGGCAAAAAGAAACTATCTCAATCTCTGAGCCAATCCCAACGGCTCGCCGTGCTCGACGTCGCCATTGGCAGCGAGTGAGGAAGGCAAGGGGCAACTCCCCCTCAGGGCTAACTCCACCGGCTCCAGTGGTGGAAGTCAGCGCGGCTGTTCCAACTGGGAACAGCTTTGAACTGCTGAGGAGGGTACGGAAGAATGCTCCAACCGCTACACTGAAAAGATCTCCTCCGGCTGCGGAGAGAGTCCCAGAAACAAGGCAAGAACAACCCCCTCAACGGCTGTCCTCAAGAATATACAAGGTTTGGCGAAGGGTTCAAGACTCGGTGATCGACCCAGATCACTCTCGTCGACAAAAGAAGGCGAAAGTGCAAAAAGAAAAAGACCATCCTATTAAACAGCAGAGGACAGCAGCTACAAGGCTGCCCCCTTCAACGGTTCCTTCAACCTCAACGGCCCACAAAAGAAGGAGGCCAGAGAAAGCTCCCACGTCAGCGGCAAAAGTTAAAAATGGTGAACCTAAACGTCCCAAGTCAGGGGGCATAACAGTTCATACGATTTACATGGCATCGGGAAAAGAAGATAGCCGCATATCAACAGGTCATAGACCGCACATGAGGTCAGTGACCAAGGCTCAGAAGCAGCAGCAGAAGCTCCAAGAGATGATGAACGCTATGGCCGCACTTACAGGGCCAAAAGAAACCCCTGAAGCATCCTCGGACGAGCGTCAAGAACAAGAAACGGACGCTGAATTCCTTCGTCGCGTACTAGAGAAGAAAGATAAAGAAGCTGCGGAGCAGGCAGCCAACATAAAGAAAATGGCCCTCCTGTTCCAGGATATGGTGGGTATGATGATTCAACAAGATCCACCTGCTGAAGATCCCCCGATCATTCTTGAAGACGATAGGGGAGAGACGTCGAATCCTTCACCAGCTCTGTCCACAGCTAAAGAGGATACAATCTCCAAAGCTGATTTGGATGAATACATCGCCCAGCAAATACGGGTTCATCATGCGACCGAAGCGGCCGGTCAGGTCGTAAAAACGGGACGGCCATATCCAAGTTGGTACGATCAAATCAAGTACCCGCCAGGTTATACGATTCCCAAGTTCCATGTCTACAAGGGGACAGGCAATCCTCACCAGCACGTTGCCCAGTTCAGGGCACTCTACGGCAACACCGGCGGTGATGACAAACTGTTGCTTCACCAGTTTGTTGGAAGCTTATCAGATACGGCGTTTGAATGGTACTCTGAGCTCCCGAACGACTCTATTAAAACCTTCGCGGAGATGGAGCTGCTGTTTACTCAGCGTTTTGCAAGCGCCAGTGAACGTACCCCGATGACAGCACTGATTAACGCCAGGGTAAAACCAGGCGATACATGGGTTCAGTACGCTATACGATGGCGGAACTTATGGTCAAAGTGCGAGCAGCGCATTGAAGAAGCTCCCACGGTGGGTATGTTTGTGGGAACCCTCGATCCACAAGCAACCATCTCACAGTTTATGATGTTTTTCAAGCCGACTACCTTCCAGGCCTTGATTGACAAACTAGCGCAAATGGATCAAATGGGCCATAAACCCCCTCTTCCAAGGCCAGACTCCCGAAATGACAAAGGGAAGGGAAAAGCGATCGTCGTCGCTAATGCTCAACAACAACCGAGCGACTCGAAGCCGGTTGCTCGTCAAAATAATATGCGCCCTTACGTGCCCCTTGAGGATAGGATGGGACGTCCTTATTCATTTCCCCGCGATTAAACGAGGAGGTTATTCGAGCTGGCGTTGCGCAACAGACTCATAAATCCGCCGGATCCAAAATGTCCGTTGCAACCAAGTGACGTCAACAAGCCCAACTACTGTCCTTATCATCGAGTACTAGGCCATCCGATCAAAGATTGCTACGTTTTCAAGAATTGGCTTGAAAACCAGTACCGACAGGGCAAGTTCGCGTTATCTGATAAATGGAAGGTGAATCCCCCACAGCCCCACACCTCTAAGGGGACGAATACGCCAGGGGCAACATGCTCCGTCATTGAAGAAGCTCCTTGGGAGGTTGTATTATCAGCCAAGACAAAGAGGATGCTAAACGATCTTCAGACATGTCCAGCGATCAAGTGGAAGAATCCGTTGGAACCGCAGGTCATTGAAGGGATGCTGAAGCCACGTCCGACTCCAAAGACCGATGGTGGTGGTTCAAGCACTTGCAACCATCCGTCAAAATCTTCGAAGAAGAAGAAAAAGAAGTCAAAGAAGCCCGTGAAGCCTGGCGACAAGCGCACAGACCTACAAAAACAAATTGACGCGCTGGAGGAATACAATCAGAAGGCACGGACTCCCATTACGCTCCAAGAGTTCCTCAATCACGTTTTTCAAGAAGAGGATGAGGGAGAAAGTTCATCAGATGAATCCGAGAAATATGTGGCGAGCTGTCATATGATTTCCCATTCGATCACGAATGATGAGGAGACTCCTTGCACCGAAAGGCTGGGGGGAGATCCTGAACCAAAAGTCCTAGGGCCGCCAGATGAAGTAATCGACGCATTCCTTAATGAAGCTCGGTTGAAAAGTAAAGCTGATAGGGAGCGCGAGGCGGCTATATTTGAAGAGGCCAAACGCCAGCGACTTGATGAAGGAGCTGAGACGATCCCGTTGGAGCTAAACACCTCCGCTACCTACAAAAGCCAATTCAAGATGAGAAAGAAGTTTGCTAAGGCCATGTCAATGGGCATGAAGCTACCATCCTCCGAAGAAGAAATCACTGGTGAGGAGAAAATGCACCCGTCTTATTGCTTATATCATCAGAAGGTTTCGCACCCCACACAAGAGTGCAAAGCTTTCGATAGATGGTGGCAAGGATACGTTGCTCATCGACAACGCTTTAAGCGGGAAAAGCGTAAAACTCGTCGAGAACAAAGAAATACGACCGAAGGGTTTAAAAGAACTGCTGGCGATTGTTGCATGGTTAACACCGGTAGATCACAAGTGCCTACATTCGGGAGTGATTATGATGAAGAGCTAGAACTTGCCCCACTCTTTAAAGAGTCCGCCTCGAGAAAAGAAGAAGAACCGAAGGTTTGCGAAAATATCCGGCTACGTAATCGCACGCTGCCCGAAAAGAACCTCGGACCCTCGAACAAAAAAGATAAAGGGAAAGAAAAGGCCACTGAAGATATCGTCTTAGATGACCAAGTGGTGGAAGAGCTAGCTGCCAAAGACCCACCAAAGAAGAATAAGGTGGATTACAACGTCTTAGCACATCTAAGGAAGCTGCCCTCACAGCTCAGCATTCTTGACGCCCTTTTGCTATCAAAAGAGGCGAGAGATTCGTTGATTAAGGCGCTCCAAGACCCGGAACAATTCCAAGCATGCTTGGCCGAGGAAAAGATGAAGGATGAATTGGAGGAAGTGCACACGGCCGATGTCACTTTTGGCGATGAAGACCTTCTACTTGGGATGTGCGAACACAATCGCCCTCTCTATGTCTCGGGATACTGCCATGATATAAAGATAGGCAAAATCCTGATCGATAACGGTTCGTCTGTTAACCTACTCAACGTCCGGGTGTTGAAGGAAATCTGCATGAGCGTCCAGCACCTTGCTCGGGACAAGATCACCATCTCCGGGTTCGACTCCCAATCGTCAAAGACTCTTGGATCTGTGATACTGACACGACGCTTCGGGCTACTCGTCACGGACATTAAGTTCCATGTCATAGATGCCAAGACATGCTACAACGCTTTGCTCGGCCGACCATGGTTACACGAGTACAACATCATCCCTTCTACACAACATCAGTGTATGAAGTATTTTAAAGATGGTTTCGAGTATACCGTGATGGGAGAACTGAACCCATTCTCTGTGAACGAGGTCCGCAAATACGAAGACGCCAAATACTTCTTACCGGATTTCGAAGAAACAGAGAAGTGTCACAAGCCGGAGAACAAGGCTAACGCCACCATCCCGGTCTTCGGCAGTGATACTGAAGAGGAAGAGGAGATAGTTTATTCGGGTCTGCCCCAACACAACAAACCGGGACCATCAGCTCCTACGTTGATCTTTGGCAGCGACTCGGAAGATGAAGTCCACGCCGTATTCTCTGCTCGACCTTCAATACGAACGTTCGCTGACGAAGAGCAAAGTCTGCAAGTCGCCATGGTGCCGCTTAAACACCATAAAGAACTGGATGCACTTAATATTTACAACGTAGAAGAGCTACAAACATTCTACATCCCTCCCAGGCGAGAAAGCGAGAAAGCAATTCTGTTCTACCGCTCTGAAGAAACCAAGGTGAAAAAAGAAATCTGGCATGGCGCGGATCCTACGCTCGACAGGCTTCAGCCTATCCGTCTTCCCAGATATTATACAGAGGTTTGAAGAAGCTGCTGAAACGCCAGGAGATATCCTTCAAACAGACCGTTAGAAAGGCCAAATTCTATGACAGGGTCTGGAACGTTCCCGGGACTCAACGCAAACTGCCTAACGGGAGAATGGAAACAAAAGGGCTTGGATACATCCGGTCAAAGAAACGAGAGTTACTGCCCAGCTGTTACGTCGTGTATGACCTTGATGAAGAAGCGGATGCTCAATGGGAAGACGCTAACCCTAAGCCAGTGAAAGTTCCAGATGCAAAGGAGCCCAGTCCGTCGTTCGAGGAACAAATGGTCATACTTATAAAGAAAGCTGGTCAAAAAGTTCGAGACGATCACAACCGCGAGACGGCCATTTATGAGAAAGCCAAGACGCAACGCCTTCTCTAACAAGCTGTAAAGGATGAAAATGCCGCTCCTTGTCAACCTGTTATAAAGAAGGCTCGGCGCAAAAGCAGAAATAAGTTGAAAGCCCAAAAAGGCGCTCAACAACAACAAAGCAGGGCTAAGAAGGCACGCAAATGGGAGTTGAGCGTTATTAATCTATCTCTCATGAAGAAAATGGGTCGAGCGTACTTGTTTCCTCGGGACAAGACGGAGAAGATACTTGATCTTGCTCTAAAACATCAATTGCTTACATTGCCGGAATCCAAGCACCCCGAACAAGCGAGCGAGGTCTCTGGCCCAAACTATTTCTCTTACCATCGAGTAATAGGGCACCCGCTCGAAGACTGCTTCACCTTTAAGAATTGGGTCGAAGATCAGTACCAGCTCGGCAAGTTCGCTCTGTCTGACAACTGGAAGGTAACGCCGCCACAGAAGCACGAACCCAAGGCCACGAAAGAAGAACGGGTTCCACATTGGGATTGGAAGCGAATTCGCACCTGTCACATGATTACAATATTAAAAGAAGAGCCCGAGGACATATATGAGCTCCCTTGGTGCTTCGAAAACAGCAACGACGAAATAATCTCAGAATTCCCACCAGCGCCAAAAGAGCTGGAAGATGGAGTCCATACCACTGCAGATAATCTCAAGAAGATTAGTTGGGGGCGGCAAACTATCCACGACCGACATTCATCAGCGAGTTACTATCTGAAGAAAGGGTAGCTGCGTTAAAGGATGTACTTCTGCAGCATAGAGATTGCTTCGCGTGGAACTATTCCGAAATGCCGGGATTGGATCCAGAAATCGCTGTGCATAGATTGGCGATATCCCCGGACATCAAACCCGTCAAACAGGCGCCGAGGAGAATGCGACTCGAGCTTGAGATGAGCATCAATGCTGAGGTCAAGAAGCTAATCGACTCTGGCTTCATTCAGGAAGTTCAATACCCTGAATGGATCGCCAACATCGTTCCGGTGATGAAGAAAAATGGGACCGTGCGCATATGCGTGGATTTTCGGGATCTCAATAAAGCTTGCCCGAAGGATGATTTCCCAGTGCCAGTCACCGAACTAATGATAGACAACACGTCTACGCATGAGATTTTCTCCTTCATGGACGGCTCATCGGGGTATAACCAGATAAAGATGCATCCCGAAGACCAGAAGCACACCGCCTTCAGGACTCCTTTGGGTATATTCTGCTACAAGGTGATGCCCTTCGGTTTAAAGAACGCCGGTGCCACTTATCAAAGGGCCATGACAAAGATCTTCGATGACCTTATACATGAAATCGTCGAATGCTATATCGACGACCTCGTTGTTAAAAGCAAATCATATGAGAAACATCTCGAGCATCTGAAGACCATATTTCAATGCCTTCGGCAATACAACTTGAAGATGAACCCGCTCAAGTGTGCATTCGGAGTTTCCTCGGGAAAATTCCTGGGATTCATCGTCCGGCACCGAGGTATTGAGATAGATCCGTCAAAAATCAAAGCGATCATGGAAATGCCTCCGTCGAGAACTCTCAAACAGTTGCGATCTCTCCAAGGAAAGCTCGCATATATTCGGCGATTTATAGCCAACCTCTCTGGCAAGTGCCGCCCTTACAGTCACCTGATGAAGAAAGGAACCCCGTTCGTCTGGGATCGCAAATGCCAAGGCGCGTTGGACGAAATTAAACAGTACCTGAAGAACCCGCCAGTGTTGGCTGCTCCGGTTAAGGAAAAGCCTCTCATTCTTTACACAACCGCCCTCGAAGGTTCTTTAGGCGCATTATGGGCGCAAGAGAATGACCAGGGGAAAGAAAGAGCACTCTACTACTTAAGTCGAGTTCTTCTGGGGGCAGAAAGAAACTACTCCCCCATCGAAAAACACTGCCTGGCGTTGATCTTCGCGATAACAAAGCTCAGGCACTATGCATTGGCACATGAAGTTCGTCTCATATCGAAGGTGGACCCCCTTAAATATTTGATGTCGAAAGACATATTGACGGGACAACTCGCTAAATGGGCCCTGCTCTTGATGGAATTCTCGATAACATATCAACCTCTCAAGGCAGTCAAAGGCCAGGCCATTGCCGACTTCCTCGCTGAACATCCGATACCCGCCGATTCTCCTTTGAATTGCGATCTTCCAGACGAACATGCGTTTGATGCGATCGACGGTGATAATACCCGGTGGGAGCTTTACTTCGACGGAGCGTCTTCCGTAAAGAAGCGCAAACAAAGTACCCCTATAATCAAATCGGGGGTAGGCCTCATCTTCGTGACTCCACAAGGAAGGATAATGCGTTTCGCTTTCACCTTAACAGAGCCGAGGACCAATAATGAAGCCGAATACGAAGCTCTGATAGCAGGCCTCGAGATCGCCATCGACATGGGAATTGAAAATCTCCTCATATATGGAGACTCCCAGCTGGTCGTTAGTCAAGTAAACGGCGACTACCAGACATGCAAACTAGAATTGGTGAAGTATGGTGAAAAGGTGCAACAGCTGTTGACCTAAATCCCCTCCTACACTTTGGAAAACATACCGCGCGCGGAAAACAGCAAAGCAGACGCATTGGCCAAACTTGCTAAAGAACTGGCTGACGAGAACCTCGATGACGTTAAAATCGTAGTGCAAAGCCGTCGGGTGCTTGCCCCAGCAGAAATATCTCCGGAATCATCCGAAGAAAAAGGAGCGAGCGAGCAGATGACCCTGCAAGTAAAAGACTAGGAAAATACCGAGGATTGGAGAGAAGTCTTCGTAGATTACTTCAAATCCCACTGATTGCCTGAAGAAGCGTCCACAAGACATCAGCTTATGAAACGAGCTCTGTCTTTCGCCTTTGTCAATGATACTCTGTACAAGAGGTTGTTTGATTCTCTGTGGCTGAGATGTTTAGGACCTGACGAAGCGGAAAAAGTCGTCCGGGAAGTTCACGACGGACTCTGCGGCTCTCACCAAGCGGGCCCAAAGATGAAGATAAAGATCAAAAGGATGGGTTACTATTGGCCCACGATGAGCCAGGACTGCCTCGAATATGCGAAGCAATGCCACTCATGCCAAATTCATGGGGATTTCATCCATCAACATCCGAACCCACTACATCCAACGGTGGCTAGCTGGCCATTCGAAATATGGGGGACTGATATAGTCGGCCCCATCGAACCAGCATCGTCTAGAGGACATTGTTTCATCCTAGCGACGACCGATTACTTCTCTAAGTGGGCAGAAGCGGTACCGCTAAGGGAAGTAAAGACGGAGAATATTCTCCATTTCTTCATGACGCATGTCATATATCGGTTTGGAACGCCAAGACGGATCATCTCCGATAACGGGCCAGCATACAGAAGCCACAAGATCAGTCGCTTTACGCAGCAACACAATGTAGATTGGAGATATTCCTCGGTTTATAATCCGCGAGCTAACGGTCTAGCTGAGGCCTTCAACAAGACCTTGACGAAGATCATGAAGAAAACAGTGTCGCGAAATAAGAAAGACTGGCACGAAAGACTGCAAGAGGCTCTCTGGGCATATCGAACTACGTTTAAAACGGCCACAAACGCAACACCATATGCGTTAGTATTCGGGACAGAAGCAGTACTCCCCCTCGAGATAGAGTTACCCTCTCTACGAGTGGCAGTCCATTACGAGCTGACAGACGAAGAAAATGCTCACCTTCGGCTTGAGGAGCTTGACGCCCTTAAAGAAACACGGCTCATAGCGCAACAAAATCTGGAGGCCTATAAAGCAAAGATGACGCGCTCATATGAAAGACTGACCCGACCGAGGACATTCCGCCAAGGCGAGCTTGTGCTAGTGGTCAAAAGGCCTATGATCCCCAATCGCGCCAAGCGGGGAAAATTCGAGCCGAACTATGAAGGCCCGTACGTTATAGATAAGGTCTACCAGGGCGGGGCCTATCTACTTATAGATATGCACGGTGAAAGGCCTTTCAGGCCGATAAACGGTCGCTTCCTAAAGAAATACCATGCTTGATGAGCTACAGCCTAGGTCAATGATAGATGACGACGACTACGCCCGCTCGCTATCTTCCTAAGCTCAAGCTTTATAAGCAGGAGCCCGCCTCTCAACGACGGACCGAAATGTCCTTAAACTAATAGCAGACCGAAACGTCTTTAAACTACTACCGCATTATCTTTAGGCTGACGAGATAAAAAAAACATATAAAAATAAAATTAAAAAAAACGGTATGTCCATAAGCAAAAAGGGCACGGATGAAAACCTGACAGGGCTCCGTGAGTAAAAACAGCAGGGCTACCGGCGAGTGTTCGTGAAAACCCGAAAGGGCGCGACCTCGTAAAAAAAAAAGAAAAAAAATATATAAAAATAAAAAGAATAAAAAAAAACGGTATGTCCATAAGCAAAATGGGCGCA
Organism: Agapanthus africanus; assembly: GCA_030015575.1. Classification (NCBI taxonomy): domain Eukaryota; kingdom Viridiplantae; phylum Streptophyta; class Magnoliopsida; order Asparagales; family Amaryllidaceae; genus Agapanthus; species Agapanthus africanus. Next base: position 105,253,123 of record JASDDO010000019.1, read on the forward strand.
GATGAAAACCCGAAAGTGCTCCGTAAGTAAAAACAGCAGGGCTACCGGCGAGTGTTTGTGAAAACCTGAAAGGGCGCAACCTCGTTAAAGGACACTTATAGGGTCCTCTCGACCTTATAAGGAGAAACCACCCACGTGAGATCCTTACGACTCACAAGGGAGCAGCACACTTAGGGATCCCCACGATTTCTAAGGAGAAAATACACTTGCGAGATCCTCACGACTCGTAAGGAGAACTCTCTTATGGGACCCTCACGGCTCATAAGAGTTGAAAGTCTTAAGTTACAGAGACCTAAACCTGTACTTAAGCAACCCCCACAACTTCCGATATTGCCCTACAAGTGGCTCAATACTGACCCTTGTATACAATCCACGGGCGCGAATAAACATTTCCCTAATCAAGTCTCATCCGTGACTGGGGATATGTTCGCATGGTAAACAACCCTTGTAAATCCTCTCGATTTATGAGGAGAAAACCCTCCTGTAGGATCCTTACTACTTACAGAGGAAACGCACACTTAGGAATCCTCACGGGTCCTAAGGAGAAAATACACCTACAAGATCCTCACGACTTGTAGGGAGAAATAACTTCGTGAAACCCTTACGGCTCATGAAGTCAAAAGCCTTAGCTGACAGGACCCTAACCTTGGTCGCTAAGCCACCTTTGTTCAACATCAACAGAGGCAGATGATGATTCGCTCCTGGTAATATCCCAGTTGTAGCGGTGCTGATGCCGAAATCGGTTTACAGCGAAAAGCCAATAGGCCGCACATGCATACGAAAAAGCCGAAATGATAGGGCAACTTGCAATAAAAAACAGCAAGTAAAAATATATGCATGCAAAATAGCCGAAATGATTGGGCAACTCGCAATAAAAAGCAGCGAGTAAAAATAAAATAAATAGCCGAAATGATTGAGCACCGCGAAAAATAGCCGAAATGATTGGACAATCGCGACCTTCGCGATATAAAAGCTGAAATGATAGAGCATCGCGGAGATAAAACAAAAAAAATGATGATAAAATTTTGGCCCTACAGTTAAGATCACATCGATCCCTGTATACAATTCAAGGACGTGAACAAAGAGGGAACCATACTTTCCCAACAGGCTCCGCCAGAAGACGAAGCCATATCTCGACGGTTCAGTCCAACTCCGAAGAAACAAATGTCTTCAGCAAATTCCTCGACTCACGGATACAAACACTCCTTGACGAGAGCCTCCTGATCCGCGTCGACTCGCAAAGCCACCAGTGCCTCCGTGGGAAATTCTCGACTCGTTTCAAACCCCAAGGAAACAAATAATCCTTGGTGCTTGGGAAACAAATAATCCCTAGCAAATTCCTCGACTCACGGATACAAACCCTCCTTGACGAGAGCCTCCTGATTCGCGTCGACTCGCAGAGCCACCAGCGCCTCCGTGGGAAATCCTCGACTCGTTTCAAACCCCAAGGAAACAAATAATCCTTGGCGCTTGGGAAACAAATAATCCCTAGCAAATTCCTCGACTCACGGATACAAACCCTCCTTGACGAGAGCCTCCTGATTCACGTCGACTCGCAGAGCCACCAGCGCCTCCGTGGGAAATCCTCGACTCGTTTCAAACCCCAAGGAAACAAATAATCCTTGGCGCTTGGGAAACAAATAATCCCTAGCAAACTCCTCGACTCACGGATACAAACACTCCTTGATGAGAGCCTCTTGATTCGCGTCGTCTCGCAGAGAAACTGTGTCTCCGCGGGAAATTCCCGATTCGTCTCAACATGCAAATGAAGCCTCAGGCAGCAGGGACTAAAAAAAAACTTGCTTCCTGAACAATGGGACCCTGCAAGTCAATCCAAAATGGTCTCTTGCATACTATTCACGGGTCTCACTCTCCAAAGTCGAATTTCGACGAGGAGGGAAACAACCGCTTGTGGGTCCTCTCGACTCGTAAGAAGGAAAAATTCTCTTATAGGATCCTTACGACTTGTAATAGAAAACCACACTTAGGAATCCTCACGATTCCTAAGGAGAAAGCCCACCTACGAGATCCTCTCGATCCGTAGGGAGAAGAATCTCTATGAGACCTTCACGGCTCATGGAGTTGAAAAGTCTTAGGCAGCAGATCCGAACCTGCGGCCTAAGCCATCGCTATTTCTTAAGAAAGTCAGGATACTCGTTCTAATCATCCGTCAACCATGTTTGCTAAAGTGATATGCTGATAGTAAAAGAAAGAAAAGACGGAGAAAATGACACATTACAAAAAAGGTGTATCTTTTATTCATAAACTTGATTGGGTACAGGATACATTATGTCAAAGAATAAAAAATATATATATACATTCTTTTATCTACAATTACAAACGATACAAAGAAGGATAGCTACTGAGGAGGAAGTGTCTTTAGTAAATCCACAAGTTGCTCGCGCACTTCCTTCAGCGCCTCCTCCTGAACGGCTGCCGCGGCCACCTCCGCTTCCACCTGGGCTCGCTGCTGCAAGAAAGATGAAAGTTGCTCCTCCACCGCCTTCTGGGCTGCTTCCTGGCTGGGTGCATCTCGCTCGACAACATCAAGTTGTTGCCTCAATGATAACCCTTCAGAAAGACATTGCAGAAGGCCCTCAAAGACAACCTTCAGCCGTGCGGCGTTGGCCTCCACCCGAGCATGCAGTTGGGCAGACTTGCTCGAAGTCTCACCTCGCTCCTTACGCCTTGAAATGACTTCTTGTTCGAGGTGGTGGAAGTAAGGAGCGCTCTGCTCAATCCATGCTGTTATTTGATTACTGGCAGCCAAGGTCTCGGGAGCGGGACGCAGTGACTCCAACCGATGCAGGCGGGCCTCGATCTCCCTGCAATGGTTAACCCAAGATGCGATGATACCCTCGTCATGAAAGTTCACGAGTATCACCAGCATCGGGTTAACCGCTATAGCAAAATCCGCAGCAGAGGTAGGGGTCTCGACGTCGAGCTCCTCAATGTAATCACTCAACATACGCAAACTGTTCGCGGCGCCTTTCGAAGATGGACGTCTCAGGTAAGGACCTGCTGGCATTATGATGAGGGATTCGAAGGGCGCCGAGGCCGGAACGACAGCTGAAAAGAAACAAGATGTGATCAGATAACAGTTCAGAAAATAAAAAAGGGGAGATTTATCAATGTGATAGTCGCTGTACCAGCTGAGGCAGGTGGCAGGGCCGGCAGGGTCGGCAGCGCAGCCGATCTTTCATCCCCTCCTTCGATTTGTAACACTGCAGTCAAAATGAGAAAAAAAGGGTTTAGAAGTAATTCCATCAATTAAGAAAGAAGGATATCAATGGAAATCATACTCACCAACGCCACCAGAGGAAGAAGCGAGTTCGGATGGGAAGGAGAAGTGTGGGAGCAACATCTGGTAAAGATGGTCAAAAACACTCCTGAAAGACACAATAGTATGACTTTAGTACACAAATTATGCGTCTGGAAGATAAGATTAATAAATTGCAAACCCATACCTTCCAACATCTTCGAGGGTTTGAGAGCGGGTTGAGAGGTGACCACCGCCTAGGCAGTCGTTGAAGGCGCTCCCTCGAGCAGTGGGGCATCGGCGCTGGCTGCACCTGCGTTACAAAAAAAGGGTAAATTTGTTAGAAAGATTGTAAAGCAAAGTAACGAAAAACAGCAACGTGGGGTTTACCTGAGGAGCTCCCAGCTGAAACGGAGGCGAATTCCTCCTCTATCGACATGAGACCACCGCCCGTGGCCTCATCGCCTGACTCCATGGGGGCCGTCGTCGTGCTAACGCGACCAGAAGACGGCAGGAGATCGTAAGCAGGGAGGGAAATGATTGGAGCGTTGCCAGATTCTTGGAAGGAAGCGGCTGACTCTTCCCCAAGAGTCGTACCCATCTCACCCGCTACTTCTTCGGGCTCCGCCATCTCCATCGGCTCATCCACCGTCACCATGAGGTCGCCGGCCTCAAGCGCCTCGTCCGCCAACACCCTCGGTTCAGTCGTAATGATCATTTCATCTGCCGCCACTTCAGACTGGGCATCAATGACCCTCTCAGCTGCAGGCCCCTCAACCTCCACCTCAGGCTCCAAAGCCACAACGACGGTGCCCACCGTCGGCTCGAGTTCGGCAGGTACCACCTCCTCTGTTTCTTTGGGATCAACGGTTTCCGCCTCCCCCTCGATCGGACTTGGCCCTGCAAGATAGGAGATATAAGGACCAATGACATTAAAATCCTTATAACAAAAACTCTGAGAGAAATATTACCTGAAGCGGATTTACCGTTTGCGCTCCGAACTGCACGCGCCACCTCTCTGCGGGCAGTGGATAGGGCGACAGGGGCCTCTTCAGATGGAGTATCAGCACGAGGGGCGGTGCTGGGACCCGCTCCTATAGCCAAGGCAGCCATGCGCGCCTTCGCCTCACGCCTCAGCCGCTTCCTTTCCTCCCGGGCTGTCGCGATGGACCTTAGTGACGCCTCCTTCAAGGCGTCGTCATCCTCGTTCAGGGATGCCTCCAGAGCCTTTAAGGCATCCTTCATCGGCTCTTCAAGACGAACCTCCTGCGGTGGCCCAGAGGAAGCGGGAACATCGGCAGCTGGTAAAACATCTGCGTCGCTTGGTGGGAACGGCATTGAGGTTTCTGCAATAAAAAGGAGGAGGTTAGATCGACCATAACACAAGGGAGATGGAGACTTGATGGATTAAAACTGACTAAGGCCCATAGACACTCTAAGACGTTCCTCTTCCTGGAAAGTCTTCAAAGAAGTGGCGATGGCTTCTTCATCAGTGATGCCTGTTGGAAGAAAGGAAAGAAAAGCGTTAGTCAAAGGCAATGAAGAGGATATGTTGCAATAAAGAAAAGGCGACTAGTAGTTACCTGATTGCGCTAGTTTAGCCAGCCACACGTCATGCCTCGCCAACCACGCTGAAGCTTCGAGAGCAGCCTCCAAGTCTGTATCGTCCGGCGACGGCATCACTAGTCCTTCGTTAGTCCCGTATTCGATCAGGCCCTCGGCATAGGGGGCATGGGATTCCTGACCGAACACGACGTCCGCGGCGAAGAGCGACTTCTTTTTCTTTTGCCCTCCGACCCTAGGATCACGTGGGATCGACTTCCGCTTAGCAGCCACTTTGGGACGACGGGTCCCGATGTCTGCACCTACACCGGACTCCGGCGAGGCCACGACCACTGTCTCCACTGGAGCACGGGGCGCTGGGGCTGCATCTGTAATATCGGGAAGTGGCAATCCGTGTGGAGGACTTTGCGCACGTGATGGTCTGCCCCCGGCATCTTTTAGAGGAGGAACCACCGGGGTCCTTGGCATTAAGGGAGCATTACGGTCAGTGCCGGGAGGTGCTTCTTTGCGGTCGATCAACACTCGCCTCTCCTCCTTTATAACGGCCCCCGTCGCATGATTGTACCACTCTTTATATACATTAAGGAGTCGTGGAGCGCAGGCCGGCGTGCTGATAAAAAAACGAGAACCCGTGTTCAGGCGCATGAAGTGATGTAACGCGTTCTCCATCCCTTCTTCATTGGCAGCAGGTTCCAGTAAGAAAGCCTCTAAGGGTACCCCTTGATCGTAGCCCAGTTGTTGGGCGAAACGATGCGGGTTATATCTCATGAAGACTGCCACACCGCCCTGCCTGAAGACTAAGAAGCCCGGTCTAATAGAATACAAGTGGAGGGTCTCCCGGGCCGTCAACACTGAAGCTCCATCCTTAAAGGAGTCCTGTAATGGTCGCACCGCAGTGGTGGACGCTTTTCCAATGGTTAATACCTTGTCAATGAAGGACATCCCGACGCCAACGGTGTGAGGGCGAAGCAGTAAACCCCTGGCGTTCCGTGGTGAGGGGGTTATGATTGATGAGCCAATCAACTGTATAATGCGAGGAAAACCGCACTTGTCAAAGAATGAAGGCCTTTTATGCATGCCGAAGACACCCGCCGTGTGTAGCTCCAGCCACGATACAAAGTAGTGCATCGGGAAGACCACGTGCAGTACCCCGGGCTCATTGGCATCCGCTTCTCGGCTGAGGCCATGATATAGGTGCGCCAAGCCAGCGACCCCCACAGCCACCTTTACCCCGATGACCATTCGGTGGGCTGGGTAAAAGACAGAAGGCCGCATGCGATGAGAGTGCATTGGTATCGCGAACCAACTCAACCACAGTCTGAGAAATCCTAAGAAAAAGGCCTCCTCATCCATTCCAGGGGCCGCAATTTCTGCAAAAGACATGGTCGGGGAGTTAGGAAGAAAAAAGTCCTTTTGGTCTATGTCTTTCGCTGGCAGGTTATCCAAACCTAAACCGAAAGGGTCATCCAGGATGGCAAAGTTGGCAGATCCCGATGAAATGATGCTTGGATGAAGGAAACGAGCAATGAAGTCAACGAGCAATGAAGTCCTCAAAGTTAACCCCCCGACTCCCATGTTCGATAAAAAAGGACTCGTAGATGTTCAACACCTTGATCAGGCTCGGGAATTGGTGTTGAACGGCATTTTCCGGCGTGATCCCCCTTACCATCGGCTTAGCACCGAAGACGTACTCATCTGTCGGGAGCAGCTCTTCATAGTGTTCCCCCATGACTGGTAGGCCGGATACCTCCGCGAATTCGTCCAAAGAGATGGACACTTCCCGATCCATGGCAAGGAAAGTGTGGGTGGGAATGTTCCACTGCTCCAGGAAAGCCTTAAACCACCATGTGGGGAGCGTGGGATACTGGAAGAGAGAGACGTAGACCGTGGGGTACAATCCTAATCTTATCAACTGCGACTTCTTCATCGACCGGATGTACCAGGCCCACGGCAGGTAGCCAATCGGATGGCGGGGGATCAGACCAATGTTATATGATTGCCCCCAGGGTCTCGCCTCGCCCTGACAGATACGACGTTCTAGGATATCCAAGACCATAGGACGTTGGACCGGAACCGCATCCATAGCGGGATGAAGAAAGCTGTTCGCGGTCCAATCCACCATCTCCACGGCATACTGCACCGAGAGCGGGGTAGCATAATGGATCGCCGTAATGGGCTCGGACGGCACTGCGCATGTGAAGCTGCGTCGACCCATAATGATCTGGTTATAACAAGACCCCCAAAGGTGGAGTTTCTTGTACTCCGGGTCGTATTCTCTAATCATGGTCAGGACCTCGCGGTCCGAGGGTGCCTCGGGAAATCCCTCCTCCGAGCGAACGAACGGGAATGAAGTGTCTAGAGACATGATCGCTGCAAACAGAACAATTTAGCCGTTAGTGTTGTAATTCCAACGTTTGACATCTAAAAAAATGCATTAATTAAATTAAATTAAAATTAATTAATTACACCACACAGCAGTGCAGTGAGTAGGAGACCAAAGTGGGATCCACAAAATCTGGATGACAATACGTCAGGCAACCTCATCATTGGATGAGATTGTCAGTTGGTCCCCAGGAAAACATTCCCATTTATAAAAAAGGGGGGTGGGAAGAATCCCTAGAGACAAGGAGAAAATCTCCTCTTTCAGAGCAAAGCTCTGTCACAGAGTGACACTTGTCAAACTCTAGTCTCAGGGAAATAAGATTCCTTAAAAAGAGCACAGCTCTATGGTAATAATGGAAAGGTCCATCAGAAAATGTCTATACCAAAAAGAATTAAAATTTTTGAATTCTTGGAAAATCCACGAAAAACTTGTGAAAATTTTTCATTTATCAGATCTAAAAGATCCACAGATGATCTATGAGCAAAGCTCTGTTCATGGGTTAAAACCTATGAACTAGATCCCTATAGATCTACAAGTTTTTTAGAGCAAAACTCTGTTTATGAAACCCCAAAGGGGATCTATTTAGATCAAAAGATCTATAAGAGCAAAGCTCTTTGGTTAAGGTTAATTTAAGTTAATTTGATTTGATTTAATTTTACCTAAAGTTTTTAACTTTGGAAATGAGCAAAGCTCTGAAGTTCTGGAAATGAGAGCAAAGCTCTGAAGTTCTAAGCAAGAGCAAAGCTCTGGAATCAAAATCTAGAAAATAGTGAAGTTTTCTAAAGGGCCATAGGTCCTATTTATAAGGCGCCTGCACCCCTTCAGCTCACCTCTTGATCCAACGGTCAGGGGCTTGCCACCGCTGCACTCACGTGCGCGCCACGTGAGCGTAACGGTGGGGGGCATTTGTTTCCCCCAATCAGAGCAAAGCTCTGCTGAAAATTCAAAATTCAAATTATGAAGTAACGCTTCAAATCCCGGGCGCAACGCGCCACGTGTCAGGCGCTGATACGTCAGCGCACGCCCGAGAAGGCGCACCCAATCAGAGCAAAGCTCTATTAAAAGAAGCAACGCTTCAGTTGCGCAAGCACTGCGCTGCGCGACACGTGTCAGCGCAGATGCGCTAGCGCAGTTGCGCTGCGCTGTGCGCTGTGCGACACGTGTCAGCGCAGATGCGCTAGCGCAGTTGCGCTGCGCGACACGTATCACACGCTGGGGCATCTGCGCCAAACAGAATTAAAATTCTAAGAAATCTTTTCTGTTCTTGTTAAAACAAGAAGATTTTCTTCTGCAAAGCAGAAGCCTTTGGATCAAAGATCCAACGGTGGGGAAAATTCCACAAATCACTCAGAGAAAGTTCTCTTTAACAAATTTAACTAATTTATGGGCACTATAAAAAGGACCCTAGGCCTCAATTCAAAACATGAACATTTTTCTTGGAAAAAGTCAAGAGCTTCAAACAGAGAGAACTCTGAAAAAGAAAAAAATTTCAAGAAAAAGATAAAAACCTTCACAGGGGAGAAGAAATTTCTTCTAGTAGATCATTGATCTAAAAACTAGATCAATGATTTTCACATAATAAATAGTGCTTTGCACTTCTTATGAACCACTGGTTCATTAAAACAAGAAAACAAAAAAAATAAAAAGAATAGTGCTTTGCACTTTTTATGAATCTCTGGTTCTTGAAACAAAAAGAAAAACTTATTTTTCTTGATCTAAATTAGATCAAGAAGTAAAAATAGTGCTTGGCACTTCTGTCCTTGAATCTAAAAGATTCTTAGTGCTTTGCACTTCCAAACTGCGCTGTTGCGCTCTTGAGAGAGTGCCACGTGTCAGCTACAGAATAATTTGCGCTATGCGCTCTTAAAATAGAGTTTCGCTCTCTGGAATTGGCGCAACTCACCAGAGCGCGCCACGTGTCAACAGCGCAACAGCGCAGCGCACTGCGCTGTTGCGCTTGTGCTCACCAGAGCATGACACGTGTCCTCACCATAAGTGCTTGCGCTTTTTGACTGACGCATGCGCTCTTTGACTGGCGCAAAGCGCCTGAATAATGCAATGGATTTATTTTACTAAAGGGCCAGGCCCAAATCAGAGGGGCCTAGTAGGCCGAATTAAATTGCAAAGGGCAGAACCCAAGCAAAAATTGAAAATACAATAAACAGGGCAGAGCCCAAGCAAGACTGATGCTCTGCATCATATATAAATGGGCACAGCCCTGATAAAATAAATAATGCTATGCATTATTAAACAGGAGCAGAGCCCCAGTAAAGGCCTAACAGGCCGAAAATAAATAAAATGCTGAACATTTTCAACTGACTTAGCCCAATTCTGGCCGTAAGTCTTTAAATTAAATTGATCTGAGCATAAATGCTCTCTCTCTCTCAAATCAATTTACCTCCGGTTCGAAGGTACATCTCCGAACTCCTCTGACACTTCTCGTTGTAATTCTTCAACGACGTCAGAGAGGCGACGGGTCCCAACGACCACACATGAATATGGACTGCGGGGTCCTTAAACTCGTGGACCGAAACGTCCTTAAACTAATGTTGGACCGAAACGTCCTTAAACTAATGTTGGACCACTACGTCCTTAAACTGGCGATGGACCGAAACGTCCTTAAACTAATATTGGACCGAAACGTCCTTAAACTAATATTCGTCCCTAAATGGGAATATCGGACCGAAACGTCCTTAAACTAATGATGGACCACTACGTCCTTAAACTGGCGATGGACCGAAACGTCCTTAAACTAATATTGGACCGAAACGTCCTTAAACTAATATTCGTCCCTAAATGGGAATATCGGACCGAAACGTCCTTAAACTAATGATGGACCACTACGTCCTTAAACTGGCGACGGACCGAAACGTCCTTAAACTAATAATGGACCACTACGTCCTTAAACTGGCGACGGACCGAAACGTCCTCAAACTAATGATGGACCACTACGTCCCTAAACTGGCAATAGACCACCATGTCCCTAAACTGGAACACGGACCACTACGTCCCTAAACTGGAGCAATAGAGCCTCCAAATGCTCTTTTGCCGGATCTAAACGATCCCATTTAAGTTGATCTTAGCCCCCATACACGGCTAACGTATCCTTAAACATTCAAACGGACTATAAAACTGCAAATCAACCTTGGTTCAAGGGTACATCTCTGAACTCCTCTGACATCTGCCGTTGTAATCCTTCAACGACGTTAGAGAGGTGACGAGTCCCGATGACCAGATATTAAATGGATTATCACGTTAAGTTGATCTTAGTCTCAAACAGGACTATTGTATCCTTAACGAACGTTTAAGTTGATCTTAGCCGCAACGCGACTAATGCATCCTTAAACTAAAAACACCAAACCCAAATCTAAGTAAATACGGATTTGGATTAGTCCACGTCCTACGGGCGACGGCATTACTCAGTCTCCGTATACAATCCACGGCCAACCACAAATAAAACAAACACACATGACACGAACTGAAATTCTGGAGAAGGAGGAAGTTGTTACCGTGATGCGGTAGCGTAATTAACTGCAGGGGCTTACGCCTGCAGGGAAGAGCGTCCCCATAATCAAAAACCCCTCAAGCGAGGGGGAATCTGACGAAGTCTTCTACATCGGCCGCATCCGTCTAAACCTCCGATACACGGTGCCATAAATCAACTTGGTATCTTCGGAGAGGTGGACGGATGAAACCAAATAGCATCTGCCCCGAATCTCAGCGTCATGACATCGCAGTCTTGTGCGCTGTCTTTCGGAGGGGAACAAGGTGCAATCCGTCCACCTCTCCGAGGATGCCAAGTTGATTTATGGCACCGTGTTTCGAAGGTTTAAACGGATGCGTCCGATGTAGCAGACTTCGTCGGATTCCCCCTCGCTTGAGGGGTTTTTGATTGTGGGGACGCTCTTTCCTGCAGGCACAAACCCCTACAGTTAATTACGCTACCGCGCCGCGGTAACAACTTTCTCCTTCTCCATATGGTCACTTCGTGTCATGTGTGTTCGTTTTGTGTTCGGTTGCCCGTGGATTGTATACGGAGACTAATTTGTACCGTCGCCCGTAGGACGTGGACTAGTCCAAATCTGTATCTTTCTTAGATTTGGGTTTGGGGTGTGTGTTTAAGGATACGTTAGCCTTATTTGAGACTAAGATTGACTTAAACGTTCGTTAAGGACACGTTAGTCTAATTTTAGACTAAGATCGACTTAACGGGATCGTTTAGATCCGACAAGAGAGCAATTGGGGGCTCTATTGTTTAGTTTATTGACATTGCGGTCGATAGGTAGTTTAAGGACCTTGCGGTCCAATGTTAGTTTTAAGACGTTGCGGTCAAGGTTAAGGACATCATAGTCCGTGAGCTTAAGGACCTCACAGTCCGATATTAGTTTTAAGACATCACGATCGAGGTTAAGGACATCATAGTCCATGAGCTTAAGGACCTCACAGTCCGGTATTAGTTTTAAGACATCACAGTCGAGGTTAAGGACATTATAGTCCGTGAGTTTAAGGACCTCACAGTCCGATGTTAGTTTTAAGACATTACGGTCAAGGTTAAGGACATCATAGTCCGGTATTAGTTTTAAGACATCACGGTCGAGGTTAAGGACATCATAGTCTATGAGTTTAAGGACCCCACAGTCCGTAGCAGTGTGTGGTTGTCGGGACCCGTCACCTCTCTGACGACGTTGAGGGATTACAACAACGGATGCCAGAGGAGTAAATAGATGTACCCTCAAACCGGGTGTAAATTGATTGGGAGAGCAATTGTGCTCTGTTCAATTTATATTGAGGACTTATGGCCAGAATTGGGCTAAGTCCAGTTGAAGATGTTCAACATTTTATTTATATTTGGCCTGTTAGGCACTTGGGCTCTGCCCTTTATAATGCATAGCATTGGGCTCTGTAATTAAATGCATAGTATTTATATTTGGCCTTTTAGGCCTTTACTTGGGCTCTGCCCTTTTTAAATAATGCACAGCATTTAAATTGGTCTGATAGACTTTACTTGGGCTCTGCCCCTTTTTTTTTAATAATGCATAGCATTTTAGTTGTCTGACAGTGCGCCACGTGGCTTGTCAGGCGCTTTGCGCCAATTAAAGAGCGCAATGCGCTAGCGCATGTGGAGGTGACACGTGTCGCGCTCTGCCAAGCGCAAGTCTGTTAGCGCAGTGCGCTGCGCCAGTACGCTGCGCTAGTACACTACTGACACATAGCGCGCTCTGGTGCTATGCGCCAATCCAAGAGCGCAGTGCGCTGTTTTTAGAACCGCAAGGCGCAGATTGTTCTGTGTCTGACACGTGGCGTACTCTGGTGCAGTGCGCCAATCCAAGGAGCGCAAAGGCGCATTTCAAAAGTGCAAGGCACTGTCCAATAGCGCAGAGCGCATCTTGATCCAATTCAGATCAAAGAAACAAGTTTTTCTTGTTCAAAAGAGGTTCTACCTCAAGATCCAAGAACCAATGGTTCATCAAAAGGCTGTGCCTTTATATAGATCAAAAGACCTAGGGATGAAGTAAATTACTTCTTTCATCTTTTATGATTGGATCTTTTTTGATATTTTTCTTTTTTATATTGAAAATCTTGATCTTGTTCTTAGATTTTTGATCTTTTTAGAAGAAATTCTTCTTTTTTAATGAGACGGTTTCATCTCTGTTCTTCAAGAATCAAATTCTTTACCTTGAAGAAGATGATCTTCTTTCTTCAAAGGGTTGCCTTTCAAATTTCTCAGAGAGTTCTCTCTTTTCTGTAGATCTATCTGTGAGACTTGGAGTCTAGGGGCCTTTATATAGGGCCAATTGGTTTGTTAGGTTGGTTACAGAGATCTTTCTCTGATTGATCTGGGGATATTACCCCACTTTTGGATCTTTGATCCTAAGGCCTCTGTTTTACAGAAGACAATCTTCTTATTTTAATGAGATTGGAAAGATCTTTCTAGAATTTTAATTATGATTAATTAATAATTTATTATTTAAATTCCAGTGCTGGCGCAATTGGCGCTAGCGCACCTGTGCCTGACACGTGTCGCGCAGCGCAGCGCAGAGCGCAGAATGCTTGACACGTACCGCGCAGCGCAACTGCGCTAGCGCGCCTGTGTTTGACACGTGGCGCGCAGTGCAGAGCGCAAGTTATCTGAAGCGTTGCTTCCTTTAAAATTTGAATTTTAAAACAGAGTCTTGCTCTGATTGGGGGTGCGCTGCCTTGCACGCAGCGCTCCTTACGCTGGCGTGTCTGCTTTTGACACGTGGCGCGCTGCGCGCAGCGCAAGAAATCTGAAGTGTTGCTTCAATTTTTGAATTTTGAAATTCAAATAGAGCTTTGCTCTGATTGGGGAAACACTGCCCTCTCTCCCTCCCTGGCCAGACGAAGCATATAACGTGGGGGGATGTGGAAGCGAGCCCGAGCATTGACAAGCTTTTCCTCATGCCTCACCCAATACGAGGCGCCGGGGGCAGCGTCTACCTCCTCCTCCCTAGGGGCTGCCCCTGCCACACAATCCCGGGAAGAGGATCCGATCCCTGCTCCCCGGGAAGACTTAGGCTCAACTAAAGGGTCCCTAGAACCTACTCCTAAGACATCTACAGATTCTACGAAAGAAAACATCTAACCTGGAGAAGAGGGATCCTCGGGAAACGAAAGCAGAAGAAAGAAGACGAGCGCCGAGCAAAAGGACTTATAGCGATGAAATATGAAGGAGGAGGGGCCTTGGAGTGGGTCCCACCCCTATTTATCACTGCAATCGCCCTCATCCAAGGGCGCCCTTCATCTCTCGCTAAAAAGCCTCCTCGCGTCCATCGGCTCCGATCGCTCCACTTGTCGTTCCAACACTAGGCCGCACCCAGTCAGACGCCGCAGGTCTGCACACGTCGCGTCGGCCAACCGACGCTTGACACGTGGACCGTCGCTTCAGTGACATGATGCACGAACCGGCGCACCTTCCTTAAATGCAGAGATCTTGCTCTGATTTGCTGGCAGAAAAGACAGCTGACAGCCCTGGAACGCGTCCCGACGAAACCTTAGGAGGGAGCTCACCCCGTGCGGCCCGGCAGTCCACTCTTGACCCGACCCGCCAGCTGGTCAGGACAAGAGTGGGGGGCTAATAATGATGCTCTATATTGGCGATCTCCCAGATCAGGACACGTGGCAGATGACGTGTCTCAGAACTCAGAAGAAAGGGCATACAGAGGCCGACCGGGCTACCTCTGTACCCGACCTGCAAGCACAAGCTAGCTCTCCACAGAGCCCCCTGCAAATTGGCTTCCTCGGACTCCCAGTTCGCCTCGAGCTGCCACAGGACCAAGATGCCTCGGCCCTCCTGCTCGTCCCCGAGCTCTCCCCCCGAGGCCATCTTCCTCGGTCACTCCGACCGACCAACTCCACCACTCACAAGCGTAATCGTCGCTCCGCAAATCTCGCCATGCGCGGATTCTCCGCCGGCAACATGTAGGGTTCCTAGGCACACTCAAGAGGTTCCACAACTGATCAACCATGGCAAAATCAAATTTTTCCGGTGCCGAGAAACCCTAATGCTAGATCGTTAACTAGAGGCAAAGGCGATACAAGCAAATAAACAACTTTATTGCTAAGTGAATGGAAATACAACCTTTGTAGATCCGGTCCTCCACCTCCATAGCTCGGTGATGACGTCCCTCCGCTGCAATCATCGGATCCCGGACTCTGTCGATGGTTTCGTCGAAGAAATGATCGGGCTAGGTCGTCGACTTCGATGCCGAAGATGATCTACGTCGAGGCAACTCAAGATCAAGCTCCAACTTCACCAAGTCATGAAACTTGTGAAGAAAACACCCTATACTACTTGGCAAGTGGTAGAGGATGAAGAAATAGGAAGTGGGTTCACTTTGGATTTGGATTTCTCACTTGGAATCATCACTTGACATTTTTCAAGAAAGCTTTTCTTTTTCTTCATGAAGGAGATGAAGAAGAAGAAGAGAATGAAAAAGAATTATGAATTAATTCCCAAAAAGAAAAATGAAGTGATGGTTATCATAATGCAACCATGGGTGAGGCTAACTCATGTAGAGAATGAACTAGGGTTTAGGTAAATGGTTAGGGTTAAGGAAAGAAACAAAATGGTCGAGCTTTCAAAGCTTCATGAAGCTTCAACAAAATCCAAAGAAAGCCACCATTTCATTTCTTGCCAAAATGAATAAGGAAAATGAATAAAAGCAAATGAAAAACCCAACCATTAACCTAAAGATGGTATAAAGCAAACATACACCGAAGTTTGCATGTATCATCAAACATGATACAATCAAGTGCACAAAAATATATCACATATACAATGTGCACATCAAGTGAGAAAATCCATCTTAAGTGAACCAATACTAGTTAATGTAAAGTAATATATCAAAATATATAATTATACATTAAATCATTAAATCAACACTTGATTTAATGATCTGGTCATATCGTATATAACCGACTAATATCCAATGTATCGACTTATCGAATCAATCCTTGATTCAATAACTAGGTTATATCGCATACAACCAATCGATACAATCATCACGAGAATATAATACGGTATCACATACACGCATTATTCTCGGTCCCGCACATATCTCATATGCGCTCCTATTTCGTTTCGCTTGAGCCAGGAAATCTCTGTGTAGGACTTTAAAGACTCGTCAATACGCCGGCAGTGGGTGATGATCATATCAAACACCCACAAGCCGCAAGCGGTCTGCTAAACGTAACGGCCACCCGGGTATTGAGCGATCAGAAGATCAACGAGCAAGCCCGCTCACGCTCCTGTGAATCCAACCAGTAACACTTACCGTACAGTCCGGTCTGTTCGTCTGATATGTCGCATATCTCGCCTAGGGGTGGTAAACGTCAGACCCCAGTAGCTCGATAAGTCGTGTCGATATGAGGTCTATAACAGTTCGAGAAACTACTGGTAACACTTACCAGTAAATCTCAGCAACCCTGGCCAGGGATTTCCGGTTATAGCCAATCGAACACAGCGCAACATCAACTCCCTATACTGGGAGAGACGAATCCCCTCCTATCGCTCATTGCCTCCATGTGATTCGGGACTGTACCCAAAAACCACCGTTTTGCACGCCCTCTTGGATGTGGTAAGGTGGAAATCAAAGCACAGTGGAAATCACACAAGACTCTATGACGATCTCGGGTCTACAGACTAACCTGTACCAGTGTCACCAGAGAACTGCCATCTGACGTAAGGTATAATACCATCTAGGAGTTCTCGGCGAGTCCGTCCAGTGTACCCAGTCTCCACTGAGCACCCGTATATCATCTCTGATGTCAAACACCAATGGATATGGGATCATCCATCGCCCATCTGTATGGGTCGAGAAGGTATACGCTAGTCTACTCTGGTATATCGATGCCCCGTCTCGATACACCCATGACTAGGGACCTTGAAGGATGTACTTATGGACTACCATGTCCCCACTAGTATGATCCGCATCATAGTCTAGGTAGTCAAGTACACATCCTAAGGGCTTTACCAACATTTAACAGAGAGACAATCAGTGTACACGTTAAGGTAAAGAGCAACCAGATAGCATACTATCATGTCGAGCAAGAAAGTCCTCCCTATATATGTCCCAGCATCCACTACAATATACATCCTATGTACAGTGATGGCCTCTAGGGCATACATATAACTAACAATCTCCCACTTGCACTAGGGCCATCTGTAGCAGTGGTTGCAGTATCTCATACTCAACCATCCCATAAAAGTCTTTCTCTGGGAATAGACCTCGTGAGTGGATCCGCCGTGTTATCCTCTGAGTCTGCTCTCCTAACCTTTGATCACCTTGGAGATTGACTATCTCCATGATCAGGTGACACTGCCTTAGAATATGTCTGGATCACTGATGGGACGGGCATTCCTTGGCATAAGCCACAGCTCCATTGTCACACAATGGGAGGAACTAAGTTCATCTCATGAACAAATATACATCCAGACTGCCTCTTTGGTAGCATCTTAAGTAGCGATGTATCCAGGCTTTATCATCTAGTATGCCACGGTATTTAGCTTGGAACTCTTCCAACATACCGTCCCTTTACTGAGGGTAAAGACAATGCCTGTGACTGACTTTCAGTCGTCCTTATCACCCTGGAACACTTCCAGTGATTCTCCCCAGGACCAATTGATACTATCTCACTACAACTAGTGAGTATCCTAATATCCAATTAGATCTATCTCATAGATCCAAAACCCAGGATTTAGTAGGTATCACTTTGATCCTATATGGAGAATCATTGTGATAAGCGTAGATTGACCGAGCGTAGCATAGGAAACTCCTTCCCTATCAAGAGTATGTCATCCACGTACTCTACGAGGATCATTACCATACTCCCTACTACCTTTTTGTATATACAAGGTTCATCTACCATTTTGATGATGTCAAACTGTTTGACTAACTCATCAAAACAGATGTTCCAACTCCGCGATGCCTGCTTCATCACATAAAACATCTTGCACACGTTTCCGCTGCTCCCACTATTTACGAAGCCCTCTGGCTGTGTACTTATAGACGTTCTCTTCTAAAACATCATTTAGAAAAGCAGTCATGGCACCCAACCGCCAGATATCGTAGTCATGGTATGTAGCCGTGGCAAGTAGGATCTGGATGGACTTAAGCATAGCCACTGGAAAAAGGTTTCATCATTATCCACGCCTGGTCGATGACGAAAACCTTTAACAAGTCTAGCTTTGAAAGTCTCAACTTTTCCATCTACACCAAGTAATCTTCTCAAAATATACTTGCTTCTGATGGGGATTTAACCTTTCATATATAGCAAGCAAAGTCCATACTTTGTTGGTGTATAAGGATTCCATCTCAGATCGATAAACATCCAGCCATTCTTACAGAGTCTCACTCCTGATGGCCAGCTCGAAACTAGTTGGGTCATCATCTCATGATGCAATCCTCGCTCCCACTGTCATAGAGAAACCAAAGTATCTCTCAGGTGGGTGAGGAAACCTACTAGATCGGCGGAGAGACTGAGGTTCGTTAGAATCTATTGAATCCTTTGGTTCTACCAAATCAACAGCTGCAGTTTGTATAGCTGGAACATTTCCAGTTCTACATAACTGACCTTGCCTTGAGCTTGTCCGGATTTTGCTTTTAGACATAGGCCGGACAACCCCAAATCTTAACTAACTTAAGATATGGGCTCTTCCCTTTCCATATCACATATGAAGTGGTCGGAAACTAATTTGATCGGAACCCTATTCAATAGGTATGCAACTTCATAAGTGCATAACTCCCAAAAGGAAATAGGAAACTCAGTAGTACTCATCATAGAGTGCACCATATCATATAGGGTGTGATTGCTCCGCCCCGATACAACGTTGTGCTGTGGTGTATTCGGAGGAGTAATGCTGAGAGAGAATCTCATTCTCCTTTGGAATAATCCAGGAATTCCGTGCACAAGTATTCTCCTCTTTGATCTTATCATAGGACATAATACTTATACCCGTATTTTGGTTCTCTACTTCCAACTTATATTCTGTGAATATCTCAAAAGGTTCGGACTTATGTTTCAACAGGAACATATGTCTAAATCTTGAGAGATTATCAGAGAATGTAATGAAGTAAAAAGGAACCGGTCTTGGCATGTGTAGACTGGAGACTTTCATACATCAGCATGTAACAATCCCAAGAGTTCACTAACTCTTTCTCTGTTTCCAATAAACAGAGCTACGGTCATCTAATCTTTGTGACATGACTGGCAAGTTTCACAAGATGTAAATTCAAACTGATTTAAATATATATCTAAATGTAACTTCAGCCAGTCGGGTCGTATTGATATGACCTAGTCTACAATATCTCAAGAAGGATTCGTTCAAATGTGAACTCTTCCTCTTGTGTGTGTTCCGTATACTAAAAACTGTAGTTTCATTTAGAACATCAATGCTTTTAGATAACGTGCCTGAACCGATCAACTTTTGATATAGGAAATGTTCAAAATATTATCCAACAATACAAAATTTTATCATTTCTTTACTAATAAAGAGACTGATATGATTTTGTATATCAGGTTCGGTATCTAATAGCATTTGTTCAGAATCAATGTATTGGTAATACAGGGTGACAGTGACCAACAGACTTGGCTGCAACACTTGCACCGTTTTCTGTCTCATGAAACTTATCACCCGTTCTCAGTTCTCTACCTTTCTGTAGCCCTATGTAACAGATTACATATCTGGGATCCTGATCCGGTATCAAATACCCATGACGCAGAGGATACTGAGAAACAATTCTTTGTAATGAACACACCCGAAGAAGATGCATCATCATGCACTTTCTTCGTTTGGGCGGCACGGGAAATCTGGTATTCCCCAATTTCCTGCTCTGTCTTATAACAATTATAAGTTGGAGCGGGACCAACGTTTTCCAGCTCAGTATAACAAGCGGGTTCGGTCAATATATCCGTTTTATTATCTTGATTAAGGCGTGATATGGTCGCTACCTGGAGAGAGAGAGAAGAAAACACCCAGCGTATGCTCTTGCAAGATCAGATTGGTTATATATTTTATCTAATCAGGATGGCTCCCACTGTTTTTATCAAATCTTCCTTCAAACCCGAAAAGGAAAGACTAGCCGGGATTAATTACATGCTACAAGTTCGCTAATCTTTCAGCCAGGCCAGTGTCGGTACTTTGAGGGAGGTTCCCCGTGCTTTCGCACGGACCTAATTACAGTAAACCTCGTTTTCCCAGAGGCGTAACCCCGTTGACACCTTTCTAGACACCTACTAGATCGGCTAATTGTAATGTGTAAAACTCTCCCAGGAGTAACAATTACTCGCAGTGGGTATCGGGATCCAACTATCTCATAGAAGGTATGCAATCTCATTGCAAATTTCAACACTTGAAATTCCCGATAATTTTGCCCCTAGCGTCCTATGACCTTGACGCAGGACAACAAACCATAGTGCGCTAGTCAAGTTCAACCCGTTATTTCCTGATTGAATTAAACCCACCCGCACGACCCTTGACGCGGGCCAACAAAGTCGCACGACTACCCTAATCCAATCTGCATCATATGCATAAGCAGATAAATACTAGTTAGCTACCGCACACTACGCCTTGACGCAGGCCAACAAACGTAGCACGAATACTAACTACTACTTATTTGAAATGACGGAGGGCTACGACAGGTTTTTCTGAAAACCTATTGCGTATTGAACTTGATATCGTTGTAGAATCAAATGATTTTAAAATGGAGTGTTTTTTAGGCTTTTCTAGTATTGCTAAAGGGGTCACTCCCGGTGAAGGGATCGTCGGCCCTTTCCTCATCGAATAAGGTACGGGATATATCATATATACCGCTGTGCAAAGCAAAAACTATAGAAGCAATCAAAAGACAAACCGAGGGTTGTAGCATCTGCCAGTTATTGCTAAAGGGGTCACTCCCGGTGAAGGGATCTCGGTCCTTTCCTTATCGAATAAGGTGCAGGATGTTCTACAAGGAACACCGCGATGCAAAGCAAGAACTGTAGCTACCTGTTTTTATTTTTGAAATTCGATTCCACAACATCTTAGGTTTCTTTTCTTTCATTAATCACATTAATGAAGTCCCATCATTTAAGTCACCTAAACATCACAGATAAATACGACGTACACTTATGCCATCCGCATTCGCCTCGATGTCCCCTCGTGCACCGTTAGGTTAGGTAACTAACGGCAGAGCGGGGCAGGGCTAGCGCGGGTGTAAAACATAAGTAACGCCTATATAATATATCATATATACTATATACAGTATTTATCACAGAACATCAAATGATCACATCACAGATATTGCAGCAGAAGAATCATATGAAATATTGGATATACTAGGACGTCCGTGTTTTCAATACGAGCCAGTATAAAACACGGATTCCACGGTCGCGATGAATAGCCAAACCCACACCCCTAGACCCCTACGAGAGCGGCAGGCAACCCTACCAATTCTAGAGTTAGGAGACCCGGACTCGACTCCTCGAGTTGGTCTCCCACTGGACTCCAGAACCCGGTTACTTGTGCCCTCCTCCTTGGGTCTATCCTAGTGCGGAAAAGTAAATAATATACATCAACGGTGACAACTTCCGCAACCTGGAAGTGCCCCAATAAAAGAATATTACATACAAGTTTTTACATGAATGAAAATGAAAAACACTCATCTCACATAAAAAAACTCCGGCTATTCAAACACGACGATCCAATATAATATATCTAGCAACACATAACATCACATGTCATCAACGTAAGTAAACATGCGTATCCCAATTGTCGTTGGCATATAGCAACGAAACCGGCGATATCGCATATTACACTTACGGTCGCAGAAAAGAAAGTGTAAAACTACAACAGTTAGAATCCGCAACCTCCTCAGATATCGCATGCCTGACCAAATGAATTCCTTAGATATCACATGCCTAACAATTATAAACCCTGTATTTTAGTCTCTATATCGAAAACACTTTTCAATATCTAGTCGGGCAATTCAACAAGATTCCCGACATATTGATCGAATGCTCGTCGCAAACTTTAGTAGGCGGCCGCAACCCCGATGCCGTCGACGAAGTGCACTAAGGCGGAACACCGCTGCCGCGAGCACCCGAACGGATGCTTTCGGCGACGGGGTTCTCCTACAATCACTTGGTCGGGGCTATGGGGTGTAGCTGTCTATTAAGTTTACCCGGCGAGTATCCCCGTACACTACGTGATTGCGACGGACTTTTAATCACATCAAAATTCCGTGGCAACCGATCAAGTGAGACTAAAGTGCTATGTTTATAACATTCATTCAGTTATCTCATAACTACTTGTGGATTCCAAGTATTGTATCCCATTCCAGATAAATAGAAAATGTTAAACTTTCCGATCGAACATTCAAACACCCAAGTTTTCCCGAAATAGCTCAACACATGAAATAAGTTTAAAAACATTCACTTCATGCCTCAGTACCAACGGTCCAGCCGTAGAAGGGTCAAGCCAACGCCTCACATGAGGCACGCCGTACTGCCCCAAACCCTAAGGTTCAAAGGGCAGTTCGAGACGGTCACATAATCGAGTTAAGGTTTGTTGTCTTCTAGAGGGTCCATCGCGTTACTTGCACTACTTAGAACGTTATTAAACTACGGAAAGATCCAACACATGGAAATTTCCCGACAGGGGAAAAAGTGGGTATTTATATCCGGTCGAACTTTTTAACATATTCTAAATTATCCGGAAAAACACATAGGCGAAGTTAAACTTTCCGGTCGAATCTTCGAAGTCCCAATACAACCCAGAAAACTCAACTCTTGAGTAAAAGTTAAAAACTCCCAGAAAATACAGCACTTAAATATAGAAATTACTGTGCAAGCCACGTGGAAAGATTCACCAATTTGGCCGCGGAACCGCCGCCCAAGCCAGGGTGGGGCCGCGGTTCCGCGGCGCTTTGGACGATTTATGGTCACGTGCTTCACAGTAACTTTTAAAACACCCTGCTGAATTTTTTGACAATTTTTAATTCACAAAAATCCAAAATTCCAGAAAATTTCCAGAGAGTGGTTTTGAATTAGGGTTTCGGGTTCGATCGGATTTCTAACATCGTCTACTCTTCGCCTAAGGCTCTAGCTAGACTCTGATACCACTGTAGGATTCCTAGACACACTCAAGAGGTTCCACAACTGATCAACTATGGCAAAATCAAATTTTTCCGGTGCCGAGAAACCCTAATGCTAGATCGTTAACTAGAGGCAAAGGCGATACAAGCAAATAAACAACTTTATTGCTAAGTGAATGGAAATACAACCTTTGTAGATCCGGTCCTCCACCTCCATAGCTCGGTGATGACGTCCCTCCGCTGCGATCATCGGATCCCGGACTCTGTCGATGGTTTCGTCGAAGAAATGATCGGGCTAGGTCGTTGACTTCGATGCCGAAGATGATCTACGTCGAGGCAACTCAAGATCAAGCTCCAACTTCACCAAGTCATGAAACTTGTGAAGAAAACACCCTATACTACTTGGCAAGTGGTAGAGGATGAAGAAATAGGAAGTGGGTTCACTTTGGATTTGGATTTCTCACTTGGAATCATCACTTGACATTTTTCAAGAAAGCTTTTCTTTTTCTTCATGAAGGAGATGAAGAAGAAGAAGAGAATGAAAAAGAATTATGAATTAATTCCCAAAAAGAAAAATGAAGTGATGGTTATCATAATGCAACCATGGGTGAGGCTAACTCATGTAGAGAATGAACTAGGGTTTAGGTAAATGGTTAGGGTTAAGGAAAGAAACAAAATGGTCAAGCTTTCAAAGCTTCATGAAGCTTCAACAAAATCCAAAGAAAGCCACCATTTCATTTCTTGCCAAAATGAATAAGGAAAATGAATAAAAGCAAATGAAAAACCCAACCATTAACCTAAAGATGGTATAAAGCAAACATACACCGAAGTTTGCATGTATCATCAAACATGATACAATCAAGTGCACAAAAATATATCACATATACAATGTGCACATCAAGTGAGAAAATCCATCTTAAGTGAACCAATACTAGTTAATGTAAAGTAATATATCAAAATATATAATTATACATTAAATCATTAAATCAACACTTGATTTAATGATCCGGTCATATCGCATATAACCGACTAATATCCAATATATCGACTTATCGAATCAATCCTTGATTCAACAACTAGGTTATATCGCATACAACCAATCGATACAATCATTGCGAGAATATAATACGGTATCACATACACGCATTATTCTCGGTCCCGCACATATCTCATATGCGCTCCTATTTCGTTTCGCTTGAGCCAGGAAACCTCTGTGTAGGACTCTAAAGACTCGTCAATACGCCGGCAGTAGGTGATGATCATATCAAACACCCACAAGCCGCAAGCGGTCTGCTAAACGTAACGGCCACCCGGGTATTGAGCGATCAGAAGATCAACGAGCAAGCCCGCTCACACTCCTGTGAATCCAACCAGTAACACTTACCGTACAGTCCGGTCTGTTCGTCTGATATGTCGCATACTTGCCTAGGGGTGGTAAACGTCAGACCCCAGTAGCTCGATAAGTCGTGTCGATATGAGGTCTATAACAGTTCGAGAAACTACTGGTAACACTTACCAGTAAATCTCAGCAACCCTGGCCAGGGATTTCCGGTTATAGCCAATCGAACACAGCACAACATCAACTCCCTATACCGGGAGAGACGAATCCCCTCCTATCGCTCATTGCCTCCATGTGATTCAGGACTGTACCCAAAAACCACCGTTTTGCACGCCCTCTTGGACGTGGTAAGGTGGAAATCAAACCACAGTGGGAATCACACAAGACTCTATGACGATCTCGGGTCTACAGACTAACCTGTACCAGTATCACCAGAGAACTGCCATCTGACGTAAGGTATAATACCATCTGGGAGTTCTCGGCGAGTCCGTCCAGTGTACCCAGTCTCCACTGAGCACTCGTATATCATCTCTGATGTCAAACACCAATGGATATGGGATCATCCATCGCCCATCTGTATGGGTCGAGAAGGTATACGCTAGTCTACTCTGGTATATCGATGCCCCGTCTCGATACACCCATGACTAGGGACCTTGAAGGATATACTTATGGACTACCATGTCCCCACTAGTATGATCCGCATCATAGTCCAGGTAGTCAAGTACACATCCTAAGGGCTTTACCAACATGTAGCAGAGATAATCAGTGTACACGTTAAGATAAAGAGCAACCAGATAGCATACTATCATATCGAGCAAGAAAGTCCTCCCTATATATGTCCCAGCATCCACTACAATATACATCCTATGTACAGTAATGGTCTCTAGGGCATACATATAACTAACACAACATCCCGCGTTCCACGCCATCATGATCCCCATTAACAGACGATCCGCTTATTACGCAGGCGTGACGTCGGGGGCGTAACTACCGGCGAGATTCTCGCGCCTGCTACTGCGTGCTGCCGCCACTATATAAACCCCCATCACAGAGGGGTCAAGTAAGCTTTTTTCACCCCACTTAGCCGTTACTCTGCTCGGATCTCGTGCTAACTTGATCGTCGGAGAGTCCTCGGTGGTACCAAACTATCCCGGGACTTCCTTGCAGGTACTCGGCACAAACTCCTCAAACCACCAATCTCCTCAAAACCCATTAAGACCCACACGCAATAGGAGATCACCTCCAAAATCCACCGGGAGATCGACGGAAGACAACATCTGACGGAGATCCGAAAAGGACCTCCATCACCCACCATGTCTTGGAATAAAAGATCCATCTGCTTGATGTTAGCAGGTTGCTCTGCAGCTTCCTTATCTTTTCTTTCCAGCACCCGTCGCAAGAACTCTGTATCGATCTCTTGCTCTTGGCGCTGTTCAGCCTCTTTGTCCGGACTTTCTTTTTGTCTGGTAAGTGCCGTCATTTTGTTCAGCACTTCTTGGAGCCTTTGTTATTACTCCCGAGCCTTCGTCAACGATCGAATTTGCGGTCGGTGACTCAGCTAGGTGCGTATTTCTTCTTTTCCTGAGGCCATGTAGAACGTATGTATTGTTATGCCTGCCTCCGGATTTGGGGAATTTAGATCTTTCGCCATTGGATTTTGCCGTTGGCCGTGGAATTTTCTCTGGCCTCGTTCTTTTATGAGAAGTCGGAGCTGAAGGGACCAATGTGACATGCACCTGTTTAGGAACGGCCCCCGTTGTATGGTGAAGAAGCGGTCTTTTTCTTGTCGGCCATTAGATCTTTTAGATTGACGAGAGTAATTCTTGTTAAGCACAGAGTCTTAGACTTTTCGCCAGACCCTATATGTTTGTGAAGAGAGACGTTGGCGAGACTGCTCTGGTTGTCGCTGCACAGAGACTTCTACTGGCAGAGATGATTTCTTCAGCACCGCTGTCGGAGAGTTCTTGCGGACTCTCCTGAGCGGATCAAAACTGTTTCTGGTTGGAACAACATCGTTGATATCCACCATAGGAGCTGGTGAGATGAGCCCAGCGGGAGAGTTGCCCCCAGCTTCTCTCACTCGGCGTCGGTGGCGATGTCGAGCATGCCTTGGAGTGGGAATTGTCTTAGTTTTGGAGGCGTCTTCGTCATTCCCCTGTGTTGTTTAGGAGTTTCGGTTGGTGATCGACATCCTTGTTGGAGTTGGAGCGGGGTTGGCCAATCTTAGTTTGCACTATTATATTTTTGAATATACTTTTTATACAATTGTGAAGAATAACCTTCGGACCTCAATACAAACCAATGGTGAAGATATGTTATCCACAAGTGACCTAATTCTGGTTATGTATATTAGTCTCACTAAAATTTTAATCTCACCAAAATTTTCGTTTAATGAAACGTGAGTGAGGATGTTACCTTCGTTCTGGTGAAATAGTGATCTAATTCAACAAAATGGATTACAATCAATTAGAGAGGAAAGGATTTATCTCCAAACTTTGACGTAGCTAATAAGCTTGGACTTTTGACTCAAATTTTTAGCATATACTCCATATGAGTAATAATGGACTCCACCAACCCCACTTTAATAGATTATATGCATGCTTCATTTGAAAAAAAGGAACATATACATAATATAACATAAAGGTGGGTGTTCAATTAATTTTAATCCATTTGTTTGACCCTTTAGTCTCTGAATTTTTCTTTACCAAAACTCGGTACGTTTATTTAAAAAAGTTAAATGCATGCATGCTTCTTTTTGTCGTCCCACAGGAGCTCATTCATGTATCTTAATAATTGCCTTGGAATAAAGGAGATTAGGCCGAGACAGGAGTACTATTTTTTTTTTTTTTTTGCACTTTAAAGTTTCACAGATGTCTCTGAAAATATGGAGGGATAACGGCAATATTGATATCTAGATTGGGGATGGCATATATTATTCAAAATTTCAATTTAAAACGGTCTACTAAAATATCTAAATGGTGTGGTGGTAGGGTTATCTCGAAATGTAGAATAGATTCAGTGATTTTTCTTATTTTTTAAATTTCTTTTGCGGGAAAAAAGAGAGAAACAATCTATTGAAGACATGAGTTACATTTTTGGAGTTTGCATTTTATGAGTTAAGAAGTGATAAGGTTTACTTAATTTCTTTTTAATCATGGATAAAATACAGGAACCCTTTTGCTTTTTCTCGAGAAAATAGAAAACTCGCATCAACTTAAAAAGCATGCCCCAAAATTTTAACACCATTATGTTGCTTGATCTATATTTTTCCAAAATGCTCTTCAACACTTTTCCTCATATTTTTTTCTTTTCTTTCTTTCCTAAAATTTTTCTCCGAATTTCTTTTCCCTTTTGTATTCTTCAAATTCTTCAGTTTACGTATCATCTATCATCTCTCCTCTTTTTCCCTCTAAGTTGTTCCCTAGGATTGGTAATCAGCCTCCCCATGAATGAGCATAGATTATCAAAAGTATGAATTTGAGAAAGAAAAAGAAGAAAGGAGAATGGTAGGATTACCTAAATTAGAACTAAGAGAGACCTTTTCGGGACATCA
Source organism: Agapanthus africanus (assembly GCA_030015575.1). Classification (NCBI taxonomy): domain Eukaryota; kingdom Viridiplantae; phylum Streptophyta; class Magnoliopsida; order Asparagales; family Amaryllidaceae; genus Agapanthus; species Agapanthus africanus. The sequence continues at coordinate 105,280,813 of JASDDO010000019.1, forward strand.
ATTATCATGGATGGAAAATATTCATACCGTAGTCAGATATCACATTATTCTCCCACTGCTTGCGATAGGGTTTATAAGATAAAATGCAGGTTTTTCAAGTTAAGAAAAGTTTCTTGCTTATTTGGGAGAGGGTTTTCTTCGCTTAAGGCTTTAATTAACGGTGCACCGTTTTTCTTTTTTTGACCAAGTGGATCATGATATATTTACTTTCTTTTAAATACGATTTTGCAATTTTTTTAAAAAAATTGTTCAACCTTTACACCATTCTAATGCCAGTAAAGCATATCTATAAAAGCCATTTGAAAACTGACTTATAATAATAATAAAGAAATTAGTTATTAGAATTCCTAACTAGTCTACCTTTAATAAGTAAAGAATCTTAATGATCCACCTTAATCAATCCTTCATAAAACAAAATTAGGGATATTCTCAAGAATTATAGCCTTAATGTCCAAACCCAATGGTAGGATCATTTTTTATTTCATTTTGCAAATTGCCACCGATATTATTATCATATTATTCCCAATCATATCATTAATTAATTATATCATAAAATCTTTTTAGTTTCAAAACAATTTCACAATAATTGAATAGGTTGGGCAGGACACCCTTATATAACTACTTTAGCATCCATCATAAGTTATTTTAATCTTTTTTTTTATATTTATTAATTTAATGCTTATTTTGGACGTTTGTCAATGGAAAGGTAGATACTTTCTATTTTCTCGGGCTATTTTTCCTCCATTTGAGATGTGGATACACCTTTCCTCCATTTTCTCGGTCTTTTGAAGTACTTTTTAACTCAATTATTAAGATACATAAAATACAAACTCCAAACGTGTAGCTCATGTCATCAATAGATTGTCTCTCTCTTTTTTACCTCTAAAAGAATTTTAAAGAATAAGAAAAATCATTTAATCTATTTCACATTTCAAGATATCCATGCCACCACCTCATTAAGATATTTTAGTAGACTGTTATAAATTGAAATTTTGAATAACATATGCCCTTCCCCGTCTAGTCATCAATATTTACGTATCCCTTCTTATTATTTTCAGAGACATCAGTAAAACTTTATTCAGTGTTGGTGTTGTGATCGTAAGATCACATAGAATTGAATATTATTATACATGCAATGTAAATATGACGTGCAAAAAAAAAAAATAGAACTCCTGTCTCATCCTAACCTCCTTTGATCCAAGGCTATTATTAAGATACACGAATGAGCTCATGTGGGACAAAAAGAAGCATGCATGCATTTAATTTTTTTTTTATAAACGTACTGAGTTTTGATAAAGAAAAACTCAAAAGACCAAACGATCGAACAAATGAATTAAAATTATTTGAACACCCTCCTTTATATTATATTATGTATATGTTCCTTTTTCAAATGAAGCATGCAGGTAATCTATTAAAGCGGGGTTGGTGGAGTCCATTATTACTCTCTGTACACACACAGCACACACAGAAAGAGATTGAGAATAATGGAGGAAAGGGATCGTAAGAGGCTTTTTAAGTTAGGTGGCGGTAAAATGTACGACTTCCATCATTTTATTCGACGATCGACACCTTCCAACTTGATATCTATTCTCTAATTTGTCGATACATCAAATTTCATATGATTACAAAACCATTTCACCGTTAATTTAGTGGGCACAAAATTAACGGTTTACCGACAATAAAACTTTTTACATTGCTAAATCAACGGTGAAATTGTATTCTAATCATATGAAATTTGATGTATCGATAAATTAGTTGATGTATATCAAGTTGGAAGATGCCGATCGTCGAATAAAATGATGAAGGGCATACATTTTGCTGTCACCTAACATAAAAAGCCTCTTAGGATCTCTTTCCTCCATTATTCTCGTATACACATAAAAAAAAAATTTGAGTCGAAAGTCCAAGCTCATTAGCTAGGTCAAAGTTTGGGGATATATATATATACACACACACTCTAAAAATATGAGTCAAAAGTCCAAGCTTACTAGCTACGTCAAAGTTTGGATATATATATATATATAGACACACACTCTAAAAATTTGAGTCAAAAGTCCAAGCTTATTAGCTACGTCAAAGTTTGGGGGATAAATCCTTTCCTCTCTAGTTGAATGTAATCCATTTTGTTGAATTTGATCACTATTTCACCAAAACGACGAAAACATCCTCACTCACATTTCATTAAAAGAAAATTTTACTGAGACTAACATACATGAGTATAATTAGGTCACTTATGGATAACATATCTTCATCATTGGTTTGTACTGAGGTCCAAAGGATATTCTTCACAATTGTATAAGAAGTATATTCAAATTATAATAGTGCAAACTAAGATAGCTGTATGATTTTGGTGTTACGGCATATGACCCTAACTTCATAATTCTGGCATCATGTCATGAAGTTTATCGTTATAATTTGCGAGTGTCATCATAGTATAATGGTAAAGCTTATCGTCGAGTAAGCTCATTTGTTTAAATTCTGCTTACATTAGGTAACAATCTATCATTCCCTTAAATAAAAAAAGAAAAAAGGAAGATCGTTTAACATTATTTCAAAGCCAATTTTCAAGCCGGATGTTTAAGCACGTATATTCTTATACCATTCAGGTGAGAGGTAAGTTACGGTTCAACATAACAAGTGATAATAATAATATGTGATACCTTAAAGTGTTTAATGCCTGCATTTGGCATTTGGCATTTGGCATTTACCAAGTCAATGTCTAATATTTATAAGACCAAGTCTCTTTTTGTCATTTTTTGCATGTATTACCTTTTAAATATAGATACCATGCATCGGCAAAAGCTCATAAAGTTTTGTAACTAATTTTTTTCATGCATATTTTTTGGCACAAGCCTGTAAGGCCTATACTAGTACAAAGACGGCTTGTCCCTACAGATGAGAAAATCCGTAGAGGCAATTTTAGTTTGCCGCTACAGTTCCCACCGTAGGAGCAAACAAGCTCCTGCGGTTTCCACCGTAAAGACATTTACGCTTAAAAGATTATAAAAAATTCACAATTGTAATTGTCCATACGGTGCCGCAAAACAAACCCTTACTGTCAGGCACCATAACGGCAAAATCAGTGTATTAAAAAAAATAAAGTCAATAGATAATTCCAGATAATTCATTCCCCCTTTCACACGCCCCAGTTGATTTCCCCCCAAATTTTTGGCCTCGTCGCCACCTCCGGCGCCTCTCCTCGTCGCCACCTCCATCTTCTCCTCGTCGCCGATTGAGCCACCGCCGTCTCCTCCTTCCCAGCCTCCTTCTCGAGCCCTCCTCCTCGCTGCCAGCATCATTCACCGCCTCCAAACATCGCCACCGCCGCCAACATCCTCCACCGCGTCTCCATCGCCGTAGCCACCCTCCACCGCATCTAAGACTCCAAGAATTGATCGTCACCGCCGCCATCGTCATCGCTCATCGTCAGCGCTGCCTCCATCACCATAGCCGATTCAAGTAAAATTTTCAAATATTTTTCAAAATTGTTAGATTTTGGCTTTTAATTTTGGGAATGGATCGATGGAGGGCGGTGTTGAGGGTGGGAGAGGGGGAGTTGATGAGAGGAGAGAAGCCGTAGGGCCTGGGAAGTTGAGGATGGGGGAGGGGAGGCGGTGAGGAGAGGGTGGGTTATTTCGTCGGTGGTGGGCAGTAGGGAGTGGGGAGGCGGTGCGGAAGGCAAGGAAGTGGAGGGTTTTGGAATTGTTGTTGTTTGTTGTTGTTGTGGTCGTCGGGGAAGACCCCGGGAAGTTGGCGGTTGAGTGTGTGTGTATGCTTGTGTGTCTATGTGTGTGCGTGCGTGCATGTGAGAGAGAGATGATAATGATCATCTCACAGATCAAACACGACCAAATCTTAATTCATCATCATTATCCTCTACATCGAAATCTTGTCAAATCACACATTAACGCCAACCCTAAATCTTCATCTCCTGTTTCATTCTTTTATTTTTCCGGGTTTATGGGTGAGTGGTGGTGTTATTTTCATATTCGTTGAAAAACTCTATGAATTGTTTAAAGCATTACTAGTTTAAAACCCAAATTTAATGCCAAAATAACCTTGATTAAGAAAACCCTGGACTTTAAAAAACTTTACCCTAAACAAAAACTTCAAAACCATGAAATTGAAACGTAAACGTAAAACCAATTCATGTTTAATCTTACACTAAATGTATATATGATACTCGATGATAATATAAAATTTTCATATTCTCATCGATAATCATATATGAAAATCAAAGTGCGCCTTAGTCCCCGTCTATCGGTTAACATACGTTCGATATTCGTCGTGACATAAAACTACACGTGCGGTGTCACCATAGGATTTGATCCTAAGGGGTTAGTGCTGGTGTCGGCGCCCTTGTGGGGAGCACGTGAGGCGCTGCCTCATTAAAATTTAACAGAGCTTAGCTCTTTTTATTATGTTTAAATATTAGGAGAACGGATGCCTTCCATCGTTGTTCTTACGTGGCTCACACGTGAGTGCAACAGTGTCACTTTTACCATCGTAAGATGTAGGAAGTTGAATCGTCCTCCCCACGTCCTATAAATAGGGCCTTTGGCCCTTGAGATAACTGCTGTCTCATCATCTTCCTCCTTGAATTTTTTTATTCTGGAGAATTTAGTTCTCATTTCAGAGCTTAGATCTCTGTCCACAGAACTCTTTCTGATCAAAATTAAACTCTGCCAAAAATTTTGGTAAGGATTATGAACAGAGCTTAGCTCTTAAAAGACTTTTTATTTTGTTTTGGATTTTTAATCCATTAACAGAGCTTAGCTCTTTTCTTGAACCGGTCTCTTAGAAATCTTTAAAAACATCTTTTTTGAGTAGACCATGGGTCTTGAATCGATGGACATCCTCGAAAATCGCTAGTTCTTTTCTTAGGGGTTTACCCTATCATTAATTTTGATTTTTGAGAGCTTTTGGAATTTAATTCCATTGTGTTTCCCATCTGTTTCCTATCATGGGGATTTCTGAGATTTAATCCCATTATTGGAGGAATTTAATTCCATTTTGTCTTGCAGAGCTTAGCTCTGAATTTTTTGGAACTTTAGGAATTTTACTCCACTTTCTATTCTTGAGTATACCCTATTTACATATTTGAATCTGTTGCTATTTTTAACATAACCAACTTTTCGAGGATATTGGGAGTTTTTAACCCCACTGTTTAATAAGAATCCTTTTGGATTCTCACAATAAGCGCATGCCTCATCATTGATGAGCCATTACCTTGATTTTATGGGGCCCACTGATTTTCCTTTAGACTGTAGTGATTTTAGTATTTTAATCGCTAACCTTCCACTGGTTTTTCTTTTCAGGTACCATGGCTGGTCGTCTGTAAGATCTTGAAGAGATTATCTCTTATGAGGAGGTTCGCATCCAAGCCCGCTGTCAAGGCCAGGAGTTTACTGACGCCCAATGCGACTCGGTGATGCGTCGTTTCGATAATTACAACGGTTGATTGCTTCCCTGCCGTTCTGCCCCTTTAGAAGATCATCGTTGGGTCGATCTGAGAAGCTATACCCGGACGTCTTGAGGTTATGCCGCTTCAAGCGCTCGATAATACTGAGGATAAGGTACATTCAGTGTACTTGATAGGGTTGATTTCAAAGAAACAGAGAGATAATCTCGTCGCCATCTTGCACCGCGTCTTTCAGCAGAAAGCAATAGTATCAGCATATCAGAGGGTGGAGGACATCGGTGGTGACCCTGACTCTTGCATCCGATAGAAGATACACAAAAAGATGGTTAATGAGGCTGAACGTGCATTGCTCAAACATACTTTTGAGTTTGAGAATCCATATCCAGAGTTCAGTGTCTTGCCAATGTAGACATTTTGACGATGTCTTTTTTTGCATCATCATCATCCCCCTTACTGATGTATAAACTTCTTTTGAAGTATGAATGAAAAAAAATCCCCATCCCCTTTTTTTTACGCCAACGCTCACATGTGCTCCACGTGAGGTATTTTTATATAAAAGAACTAGCGCCGGCGTTCACATGTCATGCACGTGAGGCGATGCTATAGGACTTAACCCTAAAAAAAACTAGTGCCGACACTCACGTGTCATGTACGTGAGGCACTGCTATAGGACTTGACCCTAAAAGAAAACTAGCACCGGTGCTTACGTGCCATGCACGTGAGGCGCTGCTACGGGATACGAAGGAATCGTTTCGCCTTCTTGATTTGCTTTTCATGAGTCAATTCTTTCTTTTCCCATGCCTTTTTTTTCTGAACTTGGAAATAGTTCCACCATGCACAACATTTTCTGTGCCTAGACTTAAATACTTCTCTTTATAATCTGAAGCATTGTTTTCCTTTTTCTTCACAAGGAGGGAACCATTTTTAACAGACCAAGAGTCATAACTTGCAATCATCCACATACTCATCGGCAACCATGGGAGGTGCCTATTGAGAGAATTGTTTCTCGTTTTTCTATACGCTTGGTGAATCCCATTCTTACGGATGACCAATGCGACACGGTGATGTACGAGCTCCTGACTCGTAGAGGGTCTCCTCTTCCTATCGGCTCTATTTGGTTCCGGATGATCTTCCTGTCCGTGCTTGCTGACATTTTCCCTCATCCAGCGGAGATGATTCCGGCGATACTCGACGCAGCGGAGGACAAGATCGAGTGCTTTCATAAGACAGATTTGATTACCCAGCCTCTGAGGGATCGCTCTGTTCAGTTGCTAAGCCAGATATGGGCTCAGCGGTCATGTCTGCCTTCACTAATGGGCACGACGCTGACCGATGGGGAACGAATCCTCGCGAAAATCGCCGCTTCGACATAGTGGAGAAGAATGAGATGACTTTAGAAAACTTTACTCATAGTTTTGTAAACCCTTATACTTTTGATCCCGTGTTTGGTGATTTTTTTTCCTGTGGAATAAAGTGTTTATTTAAATATGTTTTTTTTATTGTTGACCGCTGAATATTTCACCTCCATCACATATCCATGTGGGCATCTTGCCTCTGCACATATACTTTGCACTTTAACCTTAGGAGTTTCTGCTGTGTACGAATGTCAATGATGCACGAGCGCATACACGCACACATAAATGAGCATACTTTCAACGCTATTTCTCATTCAAACATACATGCATCTAGATATAGGTGAATACTGGACTGATGTGAACAAATGCTTCCCCTACTATCTTGCTCCCGGAGGTATACCCGTGGGTGAAGTACGGTAAAGTAATGCATAGCATATGGCTGGTTTCGGGTTGGCGTATCATCTATAACTTTTAGAATTTCGACCTCTCTGTTTCTTGATGTCTTGATCTGGCGCAAAGTAGTTTATGCACTCATTTCGGAGTTTGTAGTTTATTCACTCGTTTCGGAGTCTTTAGTTTATTTACTCGTTTCGGAGTTTGTAGTTTATTCACTCGTTTCGTAGTCTCTAATTTATGTACTCATTTCGGAGTATTTTTAGTTTACCTCCCTTGGGATTACATGTAAATTTGTCCTAACGTTGTATGTAGATAACCCCCATTCTTTACGATAGGGGTCCGTTAGGTTTGTGGTACTAGGGTTTTAGTCCGTGGTACCGTCGCGTTGGCTGATGTATTCCTCGATATGCGGTCTTTAAGTCGCTGTTCGAGTAGCCCCGTGACTGTCGTGTCTCTGATCCCTTGGGGGCTGGACAAGACGTCTTCAAGTAATCTCCTTAGGTCATATTACCGTCGGAAGAGCAAGCATTAGGAATTTGCCATGACGCTTTTTACTTGAGGTTAGACTTAATTTGGAGCTCCAATGAGTCGTAACTGCTCCCTTCTAGGATGGGATGATGTCCAATGGTCTTTTAGGTATTATATGAATTGCCGTCGTGACCCGAACCTGGGAATATGCTATCACTTTGTTTTTTGCTTTAACGATGTCGCGCCAATTTTTTGCTGAAGTAGGGTAAACATCTGTAAGACCTCTATGCTGCGTGTATTGCAATTGAAGTCAGGAGCTAAGAATATGTCATTGCTCCAATTTCATTTGATAGCTGCGTTCGCATCTTGCTAAAATGAGGGGTAACGCCGGGATAGTCTCTAGGTTGTATATGTACCGTTGAGACTTGGAGCTAGGATTTTGCCGTTACTCCATTTTTGCTCCGACCCTTGGGTCTTTTGTTGACGTTGTATTTGTATCCTACTGGAATGAGGAGAATGTCGAGGTGATCTTTATGATTTAGATGTTGCCATTGAGTCCTGAAGCTAGGATTTTGCCGTCACTTCATTTTTATTTGATTGTTGTGTCTGCTCCTGCTGGAATGAGGAGGAGGACACATGTATAGTCTCTAAGTTGTATATGTACTGTCAAGACTTAGAGCTAGGATTTCGCTATGGCTCTATTTTTTCTTTGACCCTTGGGTTTTTTTTATTGACGTTGCGTCTGCATCCTGCTGGCATGAGAAGGAACGTCTGGATAGTCTCTAGGTTGTAAATGAACCGTCAAGACTTGGAGTTAGAATTTTGCCATTACTCCATTTTTGTTTCGACCCTTGGGTTTTTCTTGTTTGATGGTGACGTTGCGTCTGCATTCTGCCTGAATGAGAAGGAACGCATGGATAGTCTCTAGGTTGTATATAAACCATCAGGACTTGGTTCTCCTTTTGACGAAGTGTGGTAGGAGAATATGGTCCCGTTTCCTTTATTTGTGCCCATGGATCGTGTACACGGGTCAATATGGACATACTTGCAAGGCAGAAAAGTTTCGTTTTCATTTCATCATTTTTTCCTTTTTTTAATTTCTTTCCGCGATGCTCTATCTTTTCAGCTTTCTTATGTCGCGATTGCCCAATCATTTCGGCTTTTTATCCGCCGCGCCCAATCATTTCGACTATATATTTTTGTTTATATTTTTACTCGCTGCTTTTATTATGAGTTGCCCAAACATTTTGGCTGTTTTTATATGCATATTTCTTGCTCGTTGATTTTTATCGTGAGTTAGGGACTTAGTCCTGATACCTATTATGGCATCGGTATCGCTACAACTGGAATATTGCCAGGAGCGAATCATCATTTGCCGTGAGAGAACTTGGAGTTTGACACCTGTTTAGGCATCATCATCGCTACAACTGGAATATTTCCAGGAGCAAATCATCATTTGTCTTTGTCGATTTGAACAAAGATGGTTTAGTAGACATGGTTAGGATCCTGTCGACTAAGGATTTTGACTTCATGAGCCGTAAGGGTCTCATAAAGGTATTTCTCCCTATGAGTCCTGAGGATCTTGTAGGTGTATTTTCTCCTTAGGAATCGTGGGGATTTCTAAGTGCGTTTTCTCTTGTAAATCGTAAGGATCTTCCAAGAGTGTTTTATCCTTATAAGTTGAGAGGATTTACAAGTGTCGTTCACCATATGGGGACATTTCTCGTCATTGGTGGAACTTGGTGGGAGAATATTTATTCATGCCCGTGGATTGTATACAATGGTCAATATCGGACCGCTTGTAGGGCAGTTTGGGGAATATGACGGCATGTTTGAATCCTTGCAACTTAAAGCCTTTGAATTCTATGAGTCGTGAGGGTCTCATAAGGGGAATTCTCCTTATGGGTCGTGAGGATCTCGTAAGTGTATTTTCTCCTTAGGAATCTGTAACGATTCTGAAATCATTGTATAAAAAATTCTTGTTATTGTACAGAAAATGGTATTACAGCCTGTGTAAGAGTTATAAGGTAGAATTGTTTAATAAAAGCAAGAAACAACTTGTAGCTCACTGGTAAAGCCTCTGCACTACTGTGACATAGCATATGTGTTCGAATCCCATCAGACATAATTATTATTTTTCTGATTTTTTCTTTTTAATTTTGGAAGCCCAAGAGTTGCACGTGCAATATACGGGGAAATGAAAAGTTCAGAAAAATCAAACAGGCGCGATGAGGTGTACACACTTAAAAACCCACGTGGTACAAATCTCGAGGCATTTGCCTCAAATCCGACCGGCCATTTTAGGGTTTTGACCGGCCCCGACGGTTCTGATGCGCCCAAATTGATCTGTGTTTTGCACACTTAACTTTTCAACTCCTCTTAACCCCTCTGCACTGTTTGATTTTCCTGCAATCAAACAGAGACTCTTCATTTCACCATTTAACATCTTTTTAATATTTTTTAATCCAAACTTTTAATTCCTAAATTCTAATTCTTCACTATAAATACCATCCCATATTTTAACTCTTCACCATTTTGAAATTCTAGCAAAAATTCTCTCAAAAAGTTCTTAAGTGCAAGTGGAGTTAGCGACCAAGCTTTTTCCGTCGAAGATCGAAACCATTTCCGGAGCTCCCGCGACGCCACGAAGTCCCTCCCTTCTTCCTCATCATTTTCTTGAGATTTTTAAACCGTAAGCCCCTCCTAACTCACTTTCTTTTTATCGAAATTTATCTCCTAATCATATATCGGTAAAATTGAGTTATTCCCGATACCTTTCTTTTTAAAACCTACGACTCCATTTTCCTTTATATATTGGTCAATCTAATTTTACTACACTACTTGTAACTTTAATTACAAATGGTTAGATTCAAATTTAACCAAAATTCTCATGTGAAACGAACATAAACGAACCTTTTCATTTAAATACCTTGAACTTTATTATCACCCCTTTTCAATATTGGTTAAAACAATATCTTTAGGAAAACATCACGGGGTAACGACCTACCCTACATGCACACTTTGGTTTCATAGCACGATACCTATTTAGATGTATATTTGGTTCAAAAAATAACCTTTACAATAAAATACCACATCTTTTAAAAACTGGGTTTCTTTTAAAACGATATCTTGAAAATCCTTGGCAAATACACCTCTACAACTCTCGTTAGAGAATCCACTAATAGATGGTGCGGATTATCGTACATCCTTGGAATAGTAGAGCGCGATGCAGAACTCCTCATGGAGTATTCAATCTCGAAAGGAAATAAAAATACGTTTTTTTAAGAAAACGCGATTTTTCTAAACAAAACTAATTTTTTTGAAAATTATATAAAATTATAAATCCATATTTTCAATATATTATAAAACTATATTTTTCTAAAAATGAATGATTGAAAATGTTAATAAAATACCATCATGTTATAAAAAAGGACTAGTTTTCAATAAAATACCATACACTTTTAAAAACCAAGTATTTATCATTAAAATACCCCAATACTTAAAATACATGCTCATGAAAACCCTAATAATACAAATCACCTTCGAGGTCTATTTTAAACTATATTAAAATATTTTTCATAAAACCCCCTCGAGATATACAAAACAATATTTTAAGGACTCTAGTTAATATAGGTTTAAGTTGGATCAATTCTATTGAGCCCCAGAAAGCCGGAGAAAATGAATGCTTGCCTATTTAGGTTAGACAACTTAACAGAGTTATCAATGGCAATTGTCTTGGAAAAAGACACAAATCCTGCCGTCTATGTGCAGCAGTTGCCGATTACTTCCGAACCTAAGAATTTAAGAGTTAAATCCGTTCACAAGTGTTGACTCATTCTGAGTCCAAACTCAAACCAGAATCCAAAATCAAACACGAACTTTAATACTTGATCATGAACATGAACACTCGAAATTAATATCAAACTCAAACTTGTATACATGACTCGACTTGACCGAACCATGGTTATAACTTGACATAAACTCAACATGACTACTTGAATACATGATTACATCCTGAACATGAACCTGAACATTTTATATCCATGGTTTCGGCAAAGACCTGTAAACATAATCTATATAATACATTACGCAGGGATAAAGGGGTAGATTGGTACGGAACGTATATCGTGGCACGAGAGGTCACTTTAAAAGACACCCACATGAATTCATATGCCGTTGTCCCGTGGGTTATGACGGGGTCTTGTACTACATATTACCATAGTCCACGGGGTAAGATGGACTACTCTCGTATACATGAATACTTTCTTTATCAAACTACAAATAACCACGTTAGAATAACTATCATATACCTGTAGATAATCAAATACAATTTCATCTGTCCTTTGTTCTTTTAGTTCCTATTCACATGATATACTATTCTTTCTTATTTCTTTTAGGACTTACCGAGCGCTAGTTCGCTGACAACATTCCTCTTTGTTTTCTTTCTTTGGAATATTTGTTAGGAGGACCGAATACTGAGGAGATAAAACCGAGGCAGGAGGACTTGGACCAGCTTGCTGCACAGCCCGATTACTAGCTCCTTCCAGCCTGCACTTACTTTTTGTATGCTATTGTTTAGGCATTGCTTTGTTCATTGTACCCTTTATTTTTAAACAGTTGTATGTAAAGTTGAATATAAATAAAATTGTTTATTTTAATTCTCTTGTCATTCTTATTCATTTATATATTGCTTAATTACGCTTAACGTATCTATTTCATAGTAAATACGTTGCGGGCTTGTCACGTCACCGTTTCCTTCTATTGGGAAGCGGAGCGTGACAGAATCATGAGGATTCCTAAGTGTATTGCTCCTTTATAAGTCGTAAGGATCTCACGCAGGTACTTTTTTTTACGAGATTGCGCCCTTTCAGGTTTTCACAAGCTCGTTTGCAGTCTTACTATTTTTACTCACGGCGCCCTTTCGGGTTTTCATCCGTACCCATTTCGCTTGTGGACATATCCTTTTTTTTTTACAAGATTGCATCCTTCCAGGTTTTCACAAGCTTGCTGGTAGTCCTACTGTTTTTACTCACGGTATCCTTTCAGGTTTTCATTCGTGCCCATTTCGCTTGTGGACATTCCTTTTTTTTACGATATTGCGTCTTTCCAGGTTTTCACAAGCTCGCTGGTAGTCCTGTTGTTTTTACTCACGACGCCCTTTCGGGTTTTCATCCGTGTTGTCACGACCCGAAAGTACGGAACGTGACCGGCACTTAAATTACGAAACGTCTAGAGGCGTAACGTAATCTAAGCAAGCCGAAGCCCAGAAATCTAAACCATTTAAAAGAAGAAGTGTAGGAAAACAAGTTTTAAAAGCAACATCAAAATTTCTCAAAAATTTCGGCAGAGTCTCCTTTGTAAAAACTGGCCCCAAACGGGTACAAATAAGAATATATATACATAAGCAATAATAAAAAGGCATCCCCAAGCAGGAGCTAGCTCTTCGCCATTTGGCGGTCACAACCACGCAAGCAATATAATATACAACGCCGAAGGGCGAGGAACAAAACTCAAAGAAAACCATCAAAACCACCAGAAAACTATAATAGTACAAGCGCGACTCTAAGGTCGAAAGAGTAAGCAACTGGTCTTCTAAATCTATCAGTAATACATGTCTGGTTGATGAAGCTTACTAGATACAACTGAAATAATAAAAGTACAACGGCGGTCCCGATACAATGAACCAACCTACCAAGCAAATCATCCTGAATGAAATGATGTGCCAGCAAGTCGCCAAGGAAACCTGTACATCGATACCTGTAAGAAAATTTGGCACAACGGGGATGGGTTGCCAACTCGTGAGTAGAAGATATCTGCGAGTAGAAATCGCATGCACGACGATCTCTTAGGTCATAATAATATACTTAATTTAATGCTAGTCATCTAGTAGTGGCAGGGTAATAATCAATGCATAAGTGCAATGCTCAGTGCTCGTGTTAGTGCCTCAAGTAGTAACATGTCATGTGTACGAGTATGCATACACCATTAATGTAAAACAATCAACTTTGAAATCTGGATATATCTGTATAAAAAATCTTTAATTTTTATCATAGTAAAATTTGTATGGTAATCCGAAACATCATCAATAAAATCCATGGAAATCCGTGTCAAGTATCGACATAAAACATGTAAATCTCAAAGTCTCAATATCTCATAGTCTCAATATCTCATAGTCTCAATATCTGGGCTCCGTCAGTCCGGATCGGCCCATATCATCAAATCTCACGACAACGATCGGTATCCTCCGGATATCCGCCGCGCCAGACATCACCGGTAGTTAGTCTTCTCCTGCCAGGCTCATCGTCTATAACTCGATCTTCTTGCCCCGGGGTACCATACCGGGCCCACCATGTACCCGAGACGGTTCATCCACTCCTCGAATCGGGTCTCGAAATCCAACAGAAAACATGAAATCTCATGGTGGACAACACATACATCACGAGAAAACCGCAACTTGTATTTTAAAATGAGAGGGGGAGAGAGAGAGAAGTTTTTATACACATTCTTGCGGTTTTCCTCCAAAATCCAGAAATCTCATAGAAATCCAAAATTCCAAAATCATAAGCAAGTAAATAATGAGTATCAGCATAAGCCCCACAATACTGCATGATAATATGAAAATGTGAATGCATGAAGTATCTAAGTAATAAATGCAATGTCTAAACTAGCACATGAGAGTAATCATACAATATTATATTGGTCTAGCATTTAGCTGATTATATCAATAAAAGATAATATGTTCTAAAGTGTACGTGATATGGAAATTACCGCCGATGATGTGTGTGAGCCGGCAAATAAGTGTACGTGGAACATGCGCATCATCGGTAATGGTGCTGGTGTCCTAACAGGCAGAGTTTCATACTAGCTAAACAAACATATGTATGAATATGCAATGCGATGCATATAACATGAATAAAACGGTGAATGTGTAATAAATGCACAACTAGAAAATACATACTAATCACGAGTCATATAGTTTGTTGTTTGAAAAAGCACGATTCATTAGTTTTGAAAATAAGTATGACTCGAGCCTAAACTAAGATCTATCTAACCAACTAAGGAACCAACTAAGGATACTAGTCGAAAGGTAAGAAGAATCCTCCTAAAGTCTGAGTCGATATCTCAAGTAGTCGGCGATCTAGCCTCAATAGCGTCACGTACATAGTACGACTTCCTCAAATCAAGAGTGCGGATCAATCATCACATATATGCTTCGTACGGTAAAATCCATCGTATGGCATCCCAAAATCGGGGTACGGGTCAACAATCACATATATACATCATCGTTCGAATAGTATCATCATCAAACAATATCATGATCAAGGGTACTGCACTATAATCGCATACATCCCAATATCATCAAACATATATCATCGTCTGTATAAATATACATTGTCAAATGATCCACTAAAATATCATGTCATATGTCATATCATGATTAAGTCACATATTACAATCTGGGTTCTATTCTAGAGTCTCGTTCATTCTAATTTCATCAACACATATTATCATTTATATAAATATATTTTATATAATCTCATTGCCCAACGATCCGCTACTATCATAACACATCTTATGTCATAACTCGATCATATATCCAATAAATCATGGCATCAAGCCTAATCATATCGACTCATCCCCATGTATCATATAACCTCCTCACATCACATGTATATACACACACGCGCGCGCGCGCGCACACACATTCCTATATGTATACACACACACACATATACAACAAGTCAAGTTTATGTGTGTGTGTGTGTGTGTCTACATGAAACCTACGAATTCCCTCCAAGGCAGTCATCCTCATAGTTAAGTCTTTCTAAATCAGTCTAGTCCAACCTAAAGTCTTCAATAGGACCCTACTCGCCAAGAATCTAAGGTCACGTCCGACTTCCTAATAACAGCACGTAATATCCTTATTCTATATTTGCGGGGGTGCTATACGCCATCCACCCGACTTCCCCCGTAGATATACATCTACTCACCTGGTCCTTGTTTGCCGAAGCCGATGCCGCCATCCTCTTCTTCATCGTCCGAAGTCCACATGAGGGGTAGCTATACGCAAACAAACACACACACACACACACACACACATACACACACACATACACACACACATACTGTAAGCCGAATCGCGGATAAAACCAAAACGGCGCACGAAACGCGCATAGGTTAAAACCTATGGCTTGTTCATGCAAAAGAACTCAGTAACCCTCGACATCGGCGTACAAACGCCGATTGTTCAAGAAAAACCCAAACATACAAATCGTAGTTCCAAAACTCACTAATTATAATATAGAATAGGGTTTAAATCATCAAAACCTTAAAATAAATCAAATCGATTTATTTCCGAAAACCTAAAAAGCACTAAATTTTCGTTTTAATTCGAAACTTGATATTTTAACAAAAATAATGGTCATAATATTCACTAAATATTATAACTAAGTCATACAAACTATCACTATAATTTAATCTCATCAATTTGTATTAAATTGAAAATTCTAGTTTGCAAAAATATCAGTTTTTTGATACTTTTTAAAGCAAAATTCATAATTCAACAATTAAGCTAGATTTTGCATGAACTAAAGTGTTAAACTACAATTTAAAATGTTAATAATGTCATAAAAAAACTAATTGGATTTTAATCTCAATTATTTAGTCAATTTCCAAAAACCTAGTTAGTAAAATTAGCATAATTAGCAAAATTTTAAAGTAAAAATTAGCAAACTAGTAACTAGATTAGATTTGCATTCTATTAACATGTTAAACTACTCATTAGAACCATAATCTAATGATAGAAACCCTCACTAGAATTTTATCTCACCTATATATATATTTTATAAAAACCTAGTTAGCCAAAAAACCTAATTAGAACAATTTAAATACAACAATTTACAAATTAGCAACTAGATTAAGTTTACTATATCTTAACATATTTAACTACACCGTGTAATCATGAACACTTTATAAAAAACCCTAACTTGATTTAGAAACCCTTTCTTTAATTTTGAATTTAGCAACTAAAACCATAATTAAACACCGAAATCCATTCAATTTACGTAATTAATGTTAGTTATATGTATGCCCTAAAGGCCATTACTATACATAAGATGTATATTGTAGTGGATGCTTGGACATATATAGTGAGGACTTTCTTGCTCGACATGATAGTATGCTATCTGGTTACTCTTTACCTTAACGTGTATACTGATTGTCTCTCTGTTACATGTTGGTAAAGCCCTTAGGATGTGTACTTGACTACCTGGACTATGATGTGGATCATACTAGTGGGGACATAGTAGTCCATAAGTACATCCTTCAAGGTCCCTAGTCGTGGGTGTATCGAGATGGGGCATCGACATACCAGAGTAGACTAGCGTATACCTTCTCGACCCATACAATTGGGCGATGGATGATCCCATATCATTGGTGTTTGACATCAGAGATGATATACGGGTGCTCAGTAGAGACTGGGTACACTGGACGGACTCGCCGAGAACTCCCAGATGGTATTATACCTTACGTCAGATGGCAGTTCTCTGGTGACACTGGTACAGGTTAGTCTATAGACCCGAGATCGTCATAGAGTCTTGTGTGATTCCCACCGTGCTTTGATTTCCACCTTACCACGTCTAAGAGGGCGTGCAAAACGGTGGCTTTTGGGTACAGTCCCGAATCATATGGAGGCAATGAGCGATAGGAGGGGATTCGTCTCTCCCGGTATAGGGAGTTGATGTTGCACTGTGTTCGATTGGCTATAACCGGAAATCCCTGGCCAGGGTTGCTGAGATGTACTGGTAAGTATTATCAGTAGTATCTCGAACTGTTATAGATCTCATATCGACACGACTTATCGAGCTACTGGGGTCTGACGTTTACCACCCCTAGGCGAGATATGCGACATATCAGACGATCAGACCGGACTGTACGGTAAGTGTTACTGGTTGGATTCACAGGAGTGTGAGCGGGCTTGCTCGTCGATCTTCTGATCGCTCAATACCCGGATGGCCGTTACATTTAGCAGACCGCTTGCGGCTTGTGGGTGTTTGATATGATCATCACCTGCTGCCGGCGTATTGACGAGTCTTTAGAGTCCTACACAGAGTTTTCCTGGCTCAAGCGAAACGAAATAGGAGCGCATATGAGATATGTGCGGGACCGAGAATAATGCGTGTTTGTGATACCGTATTCTATTCTCGCGATGAATGTATCGATTGGTTGTATGCGATATAACCTAATTATCGAATCGAGAATTGATTCGATAAGCCGATACATTGAATATTAGTCGGTCATATGCGATATGACCGGATCGTTAAATCAAGTGTTGATTTAATGATTTAATGTATAATTGTATATTTGATATATTACTTTGTATTAACTAGTATTGGTTCACTTAAGATGGATTTTCTCACTTGTTTGTGCACATTGTATATGTGATATATTTTTTTGTGCACAAGATTGTATCATGTTTGATGATACATGCAATCTTGGGTTAGTGTGTGATTTAAACCATGGTTAGTTAATGGTTAGGGTTTCATTTGATTTACTTATTCATTTATTTATTTTATTGATTCATTTTAAGGCAAGAATAAAATGGTGGCTAGTTTTTGTTTCTTTTATGAAACTTCATGAAGCTTTGAAGCTTTGACCATTTTGTCTCTTAGCCTTAACCTAACCATTAAACCTAACCTTAGTTTATTTTCTACACCTAACTATGGTTGTTATATGATAAGATAATTCTTTTTATTCTTATCATAATTTTTCTTCTTCTTCTTCTTCTTCTAAAACAATGAAGAAAAGCTTGCTACCATTAATGGCAACTTGAGAAAAAGAGTGAGAAATCCAATTCTAAAGTGAACCCACTTCCTATTTCTTCATCCTCTACCACTTGCCAAGTAGTATAGGGTGTTTTCTTCACAAGTTTCATGACTTGGTGAAGTTGGAGCTTGATCTTGTATTGCCTCGACGTAGATCATCTTCGGCATCGAAGTCGACGACCTAGCCCGCCCATTTCTCCGATGAAGCCGACGCTAGAGCCCGGGATCCGATGATCGCCGCAAGGGGACATCATCACGGAGCTATGGAGGTGGAGGACCGGATCTACAAAGGTTGTATTTTCCGTTCACTTTTAGTTAAGTTGTTAACTAGTTGCTTGTTTCGCCTATTCTCTAGTCAACGATCGCATTAGGGTTTCTCGGCACCGGAAATTTTTGAATTTGGTATGGTTGATGCCTTGTGAGACCTCATTAGTGTGCCTAGGAACCCTACAGTGGTATCAGAGCCTAGCTAGAGCCTTAGGCGATGAGTGGACGGAGTTAGAAGTCCGATCGAACCGAAACCTTAACTCCAAAATGCTTTCTGGACATTTTATGAAATCTGGATTTTTTCGAAATTAAAAATATGCAGAAAAATCAGCAGGGAATTTGATGAATTACTGTGGAGCACGTGCTCATGATTCCTCTAAAGTGCGGCGGAACCGCGGCACGAGCATGGCTCGTGCGGCGGTTCCGCGGCCAAGTAGTCACATCAGCTTTTGTAATTTCCACAGTAATTCCTAATTTTTAGTGCTGTATTTTCTGGGATATTTTAAATTCTACTCAACAGTTGAGTTTTCTGGGTTGTATTGGGGACTCCGTGTTTCGATCGGGAAGTTTAACTTCGTCTGTGTTTTTCCGGATATTTTAGAAACTGTTAAAAAGTTCGACCGGATATAAATACCCAATTTTTCCCCTGCCGGGAAATTTCCAAGTGTTGGATATTTCCGTAGTTTAATGACGTTCTAAGTAGTGCAAGTAACGCGATGGTCCCTCTAGAAGACAACAAACCTTAACTCGATTATGTGACCGTCTTGAACTGCCTTTTGAACCTTAGGGTTTAGGGCAGTACGGCGTGCCACATGTGAGGCGTTGGCTTGACCCTTCTACGGCTGGACCGTTGGTACTGAGGTATGAACTGGATGTTTTTAAACTTGTTTCATGTGTTGAGCTATTTCGGGAAAACTTGGGTGTTTGAATGTTCGATCGGAAAGTTTAGCATTTTCTATTTATCTGGAATGGGATACAATAATTGGAATTCACAAGTAGTTATGAGATAACTGAATGAATGTTATAAACACAGCACTTTAGTCTCACATGATCGATTGCCACGGAATTTTGATGTGATCAAAACTCCGTCGCAATCACGTAGCGTACGCGGATACTCGCCGGGTAAACTTAATAGACCGCCTCGCCCCATAGCCCCGACCAAGTGACTGTAGGAGAACCCCGTCGCCGAAAGCATCCGTTCGGGTGCTCGCGGCAGCGGTGTTCCGTCTTGGTGCACTTCGTCGGCGGCATCGGGGGTGCAGCCGCTTTCTAAAGTTTGCGACGAGCATTCGATCAGAATGTCGGGAATCCTGTTGAATTGCCCGACTT
Organism: Agapanthus africanus; assembly: GCA_030015575.1. Classification (NCBI taxonomy): domain Eukaryota; kingdom Viridiplantae; phylum Streptophyta; class Magnoliopsida; order Asparagales; family Amaryllidaceae; genus Agapanthus; species Agapanthus africanus. The sequence goes on from JASDDO010000019.1 coordinate 105,300,873, forward strand.
GATATTGAAAAGAGTTTTCGATAAAGAGACTAAAATGCGGGGTTTATAAATGTTAGGCATGCGATGTCTAAGTATTTCATTTGATTAGGCATGCGATATCTAAAGAGGTTGCGGATTCCAACTGTTGTAGTTTTACACTTTCTTTTCTGTGACCGTAAGTGTAATATGTGATATCGCCGTTTTCATTGCTATATGTCAACGACAATTGGAATACGCATGTTTACTTACGTTGATGACATGTGATGTTATGTGTTGCTGGATATGTTATATTGGATCGTCGTGTTTGAATAGCCGGGAGGTTTTTATGTGAGATGAGTGTTTTTCATTTTCATTCATGTAAAAACTTGTATGTAATATTCTTTTATTGGTGCAGTTCCAGGTTGCGGAAGATGTCACCTTTTGTATATTATTTACTTTTCCGTACTAGGATAGACCCAAGGAGGAGGGCACAAGTAACCGGGTTCTGGAGTCCAGTGGGAGACCAACTCGAGGAGTCGAGTTCGGGTCTCCTAACTCTAGAATTGGTAGGGTTGCTTGCCGCTCTCGTAGGGGTCTAGGGGTGTGGGTTTGGCTATTCATCACGACCGTGGAATCCGTATTTTATACTGGCTCGTATTGAAAACACGGACGTCCTAATATATCCAATATTTCATATGTCTCTTCTGCTGCGTTATCTGTGATGTGATCATGTGATGTTCTGTGATGGATACTGTATATAGTATATATGATATATTATATAGGCGTTACTTATGTTTTACACCCGCGCTAGCCCTGCCCCGCTCTGCCATTAGTTACCTAACCTAACGGTGCAAGACGGGACATCGAGGCGAATGCGGATGACATAAGCATACGTTATATTTATCTGTGATGTTTAGGTGGTTTTAAATGATGGGACTTCATTAATATGATTAATGAAAGTAAAAGAAACCTAAGATGTTGTGGAATCGAATTTCTAAATAAAACAGGTAGCTACAGTTCTTGCTTTGCACAGCGGTATATATGATATATCCTGCACCTTATTCGATGAGGAAAGGACCGAGATCCCTTCACCGGGAGTGACTCCTTTAGCAATAACTGGCAGATGCTACACACTCGGTTTATCTTTTGATAGCTTCTATAGTTTCTACTTTGCACAGTGATATATATGATATATCCCGCACCTCATTCGACGAGGAAAGGGCCGACGATCCCTTCACCGGGAGTGACCCCTTTAGCAAAACTAGAAAAGCCTCAAAAACACTCCATTTTAAAATCATTCGATCCTACAACGATATCAAGTTCATTACGCAATAGGTTTTCAGAAAAACCTGTCGTAGCCCTCCGTCATTTCAGATAAGTCCTACTCAGTATTCGTGCTACGTTTGTTGACCTCCGTCAAGGCGTAGTGTGCGGTAGCTAACTAGTATTTATCTGCTTATGCATATGATGCAGATTGGATTAGGGTAGTCGTGCGACCTTGTTGACCTCCATCAAGGGTCGTGCGGGTGGGTTTGATTCAATCAAGAAATGACGGGTTGAACTTGACTAGTAGCCTATGGTTTGTTGACCTCTGTCAAGGTCATAGGGTGCTAGGAGCAAAATTATCGGGAATTTCAAGTGTTGAAATTTGCAATGAGATTGCATACCTTCTATGAGATAGTTGGATCCCGATATCCACTGCGAGTAAGAGTTACTCCTGGGAGAGTTTTACACATTACAATTAGCCGATCAAGTAGGTGTCTAGAAAGGTGTTAACGAGGTTACGCCTCTGGGAAAACGAGGTTTACATTAATTAGGTTCGTGCGAAAGCACGGGGGACCTCCCTCAAAGTACTGACACTGGCCTGGCTGAAAGATTGGCGAACTTGTAGTGTGTAATTAATCCCGGCTAGTCTTTCCTTTTAGGGTTTGAAGGAAGATTTGATAAAAACAGTGGGAGTCATCCTGATTAGATAAAATAATAACCAATCTGATCTTGCAAGAGCGCACGCAGAGTGTTTTCTTCTCTCTCTCTCCAGGTAGCGACCATGTCACGCCTTAATCAAGATAATAAAATGGATATATTGACCGAACCCGCTTGTTATACTGAGCTGGGGAACGTTGGTCCCGCTCCAACTTATAAATATTATAAGACAGAGAAGGAAATTGGGGAATACCAGATTTCCCGTGCCGCCCAAACGAGGAAAGTGCATATGATGCATCATCTTCGGGTGTGTTCGTTACACAGAACTGTTTCTCAATATCCTCTACGTCCTGGGTATTTGATACCGGATCAGGATCCCAGATATGTAATCTGTTACATAGGGCTACAGAAAGGTAGAGAACTGAGAACGGGTGATAAGTTTCATGAGATAGAAAACGGGGCAAGTGTTGCAGCCAAGTCTGTTGGTCACTGTCACCCTGTATTACCAGTACATTGATTCTGAACAAATGTTGTTAGATACCGAACCTGATATACAAAATCATATCAGTCTCTTTATAAGTAAAGAAATGATAAAATTTTGTATTGTTGGATAATGTTTTGAACATTTCCTATATCAAAAGTTGATCGGTTCAGGCACGTTATCTAAAAGTATTGATGTTCTAAATTAAACTATAGTTTTTAAGTATACAGAACACACACAAGAGGAAGAGTTCAGAAATGAACGAATCCTTCTTGAGGCATTGTAGACTAGGTCATATCAATGCGACCCGACTAGCTGAAGTTACATGTAGATGCATATTTAAATCAGTTTGAATTTCCATCTTGTGAAACTTGCCAGTCATGTCACAAAGATATAATGACACCAGCTCTGTTTATTGGAAACAGAGAAAGAGTTAGTGAACTCTTGGGATGATACATGTTGATGTATAAAGGTCCCTTGTCTACACATCCTAAGACCGGTTCTTTGTACTTCATTGCATTCTCTGATGATCTCTCAAGATTCAGTCATATGTTCCTGTTGAAACATGAGTCTGAACCTTTTGAGATATTCACAGAATATAAGTTAAAAGTAGAGAACCAAAATGGGTATAAGTATTATGTCCTTTGATGTGATCGAGGAGGAGAATACTTGAGCACGGAAATCCTGGACTATTCTAAAGGAGAATGAGATTCTCTCTCAGAATTACTCCTCCGTATACACCATAGCATGATGGTATATCGGGGCCGAGCAGATACACCCTATTTGATATGGTGTGCTCTATGATGAGTACTGCTGAGTTACCTTTTTCCTTTTTAGGAGTTATGCACTTAAGAAGCTACATACATATTGAATAGGGTTCCGATCAAATCAGTTGCCTACCACTTCATATGTGATATGGAAAGGGAAGAGCCCATATCTTAAGTTAGTTAAGATTTGGGGTTGTCCGGCCTATGTCTAAAAGCAAAATCCGGACAAGCTCAAGGCAAGGTATGTTATGTAGAACTGGAAATGTTCCAGCTATACAAACTGCAGCTGATGATTTGGTAGAACCGAAGGATTCAATAGTAACCAAACGAACCTCAGCCTCTCCGCCGATCTAGTAGGGATCCTCACCCACCTGAGAGATACTTCCGTTTCTTTATGACAGTGGGAGCGAGGATTGCGTCATGAGATGATGACCCAACTAGTTTTGAGCTGGCCATCAGGAGTGAGACTCTGTAAGAATGGCTGGATGTTTATCGATCTGAGATGGAATTCTTATACACCAACAAAGTATGGACTTTGGTTGCTTTATCTGAAGGGTTAAATCCCCATCAGGAGCAAGTATATCTTGAGAAGATTACTTGGTGTAGATGGAAAAGTTGAGACTTTCAAAGCTAGACATGTTAAAGGTTTTCATCATCGACCAAGCGTGGATAATGATGAAACCTTTTTCAAGTAGCTATGCTTAAGTCCATCCAGATCCTACTTGCCACGGCTACATACCATGACTATGACATCTGGCGGTTGGGTGCCATGACTGCTTTTCTAAATGATGTTTTAGAAGAGTGCGTCTATAAGTATACAGTCAGAGGGCTTCGTAGACAATGGGAGCAGCGGAAACGTGTGAAAGATGTTTTATGTAATAAAGCAGGCATCGCGGAGTTGGAACGTCTGTTTTGATGTGTTAGTCAAAGAGTTTGACACCATCAAAATGGTAGATGAATCTTGTATAAACAAAAAGGTTGTAGAGAGTATGGTGGTGATCCTCGTAGAGTACGTGGATGACATACTCTTGATAAGGAAGGAGTTTCCTATGCTACGCTCGATCAATCTCCGCTTATCACAATGATTCTCCATATAAGATCAAAGTGATACCTACTAAATCCTGGATTTTGGATCTATGAGATAGATCTAATTGGATGTTAGGATACTAACTAGTCGTAGTGAGTTGGTATCAATTGATCCTGGGGAGAATCACTGGAAAGGTTCCAGGGTGATAAGGACGACTGAATGTCAGTCACAGGCATTGTCTTTACCCTCAGTAAATGGACGGTATGTTGGAAGAGTTCCAAGCTAGATACCGTGGCATACTAGACGATAAAGGCTGGATACATCGCTAATTAAGATGCTACCAAAGAGGAAGTCTGGGTGTATATTAGTTCATGAGATGAACTTCGTTCCTCCCATTGTGAGACAATGGAGTTTTGGCTTATTCCAAGGAACGCCTGTTTCATAAGTGATCCAGACATATTCTAAGGCAGTGTCACCTGATCATGGAGATAGTTGATCTCCAGGGTGATCAAGGTTAGGAGAGCAGACTCAGAGGATAACACGGCGGATCCACTCACGAAGGCCTATTCCCGAAGAGAGACTCTTATGGGATGGTTGAGTATGAGATACTATAACTACTGCTACAGATGGCCCTAGTGCAAGTGGGAGATTGTTAGTTATATGTATGCCCTAGAGGCCATTACTATACATAGGATGTATATTGTAGTGGATGCTTGGACATATATAGTGAGGACTTTCTTACCCGACATGATAGTATGCTATCTGGTTACTCTTTACCTTAACGTGTATACTGATTGTCTCTCTGTTACATGTTGGTAAAACCCTTAGGATGTGTACTCGACTACCTGGACTATGATGCGGATCATACTAGTAGGGACATGGTAGTCCATAAGTACATCCTTCAAGGTCCCTAGTCGTGGGTGTATCGAGACGGGGCATCGATATACCAGAGTAGACTAGCGTATACCTTCTCGACCCATACAGTTGGGCGATGGATGATCCCATATCCATTGGTGTTTGACATCAGAGATGATATACGGGTGCTCAGTGGAGACTGGGTACACTGGACGGACTCGCCGAGAACTCCCAGATGGTATTATACCTTACGTCAGATGGCAGTTCTCTCGTGACACTGGTACAGGTTAGTCTGTAGACCCGAGATCGTCATAGAGTCTTGTGTGATTCCCACTGTGCTTTGATTTCCACCTTACCACGTCCAAGATGGTGTGCAAAACGGTGGCTTTTGGGTACAGTCCCGAATCACATGGAGGCAATGAACGATAGGAGGGGATTCGTCTCTCCCGGTATAGGGAGTTGATGTTGCACTGTGTTCGATTGGTTATAACCGGAAATCCCTGTCCAGGGTTGCTGAGATGTACTGGTAAGTGTTATCAGTAGTATCTCGAACTGTTATAGACCTAATATCGACACGACTTATCGAGCTACTGGGGTTTGACGTTTACCACCCCTAGGCGAGATATGCGACATATCAGACGATCAGACCGGACTGTACGGTAAGTGTTACTGGTTGGATTCACAGGAGTGTGAGCGGGCTTGCTCGTCGATCTTCTGATCGCTCAATACCCGGGTGGCCGTTACGTTTAGCAGACCGCTTGTGGCTTGTGGGTGTTTGATATGATCATCACCTGCTGCCGGCATATTGACGAGTCTTTAGAGTCCTACACAGAGTTTTCCTGGCTCAAGCGAAACGAAATAGGAGCGCATATGAGATATGTGCGGGACCGAGAATAATGCGTGTATGTGATACCGTATTCTATTCTCGCGATGAATGTATCGATTGGTTGTATGCGATATAACCTAGTTATCGAATCGAGAATTGATTCGATAAGCCGATACATTGAATATTAGTCGGTCATATGCGATATGACCGGATCGTTAAATCAAGTGTTGATTTAATGATTTAATGTATAATTGTATATTTGATATATTACTTTGCATTAACTAGTATTGGTTCACTTAAGATGGATTTTCTCACTTGTTTGTGCACATTGTATATGTGATATATTTTTTTGTGCACAAGATTGTATCATGTTTGATGATACATGCAATCTTGGGTTAGTGTGTGATTTAAACCATGGTTAGTTAATGGTTAGGGTTTCATTTGATTTACTTATTCATTTATTTATTTTATTGATTCATTTTAAGGCAAGAATAAAATGGTGGCTAGTTTTTGTTTCTTTTATGAAACTTCATGAAGCTTTGAAGCTTTGACCATTTTGTCTCTTAGCTTAACCTAACCATTAAACCTAACCTTAGTTTATTCTCTACACCTAACTATGGTTGCTATATGATAAGATAATTCTTTTTATTCTTATCATAATTTTTCTTCTTCTTCTTCTTCTTCTTCTTCTAAAACAATGAAGAAAAGCTTGCTACCATTAATGGCAACTTGAGAAAAAGAGTGAGAAATCCAATTCTAAAGTGAACCCACTTCCTATTTCTTCATTCTCTACCACTTGCCAAGTAGTATAGGGTGTTTTCTTCACAAGTTTCATGGCTTGGTGAAGTTGGAGCTTGATCTTGTGTTGCCTCGACGTAGATCATTTTCGGCATCGAAGTCGACGACCTAGCCCGTCCATTTCTCCGATGAAGCCGACGCTAGAGCCCGGGATCCAATGATCGCAGCGAGGGGACATCATCACGGAGCTATGGAGGTGGAGGACCGGATCTACAAAGGTTGTATTTTCCGTTCACTCTTAGTTAAGTTGTTAACTAGTTGCTTGTTTCGCCTATTCTCTAGTCAACGATCGCATTAGGGTTTCTCGGCACCGGAAATTTTTGAATTTGGCATGGTTGATGCCTTGTGAGACCTCATTAGTGTGCCTAGGAACCCTACAATTAACCTATAATTAACACTAAGGTTAGAATTATACCTCACTAAACATGAGATCCAACATGAAAATCATAGCCTCCAAAGTGCTAACTTTGCTCCAAGATCCATGCTTGATAGGCCAACGAATAATGGGTAGGGATTTGATTTGGAATTTATGGTTTTATTTTGGATTTTACATGAAATTTGGAAGATTTTTGTGACGGAAATGAAGTGGGAATTTGGAGAAATGGGGGAGGCAATATTTCGGCCATGAATTGATGGGGGAAAAGAGAGAGAGAGAGAAGAGTGTGGAGATGTGTAGAAGAGTCTTCAATTAATGCTTCTTTTTAGTCTTTTCTTTAATTATTTGATTTTATTCCATTTTCTTATTTAATTTCACCCTAGATTCCTCTAGAATTTTGAAGGCAAGTCAAGAAGAGAAGAGCATGTTACAATCTTAATTCTAACATGTCATGGTTCACATTTATCAAATTAACCCATTGCAATTTGTAATTTACACTAATTCAATGTATAATTAAAGCTTATGTTAATATTTGAATTTAATTAATTAGAGGAAAATATTTAAGTAAACTAATTCTTATAAGTCACTAAATGAATACCAAATACTAACAATTACATAGTTAAAATAGGCGTATTTAATTCTATATTGAAAAATAATTATAGTTGAGTTTTATGGAAAATATGGTTTATTTTACCGATTATCCGAAAATTCACCTAAAGGATTTTATTTATTTATTTATTTATTTATTTTTAAAACGTTACACGTGTCACACCCCGCTTCCCAGTATATGGAGAAGTAGACGTGACGGGCCGCGACGTATTTACTCAGAAGTAAACACGTTAAGCGTAAATAAACAATATAAAATGAATACACAAGAATAACAAGAGATGTAATAATAAACAACAACTTTTATTAACATTTTTTCTTTACGTTACAACTGATTTGAAAAAGAATTGTACAATGATAAAAGCTGTTACGCCCTGCTTCCTAGTGTATAGGGAAGTAGACGTGGCGAGGCCCGCGACGTATTTACTCAGAAGTAAACACGTTAAGCGTAAATAAGCAATATAATAAATATACACAAGAAATGACAAGAGATATAAATAAACAACAACTTTTTATTGGTTAAACATTCTTTATATACAACTGGAAAATAAATACAATGCTGGAAAGCGATGCCTAAATAATGGCAAATGAACTGAAAGTAAAGTAAGTACAAGTGAACTAAAACTCCGAATCCTCAGTAAAGTGCTCCAAATCGTCCTGGCTGGGCTCGATCTCCTAAGAGTCGGGTCCTCCTGACAACATTTCAAAGAAAGAAGAAATAAGAATGTCGTCAGCGAACTAGCGCTTGGTAAGTCCCAAGAGATAGGATAGAAATAGACAAATAGAGTGAATAAAATTGATAAAGAAAATGTTAGTTATGCTAACATAGTTGTTTGTAGCTTGATACAGAATATATCAGTGTATATGAGAAGAGTCCAACTTGCTCCGTGGACTAAGGCATATGGAGTACAAGGCCCCATCAAAATCCACGGGACAACAACAACGGATGTTCATGTTAGATGTATTATAGTGACCGTCTCATTCCACTTCTAATACATTCCGTACTAATCTACCCCTTAAAAACCCCGTAAATGTATATTGTGTTGTTTTATAGATGTATGACTTGCCGAGACCATGGTATAAATTGTTCATGTAAACAGATAAGGATGTAAACGAATAGTCATGTAGTCAAATCAAGATATATCCATGGATCGGTCAATTCAAGTCATGTTGATTTTGTTCTGGTATAGTTCTGGTATTCATGTTCAAGTTCAAATATAGATTGGATTCATGTTGCATTGGAGTTAAGATTGGATTGTGTTCATATTTAGATTATATTCGGATTAGACCGAGACTCAGATTGAATCAGACACTTAAACAGAATTGGATTCCTGAATTAGGTTTTGGAGTTATCGGTAACTGCTGCATATGGACGGCAAGATTTGTGATTTTTTTCAAGCCAATTACCATTGAGAACCCCATTTTAGTTTTCTACCTTAAATAGGCTAGCATCCACTTTCTACGGCTCCCTGAGCCTCAAGAGAATTGGTTCCGCTTTAACCTATATTTACTAGGGTCCTTATTATAATTTAATATAACTTGAGAGGGTTTTATGAAAAATATTTTTAGTATACTTTCATAATAAATCTCAAGTATTTATTTATCGTATTTAGGATTTTCATGGATATAATTTTTAAAAATGAGGTATTCTAATGAATAAATACCTAGCTTGAATTATACATGATATTTTAGTGTAAAGTTGATTTGTATGGATTTTTAATGGTATTTTCATAAAACTTGTAATTCTTTTCTTTTGTTTAGAAAACATAGAATTTATTATATATTTAAAATAGATGGTTTGATAATATTTATATATAATTATTAAAAATAAAATTTATTTATTAAATAGAAAATCACGTTTTTCTTAAAAATTGCATTAAAAATTCCATCGAGATCGTATGCCCCGTGAGGAGGTCTGCAGCTCGCCCTACTAGTCCGATGGATGTGCGATAACCCGCAACAACCGAATCGGATTTCCCATAATGGGTTGTAGTGATATAATTGTAAGGAATTTAAATAATACAATTTAAAGAATACGGTTTTTAATAGTTTATGATATTTTAATGTAAAAATTGTATTTGTCCTAAAATATATATTGTTAAAAGCTAATCGTGCTATGTTATGATGCGTGTTGTGAGAGGTAATTCATTACCTCATGAGATTTTCTAAAGGTAATACAAGCAAAAAATGATAAAAGATATCATATGTAATTTTATGGTATTTAAACGTAAAAGTGTAATAAAAGTTGTTTTATATGGAGTTTTGAAATGAAACCTGTTTATAATTATTGTTTAATGTTTAACAAACAAAATATAATGATTTAGATAATTAGTTCTTAAGAAAAGTTGTTATTTTAAAAAGTTTTAGAAATTAATGTCGGTATAACTCCACTTACCGACATCATTAAAAAGAAGAAGTTTTGAGACGTGAAAAGAAGAGAAGAGAGCGAATTTGCTAGTTTAGAGAATAGAGGGGAGGTTGAAGGAACGTTTGATGTTTTCGTGGAGTCGCAGGGTCGCCGGAATCGTCGCCGGAACTTGCCCTAGTGCTAACTCCACTTGTACTCTTCTTTGACTTGGAATTTTTTTAGAATTTTAACAAAAGATTTCAAAATGAAAAGGTCTAGGGTGTGGGATTGTATTTATAGGGTAGAATTAGGGCTTTGAGAATTGAAAAGAGAATTAAAAACGCATTTAAACTTGGATTAATGGCGATTTTAATCTCTCTGTTAATTTACAGGGAAATCAAACTACATGAGTGTAGTGGGGGTAGGCCAAAGGACTGGAGTTCAGAACATGGGAGCATTCTCAATGGGGGCCCGATGCCGCCAGCCCTATAGGCCATCTCGTCGGCCACCGGTATAGGTTTGGGTATTAGATTCTTGCCACGTGTCTAGATCGGTTCATATATCATTCAGCACATGTTTGATTTTCTGTGACTTTTCATTTTTACGTGTATTGCACGTATAAACTTTTGGGCTTCCAAAAAGTTTAAAATAAAAATCAATAAAAATATATATGGCAGATGGGATTCGAACACAGGGGCTATGCCACAGCAGTGCAAGGTTTTACCAATGAGTTACAAGTGCTTTCTTACTGTTCTTAAACAACTTAAATTTATAACTTGTACTGAGGCTTACAACTCTATTCTGTACATTAACTTGAAAATTTTCGTACAGTAAAATTTGAGTCGTTACATTCTACCCTCCTTACAAAAATTTCGTCCTCGAAATTGTAAATCCCCGTTTCCATTGTTATAGAAGTTTCGTACTCTCTGAATTCCAGTGATTTTCTTTTCTTTTCCCTCATTTTTTGAATTGGTTGTTAAGCCCAATATTTATATTTTTCCCAAAACCTAAAAATTAAAACCCAAGAGTTAAAACCAAGCCAATTAAACTAAAACCTAAACTAAAACCTAATATAAAATAAATCTCTACACACACTATTTTCCCTGCAGCCCAAAACCTTTTTTTATCAATTAAAATCCCCCGGCCCATATCTCCTCAGCCCACTGTCTCTTTTAAGGGAATTAATTGTTTTGGCCCGCCCACGACCCCGGCCCGCTCGCGCCCAACAGAACCCGACCCGACCCAAACCTTTCCTTCCTTCTCCCTCGCGACAACTGTTCCCGCTCGTTTTTCCTTCTCCCTCGTCGCGACCCCCACGTTCTCGAGTTCCCCTTGTCCCCCGTTCTCTTCCCTCGCTCTCCTCTCTTCAGAGCTCATCCCTCACCAAGCTTCCCTCACCTTTTCCAGCCTCAACCGAGCACTCCCCTCAACTGCACACCTCACTACCGAGCTCGGCCACCTTGCGACCGACGCCGACGAGCCTCCCCCACTTCGCCTGAACCACTCTGAGACTCCCTACATCCTCCTCCTTCACCACTCCATCACCCCAAACCCCCACTGCACTCTCTCTCTCTCTCTCTCTCTTTCTCTCCCCAAAAGAAACCCACTCTCTGCACGTGCACTGTGCACATCGTCGGAGCCACCGTCGCCGACCGTTGTCGATCCCAACACCTTCCAAGAGATCCACAGAGCGCACTCCATATCCCCAACGAGCACTTGGCAAGTCCGACGTAAAACCCGCGTTTCGATCGAAGCTCGCGCGAACTCGTTCCGCGGCGTACAACGCGCGTTCGCGACATCGTTGCTGCCTTGAGACCTCGAGACGTCACCAGGCAAGTGTTTACTTGCTTCATGCTAAATTATTAGTGATATGAACCTAAAATAACTAGTTTACGGATTTGTCGAATACTAATGCATAATACGATCAATGTGTTCGATACTAATCTCCCATGAAAATGATTGTTTATTTTGACGGAACCCGATGTTTTATGTTGGCCCATATAGTGATAAACATAGTGTATGAATCTCGCTGGAAGATATGATTGTTGGTAACAAAAATTGATACCCCCAAATATGCCGTTAAAACTAGAATTTTCTCGTGCCTGAAAACGAATAAAATCACCATAAATCATATGCATACTGGATTGAGACGTTCGAGGGCTTAAATCGAAGCCGACTCGACGAAATTTAACCCTATTGAAAATCCTAATAATTCCTGTTCTGTAATCATGATGATAACTGGGTCGGAACACGACTCTGGACTGCAGTCCAGAGCGTTTCTGATTATTGATTTCTGTTCAAAGGACCTGCGTTACTGTGTTTCCTGAAATCATACTTTACGGAACTTTACAGTAGATTAAAGATATTTCTGTTATTTAAACAAACCAAGTGGTTCCATTCCATTTCATCGCTGTTTGCTATTTTTAAATGTATTTAAAAGGGCAGAACGTATATCTGTCCAGAACAGATTCAGAAATGACATATTGAGGTTCAACTGTGCATAACTTTCAACATACAGATGCGATTGAAGATCCGTCTATTGCGTTGATTACTCTATTGGAAACCCTAGATTTCATGTAACTATAACGTCGCTAAATTCTGAGCCCAACTGGGTGCAATTCGTGTCGCGAAACGGAAGTTCAGTTCTGAAACTGAATTTCCAGCCGCGCGCACTTAAAATGAAATAACTATATCTTGAGAACCGGAATCCCGATTGAACTGAAACAAATTCTGGTGAATTACTGACTGAGGGTTCTATATATCTTACTTACATCATTTCGCTGAATTCTTAACATAATAATTTGTGCAATTTATTTCGGTTCATGACGTGCATGTTGAACTCATTGGTAGCATACATACATATATCATACCCTTGCCATATACTCAGTGTTAGTACGTGTGGACATTGCATTATCGTACGTGATAGATGTTGGTTTAGTTGTGATGAGTACACCAATGGAAAGTGAATATTCGTGACAGTGATTGATACAGTGAACAGTGATAAAACCGTGCTATTGGTATACTTATACACAACTAGATCAAGATCGTAACTAGTGAGAACCTGGGGAAAAAGGGGAAATCAAAGTGGAAAGAGTATCGTATTTAGCGGGACCGTGTTTAGAGGATGATCATTCGAACAGAGATACTGATACATGTAGGATAGGATCTAGCGATCCGGCTGACAGGGTTATGTCCCGAGCATGTGGGCCGTTGTCTCGGGTATGTACGAGACTCCTGTTAAACATGATCCTCCTTCCACTATGTGATTTCAAACTCGACCTAGAGACCGATAGGGACACATAACATATTCTGCATCATATAGTGACATAGCGATTGCTTGCATTGTTCTTACACCAGTATTACCTCATATACTTGTTTCATCTCATTATAATAATATTGTTACTGTGTCGCTCTGACGACCTGAGTATGCATGCTCAGATCCCGCGGGAGGACCAGCACAGGAGACGGACCTACCCTTCGAGTTCGCGGAGATTTAGACTGGTGTACCTTCCTTTTCTGCTTTCCATAAAAGTGATCGTAAGTTTGACTTCGGTTAGTATTTGTTCTTGTCATCTGTAAATTGTGAACAATGGAATATTAATGTAATAGATTAGTATTGTGATTCCGTTACCACTGCGCTTTATTTACTAATTACCATGCAATGCTAGAAGCCGAAGTGTGACTACGGCAGGATGATCCCTTGACCGTAGGAGCATGGCTGGCCTAGTCATCCATCGTTTTCCGTATTTTGGGAAGCGGGGCGTGACATGGTTTAGTTGGTATCAAAGCCAGGTTTAGTATCAAGGGATAACATTAACTATGCAGTATTACGTTATTCTTGTTTCACTACTCTTGATTTCCATCCTTGAATCTGATCATATCCTTTTGAATCTTCCAGTGATATGACGTCCCCGAACGACCCCTCCTCGGACTCCAGCTCTCAGGACCGCACGGAAAGGATACTCAGCGCACTGACCACTCTCGCGGAAGCTCAGGAGAGGAAGACCGACTTGCTCACTGAGGGACTCAGGGCGATTACCGCCACAGGAGGACCCTCAGCACTTATTACCGCCCCCGAGGGCGTTGTTCCACCAGCTTATCATGCTAGGGCTGGTACAGTAGCAGACTTCCGACGGTTACACCCAGCTGCGTTCACAGGGCTAGCTGAACCCCTTGAGGCTGAACAATGGCTGGTGAACATGGAGAATTTATTGACTGCCGCCAGGGTTCCAGAGGATGACAGAGTGGACGTGATAAAGATACAATTAGAAGACGAAGCCCGTACATGGTGGTCGGTGGAAGAGAGCAGACTTGACAGGCCGATCGAATGGAGCAAGTTTAAGGAGTGCTTCCTAGATCATTACTTCCCTTCCACAGCCAAGGCAGAAATGGAGGAGAGGTTTATTCTTTTGAAGCAGAATGGACGCCCAGTGGATGTTTATGCGGCAGAGTTCAACCGCTTGAGTCGTTTCGCTCCGTACTTGGTCGCCTCAGAGGTCACCAGGGCCAGGCGTTTCCTTCAGGGGTTAGATTTTGAGTTGCAGCAGTTGATTGCATCGTTGGATTTACAGACTTTCGCGCAGGTGCTCAACGCAGCGAGAGTTCAGGAACAATTGATTAACAAGTTCAGGAGACCCCCAGTCGTTCCAGCACGTACCCACACGCCATCTCGAGGAACCATACCGGTTCACAGAGCAGGGACGACACAAATGAAGCGCCCGTTCGTACCACAGCACCGCCCCTAGAGACATGGCGTAACTTGCGGTTATTGCGGTAGAGGAGGACATACTCAGAAGGACTGTCGCCGTGCCAAGGGACAGTGTTTGATTTGCGGTTCCAGTCAGCACAAGATTGGCAGTTGCCCCGAGCGAGCAGAGGTGCAGGGAAGTTCTGGACCGCCACAGCAGAGGCCGCAGGAGCAGAGACAGCCCTTTACAGGTCGCGGTCAGGGACGGGCTTTCACCTTGACCGCTGAGCAGGCAGAGGCGTCAGGAGACGTGGTTACAGGTACTCTGCTCATACATTCCTTACCAGCTAGAGTACTTTTTGATTCGGGAGCATCGCATTGTTTCTTGTCTGAGCATTTCACTGATACACACTCAATACCACATGAACCACTAACAAAGGGATGGGAAATTCATACGGGTAATGGCATCATAATATCTAGCCGAGAATGTAGATTATGCCCGGTTGTAGTGTGTGGCAGGGAATTCTATGCGAATTTCCTCTTAATTGGGACAGGCAGTTACGACGCAATTCTTGGGATGGATTGGATGGGCACTTTTCATGCTGTTATCGATTGTCGTGCAAGGAATGTGATCTTCCGCATTCCCAATCATCCGAAGTTTATTTTCGAGGGCGGAAGCGAATCTTTGGAGCCAGCTAAATACAGAGCAAAGCCTAAGGAGCTGACAGCTATGGAGATTGATCGGAGCCCAGCCCCAGAAATTGTTCGGGACTTTCTGGACGTGTTTCCCGAGGATTTACCAGGTCTACCACCTCCTCGAATTTTGGAGTTCTCAATCGACTTGACTCCAGGTACAGCCCCAGTATCCAGAGCTCCATACAGAATGGCACCAGTTGAATTGGCGGAATTGAAGAAGCAGGTTGAAGAACTATTGGAGAAAGGATTCATTCGGCCAAGCGCTTCACCGTGGGGTGCACCAGTTCTATTGGTAAAGAAGAAGGATGGATCGTTGCGAATGTGTATAGATTACCGGGAGCTGAACAAGGTCACAATAAAGAACAAGTACCCAATACCGCGCATCGACGACCTATTTGATCAGCTAAGTGGAGCTAAGGTTTTCTCGAAGTTGGACCTCCGTTCTGGGTATCATCAAATCAGGGTAGTAGCCGAGGATGTGTGCAAGACGGCTTTCAGGACCCGATACGGACATTACGAGTTCCTTGTGATGCCGTTCGGCGTTACCAACGCCCCAGCAATATTCATGGACTTGATGAACAGGGTGTTCGCAAAATACTTGGACACGTTTGTCGTTGTGTTTATCGACGACATACTTGTCTACTCGAAGACTCGGGAGGAGCACGCTGAACATTTGCGCACGGTCCTACAAATTCTTCGGGAGGAGAAGCTGTATGCGAAGCTAAGCAAGTGTGAATTCTGGCTCGACAAGGTACAGTTTTTGGGACATATTGTTTCGGGCGAAGGCATCTCGGTGGACCCGGCAAAGATAGAATCCGTCAGAGATTGGCCGACGCCGAAGTCAGTGGCTGAGATCAGGAGTTTTCTGGGATTGGCAGGTTATTATCGGAGATTCGTCCAAGATTTCTCCAGAATCGCGGAACCATTGATGCGGCTGACACGGAAGGACGTGCCGTTTTCATGGACGGAGGAGTGCACTCAGGCTTTCGACACACTAAAGCAGAAGTTAACCACGGCGCCTATTCTTACTGTACCAGATGATTCAGGTGGTTTGGTGATACACAGTGATGCCTCAGGGAAGGGTTTAGGCTGTGTTTTGATGCAGCACGGACGTGTGGTTGCTTACGCCTCTCGACAACTGAGAAATCACGAGAAGAACTACCCCACACATGACTTGGAGTTAGCTGCGGTAGTCTTTGCATTGAAGATTTGGAGGCACTACCTATTGGGTGAGAAAGTGGAGGTGTACACAGATCACAAAAGTTTGAAGTATGTTTTCACCCAGAAGGAATTGAATATGAGGCAGCGCCGATGGCTAGAACTGATGGCAGATTATGATTTGGACCTTCAGTATCACCCGGGGAAGGTGAATGTTGTACCAGATACGCTCAGTCGCAAGCCAGCGGTCATGGTGTTGACCGATCAGAGAAGCATTATTGAGGATTTTCAGAGACTTGCACTTGAGGTCGTTATGCCGAACGCACTCAGTCAACTTTGGCAACTGCAGGTGAAATCTTCTTTGGTGGACCGCATCAAGACTGCGCAAGCGGACGATCCCCGATTGCAAAAGTTTAGAGAGGAAGTGAAAGCTGGACTAAGAACGGAATTGATTATACATGAAGATGGCTCTCTGAGATTCGGTAGCAGACTCTGCGTACCTAAAGGAGGTGTTCAAGAAGAAGTTTTGGCTGAAGCACACAGTTCAGCTTATTCTGTGCATCCGGGAAGTACAAAAATGTATCAGGACCTCAAGCAGCACTTTTGGTGGAACGGAATGAAACGGGAAATTGCGAGGTTCATATCCAGGTGCTTGGTATGCCAACAGGTGAAGGCGGAGCATCAGAGGACAGCAGGACTGTTACAACCCCTGCCGATACCGGAATGGAAGTGGGAGCACATTACTATGGATTTCGTGACGGCCTTACCACGGAGCCCTAGGGGCAATAACGCCATTTGGGTTATCGTCGATCGCCTCACAAAAGCTGCACACTTTCTACCTTTCCGAGTAGGACAGTCGACAGAATCATTGGCAGAAAGATATATGCAGGAGATTGTACGACTTCACGGTGTTCCAGTCAGCATTGTGTCAGACCGGGACACGAGATTCTTGTCGCACTTTTGGAAGAGCTTACAGGAGAGCTTGGGTACCCGCCTTAATTTTAGCACATCTTATCACCCACAGACGGATGGACAATCCGAGCGTACGATTCAGACGCTCGAGGACATGTTGAGAGCCTGTATGTTGGACTTTCAAGGTTCCTGGGAGGACCATCTGCATCTAGTCGAGTTCTCTTATAACAATAGTTATCAGGCTAGTATTCAGATGGCTCCTTTTGAAGCACTATACGGGCGGAAGTGTCGATCTCCAGTATGTTGGGATGATGTGGGAGAACGAAGACTACTGGGCCCCGAACTCATTGTTCAGACAGTCGACAAAGTCCAAATGATCAGACTGTGTATCAAGGCGGCTCAGGATCGACAGAAGAGTTGGGCAGATACCAGCAGAAGGGCACTCGAGTTCGAAGAGGGAGATCATGTGTTCTTGAAGATTTCCCCTACTCGTGGAGTTATCAGGTTCGGAGGTCGGGGAAAGCTTAGTCCTCGCTTTATCGGACCTTTTGAGGTGCTCGAGCGAATAGGAGAGGTGGCCTATCGACTCGCCTTGCCTCCATCGCTAGCTGGTGTGCACAATACCTTCCACGTGTCACAGTTGCGGCGTTACGTTCGAGATGAGAGCCATGTCCTGGACCACTCAGAGCTAGTTTTGGGTACTGACTTATCGTACGAGGAGCAGCCTACTATCATTCTCGACCGCAGAGAGAAAGTGCTAAAGAATAAGGTCATTCCGTTAGTCCGAGTGTCTTGGGGCGGTCGTTCCCCAGGAGAATCCACCTGGGAGCGGGAGGAAGACATCCGTGATCGTTATCCACATCTTTTTGTTTAGTACCTTGTATCCTTGCATTCTTGTCAAATTTCGAGGACGAAATTTTTGTTAAGGGGGGTATGATGTAAATCCCCGTTTCCATTGTTATAGAAGTTTCGTACTCTCTGAATTCCAGTGATTTTCTTTTCTTTTCCCTCATTTTTTGAATTGGTTGTTAAGCCCAATATTTATATTTTTCCCAAAACCTAAAAATTAAAACCCAAGAGTTAAAACCAAGCCAATTAAACTAAAACCTAAACTAAAACCTAAACTAAAACCTAATATAAAATAAATCTCTACACACACTATTTTCCCTGCAGCCCAAAACCTTTTTTTATCAATTAAAATCCCCCGGCCCATATCTCCTCAGCCCACTGTCTCTTTTAAGGGAATTAATTGTTTTGGCCCGCCCACGACCCCGGCCCGCTCGCGCCCAACAGAACCCGACCCGACCCAAACCTTTCCTTCCTTCTCCCTCGCGACAACTGTTCCCGCTCGTTTTTCCTTCTCCCTCGTCGCGACCCCCACGTTCTCGAGTTCCCCTTGTCCCCCGTTCTCTTCCCTCGCTCTCCTCTCTTCAGAGCTCATCCCTCACCAAGCTTCCCTCACCTTTTCCAGCCTCAACCGAGCACTCCCCTCAACTGCACACCTCACTACCGAGCTCGGCCACCTTGCGACCGACGCCGACGAGCCTCCCCCACTTCGCCTGAACCACTCTGAGACTCCCTACATCCTCCTCCTTCACCACTCCATCACCCCAAACCCCCACTGCACTCTCTCTCTCTCTCTCTCTCCCCAAAAGAAACCCACTCTCTGCGCGTGCACTGTGCACATCGTCGGAGCCACCGTCGCCGACTGTTGTCGATCCCAACACCTTCCAAGAGATCCACAGAGCGCACTCCATATCCCCAACGAGCACTTGGCAAGTCCGACGTAAAACCCGCGTTTCGATCGAAGCTCGCGCGAACTCGTTCCGCGGCGTACAACGCGCGTTCGTGACATCGTTGCTGCCTTGAGACCTCGAGACGTCACCAGGCAAGTGTTTACTTGCTTCATGCTAAATTATTAGTGATATGAACCTAAAATAACTAGTTTACGGATTTGTCGAATACTAATGCATAATACGATCAATGTGTTCGATACTAATCTCCCATGAAAATGATTGTTTATTTTGACGGAACCCGATGTTTTATGTTGGCCCATATAGTGATAAACATAGTGTATGAATCTCGCTGGAAGATATGATTGTTGGTAACAAAAATTGATACCCCCAAATATGCCGTTAAAACTAGAATTTTCTCGTGCCTGAAAACGAATAAAATCACCATAAATCATATGCATACTGGATTGAGACGTTCGAGGGCTTAAATCGAAGCCGACTCGACGAACTTTAACCCTATTGAAAATCCTAATAATTCCTGTTCTGTAATCATGATGATAACTGGGTCGGAACACGACTCTGGACTGCAGTCCAGAGCGTTTCTGATTATTGATTTCTGTTCAAAGGACCTGCGTTACTGTGTTTCCTGAAATCATACTTTACGGAACTTTACAGTAGATTAAAGATATTTCTGTTATTTAAACAAACCAAGTGGTTCCATTCCATTTCATCGCTGTTTGCTATTTTTAAATGTATTTAAAAGGGCAGAACGTATATCTGTCCAGAACAGATTCAGAAATGACATATTGAGGTTCAACTGTGCATAACTTTCAACGTACAGATGCGATTGAAGATTCGTCTATTGCGTTGATTACTCTATTGGAAACCCTAGATTTCATGTAACTATAACGTCGCTAAATTCTGAGCCCAACTGGGTGCAATTCGTGTCGCGAAACGGAAGTTCAGTTCTGAAACTGAATTTCCAGCCGCGCGCACTTAAAATGAAATAACTATATCTTGAGAACCGGAATCCCGATTGAACTGAAACAAATTCTGGTGAATTACTGACTGAGGGTTCTATATATCTTACTTACATCATTTCGCTGAATTCTTAACATAATAATTTGTGCAATTTATTTCGGTTCATGACGTGCATGTTGAACTCATTGGTAGCATACATACATATATCATACCCTTGCCATATACTCAGTGTTAGTACGTGTGGACATTGCATTATCGTACGTGATAGATGTTGGTTTAGTTGTGATGAGTACACCAATGGAAAGTGAATATTCGTGACAGTGATTGATACAGTGAACAGTGATAAAACCGTGCCATTGGTATACTTATACACAACTAGATCAAGATCGTAACTAGTGAGAACCTGGGGAAAAAGGGGAAATCAAAGTGGAAAGAGTATCGTATTTAGCGGGACCGTGTTTAGAGGATGATCATTCGAACAGAGATACTGATACATGTAGGATAGGATCTAGCGATCCGGCTGACAGGGTTATGTCCCGAGCATGTGGGCCGTTGTCTCGGGTATGTACGAGACTCCTGTTAAACATGATCCTCCTTCCACTATGTGATTTCAAACTCGACCTAGAGACCGATAGGGACACATAACATATTCTGCATCATATAGTGACATAGCGATTGCTTGCATTGTTCTTACACCAGTATTACCTCATATACTTGTTTCATCTCATTATAATAATATTGTTACTGTGTCGCTCTGACGACCTGAGTATGCATGCTCAGATCCCGCGGGAGGACCAGCACAGGAGACGGACCTACCCTTCGAGTTCGCGGAGATTTAGACTGGTGTACCTTCCTTTTCTGCTTTCCATAAAAGTGATCGTAAGTTTGACTTCGGTTAGTATTTGTTCTTGTCATCTGTAAATTGTGAACAATGGAATATTAATGTAATAGATTAGTATTGTGATTCCGTTACCACTGCGCTTTATTTACTAATTACCATGCAATGCTAGAAGCCGAAGTGTGACTACGGCAGGATGATCCCTTGACCGTAGGAGCATGGCTGGCCTAGTCATCCCTCGTTTTCCGTATTTTGGGAAGCGGGGCGTGACAGATATTTACAATTATATAAGGATTAAATTACAAATAAGAAAGGGTATCTTCCACGCATGTTGTCTTCACGTTCCCACGTTGATTCTCCTGGTGAATCTTTTCTCCACATCATTCGGACCAAGTTTACTTCCTTATTCCGTAGTGTTTTCATCTTTTTGTCCAGAATCTCAACTAGTTATTGCTCACAAGAGAGGTATGTCTGTACAGTGAGCTCAGAGTGATCAAGAATGTGGCTGGGGTCACTCACATATCTTCAAACCCGGGATATGTGCAATACGTTGTGCACTTAATGAGGGTGGAAGTGCCAAACGATAAGCCCCTTCTTCGACTCGTTCGAGTATGTCGAACGGTCCAATAAACCTCGGACTGAGCTTACCCCTCTTTCCAAAGCGAATTACTCCACGATTTGGAAAGATCTTTAAGAACACATGATCTCTCGGCTGGAACTCCAGGTGTCGGCGTTTTGCATCAGCCCAGTGCTTCTGTCGGTCTTGGGCTATGCGCATTCTTTCCCTGATCGTGCGAACTACGTCCACAGTCGCCACGATCATTTCTGGTCCAAGAAGTTCCCTATCTTCGATTTCGTCCCAACTTAATGGTGAACGGCACTTCCTTCAACAGGGAGCTGCAAAGGGTGACATTCCAATACTCGCCTGGTAGCTGTTGTTGTATGAAAACTCCACAATATGTAGGTGATCTTCCCACGATCCTCTGAAATCTAACATACACGCTCTTAGCATATCTTCAAGGATTTGAATCATTCGCTCAGACTGACCATCTGTTTGTGGATGATAAGCTGTGCTGAAGTTCAGACTCGTTCCCAGGCTAGCTTGCAGACTCTGCCAAAACTGCGATCGAAATCTGGTGTCACGATTGGAGACGGTGCAAACCGATACTCCATGTAATCTCATAATCTCTTGTATGAGTTCATGGGTATTAGAAATAGTACACTATGAAGAGCTAAATCTTACTTAGATTTAGAGTTACTTTCATGTACTTCTTTTCTAGTGTCTCGGTAGATTGGCCAACTTGAAATGGGATGAAGTGAGCCGACTTTGTGAGTCGATCCACAATAACCCATACCGCATCTTTACTTTTCGCGCTGCGAGGAAGTGCAGTCACGAAGTCCATGCTGCTGTGTTGCTACTTCCATTTTGGGATACGTAACGGTTGAAGTAAACCAGCAGTCTTGTTATGTTCAGCTTTTACTTGCTGACACACTAAGCATTTGGCTATGCTTCTGGCTACTTCACGCTTCATTTCATGCCACCAGTAATATTGACGTAGATCTTTGTATATCTTTGTACCAACAGGGTGTACTGAGTATTGAGAGCTATGAGCTTCTTCATCAACTCTTCCCGAACAAAACCTTGTGGTACACACAAGCTGCTTCCGTATCTCAAAGATCCGTCTTCATGGATGATGAAGTCTGTTTTAAGTCCACTTTCTACTTGTTCTGTGATCTTTTGCAACTTGGCATCACTTGCTTGAGCTTCTTTGATCTGATTGACAATAGTAGACTAAACTTGTAAGTTCATCAACTTTGAAGTATTAACCTGGCATAACCACTTCTATCTCCATCTTGTGTAATTCTTGTTGAAGCTTCCACTATGCGGTGAGATTCATTGATAGAGGCCGACGACTAAGTACATTAGGAACTACATTCACCTTCCCTGGATGATATTGTAGGTTGATGTCGAAGTACGCTATAAGTTCTAACCATCTTCTCTACCGCATGTTCAACTCCTTCTGAGTAAACACATATTTCAGACTCTTGTGGTCCGTGTATATGTTCACTCACTCTCCAAGTAGATAATGGCGCCAAATTTTAAGCGCGAAGATAATGGCCGCCAACTCTAAATCATGTGTTGGATAATTGCGCTCATGAATCTTCAGCTGTCTTGATGCATAAGCTATAACTTTACCGTATTGGTGTAGAACACATCCTAATCCCTTACTGGATGCACCGCAATGCACAACGAAACCTCCAGATTGGTCCGGTATTACTAGAATAGGTGCCGATATCAATCTTTACTTGAGTTCTACAAAAACTTGTTCACATGCTTCTGACCACACGAATACTTCATCTTTATGTGTGAGCTTGGTCAGGGGTGTTGCAATCTTCGAAAAGCTTTTAATGAATTTTCGGCAGTATCCTGCTAATCCCAAGAAATTTCGAATGTCCTTCACTGTCTTAGGTGTCGGCCATTCGCTTACTGCTGATACTTTAGCTGGATCCACAGAGATTCCTTCACCTGCAATGATATGTCCTAGAAATCTGACTTGATCTAGCCAAAATTCGCACTTGCTGTACTTGGCATAGAGTTGATGCTGTCGCAAAGTGTAACAACTCCAATTTTAGTGTACAAAAATTTGTTTAAAAATAAATGTATACTTGGAGTAATTGCAATTCTGTGAGTACCATAAATATTTGTTTTGCTAATTAATTACAAGAAGGAGCTTGTAGCTCCTTGGTAAGACCTTGCACTGCTAAAACAAAGCACCAGAGTTCAAATCCCATACCCATATTATTTTTAATATTGTTTTATTTTGAATTTTTAGAATACCAAGAGTTTACACGTGCATATCTCACAAAAATCCCACTACACCTAAAAACCTAACAGTACCAGAGGGTTAATGAAGCGACAGCGAGGAATCCGGCCACCGAACTCGACCGGAATCGGCCGACTCGGTCAGCGGACCGGCAGACTCGGGCCGCCGCCGCTTGCCGGACTCGGCCGGACCGCCGAGTTGTCAACATCAAACTTCTGCCTCTTGGACTCCCCTGCACCCCTGTACACTTTATTTCTTCAGACCAGTAACAGACCTCTTTAAAAACCTTAATTACCCCCATTTTAATACATTTTAATACAATTTATCACATTTTTTTCATTTTAACCTTTCACCTACCCAACCTAGCCTAACCCTATAAATACAACCCCTACACACTACCCCCTCACTCCAAAATTTTGAGCAAACTCTCAAGAAAATTTTCTAGAACCCTAGTGTACTTTGGAAGAAGCGAAAGGCGAAACTCCAGCGATTTTTCCGGCGACAACCCTAGGAGATCCCGGCGACGAAACGATGCACCGGAAGTACGTCCACTCCCTCTCCCTTTCCTTTTTAAGTTAAACCCATAAGTCCCCTTCCCTCTTCTCTAATATTTTTCTAAAAATACATAATTACAAAACCCGACGGAATCGGAGTTAAACCGATTTCCAATTCGGTTTCTTTCTCAAAACCCAACTTTTTCTTAAATACATTCAGACAAAACTCTTCCATGTTGACTATTAAACATTAATAAACATGTTGATCAAGTTTCACGGCAATCTAATTCATTTTGTAACTTTTACCATACTTTTTCACTAAAATATCATGTAGTTTCATTTCGACATTTATATATCCCAAACTTGCTATACCTTTAAGTAGATCACGAGGTAATGACCTAGCTCCTCACAACACTCATATGCAACATATCACAATACCTTTTGGGAACCTAGAATACGGGAAAACGAAACATTTCAAATAAATACCATGAATTAATAAAAGCATTTTCTAAAGGATTAAGTATTTTACACAAATCTTTGCAAGCGCCGCTACAACCCAATTTGGGGAAGCCGACTGGGATAGTGCGGATTATCGCACATCCCTGGGCTTAGTAGTGCAAGATGCAGACCTCCGCAAGGAGCATTCGGTCTCGAAAGATTTAAAATACGAATATCTTAAGAAAATGAGATTTCTAGAAATATAAAATATACATTAAAAAATTATTTTTATATAAATATATGTATAAGTAACATTAAAATATCTATTTTGTAATAATATAAATATTCCAAATCTTTTCAAAAATCATAAGAATCACTTTACATTAAAATACCATGAATTCAATACAAGATCGGTATTACAATTTAATACCATATATTATGAAAAGTAGGTTATTTTCATTAGAAATATCACAAATATAAAATCTACAATTATTACAACTCTAAAGACGATAATTAAATAGTTGGGGTGTTTTTTGAAAAGTATATAAAAATATTTTTACATAAAACCCCCTCAAGTTCTATAAATTACCCTAAGGACCCTAGTAAACATAGGTTTAAGTGGGACCTGTCTCTTGAGCCTCAGGGAGCCAGAGATATGGGTGCTTGCTTATTTAAGATAGACAACTTAACAACGGTGTTATCAACACGGTAATCGTCTTTGAAAAAGACACAAATCCTGCCGCCCATGTGCAGCGGTTACCGATAACATCAAAAAAATTAGGACTTCAATTTCTTTTATAATTGTTCTGACTCAGAATAAGTCTCAGTATAATCTGACTTGAATATGATTCAAGTACAATCTACAATCTACAATATTACAATTCAACATGAATTCATATATTCAATCTATTCAAACTATTCAATCTATATTGACCAAACCGAAGCATGGATATACTTCCATTTACATGATTCTCCAGTTACATCCATTTACTGATATCATGGTTTCGATAAGTCACCCAATTATACAATGTATACAGTTTACAATACAAGACAATACAATACAACTATACAACAAGACATCTCGGGGTTTAAGGGGTAGATTGGTACGGAAGGTGTTAGAAGTGGCACGAGACAGTAAAATTTAATACACCTAACCTTAATCCAGTTGCTATTGTACCGTGGCATAAACGGTTCCTTATACTACACTTGCCTCTAGTCTCTGGCATATAGAGACTCCTCTCGTATACACTGGCATCCTTCTGTATCAAGCTACAAACAACAGCGTTAACACTAAAACAATATAATACAACTTTAAAGCTACCTTCTCTTTCTATCTATTCTATTTCTTCATTATCTTTGGAACTTACCGAGCGATTTGTTTGCTGACAACATTCTCTTTCTTTCTTCTTTGATTGTCGTCAGGTGATCTGAACACTCCGGAGATCGAGCCCACTAGTGAAGACTTGGACCAGTTCATTGAAGACCCAGAGCTTTAATTCATTATACACTTTTTGTCATGCCCCGCTTCCCAGAGTGCGCTAAGATCGGCACGTGACATAGCCAACCATGCTACCTGTGGCTAGGAAATATCCTTCCACGGTCATATTACGGCTGTCTATGAGATATCAAGAACAGTAGAAATAAAATAAACTATCCAGCACATGTCCATAAGCCAGAATAAACGAGTCAAGAAATAATATGCGGAAGCAATAGATCCAATAAACAATAATAATCTGGAATGTACGTCCTAAATACGGGCTCACATCAGGAATGAAAATGCTGAAATAAAACTAAAATACTAACATGTCCTCGCTGCTCGGCCTGCTGACTGAAATACTCCTGCTCGGCCTGCGGCAAAGGTAGAGGATCTGGGCCATACAAAACCCAGACGTCAGTGCGTCATAATATCAACAATAATATAATCAGGGGGTAGCAAGACATGTAGGCATGAGTATGAACAGTAATAAAGGTATGACAGTAACATAAATATGGAACAGTGAAGGGTAAAAGCACATGTAACGTGCAGTGAGTAATCTGAACTAAATACTGGGTTAACTACTCTCAATTCTGTGAAATCAATTTAATGAATCATCGATGTAACTCAATAGTATCCCGTGTGTACCTGGGACCACGGTCCAGACTCTCGGGGCTGAATCTGAGACGTGCCGCTAAGCACAAACAGGAAACATGTACAGACGAATGATGTCAGCAACATCATTCCGGGACTAGCCTAGCCCCCAAAACTAATCAGTATAAGCGTCGAACTGTTGAGTTACAAGCCAGTTTTCATCATTGATTTTTCCTTACCCCCAAGTTATGTATTCAAGTCAGGTATTGATAAATCTGAAGCTAATGCCAACACAGGATCAAGCAGGAACATGTTTGTCTATACAGACAACAGGATATGTCCATCGGGACAACATGTCAGGATTGTCGGCATAAGAAACAGGATCAGGTAACACGTCAAGTAGTGATATATCAGGTCATGTCAAGTAGTGTACATGTATTAAGTCATGTCAAGTAGTGGTGTATCAGGTCATGTCAAGTAGTGCACAGGTATCAAACGGGTGCTCATAATCAAACTGTAGCAAGTATTGAATCAGGGTGAAAGTACGGAAGTAAAATAAAAGTATGGATACACAAATATCGATCAGGGGTTACATCATGACTATGTAGGGTGCATAATATCAAGCATGTGGTGTCAATATAACAACAATATATAATAATGTGACATGATATGCGAATAGTTATAGAATTAATGGTATGGATGCACAAATATCGATTAGGGGTTACATTTACAATTCCAATACTAATTAGGATGCACTTTATTAAGCATGGGTGTTACTACAATAATAATATGAATTAATGTGATCTATAGATGCAGTTATATATATTTTAAATGATATGGATGCAAACGGGTATCCGAAAACAGCAAAACTTTAGTATGAATGTACAATGTGATAAACGTGTAACATTTTACTCATATGGATGCATAATACTATACCTAGCACGTAGCAAGATGATTTCGCATGTGACTAGACATGTAAATAATGATACGGATGCACATGGATGTCATATAACCGTAAAATGATAAACTGGTAAATGCGGGATGCACAACTAAATAATATGAAATGGAAATATTCAATTGGATGCAGTATATTGTAGTATAGTATGTAACAAGATAAGTTTGTATGCACTAAATAGGAAATAGATTATACGGATGCATACGGATGTCCGTAAACGGTAAAACATGCCGAAATGATAATGTGGATGCATAACTAATCATTATGGAGTGTTATTATTCAAATGGATATAGAATATAGTAATATAGCATGTAGCAAGATTAACTTGCCTCGATGAATCACGATACGGATATGTACGGCACGTCCGACGTCGGTAAAACGTCGCAACGCACGCACGGCACGCGGGACGGGTCCAAAACAAGGCAAGAGGGTGATCACGTAGGTAAGGTACGTTCACTGGATCGTCTGGAACGGCAGCGGCGGTCACGGCTCCGGCGATAGCTGAAATTACAAGATTCAAGAAAAGAAAAGAAAAAGAAAAAAAAGAAAAGAAGAAGAGGAAGAAGAAGGAAGATGCTCATTGGAGTTTGGTGTACTGGGGTCAGGGAAGACGATGTGATGGTGTCGGGGTCACCGGTGGCGAGGTGCAGGTGAGGGAGTTCCTGGGATCGGCAGTGAGGAGTTAGGGTTTGGTGTGCAGGTTGGGTTTTGGGTGCAGGGATCTTGGGTAGGGCTCGGGGTTGGAAAAGATGGAGATGGAGGAGAGAAGAAGGTGCTGGCGATGATGAGGAGATAAGGGTCGTCGGCAGTAAAGGGTGGAGGTTCTTGGGTTGGGGTTTGGGTGTGCAGGCTAGGGGAAAGGAGGAAGAAGAAGATGACGACGACGAGGAGGAGGAGGAGAAGATGAGATGGAGGTGGTGACGAGGTCGGGTTTTGAGGAGGTAGAGGAGGCTGGCTTAGGGTTAGGGTTTCGTTTTGTGTGGGTTCTCGTGGCGAGGGCTCGGTTTAGAAAGAGGAGAAGAGGAAATATAGGAGGGAGGTGAGTATAAGGGATGAAGGAAGGTGACGGGAATCGAGGAATGCACAGTGTGTGCGAGAGGAGAGAGAGAGGGAGAGAGAGAGAGAAAGAGAGGGAGAGAAAGTGCAGTTAGTTAGGATTGAATAATAAAAAAAATATTAAAAGAATTAATATTATATAAAGTAAGAGAGAGAGAGGAGAGAGAGAGAGAATGGTGAGGGGAGGTAACTGTTAGGATAGAATAATTAAAAATACTTTTAGTTTTAAAAAAAATATAAAACGTATATGTATAGTAGATATATAAAGAATATAATATTAAATTTATTAGAGTTTTCTGGATAATACAAAAATACTCCAAAATACGCCCGGGTCGGGTCTAAAATTACGGTTTGAAAATACGGATAATGTACGTATAAACCAAAACCAAAATAGGATATCCGGATAACGAAAAAGCATACCCCCAAGAACGGATGCACGTCCGTGCGCGTAGCCATCCAAATAAGTCCGTTTCACTGAACGGGACAAGAACAAGATGCGCGGATGCTACCACAGGGTTAGGGGTATAAGGCAGGCCATGCAATGTATTTTTAAAATATTTTACGTGACTTTAAATGATATATATAAAAATGCAGATGCCAGATATAATACGAGTATGTAATGTATAAATTAAAATGAAAGTGCATGAGTCTATGTAACAAGTCAGGGTAGATCATAAACATGAATCAAGACAGGTTTTAAGCAAGCGGGTCGGGTCGGATGCAGATACAGATGTCAAATACACTATTCGCACCCAAAATATCATAAATCAGGAAAATATCATAAATAAAGAAATACTAGAATTGGTATAAATGAACCAGGGTGTTATATTATACCCAACTACAAAATGAATTTCGTCCTCGAAATTCCCAAGACAAGAAAAGATAAACAATCAAGAATCTACAAGAACAGGTGTGGAAACTTCTGTCGAATCTCGTCTTCTCGTTCCCAAGTCGATTCTCCATGCGAGCGATTCTCTCAAGAAACAAGTACGAGAGGGATAATCTTATTCTTAAGGACCTTTTCTCTTCGATCAACAATCGACATTGGTCGTTCCTCAAAGGTCAAATCCTCTCTTACAGTCAGCTCCGAATGATCTAGCACGCGTGTTACATCTCGAACATACTTACGGAGTTGGGATACATGAAACACGTCATGAACATTCGCCAAAGATCGTGGTAAAGCCAATTGATAAGCCACTTCTCCAACACGCTCCATAATCTCGAAAGGCCCCACGAATCAAGGACTAAGCTTGTCTCGACTCCCAAAACGAATCACTTCTCTTGTCGGTGATATCTTCAAGAATACCAGATCACCAACAACGAACTCTAGATGTCTTCTCGATGTATCGGCCTAACTCTTCTGCCGATCTTGTGCTGTCTTCATATGATTCCGGATAGTATTAACTTTCTCCGCGGTTTGTACGATCAAATCCGGTCCCAACAATTTTCGTTCTTCAACATCGTCCTAACAAACGGGTGAGCGACACTTGCGACCATACAATACTTCGAATGGAGCCATCTGAATAGTCTCCTGACAACTGTTATTGTACGAAAACTCCACCAAGTGTAGATGATCCTCCTATGAATCATTGAAGTCTAACATGAAAGCTCTCAACATGTCTTCAAGAGTTCAGCATGCTCTTCAAGACTCCTCGAGTAGACCAGAATATCATCGATGAACACCACAATAAACTAGTTCAAGAACGGTGAAAAGATTCGGTTCATCAAGTCCATAAATATCGCCAGTGTATTCGTGACTCTGAATGGCATCACTAAATACTCGTAATGTCCATACCGAGTTCGGAACGCAGTCTTGCAAATATCTTCTGATTTAACTCGGACCTGATGATATCCGGATCGCAAATCCAGCTTCGAGAATACCCTCGCGCTACTGAGTTGCTCGAATAATTCGCTAATGCGAGGGATCAGGTACTTGTTCTTAATAGTCATCCAGTTTAATTCTCGATAATCGATGCACATCCTCCTTGTGCCATCTTTCTTCTTGACTAGAAGAACTGGAGCTCCCCAAGGTGAATTACTGTTGCGAATCCAACCCTTCTCAAGTAATTCGGTAACCTGCTTCTTTACTTTTTCCAACTCCACTGGTGCCATTGGATAGTACGCCTTTGAGATTGGCGCTGCACCAGGAACAAGATCGATCGCGAACTCCACATCTCATTTTGGCGGTAAACCCGAGATGTCCTCGAACACGTCCATGAACTCTCGAACTACTGCTGGCGCTTCCTCCTTATCAACTTCCATCGACGAAAGAATATTGTTTGTCGGTCTAGCCCTAAACTCGACTAGCCCGACAGAACAGGTACCTCCAACAAAATAGACTCCGGATGTCCGGGAATCTAGAAAATCACTTTCTTTTCCCTACACTATATGTGAGCATGGAAAGTGCCCAGAAAATCCATTCCCAAGACAAAATCACAACTACCGGTATCAATTACCAAGAAATCTGCAAATAACTCCCATCCAAAAATAACAACTGAACAATCCTTACATTCTCTACTAGCTATGATCTTCCCATTCCCAGTGTGTATGTCCCAACAACTAGACAGGGTCGTGCAAGAAATCGAGTGTGAAGCAATAAACTTGGACGACATAAAACAATGGGATGCATCAGAATCGAATAATGCTAATGCGGAAAAATCATGAACAAGTAGGATACCTGAAACAACTTCCTCTAAATCCTTGGTCTCTTCAGCCGTCAGGGTAAAGGCTCGAGCTTGATTGGGTCCCTGAGTTAACTGCTTCCGCTCCTGAAGCTGTCTCTATGGTGGCTTCTGAACATCATCATTCAACCGTAGCTTTGACGGGCAAACACTGACAGTATGATCAGCTGATCCGCAAACCAAACAAAGTCCAAGCATCCTTCGACACTCCCTCTACACGTGTCCGGGCAGACGGCAGTACCCACAAATCGTCCTTCCCTTTTCTTGGGCACGACTGGATTCTTCATTGGTTTAATGCCACGCCGGTTCACCAGAATACCTCTGCGTATAGGCGCTTGATTCGGCGTAAACGCTGGCTTCCGTACCACGACTGCCTGCTGCAGCGTACCCTCTGTCTTCAATGATAAACTCTGCTGCTCCCTGGCTACTTTAAGCACTTGCGAGAAAGTGGTCAAACCCAGAGATATAATGTGCCTCTGGATGTCCACATCTAAACTGCGCTGAACCTCCGTGCCCTATCAGCATCGTTGGCAACCAAAGGTCCAGCGAATCTACTGAGCCGTGTCCACTCAGCTGCATGCACATCCATGGGTGCGCCGTTCTGCATGCACATCCACGGGTCCAGCGAAACCCTATCATGCAGTTCTGTTCTGCGTGAACAACCTAAGAAATATAACATAAGAATCAACAACTAAAATATTCTTTACAATTCATGTTCCTTGAATCTTATCATTTCATATACTTTGAATCTGTCCTAACCCAAATTTTTCTTCAAGGTTATGGATTCCCCAAACAACACCAGCACCAACTTTAACAACACTCCATCTCCACTACCAATCACACCTGCCGTTCCTGCTCCACCCAACAAACAAACGGTTCTGCTTGAGGCAATCCGTAGCCTCCTAGAGAGACAGCAGCAGCTTTTGAACCGTCCCGATGCTGAAGCACCTGGGGTAAAATAATTCAGAGCTTTACATCCTAAACAGTTCTTAGGAAAGGGAAGCCCACTGGAAGCTAAAGAATAGGCTCAGAGTATAGAGGATGATCTGGCAGCGGTACAAGTGCCAGATATAGCTTGGGTCCGTGTTGCGAAACTGCAGCTCACGGGCAATACACGGAACTGGTGGAAGGCGGAAGAAAGCCGTCTCGAACAGCCCATTGAATGGAAGACTTTCCACGTCATGTTCGACGCGAAGTATTTTCCTGAGACTGCCAGGTTCGACAAGGAACATCAGTTCATTCATCTGCAATAAGGTTCGATATGGACCAAGTCGGTAGATGAATATGACGCTGAGTTCACCATGCTCAGTCGGTAAGATATGTCTCAATAATTTAAATTTTAAATGTCACATATTACACAGCTAACACAATACTTAAACAGATTTGCGGCACACTTGATACCAACGGACGAGATCAGAGCCCGTCGATTTCAACAGGGTTTAGATTTGGAGATTCAGGCTACACTAGCCACAGGAGATTTTCTGACCCATGAATCGGCTTTGAAAGCTGCCCGCCGTTATGAGGCAGTGATAAAAGCGAGAGGCAGACCTCAGTCTGCAGAATTTAAGCGCCCAGCCAACCAGATGGCAGGAGGAGCCTCGTCAAGGCCATCTTTTGTGCCTAGGAGACCAGGAGTACCAAACAACAGGCTCAGCCCAGCCTTT
This sequence comes from Agapanthus africanus, assembly GCA_030015575.1. NCBI lineage: Eukaryota > Viridiplantae > Streptophyta > Magnoliopsida > Asparagales > Amaryllidaceae > Agapanthus > Agapanthus africanus. The sequence continues at coordinate 105,334,023 of JASDDO010000019.1, forward strand.
TGTAACTACTGCAAGAGAAATAGGCATCTGGCGAAAGATTGCAGCGTGCGAACAACCTTTGCTTAATCTAGGCTCAGCTGCTCACGATATTGTGTCTTGTCCTCATAGGCAAAACTCGTATGCTGCACCCAGGCCAGCAAACACTTATCCACAGCGCCCATCCATCCAAGCACCTGCTCTAAGACTTGCACTACCTGCTCCACCACCTAGAGGACCACAAGCTGCATTTCCTCCTCGTCAGTTCCATCAAGCTCAAAGGAACGTTCCAGGAATGCTCCTCAGGCAAGGAGGAATGTACCACGGCGCCAGGCTTTCACGATGACCATGGAAGAAGCTGAGGCCACTGGCCAAGTTATCACCGGTAAACTTTTCTTCTCAACGTTTCTTTTAGTCTTGCTACTTATCTACATACATCTAAAACATATCCCACATACCTTAGTTACAATCTTAGTAGCCTCACTACCTGCACTAACACTCTTTGATACTGGAGCATCTCACTGCTTTATGTCGCAACGGTTCGTCTGAACCCATGCGATTCCAGTCACACCGCTTGTATCCAGCTGAAATATCAGTTCAGGAAATGGCGTTCTAAAGGCAACAATGGGATACAGCTTGTGTCTAGTAGTCATCTGCATCAGAGAATTCTATGCCGACTTCAAAGTGCTGAACATACCGAACTTCGATGTGGTTCTAGGTATGGATTGGCTCGGAACTTTTTATGCTACCATCGACTGTCGTCAAAGGAGGGTAGTATTCAAGATTCCAGACCATCCGGTCTTCTATTTCAAAAGCGGAGACCTACCCTGGAGCCAAGTACATACATGGCAAAGCTGAAGAAGGCAGTAATTGCAGCAACTCAAGCAGAGGAAGAATCAAGGCCAGAAGTGGTTCGAGAGTTCGACGACGTGTTTCCTGATGATATATCAGGTTTGTCTCCCTATCGAGCTCTTGAATTCAGCATTGATTTAGTACCAGGAGCACAACTGGTGATCAAAGCACCTTATCGATTAAGTCCGGAATGTTTGAACGCAGTCAACTTGGTCCGAGTGATGTGAAGAAAAGACACTCCAGGAGAGTCCACTTGGGAAAGGGAAGATAAAATGCGTGCAAGATATCCTTACCTTTTTGTAAACTAGTCCTTAAAATAAAAGTTGTAAATTTCGAGGACGAAATTTTGTAAGGAGGGTAGACTATAACAACTCCAATTTAGAGTACAAAAATTTGTTTAAAAATAAATATGTACTTGGAGTAATTGCAATTCTGTGAGTACCATAAATATTTGTTTTGCTAATTAATTACAAGAAGGAGCTTGTAGCTCATTGGTAAGACCTTGCACTGCTGAACCAAAGCACCAGAGTTCAAATCCCATACCCCACATTATTTTTAATATTGTTTTATTTTGAATTTTTAGAATACCAAGGGTTTACACGTGCATATCTCACAAAAACCCCCACTACACCCAAAAACCTAACAGTACCAGAGGGTTAATGAAGCGACGGCGAGGACTCCGGCCACCGAACTCGGCCGGAATCGGCCGACTCGGCCGGACCGCCGAGTCGTCAACATCAAACTTCTGCCTCTTGGACTCCCCTGCACCCCTGTACACTTTATTTCTTCAGACCAGTAACAGAACTCTTTTAAAACCCTAATTACCCAATTTTAATACATTTTAATACAATTTATCACATTTTTTTTCATTTTAACCTTTCACCTACCCTAACCTTAGCCTAACCCTATAAATACAACCCCTACACACTACCCCCTCGCTCCAAAATTCTGAGCAAACTCTCAAGAAAATTTCCTAGAACCCTAGTGTACTTTGGAAGAAGTGAAAGGCGAAGCTCCGGCGATTTTTCCGGCGACAACCTTAGAAGATCCCGGCGACGAAACGACGCACCGGAAGCTACGTACACTCCCTCTCCCTCTCCTCTTTAAGCTAAACCCGTAAGCCCCCCTCCCTCTTGTTCCCTGATTAAAAATCAGGAAAAAACTTCAGAAGAGGCATCACGTGCTCACACGTGACCAGTGGTCACGTGTTGGCACGTGATGGTTAAGCAGTGGCAGAGAACAGTGCGCAGAAGAAGAGAAGCCCATTCCAGGGGTCACGTGCTCACACGTGACCAGAGGTCACGTGGCCACACGTGACCGGCTTTAAAAGCCTTATTCGTTAACAGAATTAAATTCTGAGGAGAGATCATTCAAATCTTTCCAAAATGGAGAAGAATTATCTGAAACTGTGGGATCAAGAATCTGAAGGTGATTAAACATCACCAATTTATGGAAAAATCTTGGACATGGAAAGATTTCCCACTAAATCTAACCGAAATAACAAAGAGATATCTTTGGATTTAAAATCCAACGGTGAATAAAATTCACCTAATAATCTAAAGGCCCAGATCAATGATGAAAATAAATCAAATCTCTCAATAAATAAATCGAATCTTTCAATGAGAGATTTACAAAACAGATTGATCCTTTTCCTTCTCCTATAGATAGGAGCCAAAGGAGAGAGCGGTGGAGGACTTTTTTTTGAATAGAAAGAGAGACATACAGAGAGAGAGAGATATAGACCCTTGGAATCTTGAAAATTCAGAAGGAAGAATTTGATTCTCTGCAAAAGAAAAACCCTAGGTAAGAAAAGAGAGGTTTCAAAAGAGAATTGAATTCTCAAAAGAGTTTAACTCTTATATAAAGTATAGAACTTAGTTCTTTCTCTGGTTGAGGATCTGCAAAGTGCACATCTCCCCATAAATTGAGAATTTAATTCTCATTGGGTTGAGATCCTGCCATGCAGATCTAAAATATAGAGAAGGAATTGAGTTTTGAAAATTTAATTCTCACAGAATTACAGGAATTTAATTCCCTTAAAAAAGAAATTAGGGTTTCACCCTATGCCAGAATCTAATTCTTTACATATATGGGGAATTTAAATCCTGCAGAAAAGAAATTAGGGTTTAACCCTATCTAAGAATATAATCCTTTAGAAGAAAATAGGAATTTAATTCCTCTAAAAGTTTATTGCTAGGGTTTAACCCTATGAAGAATTTAATTCTTAAAAGATGAACAGATCTTTAAAACATACAAAGAACCAAAGTCACGTGCTACCACGTGACCCCTGTAAAGATCCACAGAAAAGAACTTTGAGGCAATGCCTCACGTGCTACCACGTGACCTCTGTAAAGATCCACAAAAAGGAACTTTGAGGCAACGCCTCACGTGCCCCACGTGACCCCTGGAGGATACAAAGAAAAAGCAAATAGAAGCTATGGACGCCCTCACATGCTACCACGTGACCCCTTGTCAAAAGATTTAACAGTTAAAAACCCACATTCCTATCACGTGACAGCACGTGATGCTCCAAGAGCAATTATAGGAAGTATTCAATACTTTTGGCAGAATAAAATAAGGGGAATCAGGGCGCTCTCACGTGTCCACACGTGACCTCTCTCTCCTCAGTGTTTAACACTAAAAAACTTTTGTTCCCAGTGTTTAACACTGATTTTCTTAGTGTTTAACACTAATTTAAAAAAATCTGTTCCCAGTGTTTAACACTGATTTGCTTTAGTATTTAACACTAATTTGAAACCTCTGTTTCCAGTGTTTAACACTGATTTGCTTTAGTGTTTAACACTAATCTGAAAGCCCTGTTGCTAGTGTTTAACATTGATCATCTTTTAGTGTCTAACACTAAATTGCTAATTTTATTCCCAGCGTTCAACACTATTGGTCTTTAGTGTTTAACACTAGCTTTAGCCCAATTGGCTAAGTTTCTAGAGGCAAAGCTTCTCCTTCAATGAACCAACAGAGGGCCAATCCTCTAAACATGATTGGACTTAGCCCAAGCTGGCCATAAGTCCTCAATTCAAACTTAACTGGGCTAATGGGCTCATAATATAATTAATTGGTCTCAGTTCCAAATTAGGCCAAAGATTATTTAATCTACCTTGGTTCAAGGGTACATCTCTTCACTCCTTTGATACTTGGCGTTGTAATTCCTCAACGTCTTCAAAGAGGTGACGGGTCCTGAAGACCACACATTGATACGGACTGTGGGGTTCTTAAACTCATAGACTATGATGTCCTTAACCTTGACCGTGATGTCTTAGAACTATTGCCGGACTGTGGAGTCCTTAAATCCATGGACTATGATGTCCTTAACCTTGACCGGGATGTCTTAAAACTAACAACGGACTATGACGTCCTTAACCTTGACCGTGATGTCTTAAAACTAACGCCGGACTGTGGAGTCCTTAAACCCTCGGACTATGATGTCCTTAACCTCGACCGCAACGTCTTAAAACTAACACTGGACCACAATGTCCTTAAACTACCTATTGACTGTAATGTCACTAAACTAAACAACAGGGCTCCCTTAATTGCTCTCTTGATTGGATCTAAACTATCCCGTTAAGTTGATCTTAGTCTCAAATGAGGCTAATGTATCCTTAAACCCAAACCCCCAAACCCAAATCTAAGAAAGATACGGATTTGGACTAGTCCACGCCCTACGGGCGACAACATAACTTAGTCTCCGTATACAATCCACGGGCAACCACAAACAAAACAAACACCCACGACACGAAGTGACCATCTGGAGAAGGAGAAAGTTATTACCGCGATGCGGTAGCATAATTAACTGCAGGGGCTTGTGCCTGCAGGGAAGAGCATCCCCACAATCAAAAACCCCTCAAGCGAGGGGGAATCTTACGAAGTCCGCTACATCGGCCGCATCCATTTAAACCTTCGATACATGGTGCCATAAATCAACTTGGCATCTTCGAAGAGCTGGACGGATAGCACCAATTAGCATCTGCCCCGAATTTCAGGCAAGACGTCCGTCTTGCGCGTCTTTCGGCGGGGAACACCTCTTCTCTAATCTTGTTCTAAAAATACATAATTACAAAACCCGACGGAATCGGAGTTAAACCGATTTTCGATTCGGTTTCTTTCTCAAAACCCAACTTTTTCTTAAATACATTCACACAAAACTCTTACATGTTGACTATTAAACATTAATAAACATGTTGATCAAGTTTCAAGACAATCTAATTCATTTTGTAACTTTTACCGTACTTTTTCACTAAAATACCAAGTAGTTTCATTTCGACATTTAAATATCACAAACTTACTATACTTTTAAGTAGATCACGAGCTAATTACCTACCTCCTCACAACACTCATATGCAACATAGCATAATACCTTTTGGGAACCTAGAATACGGGAAAATGAAACATTTCAAATAAATACCATGAATTAATAAAACCATTTTCTAAAGGATTAAGTATTTTACACAAATCTTTGCAAAGCGCCGCAACAACCCAATTTAGGGAACCCGACTGGGATGGTGCGGATTATCGCACATCCCTGGGCTTATTAGTGCGAGATGCAGACCTCCGCAAGGAGCATTCGGCTCGAAAGATTTAAAATACGAACATCTTAAGAAAATGAGATTTCTAGAAATATAAAATATATATTAAAAAATTATTTTTATATAAATATATGTATAAGTAATATTAAAATATCTATTTTGTAATAATATAAATATTCTAACTCTTTTCAAAAATCACAAGAATCACTTTACATTAAAATACCATGAATTCAATATAAGATCAATATTACAATTTAATACCATATATTATGAAAAGTATGTTATTTTCACTAGAAATATCACAAATATAAAATCTACAATTATTACAACTCTAAAGACGATAATTAAATACTTGGGGTGTAATTTGAAAAGCATATAAAAGTATTTTTACATAAACCCCCCTCAAGTTCTATAAATTACCCCAAAGACCCTAGTAAACATATGTTTAAGCGGGACCGGTCTCTTGAGCCTCAGGGAGCCGGAGATATGGGTGCTTGCCTATTTAAGGTAGACAACTTAACAACGATGTTATCAACACGGTAATCATCTTTGAAAAAGACACAAATCCTGCCGCCCATGTGCAGCGGTTACCGATAACATCAAAACAATCAGGACTTAAATTTCTTTTCTGATTGTTCCAACTCAGAATGAGTCTCAGTATAATCTGACTTGAATATGATTCAAGTACAATCTACAATATTACAATTCAACATGAATTCATATATTCAATCTGTTCAAACTATTCAATCTATATTGACCGAACCGAACCATGGATATACTTCCATTTACATGATTCTCCAGTTACATCCATTTACTGATATCATGGTTTCGGTATGTCACCCAATTATACAATCTATACATTTTACAATACAAGATAATACAATACAACTATACAACAAGACATCTCGGGGTTTAAGGGGTAGATTGGTATGGAAGGTGTTAGAAGTGGCACGAGACAGTAAGATTTAACACACATAACCTGAATCCAGTTGCTGTTGTACCGTGGCATAAACGGTTCCTTGTACTATACTTGCCTCTAGTCTCTGGCATATAGAGACTCCTCTCGTATACACTGGTATCCTTCTGTACTAAGCTACAAACAACAGCGTTAACACTAAAACAATATAATACAACTTTAAAAGCTACCTTCTCTTTCTGTCTATTCTATTTATCTCTTATCTTTGGAACTTACCGAACGATTTGTTCGCTGATGACATTCTCTTTCTTTCTTCTTTGAATGTCGTCAGGTGATCTGGACACTCCGGAGATCGAGTCCATTAGTGAAGACTTGGACCAGTTCATTGAAGACCCAGAGCTTTAGTGCATTGTACACTTTTATTTTAGTACTTTTCATTTTCTGTTATGCCATTGTTTAGGCATTGCTTTCATTCAGTTGTATTTACTTTTCCATGCATTGTACAGAAAGAATGTTAATTAATAAAGTTGCTGTTTTATTATATCTTGTCTCTTGTGCATTTATTTTTTATTGCTTAGATATGCTTAGCGTATTTACTTCAGAGTAGATACGTAGCGGCCTAGTCGCGTCTCCTTCGCCGTACACCAGGAAGCGGGGCGTAACACAAAGTCTCCAGGACAATTCATAAATGTTCAGCATGCTCTTTCCAATTCTTTGAATACACCAGGATGTCATCAATGAAAATAACAACAAACATGTCTAGGCACTCTCTGAAAACCTGGTTCATCAAATTCATAAATATGGCTGGTGCATTGGTCACTCCAAATGGCATAACGAGAAACTCATAATGACCACAGCGAGTCCTGAATGCCGTCTTTGGAATATCAGACTCTTTGACCTTCACTTGATGATAAGCCGAACGAAGATCTAACTTTGAGAAAATGCAAGACCCACTTAGCTGATCGAACAGATCGTCAATGCGCGGTAGTGGATACTTGTTCTTTATCGTCACTTCGTTCAGAGCTCGATAGTCTATGCATATTCTGTATGAACCTTCCTTCTTCTTCACAAGCAGAACTGGAGATCCCCAACTTGAGGTACTGGGACGAATCCATCCTTTCTTCAAAAGTTCATCCAATTGAGTACAGATCTCCTTCAATCCTTCAGGACTTAAGCGATATGGTGCTTTGATCACTGGTTGTGCACCAGGTACTAAATCAATACCGAATTCAAGAGCTCGATCGGGAGGCAAACCTGAGATATCTTCAGGAAATACATCTTTGAACTCTCGAACAACCTCTGGCTTATCTTCTTTCGCATGAAGTGTAGCTACCACTGCCTTCTTTGGTTTAGCTTTGTATGTACTAGGTTCCAGGATTCGGTCTCCACTCTTGAAATAAAATACCGGATGATCTGGAATCTCGAACACTACCCTCCTTTGACGACTGATTGATAGACTTCTAGTATGCTAGTTTTAATTACCGCAATTAAGACGGTTTCGCTTGGTAGCTAGCCGGATGAGTACGGGTCGGTCCACGGAGAGATGGGAATCTTTTTCTTAGTGTTTTAATGACTTAAGTCCAAATTGTCCAGATTTGTTCAAGATTAACTATGTGCTAAATATGTATGATAAAAGAGCTTGTTAGGATTAAGATTAGGTTAGTTTGAGTTAGGAGTTCGCTCACTTCTTTCGTTTGCCACTCTAAATATCGATGTTACGGTAATCGGCAACAACGGGGATTAGCACGACTAGGAAGGAAACTTGCGAGTATACGCTTGGCTTTCCAACGCTTAGTTCCTTCCTTTTGGTCCTTGTCCGTTCGTTCTTTGCTCTTAACCATAACCTCCGGTCAATTGAATCACAACCGGTCTCACTAGGGTGTCACCACTATCATGTAGGATAGGATGCCGTAGGGCGTAGATTGTGGTTGCCTTGACGGGAGTTCGAATCAAGATGTTGGGCAAAGAAAAGAGTGAGAGAGATTTCCTTCTCTCAAACTTTCCTTATCCTACCCTAATAAGTGAGAAACTACTCATCCATTATAAAAGAAAAAGAAAATAAAACAAACAAAGAAGATGGAAAAAAATGAGGTAGAAAATTACAACTAGCTATTTGGGACCTCACTTAGGCAAGGATCACACTTAAGCATCATAGTTGCAAGGATAAAAGAAAATAGAAAAAGAACAAACAAACAAACAAACAAACAACAACAACTTAACAAAGAGAATTACAAGCAACAAATATAAGAACTAAATTATAAGACATACATATGAAAAAAACTTTTCTTTATTCCTCATTCACTCAAAATCTCACTACAATGTTAATGGAGGAAAAATGGAGAAGGAAAAGAAGTTACAAACTAAACTAGTCTAAATCCTAACAAAAGAATAGGCATTCCCACAATGGCTCAAAACTGGAGTATTTATAGGCAGAGGGATGAAACCCTAGGGCTAAATTCTAAGCCCAAATGAAATTACAAAACTACCCCAAAAATATCATCTGTCGCTGAGTCAACTCGGCCGCGGAACCACCGCATAAGTGCCACTTTGGCCACGGTTCCGCAGCTTTTTGGGGGAGTTACGTTGTCGTTTTCTCTGGGGTTGCTTGTGTTGCTATTTTCTTGTGTTTTACAGGTCCCAAATTGCAAATTGACTCTATAATTTCTTCAGATCTTCAACAATCTAAAATAGCTTCACTTTTAATTCATTTGATCTTTATCTCCCTCGAGCTTCGCGCACCCATTGAATCTTGTGCTGCTCCCCTCGTACTCTGTGCTTGTCCGAGACACGAATGATCACTATTTTTTGTCTAGTCTCTTGAACTGGTAAGCGACATTGGATGGATGCGGATGACCGGAACCCGGCTTTTATCTGTCTGTAACAGATGTTCTGGATTTTGGCGTAATTGTGGAAATTTTGTATAATTTGCGTTATTTTGGACTAGGAACCTGTAACTTGTAAATATGTAGCAAACAAGGATTAAAAGCACCTGCCTATAAACAAACGAGCAGATGAATGAGCAGCATTAAATGCAATATTCTGGTATGAACAAATACCCCTAAACTTAACTTTTGCTCGTCCCGAGCAAAACCATTTATTCATAAAAAGTCCTAACCTCACTTTCGTAGGGAACGCGATTGCACTTAGCTCGTGCAACAAGCCATTAATCCTCTAGGTGTTCCTAGTAGGAAGAGTGTTGTCTGCTGAGGGTTTTCAGCGGATACTACCCACAAAATCCCGTCAAGCTAGTTTCATAAGTTAACGTCGACTCTACTCCTACGGTTTAACATCTAAGTTAGAAATTCTATCATTCTGTAACGACCCCAATATTAATATACTTCCGTATTTTCTTTCTTTAGTAAAATATTGTATTTATTTATTCTTAGTATTTTCTGTATATTTTGTTTTTTATAAATATATTATTTTATTATTTCATCGATTTTTCCCAAACACATTTCTTTAAAACTAAATTTTAACCTAACCCAACCCATAACTCAAATCCAATTTCATTTTCATTTTCTTTAATAAAACTATGAGCCCAAAAGCCCACTTTCTTTTTAAGCAATAACATATATTTAATTCTAATTAAATATGTACATAAACAACCTTGTAGCACATTGGTTATGTACTTGCATTGTTATTCCATCAGTCATATGTTCAAATCTCTATTCTTGTAATTATTTTTTTATCAATTTTTATTCTTCTCATAACCTACAAATGAGACATTTCATTTCATCTTCTTTTTAACTCCCAAAATAATTAGAATGGTTATGAACCATGATTTATTAGAATTATGGTGGATATAAACTTTTTTATATCTCACTCCTCTTTCTTTTCATCATCACACCATTCTATCATTACACATATTCCTCTTCATCTAAATTCTCAGAAGAAGAACAAGAAGAAATTCTCAAGGAAGTTTCGCTAGAAACGCGAGGCTATCGGCGGATAGACAAACTCGGTGACAATACCGGCTTGTGTATGTAAGTCTCTTCTCTCTTTCCCTCTCTCCATCTTCTTCTCTCTATCTTTCTCTTGTCATATTGCCATGAAAAACTTCACTCATCATATCATAGTCCCTAAATAATTAATTAAATAGATACATATATAAATAATGAACACACACAAACACACATATATATAGTTTGTAAAGTCTTTTTCATTACTCTAAATCCATATGTTAAGATTTCATAGTAACTAATTAGGATTGCATCGTTTATTGTTGTATTTTAAATTACTTTATTCAAATTTTGTAAAAGAAAATGAAGTTACGAATAAATACCATGGTTTCCTCATTCTCACATATGACATATCAATACCTTTAATTTTAAAATAATTTTAGAAATTAATTTTTACTTCTGAAAATTTCAAGAAATTTATCTTGGATAGAATATGTTTTTTTGTACATGCTGTAAAATTTTTAGATTGAATCACTTAACAGTTTAGGAATTACATTGTTTTTATTCACTGTTTGTAAAACAGAAAATTGCAGTTATCAGTCAATTTCTAGGACATATAACTTGATATACCGATATCCAAATTGAGTAAACTCAGATGTTTTGGATATCTACATCGAATAATCTAGATTTTCTTAGTTTTAATCTTTTACTTAAAATTGACGTAAAATATACAAAACTGCGTTACAATATTAAGTGACGGATCTGGACAGAATCTGTTCTGATTCGCACACTGTTTTTAAATAGGACATAACTCGAACCCCCAATGTCCGTTCATGGCAAACTTTAGATGTGTAGATGGATAGTTGATAGAAATATAGTTTTATGTATATTAGATTACTTATAAACGAATGAAAAAACCCGATATAGGCTTTGCAATACAATATATAGTTGCTGTCTAGAAATCTGAATTTCTGTTTTAAACGTTTATGTTAGAACGATCATAACTTGAGCTTCAAAAATCCAAATCGTGCGAATACTGGTGTTTTGGACAAGTACATCGAAAGGCCTACAATTTTATAATAATTTTTGTAACCCGAAACCTGATAGAAATTAACTCAAAATGCGTTTTAAAAATATATGACAGTGCTGAACAGATTCTGATATGTTTTGCGCGACGATACGAAAATATATATATCTCCCAAACCGGTAGTCATATTTAGGAGAGACTGAAACTCGCATGTGCATAACACTTAAGGATATATTTTAATTTATATTCTGAATTCAAATAACTTGATTAACTAGTTGTACATATCACATATTTACAACATTGTTTTGGACGTTACTTGTATACTTATCTCATATCATGTTCTGTGATTGCTTATTTATGTTTATTTATATGACTTGTGATTAAATCATTACATACTAGAATTGAATTGATCTTAACATGACTCAATCATGAATACTTGAACCCAATATGTACACTTGAACCAACTTGACTCGAACCATAAATACAATTAGCATGACTTGCACTTGACATGATTACATGAACTCAATCTTGAAAACTTGATATCATATATCACCTTTTGTATTCATAGATTCGATCAAGGCTCAAAACATTAATCATAGACTTATATATACGGGGTGTTGGGGTAGTTTGAGTATGAATCCAACGGAATCTCATGAGTCTCATTAATACAAATCATGTTGCTGTAGTACCGGGCTGAAACGGTACAAATCATGTTGCTGTGTTACCGGGCTGAAATGGTACAAATCATGTTGCTGTGGTACCGGGCTGAAATGGTACAAATTATGTTGCTGTGGTACCGGGCTAAAACGGTACAAATCATGAATTCACGAATGAGAGCTCGTATTTCCAAGCCCCTGGATGATAGCCTGTTGGGTTTGGAATACTTCAATAACAATTGAAGTCCCGCTATTTTGGGCCCGTGATTCCTTGCCCTTGGACGATAGCCTTGGGTTCGAGAATACTCTTGAGATTGGTTGACATTCACACTTGAACTTACGTTAGTTGCTTTTACCCATTTAGAGACCTTTAGGATACTTACATTCACTTCATGTTCACTATACCTACACTCCACGGTCATACTATACTTGTTTTCTATGCTCATGTTACATTTCCATGCTGATATAGTTGCCATATACATTATTATACTTGTTCACATATTAAAATTTCCATTTATACTATATTACATGTCATCTTGCACTCAATTTATATATTACACATCTCTATTGGGACTTATCGAGCGTTAGTTCGCTGACGGGCATTCCACCCACTTCTTTCTATCTTGGAATGTTTGTCAGGTGACATTGAGACAGAGAAGATAGAAGTGGTTGAAAAGGAGTACAACCAGTTCGCATCACAAACAGACGTATAGTTTCATTCAGTTTTTCATTTCATTTCAGCTTATTTATGTATGCCTCCTTATTAAGGCTTATCATGTTAAATATCTCGTATTCAGATATTTTGTCTACTGTGAATCATGAATGTAATAAATCATAGTTGGATTTTATTCTTTTATTTATTCTTGTTAGTTTATGTTGCTTATATACGCTTAGCGTATTTATTTCAAGAAATGATCTTCTCGGAATAAATACGTCGCGGGCTTGCCACGTCACCGTTTCCATCTACTGGGAAGCGGGGCGTGACACATTCCAAGTTAGAAATATCCAACCCTTATTTTTCACACCTCCTATTTATTCAACCCAAGATCCTATACGTTTTGACAGTTTAGAAAGAACTCGGTTTCTCCTGAGTTTTCCTTCTAAAGTGCAGTCTCCAATCCGGAATTTTTATCAAGTTTACGGAAAACATAAGTCTTATTCTTTATTTCTATCTTTCCTCCAAATATCGATCGTATACCCCTACGTGTGTATAAATTTTCACCTTTACACTTAAGAATTCAATTCAAGCTATAATATCCTTGCCTTACTACCTAATACTACTTCTTTTCGTTAATGATGGACGGATTTTCCCACACATCTTTCATGCGACTATTAATGCTTCTAGAGGCACTAACAGCCGATTACTGAATGTGTGAGCTTAAAGCGTAAATAGCAGTTTCCAGGTCTTGTAATTTATTCTTTTTTTTCTTTTTCTTTCTTTTTCTTTTTCAAGACCGGATATATTTTTCAATGATGCTCTTTTGGTGGTTAGCTGTAAATACCGTTTTTTTTTCCATAATAGGTTTTCAGGCAAGAGTATTTCTAGGTATCCTCTACTATTCCAAGTTTCAAGGTGCGTGTATGTGTGTTTTGTAAGGTATATACTTTCTGAATTTGGACTCAAGAATATGAACTATTTTTCAGACTTATCTTTCAATTAAGCTTTCAATACTTTCCCTTCATCTCGACTTAACTCAAGAACTGAACTCAAGATTACCTACTTCTAAAAAAACTGCAAAGACGTATAATTACCAATGTTAAATAGAATGAGGGTTATTTTTAGGGTTCTCAATTCCTAAGCCTAGGATTTAGTTATTCCTAACATATCAACTAAATTTTCAGAATAAAAATCTAAGTTATCCTACTAGCTAACTTGACGACAAAGTTTTTATATTTTTGGAAAAAATTTCGATTTTTTGTGGGTTTTTAATAAGTATGCAAATGCAAAATATACATATGAATGCGAAGGTAGAAAGCTTACCGAGCACACCCCCAAACTTAAACTTGACAGTGCCCTCACTGTGAGGCTACACCAAGAGGGTCAAAATTGTCGGCACTCCCCTGTGTGTGTGTGTGTATGTGTGTGCGCGCGCGTGTGTGTGTGTGTTTACAAAAGAAAAAGCAAACAAAAATATATATACACAAAATGGTTCCCCCCAAACTTAAGTAAAATAATGTTTCCTCTGTTTAAACGTTAAAGTTCAGAGTTATAGGGAAAGATAACAGTATTAATCTATACAAGGCCTCACACAGGCCAAAAGTTAACACTAACCATTCAAAATTTTATCGTGATAATGTAGCGGTTGGTGAAAGAAGGCGTAGAGAAAAGAAATGGAGAATACACAGACCATATGTGGATAGAAGCGGCATATGGTCTCGGTGGAGGAGAAGAATGGCAGAAGGGAGAAATATATGGAATACGAACTTGAGAGTGGAAATGGATTGAATAAATTAGTACAATTCGTAATGACTGATGTGTAAAAAGCGATTGTACTAATCTATCAACCCGTTGAGAAATAGGGTCAAACCGCTCAAGATTCGCAAGAAAACATGGGCCGACCGGATTTGGTACACCAGACACAGGAAATGAAGGTGATACGGTGTCTTGGAAGGTGAGAACGATGGAAAGGATGGAGGGAAGTGATCGAGGAAGGGTATCGGTTAAAGGTTCAGGAGGGTGTACACAGTCAGTGAAAGGGACATGATGAATTGGAAAATCTGACTCATCTAATAAAACTGTTTCATTCTCAATACTATCCTCAAAATTCTCTTAAAAAATCAGCTCATCCATGCATTCATCATCAATTTCCAGACACATATAGGGTTCGGGAAAAACAGTTAATGACTCGGGATGATATCCACACAGAAGTGAAAGGACATGATGAATTGGTGAGAAAAACTCATTCAAAATTGTAGGTTCATCATCCAAAATATTCCCAGCATCGATATCCTCAATCAAGTGAAAGTTAAATTTCTCAAACACCTCATCAAAAGAATGGATTTCAATAAATTCTGGTTTTAGCGTGGAGGTGTAGAGATCAAAGGGATTGGGATTGGTTTCACTTGAAATGGACCCTTCACAATCGGGCAAATCAAACACTTTCAAAGTCGCACAACCTATCAAACGTTTTATCTTCAATTAGTGATTCAAGTGGGACACTCGATAGACTTTCGAAACCGGAGTTGTGGAATTCAATTTGGAACAGGTAGGTTTGGTTTGGAAGGGTGTACTGCTCACTCTCACTACTCAAATTCTCAAACCGTCCAATCGCCTCATCATACATTG
This sequence comes from Agapanthus africanus, assembly GCA_030015575.1. Classification (NCBI taxonomy): domain Eukaryota; kingdom Viridiplantae; phylum Streptophyta; class Magnoliopsida; order Asparagales; family Amaryllidaceae; genus Agapanthus; species Agapanthus africanus. Next base: position 105,349,176 of record JASDDO010000019.1, read on the forward strand.
GAAAATTTGGAGCTAGTTGGAAACTAGCTGCCGGTTTGTTGGTTGTATAAGGGCGGCTATGGACACATTCAAATCCACCATCTGTGGCACGACGCTACCCGAAATTCTTCCAAAGTTCGCTCAAGACTAGACATGGGTTGTGAAGGGGTTTTAGTAAAATATTCAAATTCGTGTGGATACATGAAACTCCCAAAAGGCTGTTCAGAAGCAATGTCTAGAGAAGGTGTAAAAGTCGGGTAAGATTGATAATAATCGAATGGTTGGACATGAGTAGGATCAACATTCTGATAAGAAGGTGATTGGAATCGTTGATCAAAAGAATTCAAAATGGTGAAAGGAGTGAAAGATCGGCTACGAGATTGTTCGAATCTGTCGGCAATGGACATGGGTTTCGGAGTTGCAACATGACTCTCAAAAGGGGTATCAATGTAAGAAGGTGGGGGAAGTTGAAACGGTTGATACAAAGTAGATTGCGGAGTCCAATTGTTTGTCCAAAACGCGTCTATCCGATCTCTCAAAGAATGTTTGGGCATGGATGGATCGTTCGAAGTTCGACCAAAACAAGAACCGTATGAAGAAATGTCTGGTTGTAGATACCAAAGTTCAACAAGAGTTGGTCGTTTTGGGGTACCCATGTTATGAAAAGGTAGGGAGGGAGATTTTTTTTTTATTATTATTATTATTTTATTTTATTTTATTTATTTATTTTTTTGAAATTGTTTGCTTGGATTTTGAAAGAATACAGAATTATGGGACTAAACTTTACATAAGCACAATCACAATCACAATCACAATATTCACAAACAATACCTAGAGTTAGGGTCTTCAAAGTCCAACTAGACTGCTCCTAGACTTCCAAGCGACAAGTTGCAGGATAACTCTCGAATCGCCTCTTCACTGCCAATTGTGGCCAGGTAAGCATAAGTAAGGTAAGGAGGGTTCCGCTCATGAATCACTGTGAGACGGGACTTTTAAAATTACCTCATCGCTTGTCTAGCCTAGGCACCACAAATTCAAGTTTAGATAAACGACCGATTCCCCGCAATCCTCACTTGTCCTAAATGAGCGTGATAAATCCTTATAGGTTTGGTCTAGATATTTTTTATTAACTCAAGGTAATGCATATGCTTTTTCTGATTTGTGGGGTCTCAGGAAGGGTGATAAAATCCCCACCCAATCTTAATTGGTGTTCAAGTCCTTTACTATTTGTATTATTATATGCAAAGCGGTAAACAAACAAAAGCTAAAACAACAAAAAAAATTATTTGGCGGTGGCCAATTTGTGCAAAGAAACCTATAGAAAATACAATTCAGTGGAGTTCACAGAGGGGCTTAGAGTAAAGAGAAGGGGGGTAGAAAAAATTGGGCTCTGAAGCCACAATAGGACCGCAGAACCGTCGCAAAACACTACCTTTGACCGTGGTTCCGCGGTCAAAATGTTGATTTTGGGCTTGAACTTTGGGCCGTGCACTCCCCTTATTCCTTTACTAGAATAAAAACCTCTATTTCTTAATTCAATTACTGTACTTGTTCCAGATAGCCTGCACACTTGCACACAAAAAATATCAAAAATAACAAAATGGTTTTTTTACTATATTTATTTTATTATATATATACAAAAAAATATTAACCCGAATAACAAGAAAGAAATACGTTACCGTCTCCCCGGAAACGGCGCCATTTGATTGATAGACTTTTATTATGCTAGTTTTAATTACCGTAATCAAGATGGTTTCGCTTGGAAGCTAGCCGGATGAGTACGGGTTGGTCCACGAAGAGATGGAAATCTTTTTCTTAGTGTTTTAACGAGTTAAGTACAAATTGTCCAGATTTATTCAAGATTAACTATGTGCTAAATATGTATGATAAAAGAGTTTGTTAGGGTTAAGATTAGGAGTTCGCTCACTTCTTTCGTTTGCCACTCTTAATACCCATTGAATCTTGTGCTGCCCCTCTCGTGCTCTATGTTTGTCCGAGACACGAATGGCTATTGTTTTTCATCTTGTCTCTTGAACTGGTAAGCGGCACTGGACGGATGCGGATGACCGGAACCCGGCTTTTATCTGTTTGTAACAGATATTCTGAATTTTGGCGTAACTGTGGAGATTTTGTATGATTTGCGTTATTTTGGACTGGGAACCTATAACCTGCAAATATGTAGCTAACACGGATTAAAAGCACCTGCCTATAAACAAACGAGCAGAAGAATAGGCAGTATTAAATGCAATATTCTGGTATGAACAACGACAGTCGATAGTAGCGTAGAAAGTTTCTAGCCAATCCATACCCAAGACTACGTCGAAGTTCGGTATGTCCAGCACCTTGAAGTCAGCATAAAATTATCTGCTGCAGACGACCACTAGACATAGGCCGTATCTCATTGTTGCCTTTAGAACGTCATTCCCTGAACTGACATTCGAGCTGGATACGAGTAGTTTAACTGGAATCGCATGAGTTCGGACGAACCGTTGCGACATAAAGCAATGTGATGCTCCTGTATCAAAGAGTGCTAGTGCAGGAAGCGAGACTACTAAGATTGTATTTAAATTATGTGGGATATGTTTAGGTATGAAAAAGAATATATGGATGTAAACAAGTATTAAACAACTTTGAAAGATGGGAAGTTACCAGTGATGACTTGGCCAATGGCTTCAGCTTCTTCCACAGTCATTGTGAAAGTCTGACGCCTAGGTACATTCATCCTTGCTGGGGGAGCATTCCTCTGTCCGTTCCTCTGTCCTTGAAGTAGGTTCCTTTGTGCTTGATGGAACTGACGAGGAGGAGGTGCAGTAGATCTACGAGGAGGTAGAGCTGGGAGAGCAAGTCGAGGAGCAGGTGCCTGAATAGCTGACCACTGTGGATAAGTGATGGCTGGTCCATAAGCTAGGTTCGGATTGAGTCTACGAGGACATGCACCAATGCCGTGAGTGGATGAGCCACAGACTAAGCACGGGCCGTTTGCACGCCTGCAGTCTTTCACCAAATGTTCATTCTTCCTGCAGTAAGTGAAAAAGTCTGGACTGGGCCGGTTAAATGTTACTCCCGGTCTCCTGGGTACAAACGGTGTCCTGAAAGAGGCTCCTCCTGCCATCTGAGTAGTAGGGCATTTCACACCAGCGGATTGAGGTATGCCCTTCTTCTTCACAACCGCCTCATATCTTCGAACAGCCTTTAGTGCAAGGTCGTGGGTTGGGAAGTCCCCTGTAGCTAATACGGCTTGGATCTTTAGGTCCAACCCCTACTGAAATCGTCCTGCTCTGATCTCAGCCTTGTTTCCCCCAATCAGTGCAAAGCTCTATTCAAAATTTAAAATTTGAACTGAGGCAGCGCCTCACGTGCAAAACACGAGAGCGCTAGCGCCAAGAGTGCCAGCGCTAAGAGTCAAAGACTCTAAGGCAGCGCCTCACGTGCAAAGCACGAGAGCGTTAGCGCCAAGAGCGCCTCACGTGCAAAGCACGAGAGCGTTAGCGCCAAGAGCGCCTCACGTGCAAAGCATGAGAGCGTTAACGCCAAGAGCGCCTCACGTGCAAAGCACGAGAGTGCTAGCACCAAGAGTGCCAGCACTAAGAGTCAAAGACTCTGAGGCAGTGCCTTACATGCAAAACACGAGAGCACTCACGCCAAGAGCGCCAGCGCCAAGAGTCAAAGACTCCGACGTAGCGCCTCACGTGCAAAGTGTTAGTTATATGTATGCCCTAGAGGCCATTACTGTACATGCGATGTATATTATAGTGGATGCTTGGACATATGTAGGGCGGATTTTCTTGCTCGACATGATAGTATGCTATCTGGTTGCACTTTATCTTAACATGTTAACGAATACTATTTTGTGATCACATGTTGATAAAGCCCTTAGGATGATTACTTGACTATCAGGATTATGATGCGGATTATACTAGTGGGGACATGGTAGTCGATAAGTACATCCTTCAAATGTTCATAGTCGTGGGAGTATCGAGACAGGGCATCGGTACTCCAGAGTAGACTAGCGTATGCGCTTCTTGACCCATATGATGGGCGATGGATGATCCCATATTCATTGGTGTTTGACATCAGAGAAGGTATACGGGTGCTCAGTGGAGACTGGGTACACTAGACGGACTCGCCGAGAACTCCTAGATGGTATTATACCTATCGTCGGATAGCAGTTCTCTGGTGACACTAGTATATGTTAGTCTGTAGACCCGAGATCGTCATAGAGTCTTGTGTGATTCCCACTGTGCTTTGATTTCCACTATACCACGGTCAAGAGATCGTGCAAAACGGTGGCTTTTAGGTACAACCCCGAATCACATAGAGGCAATGAGCGATAGGAGGGGTTTCGTCTCTCCCGGTATTGGGGGTTGATGTTGCGCTGTGCTCGATTGGCCATAACAGGAAATCCCTGGCCAGGGTTGCTGAGATTTACTGGAGAGTGTTACCAGTAGTTTCTCGAACCGTTATGGACCTTGTATCGGCATGACTTATCAGGCTATTGGGGTCTGACGTTATACCACCCCCAGGCTGTTGATATGCGACATATCAGACGAAGAGACCGGACTGTACGGTAGTGTTACTGATTGGATTCGCAGGAGTACTAGCAGGCTTGCTTGTTGATCTTCTGAACGCTTAATACCCGGGTGGCCGTTACGTTTAGCAGACCGCTTGCGGATTGTGGGTGTTTGATATGATCATCACCTACTGCCGGCGTATTGACGAGTCTTTAGAGTCCTACACAGAGGTTTCCTGGTTCATGCGAAACGGAGTAGGAGCACATATGTGATATGTGCGGGACCGAGATTAATACGAGTATGTGATACCGTATTCTATTCTCGTGATATGTGATATCGGTCGGGTATATGTGATATAGCCGGGTTATCAGATCAAGTGTTGATTCGATAAGTTGATTCATTTGATATTAGTCGGTTATATGTATTATAGCCGGATTATTAAATCAAGAGTTGATTTAATAATTTAATGTATAATTATATATTTGATATATTAAATTACATTGACTAATATTAGCTCACTTAAGACTTATTTTCTCACTTTATGATACATTGATATATATGCTATATATGTTAAATGTATTATTTTCTTTTTGCACAAAATATATATGTGATATATATTGTTGTGTCATCCTAGGTTACACATGCAACATGTATGTATGGGACTCACACCATGCTAGGGTTAAGTTAGGGTTTTATTTGTTTTAAGTAATTCAAATGTTTGGATAATGAGTCATGGTTGAAGCTTGTAGAAGCCTGTGGAAAACATTGACCAAGTCCACTCTTTTGTCATTGCTTAAGATATTTTTTTAACCCAACCCTTAACTCATAGCTATGGTTAAGTCTCTACAATAGTTAGTGCATAACATACACTAACTATGGTTGCATTTCTAACCTCATGAGTTCATTCTTCTTTTTCTTCTTCATCAAGTGAGAAAAGCTTGCTAGCTTTTTCAAAAGTGATGGAAACTTGTGAGAAAAATATATATAAAGTGAGCCCACATCCTACTTCATCATCCTATACTGTTATCCATTTAGTTTAGGGTGTTTGCTTCACTAATCTACATAATTAGTGAAGAGATAGCATGAGCTAGTGTCTCCTCGATGTAGATCATCTTCGGCCTCGAAGACTTCGAAGCAAGCTTGTTTGTTTCTTCATGGGAGCCTTTCTAGAGTCCGGGGGATCGTGATCGCAGCGAAGGGACTACTACACAGAGTTATTGAAGTGAAGGACACGTTTACAAAGGCTGTATTCCTTGTTCACTTAGATGTAAAGTGTTTACATATCATATTTAACCCTAAGTCTCTAGTTCGATTACTTGGCGGGTTGGTTTAGCACCCCAAAATTTTTAAAGTATCATGATTGATGCTTGCCAAAACCTTCACAAGGTGCTAAGCTAACCCTACACAAAGCATGAGAGCACTCGCGCCAAGAGCCCCAGCGCTAAAAGTCAAAGACTCTGAGGCAACGCCTCACGTGCAAAGCACGAGAGCGCCGGCGCCGAGAGCGCCGGTGCCAAGAGCGCCAGCGCCAAGAGTCAAAGACTCCGAGGCAGCGCCTCACGTGCAAAGTATGAGAGCGCCAGCGCTAGAACTAAATGTTCTCCACCTTTGGATCAAAGATCCAACGAAAATGAATAAATCATCAAATTATAGAATTAAATTCTGTTGAGGAAATACTCCTCAAATCTTTCCAAACAAGAAAGATTGTGCTCTGTAAATCAGAGCACCGTTGGATCAAAGATCCAATGGTGATTAACAATCACCAAGATACAGAATAAGTTCTGTATGGGAAAATATTTTCCCAATCTTGTTAAAAACAAGAAAGATCTCTTCTGTGATCAGAGGTCACTGGATCAAAGATCCAACGGTGGATAAAATTCCCAAATCAATCAGAGATCTCTCAATGAGAGATTTTCTTAACTGATTCAACAATCAGCCTCTCTTATATAAAGGACCCAAGACTTCAAGTCTTGGACACAGGAACCTCCCCATAAGTTTCAAATCGAAAGAAGAAAAAGAGAAGAGAAAGCTCTAAGAAGAAGAAATTTTCTTCAAGGTAAATAACAAGAAGAGAGATCATAACATCTCCTCCATATTTAAGAGTTTAACTCTCACATTAGAAAAACTTAGTTCTTTTTCTAGATTACAGATCTATAAGACAAAGTCTTTCATAAAAGTAGAAGAGATCATAGGATCTCCTCAAAAAAAAAAAAGAAGAACTTAGTTCTTAGATCCATGAGACAAAGCCTCTCACAAACGAGAATTTAATTCTCAAAGCATCGAACTGATCGGAATAAAGAAAACAGTCTGGTGCTCAGTGCCGAGCGCTCCACGTGCTCCTCACGTGGGCGCTACATAATAAGAAGTGCTTAGCACTCAAACGCTGGCGCTCAGCGCCAAGCGCTCCTGTTCCCGCCAAAATCTTGGCTCAAAATCCGCTCCTTATAAAATAATAACAATAAAAAAAATAAACAAATAGATAAATAAATAAATAATAATCATAATAAAGGAGAAAATCTCCCTTTCAGAGCAAAGCTCTGTTCAAATCCCAAGGCGGGAAATGAAGCAATGCTTCTGTTTCCCCCAATCAGAGCAAGGCTCTGTTTTAAAAGAAATTCAAATAATAATAAAGGAAGCAACGCTTCAGTTGTGCTGCGCTCTGCGCTGCGCGTCATGTGGCAGCGCAATTGCGCTAGCGTAGTTGTGCTGCGTGACACGTGTCAGCGCAGTTGCGCTAGCGCAGGTGCGCTGTGCGACACGTGTCAAGCGCATGTGCGTTTGCGCCAAACAGAATTAAAATTCTGAAAGATCTTTCTGTTCTTATTAAAACAAGAAGATTGTCTTCTGTAAAACAGAAGCCTTTGGATCAAAGATCCAACGGTGGGGAAAATTCCCCAAATCACTCAGAGAAGGATCTCTTTAACAAATTTAACAAATTAATGGGCACTATATAAAGGCCCCTAAACCCCAATTCAAAAGGATGAACATCAAGATCAAAAAACAACAACACAGAGAATAGAGAGAGCTCTGAAAAATTGTGAGAAGAACTCAAGAAGAAGGAAAAAAAAGGGCAGAAACCTTTATAAGAGAAGAACTTCTTCTGAATAGATCATTGATCTAAGAACAAGATCAATGATCTTCAATAAAAAATAAATAATAACAGTGCCTTGTACTTTTTTATGAACCATTGGTTCTGGAATCTTAAAGATTCCTCTCTTAAATCCAAAATTGGATTAAGTTATTAAAACAGTGCCTTGCACTTGCAAAACTGCACTGTTGCGCTCCTGGGTTGGCGCAAGCCACCAGAGAGCGCCACGTGTCAGCACCATAAGCACTTGCGCTATGCGCTTTTAAAAATAGAGTATTGCTCTTTAAAGTTGGTGCAACTCACCAGAGCGCGCCACGTGTCAGCAGCGCAACAGCGCAGCGCACTGGTACAGCGCATTGCGCTTGAGCTTACCAGAGCGTGACACGTGTCACCTCCACATGCGCTTGCGCTCAATAGTTGGCGCAAAGCTCCTGACAAGCCAATGTCAGACAATTAATGCACTGCATTATTTACAGAAGGGCTAAGCCCAATTAAAAAAGGCCTAACAGGCCAAATTAAATGCAATGCATTATTTTAAAGAAGGGCAGAGCCCAAACAAAAACAGATGCTCTGCATCATTTAAAATGGACTGAGCCCAAATAAAAAAGGCCTAGCAGGCCAGAATAAAATGCAGTGCATTATTAAACAGGGGCAAAGCCCTAGCACAGGCTTAATAGGCCAAAGATAAATAAAAACGTTGAACATTTTTCAACTGGACTTAGCCCAATCATGGCCGTAAGTCCTCAAATTAAATTGACTGAGCACGACTGCTCTCTTAAATCAATTTACATCCGGTTCAAGGGACATCTCTGAACTCCTTTGACTCCTATCGTTGTAATCCTTCAACGACGTCAGAGAGGTGACGGGTCCCGACAACCACACATCGATACGGACTGCGGGGTCCTTAAACTCGTGGACCGAAACGTCCTTAAACTAATATTCGTCCTAAAATGGGAATGTTGGACCGAAATGTCCTTAAACTAATGCTCGTCCCCAAATGGGAATGATGGACCACCATGTCCCTAAACTGGAAATCGACCGCAGCGTCATTAAACTAAACAATAGAGCCAATTGCTCTCTTGTCGGATCCAAACGACCCCGTTAAGTTGATCTTAGTATGGAGATTAGGCTAATGTATCCTTAACGAACGTTTAAGTTGATCTTATCCTCAATATGGCTAACGAATTCATAAACTAAAACACCAAACCCAAATCTAAGTAAATACGGATTTGGACTAATCCACGTCCTACGAGCGACAACATAAATTAGTCTCCGTATACGATCCACGGGCAACCACAAACAAAACAAACACCCACGACACGAAGTGAAATTCTGGAGAAGGAGAAAGTTGCTACCGCGATGCGGTAGCGTAATTAACTACAGGTGCTTGCGCCTGCAGGGAAGAGCGTCCCCACAATCAAAAACCCCTCAGATGAGGAGGAATCTGACGAAGTCTGCTACATCGGCCGCATTCGTCTAAACCTCCGATACACGGTGCCATAAATCAACTTGGCATCTTCGGAGAGGTGGACGGATAAAACCAAATAGCATCTGCCCCCAGATTCAGGTAAGACGTCAGTCTTTCCAGGTTTCCGGCGGTAAACAGCTCCACGTGCCTCTCACGTGGACGCTTCTCAAATAAGAGCGCTCAACACTCAAATACTGGCGCTCAGCGCCAAGCGCTCCACGTGCTCCTCACGTGGGCGCTGCTCAAAATAAAGAGCGCTTAGCACTCAAATGCTGGCGCTCAGCGCCAAACGCCCCACGTGCCCCTCATGTGGGCGCTATTTAACACAGAGCGCTCTTCGCTCTTCAAGAAGTGCCTAGCGCCATAAAGAGTGTTCAACACTTACAGAAAACAAAGAAAAAGAAATAAAGTGTGAGTGTCAGAACTCACATAAATGCTTAGCATTGTGTGCACAGAGAAAGGACTATGTCCTAGCAAGTGTCTAACACTTTATAAAAAGGGGAAATGACAAAGACTAAGTGGGCTGAGCCCAAGTTGGCCAAGCTCCTAATCAATTGAGCCCATGTGCTCTTTATTCTTCTAAATTGGACTTAGTCCCAAACAAGATCATCAAATATTTGATGAACATTCATTGGTTCAAGGGTACATCTCTCTACACCTCTGATACATGTCGTTATAATTCTTCAACGTCTTCGGAGAGGTGAAGGGTCCAATAACCAATAATTCTTGGTATACCCCCAAACCAAAAAACCTTAAACCCTTTGGACCGTAATGTCCTTAAACTAAACCCTCACCTCAAAGCTGTTGATCTGTAGACCGTAATGTCCTTAAACTAACGATGGACCGCAATATCCTTAAAACTAAATTGCAGACCGCAACGTCCCTAAAAACTAAATTCCACGGACTATGATGTCCTTAAACCCTTTGGACCGCAACGTCCTTAAAACTAAATTGCGGACCGCAACGTCCCTAAAAACTAAATTCCACGGACTATGATGTCCTTAAACTTTGGACCGCAATGTCCTTAAAACTAAACTCCATGGACCGCAACGTCCCTAAAAATTAAATTACGGACCGCAACATCCCTAAAAACTAAAGAAAGCCTCGTTAGGTAGATCTTAGTCTAAAATTTAGACTAACGTATCCACAAAAAATATTTAAGTTGACCTTAATCTAAAACAAGATTAACGATCCTTAAACCAACCTAAATCCAAATCTAAGAGAATACGGATTTGGACTAATCCACGCCCTACGAGCGACAACACAAATTAGTCTCTGTATACAATCCACGGGCAACCAAAATAAAACAAACACACACGACACGAAGTGAACATATGGAGAAGGAGAAAGTGGTTACCGCGATGCAGTAGCATAATTAACTGCAGGAGCTTGCGCTTGCAGGAAAGAGCGTCCCCATAATAAAAAAACCCTCACAATGAGGGGGAATCTGACGAAGTCTGCTACAACGGCCGCATCTGTCCAAACCTCCGATACACGATTCCATAAATCAACTTGGAATCTTCGGAGAGGTGGACGGATAAAACCAAATAGCATCTGCCTCCAAAATTCAGGCCAAACGTCTCAACGTCTCGGTCGCGTCTTTCGTCGGTGAACAGATTCCGGCATGCCCGGTGGGACCTTTTCCTCTTTCCACTCCACACTTCGTGTGTCGTGTTCGCGAACGAATCGCGGTTTAATATGGTTTCCCCTGGATTCGAGGTACTAAGATTTGATATCTTGCTTCGTGCAGAAAAAAGAAGATCAATGGATTCCAACTGCTCCAGCTACAACAATAACTCCCGCTCTGCCCCATCTTGAGGTGTAACTTATGGGCCTCAAGGGGCCTCCATTTTCGCAATACTGGTGGAACAGGTGATGTAGGCTACCACTGGGTTGTTCTTCGGGACTATGATCCCGCCAACCAGCTTCAACGCACCGATACCATCGCAAGAAGCTTCGAAGAAGTCGGTCTTTGATCGACTTGCAACTACCGTGGCTCCTCTCAATGGGTCGCCCAAATCCAACGCCTCGGTCTTTAACAGACTAGGCTAAAGCTCAAGTGGGCCCGTGAAGAAGCCTGCAATACCCGAAGGAGTTATCCCGAAGCGGATAGCCATTCCTACTCCAGTAAATGAAGTCATCAGAGAGGCTTCTCCTGCTAAGGGGTCGGTCTTCACAAGACTGGACGTTCTCCTGCTTCGGGCAAGGCCGTCTCAAGTGCTTCCCCTGTCCGAAAGTCAGTCTTCGACAGGATAGATGTTCCCTCTCAATGGACGTCAGTCTCCGACAGGCTGGCACCAACCGCAATTTCTCATCAAATCATGAAGCACGATGAAGCTACCCCGACAACGGAGGTGATCCCGGTCACACGACATGCTTAACGTCGCCACTGGCGCCGAGTGAGGAAAGCTGGGGGCAGTTCCCCTTCTGGACTAACTCCACCAGCTTCGATGATGGAAATTGACGCTGTTGTTCCAACTGGGAACAGCTTTGAGCCACTCAGGAGGGTGCGTAAGAACTCCCCGACTGCCATGCTAAAAAGATCTCCTCCACCTATGGAGAACATTACAAAGGCAGAGCCAGAGTAGCCCCCTCAGCGGCTGTCCTCCAAAATTCACAAGGTCTAGCGACGGGTCCAAGACTCTGTGATTAACCAAGACTACTCCCGCCGACCGAAAAAGATGAAAGTTCGAAAAGAGAAGGACCACCCCGTCGTACCACAGAAGGTATCGTCTATATGGGTGCCCTCTGCAACGGCCCCCTCAACTTCGATCGCCCATAAAAGGAGAAGGCCAGAGAAGATCCCCATGCATGCGACCAATTCCAAGGGCACTGAATCCAAATGCTCCAAGTCTGGGGGCATGGTAGTGCACACCATCTACATGGATTCCGGGAAAGAGGATAGCCGTATCTCTACGGGTCATCGACCACTTACACGGTCTGTGACAAAGGCTCAGGAGTAACAACAGCAAAAGCTCCAGGAAATGCTAACAAAGATGGCCGCACTCACCGGACCAAAAGAAAGCTTGGAGACATCGTCAGAGCAGTGCTAGGAGCAGGAAACCGATGTCGAATTCCTCCGAAGAATGCTCGAGAAGAAAGACAAAGAGGCCGCGGAGCTAGCGTCCAATATAAAACAAATGGCACTCCTGTTCCAAGACATGGTGGACATGATGATCCAGCCAGACCCTCCAGCCGAAGACCCTCTGAGTATCCTTGAAGACGACAGAGTGGAGACATCGAACCCTCTTCCGGCTCTATCGGCAGCCAAGGAAGAGACGATTTCCAAAGCTGCCCTTGACGACTATATAGCTCAACAGATATGAGCTCACCAGGTGAGCGAAGTGGCTAGCCAAATCGTCAAGACTGGACGACCCCATCCGGGTTGGTACGATCAAATAAAGTACCCACCGGGATATACGATCCATAAATTCCATGTGTATAATGGGACGGGTAATTCACACCAGCACGTCGCTCAGTTCAGGGCTCTGTGCGGAAATACTGGGGGTGACGACAAACTGCTGCTTTGCTAGTTTGTTGGCAGCTTGTCAGAGACAGCATTCGAATGGTACTTCGAGCTCCCCAATGATACTGTCAAGACACTTGCAGAAATGGAGCAACTGTTTACACAAAGATTCGCAATCGCTAGCGAGCGCACCCCGATCACCGCACTAATCAACGCCAGAGTGAAGCCGGGAGAAACATGGGTTCAATACGCCATTCGGTGGCGGAACCTATGGTCAAAGTGTGAACAGCGCATAGAGGAAGCTCCTGCCGTGGGCATGTTCATAGGGACCCTGGAACCTCAGGCGACCATATCTCAATTTATTATGTTCTTAAAGCCTACCACCTTTCAGGCCTTGATTGACAAGCTGGTCCAGATGGACCACAGGCCGTCCTCTTCAAAAGCGGATTTTCGGAATGAAAAGGGAAAGGGGAAAGCGACCTTCGTCGCCAACACTCAGCAACAGCCAAGTGAGCTGAAACCAGCTGCTCGCCAAAACGATAAAAGCGATCACTCGGAGAAAAGCTGAGACGTCCTTACTCGTTCCCCCGGGATAAGACGAAGAGATTATTCGAGCCAGCGCTGTGCAACAGGCTCATCACTCTGCCAGAGCCGAGACGCCCAACGCAATCGGGCGACGTCAACAATCCCAATTACTGCCCCTACCACCGAATAGTGGGCCACCCAATCGAAGATTGTTACATCTTCAAAAATTGGATTGAAGACCAGTACCAACAGGGCAAGTTCGCGCTATCTGAAAACTGGAAGGTAAACCCTTCGCAGCAGCACGCTCCTAGAAAGACAGATACACCAGGGGCATCATGCTCATTTGTAGAAGAAGCTCCATGGGAGGTGGCCCTTTCAGCTATGACTAAAAGAATGCTGAAGGATCTTCAAGCATGTCCGGCGATTAGGTGGAAGAGCCCGCTGGAACCTGAGATTATTGATGGGATACTGAAACCGCGCCCAACGCTGAAAGTTGGTGATGGTGGACAAAACCTTCGGGCCAAGCCTCCGAAGTCTTTAAAGAAAAAGAAGAAGGTCAAGAAGCACGTCCAACCAGACGATAACCGTACAGGTCTGCAGAAATACATCGATGCGCTGGAAGAATATAACCGGAAGGCACGGACCCCAATTACATTGGACGAATTCTTCAAGCATGTTATTGAGAATGAAGACGATGACACAGATGAAGGAGACGATTCTTCAGAAGGGCCCGAGGATTATGTGGCGAACTGCCACATGATCTCTCACTCGTCAATAAATGGCAAAGGAACTCCTGATGCAGAGAGACTAGGGGCAGAACCGGAGCCAAAATCCATGGAGCCATCTGACGAATTGATTGACAGGCTGCTGAGCGAAGCTCTTCAGAAGAGCAAAGCTGACCGAGAGCATGAAACGACCATATATGAAAAGGCCAAACGTCGGCGTCAAGCTGAAGAAGATCCGGTAATGAGAAGCCATAAAGAACCCCAACCAGATCGAAGCGCCCACGACAGACAAAAGCAGGTTTAAAACGAGGAAACAGTTTGCTAAAGCCCTGTCAATGGGAATGAAGCTGCCACTTTTCATAGGAGATACTCCTGGCGGTATATACCTCGACGAAGCGGATGCACATCCTAACTACTGTTTATACCATCAAAGGATTGCACACCCTACCGAAGAATGCATGGACTTCAAAAAGTGGTGGCAGGGATACGTTGCTCATCGAAAACATTTCAAGCGGATGAAGCGCAAAACTCGTCGGGAGCAGAGAAGCACGACAGATAAGCACAAAAGAACTGCCGGCAACTATCACATGGTTGATACCAGGGGGTCGCAAGTTCTTACCTTCGGGAGAGATTCTGACGAAGAAATAGCCATCGGACCTCTCTTAAGGAATCCACCTCTGAAAAAGAAGAGAAGATAAAGAACTGTGAAAACATCCAGCCGCGTAATCGTACGTTGCCCGAAAAGAATCTCGGACCTACAAATAAGGGATCGAACAAAAAAGATAAGGGGAAGGAAAAAGTCCCTGAAGTTATCGCCCTCGATGATCAAGTCGTCAAAGAGCTCACAGCTAAGGACCTGCCTAAGAAGAACAAGGTGGATTACAACGTCCTAGCACATCTGAGAAAGATACCCTCACAATTGAATATCTTGGACGCCATTCTCCTATGTAAAGAAGCACGGGATTCTCTAATCAAGGCATTACAAGAGTCTGAGAAGTTTCAACCTTTCCTAGCCGAAGAAAAGATGAAGGACGAGCTGGAAGAAGTGCACACAGCTGACATCACTTTCGGCGAAGAAGATCTCCTCCTCAGAATGTGAGAGCACAACCGTCCCCTGTATGTCACTTGGTACTGCCATGACATCAAGATAGGTAAAATCTTAGTTGACAACGGGTCCTCTGTCAATCCCCTGAATGTGAGGGTGCTAAAAGAAATCTGCATGAGCGTTCAACACCTCGCTCGGGTTAAAATCACTATCTCCGGGTTCGACTCCCAGTCATCACGAACGCTCAGGTCTGTGATACTGACGTTACGCTTTGGGCTGCTCGTCACTGACGTTAAATTTTATGTCATTGACTCTAAGACCTGCTACAACGCTTTGCTCGATAGGCCTTGGTTGCACGAGTACAACATCATCCCTTCTACACAACATCAGTGTATGAAGTATTTTAAAAATGGTCTCAAGTATACCGTGACGGGAGAACTAAACCCATTTTCCGTAAATGAAGTTCGAAAGTACGAAGATGCAAAGTATTTCCTACCAGACTTTGAAGACACGGAAATATGCCATAAACCGGAGAATAAGAAAAAAGCTATCACCACTACTCCAGTCTTCGGGAGCGATACCGAGGAGGAAGAAGAGATAGTCTATTCGGGGCCGCCCTAATGCAATAAGCCGGGATCATCTACCCCTATTCTGGTCTTTGGCAGTGACTCTGAAGACGAAGTCAATGCAGTGTTCTCGGTCCGACCATCAATGCAGGCCTTTACTGGAGACGATAAGAGTTTGCAAATCGCACTGGTTCCGCGACATCACTACAAAGAGCTTGATGTACTTAAGACATACAGTGTGCAAGAGCTGCAGACATTCTACGTCCCTCCCAGGCGAAGGGGTGAAAAGGCGATCTTATTCTATCGATCCGGGGAAACTAAAGTCGAGAGAGAAGTCTGGCATGGTGCCGACTGTGCGCTCGATAGGCTCCAACCCATCTGTCTGCCCATATACTACGCAGAGGGATTGAAAAGGTTATTAAGATGCCAAGGCGTACCTTTCAAATAGACTGCGCGACAGGCCCAATTCTACAACAGGATCTGGAACGTTCCCGGAACTCAGCAAAAATTGCCCAACGGAAAAATGGAAACGATTGGGCTTGGATATGTCCAGTCCAAGAAACGGGAGCAGTTCCATGGCTTCCATGTCATAAAGGACCTTGATGAAGAAGAGGATGCTCTTTTAAAAGACGCTGACGCCGAACCAGAACGCGGTACTGCCTTAAAAATGCCGTGTCCGTCATTTGAAGAACAGATGGACAAGCTAATAAGGGAATCGAGTCAAAAGGTTCGGAACGACTACAACCGCGAAATGGCCATTTACGAGAAAGCCAAGACGCAACGCCTCCTTCAGCAGGCTACGGAGGATGACAATGCCCTTCACCGTCAGCCCTCCATGCATTCCCAAGACAAGAAAATGGCCCGATGTGGAGGCAAAAACAAGTTAAAGAACGGAGAGAACGACCGGACATGGCGAAAAGGGTCCAGGAAGCCTCGCGATCAAGAAAAGTTCAGCTGGAACCCGTCGCTTATGAAAAAGATGGATCGAGCATATTCTTTCCCTCGAGACAAGACAAAGAGAATCTTCGACCTCGTCGTGAAACATCAAATGATTACGCTCCCGGAGTCTAAGCACCCCGGACAGGCAAACGAGGTTCATCGCCCGGATTATTGCTTCTATCATCGAGCGATAAGACATCCTCTTGAAGACTGCATCACCTTAAAAAACTGGGTCGAAGACCAATATCGACTCGGCAGATTTGATCTATCCGACAGTTGGAGGGTAGCCCCACCGCAAAAACATGTGCCAAAAGAAACGTATATGGCGAGAGTAGAACCAGATCAACATCGGTCTTGGAAACGATCTCGTACCTGCCACGTGATAACGTTATCAGAAGAAGGAGAGCGCGAGAATATGGATGAGCTCTCCCGATGCTTCGAAAATGAGGATGAAGATGAGTTGATCTCAGAGTTTCCACCGGCACCAAAAGAATTGGAAGATGGGATACACACTACGGCGGACAATCTAAAGAAAATTGATTTGGGGATGACAGACGACCCGCGGCCAACGTTCGTCAGTGAGCTGCTGTCTAAAGAACAGGTGGATACGCTAAAAGACGTGCTCATGCAGAAGGACTGCTTCACGTGGAACTATTCCGAGATGCCGAGGCTAGATCCAGAAATAGCTGGGCATAAATTGGCGATATCTCCGAACGTCAAGACAGTCAAGCAAGCCCTAAGAAGGATACGGCTAGAGCTCAAGATGAGTATCAATGCCGAAATCAAGAAGCTAATCGACTCTGGCTTCATCCAAGAAGTTCAATACCTCGTCTGGATTGCCAACATTGTTCCAGTGATGAAGAAAAATGGGACGGTGCGCATATGCGTGGACTTTCGGGACCTCAACAAAGCCTGTCCGAAGGATGATTTTCCTGTACCAGTTACCGAGCTGATGATAGATAACACGTCCACTCATGAAGTCTTCTCCTTCATGGACGGATCATCAGGGTTAAAGATGCACCCCGAAGACCAGAAGCATACCGCTTTCCGGACTCTCCTGGGTATATTCTGCTACAAAGGGATGCCTTTCGGTCTGAAGAACGCCGGCGCAACCTATCAGAGGGCTATGACAAAGATTTTCGATGACCTTATACATGAAATCGTCGAATTCTACATTGATGACCTCATGGTGAAAAGCAAATCATACGAGTAATATTGGGAGCATCTGAATATCGTGTTTCAGCGTCTTCGGAGATACAACCTGAAGATGAACCCTCTGAAATGCGCGTTTGGAGTTTCTTCAGGAAAATTCCTAGGATTCATCATAAGACATCAAGGCATCAAAATAGACCCTTAAAAGATCAAGGAGATTATGGAAATGCCTCCGCCAAAAAGTCTTAAGCAACTGCAGTCTCTTTAAGGGAAGCTCGCGTATATTCGATGATTCATAGCCAACCTCTCCGGAAAATACCGTCCCTATAGTCACCTGATGAAGAAGGGAACCCCGTTCGTTTGGGATCGCAAATACCAAAGTGCACTGGACGAAATCAAGCAATACCTGCAGAATCTGCTGGTACTGACCGCTCCGGTCAAGGGAAAGCCCCTCATCCTGTACGCAACCGCCCTTGAAGGTTTTTTAGGCGCGCTATGGGAACAGGAGAACGACCAAAGAAAGGAGAGAGCCCTCTACTATTTGAGTCAAGTTCTCCAGGGGGCAGAAAACAATTACTCCCCTATCGAAAAACACTGCCTGACGCTAATCTTCGCGATAATGAAGCTTCGGCATTATGCTTTGGCGCATGAGGTCCACCTCATCTCAAAAGTGGATCCTCTCAAATATTTGATGTCAAGAGCCATACTAACGGGACGGCTCACTAAATGGGCCCTACTCTTAATGGAATTCTCGATAATATACCAAACTCTCAAGGCGGTGAAAGGCCAGGCCATCGCAGACTTCCTCGCTGTGCATCCGATACCTGCCGATTCACTCCTAAATTGTGAATTACCAGACGAGCACGCGTTTGACACGATCGATGGGGAGAGAAGAGAGAGTGATACCTGATGGGAACTCTACTTTGATGGGGCATCTTCCATGAAGAAGCGAAAGCACAACTCCCCCATAATCAAATCTGGGGTAGGCCTCGTCTTCGTAACTCCACAAGGAGGGATAATGCGCTTTTCTTTTTCCTTAATAGAACTGAGGACAAACAATGAAGCAGAATATGGAGCTTTGATAGCAGGTCTTGAGATCGCTGTCGACATGGGAATCAAAAACCTCCTCATATACGGAGACTCCCAGCTGGTCGTTAGTCAAATAAACGGCGACTATCAAACATGCAAACCAGAGTTGGTAAAGTACGGCGAGAGAGTTCAATAATTGCTGACTCAAATCCCTTCCTACGTCTTGGAAACCATACCACATACAGAATTTAGCAAATCGGATGCATTAGCTAAACTCGCTAAAGAACTGGCTAACGAAAACCTTGATGACGTGAGAATCGTTGTACAAAGCTGTCGGGTTCTTGCACCAGCAGAAATATCTCCGGAGTCGTCTGAAGAAAAGGAAGCACCCAAGCAAACGGCCCTGCAAATAGAGGACCAAGAAAGGGCTAAGGATTGGAGAGAAGTCTTCATAGACTACTTCAAATCCCGTCGAACGCCGGAAGACGCATCCTCAAGACATCGGCTCATTAAACGAGCTCTATCCTTCGCCTTTGTCAATGATACTCTATACAAGAGATCGTTCGACTCTCTGTGGCTGAGATACCTGGGACCGGAAGAAGAAAGGAAAGTCATTCAAGAAACTCACGACGGACTCTGCGGTTCTCATCAAGCCGGGTCAAAGATGAAGCTGAAGATCAAAAGGATGGGCTATTATTGGCCCACGATGATTCGCCTCGAATATGCGAAGCAGTGCCACTCGTGCCAAATTCATGGAGACTTCATCCACCAGCATCCAAACCCGCTACACCCAACAGTGGCTAGCTGGCCATTCGAAATGTAGGGAACCGACAAAATTGAGCTCATCGAACCAGCGTCATCCAAAGGACATCGGTTCATATTGGCAACAAATGATTACTTCTCTAAGTGGGGAAAAGCCGTACTGCTAAGAGAAATGACGACGGAGAATATCCTCTATTTCTTCAAGACGCACGTCATCTATCGGTTCGGCACTCCACGACAGATTATCTCTGATAACGGGCCGGCCTACAGAAGTCACAAAATCAGCCGCTTCGCACAGAAACATAATATAGACTGGAGATACTCTTCGGTATACAATCCCTGAGGTAATGGTCTAGCTGGGGCTTTCAACAAAACCTTGACAAAGATCATAAAGAAGACGACGTCCAAAAATAAAAAGGACTGGAACGAGAGACTGCATGAAGCTCTCTGGGCGTATCGGACTACATTCAAAACGGCCACAAACGCAATGCCGTACGTGTTGGTATTCGGTACGGAAGCAGTACTCCCCCTCGAGATAGAGCTACCCTCTCTATGAGTGGCAGCTCATTACGAACTAACAGACGAAGAGAATGCTCATCTTCCGCTTGAGGAGCTCGACGCCCTCGATGATGCTCGTCTCATAGCGCAGCAAAACCTAGAATCTTACAAAGGAAGGATGACGCGCTCATACGAAAGATTAACTAGGCCGAGAACATTCCGCCAAGGTGAACTCGTGCTAGTGGTCAAGAGGCCTATGATCCCCAATCGTGCCAAACGGGGGAAATTCGAGCCGAACTATGAGAACCCATACATCATAGACAAAGTCTACCAAGGTGGGGCTTACTTACTCATGGATATGCATGGAGAAAGATCCTTCAGGCTACCAAGGTGGGGCTTACTTGCTCATGGATATGCATGGCGAAAGACCCTTCAGGAAAATAAACGGTTGGTTCCTAAAAAAATACTATGCCTGACGAGTCACGGCCCAGGTCAACGATAGATGACGACGCCTATGTCCGCTCGCTATCTTCCCAAGCCCACACTCTATACGTATTATCCGGCGAAACTTCGCCTCTAAACCCAATAGACCGTAATGTCCTTAAACTAACTATGGACCGCAATGTCCTTAAACTAACTGTAGACCGCAATGTCCTGAAACTAAGAATGGAACGTAATGTCCTTAAATTAGCTGCGGACCGAAACGTCCTTAAACTAACGACGGACCGTAATGTCCTAAAACTAGTTATGGACCGGAACGTCCTTAAACTACTACGAACCACAACATCCTTAGGCTAACACGGCCAAAAAAATTATAAAATATATATATATATATATATAATAATAATAATAATAATAATAATAATAATAATAATAATAAAACGGTACGTCCATAAGAGAAAAGGGCACGGATGAAAACCCGAAAGGGCTCCGTGAGTAAAAACAGCAGGGCTACCGGCGAGTTTATGAAAATCCGAAAGGGCGCAGACTCATAAAAGAAATTCATGCATACTTGCAAGGTCCTCTCGACCTTGTAAGGAGAAAATACCAGCGTGAGATTCTTATGACTCACAAGGGAGCAACACACTTAAGAATCCCCACGATTCCTAAGGAGAAATTACACTTACGAGTACCTCACGGCTCGTAAGGAGAATCTCCTTATGAGGCCCTCGCGGCTCATAAGGTTCAAAAGCTTTAAGCTACAGGGATCTGAACCTGTTTTTAAGCCATCACATTCTTCAGTTTGCCCTACAAGCGGTTCAACACTGACCCTTGTATAAAATCCACGGGCACAAATAAACGTCTCCCCCACAAAGTTCCGCCAATGGAGCGAAATGTCCTCATGTGGTGAACGACACTTGTATGTCCTCTCGACTTATAAGGAGAAAACGCTATTGTAATATCTTTACGACCTATAAGAGAACACACACATAGGAGTCCTCACGACTCCTAAGGAGAAAATACACCTACGGGATCCTCACGACTCGCAGGGAGAAACACCTTTATGAGACCCTTACGGCTCATGAAGTCAAAAGCCTTAGTCGAAAGGATCCTAACCCTGTTTGCTAAGCCACCGTTGTTCGAATCGACAAAGGAAAATGATGATTCGCTCCTGGAAATATTCCAGTTGTAGCGATGTTGATGCCTAAATCGATAACAAATTCCAAGTCCTTTCACGGCAAGTGATGATTCGCTCTTGGCAATATTCCAGTCGCAGCGATGCTGATGCTAAGATTGGCATCAGATCTCAAGTTCCATACTTGCAACAAAATCAGCAAGTAAAAGATTTGCATACAAAAATAGCCAAAATGATTGGGCAACTCGCAATAAAAAGCAGCGAGTAAAAAGAAAAATAGCCGAAATGATTGGGCACCGTGAAAAATAGAAGAAATGATTGGGCAATCGCGACTTTCGCGATATAAAAAGCTGAAATGATATAGCATCGCGGAAAGAAATAAAAAATTGAAATGAAAATGATGATGAAAATTTTGCCCTACAGGTGAGTCCATACTGACCCCTGTATACAATCCATGGGCATAAACGAAAAGGAAACCATATTTTCCCACCAGACTCTGTCAAAGGAAAGCCAGATCTCAACGGAAATATCTACAGCCTAAAGATCACCACGATATTTCTTCTCACTCCAATCGAATGCAGATGTAACGTTGACAACCGACCTCAGGGCCACAACGAAACGGAGCCAGGGCAAAGTCCTTAGTTCCAGACCTCAACGGCAACATCTACAGCCTAGAGATCAGCAACGGCGTTCCTCCTCATTCCAGCAGGATACGGACGCAACACCACCAATCGGAGTCACGGCAAAGTCCCCATTTCTAAGACTCTACGGTTCACAGACAACCTAGAGTGAGCCAATGACTTCCGCCCCGGAAACAAGTCAGCAAATGACCCCATCTCGTCAAAACGTCAACCAATGACCTCCGTCTCGGAAACACGTCAGCAAATGACCCCGTCTCGGAAATACGTCAACTAATGACCTCCGTCTCGGAAACACGTCAGCAAATGACCCCATCTCGGAAACAAGTCAGCAAATGACCCCGTCTCGGAAACAAGTCAGCCAATGACCTCCGTCTCGGAAATACGTCAGCAAATGACCCCGTTTCGGAAACAAGTTAGCCAATGACCTCCGTCTCGAAAATACGTCAGCGAATGACCCCGTCTCGGAAACAAGTCAGCCAATGACCCCATCTCGGAAATACGTCAGCGAATGACCTCCGTCTCAGAAACACGTCAGGAAATGACCCCGTCTCGGAAACACGTCAGCAAATGACCCCATCTCAGAAACACGTCAGCAAATGACCCCATCTCGAAAACAAGTCAGCCAATAACCTCCGTTTCGGAAACACGTCAGCAAATGATCCCGTCTCGGAAATAAGTCAGCCAATGACCTCCGTCTCGGAAACAAGTCAGCGAATGACCCCGTCTCGAAAACAAGTCAGCCAATGACCTCCGTCTCAGAAATACGTTAGCAAATGACCCCGTCTCGAAGATTCGTCAACTAGTGACCTCCGTCTCGAAAATACGTCAACCGGTGACCTCCATCTCGGAAATACGTCATCCAATGACCTCCGTCTCGGAAACAAGTCAGCCAATGACCTCCGTCTTGGAAATACGTCAGCAAATGACCCCGTCTCGAAAACAAGTCAGCCAATGACCTCCATTTCGGAAACATGTCAGTAAATGACCCCGTCTCGGAAACAAGTCAGCCAATGACCTCCATCTTGGAAACACGTCAGCAAATGACCCCGTCTTGGAAACAAGTCAGCCAATGACCCCCGTCTCGGAAATACGTCAGCAGATGACCCCATCTCGGAAATTCGTCAACCAGTGACCCCCGTCTCGGAAATACGTCAGCCAATGACCTTTATCTTGGAAACGCGCCAGCCAACGACCTCCCCGTCGGAGCAATGCTTCGACTTGGAAACAAGTCAACTTACCAATCACTTACGAGTCCTCGCAACTTGTAAGGGAGAAAACTCTCTTGTAAGATTCTTACGACTTTCAAGAGAAAACACACTTACAAATCCTCACGATTCCTAAGGAGAATAAAAAATGTGTCCTTTATTTATGAATTCAATTGAATACAAGATACATCATATAAAAAAATGAAATGAATACATGTTATTCAAAGATTACAAATGTTTAGTCGATACAAAAGCAGCTACTGAGAAGGAGGTGTTTTCTGCAAATCAGCAAGCTGCTCGCGCACTCCTCTAACCTCCTTCTCATGGTCAGCCGCCGCGGCCAGCTCCGCTTCGACTCGAGCCCGTTGCTGCAAGCAGGATAAAAGTTTCTCATCGATTTCCCGCTGAGCAGCTTCGCGACTCTGCGTAACCCGCTCAGTGAAGTCGAGCTTCTGCCTCAGCGTCAACCCGTCCGAAATGCATTGCTGCAAGTTGTCAAAGACGGCTTTCAATTATGCAGCATTCGCTTCAACCTGGGCACGCAGCCGGGCAGATTCGATTGAAGCCGCCTCACATTCCTTCTTCCTTAAAGCTGCCTCTTGTTCAAAATGGCGAAGGAAAGGAACACTCTGCTCAACCCATGCAGCCCGCTGAGTGTTCAAAGCTAATACTTCGAAAGCAAGACGCTTGAGCTCAATCTCTTGCAGGCAGGCCTCGATCTTCCTGCAGTAATTAACCTAAGACTTGACGACGCCTTCATCATGAAAGTTCACGAGCATCGCCAGCATGGGATTAACTTCAGCAGCAAAGTCTGCATCAAATATGAGTGCCTTGGGTTCAAGATCCTCGACGAACTCGCTCAACATTCGCAGGCTAGTCGCTGCACCCCTGGAAGATGGGCATCTAGCAAAGGACCTTGCCGGCATTGGGATTCGAGACTCGAAGGGAGCTGGAGTGGGTGCGATTGCTGCAAAACAAATTATGGTCAAATATCGACTCGGGAGGTGAAGGAAACACACGAGCAATGGAGTCTACTATACCGGCTATGGCAGGCAGCAAAATTGGGAGTACCGGAGGCGCGGCTATTCTCTCTTCCCCTCCTCCGATCCGTGACACTGCCTTCAATACAAGGAACACTTAGCAACCATACGGCTATTAATAAAAGAAAGAAAGAGACATTGGCTAAAGACTATACTCACCGACACCAGCAGGTGGAGCAACCTCTGACTGGAAGAAGAAATGCAGGTTCAACACCTGATATAGGTGGTCAAAAAGAACTCCTACAGAGTTGCGACAACATACTGTCAATACAAGGAAGATGATATCCACAGTTAAACCAAATAAGTCGCAAACCCATACCTTCCAACATTCGAGAGGACACGGGAGAAGATGAAGGGACGACTAATGTCAGAGCAGCGACTGGTGATGCTTCTTCAGTTGGTACAAGTTCAGGATTCACCACGCCTATACTCAAGACAAACAACATATCATTAGAAAGGATGAACAAGATTGAAAATAGCGACTCAACAATTACCTGGTAGATCAGGGACCGAAACCATGACGGAGGCATACCGGGTGCAACGGCTTCTTCGCTCTCTCTCAGAGGAGTAGACTCCGTGCCCATAACTTCATCCCCTGATTCGATAAGGGCCGTCATGACGCTTGCGATGCCCGCCGATACCGGGGAGCTACAGGGAGAAAGGGTAGCAGTCTGGACAGTCCCAGACTCCCGAGAAAGAGTAGCCACTTCGGGCTCTGTGGTCGCCGTCTTCGCACCTGCCACCTCACCGCCAATACATGGCCCTGCAAGATATGGTATATAAGAATTTCCAGATCGAGTTCTAATAAAAAAAGAGAGAGAGACCAGGCATTACGTTACCTTGCGATAGATTCTCGGTTGCCCCCCGAGAAGCATGCGCAACCTGTCTATAGGCGGTAGACAGGGCAACAGGAGCACCCTCTGAAAGAATAGCGACAGGTGGAGTAGCGCTTGAGCCTGCACCTACAGCCAAGGCGGCATCACGTTCTTTCGCTGCACGCCTCCTGCGCATACTTTCGGCCTGGGCCGTGAGAGCTGACCTCCTCAGGACTTCCGACAAGGGTATTCCGTTGTCTGAACCAAGCTCTGCCTCCGGCGCCGTTACGGCGTCTATAATCGGCTGCTTTGGAGAAACCCCTTGCGGTGGCTTGGGGGTAGCCGTGGCTATGGTAGCCGGCTCTATCGACGTTGCTGCGTCACCACTCGCGATAAGCGTTACACTTGGGATAACTCGAGTCGAGGTAGTCCCTGAAACAAGAGGGAAGGAAGAGTCAGAGCACGAGTAAAGAAATAAATGAAGACACAATAAGCTGAATTATACCAAAGCCCAAGGAAGCACGGAGCCTCTTTTCCTCCTCAAAAGTCCGGAGAGAAGCCGCAAGAGCCTCTTCAGCAGAAATACCTGGCAAAGAGGGAAGTATTAGTAAGAGCATAATAAAAGAAAATGAATAAACCCAAAGTGATGTTTCTAGAGC
This sequence comes from Agapanthus africanus, assembly GCA_030015575.1. NCBI lineage: Eukaryota > Viridiplantae > Streptophyta > Magnoliopsida > Asparagales > Amaryllidaceae > Agapanthus > Agapanthus africanus. The sequence goes on from JASDDO010000019.1 coordinate 105,374,865, forward strand.
ATACTCATCGTCGCAAGCGATATCAGCGCCGCCACTTCGCGAGCCTGTCGCTTGGAAGCTACGAGGGCAGCCTGTAAATCAGTGTCGGTCACAGGCGTGTCGAAAAGGCTGTCGTTAGTGCCGTATTCACCCAAGCCTTCACTGTAGGGAGCATGAGGCTCTTGGCCGAATACAACGTCTGTAGAAAACAACGACTTTTTCTTCTTCTGCGAGCGAACGCCGGCAGCCGATAAGACAAGCTTGTGCTTGGTGGGTATTTTCGGGCGACGAGTCCCGATTTCTGCACCAACGCCAGAGTCCGGAGACGCTGCAACTGCCGTTTCCACAGGAGCACGGAGCAAAGGCTTCTCAGGAAGAGCGCGCGGGACCGCAACCGCAACTTATCTTAATGGAGGACGAACGATGGTCCGTTGCTTTAGGGGAACAGCTGGATTACCAGCAGAGGCTGCACCTTTGCGATCAAGTAGCAATCGCTTTTCTTCCCTGATGACAGCAGCCGTCACATGCTGGTACCACGCCACGTATGCATTCGTAGCTTTCGGAACACAACTAGGTTCACTGATAAGGAAGTTGGACCCGGTATTTAGGCGCATGAAGTGGTGCAACGCGCTCCGGATACCCTCTTCAGTAGCAACCGGTTCCGCCAGGAAAGCCTCGAGGGGAACACCTTGGTGGTAACCCGACTGTTGGGCAAAACGGTGCGGGTTGTACCACATGAAAAGCGCCGAGTCGTTTTGCCTGAACACCAAGTAGCCTGGCCTGATCAAGTACAAAAGCAAGATCTCACGAGCTCAACGTGGGAGCCCCGTCTTTACGGGGTGTCTTGCAGCGGTTGCACCACCTTACGGGACTCCTTGCCGATAGTCAGAACCCTATCGACAAGGGTCATGCTATCCCCGACCGTACACAGGCGAAGGACCAGGCCTCGAGCCTCTCGCTGTGACGGATCCAAAGCAGAAGCGTCAACTAGCGACATGACCCGAGGGAAATTATAACCGTCATAGAAATGAGGCCGTTTATGGACTCCAAAAGCGCCGAGCACATGTAGCTCGATCCACGACGTGAAATAATATAGCGGTAGATTTACGGGCTGTACCCCCGGCTGAGTGGTGTCTGCTGCTGAGCTGAGGCCATGATACAAATGATCCAGCCCAGCGATCCCGATGGCAACCCACGTCCCTTCGACCATCCGGTGAGCTAGGTAGAAAGCGGATGGCCTTATATAGTGAGGGTGCGTTAGGAGCACAAACCAGTTTAGCCATAGCCCAAGGAACCCCAAAAAGAACGTCTCTTCATCGACGTCAGGAACTGCGAGCTCTGTGAAAGAGACAACCGGGGTGTCGGGGAGAAAGAAATTCCTCTGATCCGCTTTCGCTGCCGGCTGTTTGTCCAAACCAAAGCCAAAGGGATCGTCGAGTTTGGCGAATTTCGCGGTTTCCTTCGACAGGACTTCTGGGCGGAGAAAGCGGGCAATGAAATCTGTGAAGCTAACCCCGTGGCTTTCGGATTCGAGAAACAGACTCTCATAAATATTCAACACCTTGATCAAACTTGGGAATCAGTGTTGAATGGCATTCTCTGGGGTCAGACCTATTACTACTGATCGGGTGGTGAAAATGTACTCGTCAGGGGGTAATATCTCCTCGTAATGTTCCCCTCTGACAGGTAAGCCGAAGATCTCCGTGAACTCCTCCAAAGAGATTGAGACTTCCCGATCTGATAGAAGAAAGGTATGAGTCAGGACATTCCATTGTTCCAAGAAAGCTTTGACCCACCATACAGGGGGCGTGTAATACTGGAAGAGAGACACATAAATCGCGGGGTACAACCCGAGCTTCAGCAGCGGTGATTTCTTGGCCGACAAGATATACCGGGCCCACTGCAGATATCCGACTGAATGGCGAGGATTCAAGCCGATCATGTACGCTTGTCCCCAAGGGCGCGACTCGCCCTGACATATGCGCCGCCCCAAGATATCCAAAGCCATTGGAGGTTGTACGGTTATTGAAGCCACAGACGGCTGAAGGCGACCCTCCGAAGTCCAGTTAACCTCTTCTACGACATAGTTCACGTGGGGTGAGTCGGTGTAGTGAATAGCGGAGATTGGCTCTGAAGGCTTCGCACAAGAGAAGCTGCGTCGACCTTGAAAGATTTGGTTAGAGGGAAAGGTCATTCCCTTACCACAACCCCCATAAATGAAGAGACTTCTGCTCCGGGTCGTGATCTTTGATCAGTGCAAAAACTTCCCGGCCTACTGGCGCGTTAGCAAATGCGCTCTTCGGACGAACAAATGGGAACGAAGTGTCAAAAGACATGGTACCTGCGCGAAAAAGAACAAGGGTTAGCTGTCAATGCCACAACCCAAATTCTGACATTTGGTACTTTAAATTTATACCACACTGCAATGGAGTCGAAAGGGACCAAAGGGGACCCAGAAAATCTAGGTGACGGCTCATCATTGATGAGACAGTCACTCATTAAGTAGGGAATCCTAAAAGGATTCTCATTTAATGAGGGGCTAATTGGGCCAAGGAGTAAAACTCCCTCGAGAGCAGCGCTCTGCAACAAAAATGACATCTGTCAAAATTAATGATGAAAGGAATAAAAATTACCCCCAAAAATTCTAAAGAGCTGTGCTCTGTGAAAATGGAGTAATCCATCAAAAACCCTAAAAAGCAAAGCTTTCACAGAGTTAAAAACTCCGAGATATCTAAGATCTGCAAAACGAACTCTAAGAGTTCTTCATTAATGGGTTAAGAAACCCTAAAAGTGGATTTTTTCTAATCTATGATCTAAGAAGAGTGAAGCTCTGTTTTTATTTAACGGGTTAAGAAACCCTAAAATTCACTTTAAGATCTATGATCTAAGAAGAGAAATGCTCTGTTAATGGGTGAAACCCTAGAATATAAAAAGAGTTGATCCTTACCAAAATTTTTGGCAGGATTTTGACTCTAGAAGAGTTTCTTAAGGCAGAGAACTTAGCTCAGAAGGAGAATTAAATTCTCAAGAACAGGAAAACAAGAAGACGAACAAGTAGTCATCTCAAGGGCCAAAGGCCCTATTTATAGGCGCTGGAAGTCGATTCAACTTCCAAGTTGATCTAACGGTGGAAAGGCTGCCAACGCTGCACTCACGTGTAAGCCACGTAAGCGCAACGTTGGGAGGGCATTTGTTTCCCCCTATCAGAGCAAATCTCTGTTCAAAATTTGAAATTTGAACTGAGTCAGCGCCTCACGTGCAAAACACGAGAGCGCTCGCGCCAAGAGCGCCAGCGCTAAGAGTCAAAGACTCTGAGGCAGTGCCTCACGAGCAAAGCACGAGAGCGCTAGCGTCAAGAGTGCCAGCGGTAAGAGTCAAAGACTCTGAGGCAGCGCCTCACGTGCAAAGCACGAGAGCGCTGGCGCTAAGAGCGCCAGCGCCAAGAGTCAAAGACTCTGAGGCAGCAACTCACGTGCAAAACACGAGAGCGCTAGTGCCAAGAGCGCCGACGCTAAGAGTCAAAGACTCTGAGGTAGCGCTTCACGTGCAAAGCATGAGAGCGCCAGCGCCAAGAGTCAAAGACTCTGAGGCAGCGCCTCACGTGCAAAGCACGAGAGAGCCAGCACTAGAACTAAATGTTCTCTACCCTTGGATCAAAGATCCAACGAAGATGAATAAATCATCAAATTACAGAATTAAAATCTGTTGAGGAAATACTCCTCAAATCTTTCCAAACAAGAAAGATTGTGCTCTATAAATTAGAGCACCGTTGGATCAAAGATCCAATGGTGATTAACAATCACCAAGATACAGAATAATTTCTGTATGGGAAAATATTTTCCCAATCTTGTTAAAAACAAGAAAGATCTCTTCTATGAACAGAGGTCATTGGATCAATGATCCAACGGTGGATAAAATCCCCAAATAAATCAGAGATCTCTCAATGAGAGATTTCCTTAACTGATTCAACAAATCAGCCTCCCCTATATAAAGGACCCAAGACCTCAAGTCTTGGATAGAGGAAACTTCCCATAAGTTTCAAATCGAAAGAAGAAAAAGAGAAGAGCAAGCTCTATGAAGAAGAATTTTCTTCTAGGTAAATAACCAGAAGAGAGATCATAACATCTCTTCTATATTTAAGAGTTTAACTCTCACACCATAAGAAATTAGTTCTTTTTCTAGATCACAGATCTATAAGACGAAGTCTTTCATAAAATTAGAAGAGATCATAGGATCTCCTCAAAAAAAAAAAAAGAACTTATTTCTTAGATCCATGAGACAAAGCCTCTCACAATCAAGAATTTAATTCTCAGAGCATCGAACTGATCGGAATAAAGAAAACAGTCTGGCGCTCAGCGCCGAGCACTCCACATGCTCCTCACGTGGGCTCTACTTAATAAGAAGTGCTTAGCACTCAAACACTGGCGCTCAGCGCCAAGCGCTCCACGTGCCTCTCATGTGGACGCTTCTCAAATAAGAGCGCTCAACACTCAAATACTGGCGCTCAGCGCCAAGCGCTCCACGTGCTCCTCACGTGGGCGCTGCTCAAAATAAAGAGCGCTTAGCGCTTAAATGCTGGCGCTCAGCGCCAAGCGCCTCACGTGCCCCTCATATGGGCGCTACTTAATACAGAGCGCTCTGCGCTCCTCAAGAAGAGCCTAGCAACATAAAGAGTGTTCAACACTCACAGAAAACAAAGAAAAAGAAATAAAGTGTGAGTGTCAGAACTCATATAAATGCTTAGCATTGTGTGCACAGAGAAAGGATTGTGTCCTAGCAAGTGTCTAACACTTTATAAAAAAGGGGAAATGACAAAGACTAAGTGGGCTGAGCCCAAGTTGGCCAAGCTCCTAATCAACTGAGCCCATATTCTCTTTATTCTTCTAAATTGGACTTAGTCCCAAACAAGATCATCAAATCTTTGATGAACATTCATTGGTTCAATGGTACATCTCTCTACACCTCTGATACATGTCGTTGTAATTCTTCAACGTCTTCGGAGAGGTGGAGGGTCCCAATAACTAATAATTCTTGGTATACCCTCAAACCAACAAACCTTAAACCCTTTGCACCGTAATGTCCTTAAACTAAACCCTCACCTCAAAGATAGTGATCTGTGGACCGTAATGTCCTTAAACTAACGATGGACCGCAACGTCCTTAAAACTAAATTGCGGACTGCAACGTCCCTAAAAACTAAATTCTACGGACTATGATGTCCTTAAACCCTTTGGACCACAACCTCCTTAAAATTAAATTGCGGACCGCGACGTCCCTAAAAACTAAATTCCACGGACTATGATGTCCTTAAACTTTGGACCGCAATGTCCTTAAAACTAAACTCCATGGACCACAACGTCCCTAAAAACTAAATTGCGGACCGCAACGTCCCTAAAAACTAAATAAAGCCTCGTTAAGTAGATCTTAGTCTAAAATTTAGACTAATGGATTCTTATCAAATATTTAAGTTGACCTTAATCTAAAACAAGATTAACGATCCTTAAACCAACTTAGACCCAAATCTAAGAGAATACGGATTTGGCCTAATCCACGCCCTACGGACGACAACACAAATTAGTCTCCGTATACAATCCACGGGCAACCAAAAATAAAACAAACACACACGACACGAAGTGAACATCTGGAGAAGGAGAAAGTGGTTACCGCGATGCGGTAGAGTATTTAACTGCAGGGGGTTGTGCCTGCAGGGAAGAGCGTCCCCACAATCAAAAAACCCTGCACAATGAGGTGGAATTTGACGAAATCTGCTACAACGGCTGCATCTGTCCAAACCTCCAATACACGGTGCCATAAATCAACTTGGCATTTTCGGAGAGGTGGATGGATAAAACCAAATAGTATCTGCCCTAAAATTCAGGCCAGACGTCCCAACATCCCGGTCGCGTCTTTCGGCGGTGAACAGGCCGTCAGTATGAGATGGGCCGCAAACCTGTTACGGTCTTGTGTTAGCTGTGTAGTATGTGATATTAGAAAATCGAATATTTGAGACATATTTTACCTGCTCAGTATGGTGAATTCAGCGTCATACCCATCTACAGATTTGGTCCACATTGAACCTTATTGCAGGTGGATGAATTGCTGCTCCATGTCAAATCGGGCAGTCTCGGGAAAATATTTCGCGTCGAACATGTCGCGAAAAATCCTCCATTCAATCGGCTGGGTAAGACGGCCGTTCCCTTCCGAAAGACGGCACGACAGGACGTCTTTCCTGAAATTCAGGGCAGATGCTAATTGGTGCTATCCGTCCACCTCTTTGAAGATGCCAAGTTGATTTATGGCACCGTGTATCGAAGGTTTAAACGGATGCGGCCGATGTAGCAGACTTCGTCAGATTCCCTCTCGCTTGAGGGATTTTTTATTGTGGGGACGCTCTTCCCTGCAGACGCAATCCCCTGCAGTTAATTACGCTACCGCATTGCGGTAACAACTTTCTCCTTCTCCAGATGGTCACTTCGTGTCGTGGGTGTTTGTTTTGTTTCTGGTTGCCCGTGGATTGTATACAGAGACTAAGTTATGTTATCGCCCATAGGGCGTGGACTAGTCCAAATCCGTGTCTTTCTTAGATTTGGGTTTAGGGGTTTGGGTTTAAGGATACGTTAGCCTCATTTGAAACTAAGATCAACTTAAACGTTTGTTAAGGATACGCTAGTCTAATTTTAGACTAAGATCAACTTAACGGTTTGTTAAGGATACGTTAGCCTCACTTCAGACTAAGATCAACTTAACGGGATACTTTAGATCCAACAAAAGAGCATTTGGGCTCTATTGTTTAGTTTAGGGACATTGCGGTCAATTACCAGTTTAAGGACATGGTGGTCTATTGTTAGTTTAAAGACATCCCGGTCAAGGTTAAGGACATCATAGTCCGTGGATTTATGGACTCCACAGTACAATATTAGTTTTAAGACATCACGGTCAAGATTAAGGACCTCATAGTCCGTGGATTTAAGGACTCCACAGTCCATTGTTAGTTTTAAGACATCACGGTCAAGGTTAAGGACCTCATAGTCCGTGGATTTAAGGACTCCACAGTCCGATGTTAGTTTTAAGACATCACGGTCAAGGTTAAGGACATCATAGTCCATGAGTTTAAGGACCCCACAGTCCATTGTTAGTTTTAAGACATCACGGTCAAGGTTAAGGACCTCATAGTCCATGAGTTTAAGGACCCCACGGTCCATGAAATGTATGGTTGTCGGGACCCGTCACCTCTTTGAAGACGTTGAGAAATTACAACGACAAATATCAAAGGAGTGAAGAGATGTACCCTTGAACCCAGGATGGATTAAATGATCTATAGTCCAGTTTTGGAACTAAGACCAATTAATTATATTATGAGCCCATTGGCTCAGTTAAGTCTGAATAGAAGACTTATGGCCAGTTTGGGATAAGTCCAATCATGTTTGGAATATTGGCCCTTTATTAGCCTATTAGACATATTCAATTGCAGGGGAGGCTTTGCCTCTAGAAAATTAACCAATTAGGCTAAAACTAGTGTTAAACACTAAGGACCAACAGTGTCGAACACTGGAAATAAGATTGTCAAATTAGTGTTAAACACTAAAAATTGTGATTATCAAATTAGTGTTAAACACTAAAAAGTTATGATTCTCAAATTAGTGTTAAACACTAACAGATAACAGTGTTAAACACTGGCAAAAAAATTATCAGATTAGTATCAAAAATTAACAGAGGGGGGGATCACGTGGGAGCACGTGTTGGCACCAAAAAGTGGGGCCAGATCCCCTTCATTTTGTTCTACAGATAAGTGTTTAACACTTTTAATTCTCACAGCCATCACGTGTGAGCACGTGATGGGTGCTCGTGCCCTGATTTATTAGCATATTCACTGGGGATCACATGATGACACGTGAGGGCGCCCAGCGCTTCGTTCTTGGGGATATTTTATAGGGGTCATGTGGGGCACGTGAGGCGTTGCCTCAAAGTTCTTTTCTTGTAGATCTTTACAGGGGTCACATGGGGACACGTGACCCTGATTCTTTGCATATTTAAAGATATGTTCATCTTTTAAGAATTAAATTCTTCATAGGGTTAAATCCTAGCAATAACTTTAGAGGAATTAAATTCCCACTTTCTTTTTGAAAAATGATATTCTTGGATAGGGTTAAACCCTAATTTACATTCTGTAGGAATTAAATTCCTATATATGTGAAGAATTAAGTTCCGGCATAGGGTGAAACCCTAATTTCTTTTTAAGGGGAATTAAATTCCTGTGAGTTTGTGAGAATTAAATTCTCAATTAGGGTAAAACCCTAGTTCTGTCCATCTTGAAGGAATTAAATTCCTATAATTTTAGAGAATTGAATTCTCCATAGGGTTAAACCCTAATTTTATCTTGAAGGAATTAAATTCCTATATTTTTAGAGAATTAAATTCTCAGAACTCAATTCCTCCACTATGTTTTAGATCTGCATGGCAGGATCTCGACCCGATGAGAATTAAATTCTCAATCTATGGGGAGATATGCACTGTGCAGATCTTCAACCAGAGAAAGAACTAAGCTCTTTCTTTTTATATAAGTGTTAAACTCTTGGATTGAGAATTAAATTCTCTTTTTGAAGCCTTTACCCCCTTTCCTTTCTTACCTAGGGTTTGTCTTGTAGAGAAGCAAATTCTTCTTTCTTTTCTCTCTGAATTTTTAAGATTCCAAGGCTCTATTCCTTTTTGTATTTCTCCCTCTATTAAAAAAGTCCTCTCCGCTCTCTCCTTTGGCTCCTATTTATAGGAGAAGGAAAAAAATCAATCTGTTTGGTAAATCTTTCATTGAAAGATTTGATAAAGATTTGATTTGTTTTCATCATTGATCCGGGCCTTTAGATTATTAGGTGAATTTTATTCACTGTTGGATTTTAAATCCAAAGATATTCTTTCTGTTATTTCGGTGAGATTTAGGTGAATTCTTTCCATGTCCAAGATTTTTCCATCAATTGGTGATATTTAATCACCCTCGGATTCTTAATCCAACGGTTTTACACAATTCTTCTCCATTTTGGAAAGATTTAAATGATCTTATTCAGAATTTAATTTTGTTGAACAGCAGGGCTTTTAAAGCCAGTCATGTGTTACCATGTGATCCCCGGTCACGTATGAGAACGTGACCCCCTGAAGGGATTCCTCTTCTGCGCTCTGCTCTTTGCGGCTGCTCAACCATCACGTGCCAACACATGACCACTGGTCACGTGTGAGCACGTGATGCTTCCTCTGATGCTTTTTCCTGATTTTTTAATCAGGAAACAAATCCTCCCACAGCGTTGCTCTCACGTGTCTGCACGTGAGTGCAACGCTGTCACTTTTGTGACCGTTGGATCTGCTTTGGGAGTAGGGTAGATGAAACGTTTTCCATCCCATCCTATAAATGCCCCTGTCTTTTCAGAAGCGCCTCCACTTTGCTCATCTTCCTCCTTTGAGAACTTTCTTCTTTTGAGAATTTAATTCTCTTTTTCCAGAGCTTAGTTCTCTGCTTCAAACATTTTCCAGAGTTTAACTCTGTTGAAGGAATCCCTTTTCCTCAGGTAATGCTCTTGAACGAACGAAGAACTTTCACAGAAACCTTTATGGGATTTTAAATCCACACCAAGGGGTTTCCCTTTTGACAAGAATCCATTTTTTAAGTTCCGTAACGAAAACAAGAAACCATCTAATCTTCAAATACTAGATCTTTTAAAGTTTCTCTAATCTTTAGGGATCGTTGGTGGTGTTTGTCTCTTCCATGGAATTTAATTCCACAGTCAAGGAGCTCTGGCTCTGGAACAAAAAATTTCTGGGAATTTAATTCCCTTTTTCAAAAAGGAATTTAATTCCTGTGAGGAACTAAGTTCTTCCCATAGGGACTTCTTGGGGTTTCCTTGCCCTGAGTTGTCTCCTGTAACTAAGAGGAAGAATCTTGCATTGGTGCTTTTCCCTAGGGAGCGTGCCGAGTTGCTTGAAATCCTTTGTTTATTTAGACAAGTATTCTTCTTGATTGGCTTGTCTATTAAATTCTCATGATCTTTATTTCAGTTATTATGAACGACCATTTGTATGATCTTGATGAAATCATTTCTTACGGAAACATTCGCGAACTAGTCCGCAGCCAGAACCAGGAGTTCACCAATGCTCAGTGTGCTGAGATCATGAGCCGCTTTGACGAGTATAATGGCCGGCTACTCCCTCGTTGCTCTTCTCTTTTGAAACTCATCGTGCTGGCGATCTGGGAGGCGCTCCCTCTCTTTTGCACCGGCGTACCGCTCGGGGCATTGGATGCCGCCGAGGATAAAGTGCATTCGGTGTATCTGATGAGCCTAATCTCGAAGAGAAGGCGAAACAATCTCATTGATCTCTTACACCAGGCTTTTCAGCAGTCAGCCATACTTGCTGCTTATCGGAGAGTGGAGGACATCCGTGAGGATCCCGATGCTTGTGATCGCGAGAGAAAACATACTAGGATGGTTCAAAATGCCTAGAAGATCTTGGACAAAGTCACGTTTGAGTTTCTCAATCCATGTCTCGCGTCTGAGGTCCTGCCGTTGTAATCGTTTCTTTTTATTTTGTATGAACTTTTAAAGTATGAGTGATAAGTTTTGTCGTGCCCTTCTGTGTTTGCATGCCCCTTTTTTATGGGATTTTGTCATTTTTGCTATTGTTGCTGCTGATGTGTTTAGCGTGTAAGGCACTATTTCACTTTTCAGTACACATCACGCGTGGTACTCACGTGCTCCACACGTGGGGCCCTTTTGATGGGGCTGTTTAATTTTTCATGCCATATTTTTTTGTGCACAGCATTAGATGCAGAAAAAGAGCCTTGGAAATAGTTCCATCTCCTTAATTTCCAATGCCTTCCTTTTTTTGGGCCTTGGAAATAGTTCCACCATGCAATATTCTCCGTGCGCAGCATTTAATGCTCCTCTTTATAACCTAAGGCCATAGCCTTCTTTTTCTCTTCACAGAGAAATCTATTCTCAATTTAGTGTGGTTTATCTTGGGGAAACAACTGAGTGCCATGTCCTGCAACCGCCCCCATGCTCGTCGACAGCCGTGGGAAGTGCCTATCGAGGAGATGATTCCTCGCTTTGCTGCGTGATTGGTGGATCCCCTTCTTACCGATGACAAATGTGATTCAGCGACATATGAACTCTCGATCCGTATGGGGTCCCCTCTTCCAATGGGATCCCTTTGGCTCCGGATGATTCTTGCTGCCGTGCTTGCTGACATCCCTCCTCACCCAGCGGAGATGACCCTGGCGATGCTTGACGCAGCTGAAGACAAGCTCGAGTGTTTTCACGAAGCGTGTCTGATCACTCAGGCTCTGAAAGATTGCTCGGTTTACCTGTTGGGCCAAATAAGAGCCCGGCGGGCTATTATGTCTGCTTTTGCAGACGAACATGGCGCCAATCGGTGGGGAGCCACTCCTCGTGAAAATTGTCGCTTCGATGTGCTGGAGAGGGCGGCGAGGGAGTTAGAAAATTTTGAATACTGTTTTGTTCACCCTTGTGCCACTGATCCCTTGTTTGGCGATCTTTTTCCGGTAGTGTAGTACGCTTAAATCGATGTACTCTTTTTGTCATTGGCTGTTGTATGCTTTTCTGTTGAATTTTCGTGTTTGCCGGGTACTCGTATGTGTGTCTTGCTTGCGTAAATGAGCTTCATATTTCTCCATGGAAATTTTCTTTAATTGCGAGCACTATCGTTATGTTGCATTCATATCAGAGCTTTGGGTATCATTTCCTTTCGAATATTCATATAGTTGCAAATGCATGCTCGGTAGGATATGCATCGGAGATTTTCCTTGTTGCCTCCCATATCAGGTAATTAGTGCGTGTTCTAGATCGAGTACCGCCGTCGAATGGAGGCTTTTTTATACAGTGCTCGAGTGTACCCGTCTTTCCTTGGAGTTTGTGGCTGCGAAAGCGGGTTTGCGAGGTTTGATTGAGCGGTGTGTGGCGAACATGGTGTCGTGCGAGAAGAGGATCAGCCGCAAATTCTCGGAGAGGGAACTGGCTTCTAAGGCGCTGAACGAGCTTCAAGCTAATCTCACCGCCAAGGCCAACAAAGCGTATGAACTCTGGCGAGTGCTTCAAGAGGCCATCAAGGAGGTAGTGGCCATTGACAAGGCCGCCGAGTTTACTCACGAAAGAGTCGAGGCCCACAAAGCTATCGAGAAAGAGCTCGAAGGTCGGCTTGCCTCATATTAGGCCCAACAGGCTCAGGCAGAGGCCCGTCTTCTGGCGATACTGAATCACGAAGGCATGACCCAGCGAAAGAAGGATGAGCTGACCAAGCTGCTAAATCGCCCGCTGGCCTGAAGACTTATATATCCCTTTTTTTCTTCTTTTATACATACTCCTGAATGAGAGTATATATTTTTTGTTCTTTCACGAATTGTACTTTGTATCCATTTTGGTTTATGAATAAAAGACATATTTTTCTTTTCAATGGTGTGTCCCTTTTTATTGAATGTATTCTGCGGATAGTCTATCTTGATCTCCTTGCAGGGCAGCGATGGCTTAGGATTCAGGGTTAAGATTTTCCTCCTAAGACTTTTCAACTTTATGAGCCGTGAGGGTCTCCTAAAGAGTTTTCCTCCCTATAGGTCGAGAGGATCCCATAGGTGCTGGGTACGGTCGCCCTTATCCGTATTTCATGGGGTTAGGGGTTGCTTTGGGATATTTTCCAAGGTACCGTAGTATAAAGACATTGCGGTCAAAGTTAAGGACATCATAGTCCGTGGATTTAAGGACTCCACAGTCCAATGTTAGTTTTAAGACATCACGGTCAAGGTTAAGGACGTCATAGTCCATGGATTTAAGGAATCCACAGTCCGATGTTAGTTTTAAGACATCACGGTCAAGGTTAAGGACATCATAGTCCATGGATTTAATGACTCCACAGTCCAATGTTAGTTTTAAGACATCACGGTCAAGGTTAAGGACATCATAGTCCGTGGATTTAAAGACTCCACAGTCCGATGTGTGGTTACTGGGACCCGTCACCTCTTTGAAGACGTTGAGGAATTACAACGACAAATATCAAAGGAGTGAAGAGATGTACCCTTGAACCAAGGTAAAATCAGTCTAGAGTCTTCATGGTTGATCGTTAGTTTTAAGACATTACGGTCGAGGTTAAGGATATCATAGTCCGTAGATTTTAAGGACTCCACAGTCCGATGTTTGCTCTGGATACTTCGCACGGGTTCATTGCCGTGCTCTGTGAGGACCAGGCTCCGCTCTGGACGTTTTCCGCGGGGTCAAAGAGTGACGTTATCCACGTTCCACGTGACCAGGAATTTTGCCCTATATGCTTCACACGGGTTCACTGCCGTGTTCGGCGAGGACTAGGCTCCACTCTGGATGCTTCACAAGGGTTCACTACTGTGCTCTGCGAGGACCAGGATCCGCTCTGGACGTTTTCCACGGGGTCAAAGAGTGACGTTATCCGCATTCCACGTGACCAGGAATATTGCTCTGGATGCTTCCCACGGGTTCACTGCCGTGTTCTGCGAGGACCAGGCTCCGCTCTGGACGTTTTCCACCGGGTCAAAGAGTGACGTTATCCGCGTTCCACGTGACCAGGAATTTTGCACTAGATGCTTCACACGGGTTCACTGCCGTGTTCGGCGAGGACTAGGCTCCGCTCTGGATGCTTCACACGAGTTCACTGCCGTGCTCTGCGAGGACCAGGATTCGCTCTGGACGTTTTCCACGGGGTCAAAGAGTGATGTTATCCGCGTTCCACATGACCAGGAATTTTGCTCTGGATGCTTCTTATGGGTTCACTGCCGTGTTCTGCGAGGACTAGGCTCCGCTCTGGACGTTTTCCATGGGGTCAAAGAGTGACGTTATCCGCGTTCCACGTGACCAGGAATTTTGCTCTGGATGCTTTCCAAAGGTTCACAGCCGTATTCTGCGAGGACCAGGCTCTGCTCTGAACGTTTTCCACAGGGTCAAAGAGTGACGTTATCCGCGTTCCATATAACTAAGAATTTTGCTCTGGATGCTTTCCACGGGTTCACTGCCGTGTTCTGCGAGGACCAGGCTCCACTCTGGACGTTTTCCACGGGGTCAAAACGTGATGTTATCCGCGATCCACGTGACCAGGAATTTTGCTCTGGATGCTTTCCATAGGTTCACTGCCGTGTTCTGCGAGGACCAGGCTCCGCTCTGGACATTTTCCACGGGGTCAAAGAGTGACGTTATCCGCGTTCCACGTGACCAGGAATTTTGCTCTGGATGCTTTCCACGGGTTCACTGCCGTGTTCTGCGAGGACCAGGCTCCGCTCTAGATGTTTTCCACAGGGTCAAAGAGTGACGTTATCCGCGTTCCACGTGACCAGGAATTTTGCTCTAGATGCTTTCCACGGGTTCACTGCCGTGTTCTGCGAGGACCAGGCTCCGCTCTGGATGTTTTCCACGGGGTCAAACAGTGACGTTATCCGCGTTCCACGTAACCAGGAATTTTGTTGATTGTATCCGCATTTCACGGAGTTGGGATTCGACTCTCGGTCATCTGTACGCCGTCGAGTCATGGAACTGGGAATTGCCGCTGTTCCGCTTTGCTTAATATTGTGTTTGCTGCAATGAGATGAACGTCGAGATGATCTCTAGGCTATTTGTGACTCATCGAGATTTGGCTTCTTCTTCTGATGAAACCTGGGAGAGGAGGAGTGCGATTCCTTCTTTGTTTGCGCCCCTGGATTGTATACAGGGATTGATGTAATATCACCTGTAGGGCATAAATTTCATTTTTTTTGTTTTATTTCTTTTTCCGCGATGCTCTATCATTTCAGCTTTTACATCGCGAAGGTCGCGATTGCCCCATTATTTTGGCTATTTTTCGCGGCGCCCAATCATTTCGGCTATATATTTATTTTTATTTTTACTCGCTGCTTTTTATTGCGAGTTGCCCAATCATTTAGGCTATTTTTCATGCATACATTTTTACTTGATGCTTTTTATTGCAAGCTGCCCCATCATTTCGGCTATTTCATATGCATTTTTAGCTCGTCGATTTTTTATCGCGACTGTAGAACTTGGAATCTGGTGCCAATCTCAGCATCAGCATTGCTACAACTGGAATATGTCTAGGAGCGAATCATCATTTGTCTCTGTCGATGTCGAACAAAGGTGGCTTAGTAAACAGGGTTAGGGTCCTGTCGACTAAGGCTTTTGACTTCATGAGCCGTAAGGGTCTCACAAAGGTATTTCTCCCTACAAGTCGTAAGGATCTCGTAGGTGTGTTTTCTCCTTGGGAATCGTGAGGATTCCTGGGTGCGTGTTCCCCTGTAAGTCGTAAGGATCTTACAAAAGGATTTTCTCCTTATAAGTCGAGAGGACTCATAAGGATCGTTCACCATATGGACATATCCCTAGTCACGGGTGGGACTTTGCTGGGAAAATGTTTATTCGCGCCCGTGGATTGTATACAAGGGTCAGTATGAGCCGCTTGTAGGGCAATATCGAAGTTTGTGGGGGTTGCTTAAGAACAGGTTCAGGTCTCTATAACTTAAGACTTTCAAGTCTTATGAGCCGTGAGGGTCCCATAAGAGAGTTCTCCTTACGAGTCGTGAGGATCTCGCAAGTGTAATTTCTCCTTAGGAATCGTGAGGATTCCTAAGTGTGTTGCTCCCTTGTGAGTCATAAGGATCTCACGCGGGTGGTTCCTCCTTACGAGGTCAAGAGGATCCTGCAAGTGTCTTTTAACGAGGTTGCGTCCTTTCGGGTTTTCACAAACACTCGCCAGTAGCCCTGCTGTTTTTACTCACGGAGCCCTTTCGGGTTTTCATCCGTGCCCATTTTGTTTACGGACATACCGTTTTTATTTTTATTTTTTATTCTTTTTTTTTGTATTGGTTTTGGGATGCCGCGATCCATCGTAGTTTGTCGACATCTTGGTCAACAGCTAGTTTTAAGACGTAGTGGTCCGTCATTAGTTTAAGGACGTCTCGGTCCGTCGTTAGTTTAAGGACGTCTCGGTCCGTCGTTAGTTTAAGGACGTCTCGGTCCGTCGTTAGTTTAAGGACGTCTCGGTCCGTCTTTAGTTTAAGTACGTTTCGGTCCGTCGTTAGTTTAAGGACGTCTCGGTCCGTTGTTGAAGAAGGCCTGTCACTACTTTAGGCTTAGGAAGATAGAGAGCGGATATAGTCGTCGTCATCTATCATTGACCCGGGCCATGACTCGTTAGGAGTAGTATTTCTTCAGGAAGCGACCGTTTATTGGCCTGAAAGGTCTTTCACCGTGCATATCCATGAGTAGATAGGCCCCACCCTGGTAGACCTTGTCTATGACGTACGAGCCTTCATAGTTCGGCTCGAATTTTCCCCGCTTGGCGCGATTGGGGATCATAGGTCTTTTGACCACTAGTACGAGTTCTCCTTGGCGGAATGTCCTACGCCTGGTCAATCTTTCATATGAGCGCGTCATCTTTGCTTTATAAGCCTCCAGATTTTGTTGCGCTATGAGGCGGGTTTCATCAAAGGCATCAAGCTCTTCAAGCCGAAGGTGAGCATTCTCTTCGTCCGTCAGCTCGTCATGGACTGCCACTCGCAGAGAGGGTAACTCTATCTCGAGGGGAAGTACTGCTTCTGTACCGAATACTAACGCGTATGGCGTTGTGTTCGTGGCCATTTTGAACGTAGTTCGATACGCCCAGAGAGCTTCATGCAGACTCTTGTGCCAGTCCTTCTTATTTCAGTACACCGTCTTTTTCACGATCTTCGTCAAGGTCTTGTTGAAAGCCTCAGCTAGACCGTTAGCTCGGGGATTATAAACTGAGGAATATCTCCAGTCTATGTTGTGTTGTTGCGCGAAGCGGCTGATCTTATGGCTTCTGTAGGCTGGCCCGTTATCGGAGATAATCCATCGCGGAGTTCCAAACCGATAAATGACGTGCGTCTTGAAGAAGTGGAGGATATTCTCTGTCTTCATTTCCCTCAGCGGTATTGCATCTGCCCATTTGGAGAAGTAGTCAGTCGTCGCCAAGATCAAACGATGTCCTCTAGACGATGTTATTTCGATGGGGCCGACTATGTCAGTTCCCCACATTTCGAATGGCCAGCTAGCCACTGTTGGATGTAGAGGATTTGGGTGCTGATGGATAAAGTCCCCATGAATTTGGCATGAGTGGCATTGCTTCGCACATTCGAGGCAGTCCTGAATCATCGTTGGCCAATAGTAGCCCATCCGTTTAATCTTCAACTTCATCTTTGGGCCTGCTTGGTGAGAACCGCAGAGTCCGTCGTGAACTTCCTGAACGACTCTTTTCGCTTCGTCAGGTCCCAGACATCTCAACCACAGAGAATCAAACGACCTCTTGTACAGGGTATCATTGACGAAGGCGAAAGACATAGCTCGTTTCATAAGCTGATATCTTGAGGACGCATCTTCAGGCGTTTGACGGGACTTGAAGTTGTCTATAAAGACTTCTCTCCAATCTTCAACCTTCTCTTGGTCTTTTATTTGCAGAGCCATTTGCTCAGTCACTCCCTTTTCTTCGGATGATTCCGGAGATATTTCTGCCGGGACAAGTACCCGGCGGCTTTGTACCATGATTCTTACGTCATCGAGGTTCTCGTGAGCCAATTCTTTAGCGAGTTTAGCTAATGCATCTGCTTTGCTATTTTCCGCACGCGGTATGCTTTCCAGCATATAGGAGGGAATTTGGGCCAGTAATTGCTGTACTCTCTCGCCATACTTCACCAGCTCTGGCTTGCACGTCTGGTAGTCGCCGTTTACATGACTAACGACCAGTTGGGAGTCTCCGTATATGAGGAGGTTCTCAATTCCCATGTCGATGGCGATCTCAAGGCCTGCTGTCAAAGCTTCGTATTCGGCTTCATTGTTCGTCCTCGGCTCTGTTATGGAGAAAGCAAAGCACATTATCCCTCCTTGTGGGGTCACGAAGATGAGGTCTACCCCTGATTTGATTATAGGCGTGTTTTGTTTGCGCTTCTTCATGGAAGAGGCTCCATCGAAGTAAAGTTCCCATCGGGTATCACTAACGTCGGTCTCATCAAACGCATGTTCGTCTGGAAGTTCGCAATTCAAAAGGGAATCGGCCGGTATCGGATGTTCAACGAGAAAATCGGCGATGGACTGGCCTTTCACTGCCTTAAGAGGCTGGTAAGTTATCGAAAACTCCATCAAGAGCAAGGCCCATTTAGCGAGTCGCCCTGTCAATATGGCCTTTGACATCAAGTATTTGAAAGGATCCACTTTCGAAATGAGACGGACTTCATGCGCCAACGCATAGTGCCTGAGCTTCGTTATTGCGAAGATCAACGCCAGACAGTGTTTTTCGATGGGAGAATAATTGCTTTCTTCCCCCAGTAGGACTCAACTCAGATAGTAGAGTGCTCTCTCCTTCCCTTGGTCGTTCTCCAGTGCCCACAATGCGCCTAAGGAACCTTCAAGGGCGGTTGTATACAGAATGAGAGGTTTTCCTCTGACCGGAGCGGCCAGTACTGGCGGGTTCTATAGATACTACTTGATTTCGTCCAGCGCGCCTTGGCATTTGTGATCCCAGACGAACGGGGTTCCCTTCTTCATCAGGTGACTATAAGGATGGCACTTGCCTGAAAGGTTGGCTATAAATCACCGGATGTACGCGAGCTTCCCTTGGAGAGACCGCAATTGCTTGAGAGTCCTTGGCGGAGGGATTTCCATGATCGCCTTGATCTTTGACGGATCTATCTCGATACCTCGGTGTCGGACGATGAATCCAAGGAATTTGCCCGAGGAAACTCCGAATGCGCACTTGAGAGGGTTCATCTTCAAGTTGTATTGTCAAAAGCGTTGAAATACAGTCTTCAGATGCTCTAAATGCTCCTCGTATGATTTGCTTTTAACCACGAGGTCGTCGATAAAGCATTCGACGATTTCATGTATAAGGTCATCGAAGATCTTTGTCATGGCCCTTTGATAGGTGGCACCGGCATTCTTTAGACTAAAGGGCATCACTTTGTAGCAGAATATACCTAAAGGGATTCGGAAAGCGGTGTGCTTCTGGTCTTCGGGATGCATCTTTATCTGATTATATCCTGATGAGCCGTCCATGAAGGAGAAAACCTCGTGAGTGGACGTGTTATCTATTATCAGCTCGGTGACTGGCACTGGGAAATTATCCTTTGGGCAGGCTTTATTGAGATCCCGAAAGTCTACACATATGCGCACCGTCCCATTTTTCTTCATCACCGGGACGATGTTGGCGATCCAATTGGGATACTGAACTTCTTGGATAAACCCAGAGTCGATCAACTTCTTGACTTCGGCGTTAATGCTCATCTCAAGCTCAAGCCGCATTCTTCTTGGTGCTTGTTTGATTGGTTTAACGTCGGGGGATATCGCCAATTTATGGACAGCAATTTCTGGATCTAGTCCTGGCATTTCGGAATAGTTCCATGCGAAGCAATCTTTATACTGTACAAGCACGTCTTTTAATGAAGCCACCCTTTCTTCAGATAGCAGCTCACTAACAAACGTAGGCCTTGGGCCACTTGTTGTTCCCAAATCAATCTTCTTGAGGTTATCTGCAGTAGTGTGTATTCCATCTTCCAGCTCTTTGGGCGCCGATGGAAACTCTGAGATCACCTCATCACCATTGTTTTCGAAGCACCAAGGGAGGTCATCCACATTCTCGGGTTCTTCTTTTGATATTGTTATCTTATGACAAGTACGTGCTCGCTTCTAAGACCGATGTAGATCTGGTTCTGCTCTTGTGGCTTTGGGTTCATGCTTCTGTGGCGGCGTTACCCTCCAGCTGTCAGATAGAGCGAAATTGCCGAGCCGATACAGATTTTCGACCCAGTTCTTGAAGGTGAAGCAGTCTTCGAGAGGATGCCCTATTACCCTGTGATAAGAGCAACAGTTCGGGTGTAAGACTTCGCCTGCTTGCTCAGGGTGTTTAGACTCCGGCAGTGTAAGCATTTGATGCCTTATGGCGAGATCAAGTATCTTCTTTGTCTTATCTTGCGGAAAGGAGTATGCTCGACTCATCTTCTTCATAAGGGACGAATCCAGACCACTTGATTCTCGACAGCGTGACCTTTTAGTCCCGCTTTGTCGCTATCGAACGCCTTTTCCGCTCTTTGACTTATTTCTGCTTCTGCGTCGGGCCTTTTGTACAACAGGTTGACAGGGAAGAGCATTTTCGTCTTTTGCAGCCTGTTGAAGAAGACGTTGCGTCCTGGCTTTCTCGTAGATGGCCATTTCGCGGTTATGGTCGTCCTGAGCTTTTCGACCCGCTTTCCTGATGAGCTTGTCCATTCGTTCTTCAAATGACGGACTCGGTACTTTGATTGCGGGATCTAGTTTTGGTACGGGGTCGGTGTTTTCTGATAGGGCATCCTCTTCTCCATCGAAGTTATATATGGCGTAGCTACTATGGACTCGTTGCCGTTTCCCGGATCTTACATATCCAAGCCCAAGCGTTTCCATTCTCCCGTTGGGCAACTTGCGCTGAGTCCCAGGGACATTCCAAATCCTGTTGTAGAACCGAGCTTGTCGAATAGTCTGTTTTAAAGGTATCCTTTGGCGCTTCAATAGCCTTTTTAGTCCGTTCGTGTAGTATCTGGGTAAACGGATGGGTTGGATCCTGCCAAGCGTAGAATCTGCGCCGTGCCAGATTTCTTTCTCCACTCTTATTTCCGTGGACCGATAGAATAGGATCGCCTTTTCGCCTTTTCGCCTGGGAGGGACGTAAAATGTTTGCAGGTCTTGCATATTGTAAGCTTCAAGTACGTCAAGGTCTTTGTAGTGCTCTTGCGGAATCATGGTAATTTGCAAACTCTGATCATCACCAGAGAATGCTTGTATTGACGGCCGACTGGAGAACACAGTATTAACCTCATCTTCTGAGTCGCTTCTGAAGATCAATATGGGGGCGGACGGCCCCGGGTTGTTGCGTCGAGACGGCCCAGCGTAAACTATCTCTTCTTCTTCTTCGGTATCACTCCCGAAAACAGGAATGGCGGCGGCGGCTTTGTTCTCCGGTTTGCGACACCTCTCCGTGTCCTCAAAATATGGCAAAAAGTATTTTGCATTTTAGTACTTGCGGACTTCGTTCATGGAGAACGGGTTCAACTCTCCTGTTACGGTATACTCGAGACCATCCTTGAAATACTTCATACACTGATGTTGCGTAGAAGAGATGATGTTGTACTCGTGTAACCCAGGACGACCGAGCAAAGCGTTGTAGCATGTCCTGGCGTCAAAGGCATGAAATTTAATGTCTGTGACAAGCAGTCCGAAGTGCAGCGTCAGTATTACAGAACCAAGGGTCCGTGATCACTGGGAGTCAAACCCGGAGATGGTGATCTTATTACGAGCGAGGTGTTGAACGCTCATGCAGATTTCTTTCAACACTCGCACGTTGAGGAGATTAACGGAAGATCCATTGTCGACCAGGATTTTGCCTATCTTTATATCGTGGCAGTATCCAAAGACATACAGGGGACGGTTGTGGTCACACGTCCCAAAGAGAAGGTCCTCATCACCGAACGTGACATCGGCTGTGTGTACTTCTTCTAGTTCATCCTTCATCCTTTCCTCGGCGAGGAAGGCCTGGAATTGCTCGGGCTCTTGCAACGCCTTGATTAACGAATCTTTCGCTTCTTGTGATAATAAGAGGGCGTCGAGAATGCTGAGCTGAGAGGGTAGCTTCCTCAGGTGCGTTAGGACGTTGTAGTCCACCTTGTTCTTTTTTGGCGGGTTTTTGGCAGTCAGCTCTTTCATGACTTGGTCATCCAGAGCGATATTCTCAGCGACCTTTTCTTTTCCCTTATCTTTTCTACTCGTGGGTCCGAGATTCTTTTCTGGAAGCGTGCGATTGCGCAGCTGAATGTTTTCACAGGCCTTCGGTTCTTCTTCCTTCCCCAAGGTGGATTCTTTAAAGAGAGGGTCAAGAGCCATCTCTTCTTCAGAGTCTCTTCCGAAAGTAAGAACCTGCGTTCCCCCGGTGTTGACCATGTGACAGTTACCAGTGATTCTTTCATGCTCCTCGGTCGCACTTCTTTGCTCCCGACGAGTTTTGCGTTTCATCCGCTTAAAATGTTGCCGGTGAGCAACATGTCCCTGCCACCATCTTTTAAAAACGTCGCACTCTTCGGTAGGGTGCGAAATCTTTCGATGATATGAGCAGTAGCTAGGATGTATTTCTATTTCACCAGGAGTGTTTCCTTCAGAGGGTGGTAGTTTCATTCCCATTGATATGGCTTTAGGAATCCTTTTCCTCATCTTGAACTTGTTTTTATCCGCGACGGATGTTCCTTGATTCGGCGGGAGTGTCTCAACTCTTTCGTCTAATCGCCGGCGTTTGGCTCTTTCAAATATGGCTATCTCACGCTCCCGATTGGCTTTACTTTTTAGATGAATCTCATTCAGGAAGGCATCGATCATTTCGTCTGACGGCCATAGAAGTTCTGGCTCGGGACCTGCCTCCAGTCTCTCTGTGCAGGGAGCTTCTTCATTGTCTAGCGATGAATGAGAGATCATATGGCAACTTGCTACGTAATCCTCAGATCCATCCGACGTGTCTTCTCCATCCTCTTCGTCCTCAAGGGTGTGGCCGAGGAACTCTTGGAGCATGATTGGAGTCCGCGCCTTCTGATTATACTCTTCCAGCGCGTCAATCTGCTTATGTAAGTCCGTGCGCTTGTCGCCAGGCTTCACGGGCTTCTTGGATTTCTTCTTCTTTTTCGAAGATTTCGACGGCTGGGGGTGAGCACTTTGGCTATCACTACCAATCTTTGGAGTTGGGCACGGCTTCAGCATCCTTTCGATGATCTGGGGTTCCAGCGGGTTCTTCTACCTGATCGCCGGGCATGTCTGAAGATCATTCAGCATCCTTTTGGTTTTGGCTGAAAGCACGACTTCCCACGGAGCTTCTTCAACAAAAGAGCACGTTGCCCCCGGTGTGTCCGTCTTCTTCGGAGTATATGGCTGTGGTGGGTTTACCTTCCACTTCTCAGACAACGCAAACTTGCCTTGTAGGTACTGATCTTCGATCCATCCCTTAAGGACGAAGCAATCCTCGATCGGATGGCTTACCGTTTGGTGTTAAGGGCAATAATTAGGATTATTCACTTCGCTGGGTTGCGGTGCTCGCCTTGGATTTAGCAAATTGATAAGCCTGTTGTGCACCGCCAGCTCGAACAGCCTCTTCGTTTTATCCCGTGGGAATGAGTAAGGACGCTTCATTTTCTTATTGTAATAGCGTCGTCTCTCTTCCAGTTGATCCGCTAGCTTTGGGGTACTAGGCTGCTGTTGGGCGTTCGCGACGAGGGTTGCCTTCCCTTTACCCTTGTCGTTCCGTGGTTCCGGCTTCGGGGGAGACGGTCTGTGACCCATTTGATCCATCTGGGCTAGCTTATCGATTAAAGCCTGGAACGTGGTCGGTTTAAAGAACATCATGAACTGTGAAATAGTTGCATGAGGGTCTAGAGTGCCCATGAACATGCCTACCGCTGGTGCTTCTTCGATGCGTTGTTCGCACTTTGACTACAGATTCCGCCATCGAATTGCGTACAGAACCCACGTCTCGCCCGGCTTCACCCTGGCATTGATCAATGTCGTTATTGGGGGTGTGTTCACTTGCACTCGCGAATCGCTGGGTGAATAGCAACTCCATCTCTGCGAAAGTTTTAACGGAGTCATTTGGAAGTTCGGAGTACCACTCAAACGCCGTTTCCGACAAGCTGCCGACGAATTGACGGAGCAAAAGCTTATCATCGCCCCCGGTGTTGCCGCACAGAGCTCTGAATTGGGCGACGTGCTGGTGGGGATTGCTTGTCCCCTTGTATACGTGGAATTTGGGGATCGTGTAGCCCGACGGGTACTTTATCTGATCATACCATCCTGGATACGGTCGCCCTGTTTTGACAACTTGGCCGGCTGCCTCATTTGCCTGGTGAACTCTTATTTGCTGAGCAATATAGTCATCCAAGGCAACTTTAGAGATTGTTTTCTCTTTGGCTGTTGACAGAGCCGGTAGAGGATTCGATGTCTCTCCTCTGTCATCTTCGAGAATAATCGGAGGATCTTCAACTGGAGAGTCCTGCTGGATCATCATACCTACCATGTCCTGGAACAGAAGAGCCATTTGCTTTATATTGGCCGCTTGTTCCGCGGCCTCCTTGTCCTTCTTTTCGAGCATCCTCCGAAGGAATTCAGCATCAGTCTCGTGTTCGCGACGTTGTTCCGATGACGCCTCCGGGCTTTCTTTTGGCCCAGTGAGTGCGGCCATGGCAGTCAGCATCTCCTGAAGCTTCTGCTGTTGCTGTTCCTGAGCCCTTGTTATTGATCGGGTGAGCGGTCGGTGGCCCGTCGAAACGCGGCTATCCTCTTTCCCGGATGCCATGTAGATGGTGTGGACCACCATGCCCCCAGACTTAGGGTGTTTGGGCTCAGTGCCTTTGACGTTTGTCGCAGGCACGGGGGTCTTCTCTGGCCTTCTCTTCTTGTAAGCGGTCGAAGTTGAGGGGGCCGTGGCGGTGGGCACCCAGATAGCTTTTCGTGGCTTGGCAAGATGGCTTTCTTCTTGTTGAACTTTCGCCCTTTTTTGTCGGCGAGGGTAATCTTGATCAACCACTGAGTTCCGGACCTGCCGCCAGACTTTGTAGATCTTGGAGGACAGCCGCTGAGGGGACTGTTCTGGCTTTGCTTCCACAACGTTCTCCACCGGAGGAGGAGATCTTTTCAGTACGGCGGTAGAAGAATTCCTACGCACCTTATTCAGCAGCTCGAAGCTGTTCTCGGTTGGAACATCAGCATTAATTTTCGCCGTCGGGGCTGGTGGGGTTAGCCCAGAAGGGGAGTTGCCTCCGGCGTTCCTCACCCGGCGTCAGTGGCGACGTCAAGCATGTCGAGCTGATGGAGTTGGCTCGGTGACGGGGATGGCCTTGTCTTGCCCCCTGTTCAGGTGAGGGGCCGTTGCTGGCGTCAACCTGTTGAAGATTGATGTCCTTTGAGTAGCAGGAGTGGAAGTTAAGACAGTCAGTCTTGTAAAGACCGACCCCTTGGCAGGAGAAGCCTCCTTGACGACTTCAGGAGCAGGGTTAGTTACTCTCTTCGGAATAACCTTCTCTAGGATTGCAGGCTTAGTTGTGGGCCCACAGGAATTTTGGCCCAATCTGGAGAAGACCGAGGCGCCGGTGCTGGACGACCCATTGAGAGGGGCCGCAGTAGCTGTAAGTAGATCGAAGACCAACTTCTTAGGAGCTTCTGGTATGGGCACGGGAACGGTGAAGCTCATTGGCGGGAGCATGGTCCCGAAAAACAGCCCTGTGGTGGCTTGAGTGACCTGTTCCACAGGCATCGTGAATAGGGAAGCCGCTTGGGGCCCGTAGGTTTTGCTCCCAGTTGAGGCAGGATGTGGGTTGCAGTTGCATGTGGAACACTTTGAGCAGGTGAACGCCATTGATCCTTTACTTTCTGCACCAAACAAAATGCCAAATCTTAGTACCTTGAAACCCAAGGGCAACCATTAGCAAACCGCGATTGGTTCGCGAAACACGACACACGAAGTGTGGAGTGGAAAGAGGAAGAGGTCCCACCGGGCGTGCCAGAATCTGTTTCCCTCCGAAAGACGGCGCGACAAGACGTTTTGCCTGAAATTCGGAGCAGATGCTAATTGGTGCTATCCGTCCACCTCTTCGAAGAAGCCAAGTTGATTTATGGCACTATGTATCGAAAGTTTAAACGGATGCGGCCGATATAGCAGACTTCGACAGATTCCCCCTCGCTTGAGCGGTTTTTGATTGTGGGGACGCTCTTCCCTGCAGGCGTAAGCCCCTGTAGTTAATTACGCTACCGCATCGCGGTAACAACTTTCTCCTTCTCCAGATGGTCACTTCGTGTCGTGGGTGTTTGTTTTGTTTATGATTGCTCGTGGATTGTATACGGAGACTAAGTTATGTTGTCGCCCGTAGGGCGTGGACTAGTCCAAATCCGTATCTTTCTTAGATTTGGGTTTGGGGGTTTGGGTTTAAGGATACGTTAGCCTCATTTGAGGCTAAGATCAACTTAAACGTTTGTTAAGGATACGTTAGTCTAATTTTAGACTAAGATCAACTTAACAGTTTGTTAAAGATACGTTAGACTCACTTCAGACTAAGATCAACTTAACGGGATCCTTTAGATCCAACAAAAGAGCATTTGGGCTCTATTGTTTAGTTTAAGGACATTGCGGTCAATTACCAGTTTAGGGACATGGTGGTCCATTGTTAGTTTAAAGACATCCCGGTCAAGGTTAAGGACATCATAGTCCGTGGATTTAAGGACTCCACGGTCCAATGTTAGTTTTAAGACATCACGGTCAAGGTTAAGGACCTCATAGTCCGTGGATTTAAGAACTCCACAGTCCATTGTTAGTTTTAAGACATCACGGTCAAGGTTAAGGACCTCATAGTCCATGGATTTAAGGACTCCACAGTCCGATGTTAGTTTTAAGACATCACGGTCAAGGTTAAGGACATCATAGTCCATGAGTTTAAGGACCCCATAGTCCATTGTTAGTTTTAAGACATCACGGTCAAGTTTAAGGACCTCATAGTCCATGAGTTTAAGGACCCCACGGTCCATGAAATGTATGGTTGTCGGGACCCGTCACCTCTTTGAATACGTTGAGGAATTACAACGACAAATATCAAAGAAGTGAAGAGATGTACGCTTGAACCCAGGATGGATTAAATGATCTATAGTCCAGTTTTGGAACTATGACCAATTAATTATATTATGAGCCCATTGGCTCAGTTAAGTCTGAATTGAGGACTTATGGCCAGTTTGGGCTAAGTCCAATCATGTTTGGAATATTGGCCCTCTCTTGGCCCATTAGACATATTCAATTGCAGGGGAGGCTTTACCTCTAGAAAATTAGCCAATTGGGCTAAAACTAGTGTTAAACACTAAGGACCAACAGTGTTGAACACTGGAAATAAGATTGTCAAATTAGTGTTAAACACTAAAAATTGTGATTATCAAATTAGTGTTAAACACTAAAAAGTTATGATTCTCAAATTAGTGTTAAACACTAACAGATAACAGTGTTAAACATTGGCAACAAAATTATCAGATTAGTATCAAATATTAACAGAAGGGGGGATCACGTGGGAGCACGTGATGGCACCAAAAAGTGGGGCCAGATCCCCTTCATTTTGTTCTGCAGATAAGTGTTTAACACTTTTAATTCTCACAGTCATCACGTGTGGGCACGTGATGGGTGCTCGTTCCCTGATTTATTAGCATATTCACTGGGGATCACGTGATGACACGTGAGGGCGCCCAGCGCTTCGTTCTTAGGGATCTTTTACAGGGGTCACGTGGGGCACGTGAGGCGTTTCCTCAAAGTTCTTTTCTTGAGATCTTTACAGGGGTCACGTGGGGACACGTGACCCTGATTCTTTGCATATTTAAAGATCTGTTCATCTTTTAAGAATTAAATTCTTCATAGGGTTAAACCCTAGCAATAACTTTAGAGGAATTAAATTCCCACTTTCTTTTTGAAGAATGATATTCTTGGATAGGGTTAAACCCTAATTTACATTCTGTAAGAATTAAATTCCCATATATGTGAAGAATTAAGTTCTGGCATAGGGTGAAACCCTAATTTCTTTTTAAGGGGAATTAAATTCCTGTGAGTTTGAGAGAATTAAATTCTCAATTAGGGTAAAACCCTAGTCCTGTCCATCTTGAAGGAATTAAATTCCTATAATTTTAGAGAATTGAATTCTCGAATAGGGTTAAACCCTAATTTTATCTTGGAGGAATTAAATTCCTATATTTTTAGAGAATTAAATTCTCAGAACTCAATTCCTCCTCTATGTTTTAGATCTGCATGGCAGGATCTCGACCCGATGAGAATTAAATTCTCAACCTATGGGGAGATGTGCACTGTGCAGATCTTCAACCAGAGAAAGAACTAAGCTCTTTCTTTTTATATAAGAGTTAAACTCTTGGATTGAGAATTAAATTCTCTTTTTGAAGCCTTTACCCCCTTTCCTTTCTTACCTAGGGTTTTTCTTGTAGAGAAGCAAATTCTTCTTTCTTTTCTCTCTGAATTTTTAAGATTCCAAGGCTCTATCCCTTTTTGTATTTCTCCCTCCATTAAAAAAGTCCTCCCCGCTCTCTCCTTTGGCTCTTTTTTATAGGAGAAGGAAAAGAATCAATCTGTTTGGTAAATCTTTCATTGAAATATTTGATTTGTTTTCGTCATTGATCCGGGCCTTTAGATTATTAGGTGAATTTTATTCACCGTTGGATTTTAAATCCAGAGATATTCTTTCTGTTATTTCGGTGAGATTTAGGGAAAATCTTTCCATGTCCAAGATTTTTCCATCAATTGGTGATATTTAATCACCCTCGGATTCTTAATCCAACGGTTTTATACAATTCTTCTCCATTTTGGTAAGATTTAAATGATCTTATTCAGAATTTAATTCTGTTGAACAGCAGGGCTTTTAAAGCCGGTAACGTGTGAGCACGTGACCCCCGGTCACGTGTGAGCACGTGACCCCCTGAAGGGATTCCTCTTTTGCGCTCTGCTCTTTGCCGCTGCTCAACCATCACGTGCCAACACATGACCACTGATCACGTGTGAGCACGTGATGCTTCCTCTGATGCTTTTTCCTGATTTTTTTAATCAGGGAACAACGGTTTTCTTCCGCCTTCCACCATACCCTGGCATTATTCGTGTGTTACAGCTTCGCAACCCTTACCCAAGCAATCTCTGGCACTTGTGCTGCTGCCATGTCATTTTCGATTGATTGAGCCCATTCCTTTGCTTCCAAAGGGCTCTCTTTAGCAGAGAATTGTTTAGGGTGCAATACCCGGAATTGTTTCACACCGGTTGCCTCAGCTTCTGGGCGATGTAATAGGATAGCAATCTGTTGCTGCTGTCCCTCCCAGAGGCACTTGATTGCCTCAAACAATACTGTCTGCTCGTTGGTAGGAGCTGGTATGGTAGGTGTAAGTGGAAGAGATGGTGGTGGTGGGGTGTTTCCATTGACATTCGTGCTGGTATTGTTGGGAGAATCCATAACCTTGAAAGAAAAATAGGGTTAAGATAGATTTAAGGAATATAAAATGTAAAGAATGTTTAGTTGCTGATTCTTATAATTCTTGTGATATATATTGCTTAGTTTTCTATGCAGAACTGATCTGCATGGGCCGCCAACAAAACCTGTCACGCCCCGCTTCCCAGTGTACGGGGAAGTAGACATGGCGATGCCCGCGACGTATTTAGTCAGAAGTAAACACGTTAAGCGTAAATAAGAAATATAATAAATATACATAAGAAATGACAAGAGATATAAATAAACAATAACTTTTTATTAATTAAACATTCTTTACATACAACTGGAAAATAAATACAATGCTCGAAAGCGATGCCTAAACAATGGCAAGTGAACTGAAAGTAAAGTAAGTACAAGTGAACTAAAACTTTGAATCTTCAGTAAAGTGCTCCAAACCGTCCTGGCTGGGCTCGATCTCCTGAGAGTCAGGTCTTCCTGACAACATTCCAAAGTAAGAAGAAATAGGAATGTCCTCAGCGAACTAGCGCTCGGTAAGTCCCAAGAGATATGGTAGAAATAGACAAATAGTGTGAATAGAACTGATAAAGAAAATGTTAGTTATGCTAACATAGCTGTTTGTATTTTGGTACAGAATATATCAGTGTATATGAGAGGAGTCCAATTTTCTCCGTGGACTAAGGTATATGGAGTACAAGGCCTCGTCAAAACCTACGGGACAACGACAACAAATATTCAGGTTAGGTGTATTATATTGACTATCTCATTCCACTTCTAATACATTCTGTACCAATCTACCACTTAAAAACCCCGTAAATGTATATTGTGTTGTTTTATAGATGTAAGACTTGCCGAGACCACGGTATAAATTGTTCATTTAAACGGATAAGGATGTAAACGGATAGTCATGTAGTCAAGTCAAGATATATCCATGGTTCGGTCAATTCAAGTCATGTTGATTTTGATCTGGTATAGTTCTGA
The DNA here is from genome assembly GCA_030015575.1 of Agapanthus africanus. Lineage (NCBI taxonomy): Eukaryota > Viridiplantae > Streptophyta > Magnoliopsida > Asparagales > Amaryllidaceae > Agapanthus > Agapanthus africanus. The sequence goes on from JASDDO010000019.1 coordinate 105,404,859, forward strand.
TATTCATGTTCAAGTTCAAGTATAGATTGGATTCATGTTGTATTGGAGTTAAGATTGGATTGTGTTCATGTTTAGATTATATTCGGATAAGACTAAGACTTAGATTGAGTCAGATACTTAAACAGAATTGGATTCCTGAATTAGGTTTTGGATTTATCGGTCAATTCTAGTGAATAAATACCTAACTTGAATTATACATGATATTTTAGTGTAAAGTTGACTTGTATGGATTCTTAATGGTATTTTCATGAAACTTGTAATTCTTTTATTTTGTTTAGAAAACATGGAATTTATTATATATTTAAAATAGATGGTTTGATAATATTTATATATAATTATTAAAAATAAAATTTATTTATTAAATAGAAAATCACGTTTTTCTTTAAAATTGCATTAAAAATTCTATCGAGATCGTATGCTCCGTGAGGAGGTCTACATCTCATCCTACTAGTCCGATGGATGTGCAATAACCCGCACCAACCGAATCGGATTTCCTAAAATGGGTTGTAAAGGTATAATTGCAAGGAATTTAAATAATATAATTTAAAGAATACGATTTTTAATAGTTTATGGTATTTTAATGTAAAAATCGTATTTGTCCCAAAATATATATTGTTAAAAGATAATCATGCTATGTCATGATGCGTGTTGTGAGAGATAGGTCATTACCTCGTGAGATTTTCTGAAGGTAATACAAGCAAAAAATGATAAAAGATGTCATATGTAACTTTATGGTATTTAAACGTAAAAGTGTAATAAAAGTTTTTATATATGGAGTTTTGAAATGAAACTTGTTTATAATTATTGTTTAATGCTTAACAAATAAAATATAATGATTTAGATAATTAGTTCTTAAGAAAAGTTATTATTTTAAAAAAATTTAGAAATGAATGTCGGTATAATTCCACTTACCGACATCATTGAAAAGAAGAAATTTTGAGATGTGAAAAGAAGAGAAGAGAGGGAACTTACTAGTTTAGAGAATAGAGGGGAGGTTGAAGGAACATTTGATGGTTTCGTGGAGTCGCGGGGTTGCCGGAATCGTCTCGAATTGTCGCCAGAAATTGACCTAGTGCTAACTCCACTTGTACTCTTCTTTGACTTGGAAAATTTTGAGAATTTTAACAAAAGATTTCAGAATGAAGAGGGCTAGGGCGTGGGGTTGTATTTATAGGGTAGAATTAGGGTTTTGAGAATTGAAAAGAGAATTAAAAATGCATTTAAACTTGGATTAATGGTGATTTTAATCTCTCTGTTAATTTACAGGGAAATCAAACAGCATGGGAGTACTCGGGGTAGGCTAAAGGACTGGGGTTTAGAACATGGGAGCATTTCCAACGGGGGGCCCGGCACCGCCGGCCCTATAGGCCATCTCGTCGGCCACCTGTATGGGTTTGGGTCTTGGATTCTTTCCACGTGTCTAGGTCGGTTCATATATCATTCAGCACATGTTTGATTTTCTGTGACTTTTCATTTTTACGTGTATTGCACGTGTAAACTTTTGAGCTTCCAAAAAGTTTAAAATAAAAATCAATAAAAATATATGTGGCTGATGGGATTCGAACACAGGGGCTATGTCACAGCAGTGTAAGGCTTTACTAATGAGCTACAAGTGCTTTCTTGCTGTTCTTAAACAAATTAAATTTATAACTTGTACTCAGGCTTACAACTCTATTCTGTACATTAACTTGAAAATTTTCGTACAGTAAAATTTGAGTCGTTACAATGAAAGCAATGCCGAAATAGTGGCATATAAATGAAAAGGAAATAAGTACAAGTAGTCTAGAAGTCTGGCTCCTCTATGAACTGATCCAAGTCCTCCTGGCTGGAGTTGGTCTTCTAAGAGTCGGGTACTCCTGACGAACATTCCAAAGAAAGAAAGAAATATGAATGTCGTCGGCGAACTACCGCTCGGTAAGTCCCAAAAGAAAGAATAGAATAGAACAAGCAGACAGGGAAGAACTGATAATTTATACAGGTATGTGTTTGTTAAACTAACATTGTTGTTTGTAGCTTGTACTAAGGTAACCCGGTAGTACAAGGCCCCGTCAAGACCCACGGGACAACAGCAATGGATGTTTATCTACGTCTTTTAGTGTCCATCATCGTGCCACTTTTAACACATTCTGTACCAATCTACCCCGTTAAAACCTCATAATGTATATTGTACTGATTTGTAGTTATCGGACTTGCTGAGACCATGAATATAAGTTGTTCATGTAAACAGTTCAGCATATATCAAGTAGTCATGTAGTCAAGTCAAGTCATAGCTATAGTTCGGTCAAGTCAAGTCATGTTTGCATGTTGATATTGTTCTGGTATCCAGGTTCAGGTTCAAATATACATGTTGGATTCATGTTAGATTTGGATTCATGTTTGGATTGGATTCAAATTAGACTCAGACTCAGACTTGAGTCAAACACTTTAAACAAAATTTTGTTTCTGAATTAGGTTTAGGAGTTATTAGTAACTGTTGCACATGGACAGCAGGATTTGTGTCTTTTTCCAAGACAATTACCGTTGATAACACCAGTAAGTTTTTCTACCTTAAATAGGAAAGTACTCACTTTCTCCGGCTCCCTGAGGCTCAAGAGAATTGATCCCGCTTAAACCTATATTTACTAAAGTTCTTAATTGTAATTTTATATAACTCAAGGGGGTTTTATGAAAAATATTTTATATACTTTCAAAATAAACCTCGAGTATTTATTTATCGTATTTAGGGTTTCATGGATGTGAATTTTAAAGAGTGAGGTATATTAGTGAAAATTTACATAGCTTGAATAATTCAAGTTATTTTAGTGTAAGACTTGTCTTGTATTAATACTTGATGGTATTTTGGTGAAACTTATCATTCTTTTAATTTTTGAAAAACATGGAATTTTATTATAACTTGAAAATATGTAGTTTGATAATATTTATATAATTATTAAAATTTAATTTTATTAAAGTAGAAAATTTCGTTTTTCTTAAAAATCGTATTAAAATTCTTTCGAGACCGAATGCTTCGTGAGGAGGTCTGCATCTCGCTCTACTAATCCCGAGGATGTACGATAATCCACCCCATTCAATAACGGGTTTTCTAAAATGGGTTATAGAGGCATAATCACAAAAAGTTTAATAATACTATTCAAAGAAAACCGGATTTTTATATTTCAAGGTACTTTAACGAAATGCTGTATTTTCCACAAAAATAGGTTCCCAAGATAATCGTGCTATGTCAATATGTGTGCTGTGAAGGGTAGGTCATTACCCCGTGATTTTTTCTAAAGCCAACTAATAAAATACGGTAAATACAAAGTTCATGGTATTTAAAAGTAAAACTTAATTTAAAGTTATCTAGCATGATGATTTAGGGTGAAAGTTGTTTCTAATTATTAGTTTCATATTTAACAATTCAAGGTATAGAATATGAATGAGTAATGCTTAATAAAATATGTAGTTTCAAGGGTTTTAGAAACAAATATCGGTATAACTCCACTTACCGACATGTTTTATAAAAAGAAACTTTTTTAAGTATAAAGAGAAGAAGGGGTGGGACTTACTAGCTAGAAGGAGGGAAGGGAGGTAGAAGAATAGGGTGGTAGCCTTCGTGGTGTCGTGGGGACGCCGGAACTTGTGTAGATCCTCACCGAAAGTCGTTCTTGGGCTAACTCCACTTCAACTCCACTTGTACTTAGAAAATTTTGATATTTTTGGCTCGGGATTTCAGAATGAGGAGGGGCTAGGGCATGGGGTTGTATTTATAGTGTGGAATTAGGGTTTTGGAATTGAAAGATTGAATTAAAATGCATTAAAAATTGGATCAAAGGTGAAATTGAATTCTCTGTTAAATTGCAGAGAAAAGAAACAGTGCAGGGGTAATGGGATAGGCCAACGGGTTTTGTGTGTAAAACATGAGGGCTTTTCCCCTATGGACACCCGCCGTCGCCGGCCCAAAAGGCGATCTCGCCGGCCAAAAAGTTGAACAGGACCGTCGAATGCTTACCACGTGTCCTACTCGCTGTTAATATAATTTTCCACATATTTGTTTTTCTGTCTTTTCATTTCTTATGTGTAGTTAACGTGTAAACTTTTGGGCTTCCGAAAAGTTTAAAGGAAAAATTCAGAAAAATAATATGTGGCTAATGGGATTCGAACACAGGGGCTACATCACAGCAGTGCAAGGCTTTACCAGTGAGCTACAAGTTATTTCTTGCTGTTCTTAAACAAGAATAACTTTTAAATTGTGCTCAGGCTTGCAAACTCCTTTCTGTATTTTAAGAAGAAAAATTTTGTACAGAAAATTCAGGGTCGTTACAATCCATGCCCATTTCTCTTGTGGACATACCCTTTTTTATGAGATTGCGCCCTTCCAGGTTTTCACAAGCTCGCTAGTAGTCCTGCTGTTTTTATTCATGGCGTCCTTTCGGATTTTCATCCGTGCCTATTTCGCTTGTGGACATACCTTTTTTTAAGCGGCCCACAAGGTAATGCACCACTAGTTGTAGGTCCCGGACTTGTTCAAAGAACTACATCATGTGGAACCTGGGAGAGTTATGTATCGTTTATGCCCATGGATTATATACGGTAATCGATATGGGGAACTACCGTAGGGCTAAACGTGTGAGTTTAAGGATATGATAGTCCTTTATCGCCATATTTTGGGGAGAAATGCTAGTTTAGGGATGCTCTGGTCCAATATTCCCATTTTGGGGACAAATATCAGTTTAGGGACGTTTCGGTCCAGCATTAGTTTAAGAACACTTCGGTCCATTATTAGTTTAGGGATATCTCGGTCCAGCATTCCCATTTTGGGGACGAATATCAGTTTAAGGACATTTCGGTCCAACATTCCCATTTTAGGGACGAAGGAGCTTTTTTGGATAGTACTCTCAAGATTCTGACTCAGGAAGATAGCGAGCGGACACAAGTGTCGTCATCTATCGTTGACCTAACTCGTAACTCGTCAAGCGTAGTATTTTTTGAGGAATCAGCCGTTTATTGGCCGGAAGGGTCTTTCGCTATGCATATCCATAAGCAGCTAGGCTCCACATTGGTAGACTTTGTCTATGATGTACGGCCTTCATAGTTCGACTCGAACTTCCTCCATTTTGCACGATTATGGATCATTGGTCTTTTGACGACTAGCACGAGTTCGCCCTTGCGGAATGTTCTTGGCCTGATCAATCTTTCGTATGACCGTGTCATCCTTGCCTTATAAGCCTCCAGATTTTGCCATGCTATAAGGCGAGTTTCATCGAGGGCGTCGAGCTCCTAGAGCCTAAGATGAGCATTTTCTTCATCTATCAGCTCGTATTGAACAGCTACTCGTAGAGAGAGGAGTTCTATTTCCAACGGGAGCACTGCTTCCGTGCTGAACACTAATGCGTATGGTGTTGTATTCGTGGCCGTCTTGAACGTTGTTCGGTACGCCCAAAGTGCTTCATGCAGCCTTTCGTATCAGTCCTTTTTGTTTCTGGACACTGTCTTCTTTATAATCTTTATCAAGGTCTTATTGAAAGCTTCAGCTAGACCGTTGGCCCTAAAATTATAGACTGAAGAGTATCTCCAGTCTATTTTATGCTCTGTGTGAAGCAGCTTATTTTATAGCTTCTATAAGCTGGCCCATTGTCCGAGATTATCCGTCGTGGAGTTCCGAACCGATATATGACATGGGTTTTGAAGAAATGGAGGATATTCTCCGTATTCACCTCCCTCAGTAGTACTGCTTCTGCCCATTTAGAGTAGTAGTCAGTTGTTGCCAATATGAATCGATGTCTTTTGGATGATACCGGTTTGATAGGGCTAATTATATCGGTTTCGCACATTTCGAATGGTCAGCTAGCCACTGTCGAGTGTAGCGGATTTGGATGTTGATGGATGAAGTCCCTGTGAATTTTACATGAGTAACACTACTTCGCATATTCGAGGCAGTCCTGGATCATCGTAGGCCAATAGTAACCCACTCTTTTTATCTTCAGCTTCATCTTTGGCCTTGCTTGATGAGAACCGCAAAGTCCATCGTGAGTTTCTTGGACGACTTTCTTTGCTTCCTCCGGCCCAGGCATCTTAACCATAAACAACCAAACAATCTTTTATATAGAGTATCATTGACGAAGACGAAAGACAAAGCTCATTTCATGAGCTGATATCTAGACGACGCATTTTCGGGCGTTCGTTGGGACTTAAAATAGTCTATGAAGACTTCCCTCCGGTCCTTGACCTTTTCTTCGTCCTCTATTTGAAGGATTACTTGTTCGGTCATTTCTTTTCCTTCGGATGGCTTTATTAGGTCTTCCGAAGATATTTCTATTGGTGCGAGAACCCTGCGGCTTTGCACAATGATCCTCACGTCATCAAGATCTTCATCGGCCAATTCCTTAGCCAATTTGGCCAATGCATCCGCCTTACTATTTTCCGCATGCGGTATACTTTCCAGGATATAGGAAGGGATTTGTGTCAGCAGTTGCTGCACTATTTCACCAGACTTTTTCAGCTCTGGCTTGCATGTCTTATAGTCGCCATTTACTTGACTAACGATCAGCTGGGAGTCTCCATATATGATGAGGTCTTTGATTCCCATGTCGATAGCGACCTCAAGACCTGCTATCAAAGCTTCATATTCAGCTTCGTTATTAGTCCTTGGCTCTGTTAAGGAGAGAGCGTAACGCAATATCCCTACTTGTGGAGTCACGAAGATAAGGCCCACTCTAGCTTTAATTATAGGGGTGTTCTGCTTTCGCTACTTCATGAAGATGCTCTATCGAAGTAGAGTTTCCATTGGGGATCATTTTCTTCTTTAATCGCATTGAACGAGTGTTTGTCTGGCAACTCACAAATTAAGAGGGAGTCGGTTGGTATCGGATTCTCCGCTAGAAAGTCAGCTATGGCCTGACCTTTCACTGCTTTAAGGGGTCGATACGTTATCGAGAACTCCATCAGGAGGAAGGCCCATTTGGCAAGCCTTCCTGTCAGTATGGCCCTTAACATTAGATATTTAAGAAGATCCACATTTGATATGAGGCAGACTTCATGGGCCAAGGCGTAATGTCTGAGCTTCGTTATTGCGAAGATCAGCGCCAGGTAATGCTTTTCTATGGGGGAATAGTTGTTTTCTGCCCCCAGGAGAACTCGAATCAAAGAGTACAGAGCTCTCTCCTTTCCCTGATCGTTCTCTTGTGCCCACAATGCACCTAGAGAACCCTCAAGGGCTGTTTTATATAAGATAAGGGGTTTTCCCTTAACCGGAGCGGTCAATACCAGCGGATTTTGCAGGTATTGTTTGATTTCGTCCAGTGTGTTTTGGCACTTTTGATCCCAGACGAACGGGATTGCCTTCTTCATCAAATGACTGTAGGGACGGTATTTTCCGGAGAGGTTGGTTATGAATCGCCGGATATACGCGAGTTTTCCTTGGAGAGACCGCAGTTGTTTGAGGGTTCTTGGCGTGGGCATTTACATGATCGCCTTGATCTTTGAGGGGTCGATTTCGATACCTCGGTGACGTATGATGAACCCTAGGAATTTTCCTGAGAAAACTCCAAACGCGCATTTTAGAGGATTCATATTCAGATTATACTTCCAAAGACGTTGGAACACTATTTTTAGATGTTCCCAATGTTCCTCATGAGATCTGCTCTTTACCACAAGTCGTCGATATAGCATTCGACGATCTCGTGTATGAGGTCATCGAAGATCTTTGTCATGGCCCTCTGGTTGATAGCACCAGTGTTTTTCAAGCCGAAGGGCATCACTTTATAGCAGAATATGCCCAATGGGGTTCGAAAGGCAGTATGCTTTTGGTCTTCAGGATGCATTTTTATTTGGTTGTATCCTGAATATCCACCCATGAAGGAGAAGACCTCATGGGTGGACGTGTTATCAATCATCAGCTCGGTAACAGGTACTGGGAAGTCATCATTCGGGCAAGTTTTGTTGAGATCCCGAAAGTCCACGCAGATACACATCGTCCCATTTTTCTTCATCACTGGAACGATATTAGCGATCCAGTTAGGATATTGAACTTCTTGGATGAAGCCGGAGTCGATTAGTTTCTTGACCTCAGCGTTGATGCTTATCTCAAGTTCGAGTCGCATCCTTCTCGGTGCCTGTTTGATTGGCTTTATTCTCGGTAATATAGCCAGTTTACGTACTGCCACTTTTGGATCTAGACCCGGTATTTCAAAATAATTCCACGCAAAGCAGTCTTTATACTGCACGTCTTTTAACGTGGCTACCTGTTTTTCAAATAGCTGCTCACTGACAAATGTTGGTCGTGGATCATTTTCAGTCCTGTCACGCCCCGCTTCCCGGTGTACGGCGAAGGGGACACGACTGGCCGCTACATATTTACTCATAAGTAAACACGCCAAGCGTATCTAAGCAATATAAGTAAAATGGACAAGAGACAAAGACAATATATATAATTGAACAGCAACTTTATTTATTAACATTCTTTTTACAATACATCTGAAAGTAAATACATGGAATGGAAAGCAATGCCTAAACAGTGGTATAACAGAAATGGAAAATACAGAATGTAAATGTATACAAGTAACTAGAGCTCCGGTTCGAAGGCTAGCTGATCCAACTCCTCGCGGGTGGGCTCGATCTCCAGTGAATCACCTGACGACATTCCAAAGAAGAAAAAAGAGAATGTCGTCAGCGAACAAATCGCTCGGTATCTCGTAAATAGACAAGAATGGAATAGCCAGAATAGAGAGTATATTGTTATAATGTTGTATTTAATGTTAACGTTGTTGTTTGTTATGTTAACGTAGTTGTTTGTAGCTTGGTACAAAAGAGGCCAGTGTATACGAGAGGAGTCTAACTTTCCTCGTGGACTAAGGTATAAGGTGCACAAGGAACTGTTCAGCCACGGTACAACGGTAATTGAATTCAGGTTACATGTGTTATGGTTGCAGTCTCGTGCCACTTCTAACACCTTCCGTACCAATCTACCCCTTAAAAACTTCGCTATGTCTTGATTGTATTGATGTATTGTTTGAAGTGTATATTGTATATAGATGGATGACTTGCCGAAACCATGATATCAGTAAATGGATGTAACTGGAGAATCATGTAGATGGATGTATATCCATGGTTCGATTCGGTCAATATAGATTGATTAGATTGAATAGACGGATTCATAAATCCATGTTGTATTGAAATTTGATACTTGAATCATATTCAAGTCAGATTGATTATATCGAGACTCAGTCTGAGTCAGACAATTTGAAAAAAAATTGAATCCTAAATTATGTTTTGGTGCTATCGGTAAGTGATGCACATTGACGGCAGGATTTATGTCTTTTTCAAAGACAATTACCGTGTTGATAACACCCCGGACCAACCTCACTCTCCCTTTCTGCGTGCACTGCCTATTCTGGAAGGCTAACTAGCAAGAAGCCTAAACTTTTCGTTAAGTTGTCTATCTTAAATAGGCAAGCACCCATATCTCCGGCTCCTTGAGGCTCAAGAGACTGGTCCCGCTTAAACCTATGTTTACTGGGGTCCTTATTGTAATTTAGTATAAATCGAGGGGTTTTATGTAAAATAGTTTTGTTATATTTTCAAAATACATCTCTAGTATTTTATTATCGTTTTTAGAGTTTTCATGGATATATATTTTATCAATGTGATATTTCTAGTGAATAAAACCTAATTTCATAATATATAGTACTTATTTGTAATATTGGATTTGTATGGTATTTTCTTGTAAATGAGATGTTCTTCTTGAATTTTGGAAATGTGGAATATTATAAATATTAAAAATAGATATTTTGATATTAATTATATATATATATATTAAAAATATAAGTTTTATTTATAATAGAAATCACATTTTCTAAAGAAAATTGTATTTTAAATCTTTCGAGATCGTATGCTCCTTACGGAGGTCTGCATCTCACTTTACTAGGCCCGAGGATGTGCGATAATCCATACGATCCTGAACGGATTTTCCGAAATGGGTTGTAGAGGCGTATTTGCAAAGATTTGTTAAAATACACATCTTATAGAAAAAGGTTTTTATAAGTCGGAGGTAGTTATGTGTAAAGTCGTATTTTCCCAGATCTATGTCCCCAAATTCCATCATGCTATGTTACATATGAGTGTTGTTAGGAGGTAGGTCATTACCTCGTGAGTTTTCTAAGGTAATACGGTTTTAAAAAATTCAAGCATGTCGAAATGAACCATAAGGGTATTTTAATGTAGAAGAGGAATAAAACTTGCTAAGGGTATTATTTTGATACCAAACTTGTTCTATTATCTTTGTTAATGTTTAATAGTCATAACATAAGAGTTTGGTATTATTTTGTTTAAGAAAATTAGAACTTTTTAAGGAAAAACCGAATCAGAAGTCGGATTAACTCTGCTTCCGTCGGGTTTTAGTTTTGAATATTTTTAGAATAGAGAAAAGAAGAAGAATTAGGGACTTACTGGTTATTTAACTAGAAGAGAGAAGGAGGAAGAGGTAGAAGGTGCCGGTGCGTCCTCAGAATCTCCTCGGATCGTCGTCTGAAGTTCGTCGGAGCTTCGCCCTTTGCTAACTCCACTTGCACACAAAAAGTCTTGGGAATTTTCTTGAGAGTTTGGGCAGGGATTTGTGAGTGAGGGGGGTGATTTGAGGGGTGGTATTTATAGGAAAAGTCTAGGGTTTAGGGTGGTGAAAGGGTGTGATAAAAATTATACTTAAATTTGCATTAAAAATGATTGAAATAGGGTATTTTAATTCTTTGGTTAATTGCAAAGAGTTTAAACAGTGCAGGGGGAGTGGGGTAGGCCAAAGGGTGAAGGGGGTTAAAGAAATTTAGGGATCGGACCGAGTTGACCCGGCGGCGCAAGCCGATTCAAGTGGTTCGCCAGCCCGAGTTGGGCGAGTCGGGGCGCGTCTTGATGCCACGTGTCTCTGATGCTTGGTCTAGTCTTATGGTCACGTTTGTTTATTCTTTAACTTACCCTATTACGTGTAGTGCACGTGTAGAATCTTGGGCTTCTAAAAGATTAAAAGAATTTTAAATAAAAATAATGTGTGGCTGATGGGATTTGAACTCTGGTGTTTTAGTTCAGCAGTGCAAGGTCTTACCAGTGAGCTACAAGCTCCTTCTTGCTGTTCAAAAGCAAATCAAACTTATAGCTTGTGCTCAGGCTCAAGTACCCCTTTCTGTATTTTTGGAAAAAAAATTATACAGAAAATTTGGGGTTGTTACAAGTCCCTAAGTCAATTTTTCTTAGGTTGTCCTCCGTAGTGTGTATCCCATCTTCCAGCTCTTTTTGTACTGGTGGAAACTCTGAGATCATCCCGTCCTCGTCTTCATTTGCGAAGCACCTGTAGAGGTTATTCATAGTCTCGTGCCCTCCATCTTTTGAGAATGTTATCATATGGCAGGTACAAGTTCGCTTCCATTCTTGATGTTGAGTTGGTCCTATACTGACGGTATAAGTCTTTTTTGGCTCGTGCTTTTGCGGCGGGGTTACCCTCTAGCTGTCAGATAACATAAATCTACCTTGTCGATACTGGTCTTCTACCCTGTCTTTGAAGGTGAAGTAGTCTTCAAGGGGATGACCTATTGCTCGGTGGTAAGAGCAATAATTCAGATGATAGACCTCGTTTATTTGTTTGGAGTGCCAAGACTCCGGAAGCATCATCATGTGGTGCTTCATGACAAGGTTGAATATTTTTCTTGTCTTGTTTTAAGGGAAAGAGTATTCCCGGCCCATCTTCTTTATAAAGGATGGGATCCAATCGAATTTTCCTCTACTGCACGGCGTCTTGGATCCGCTTTGCTGTCTTCGAACGTTGTTTACGTTCTTAGCCTTATTTTTTTCCTCCATTTCGGGATTTTCCCCTTTCGTGAGAACATATATTGGGCCGGGGATGAAAAGTATTACGATCTATTTTCTTTCACAGATTGCTGGCTGAGACGTTGCGTCCTGGTCTTTTCATAAATATCCATTTCACGGCTGTGATTATCCCGGCTTGTTTGACAAGCTTCTTTTATTAACCTATCAATTTTTTCTTCCAACGATGGACTTAACGTTTTTAGAATGGGATCTCGCTCCAATTTGACGTCACGGCTATTTGGAAGAGCGTTTTCTACTTCACTGGAGTTGTTCACGACGCGGCAACTGTATATTTGCTCCCGTTTCTTGGACCGAACATATCCGAGCCCGGTTGTCTCCATCTTCCCATTGGACATCTTTTGCTGAGTTCCGGGAATATCCCAAATATTTTTGTAGAATCGGGCTTGTCGAACAGTTTGTTCGAGGGGTACACCTTGGCATCTTAACAGCCATTTCAATCCCTCCGCATAATATATTGGCAGGCGGATGGGTTGAAGCCTGTCGAGTGCAAAATCGACACCATGCCAGACTTTTTTTCTATGTAGATTGGTAGAAGAGGATCGCTTTTTTACCTTTTCGCCTGAGAGGCACGTAGAAAGTGTGCAGTTCTTGTATACTGTATGTATGAAGCGCATCTAATTCCTTAAAATGCCGAGGCAGAGCCATTGTAATTCGTAGACTCTGATCTGTTCAGGCGAAGGTTTGCATTGACGGGCGGACGGAGAACACTGCGTTAGTCTCGTCCTCAGAGTCGCTGCCTAAGACCAAAATAGGAGTAGACGGTCCGGGCTTATTGTTCCGCCTTTGGGGTTGCCTCGAGTAGACTATTTCATCGCCTTCCTCGGTGTCGCTTCCAAAGATCAGGATAGTGGCGGTGGATTTTTGTTTATCCTCTGGCTTGTGGCACCTTTCAGTATCCTCGAAGTCTGGTATGAAGTACTTTGTATCTTCGTATTTCCGGACTTCGTTTACGGAAAACGGATTTAGCTCTACCGTGACGGTATAGTCCGAGCCATCCTTGAAATACTTCATGTACTGATGTTGTGTAGAAAGGATGACGTTGTACTCGTGTAATAAAGGCCTGCCGAGCAAAACGTTATAGCAAGTCTTGGCGTCAATGACATGAAATTTGATGTCAGAAATGAGCAGCCTAAAACGCAGCGTCAGTATTACGGACCCAAGCGTCCGTGACGAATGTGAGCTGAATCCGGAGATGGAAATTTTATCTCCGGCAAGGTGTTGAACGTTCATGGAGATCTCCTTCAGTATTCTCACGTTGAGAAAGTTAACGGAGGATCCGTTGTCGAAAAGGATTTTCCCTATCTTGGTATCGTAGCAGTACCCAGTGACGTATAACGGGCGATTATGCTCACATGTAACGAGGAGGAGATCATCATCACTGAATGTAATGTCAACCTTGTGGACCTCTGCCAGTTCATCTTTCATCTTCTCTTCTATGAAGAAAGCTTGGAACTGATTGGGCTCTTGTAATTCCTTGATCAGGGAATCTCGTGCCTTTTTGGACACGAGGAGATCATCTAATATGCTCAGTCGCGAGGGTATTTTTCTCAGAACTGCTAGGACGTTGTAATCCACCTTGTTTATCTTAAGCGGATCTTTTGCCGCGAGCTCTTTGACTGCTTCTTCATCAAAGGCGATTTCCTCCGGGATTTTTTCTTTCCTTTTGTCTTTTTTGTTCGAACCTTTGTTTGTAGGTCTGAGGTTCCTCTCAGGCAGTGTACGGCTACGCAGCTGAATATTCTTACAGTTTTTCTCCTCCTCTTCTTTTTCGGAGGCAGAGTCTTTGAAGAGAGGGCTGAGGGATGTCTCATCCTCAGAATAGCTCCCGAAAGTAAGAACTTGGGGGTTTTCCCCTTCCGAACTGGTCCCAACCATATAACAGTTTCCAGTCATTTCTTCATGCACGTTTGTCGCACTATTTTGTCGTCGATGAGCACGAGCTTCGCGCTTTATTCTCTTGAAGTGTTTTTGATGGGCAACGTATCCTTTCCACCACTTCTTGAAGGCACTGCATTTATCGGTAGGGTGGGTGACCCTCCCCTCCGATGATACAGGTAGTAGTTTTGGCATGCATCTTCTCCATCGAGGCATATGACCCCGAGAGTATTCCTTACGAGAGGTGGCAGCTTTAGCCCCATTAACAGGGCTTTGGCTAACCACTTCTTTGTTTTGATCATGCTCTTATTTGTAGCAGGTGTGTTTTTGTTTGGTTGGAGTACTTTACAACTCATCCTCGCTGCAACTTCTTTACTCAGACGCTGACGCTTAGCCTTTTCATATATGGATGTCTCGCGTTCTCGGTCAACTTTGCATTTTTGAAAGGCTTCATTTAGCAGCATCTCAATCGGGTCTTCTTCTGGCAGTTCTGGGGATTTTAGCGCCGATTCTGCCCCCAGTTCCTCTGCATTGTTTTCTGATGCCGATGGAGCTTCTTCGTCATATAACGACGAACAAGAGACCATGTGGCAACTTTCTACACAGTCTTCGGTGTCTTCCGATGAGTCATTTTCCTCATCATTGTCACTATGTTCGTCCTCAAGAATATGCTTGAGGAATTCTTTCGAGCGTGATCGGTGTCCGCGTCTTCTGGTTGTACTTATCTAGCACGGCAATGCATTTTCGTAGATCTTTGCGCTTTTCATCATACTCGGCAGGCTGCACAAGCTTCTTGGTTTTCTTCTTTTTCTTCGAAGATTTTGAAGGCTTGACTTGGGGTTTTTTCCCCTCGTCAACAATTTTCGGTACGGGATGAGGTTTCAACATCCCTTCGATTATTTCGAGTTCAAGTGTGCTTTTCTACCTGACTACTGGACATGCCTGTAGATCCTTCAGTATTCTTTTAGTTTTTGCTAAAAGAATGACTTCCCATGGAGTTTCTTCCACGAGTAAGCATGATGCTCCCTGCGCGTCCACCTTTTTGGGAGTACGCTTCTGGGGTGGGTTTATCTTCCAGTTATCAGACATCGCGAATTTCCCCTGTTGATACTGGTTCTCGATCTACTTCTTGAAGACGTAGCAATTTTCAATTGGGTGGCTCACCATTCTGTGATAGGAATAGTAATTAGGGTTGTTGATGTCGCTGGGTTGTGGTGGACGCCGCGTGTCTGGCAATGTGAGGAGTTTATTACGCATTGCCAATTCAAACAGTCTCCTCGTCTTGTCGCGGGGAAACGAGTAAGCACGTCCTAGACTTTTTTCCAAGGACAGGCGTAGGCACGCGTTCTGTTTTCGATCAGCGGGTTTTGGGCCACTCAGCTGTTGTTGCGTGTTAGCAACGAAGGCTTCTTTCCCTTTACCCTTGGCATTTTGAGGGTCCTTATTTGAGGAGGAAGGCCTATGGCCCATCTGGTCTATTTGGGCCAACTTATTTATCAGGTCCTGAAAAGTTGTGGGCTTGAAGAATGTCATGAACTGGGACACAGTCGTTTGAGAATCAAGAGTCCCCATGAAGATGCCTACGGCAGGAGATTCTTCAATGCGTTGTTCGCACTTAAACCACAAGTTCCGCCACCAGATCGCGTATTGGACCCATGTTTCTCCCGGCTTTACCCCGGCATTGATTAATTCCGTGATCGGGGTGCGTTCGCTCCCCCTGGCGAACCGCTGTGTGAACAGCAGTTCCATCTCTGCAAATGTTTTCACGGAGTCATTGGGAGCTCCGAGTACCATTCAAAGGCTACTTCTGACAGGTTGCCAACGAACTGACGAAGCAACAATTTGTTATTGTCTCCAGTGTTGCCGCACAGAGCTCTGAATTGCGCGATGTGCTGGTGAGGGTTGCATGTCCCTTTGTATACATGAAACTTGGGGATTGTATATCCCGGCGGGTATTTGATTTGATCATAAAAGCCTAGATATGGTCGTCCAATTCTAACAATTTGGACAGCAGCTTCATTAGCTTGATGAGCTCTTATTTGTTGAGCAATGTAATCATCAAAGGCAGCCTTAGAGATTGTTTCTTCCTTGGCTGCCGATAAGGCCGGAGAAGGGTTTGACGTTTCCCCCCTGTCATTTTCGATGATTATCAGCGGATCCTCGACCTGGGGTCCTGGTTGGATCATCATTCCAACTATATCTTGGACTAAGAGAGCTATCTGCTTTATTTTAGCAGCTTGCTCGGCAGCTTCTTTGTCCTTTCTCTCGAGCACTCTACGTAGAAACTCTGTATCGGTCTCCTGCTCATAGAGCTGTCCGGCCTCTTTTTCCGGACTTTCTTTTTATCCAGTGAGTGCCGTCATATTTTTCAGCATTTCTTGGAGCTTTTGTTATTGCTCCTGAGCTTTTGTTAGCGACCGAGTTTGCAGTCGGTGACTCACCAAAGCACGGATTTCCTCTTTTCCTGAAGCCATATAGACCGTATGTACGATCATGCTCCCAGACTTGGGGCATTTAGGTCCATCGCCTTTAGAATTTGACGCGGGCGGTAGAGTTTTCTCCAGCCTCATTCTTTTATGAGAGATTGGAGTTGAAGGAGCTGTTGTGACAGGCACCTATTTAGAAGAAGTCCCCCGTTGTATGGCAGAGGAGTGGTCTTTTTCTTACCGAGCCTTCAATTTCTTTGGTCGACGAGAGTGATTTTCGTCAATCACATAGTCTTGGAATTTTCGCCAGACCCTATGAATTTGCGAGGAGAGCCGCTGATAAGGTTGCTCCGACTTTGCCTGCACTGTAACTTTTGCAGGTGGGGTTGATTTATTTAGCACCACCGTTATGGAGTTTTTGCGCACCCTCCTAAGCGGATAAAAGCAGTTCCCGGTTGGAACAGCAGCGCCAACTTCTACCATTGGAGCTGGTGGGGTCAATCCAGAGGGGAAGTTGCCCCCAGCTTCTCTCACTCGGCGCCAATGGCGACGTCGAGCATACTTTATTGAAGAGGCCGCCTTAGTTTTGAATGTGGCTTCATCATACCCCTAGTTTTGCTGAGGAGCTTCAATCGGCGTCAGCCTGTTGAAGACCGACGTCCTTGTCAAAGTTTGAGGAGGGCCGACCAGTCTTTCGAAGACCGACCATCTGATGGGGGAAGCACCTTTGATGGCTTCGCCTGTAGCAAGGGTTGGGAGAGCTATCCGTTTTGGATTAGCCCCTTCAGGTATCACGAGCTTCTTTGCAAGCCCATTTGAGTTCTTGCTCAGCCTGTTGAAGACTGAGACGCCAGATTTGGACGGCCCGCTGAGAGGGGTCGTTGTGGTTGCCAGTCGATCGAAAATCGACCTTTTAGGAGTTTTCTCTTGCGGCGCTGAGATACTGAAACTCATAGGTGGAAGTATAGTCCCAAAGAACAGCCCGGTAGTGGCTTGTGTGACCTGCCCCACCGGCATTGAGAAAATAGAGGCCGCATTGGGCCCATAGGTCGCTCCTTCAGTTGGGGTGGAGCGGGAGTTACTGTTGCCTAAGATGCAGTTGAGAGCCATTGATTTTCTAGACAGAAGCAACACACCAAGTTTTAGTATCTTGAATCCAAGGGCAACCATAGCGAACCGCGATTTTGTTCGCGAAACACGACATACGAAGTGTGGAGTGGAAAGAGGAAAAAGGTCCCACCGGGCGTGCCAGAATCTGTTCACAGCCAAAATACTGGACCGGGACGTAGAGACGTCCGGCCTGAATTTTGGGGGCAGATGCTATTTAGATTTCTCTATCCACCTCTCCGAAGATACTAAGTTGATTTATGGCACCATATATCGGAGGTTTGGATAGAGGCGACCGTTGTGGTAGACTTCATCAGATTCCTCCTAATTTGTGAGGGTTTTTTTAATTGTGGGGACGCTCTTTCCTGCAGGCGCAAGCCCTTGCACTTAATTATGTTACCACATTGCGAAAACCACTTTCTCCTGCTCCAGTGGTTCACTTCGTGTCGTGTGTTATTTTGTTTGTTAAAATTGCCCGTGGATTGTATACGGAGACTATTTTATATTATCTCCTATAAGGCGCGGATCAGTCCAAATCCGTATATTTTTAGATTTGGGTTTGGGTTTTGAACTTAGGTTATATATTTCTCTAGTTCAAAAAGGTTTGGTTTTATTTAAGGACCATTAATCTAGTTTGAGATTAAGATCAACTTAAATATATGAGCATTTGGGCTCAATTTATTTTTAACTAAGGATACATTAGCCATATTTGAGACTAAGATCCACTTAGAAATATTTTAAGGATCATTAAATTTTAGATGAGATCCAAACAACAGAGCATTTGGGCTCAGCTGCAAGAAAACTTTTCAGAAAGACTCGGCCAATTTGGGCTTAGTCTACTCAGTCTCTCTTTTTCTGTTCAAAAGTGCTAAGCACTTATTTGGGCTCTATTTGTTCAGCCTCTCTTTTTTTTATGCAAAAGTGCTAAGCACTTGTTTAAAGCTCTGGCACTCACATGGGTGTCATGTGAGTTATGGGCGCTGCCCAATCAGTGTTAAGCACTCAGTCATTTTAGCTGGATATATATATAGTGATAAGCACTTTTTATATGGCGTCTACGTGAGGAGCACGTGCGGCGCTGTATCATTTATTTTGTCGAGCGCCCATGTGCGTTTCACGTGAGGCGATGGGCGCTGCCCAATCAATGTTAAGCACTCAGCCGTTTTGGCTGCATATGAAGTGCTAAGCACTTTTCTGAGCGCTCATGTGTATTTCACGTGAGACGCTGGCCCTCTGTTTTGGGCGCTCGTGTGTTTTTCACATGAGGCGCTTGGCGCTGTTAGGGGTGTCCATGTGGGAAGCACGTGAGGCGCTAATTCATTTTCTTTTTTGGAGATTGAATCTCATTAATGATCACCAAAATCCTTATTTTGAAGATCTGGGATAAGGTTTTCTTTCAGAAATAAGTTCTTATGTTTTTTCTTTTATAAGAACTAAGTTTCTTTTAAGGTTGAACCCTGTTTTCAAAGGAATTAAATTCCCATAAGATAGATTCTTTTCCTTTTTCTTTCTTTTTAACCTAGTTCTTTTCTGAATTTTTGATTCTCAAGAACAAGATCCTCCCGATGAGAATTAAATTCTCAACTTGTAGGAGACTTGTCTTGTGGATTTCTGATCCAGAGAAAGAACTAAGTTCTTAAGAAGGGTTAAACCCTTAGATATGTTAGGTAAAAGAGATGTTTTGATCTCGATGTTATTTTACTTAAGGTTTGAGAGGAGGAAATTCTTCTTATTTATTGAAAATTAAATTCTCTTGTTGTTCTTAAAGCTTTCTGTATTTTTCAGGAGCTTATGGGGGGTTCCCTCTCTATCTATCTGTCTTTCTGAGACTTGAAGTCTCGGATCCTTTATAATAGAGGAAAATTGTTAATTAGTTTGAGAAAATCTCTCATTGAAAGATTTCAATTGATTTAATCGGTCTCAAAATTGTTCAGAGGATTTTATCCATCGTTGGATCTTTGATCCAGTGATTTTTGTTTCACAGAATATATCTTCTTGTTTTTAACAAGATTAAGGAAATATTTTTCCATATACAAAATTTTATTCTGTCAAACGGAAACTTTTAATCACTATTGGATTTTTAATCTAAGGGCTCTCTGTTTTATAGAGAGCAATCTTTCTTTGTTTAGAAAAATTGGGGAAATATATTCCTAAAAATAGAATTTAATTCTATCATTGGATTTTTGATCTAACCGAGAATATTTTTCTCACTTAGAAAGATTTGGGATATATTTTCTCCTGATAGAATTTAATTCTATTGTTTGATGATCTATCATCACCATTATATCTTTGATCAAACGGCTCTGTTTAACAAAGAGTATCCCAATTTTTTAGGGAAATATCCTCGTGTAGAATTTAATTCTACTTGATTTTAATTTTGGCACCAGCAGTCACGTGTTGTGCACGTGGGCGCCACTTAAGAATTTAATTCTTATATATAATAGGCGCTTCTATGCTTTGCACATTGGCGCCCACGTGAGCTTCACGTGCGCCGCCGCCATAGGATTTGATCTTAAGGGGTTAGTGCTGGCGCGGCGTCCTTGTGTGGAGCACGTGAGGCATTGCCTTATTAAAATTTAACATAGCTTAACTCTTTTTATTATGTTTAAATATTAGGGGAACACCAACGACCTCCTCGCCGGAATCAAGCTCCATCTCGGAATCAAGTCAACCGACGACCTCCCTGTCGGAATTATGCTCCATCTCGGATTCAAGTTAACCAATAATCTTTGTGTCAGAATCATGTTTCGTCTCAGAATGTACCCCGTGTCGAAAGCATGCTTCGTCTCAGAGTATCTGCCTTCCTTGTCGGAATTATTCTCTGCCTTGGAATCAAGTCAACCAACAACCTCTTCGTCGGAATCATGCTTTGTCTCAGAATGTACCCTGTGGCAAAATCATGATTCACCTCGGAGTATATGCCTTCCCAATCAGAATTATGCTCCGCCTCGGAATCAAGTCAACCAACAACCTCCCCGCCGGAATCAAGCTCCGCCTCAGAATCAAGTCGACCAATGATCTCCCTGTTGGAATTATGCTTCGTCTCGAAATCAAGTCAACCAACAGTCTCTATGTCAGAATCACATTTCATCTCAGAATGTACCCCGTGTCGAAATCATGTTCCGCCTTAGAGTATCTGCCTTCCCTGTCGGAATTATGCTCCGCCTCGAAATTAATTCAACCAACAATCTCTATGTCGGAATCATGCTTCATCTCAGAATGTACCCCGTGTTGAAATCACGCTTCGCCTCGGAATATCTGTCTTCCTTGTTGGAATTATGTTTTGACTCGGAATCAACCTCTGATTGGAATTACACCCCGCTCTTCAGAATGATGCGTCAACTCTGGAATTATGCTCCACTCCTTGGAATGATGCTCCAATCCTGGAATTATGCCCCGCACCTCGGAATGATGCTCCACACCTCGGAATGATGCTTCCGGAAGGATGTTCCGCCCCCGGAATGATGCTCCACCTCAAAGTCAAATTTCACACAGAACAAGATCCATCAATTTCATGCACACAACCCATATACGCAGTGTGCATTTATTGATGGGAGCATTTTGTTAGGGTCAAAAATTACACCCTATTTGACCAAGTCAAAGTCGAAGTCAACTCTAAATCAAGTGGGACCAAGCCCCGGTCTAGTGGGCCCATGCCCAAGTCGAACCCGAACATGAAGAGGCCGGCCTCCCCCATGCCAAGAAGAAAATTATGTAATAAATAAGTTTGATGTAATTTTAATGCATGAATGTAAAATAAATGGGTAAAAAGCCAAATTTTTGTAAAGCGCATGGCTCATGTGCAAAAAGAAGTAAGCACATGAGGTAGGGGATGGGCAAAATGCCATTTTGTAAAGCCCAAAGGGCTATGTGTAAATTTGTAAGCCTATATAAGGCAACATGATGATGAAATAAAAAGAATAATAATTCATTCCCTTAAAAAATTATGGGTTCTGTGCCTCCGTTTCCTTCCTCAAGGTTCTAAACCTTCTTCCTTTTTTGAATTAAATCAAGAGTTTAACTCTTCTTTTCCCAAAAAGTAATAATTTTTCTCCATAAAACTCTCGAAGAGGAGTTCGGATCTCCTATCAAATCCCTAAAAGGAAGATTTTTAATCTCACATCTCTTTTTCTTCAAGGCCCAGCAAAAAGAGATGAGAAAGAAGAAGACCCACCTCAAAAAAAATCCCACTTTGGGATGATCCAAGGCTCAAAGGAGAAGAGAGGGTACCACGCCCCGCTTCCCAGTAGACTGAAGCAGGTACGTGACGAGGCCCGCGACGTATTTAATTCGAGAAGGTCACTTCCCGGAATAAATACGCTAAGCGTAAAATAAGCAATGTAAAATGACAAGAAATTAACATGAGATTTAAACTTCAACAACTTTATTTATATTCAAACTTTATACAATTACAATACATGAGTTCAACTGAAAAGGAAACTAAAATAACAAAAAAGCTTAAACAGGTGGCATATATAAACTGAAGGAAAAGGATAACTAGTCTAGGCCTGAGTCGCGATCTGATCGTGCTCCTCCTCTGTGGTGTCCACCTCCTCAGTCTCCACAGTATCTGACGAATATTCTAAGAAACAAAGATGGGTAGAATGCCCGTCGGCGAACTTTCGCTCGGTAAGTCCCTAAGAAAATGGGTGTGAAGTATAAAAGTATAATGATAAGAAAAATGGATATCATGAAGCAATGGACTATAAGATATGGTGTTTAAATATGTCATTTAATGTAAGCATGACGATTCGATTTAACATGCAGTTCTATATATCATGGCAAGGTAACATGAGCATAGTATAGTATGGCCGTGTAGTGTAGGTATAGTGAACATGAAGTGCATGTAAGTATCTTAAAAGGTCTTTACATGGGTAAACTAATTTAACGTAAGTTTAAGGGTGAATGTCAACCAATCTCAAGAGTGTTCTCGAACCCAACAGGCTGTAATCCAAGGGTAAGGAACCACGGGCCTGAATTAAGTGTTAGTGACGTAATTTCAACCTAGTGTTGAAGTATTCCAAACTCAACATACTATAATCCAGGAGTACAGAATCACGAGCCCTCATGATAGCTTGCTTGTGTTAGTAGACAAGGATTCATGATCTAAGAGGGACTCCTGAGATTTCATTGGATTCACACTTGAACTACCCCAACACCCCGTGTATCCTAGATTATAGTTAAAATTACCAGCCTTGCTCGAATCCATGAATACATCAAGTTGCAAGATTGAGTTCATGTCAATGTCAAGTATTCGTGTCAAGTGTTCATGTATTCATGTCAAGGTGTATTCATGGTTCGAGTCAAGTCAGTTTCAATAGCAGCCATTCTGTTCTGGTATTCATGTTAAGTTTATGTAAAGTCATAGTATTCTAGTATGCAAGTTTTGGGATATTCAAGTTCGATTGTTCAGGTTCATGATCAAGTGTTTAAGTTTGTGTTTGAGGTTATATTCGAGTTCAACATTGTATTCGGATTAGAGTCAATATCATATGAATGGATTTAAATGTTGAAAATCTTATATTCAGGAGTAATCGGACAACTGCTGCACATGGACGGCAAGATTTGTGTCTTTTTTCAAGACAATTGTCATTGATAACTCCGTTAAGTTGTATAACCTGAATAGACAAGCACTTACTTTCTCCGGCTCCCCGAGGCTCAAGAGAAATAATACCGCTTAAGCCTATATTAATCTAGAGTCCTTAAAAAATTATTATTGTTGTTTACATTGTATTTATATTGTTTGCAATTCTCGAGGGGTTTTTAAGAAAAAATACTTTAATATAGTTTAAAAATAAACCTCGAAGGTGATTGGTAATATTTAGGGTTTCCATGAACATGTATTTTAATTGTTATGGTATTTTAGTACTAAAACCTAGCTTTTTGAAAGCTTATGGTATTTTTATGAAAATTACCACTTTTGGAAACTTGATGGTATTTTATTAAAATATCAATCTTCCTTTTAAAATATTTTTTTACAAGTTGTTTTTATTGAAAATACGGATTGGAAGTTTTATATAAATTTTCAAAGATTGTTTTGTTTAGAAAAGATCGTATTTCTTAAAAAACCGTATTTTTATTTCCTTTCGAGGCCGAATTCTCCGTGAGGAGCTCTGTATCTTACTCTACTATCCCAAGGATGTGCGATAACCCACACCATCCGTAAATGGGTTCCCCTAAAGAGTTGTACATGCGCAATTGCAAAGGATTTAAAAATAGTGATAAAACGTTTTATAAAAGTGATGGTATTTTAATGTAAATTGTTTCTTTTAAATAAAACTTAACCAAAACATCGTACTATGAAACCATGGTGTTGTGAGTGGGGTAGGTCATTACCCCGTGAATTTTCTATAAGTATCAATTCTAGATATCAATAAAAGGGTAGTTTTTTTTAAAGTTCATGGTATTTATTCGTTATTTGCAATCTACATAATAAACATCATATAAAAATTGTGAGACGTGGATAGAGTTGTAAATTCATATTTTCTTGAAATCATGGCATGAAATTTATGATGAACAAATCGAATTATAATGAATATATTATTATTATTATTATTATTATTATTATTATTATTATTAAACTTATTTATAATACCGTATTCTTTCATGTCGATATATGAGGAGAAGCAAAAGGAGGAAGAAGTAGAAGGGGAGTTAGCGTAGTTACAGGTGATGCGGAGTGGTGACATGTAAAAGTAGAAGAGAGTATACAAGAGGGAAAGAAGAGAGGATGAGAGGACTTACAGTTTCCGCTTGTACTTATACAAGTGACAAAAGAAAAGAAGAAGCCTCGGTTGAGAAACCGAGACCTACGGTGCGTGGCGAATTGAGCTTGGGTCCGACTACGCGTATAAGTATGAACTCTAGATAGCTAATGTGCGGAGGAACGAATTTGAGCGACGGAGTTAGCTTGGACTTGTGCGCTTGATTTTCTTAGCTAGAGTGAGACTTGGGAGATAGAATTTTTGATTGGTATTTTCAGAATAAATTAGAAGAAGAACTAAGGAGAATGACTAGGTATTTATAGGGAGGAAATATAGGTGTAGAGAAAATTAAAAAGATAATTAAAATGTATTAAAAGTGAGAGTAAAGAGGTAGATGAAGGGTCTAGGGTTATCTGGTTAATTGCAGGAAAATCAAATAGGAAAAAAGAGTAGTGGGGAGCTGAAGGGATGCACGGGAAAAGAATGGGGACTTTTAGGCAAAAAGCACCCGTCGGTAACGGTCAAAATAAGAAAACTGGCGGTCCAAAAGTGGGGGTTGGTTTCTAGATTCGTGCAGTGCATTCGTCTGGGTATTTATGTCTTGTTTTTATTGTTTGATTTTTTTGCAACTCTTCGTTTCTCCGTGTAATGCACGTGAAACTCTTGGGCTTCCAAAAAACTTAAAAAGAAAAATATTAAAAATAATTAGAACCGACGAGATTCAAACTTGCAGGCTATGGGACAGCAGAGGAAAGGCTTAACCAGTGAGCTATAAGGATTTTCTTTTATGTAAGTTATCAAAAATAATTTATAACTCAAAATCAGGACAGAATTACACTCTATTAGTAATATTGGATCAATAAAAATGTATAGGACTTTTAGGGTCATTACAGAGGGGCCCCTTTGATCATGTCCGAAGATATTTGAGGATTTTAACTCCAAGACCCAAATCCTCAGAAGAGTTTAACTCCTAATCCAGATCTTTTAGGAGTTTAAATCCAAATCCAAATCTTTTGGTGTTTAACTCCAAATCAATGTCCAATTCCTGTTCAGGAGTTCAACTCCAAACTCGAGGGCTTAACCCATTCTTCCGCTGGTGCGCCCAGCGCCCACGCGCTGCGTACATGACCCGCTGACGTCCAGCACCAACGTGCTGGGCGCGTGAGATGCTGGCGCCCATGCTCCTTGCACGTGACCCGTAGGCGTCCCGCGCCCATGTGCCGGGCGTGTGAGGTACTAGTGGCCACGCGCCTCACACGTGACCCGCGGGCGCCCAACACCCACATGCCGGGCGTATGACCCGCGGGCGCCCAGTGCTCACGTGCCATCTCACGCGTCCTTAGGACGCTACTCACCCCCCTTTTTCCCTCACGCTCCACACTTAAAATACGTCCCTGTTCTCCGCCGAAATACGCTACTGGGACGTTGGGACGTCCAGCCTGAATTCCGAGGGAAGATGCTATCTGGTGCTATCCGTCCACCTTTCCGAAGATGCCAAGTTGATTTATAGCACCGTGTATCGAAGGTTTAGACGGATGTGGCCGATGTAGCAGACTTCGTCACATTCCCCCTCGTTGAGGGGTTTTTGATTGTGGGGACGCTCTTCCCTGCAGGCGCAAGCCCCCGCAGTTAATTACGCTACCGCATCGCGGTAACCACTTTCTCCTTCTTTAGATAGCCACTTCGTATTGTGGGTGTTTTTTTTGTTTTTGGTTGCCCGTGGATTGTATACGGAGACTAATTTATGTTGTCGCTCGTAGGGTGTGGATTAGTCCAAATCCGTATTTTCTTAGATTTGGGTTTGGGTTGGGTTTAAGGATACGTTAGTCTCATTTGAGACTAAGATCAACTTAAAAGTTTGTTAAGGATACGTTAGTCTAATTTTTAGACTAAGATCAACTTAACGAGATCGTTTAGATCCAAAAAAGAGCATTTGGGCTCTATTGTTTAGTTTAGGGACATTGCGGTCCATTGTTAGTTTAAGGACATTACGGTCCATGGAGTTTACAGACATCATAGTCTGTAAAGTTTAAAGACATCATAGTCTATGAGTTTAAGGACCTCACAGTCTATAAAGTGTAAGGACATCATAGTCCATGAGTTTAAGGACCCCACAGTCCAAGGTTAAGGACATCATAGTCCATGAGTTTAAGGAACCCACAGTCCAAGGTTAAGGACATCATAGTCCATGGGTTTTAAGGACCCCACAGTCCAGTTTAAAGACGGCATCATCTATGGAATGTATGGTTGTTGGGATCCATCAGCTCTCTGAAGACGTTGAAGGATTACAACGACAAATATCAGAGGAGTAAAGAGATGTACCCTTGAACCAATTTTGGTTGGAAGATTTGTAGTGCAATTGGGACTAAGATCTGAGATTTATGAGCATATGGGCTCAGTTAATCTGAATGAGGGTTCTGTGGCCACTCTGGGCTCGGACAATACTGGGCTTTGATTTGAGCTTCTGACAATTTTTGTCTTTTATGGAATGCTGAGTATTCATCATAGCTCTAAGGCCTTATTAAAGAACAATTTATGTTCTATCAGCGCACACGTAAGGAGCACGTAGTGCTCTTGGCGCTTTGCGCCAGTCAAAGAGCGCAGTGCGCTTCTGCCGAGTAGCGCACATATGAGGTACACATGGTACGCTTGGCGCTGAGCGTCAATCTATGAGCGCATTGCGCTAACTTATGAGCGCAAAGTGTTATTTGTTCAGTGGCGCACATGTGAGGAGCACGTGGTGCGCTTGGCGGTGAGCGCCAGTTGATTGAATGATTCTCGGTGTGTAGCTAGAAAATGTATAGAAATCACAACCAAAGAAATTTGTAAACCGCAATCAATAACGGTGTCAATTATAGGTTCGTTAGCAAGTGCGGATCGTCCACAGGGAAAGTGTGATTTGCTCGTATTTGCTTTAGTTGAGTCGAAAATTAAAGGAAAGAAAAGAAAAGAGAGCTCGATTCAAGATTTATAAAAGTGAATTTCAAGAATTATCAAAATCTAGATCTAATTATCAAGAAATACTAAAGATCACGAATCGAGAATCAAGAATTGTCCAAATTGAATTAGTTATTAAGATTTGTAGAGAGGCTCGTAGGAATTGATCGAATCGATAGTGAGGATGAGGACTTATGATCATGAATTCTTATCCATTGATGATTTGTTGCTAGATCGATGACGATCAACGAGAATTAGGGATCTCTTACGGAAACTAGGGTTTCGTCATCTATCCCTTGTCCTTTCGTTGATTTTCATTCAATTCTAGCCTCTAGGAAATTCAAGAATCGATTGTTGATCACTAATTAAGAGCGAAAACATTCAAGAAAGCATCTCGCTCGAAACTAGGTTGTCGATGATTCAATTTACTAGAGTTTACAAAACTCATAGGACTTAAGAGTCGTACAAGAATTTAATTATCGTCATCTATCAATTTTCTCGATTCCTCCATGAGCGGTGTTTTCACTCAAACATCATGAAATTAAATGAATCAAAGATCAAGAAACTCCACAATACAAGAATGTAAAGAAAGCAAGATTAAAGATCTTCACCTTTTATTTTCCAACAATTTCGTTACAATTTGCTCAAGACTACAAGAATTGAGAAAAGAACTCGATCGTCGAATTAGCTTTGCATCATCTCCGTGAGTCACGGATCATCTTGGATCACTTGCTCGGTTGAAGATCGGCGTTGCTTCAAAAAGGCTTGATGGCTTCTTGCTTGATTTTGTACTCGGAGATCTTGAATTGGCTTTTGGATTTGGATTAGGGGTAGGGTTTGAATGCACAAGTTGTGTCACTTAACTTGTGTTTGAAATTGGAGAACAACCGAACAACCTTTGAGAAGAAGCCTTGGGTCCCCTTTTATAGCCCTCTCCTTTAGCTTCACCTAGAAGCTTGATTAGGATTAGCTTCCTTTAGAAGCTAGGTTTAGTTTAGCTTCTCTTGCAAGCTTGGTAGTTGAGTAGAAGCTTCTAGAGTTAGTTAATTAGCTAGCCTGCTTGAGAAGCTTGGATGTTTTTAGGCTTGCACAAGAAGCTTGGCTGTTAGGACAGAAGCTTCTGGAGATTTCTGGAGAAAGAAGTGTCTTGAAGACGTTTTGATCTTGTAAGGAGAACCCTTGGAGAGAGAAATCTGCCGATGTTGCGCTGACGTGGCCGCGGATCCGCCGCCAATAGGCCAATACGGCCGCGGCCGTTTGGTTGCATTGATGTCTGTAAATTCCTGGGTGTTTTGGTGCTGATCCATAGGGCCTTATTTTATATCTGGAATCTTATAAATCTTTCATGTTCACTGCCAGATCACAAGTCTTGGACTTGGTGTATTTTTATCAGCACTTTTAGCAGTTTCGGATCTTTTCCTAGAATTTCGTGCACACATTCTCGAGACAAGTGTTGCGATATACAAAAGATCATGCGTGCAATAATGAACACTCAATTTCCCTCAAAATACCGGTTATAATGTATAACACATGTTATTTGGTATTTTACAGTAAAATTGCTAATATGTGCTATATTCATACCGAACACCTTTAGATGATTGCAAATAGTAGGGAAATTAATGTGTTAAAAATGCAATATTTTCGACTGATCACCAGTCCAAGAGCGCAAAGCGCTAGTTTATGAGCGCAAAGCACTATTTGATCAGTTTTATGATCTGAGAAATAAATTCTCGTTTATAAGAGACTTTGTCTCAAAATTCTAAGAACAAAAGTTCTTACTTTAAAGGAGATGTTTCAATCTCTTATTTTGATGAAAGGGTTTGCCTTTATGGATCTGTGATCCTAAGAGAATTGAATTATTTTCCCCCTTTTTTTTTATAATGAGTTGTTCATGATCTCTTTTTGTAAAAGACCTTAATCTTATAGATCTATAATCTGTGAGAAGAATTATTTTCTTCTTCTTATTTTTTATGATGAGATCCTTTGATCTCTTTGTGAAAGACCTTGGTCTTATAGATCTATCATCTTAAAGAAGAAGTGAGTTCTTCTTTTTATATGAGACGATTTCGTCTTTCTGTTCTTTTTACCTTGAAGAGAATTTTCTTCTTCTACTGAGAACTTGCTCTTTGTCTTTGAATTCTTTTCAAAGTTTATGGGGGGGTTCCTCCGTATGTTTTTCTCCCTTTTGTTTCTTTTCCTTTTTTTTTGAAAAGAAGGATCATTGGTCGTTGGGACCCACCACCTCTCTGAAGACACTGAAAGATTACAGCTCCATATATTGAAAGTGTGGAGGGATGTACCCTTTGAACCATGTCCCACTCATTAGGGGGAAAGAACAGGCTGCAGCTTAAGCTTCTCGCTGCTGAAAAAGGCTTCTTTGCATTCGCGCACGTGCGTCGCACATGTTGGGCGCACATGGGCCGCACGTGTTGGGCGCACATGTTTGCGTAGCTCACATGGAGCTTACGCATATGTGCATTATTGGGGGATCAAGCTCCTATGGAGAAATAATCTCCTTTGAGTATTATGGAATACTCCCACGTGCGTTGCATGTGTTTGGCTCACGTGCGTTGCACGTGGCGCGCATATGGCCGGCGCGCACGTGCATTGCATGTGGCGCACATGGCGCTTGCGCATATACGCATTATAGGTGGAGCAAGCTCCTATGGAGAAATAATCTCCTTTGAGTATTATGGAATAATCCCACCTGCGTTGCACGTGTTTGGCTCATGTGCGTTGCACGTGGCGCGCATGTGGCCGGTGCACGTGCATTGCACGTGGCGCACATGGCGCTTCCGTATATGCGCATTATGGGGGGGAGCAAGCTCCAATGGAGAAATAATCTCCTTTGAGTATTATGGAATACTCCTCCTTTGCTAAGAGGTATTGGAGAAGGGATCTCTCTTTTTCCCGATGTGGGACTAAAAATGCATCCCCCATGTAGTAGAGCATTAATTTAGATTACACGTGCATAGCACATTTGCTCATAACTTTAGATCCCGGATGAATTATGAGGCCCA
This sequence comes from Agapanthus africanus, assembly GCA_030015575.1. Classification (NCBI taxonomy): domain Eukaryota; kingdom Viridiplantae; phylum Streptophyta; class Magnoliopsida; order Asparagales; family Amaryllidaceae; genus Agapanthus; species Agapanthus africanus. The sequence goes on from JASDDO010000019.1 coordinate 105,434,775, forward strand.
TAATATATCAAATCGAAAGATTTTTCGAGACACTTTCGATACCATCAGAATTTAGCTGTTTCACATTCGGGAGTTTGTCAAAATACAGCCCGGAAAATACCGGTTCACATTTTCTTAAGCGTATCGCTGCCATTTGATACCTTGGGCTCTTTTGCGCAGAAATTTTTTTGTGGGAACAAATGCCCCCCACTACTTTGCCCACGCAAGTATATACGTGGGTGAAGTAGTGCAGAGTAATTCATAGCGTATGACCAGTTTCGGGTTGGTATATAATTTTCAGAATCTTGATCTGAGAAGATAACGAGCGGACACAGGCGTCGTCATTTATCATTGATTCAAATCTTGACTCTTAAGGGATATAGTTCCAAACCCTCAGCTCCATGAGCCGCACCCTTCTATTTCTTTATGTTTTACTCTGGGGTGAAGTAGTTTATATGCTCATGAGTAACTTCTCCATTTCAGTGGCATGTAGCTTTGGCAAGTGTGGCCCATAGATGGTAGATAACAGTTCATCTTGAACTCTTTATAAGGTAGCGATGGTTTAGAAAATAGGGTTAGGATCTGTTGCCTAAGACTTTCCAACTTTATGAGCCGTGAGGGTCTTATAAAGATTTTTTCTCCCTACGAGTCGAGAGGATCTCGTAGGTGTATTTTCTCCTTAGGAATCGTGAGGATTCCTAAGTGTGTTTTCTCTTGAGAGTCGTAAGGATCTCACAAGAGAATTTTCTTCCTTACAAGTCGAGAGGACTCGTAAGTGTATTTTCTTCTTAGGAATCGTGGGGATTCCTAAGTGTGTCTCTTGAGAGTCGTAAGGATGTCACAAAAGAATTTTCTCCTTACAAGTCGAGAGGACTCGTAAGTGTTTGCTTCCTTTTTTGTCGATGTTTGACTTTGGAGAGTGTGGCCTACAGAAAATCTGCCTTTAGCTCTCTGCGAGGCAATAATGTCTTGGGAGACAGGTTTAGGATCTGTCAGCTAAGACTTTTCGACTTTATGAGCCGTGAGGGTCTCATAAAGACTTTTCTCCCTACGAGTCGAGAGGATCTCCCAGGTGTGGTTTCTCCTTAGGAATCGTGAGGATTCCTAAGTGCGTTCTCTCTTGAGAGTCATAAGGATCTCACAAGAGGATTTTCTCTTTACAAGTCGAGAGGACTCGTAAGTGATTGATGAGTTGACCTGCTCCCGGGTCAAAGCATTGCTTTGGTGGGGAGGTCGAGGGTTGACTTTATCCGCATTTCACGGAGTCAGGGGTTGACCTTATCCGCATTTTGCGAAGTCAAGGGTTGACCTTATCCGCATTTCACGGGGTCAGGGGTTGACCTTATCCGCATTTCACGGGGTCAGGGGTTGACCTTATCCGCATTTCACGGGATCAGAGGCTTGACCTTATCCGCAATTCACGGGGTCAGGGGTTGACTTTATCCGCATTTCATGAAGTCAGGGGTTGACCTTATCCGCATTTCACGGGGTCAGGGGGTTGACTTTATCCGCATTTCACGGAGTCAGGGGTTGAATTTTTCCTCATTTCACGGAGTCGAGGGTTGACTTTATCCGTATTTCACGGAGTCAGGAGTTGCTCTGGACGTTTCCCACGGGGTCATGATTGACATTAGCCGTGTTCTACGGGACCAGGAGGTGCTCTGGGCGTTTCCCACGGGGTCAGGATTGACATTAGCCGTGTTCTACGGGACCTGGAGGTGCTTTGGGCGTTTCCCACAGGGTCAGGATTGACATTAGCCGTGTTCTATGGGACCAGGAGGTACTCTGGCCGTTTCCCACGGGGTCAAGATTGACATTAGCCGTGTTTTACGGGACCAGGAGGTGCTCTGGGCGTTTCCTACGAGGTCTGGATTGACATTAGCCGTGTTCTACGGGACCAGGATTTGCTCTGGGCGCTTCCCACGGGGTCAGGATTGACATTAACCATGTTCTTCGGGACCAGGATTTGCTCTGGACGCTTCCCACGGGGTAAGGATTGATATTAGCTGTGTTCCACGAGACCAGGATGTACTCTGGACGCTTCCCACGGGGTCAGGATTGACATTAGCCGTGTTCCACGAGACCAGGATGTGCTCTGGGCGTTTCCCACGGGGTCAGGATTGACAATAGCCGTGTTCTACGGGACCAGGATATGATCTCTTGGTTGTCTGTGAACCGTCGAGGTTTGGAACAGGGACTTTGCCATGGCTCCAAGGTTGATTGTCGCGTGTGAATCCTGCTGGAATAAGGAGGAACACTGTTGGTGATCTCCAGGCTGTCTGTGAACCGTCGAGATTTGGCTTCTTTTTCTGATGGAGCCTGGTAGGAAGGCATGGTTCACTCTTTGCTTGTTCCCCTGGATTGTATACATGGATTGATGTGATCTCAACTGTAGGGCAAAAAGTTTCATTTTATATATTTTTCTTTCCGCGATGCTCTACCATTTCAACTTTTATATCGCGAAAGTCGCGATTGCCCAATCATTTCGGCTATTTTTCGCGGTGCCCAATCATTTCGGCTATTTGTTTTATTTACTCGCTGCTTTTTATTGCGAGCTGCCCAACCATTTCGGCTATTTTATATGCATACATTTTTACTTGCTGATTTTGTTGCAAGTTGCCCATCATTTCGGCTATTTCATATGCATTTGTGGCTCGCTGACTTTTCGCCGCAAGTTTGGGATTTGATACCGATTTAGGCATCAGCATCGCTACGAGTGGGATATTGCCAGGAGCGAATCATCATTTGCCTTTGTCGGTTCGAACAAAGGTGGCTTAGCAAACAGGGTTAAGATCTTGTCGACTAAGGCTTTTGACTTCATGAGCCATAAGGGTCTCATAAAGGTATTTCTCCCTACGAGTCGTGAAGATCTCGTAAGTGCATTTTCTCCTTAGAATCGTGAGGATTCCCAAGTGTATGGTCCCTTATAAGTCGTATGGATCTTACAAAAGTGTTTTCTCCTTATAAGTCGAGAGGACTTACAAGGGTTGTTCATCGTGTGAGCATATCCCCAGTCTCTGGTGGGACTTTGTTAGGGAAATGTTTATTCGTGCCCATAGATTGTATACAAGGGTCGGCATTGAACCGCTTGTAGGGCAGCATTGGAGATTGTGATGGATTAAGAACAGGTTCAGATCTCTGTAGCTTAAGGCTTTTGAACCCTATGAGCCGTGAGGGTCTTAAAGAGGAATTCTCCTTACGAGTCGTGAGGAACCCGTAAGTGTAATTTCTCCTTAGGAATCGTGGGGATCCCTAAGTGTGTTGCTCCCTTATGAGTCGTAAGGATCTCATGCAGGTGGTTTCTCCTTACAGGGTCAAGAGGACCTTGCAAGTGTCTTTTAACGAAATTGCGCCCTTTCGGGTTTTCACAAAACTCGCCGGTATTCCTGCTGTTTTTACTCATGGATCCCTTTCGGGTTTTCATCCGTGCCCATTTTGCTTATGGATGTACCGTTTTTTTTGTCAGCCTTGGGATGCTGCGGTCCGTAGTAGTTTATAGACGTCTCGGTCAACAGCCAGTTTTAGGACATAGTGATCCATTGTTAGTTTAAGGACGTTTCTGTCTGTCGTTAGTTTAGGGACGTTTCGGTCCGTGGTTTCCATATTTGAGGAGAATTTCTAGTTTACAAACTTTTCGGTCCATGGGGCTTTCTCTATGAATGAGCACGATGCCCCCAGCATGTCCATCTTTTTCGGAGCATGTGGTTGTGGCGGGTTCATCTTCCAGTTTTCGGACAGCGCGAATTTGCCTTGTTGGTATTGGTCCTCAATCCAGCCTTGAAGACGAAGCAATCTTCGATTGGATAGCCTATCGCTTGGTGATAGGGGCAATAATTGGGATTATTAGCCTCACCGGGTTGCAATGGGCGTTTTAGTTCCGGCAAGTTGATGAGCCTGTTGCGCACCGCCAGCTCGAACAATCTCTTCGTTTTATCCCGGGGAAACGAATAAGGGCGCTTCATTTTTCATTAAAGAATCGCCGTCTCTCATCTTGGCGATCAATTAGTTTTGGACCACTGGGCTGCTGTTGAACATTGGCGACGAAAGTCGCTTTCCTTTTCCCTTTTTCGTTTCGAAGCTCTAACTTCAAAGAGGAAGGCCTGTGGCCCATCTGGTCCATTTGGGCCAGCTTGTCAATCAAGGCCTGAAAAGTAGTCGGCTTGAAAAACATCATAAATTGGGAAATGGTTGCCTGAGGGTCGAGGGTACCCACGAACATACCTACTGCAGGTGCTTCCTCGATGCGCTGCTCGCACTTTGACCGTAGATTCCGCCACCGTATCGCGTATTGCACCCATGTTTCGCCTATCTTCACTCTGGTGTTAATTAATGCGGTGATTGGAGTGCATTCACTAGCACTTGTGAAACGTTGGGTGAACAACAATTCCATCTCCGTAAAAGTTTTGAGGGAGTCATTGGGGAGCTCCGAATACCACTCAAAGGCCATTTCCGCCAAGCTGCCAACGAACAGGCGAAGTAATAGCTTATCATCCCCTCCAGTGTTACCGCAGAGAGCCCTGAACTGAGCAATATGTTGATGGGGATTGCCTGTCCCCTTGTACACATGGAATTTAGGAATTGTATATCCTGGCGGGTACTTTATCTGATCATACCATCATGGATATGGTCGCCCAGTTCTGACGACTTGGCCGATTGCTTCATTCGCTCGATGAGCTCGTATTTGCTGAGTCATATAATCATCGAGCATAGCTTTGGAGATGGTTTCCTCCTTGGCTGCTGACTGAGCCGGCAGGGGATTTGATGTCTCTCCTCTTTCATCTTCAATTATTACTGGAGGATCTTCGGCTGGAGGGTCCGGCTGGATCATCATGCCCACCATATCTTGGAATAGAAGGGCCATTTGTTTTATATTGGCCGCTTGTTCCGCGGCCTCTTTGTCCTTCTTCTCAAGCATTCTCCGAAGGAATTCGGCATTAGCTTCTTGCTCACGGCGTTGCTCCGAGGATGTCTCCGGGATTGCTTTCGGTCCCGTAAGTGCGGCCATAGCTTTTAGCATTTCTTGGAGCTTTTGTTGTTGTTGTTCCTGAGCCTTAGTCACTGATCGCGTAAGCGGTCAATGACCTATGGAGATACGGCTATCCTCTTTTCCGGATGCCTTATAGACAGTGTGCACCACCATGCCCCCAGACTTGGGGCGTTTCGATTGAGTGTCTTTGCGATTTTCCAAAGACGCGGGGATCTTCTCCGGCCTCATTCTTTTGTGGGCGGTCGAAGTTGAGGGGGCCGTTGCAGTGGGCACCCAAACAGATGACACCTTCTGTGGCTTGACAAGGTGGTCCTCTTCCCGCTGAACTTTCACCTTTTTCAGTTGGCGAGAGTAATCTTGATCAATCACCGAGTCTTGGACTTGTTGCCAAACTTTATAAATTTTAGAGGACAGCCGCTGAGGGGGCTGCTCTAGCTTCACCTTTGTGATCTTTTCAACAGGCGTGGGAGACTTTTTTAGCACGGCAGTTGACGAATTCCTGCGCATCCTGTTAAGTAGTTCAAAGCTGTTCCCAGTTGGAACAGTAGCATCAACTTCCACCATTGGAGCTGGCGGAGTTAGTCCAGAAGGGGAATTGCCCCCAGCTTTCCTCACTCGCCGCCAGTGGCGACGTCGAGCATGTCGTGCAGCTGGGATCATCTCCGCTGTTGGATCATCTCTTCCATGCCCCCTGTTCTGATGAGAGTCTGCTGTTGGCGCCAGCCTGTCAAAGACAGATGCTTGCTGAGAGGGAACGACCAATCTTGAAAAGGCCGATTTTCGTGCAGGGGAAACGACCTTGGTTACTTCACTCGGAGTGGGAGCTGAAACGGCCAGTCTTGTGAAGACCGACCCCTTAGCCGGAGAAGCCGCCTTGGTGACTTCAGGAGTAGGAATAGCTATCTGCTTCGGGATAATGCCTTCTGGTATTGCGGGCTTCTTCACGGGCCCGTTGGAGCTTTGGCCCAGTCTGCTGAAAACTGAGGCGCTTGGTTTGGACGACCCACTAAGAGAGGCCGCAGTAGTGGTAAGCCGATCAAAAACCGACTTCTTCTGAGCTTCTTGCAATTGTACAGGGGTGTTGAAGCTCTTCGGTGGGAGCATGGTCCCGAAGAATTGCCCAGTGGTGGCTTGAGTCACCTGGTCCACCGGCATTGTAAAAACGGAGGCCGCCTGAGGCCCGTAAGTTACTCCTCCAGATGAGGCGGAACAGGAGTTGCAGCTGGAGCAGTTAGAGGCCATTGATGTTCTCTTTTCTGCACGAGAGCAAAACCAAATCTTAGTACCTCGAACCCAAGGGCAACCATATCAAACCGCGATTCGTTCGCGAACACGACACACGAAGTATAGAGTGGAAAGAGGAAAAGGTCCCACCGGGCGTGCAGAATCTGTTCTCCGCCGAAAGACGCGAACGGGATGTTGGGACGTCCAGCCTAAATTCCGAGGGCAGATGCTATTTGGTGCTATCTGTCCACCTTTCCGAAGATGCCAAGTTGATTTATGGCACCGTGTATCGAAGGTTTAGACGGATGCGGCCGATATAGCAAACTTCGCCAGATTCCCCCTCGTTGAGGGGTTTTTGATTGTGGGGACACTCTTCCCTGCAGGCGCAACCCCCTGCAGTTAATTACGCTACCGCATCGCGGTAACCACTTTCTCCTTCTCCAGATGGTCACTTCGTGTCGTGGGTGTTTGTTTTGTTTTTGGTTGCCCATGGATTGTATACGGAGACTAATTAATGTTGTCGCCCGTAGGGCGTGGATTAATCCAAATCCGTATTTTCTTAGATTTGGGTTTGGGTTGGGTTTAAGGATATGTTAGTCTCATTTGAGACAAAGATCAACTTAAAAGTTTGTTAAGGATACGTTAGTTTAATTTTTAGACTAAGATCAACTTAACGGTATCGTTTAGATCCACCAAAAGAGCATTTGAACTCTATTGTTTAGTTTAGGGACATTGTGGTCCATTGTTAGTTTAAGGACATTACAGTCCATGGAGTTTAAAGACATCATAGTCTGTAAATTTTAAAGACATCATAGTCTATGAGTTTAAGGACCTCACAGTCCGTAAAGTTTAAGGACATCATAGTCCATGAGTTTAAGAACCCCACAGTCCAAGGTTAAGGACCCCACAGTCCAAGGTTAAGGACATCATAGTCCATGAGTTTAAGGACCCCACAGTCCAAGGTTAAGGACATCATAGTCCATGGGTTTAAGGACCCCACAGTCCAGTTTAAAGACGTCATGGTCTATGGAATGTATGGTTGTTGGGATCCATTACCTCTCTGAAGACGTTGAAGGATTACAACGACAAATATCAGAGGAGTAAAGAAATGTACCCTTGAACCAATTTTGGTTGGGAGATTTGTAGTGCAATTAGGACTAGGATCTGAGATTTATGAGCATATGGGCTCAGTTAATCTGAATGAGGGTTCTATGGCCACTTTGGGCTCGGACAATGCTGAGCATTGATTTGAGCTTCTGACAATTTTTGTCTTTTATGGAATGCTGAGCATTCATCATAGCTCTAAGGCTTTATTAAAGAAAAATTTATGTTCTATCAGCGCACACGTGAGGAGCACGTGGTGCGCTTAGCGCTTTGCGCCAGTCAAACAGCGTAGTGCGCTTCTGCCGAGTAGCGCACACATGAGAGACACGTGGTGCGCTTGGCGCTGAGCGCCAGTCTATGAGTGCATTGCGCTAACTTATGAACGCAAAGCGCTATTTGTTCAGTGGCGCACATGTGAGGAGCACGTAGTGCGCTTGGCGCTGAGCACCAGTCCAAGAGCGCAAAGCGCTAGTTTATGAGCACAAAGCGCTATTTGATCGGTTTTATGATCTGAGAAATAAATTCTCGTTTATAAGAGATTTTGTCTCAAGATTCTAAGAACAAAAGTTCTTATTTTATAAGAGATGTTTCAATCTCTTATTTTGATGAAAGGATTTGCTATTATGGATCTGTGATCCTAAGAGAATTGAATTATTCTCCCCCCTTTTTTTATAATGAGATGTTCATTATCTCTTTTTGTAAAAGTCCTTAGTCTTTAGATCTATGATCTGTGAGAAGAATTATGTTCTTCTTCTTATTTTTTAATGATGGGATCCTTTGATCTCTTTGTGAAAGACCTTGGTCTTATAGATCTATCATCTTAAAGAAAGAAGTGAGTTCTTTTTATATGAGACGATTTCGTCTTTCTGTTCTTTTTACCTTGAAAAGAATTTTCTTTTTCTAATGAGAACTTGCTCTTTATCTTTGAATTCTTTTCAAAGTTTATGGGGGGTTCCTCCGTATCTTTTTCTCATTTTTGTTTCTTTTCCTTTTTTTTTGAAAAGAATGATCATTGGTCATTGGGACCCACCACCTCTCCGACAATACTGAAAGATTACAACGCCATATATCGAAGGTGTGGAGAGATGTACCCTTTGAATCATGTCCCACTCATTAGGGGGAAAGAACAGGCTGGAGCTTAAGCTTCTCGCTGCTGAAAAAGGCTTCTTTGCGTTCGCGCACGTGCATCGCACGTGTTGGACGCACATGGAGTTTGCGCATATGCGCATTATGGGGGGGAGCAAGCTCCTATGGAGAAATAATCTTCTTTGAGTATTATGAAATACTCCCACGTGCGTTGCACGTGTTTGGCTCACGTGCGTTGCACATGGCGCGTATGTGGCCGGCGCACGTGCATTGCACGTGGCGCACATGGCGCATATACGCATTATGGGGGGAGCAAGCTCCTATGGAGAAATAATATTTTTTGAGTATTATGGAATAATCCCACGTGCGTTATACGTGGCGCGCATGTGGCCGGCGCACGTGCATTGCACGTGGCGCACATAGCGCTTGCGCATATGAGCATTATGTGGGGGAGCAAGCTCCTATGGAGAAATAATCTCCTTTAAGTATTATGGAATACTCCTCCTTTTCTAAGTGATATCCCCTCTTATTTATATAGGAGTGGTAGAGAAGAGATCTCTTTTTTTCCCGATATGAGACTAAAAATGCATACCCAATGTAGTAGAGCATTACTTTAGATTACACATGCGTAGCACATTTGCTCATAACTTTTGATCCCGGATGAATTATGAGGCCCATAATATATCAAATCGAAGGATTTTTTGAGACACTTTTGATACCATCAGAATTTAGCTGTTTCTCATTCGGGGGTTTGTCAAAATACAGCCCGGAAAATACTGGTTCACATTTTCTTCCTTAGATTACACGTGCGTAGCATATTTGCTCATAACTTTTGATCCCGGATGAATTATGAGTCCCATAATATATCAAATCGAAGGATTTTTTGAGACACTTTCGATACCATCAGAATTTAGATGTTTCAAATTTGGGAGTTTGTAAAAATACAGCCCGGAAAATACTTGTTCACATTTTCTTACGCGTATCGCTGCCATTTGATACCTTGGGCTCTTTTGCGCAGAAATATTTTGGCGGGAACAGTCTCCCGTTAGAAAAAATTTCTAACAGGGCGCTACCCCGCACTCCGCAAGGGTGCTGCTAGTCCCTTTGACCCCCGTAAACTCTGCGAGGCCCCCAATACGTCCAAGTCTCCTTCAAAACACAACACATGCACACCGCACATTGATTTCGCATGACTAGTTTTACCCATCAATCGGAGGTTCCATCGCTCCAAAAGCGAGGGGTAATTAACGACAACTTAGTCCGCGGCTGCCGGAAATTCAAATCCACACAACCAATAAACCCCGGTCTTCCCCAGACAGGGGGATTCTGTATACGCCTGACAAGTAACGCATATTCCCATCTAAATAGGGTGACGGAAAACACCCTACAACACTTTTTATATTTATTGATTGTTATAACTCCAACCAAGTAAATATTAACCCCTTATTTGGGCGCACTGTCAATTCATGATAGTCACGACCCCAATTTGTGAATGAGTTTATACTTGTTTTGTTGAATGATTGAGTTTAAATATAGATCAATGGAACGACAAGGGTCAATAAAGGGAATCACTAATACCCCCTCTAAATACCCTAATCCACATTTATTCCTATTCCTCTAGCAATAACTAATTAAAAGATAAATAGATTTATTATTTTAATCACCATCCTTTAACTCCCTAATCCTAAAACCCTAATAAACCCTTTTCTCATTGTTATATAAATCTTAGAATAAAAACTAAACCAACCCTTTCTGAATCAACTCGTCTAAAATATTATAAATAAATGTATAGTTTCCCTATGGACGACCCGTACTCACCACGGCTAGCAATTGCGACACCGTGTTGATTGCGTTAATTAAAACGATAAAAGATACAAAATTTCACATAAATCAATAACCCTCTGGCAGAGTCATATACACGTACACTTCTAAATTTAATTTATAAAAACGTTATAATCATCTACATGCCAGATATCATAGTCATAAAAGACAACTATGGCAAGTTATATCCGTATGGACATCAGCACAGACACTGAAATAATAGTTTCATCACAATTCGCATCGGGTATTTGATGAAAACCATTTGCTACAAGTGTAGCCTTATCAGGTCAGTACATTTCCATTTGCACTGATCTCATAAGAACTGCTTGCTCCTAATGGGTTTTACTCCTTCGGAAGCACCCAACAAAGTCCATACGTTGTTGCAGTGTATGAAGTCCAACTAGGATAACTCGGCATCCAGTCATCAGTCGGAAGTCACCACTTCCCATGGCCTGCTGATAATTAGTAAGATTATCATCACATGATGCAAATCTCATTGTCACCGTCAAACAAAAAACCATAGTACCTCCCAGGTCGCTGAGGTCACCTACCAAATATGCGGAGTAAGCTAAGATTTGTAAGGATCAATTGAATCTCTAGGTTCTACTAAATTTTCAGTAGCCGTTTGTGGTTCTGGAAGTACTTCCAGTTCTAGTATACTCCCACTAATTTCTTTTGCAAGAAATTCCTTTTCTAACAAGGTGGCGTGTCGAGAACAAAACAACTTTTGATCCCGAAAATGGTAGAAGTTAATCTCTCGTCAATGCCCGGGATAACTCACAAACTTCCATAACTGAAACATGCCTTGAATTTATCTAGATTATGATTTTAAGTATAAGCCGGAAAACTCGATATCTTAACAATCTTAAGATGATAACATATTCTATATAACATATAAAATTTGAGGCACTGATTTAGGTGAAACCAATATCAATTGATATGCATCTATTTCTAGTCCATCCCCTAAATAAAAAAGGCTTTACAACATTACACATCAAGGAGCGCACCTACAGATGAGTAATATGAGAGAGAATCAAATTCTCGATTATATAACTACAGAATACATAACATAAGTATCCACATCTTCGATCACTTCAAAGAATCTTGATACTTCTAACATTTGGTTCTCTACTTTATTCTTATATCCTATGAATTTCTCAGAATCTTTGGATTATGCATTTCAACAAGAATGCGTGTCTAAAATCAGAGAACTCATAGGAAAACAGAACGCAGTATGAGTACCAACCCCGTGTCCAGGTGGACACCGGACAACATACATCATTATGTATAAGCCCTATAAGTTCGCTAACTCATAATTTGTGTGTTGTAATTTGAAAACTCTATTTTGATTAAAAATATATATCCCATTATTCAATGTAGCTTATTGTAGAGTGTTTGTCGTCACCCTATTGAGATAGAAATATGCGCGCTTGTCAAGCGTATACAGATTCCCCCTGGCCAGGGTAAGCTGGGTTTTATTGATTATGGAGATCCGAATCGTCGGCAACCGCGGACTAAGCTGTCGTTAATTACCCCTCACTTTTGGAGCGAAAAAACCTCCGATTGACAGGTCAAACTAGTCATGTGAACTCAATGTGAGGCGTCGATGTTTGAAAGTAATGAATAAAGGTGTGTGTATTTCATTTTTTTATTTATCATATTTATGACAAGTGATTTTTTTATTCAAAGAAATATTTTTTTAAAAAAAAGTTTTATTTTATTTATTATTTTATTTTACTTATTAAAAAAAGGGAAGCCCCCTTCCCACACACGTGAGAGGGAGAAGGGGCTCCCACTAAGTGGAAGCCTCCCTCTTACGTGAAGGGGAAGGAGGAGCTCCCACTAACCTCATGTGAGAGGGAGCCTCCCCCTCACGTGAAGGGGAGTGGGGAGCTCCCACTAAGTGGGATCTTCCCCCCTCACTTGAGAGGGAGCAGGGGCTCCCAGCCTCCCCCTGATGTAGGGAAGGGAACCCCTTCATTAGGGGGAAGCGGAGGGTGGCCGCAGGGCACTTGCACAAGCAGAGCACGAGCGCGGACAAGATAGGGGGTTAAGCCTTCGGATATGGAGTTAAACTCCTAAAATTTTTGTTTTGGAATTAAACTCCCGAAAAAGACCTTATTATGACGTTAAACTCCAAAAGATTATAAATGGAGTTGAACTCCCAAGAGAATTTAAATAGAGTTAAACTTCCAAAAGAATTTAAATGGAGTTAAACTCTCAAAACAATTTATTTTGGAGTTAAACTCCTAGAAGAATTTTAAACGGAGTTAAACTCTAAGAGGATTTTGATGGAGTTAAACTCCCAAAATAATTTTATTTGGAGTTAAACTACTAAAAGATTTTATTTTGGAGTTAAGCTCCTAAAACAATTTTATTTGGAGTTAAACTCGCAAAAGATCTTATTTTGGAGTTAAACTCTTAAAAGATCTTGCTTTGGAGCTAAACATCTAAAAGAATTTTAAATGGAGTTGAACTCCAAGAGAATTTTGATGGAGTTAAACTCTCAAAATAATTTTATTTGGAGTTAAACTCCCAAAAGATTTTATTCTGGAATTAAACTTCCAAAACAATTTTATTTGAAGTTAAACTCCCAAAAGATCTTATTTTAGAGTTAAACTCCTAAAAAATCTTGTTTTGGAGTTAAACTCCTTAAAAAAATTATTTGAACAGAAAACCAAAAAAAGAAAGATCTCTTAAAACTTCAAGACCTATGTCTTGGGTGATGAGAAAAGACCTCTTTCTTTTTGAGCTTTGGATCCTCCCAAGGTGAAGTTTTTTTTAGAGATGAAACTTCTTCTTCCTCCTCTTATTTTGGATCTTGGAGAAGGGTAGTGAGATTTAAAATCTTCCCTTCTCGGGATTTGATGGGATATTTGGACTCCCTTTCATAGGTTTTATGGTGGAAAACTATTTCCTTTTGAGAAAACAAGAGTTAAACTCTTAATTTAATTCAAAAAAAAAAGAAGAAGAAGAAGAAGGAGGCTTTGAACCTTGATGAAGGAGGCACAAAACCCTATATTGATGTGAGAAGAATCCTTTTTTCTTGTTATCATTCATCATGATACCGTATATAGGCTTTACATTTTACATATGGCCTCTTGGGCTTTTCAAAATGACACATGTGCCTTTCCCATACAATGTGCTTTCTTTATTTTACACATAAGTCGTGGGTTTATACATAATTTACATTTGTTGCCCATTTTATTACAGTTATGTTGGATATGTATGCCCTAGAGGCCATTATTGTATATGTATACATGTGGATGCTGAGGATATGTATGTACAGGACATTCTTTCTCAGTTATATAGAATATTATTTCTGTTGTCTTTTACCAGTATATGTGTATTTGTTTTTATTGATGCTTTATCCAGCTTACACATATCGATAAAGACTTGATACAGTAGTATCCTATTATGGTTTGACTTTATCTTAACATGGCATATGTTATACATGTTATTACATATTGCGGTTACATGTTGATAAAGCCCGTAGGATATTGCTTGACTACCTACGTTGTGATGGCGATCATACTTGTGGGAGTAGGATAGTCCATAAGCACATCTTTAAATGATCCCTAGTCGCGTGAGTATCGAGACTGGGCATTGATACTCCAGAGTAGACTAGTATATACATTTCTAAACCCCGACGAGGGGCGATGGTTGTTCCCGCAGCCATTGGTCTGATCCACCTAAGATCGTATACAGGTGCTCACTGGATGTGAGTACACTGGACGGACTTATGGAGAACTTCCAGATGGTACTATACCTATCGTCAGATGGAAGTTCTCAGGTGACATGTGTACAGATTAGTCTTCGGACCTGAGATCGTCATTTGTCTCGTGTAAGTTCCCACTGTGCTTTAATCACTACCCTACGACGGCTCTACTGAGTCATGCAAACAGTTTATGGTTGTGTACAGTCCCGAGCCATATGGAGACAGTGAGCGATTGTTGGGGATTCGTCTCTCCCAGTATTGGGAGTCGATATCGCACAGTGTTCGATTGGTCATGACCATAAGACCTTGGCCAAGGCAACTGGGATTTACTGATAGGTTGATCAGTAGTTTCCCGGATTGGTCCTGAGCCTCATCAGCACGAATTATCGGGTTATTAGGGTCTGACGTTTACCACCCCCTAAACCCGGTATGCGATACTTTTAGACGAAGAGACCAGACTGTACGGAGATTGTCACGGATAGGCTCAGTAGGAGTTCGGACGAGTTTGCTCGTCGGCCTTCCTTTTCGACAGATACCTGGATAGCCGTTACGTACAGCTAGTGCCGCTGACATGCTTATGGTTAAACTCACTGCCAGCGTACTGTCGAGTCTTTAGAGTCCCTCACAGAGCGTTTCCCTGCTTTGGGCGAAACGATATAGAGGCCGTATGGTTTTACGGCAGGGCATTGATCACATACGTGTTCTTGTACACGTGTTATGTTCGGGCGGTTAATACTAGTGGGCTTTAGTTTAAGCCGTATCCTAGGATTATATTCTTGGATTATTTTGTGTCTTTGTATTCGTATTTTTTGGAATACGGATACGGGTATGTATATACAGTGAGGGGCATTCTTGTAATTGTGCAAGATACTTCTAGAAGAAGACACCTTGTTATTTGTTTTAACCATTATTGTTAATGGTTAATGAGGTGGAGAAATGAGGTGTTCATTTGCATTAAGTGAAGCATGGCTACTTGGTGACTCATGGCATGACTCATTCTTTACTATTGGAGTATGCTTGATATTTTCTTTTGTTGTGAGTTTTTAATGCAAGGTGGCATCTAGATATTTTTGTATTATCTAGATATTTTGGTATGGCATTATTGGTTTACATTATTAATACACAACATTTAGCCATTCTTCACTTGATGATATTCATTCTCATTTGAACACTCTCATCTTCTCCTTACTTTCTTCTTCTAGCTCTAACCCTAATTGTCTCATGAGTTGAGAAACCTAGGGTTAGTGAGACATATTAATCCATCATCTCACTCTACATCATCTAGGCTACTTAGATTAGCAATCTAAGTACTCTAGTTACCTCATATTCGAGATAGGAGCTCAAAGTAGGCACTTTCGGATGGATAATCTTTGACGCGATGAGGCGAAGTTCAAGCACGATCCATACATCTTTTGAGGAGCCAAAGGAGATGAGCGAAGACCCGACGGACTTGTTTTCTTTAGATATAATTTCTATCATAGAAGATAGAGCTTCTTATGTTGCTAGTTAGGTTTATGGTTAGATCCGGTTTATGGTTATTCTAGCGCCAAGTTTCGTATCGTATTAAAAATTTTGTTCCGCAAATGGCCACGGATGATGGCCAGGGCATTAGCATAACCTTTCATGGTATCAGAGACAGCCCATAAACCCTATACTACAAGATTTAAACAATGTTAATATAACGAAACGAAATAACTCCGAAACACGAAACAATAAATTTAAGTTTCTTTCAAAATTTTCAGAGGCTCTAAATTTTTTTTAAACAATTGCAGACCTCCTTTGGTTGTTGGATGAACACAGAACAAAAACGAGGCAATTCCATCACAATGTGGCCGGCCAAATCCCCATTATGACCGGCCCTACCGGTTTCTTTGTGAGGAAATGCTTTGAATTTTGTTTTAGGTTCTTGTCTCTTGGATTTAAGGTTTCAGGTGTATTTTGTTTTTTCCCAGGTTGGATATTATGTTATCTTGTGATTAGGGGAAATTCGGGGTAGTTTGAAGTCGTTATTTTTAACACTGTTTAATACTTTCAGTACATACATTTCTATCTGCGAGTGTGAATGTCATTAGAGTGGTATAACTCGTCTAAATGCTATATACTCTTTTAGACGGGTTTGCGATTATGACATTCACGTTGATGTTCTGTGATTGTGCTGAGGTTGTGGTTTGATTGTCGTGGTGGATAGCTTACGGTGCAATGATAGTGGTACAATTAAGATTCATTTGTACATTTGTTATTGCGGGGCGAGCGTCCGACATGTGGACAACCGTTACTGATTGTTGTATATTATTTGATTGGGGCACGACCAGGATGAGGTCGATGTCACCATTGTACATATTATTTTTCTTTTCTGTACTAGGTTTACCCCAAGGTGGAGTGCACGATTAGCCGAGTTCTAGAGGGCAACAAGCCCGCATCTCATAGTGTTGAGAAGGAAGGGCTTTACTCTAGAATTGGCAGGCTATTCGCCGTACTCGTAAGGGGTATAGTTTGACCCACGGAGGGGCGCCCAAGTTACCGGATTCCGTGAAGTGTTAGCTGGCCCATTCACTTTGTTGATTGGGGTTGCCTCACTTCTTGGATTGGCGGGTAACTTGCCGCGCTCGTAGGGGTCCAGGTTTTTATTGCACAAGCTATCCACCGACCGGAAACGTCAGGCCTCATTTGCGGTTCAAATGAAACCCGTGGTTCCAAGATTATCCACCATTCTGTGTTGTTGGCTGAGATTCTGTGATATTGCTTATTATCATGCCTGGGAAGAATGTTATATATATTTATATATATACTAGTAGATGTTGTATATGTTTTGCACCCGCGCTAGTCCAGCCCCCGCTCTGCCGTTTGTTAAGTAACCTAACGGGTGATGACGGGGCCCAGTGGCTAATGCAGGTGGCATATACGTACATTATAATTTCGTTCTTTTTCTTCTGTAATAGGTTAATTGATGGGACATCATTAATTTTGATTAATGCAAGAAAAAAACCTAAAAGATGTTGTTGGAACAAATTTCGAAAAACTATAGTTATATTCTTTCGCTTTGCATAGTAGTATTCGGTCGCGAATATCCAGCACCTCATTCCAGGAGGCAAGAGCCAAGATCCCTTCACAGGGAGTGAACTCTTGAGCAAAAGTTTATACTATAGATTACTCGGTTTTCTTCAAAACCAGAAGTTTTCAAAAGCGGAGCCTAAACCACACTTTTTCAAAACTACTCAGGTTCCTTCAGTGATATCAAGTTCATTACGTTAAAGGGGTTTTCGCCAAAAACACAGCCGTAGTCCTCCGTCATTTCTTATAAGTAATACTTAATATTCGTGTTGCGTTTATTGACTGTGTCAAGGCGTAGTGAACGGTAGCTGAGTACTGCTTATTTGTAGCATACGATGCGATTGGTTAGAACAGTCGTATAACTTTGTTGACTGTGTCAAGGGTTATGTGGATGGGTTTAATGCAATCAAGATAATGACGGGTTGAATTTGACTAGGTCTCTTTGATTTGTTGACTGTGTCTAGCCCACTTGGATCCTAAGGGCAAAAACCACATCGGGAGTTTCAAATATATAAGAAACTTGCAGATTTAGCATACCTTATAGAGTGTGGTGACCAGAGTGGATTCCATCTAGGTCATCACACAATGATAGTTGGATCCCGGTTCTACTGATGAGTAGGATTACTCTTGGGAGAATATTTCACTAAACAATCAATGCTATAAACCAAGTAGATGTGTAGAACGGTGTTAGCGGGGCTACGCCTCCAGGAAAAGAGGTTACATAATTAAGGAACTTCGCGAAAGCGTTGGAAAACCTCTCTCGAAGTACCAACACTAGCCTGGCTGAAAGTTTAAGCAAGTATTGTAACGTGCGATTAATTCCAACTAATTCTCCTTCTAAGGTTTGATGGAGAATTCGAGGAAATAGTGGGAGCCATCCTGGTTAGATAAACTAATAACCAATCTAATCTTGTAAGAGCGCACGCTAAGTGTTTCTTTTCTCTCTCTCTCCAGGTAGCAACCATTTCATGCCCTAATCAAGATAATAAAAATGTATCGCTTGACCGATCCGAATTCTTATTCGGGGCTGGAGAACGTCGGTTCAGCTCTAAACTATGACAGCAATCATGAGTATGAGTAAGGGAAAGAGGATTGCATGAATTCCTTGATAACCCCAATGAAGAAGAAGCACGTTATTGCGTCTTCTTCAGGTGTTCTTGTTATTGAGAACTATTTTTCGGTCAGTCCTACCTCCTGGGTACTAGATACCGGATCTGGATCTCATATCTGTAATTTATTGCAGGGACTGAGAAAAAGTTGGATGGTTGGACTGGTGATATGTCCCTCAGAGTAGGGGAACGGAGCACAAGTTGATGTTGCAGCCGTCAATGAATATCATCTAGTGTTGCCTAAAGGCAATACTATGATTTTGAACAATTGCTACTATATACCTTTCATGGTTTGCCACATCATATCAGTTTCTTTACTTGATAAAGATAGATATAAGTTTGTTCTTGATAGAAATATCATGAACATTTACCTTAATCAGGTATTGGTTGCAGAAGCTACATTGTATAATGGTATCTATGTTCTAAATCAAAATACAGTTTTCAATATACAAGACACATGCAAGAGGAAGAGTCCGGAAATGAACGAATCATATTTGTGGCCTTGTAGACTTGGTCATATCGGAGAGAAAAGACTATGTAAGTTGCATAAAGATGGATATTTGAATACTTTCGAATTTTCATCTTATGAAACTTGTCAGTCCTGTCTCAAGGGAAAGATGACCAAATCTATGTTCACCGGACATGGAGAAAGAGCAACAGAGCTCTTGGGACTCATACACAGTGATGTGTGTGGTCCGATGTCTATACATGCAAGGGGTGGGTTCTCGTACTTCATCACATTCACTTACGATCTCTCTAGGTTCAGATATGTATATCTTTTGAAACACAAATCTGAAACTTTTGAGAAATTCAAAGAATTCATAAACGAAGTAGAGAACCAAATTGGAAAAAGTATCAAGATCCTCCGATCTGATAGAGGAGAGGAGTACTTAAGCACCAAATTCCTAGTATATCTAAAAGAGAATGGAATTCTCTCTCAGCTTACTCCTCCGTACACACCACAGAACAACGGTGTATCGAAGCGGAAGAATCGTACCTTATTGGATATGGTTCGCTCCATGATGAGTAGTGCTGAGTTGCCACTTTCATTCTGGGGACATGCGCTTCAAACAGCGGCATATCTTTTGAATCAAGTTCCATCCAAATCCGTGCCTAAAACTCCGTATGCAATATGGAGTGGTAAGAGTTTTTATCTTAAACGTGTTAAGATTTGGGGTTGCCCTGCTTATGTCAAAAAGCAGAACCTAGACAAACTCGAGGCACGGTCAGTTTTGTGTAAGTTTGTAGGATACCCAAAGGATTCTAATGGGTATCCTTTCTACCACGCAGAGGAACAAAGGATTATTGTTTCTAGGAACGCCACATTTTTGGAAAAATAATTTCTCGCAAAAAATATTAGTGGCAGCGCAGTAGAACTGGATGAAGTTCCAGAAACAAAAACTATAACTGAAGATTTGGTGGAACCTCTAGATTCAATAACCCCGGACGAGCCTCAGCCACTCCACAGATCTAGTAGGATTTCTCATCCACCCGAGAGATACTACGGTTTTCTCATAGACGAGGATCGAAAGGATTGCATCTTGGAAGAAGATGATCCTACTAGTTTCAGGCAGGCCATTATCAGTAGGGACTCTGATAAGTGTCTGGATGCTATGCGATCCGAAATAAAGTCTATGTACACCAATAAAGTGTGGACCTTGGATATTGCTCCATCTGGGATAAAACCCGTTGGATGCAAATGGATCTACAAAAGGAAATTTGGTGTAGATGGGCAGGTGGAAACCTATAAGGCTAGACTCGTTACAAAAGGTTTTCGTCAAAGTCCAGGAGTGAACTATGACGAAACCTTTTCTCCAGTGGCTATGTTCAAATCCATTCGGATCCTACTTGCTATTGCTGCCTTCCATGACTATGAGATCTGGCAGATGGACGTAAAAACGGCTTTTATAAATGGAAGTTTGGAAGAGTACGTTTATATGGATCAGCCAAAAGGTTTTATAGATAGTGGGAGCAGCAGGAAGGTGTGCAAGTTGGTTAAATCTATTTATGGATTAAAGCAGGTATCGCGGAGCTATAACATCTGTTTTGATGAAACATTCAAGGAATTTGACTTCATCAAGAACGACGATGAGCCTTATATTTATAAGAAGATTGTAGGACGAACTATCGTATTCCTAGTCTTGTACGTGGATGACATTCTTTTGATAGGAAATGATATTCCTATGTTAAAATTGGTCAAGCTGTTCTTGTCACAAAGGTTCTCCATGAAGGACCTGGGTGATGTCCCGTGCATTCTGGGGATCAAGATCTACTGAGATAGATCTAAGAGGTTATTGAGACTTTCGCAGTCCAGGTATATAGAGACCGTACTAAAGAGATTTAGTATGGAAGATTCCAAGTGAGGTAACATACCCGCACTGCATGGAATCACCCTCTCCAAAGAGATGTCTCCCAAGACTGAGGAGGAGAGAGTTCGCATGAGCATTATACCCTACGCTTCGGCGGTAAGATCTATAATGTATGCAATGCTGTGTACCAGACCAGATGCAGCTTACGCGGTCAAACCCAGGTGAGGATTATTGAACGGCTGTGAAGAACATTCTCAAATACTTGAGAAGGACTAAGAAGATGTTCTTAGTGTATGGTAATAGAGACCTTAGGGTCATGTCCTTTACCGATTCCAGCTTTCAGAGTGACAAGGATGACAGCAAGTCTGTCTCGGGTTTTGTGTTTACCCTCAACGGAGGGGTGGTGTGTTGGAGGAGTTCCAAACAGGGCACCGTCGCAGACTCGACGATGGTGGTTGAATACATTACTGCAAGCGATGCCGCAAAAGAAGCGGTCTGGATGAAGAAGTTCATTGCTGAACTTTATGTAGTTCCGTCCATTGTTGATCCAATACCTTTTGTATTGCGATAACAATGGGGCTATAGCTTTAGCAAAGGAACCACGGTCCCATCAGAAATCCATACACATCTTAAGGCGGTATCACCTGATCAGGGAGATTATTGATCGCCAGGAGATCGAGGTACGGAAAGTGGACACTAAAGAAAACACGGCGGATCCATTTACAAAAGCCCTCCCTCAAGCGCAGTTCGAGCGACTTTTTGATATGTTGGGTATGCGGTACGCCAGCAGCTGGCCTTAGTACAGACATTGGGTATTTGGTACACCAATTACTGGCCTTTAGTGCAAGTGGGAGATTGTTGGATATGTATGCCCTAGAGGCCATTATTGTATATGTATACATGTGGATGCTGGAATATGTATATACAGGACATTCTTTCTCAGTTATATAGAATATTATTTCTGTTATATTTTACCAGGATATGTGTATTTGTTTTTATTGATGCTTTATCCAGCTTACACATATCGATAAAGACTTGATACAGTAGTATACTATTATGGCTTGACTTTATCTTAACATGGCATATGTTATACATGCTATTACATATTGCGGTTACATGTTGATAAAGCCCGTAGGATCTTTCTTGACTACCTGCGTTGTGATGGCGATCATACTTGTGGGAGCAGGGTAGTCCATAAGCACATTCTTAAACGGTCTCTAGTCGCGTGAGTATCGAGACTGATCATTGATACAGTTTCCCCCAATCAGAGCAAAGCTCTGTTTCAAAATTCAAAATTTAAATTGAAGTAACGCTTCAGATTCTGCGCGCTGCGTGCCACGTGTCAAACGCAGACGCGCTAGCACCAGGAATGCTGCGCCCTAGGCGGCGCACCCCCAATCAGAGCAAAGCTCTGTTTTAAAATTCAAAATTTAAAAAGTTGAAGCAACGCTTCAGATCCAGCGCTCTGAGCTGCACGCCATATGTCAAACACAGGTGCGCTAGCGTAGTTGCGCTGCGCTCTGTGCTGCGC
The DNA here is from genome assembly GCA_030015575.1 of Agapanthus africanus. NCBI lineage: Eukaryota > Viridiplantae > Streptophyta > Magnoliopsida > Asparagales > Amaryllidaceae > Agapanthus > Agapanthus africanus. Next base: position 105,456,694 of record JASDDO010000019.1, read on the forward strand.
GCCACGTGTCAAACAAGGGAGCGCTAGCGCAGTTGCGTTGCGCTCTGCGCTGCGCGCCACGTGTCAAACGTAGATGCGCTAGCGTAAGGTGCGCCAGCGCTGGAATTAAAAATTCCACACCGTTAGATTTAAAGATCTACTAATAATAAATTATTAATTAATCAGAACTAAAATTCTGTTATGGAAAGATTTTTCAATCTTATTGAAACAAGAAGATTATCTTCTGTAAAACAGAAGCCTTAGGATTAAAGATCCAACGGTGGGAAATATTCCCAAATCAATCAGAGAAAGATCTCTTAAAACTGATTCAACAAATCATTTGGCCCTATATAAAAGCCCCTAGACCTCAAGTCAACAAAAAAGAAGAAAAAAGTAAAAAGGATACAGAGTAAAAGAGAGAGAAAAACCCCCTGCAAACTTTGAGCAAAAGAAGAGCAAGCTCTTAGAAAAAAGAAGATTTTTCTTCATTTTCAAGGTAAAGAACTATGTTCTTGAATAACAGAGATGAAACCATCTCATAAAAAGAAGAACCATCTTCTAAAAAAGCTCATAGATCTACAAAAGACCAAGCTCTTTCATAAAAGAGATCAAAAGATCTCATCATAAAAATAAAAGAAGTATTTACTTCATTCACAGATCCTTGATCGACAAAGGCAGAGCCCTTTTATAAATAAGAACTTTTGTTCTTGAAATCTTGAGGCAAAGCCTCCTTTAAAAGAACATAAACTTGTTCTCTGATCATAGATTTGATCAAATGCGCTTTGCGCTACTGAAAAGTGCCTTGCACTCATGAACTGCGCTTTTGCGCTCCTTGGACCGGCGCTCAGCGCCAAAACGTGCCACGTGTCAACCACATAGACAACTTGCGCTTTGCGCTCTTGAAATAGCGCACCGCGCTCATGGACTGGCGCAAATCGCCTAGCGTGCCACGTGTTATTCATGTATGCGCCACTGAACCAATAGCGCAATGCGCTCATAAATTAGCGCAATGCGCTCATCATCTGGTGCTCAGCGCCAAGCGCGCCACGTGTCACTCACGTGTGCGCTACTCAGCAGAAGCGCAATGCGCTCATCAACTAGCGCTTAGCGCTAAGCACGACACGTGTCCTGTTCGTGTGCGCTACTTGGCAGAAGCGCAATGCGCTCTTTAATTGGCGCAAAGCGCCTGGTGCGCCACATGGCGCGCTGTCAGAACACACATTGTTCTGATGAATGCTATGCATTCAATATAAGAAAAAAAAAGAAATGTCAGGATCTAATGCTTAGCATTATTAAAAGGGCCAAGCCCAAATAAAGGCTCAATAGCCAGAATAATAAAATGTTAAACATTTTAATTGGACTTAGCCCAAGATTGACCGTAAGTCCTCAACTCATATCAACTGAGCCCATATGCTCATAAACCTTCTAACAGACTTTAGTCCCAAATTGGACTATAGATCTCCCAACCAAAATTGGTTCAAGGGTACATCTCTGAACTCCTCTGATATTTGTCGTTGTAATCCTTCAACGTCTTCAGAGAGGTGACGGGTCCCGACAACCAAACACTCTACGGACTGTGCGGTCCTTAAGCTCACGGACTATGACGTCCTTAACCTTGACTGTGAGGTCTTTAAACTCACGGACTATGACGTCCTTAACCTTGACTGTGAGGTCTGTAAACTCACGAACTATAACGTCCTTAACCTTGACTGTGAGGTCTTTAAACTCACGGACTATAACCTTGACTGTGAGATCTTTAAACTCACGGACTATGACGTCATTAACCTTGACTATGAGGTCTTTAAACTCACGGACTATGACGTCCTTAACCTTGACTGTGAGGTCTTTAAGCCCATGGACTATGATGTCCTGATCAGTCGAAAATAATGTATTTTTAACACGGCAATTTTCCCATCTTTTGCATTCATCTAGAAGTGTTCGGCATTCATATTTCACATATTAGCAAATCAGTCATAAAATATCAGATTGCATGTGTTAGACTCTAAAACCGGCACTATAAAGGAAATTGACTGCATTTCATGGCATCGCATCATCTCTGTATTTGCGCAACACTTGTCTTGAGTCCATGCAGGAAAATACGGAAGAAAAGCTAAAGAGCCGATCAAAATTACGCCAACTCAAAAGATGCAGATCTGGTAGCAATGCAGAAGTAATTACAAAATTCAACATATCAAAACAAAGCCCAGATATTATATAGAAAATTACCAGAAAAGATGGAAGCCCAAGGCCCACAAAGAGCCGCGGATCCGCGGCAGGAGCCTGCTTGGGCCGCGGATCCGCGGCCGTTCCAAAGCTTCAGCTCTCCATTTTTGCAGCAAAACTTTTCTCTACAGGCCCACAGTCATTTCACATATGTCAAATTCCATAATTCTCCAGAGTTTTCTGCCAGATCAGCAAAGATCATTAAGCAAGGCTAATCTTAATTAAGCTCCTAACAAACTATTTCTAGAAGCTCCCTCCTAACTAATCACATCTAGAAGGTTCTCCTCTAACTAACTTTTGGAGGGAAATTCAAATTTCCTCAACAAAATTTTGGAGGGAAACTTAAAATTCTAATCCTAGATCTAGGGTTTAAATGTCTATAAATAGGAACCTAGATCTAAGGGTTGTGGTTGTTCATTCTTACACCATTTTCTTCCACAAGTCTAGTGACAAGACTTGTGCGAAACCCTAACCCTAATTCCACTCCAAATTCAAGATCCCGAGTACCAATCAAGCAAGAAGCCTTCAACCTTTTAGGAGCCAAGCCGATCTTCAATCGGGCAAGTGATCCAGGCCGATTCGCGACTCACGGAGACGAGCGAAACCAAATCGACGATCGAGTTCTTCCTCTTGTAGTACTTGAGCGAATGTAACGAAATTGTTGATATAAATAAAAGGTGAAATTCTTTAATCTTGTTTTCTTTACATTCTTGCATCATGATTAGATCTCAATTTGTGATTGTAGTTCTTGTTGTGATGTTTGAGTAAAACTCCGCTCGTAAAGGAGTCGAGACAATCAATAGAATGATGATATAACAAATCTTAATACGATTCTTAAGTCCTACGAGTTTTGTAAACCCTAGAAAGTTCAAGAATCGATGACCTAGTTTCGTTGCGATACTTTCTTGATTGTTATCGCTCGAAATTAGGGATCTATGATCGTTTCTTGAATTTACTAGAGCCTAGAATGTGAATGATATCGACGAAAGAACAAGGGATAAGATGAAACCCTAGTTTCATAAGAAATCCCTAATTCTCGATCGATCATCATCGATCTAGTATCAATTCATTGAAGGATAAGAATACGTAATTGTAAGATTACATCACATCTATAGATCCGATCGATTCCTACGAGCCTCATTTCAATTCTTGATATTTGGTTTGGAAAAATCATCAAACTATCAATTCTTGATTCTATCATTTTCTTGTTATTAGATCTATGTTTTTTTAATTCTTGAACTTCAACTATAAATCTTGAATTGTTTTGTTTTCTTTTCTTTAAAGTTTCAATTCATCTAATTCAAAAGACGAACGATTACACTTTCCCTGTGGACGATCCGCACTCACTAACAATCTACATTCGACACCGTTATTGATTGCGGTCAAATAATTCTTTGATTGTGATTCTATACATTTTCTTAAACCGACACACAAAGAAATGATCAATCAAATGGCGCCGTTGCCGGGGATAGTGTGCTAATTGTTAGTATTTTGAAATTTGAAGTTGAAAAGTTTATTCCATCTATATTGTTCGATCTAAACTTGCAAAAACCCTAATACGTGTATTGTGATTTGATTGTGAGGAAATCTGGAATCATTGGAGCTTGGATAAAATTTTTGTGAAAATTCTAGAGAGCTAAGAGAGCCAACATAAGCTCTCTGTGAAAATTTGATGCAGTGATCTTGCTACAGTGCGGCGATTCCGCGGCAAACACCTACCAACCGCGGTGGTTCCGCGGCCCCCTTGCTGAGTCACTGCACCAAATTCTCAGGTAATCTCAATCTTTCTTATCTCCTTCCTAAAATCTGCTCCAATTAACATTTTGTGCAGGTTTCTTTGCAAATAATCGCAGCGCCGCAAAAGCAAAATAAAATTTGTGCGTGTTTTGATTTTTGGTTGTTTGTATATTAATACGGAAATTAAGGGGCACGACCAAATCCAGATTAGGTGGGGAGTTCATTACCCTTCCTAAGCCCCAAAAATCACAAACTTGCATCCGCATTTACCCTCATTAATTAAAAAATATCTAGAGATGACTCTAAGGACCGTCGTGCTCACTTAGGACAAGAGAAGGCCGTGGGTAATTCATTGCTTATCCGCGTTTTCTTGTGGTGTCTAAGGCAAGTGTGTCTAAGGCTAGTGGTTATTAATTAGGCCCACTACTTACGTAGTGGAGTACCTTCCCACTTACCTGGCACTTACCTGGCCACAGGGAGACAAGGAGGCAGTGGAGGATTTATCCTGCGACTTGTCTTTTGGCAGTTAGGAGCGGTCTAGAGCCTAACCTAGGTGACCAATAGAATTAGGCTTTTGCCTGTTGCATTTGTTGTGATCGCATCATTTTTTTAAAAATAATCCGTATATTTTCAAAACAAACACCGCATTCATCATTTCCTCTAATTATACCAACGCTGCCGCTTGTGCTACAACCGTTTAGCACAATGTTAGGCTGGACACGGGATTCCATTTCCCGTCATGTCCGCGTTTCTTTTATCGACCCCAGAGTCGGTAATTCTTCGTCTTCTCCCCCACCACCCACCACAACCGCGATGGACCTAAATCCATCAAACTTTAACACTACTCTGCCACCGCCCGCAGGTGCACAGAATCTTCCACGCATTTCTCTCCAAGAGAGATGCTATCCTACACGTGTTACCCTTCCCACCTGTCTTTCTATACCACCTGCCAACGGGGAAAATTTTGAAATCAACCCCCAATTCATCAAACTGTTACCCAGATTTCACGGTCTTGATTCAGAAAACGCATACGTGTTTATTTCTAAATTTGAAAATGTATGTGCTTTGATGGGGAATTCACAACTGTCTTTGGATGCTCTGTGTTTATGTCTTCTCCCATTCACTTTGTGCGATTTAGCCGAGAAGTGGCTTTACATTACACCCGCATATTCTATTTCAACATGGGACAAATTCGTTGCAGCATTCCTTAAGAAATTTTATCCCAATCACAAGACTGCCCGTGTTCGGAGCGAAATCTCTAAATTTACCCAACTTCCCAATGAACCATTTTGGAAATGCTTTGAACGGTTCACGGATCTTCTTATCCAATGCCCTCATCACGGAATCTCCAGATGGGATTTGTGTCGAATTATCTATGAGGGTATTGATCTTACTACTAGACAGATGCTTGAAACCATGTATCATTGCCAATTCCTATCTAAAGATGATGGTGAAGCTTGGAAATACCTAGAAGATTTAGCTCAAAACACATCACAATGGGAAAGTGTTAGACCACTACCGCCTAGGGAAGATGTCAATCAGCTCGATGTTTCCGTCACCATGAAAGCCGAAATGGCCGCAATACAAAGGAAACTCGATGCTATAGAAAACAAAATCTCTTCAGCCTCCCTAAACCAATCCACACTTCCCAAAACCGTGTGTGGCTGCTGTTCAAACCCTTCACATTTGACGGAAGAATATCCTTTGAATGTACCGTTTCAAGGTCACACTAATGCTGCACTTCAGCAAAGACCTGGAAACTATCCCTCTTCTTCCTCATATAATCAAGATTGGAGGAATCACCCGAACTATGCTTGGAACCAATCACAATCTCAAAACACGGTTTCAATCCTAAACAAATTTCAAAGGGTCCCTCCACCACAACAGCAACCACCACTTCAATTGAGTCAGCACCCCTTCCAACCGCAAAATTTTCAAAATCCTGCCAACACTTTTGCACTACATGAAAACTCTTTGCAATTGGCCGGTACTGATAATACCTCTGCACTGGTGCAAACCTTGGTTACTTTCATGAAACAATCCATCCAAGAGTCGGCAAGTTTTCAATCTTCCATCGATAATATGATAAAGATCATTCTCACTCAAAATGAGAATATCAAATCAATGGAAGCACAAATTGAACGAATAACAGCCGAAATAAGTGCTAGAGAAGAAGGGAATCTTCCATCTCAACCCGTACCTGATCCTAGACCTTCACATTGCACTAATGTGGACGCTTTTACAACGTTGAGATCTGGAAGAGTGCTAGACAATCTTTCGGGTGAACAAATTGATAATGATGAATTGATCATTAACACCCCGGTTTCAACTTCCACTTCCACTCACACTTCTACTTCTTACCCTATTTCGTCTAACTTACCTTCTTCTTCCGAGCCTATTCTCCATGTTCCCAAAGGCTCGAACCCTCCACCCACCTCATCTTTTCCACCCCCACAAACTTCTCCACAAATTTTGGACCCAACACTTATTGATAGAGCTCCATTTCCAAATAGGTTGAGGCCCAAGAAACATGATGCCAAAATGGAGAAGATTGTGGACATGTTTAAGGAAGTTAACATCAACATCTCTCTCCTAGATGCTATTCAACAAGTTCCGTCCTATGCAAAAACTCTTAGGAACTTGTGCACTAGGAAGAGGAAGACTCAAGTGCCTAAAAAAATCTTCATGTCGAGTACTGTAGACACGGCTTTTCCCCAACAATTACCACGGAAACGTAAGGACCCTGGCTGTCCTACTATTTCCATTTCTATTGGGGAGAAACACATCAACCGTGCATTACTTGACCTTGGCGCTAGTGTTAACTTGCTTCCTTTCTCAGTCTATGAGCAACTAGGTATCGGAGTGTTAAAGCCCTCGAGCATAACTCTCCAGATGGCTGACCGATCAATCACCAAACCTAGGGGTGAACTGGAGGATGTGTTAATAAAAATCGGGGAATTTGTATTCCCTGTGGATTTTATTGTACTTGATACACAGCCTGTAGCGAACCCACGGAATCAAATTCCGGTGATTTTAGGTCGCCCCTTTTTGGCCACTTTCAATGCAATAATCAACTGTCGTAATGGTTCTATGACCCTATCCTTTGGGAATAGGTCAATAGAGCTGAACATTTACAGGTTGGGAAGTGTACCCTCCGAACCTACTGCTCAGGTCTGTTCTGTCGACTTAATGGATGTCGACAGCAGCGAATTTGATGATCCTCCTGATACTGATCTTGACTCTTTTCATATGTTGTTGTTTGACCCAATTATGTATCATACACATACGGACTCTTCCACTGAGATGTCCGGGTCAACATCTAACACTGATTATGAACTGTTCTTAGAGTCTGAAGATCACCCCGCGTTTTGTGATGACATTATTCATCGGGGTATAGATGGAACTTTTGAGGAGATCTTCGCTGATGAACTCGCATTTTTGAATGACTTGGGTGTTGAGATGAATCATCTCCCAATCAATGAAATTGAACCTCCACCCCTTCTTTTGAACTGTAAAAAGAATGCGAGTAATCCATCACATACACTGCATCGTCTCTCCAAAATGAAACGCGCACACATTCTATTCCACCACTTACCATTTCCCCATTTCTTCTTCCACCAAGCAGAGCACTGCAGTGATAAAATTTTTGAATAGTTGGTGTTAACCTTCGGTCTTTGCAAAGCTTGGCATCGACCAATGATTTTTGACCCCCACTTGTGATTTTCAAAGATTAACATTGCATAACTCAAGTTTGGGGGGGCATATTTTCTGGCTCTTGAAAAGAAAATTTTTACAAAAATTTGAGCCAAGAATAAGTTTGGGGGAGGTTCTTCACTTATATATTTTGCCCCCACTAATAAATTCCTCCCAAGCTTACAGGTTTTTCGAGATTTAGCAGATGGCAACAGTGAGGACACTGTTGAAAACAAGTTTGGGGGAGGTTTGTGCTTATTTTCGCATCATTTGCATATCACTTTGCATAAGCACAAAACATTATTTTGAAAACCTATAAAAATTTAAAATTTTTCAAAAAGATAAAAATATTTTTTGTACATAAATAAGATAATAAAAGTTTAGATAGTGAAAAATTACATCCATGAGATTAGAAAAAATTTAAGAAAACCAAGAAAATTAGAAGTTTTCTTATACGAACTAGTAATAAGTAGTTATGAGCCGTTGTCCTAAGGGTTAGTAAGATGAAAGACGTCACTAATCTGAGAATAAAAATAAGTCTGAAAAATAGTTTCTATTCTGGAAGCCAAACATTTTGAACGTTGCTACCCTGCTATTCGCACTTACACACGTCTTGAAGCCTGGGATAGTGGAGGATACCTTGAAATGCTCTTGTCTTAAACCCGATGTATGAAAGAAATAAAAAAAAAGTGAATAAAAAAATATATAAAGTGGTGAGAAAAATGGACACTGGTTTTGTTATCACCGAGGGCAATAAAAAATATATAGTGAGGGTGCTTCTTCACCTAGTGCCCTAAGGCCAACTGGTCTGGGAGTCACTGCTATGCCTAAGGTGGTGCACGTCGAGGAAAATACACCAAGTAATCAAGCACAGGAGTAATCGGTCGGTTAGTACCTCAAGAAGTATTAACGGTCGCATGAAAGTGTGTGAGCAATCTCATCTAAATATTCATTAATTAAAAAGTACTGAGACTGATGGGCAAGAGTATTATAGCTTGAATTGAATTCTCCGGGTGTAGGGATGTCTTTACACATACGCAGGGTTATATGATCGATGTTTGGAAGAAAGATAAGAATGAAGAATAAGACGATTTTTATTGAGGGAGGACATGATTTCTAACATCTTTTCATGACCATTAAGATAGGGTTCATGACAACCGAAAAGCTAGCTTAGTTGGAAACCCTAATTTTCAAGGCTTTTCTTTTACAATTCTTATCTTTAAATGTAATATTCATGATCTTCCTTTTAATATTGGATTTTGTGGGTGCAATCCGCTGAAAACCCTCAGGAGACAACACTCCTCCTACTAGGGACACCTAGAGGTTTAAAGGCTTGTTGCACGTGCTCAGTGCAATCGTGTTGCCTACGAAAGTGTGCTAGTTAGTTTTTCTCTTTCTTTATTTTCTCCTTCTCTTTTTAATAAAACAGTTCGCTCGAGACGATCGAAATTAAGTATGGGGGAATTTGATCAGTCGAAAATAATATATTTTTAACACGGCAATTTCCCCATCTTTTGCATTCATCTAGAAGTGTTCGGCATTCATGTTTCACATATTAGCAAATCAGTCATAAAATATCAGATTGCATCTGTTAGACTCTAAAACCGGCACTATAAAGGAAATTGACCGCATTTCATTGCATCGCATCATCTCTGTATTTGCGCAACACTTGTCTTGAGTCTGTGCAGGAAAATACAGAAGAAAAGCCAAAGAGCTGATCAAAATTACGCCAACTCAAAAGATGCAGATCTGGTAGCAATGCAGAAGTAATTAAAAAATTCAACATATCAAAACAAGGCCCAGATATTATATAGCAAATTACCAGAAAAGATGGAAGCCCAAGGCCCACAAAGAGCCGCGGATCCGCGGCCGTTCCAAAGCTTCAACTCTCCATTTTTGTAGCAAAACTTTTCTTTAAAGGCCCACAGTCATTTCACATATGTCAAATTCCATAATTCTCCAGATTTTCCTGCCAGATCAGCAAAGATCATTAAGTAAGGCTAATCTTAATTAAGCTCCTAACAAACTATTTCTAGAAGCTCCCTCCTAACTAATCACATCTAGATGCTTCTCCTCTAACTAACTTTTGGAGGGAAATTCAAATTTCCTCAGCAAACTTTTGGAGGGAAACTTAAAATTTTAATCCTAGATCTAGGGTTTAGATGTCTATAAATAGGAACCAAGATCTAAGAGTTGTGGTTGTTCATTCTTACACCATATTCTTCCACAAGTCTAGTGACAAGACTTGTGCGAAACCCTAACCCTAATTCCACTCCAAATTCAAGATCCCGAGTACCAATCAAGCAAGAAGCCTTCAACCTTTTAGGAGCCAAGCCGATCTTCAATCGGGCAAGTGATCCAGGCCGATTCACGACTCACGGAGACGAGCGAAGCCAAATCGACGATCGAGTTCTTCCTCTTGTAGTACTTGAGCGAATGTAACGAAATTGTTGATATAAATAAAAGGTGAAATTCTTTAATCTTATTTTCTTTAAATTCTTGCATCATAATTAGATCTCAATTTGTGATTGTAGTCCTTGTTGTGATGTTTGAGTAAAACTCCGCTCGTAAAAGAGTCGAGACAATCAATAGAATGATGATGTAGCAAATCTTAATACGATTCTTAAGTCCTACGAGTTTTGTAAACCCTAGCAAGTTCAAGAATCGATGACCTAGTTTCGTTGCGATACTTTCTTGATTGTTATCGCTCGAAATTAGGGATCTACGATCGTTTCTTGAATTTACTAGAGCCTAGAATGTGAATGATATCGACGAAAGAACAAGGGATAAGATGAAACCCTAGTTTCATAAGAAATCCCTAATTCTCGATCGATCATCATCGATCTAGTATCAATTCATTGAAGGATAAGAATACGTAATTGTAAGATTACATCACATCTATAGATCCGATCTATTCCTACGAGCCTCATTTCGATTCTTGATATTTGGTTTGGAAAAATCATCAAACTATCAATTCTTGATTCTATCATTTTCTTGTTATTAGATCTATGTTTTTTTAATTCTTGAACTTCAACTATAAATCTTGAATTGTTTTTTTTTCTTTTCTTTAAAATTTCAATTCATCTAATTCAAAAGACGAACGATTACACTTTCCCTGTGGACGATTCGCATTCACTAACAATCTACATCCGACACCGTAGTTGATTGCGGTCAAATAATTTTTGGTTGCGATTTCTTTACAAATTTTCTCATTATACACAACAACAAATTCATTCAATCATGTCCTTAACCTTGACTGTGAGGTCTTTAAACTCACGGACTATGACGTCCTTAATCTTGACTGTGAGGTCTTTAAACTCACGGACTACGATGTCCTTAACCTGGACTGTGGGGTCCTTAAACCCATGGACTATGATTTCCTTAACCTTGGACCACCATGTCCTTAAACTGGTAATGGACCACCATATCCTTAAACTGGTAATCGACCGCAATGTCCTTAAACTAAACAATAGAGTCTAAATGCTCTTTTGTTGGATCTAAACGATCCCGTTAAGTTGATCTTAGTCTAAAAATTAGACGAACGTATCCTTAACATACGTTTAAGTTGATCTTAGTCTCAAATGAGGCTAACGTATCCTTAAACCAAAACCAAAACCCAAATCTAAGAAGATACGGATTTGGACTAATCCACGCCCTACGGGCGACAACCTAAATTAGTCTCCGTATACAATCCACGGGCAACCAAACACAAAACAAACACCCACGACATGAAGTGACCATATGGAGAAGGAGAAAGTTGTTACCGCGATGCGGTAGCGTAATTAACTGCAGAGGCTTGCGCCTGTAAGGAAGAGCGTCCCCACAATCAAAAACCCCTCAGACGAGGGGGAATCTGACGAAGTCTGCTACATCGGCCGCATCCGTTTAAACCTTCTATACATGGTGCCATAAATCAACTTGGCATCTTCGGAGAGGTGGACGGATAGTACCTGCCCCGAATTTCAGGCAAGACGTCCGTCTTGCGCGTCTTTCGGAGGGGAACAGATTCTGGCACGCCCGGTGGGACCTTTTCCTCTTTCCACTCCACATTTTGTGTGTCGTGTTCGCGAAAGAATCGCGGTTTTCTATGGTTGCCTGTGGATTCGAGGTAGTAAGATTTGGTGTCTTGCTCCGTCCAGAAAACATAAGATCAATGGCTTCAAACTGCACTAACTGCAACTGCATCTCTCGCTCCATCCCGTCCGGAGGAGTGACTTACGGGCCCCAAGCGGCCTCTATCTTCGCAATGCCGGTGGAACAGGTCACTCAGGCCACCACTGGATTGTTTTTCGGGACTATGCTCCCGCCAACGAGCTTCACCGCTCCTGTACCAACGCCAGAAGCTCCTAAGAAGTCAGTCTTTGATCGGCTTGCTACTACTGCAGCCCCTCTCAATGGGTCGCCCAAGTCCACTGCCTCAGTCTTCGCTAGACTGGGCCAAAGTTCAGGTGGGCCCATGATGAAGCCTGCACCTCAAGAAAAGGTTGTTCCGAAGAGGATAGCCATTCCTGCTCCTGAAGTCGTCAAGGCGGCTTCTCCTACCAAAAGGCTAGACACCGCTGTTGAACGGAACTCGGTCTTCAAGAGGCTGGTGCTAGCAACGCCTTACCTGAACAGGGGGCAAGACAAAGCCATCCCCATCACCGAATCAACACCATCATCTCAACACGCTCGACGTCGCCACTGGCGCCGAGTGAGGAAGGCTGGGGGCAACTCCCCCTCTGGGCTAACTCCACCAGCCCCAACGGTGGAAGTCAATGTTGTTCTAACCGGGAACCACTTTGAATTGCTGAACAAGGTGCGCAGGAACTCTCCTACCGCCATACTGAAAAGATCTTCTCCACCATTGGAGAATGTTACAGAAATAAAGTCGGATCAGCCCCCTCAACGGCTGTCTTCCAAAGTTTACGAAATCTGGTGACAAGTCCGAGAGTCGGTGGTTGATCAAGACTATCCCCGCCGACAGAAGAAGCTGAAGGTCCAACAGGAAGAAAACCGTCTTGTTAAGCCACAAAGGACGACAACTGCCTGGGTGCCCGCCACAACAGCCCCCTCAACGTCAACCACTCAAAAGAGAAGAAGGCCAGAGAAAGCCCCCGTGACTACGGCAGATCACAAAGACGCTGAGCCCAAACGCCCCAAGTCTGGGGGCATAATGGTGTATACTGTTTACTTGGCTTCCGGAAAAGAGGAAAGCCCCGCTTTGACGGGTCACCGGCCGCTCACCCGATCAATAATAAGGGCTCAGGAACAACAAAAGCAGAAGCTTCAAGAGATGCTGACTGCAATGGCCACACTCACCGGGCCAAAAAAAAGCCCGGAGGCGTCATCGGAGCAGCGTCACGAACAAGAAACCGATGCTGACTTCCTCCGCAGAGTCCTCGAAAATAAGGACAGAGAAGCAACAGAACAAGCGGCTAATATAAAACGAATGGCGCTTCTCTTCCAAGACATGGTCGGGATGATGTTACAGCCAGAACCTCCAGCTGAAGACCCCCTGTTCATATCAGATTTTTGCATTTTTATACCGCCCATTTTTTATCACATTGCTTATAGGTAGGTACTCTTGAGCCGTGTTTGCTAGTTAATTGCAGGATATAGGTTCTCTGCTCTAAGCAGTGAAATCATGGAAAAGCACGGCAAATTCTGGATTACTGCCAACCACAGATAAAATACGGGTCTCCGCTCTCTATCCGTATGTTGCCGCACACCAGTTTAAGAGATAAAATGGCAAATCGATTGTCATTTTCATGCACAAAGCACAATGTCAACACAAGATCCAACATGTCTACGCGGAGCTCAAGAAAATCATGGCAAAAGATCCACATCAAATCACCTTTTGATCTGCTGAAAATCTGGAAGAAATGTGAAGAGCTTCTGAGAAACAAAGTATACCACACTGAAGAGAATAACAGTACAGGGAAACCCACCAAATTCGAGGAGCCAACTCCCTTTTATGGCCGTGGATCCGCGGCCAACATAGCGATTTGGTCGTGGATCCGCGGCCAATTTAGCTCGACAGCGTCTCATCTTTTGGGGGTATTTTGGTAACTCTATTTGGGGCCAGATTGTTGCCCTAAGGTTTCAGTTTCCTGCCTATAAATAGCCCAGAACATGCCAAGCCAAAGGAGCTTAATTCTAGTGTTAGATTTTAGGATTTGTTGTTGTTCTTCATCCTCTTTTCATCTTTTCTCCATTAAAACTTTGTAGTGAGCTGTTATGAGTGAAGTGATGAATAAAAGAGTTCTTGTCTTTATCATGCTTGTCTTGTGATGTTGTTAATTATAATTGATTGTAATTTTCATTTGCTAATCTAGTTGTTGTTATTTATTGTTTGTTTCTTTCTTGTTCTATTTTTCTCTATTCTTAACAACAATGATGCTTAAGCTTGATCCTTGCCAAGATGAGGTCTCAAATAGCTAGTTGTAATCTTCTAACATATTTCTTTCTATCTTCCTCCTTTTGTTTTATTTTCCTTTTCTTGTAATGGATGAGTAGTTTTCTCACTTGTTAGGGTAGGATAAGGAAAGTTTGAGAGAAGGAAATCTCCCTCACTCTTTTCTTGCCCAACATCTTAATTCGGACTCCCGTTAATTGAACCACAATCCGCTCCCTATGGCACCCTATCCTACATGATAGTGGTGATTCCTTAGTGAGACCGGTTGTGGTTGAATTAACCGGAGGTTAAGGCTAAGAGCCAAGAACGGACGGACAATGACCAAAAGGAAGGAACTAAGCGTTGGAAAGCCTAGCTTATGCTCGCAAGTTCCTTCCTAGTCGTGCTAATCCCCGTTGTTGCCGATTACCGTAACACCGATATTAAGAGTGTCAACGAAAGAAGTGAGCGACTCGTATCTCAAACTAACCTAATCCTAACCCTAACAAGCTCTCTTTATATACATTTTAGCGCATAGTTAATCTCAAACAAACCTGGACATTTGGACTTAACTCGTTAAAGCACATAGAAAAAGATTCCCATCTCCCTGCGGACGACCCGTACTCAACCGGCTAGCTACAAGCGAAACCGTCTTGATTGCGGTAATTAACTAAGCACACAAAAACTCTATCAATCAAATGGTGCCGTTGCTGGGGAGACGGTAGTTTATTTCTTTATGTAATTTCGGGTTAATTTGTGAATATAAATATAACCGAAAAACAAAACAAAAAAATATACATTGTAAAAACCATCTTGTTATTTTTGATAAGTTTTTGTGCAAGTGTGCAGGATAAAAAGAAGGGTCGAGTTCAGTGCCAAAGACGTGGGAAGTTAGACCCATATCTCGCGGCTTCACCGCGTTTGATCAAGACAGAACCAACGGTCTTCTGTAAAATTCTGGAGCAGACCCAGTGAGAAAATCAAGATTCAGAAGCTCCAAACAAGAAGAGGACACCCAACCCAGCACAGTCCAAGAATTTGAAGGCCCATTTCCACATTCTTGCCGCGGAACTGCGGCATAAGCAGTGTCTGGCCGCGGAACCGCGGCCAGTTGCTGACTTCAGCAAGCCAAATTCCTCTGTCTGGTTCCCTGTGAGTATTTCTAGCCTTTCCCCCACTCCTCTGAACTCCACTGAACTATTTTTCTGCAGCATTCTTTGTGCAAAATCTCTTCCCCCTTCCAATAAATTATTTTTGTGCAGGATTCTTTGCGCCGCGCTTAAAAAATAAAAAAATTGATTGCAATTGATTGTTACCGCTTTGCATATTTTAATCGGTCTTTAAGGGGCTTGAAACCAATCCAGATTGGGTGGGGATTTCATCACCCTTCCCAGGACCCCAGAAATCACAAAAGGCATATGCATTGACCATTATTTAATTAAAAAATACTAGACTCAGCCCTAAGGACGTCGCGCTCAATAGGACAGAGGACTGGTTGTAGGCATCGGCCGTTTATCCTATCCTGACTTTGCGGCGTCTAGGCAAGTATGTCCAAGGTAAGTGGTTACTTAATTCGGACCACTACTTACATAGTGGGGAGCCTCCCATTTACCTGGCACTTACCTGGCCGCAATTGGCGAAGAAGAGGCGGTTTGAGGTCCTATTTCTAGCCCTTTGGAACAGTTAGGAGCTGTCTAGCTGACCTAGGTGACCCTAGATCTAGGTGTGATTGTGCATATTTTGTCTGTGATTGTTTGAAGCCGTAAGTCCATACATATTTCTGTAAAGATCTTTCTAAAAAAAGAAAAAAACACAAAACAAAAACTTTTATAAAAACTTGCCCTTTGTCGCCAGAATCCCATTTTTTCACCCACCTCCCATCGTATTTCTCCATTGACGTTTTCTTACCTTCACCTTCTCCACTTTGACTACACTAAACTCGTTTAGTGTATGTCCGAATGGACTCGGGACACTAGTACCTGCCTAGTCCGCGTTACGTTAGTCGCTACCGACTACGCGATCGACTCAGACGTCGAAACTCCTTCCACGCCTCTTTCACCCTTACCTTTGCCGGCCAACTCCAACGTTGACCAGGATTCTGTTCATACTTCCTCACCTTCACTTTCACCAACTTCTTCTTCTGCGATATCAGGATTTAATCCAAACATCCTTTTGACTCCCCCGGGATTGATTCCACCTCCTATGGATGCGAATAACCCACCACCACCGCCTGTTGTAGCGCCATAGCGAATCACGCTCCAGGATCGTTTCTATCCCACCCGCTCTGCACTTCTCACCTGTCTTTCCCTTCCACCGACCAATGGGGATAATTTTGAAATTAAGCCCCACTTCATTAACATACTTCCGAAATTTCATGGGCTTGAATCTGAAGATGCCTATATCTTCATCAACAAGTTCCAGAATGTTTGTGCCATGATGAAAACAACCCAGCTGTCAGACGATGCTATACGGCTACGGGTCATTCCGTTCACTTTGTGCGATCTTGCTGAAAAGTGGTTGTATAACACTGCTTCCCACTCCATAACCAGTTGGGATGAGTTTGTGAAAGCGTTTCTCAAGAAATTCTATCCAAATCATAAAACCGCACGGATCCGTAACGAAATCAACCAATTTGCCCAGCTTCCTATTGAACCTTTTTGGAAGTGCTTTGACCGGTATAAAGACCTTCTTGTTCAGTGCCCTCACCACGGTATTGAGAAATGGAAACTTTGCCAAACTTTATATGAGGGCCTGAATCCAGCAACCAAGCAGTTGTTGGAAACCATTTGTCAAGGCCACTTCCTATCGAAATCTGACGAGGAAGCATGGCAATTCTTCGACGACCTTGCGGAACAAACGCATCAATGGGAGAACACCAGACCAAGTATTTCTTCTTCTTCCTCTACTTCTACTGGTAAGTCTAGGGTAGGCATTCACCAACTCGATGTCTCTATTGCAATGAAAGCCGAAATGGCTGCAATAACGAGAAAACTTGAAGCGATAGAGAGCAAATTTTCATCTCCTGCTCCTGCCCCTGTTCTTCCCCTTCGTACCATTTATGCTTGTTGTTCCGATCCATCTCATCTAACCGAAGAGTGTCCTTACAATCCACCATCTCAAGGACATGATCAGGTTAATACTGCATTTCAGCAAAGACCAAGAAACGATCCATACTCTTCCACCTACAATCCCGGTTGGAGGAACCATCCCAACTTTTCCTGGAATCAGAACCAGCATCAATTCCAAGGCAACAATTTCCAGAGGCCCCCTCCACCGCAACAACAAGCTCAGCAACAAACTCAACATCAATTTCAGCAGCCCTTCCAACCCTAACCTTTTCAAAATCAGACGAACAACTTTGCACCCAACAATTCTTTTCCTCAAAACAACTTTGTTCCGTCAAACAACGATTAGGTTTCCTCTCTAGAACGAAATCTGGAGGCGTTCATTAAACAATCGACACAATCCACCGTAAACATCCAGTTGTCTATTCAGTCTTTGGTGCAACACACTGCTGCACACGGGCAAAGCATCAAGACCATCGAAGCCCAGATTGCAAAGCTGAATGCGGCGTTAAGCGAGCGAGAAAAAGGGAAGCTTCCATCTCAACCACTCCCAAATCCTGGTCACCCACATAATGTGCATGTTGCTCTTGAACAACAGAACCATAATGTGAGTGCTATGACTACATTGAGATCTGGAAGGATGCTGCACAACAACATCGGCACAACAATTGAGGATAATGACACCCCGGCCGCTTCGTCTTCTTCTTCTCCTTCCTCATCTTCTGAGCCTATTCTTCATTCTTCAAAAGGCTCTTCTTCTTCTGCTCTGAACGGACCCACTTCTCACTCCACGAAAACTCCAGCTCTGGGATCCGTTCCAACTCCACAATCTCCTCCACAAGCATTGGACTCAACCAATTTTTAAAACGTTCCATTTCTAAACCGGTTGAGGTCCAATATACAAAATCCACAAATGGAGAAGATTCTGGAGTTGTTTAAGCAGGTTAACATTAACATTCCCCTTTTAGATACTGTCCAACAAGTCCCTTCTTACGCAAAAATCTTGAAGGACTTGTACACGAAAAAGAGGAAATCTCAGGTATCCAAGAAAGTTTTCTTAGCTAGTGCTGTGAGTGATGCTCTTACCCAATCTTTACCTCAAAAAACGGAAGGACCCTAGCTGTCCTACAATTTCTATTACCATTGGGGATAAGAACATCAACCGCGCACTTTTGGATCTTAGTGCCAGTGTTAACCTGCTTCCGTACTCAGTATATGAGCAACTAGGTATAGGAGAGCTGAAACCCACACACTGTACTCTCCAAATGGCCGAACGATCGATCACCCATCCTAGGGGTGAGCTAGAGGATGTGTTAATCAAAGACGGGGACTTCATATTCCCCGTTGACTTCATTTTTTTGGACACACAGCCTGTAGCTAACCCCCGGAATCAAATCCCGGTGATACTCGGTCGCCCATTCCTTGCAACCTCAAATGCTGTGATCAATTGTCGAAATAGTTCGATGAACCTATCTTTTGGAAACATGACAATTGAACTCAACATTTTTAGGTTGGGGAATCAGCCCTCCGAACCTAATGCTCATATACTAGACGTTTGCTCAATCCAGGAGATCACCCCGGAGGAGTGTGAATTCAAGGAGTTTTTGTTCGATCACGACAACCTTAACGCCACTAGTGCATTCCTCTTCGAACCTGCTGCTACTTCTGCGCCCGACAATGACTACGAGTGTTTCACTTTCTCAAACGATCTTAGCCACTCACCATCCGAGTTTGAATCCTTCGAATTTCCGGATGAGTTACCTGAACCATCCAACTCGGTCGCTTACACTTGTTTTGAACCTCTGCTGGAATCCTTTGAGTTCGAGACCTTTTCACCAATCTTGCCTTCAATCGTTTCACCTCCAACGCTCGAACTCAAGCCATTGCTGTCTCACCTTAAGTACGCTTACTTGGGTGAGAACGAGACTCTTCCTGTAATCATCTCGGCTTCTCTAGCTCCTGAGCAAGAGAGAGCCCTTCTTACGGTCTTGCACAGTAACAGGCAAGCTTTTAGCTGGTCAATGGCGGGCATCAAGGGGATTAGTCCCCTGATCGTTGAACATCACATTCATCTGATGGATGATGCCAAACCAGCCAGGGATCCACAAAGGCGACTCAACCCAGTCATGAAGGAGGCAGTAAAAAAGGAGATCGTAAAGTGTCTGGATAGTGGTATCATTTACCCTATCTCTGATAGCCAGTGGGTTAGCCTCATTCATGTTGTCCCCAAGAAGTCGGGCATAACGGTCATAACCAATGAGGCGAACGAGTTAATCCCTACTCGCATCCAGACTGGGTGACGAGTATGCATCGATTACAGAAAACTCAACGCCGCAACGTGGAAGGACCACTTTCCGCTACCTTTCATTGACCAGATGCTTGAACAATTGGCTGGACACGCGTACTACTGCTTTCTTGATGGCTACTCCGGCTATAATCAGATTCCCATCGCCGAAAAAGACCAGGACAAGACCACATTCACTTGTCCTTTCAGCACGTTTGCATATCATCGCATGCCCTTTGGGTTATGCAATGCGCCCGCTACCTTCCAGCGGTGTATGATGGGAATCTTCTCAGACATGGTGGAAAAATTCTTGGAGATCTTTATGGATGATTTCTCCATTTTTGGCGATTCCTTTGATGAGTGTTTGCTGCATCTCGACGCTGTCCTTACCCGGTGTAAGGACAAGAACCTCACTTTGAATTGGGAGAAGTGCTACTTCATGGTGCGCGAAGGTATTGTCTTAAGACATATCATCTCGCAAAATGGCATTGAGGTAGATAAAGCAAAAATTGAAGTCATTTCCAATCTCCCTCCTCCCAGATGCGTCAGAGACATCTGAGCCTTCCTTAGCCATGCCGGTTTCTATAGACGGTTCATTAAGGACTTTAGCAAGATTGCTAGGACCTTGACTCTTTTGCTGGCCAAGGACGCGACATTCGACTTCAACTCGAGCTGTGTGACTGCGTTCGAGTCATTAAAAATCTCACTCACTTCTTCTCCCGTTCATTCTTCTCCTGAATGGACTTACCCATTTGAGATTATGTGTGATGCATCCGACTTTGCCATCGGTGCTGTCCTTGGACAACACATCAACAAGATGCCGCACGTAATCTATTATGCTAGCCGAACCCTGAACGACGCCCAACTGAACTATACAACAACTGAGAAGGAATTCTTGGCTGTCGTATTTGCCTTAGAAAAGTTCAGGCCCTACCTTATCGGCTCTCCAGTCATCGTCTATACGGACCATTCTGCTCTGCGCCATCTTTTTGCGAAGAAAGATGCAAAATCTCGGCTGATACGTTGGATCCTCTTGCTTCAAGAGTTTGACATTGTCATCAAGGACAAAAGAGGATGTGAAAACGTAGTCGCCGACCATCTCTCACGACTTCCTTCTTCTCCGTCGCTTCAAATTCCGATCAACGACGTTTTTCTGGATGAACAGCTCTTGACAGTATCTTGCGAACCCTGGTTCGCAGATATTGTGAACTATTTGGCTACAGGATTACTACCGACTGAATGGTCAAGTCAGGACAGACTTCGATTCTTATCCCAAGTAAAACACTTTTACTGGGACGAACCCTATCTGTTCAAGTACTGTCCCGACCAAATTATTCGTCGGTGTATCCCTGACGATGAATTCAAGAGTGTGCTGTCGTTTTGCCACGATCAAGCATATGGCGGGCATTTTGGCCCCATAAAGACAGCCGAGAAGATCTTGCAGTGTGGTTTCTACTGGCCACAACTCTTCAAAGACGCTCATGACTACTGCAAGACTTGCTCCCGGTGCCAACACTTGGGCCGGATATCCAGGAGAAATGAGATGCCGCTCCAACCAATCTTGGTTGTGGAGATTTTCGATGTTTGGGGGATTTATTTCATAGGGCCCTTTCCTAGCTCTTTTGGGAACTTGTACATCCTTCTCGCTGTTGATTATGTCTCTAAGTGGGTCGAGGCTGTGCCCAGCCAGACTAACGACAACAAGGTTGTCGTTAGATTTCTTAAGGAAAACATTTTCTCCCGGTTTGGGCACCCCCGAGCGATCATTAGCAACAATGGAACTCATTTCTGTAATAAGACTTTCGAGGCCTTGATGCGGAAATATTCCATTAATCATAAGCTATCTACGCCCTACCATCCCCAAACCTGTGGGCAAGCCGAAGTTTCAAATCGGCAAATCAAGCAGATACTGGAGAAGACGGTTTCCAAGAACTGTAAAGATTGGTCGTTAAAACTCACTGATGCCCTTTGGGCATTTCGAACTGCTTATAAAACCGATCTTGGCATGTCTCCCTATCGGCTTGTTTACGGAAAGGCTTGCCACCTTCCTGTGGAAATAGAGCATCGCGCATTTTGAGCGATAAAGGAGCTGAATCTGTCTCTCGAAGATGCGGGCAGCCATCGGAAACTGCAGTTGAACGAATTGAGCGAGCTTCGGGATGAGGCTTACGAAAACGCGGTTGTCGTTAAGAACCGAACGAAGGTATTTCATGATAAACACCTTTTGCGCAAAACATTCGCACGTGGTCAACAGGTTCTGCTTTACGACACCCGGCTACATTTCTATCCAGATAAGCTCAGATCTCGCTGGAAAGGGCCATATTTTGTGCGGAATGTGTATTCGCATGGCGCTGTGGATTTGGAGAATCCAAAGGACGGTTCATTTTTCAAAGTAAACAGACACAGAATAAAACCGTACCTTAGCGCCGAACCAACAGAGGAGCTCCTGGTCTTACAGGAGCCGGTTTACCCTGCATAGTCTTCCTCTGCCTACCACCAAACTTCTGTTATCCAGCCAAAACAGTGGACACTGTTTCAAATAAGTTTGGGGGTATATATATACCATTTTGTATATATATGTGGATATTCTTGTCCGGTGCATATCCATTTTTATTATTTTTCTTTTAAAAGAAAATAAAATAAAATTAAAATTAAAATTAAAAAAATTGTGTATATCTAACCGACAATTTTGACCCTTCAATGATTTCTTCATGCAATGACAGTGAGGACACTGTCCAGTTTAAGTTTGGGGGTACGCTCGGTACGCATTTCTAATCTTCGCATTCATATGTATATTTTGCATCTGCATACTAAAATCCATAAAATCCATAAAAATCTGAAAATTTTCTAAAAACATAAAAACTTTTTCATCAAGTTAGCTAGTGGGAGAACTCAGATTCGACATTTCGACGGTTTTGTTTGATAAGATAAGAATAACTAAATCTTATTTTTTAGATTTTGAAAACCTGAAAGATAACTCTCCTTTGAAGTTAACTATAGCTGATATACGTCTTTACATCACACTACACGTGCCGTGAGTTTCGAAAATTAGATGACAAGTATATTATGTCTGAAAACTTTTAAATGGATAAATTATTTTCTGAGGATCAAATAGGTTTGTTCTGAAATAAGTAATATCAAGAACAGTTTATGAAGTGAAGCGGATATGAAGGGATGTTATTGATGCCTTAATTGGAACTAATTCTGAAAAATAACCCTTCTGGAACTTGATTGGAATGATTACACACCGTACCCACTAAACACATCTTTTATCTAAAAAAAATAATTGAACCGCCCGTTATATCTCTGTTCGCATTGAATCATCATGATTTTCACGCTAAATTGTCTTTTGTTTTTGGGCCTAGGTAACTTGAGCAATAAAGTCTGCTGGGGTGTCTCTACACCTAATGCCCTAAGGCCAACTGGTTTGGGAGCATTGGCCCAAAGCTCGTTAAGAAACCTAGAAAGTCCGGATTAAAACAAAGTCAAGCAAGTGTTCTTTCCGAGTTAAAGTTCCTAACGGTTCTTTGTGTGAGAATAATCTTGACAAAATACAAGTTTCTATAAAAAAAAAGTATTTCTAGCGGAGATATGAAGGTTTTATTCTATGATAAAGACTATTGCACGTTCACAGAGGTGTGTATGAAATGAAAACAAGAAAAAGGTGGAGTGAATAATAAGACCTAGTTTCCTGTTAAGGAAGATAGAAATTCTGAAATTGAAACCTTACTGGAAAACGAGACTTGAAAAATGCTTAACTCTTTATAAAACTTATGTGATCCTTTTTAAATTTTTATCTGGGCTTTATTTTGTGACATGATGACTTTAATCGATCCTTCTAAAACTTAACGACACTATTTACACTGCACGTAAAGACATATAAAATGTTAAGTTAAATAAGAAGCGAGGTGTGAAAAATAAAGGTTCGATAGTCTAGAATTAGGATAATAGAATTGTTATTTTTAAAACAAAACCTTAGGGTTTGAATCATAGTTATTTTGCAAAGCTAGCTTAACGGGATTTTGTGGGTAGTATCCGCTGAAAACCCTCAGGAGACAACACTCCTCCTACTAGGGACACCTAGAGGTTTAACGGCTTGTTGCACATGCTCAGTGCAGTCGCGTTCCCTGCGAAAGTGAGGTTAGAAATTTTTGTGAATAAATTGGTTTTGCTCGGGACGAGCAAAAGATAAGTTTGGGGGTATTTGTTCATATCAGATTTTTTTCATTTTTATACCGCCCATTTTTTATTACATTGCTTATAGGTAGATACTCTTGAGCCGTGTTTGCTAGTTAATTGCAGGATACACGTTCTCAGCTCTAAGCAATGAAATCATGGAAAAGCACGACAAATTCTGGATTACTGCCAACCACAGATAAAATACGGGTCTCCGCTCTCTATCCGTATGTTGCCGCACACCAGTTTAAGAGACAAAATGGCAAATCGATTGTCATTTTCATGCACAAAGCACAATGTCAACATAAGATCCAATATGTCTACACAGAGCTTAAGAAAATCATGGCAAAAGATCCACATCAAATCACCTTTTGATCTGCTGAAAATCTGGAAGAAATGTGAAGAGCTTCTGAGAAACAAAGTATACCACACTGAAGAGAATAACAGTACTGGGAAACCCACCAAATTCGAGGAGCCAACTCCCCTTTATGGCCGTGGATCCGCGGCCAACATAGCGATTTGGCCGCGGATCCGCGGCCAATTTAGCTCGACAGCGTCTCATCTTTTGGGGGTATTTTGGTAACTCTATTTGGGGCCAGATTGTGGCCCTAGGGTTTCAGTTTCCTGCCTATCAATAGCCCAAAACATGCCAAGCCAAAGGAGCTTAATTCTAGTGTTAGATTTTAGGATTTGTTGTTGTTCTTCTTCCTCTTTTCATCTTTTCTCCATTAAAACTTTGTAGTGAGCTGTTATAAGTGAAGTGATGAATAAAAGAGTTCTTGTCTTTATCATGCTTGTCTTGTGATGTTGTTAATTATAATAGCTTGTAATTTTCATTTGCTAATCTAGTTGTTGTTATTTGTTGTTTGTTTCTTTCTTATTCTATTTTTCTTTATCCTTAACAACAATGATGTTTAAGCTTGATCCTTGCCAAGGTGAGGTCTCAAATAGCTAGTTGTAATCTTCTAACCTCTTTCATTCTATCTTCCTCCTTTTGTTTTATTTTCTTTTTTCTTGTAATGGGTGAGTAGTTTTCTCACTTGTTAGGGTAGGATAAGGAAAGTTTGAGAGAAGGAAATCTCTCTCACTCTTTTCTTGCCCAACATCTTAATTCGGACTCCCGTTAATTGAACCACAATCCGCTCCCTACGGCACCCTATCCTACATGATAGTGGTGATTCCTTAGTGAGACCGGTTGTGGTTGAATTAACCGGAGGTTAAGGCTAAGAGCCAAGAACGGACGGACAAGGACCAAAAGGAAGGAACGAAGCGTTGGAAAGCCTAGCTTATACTCGCAAGTTCCTTCCTAGTCGTGCTAATCCCCGTTGTTGCCGATTACCGTAACACCGATATTAAGAGTGGCAACGAAAGAAGTGAGCGACTCATATCTCAAACTAACCTAATCCTAACCCTAACAAGCTCTCTTTATATACATTTTCGCACATAGTTAATCTCAAACAAACCTGGACATTTGGACTTAACTCGTTAAAGCACATAGAAAAAGATTCTCATCTCCCTGCGGACGACCCGTACTCAACCGGCTAGCTACAAGCGAAACCGTCTTGATTGCGGTAATTAACCAAGCACACAAAAAATCTATCAATCACCCCCCGATCATCATTGAAGACGACAGAGGGGAGATATCGAACTCTCCTCCGGCTCTTTCAGCAGCCAAAGAGGAAACCATCTCAAAAGCCACACTTGATGATTATATTGGTCAGCAAATACGAGCTCACCAGGCGAACGAAGCGGTCGGTCAAGTTGTTAACACCGGGCGACCATATTCAGGCTAGTATGACCAAATAAAGTACCCGCCGGGATACACGATCCCAAAATTCCATGTGTACAAGGGGACAGGCAATCCCCATCAACATGTCGCTCAGTTTAGGGCTCTATACGGCAATACTGGAGGCAACGACAAACTGTTGCTTCGCCAATTCGTCGGCAGCCTAGCAGAAACGGCCTTCGAATGGTATTCAGAGCTGCCTAACGACTCTGTCAAAACATTTGCAGAGATGGAGCTGCTATTTACACAAAGATTTGCAAGCGCCAGCGAGCGCACCCCAATCACCATATTGATTAACGCCAGGGTAAGGCCGGGCGAAACATGGGTTCAATACGCAATATGATGGCGGAATCTGTGGTCAAAATACGAGCAACGCATCGAGGAAGCGCCAGCGGTAGGCATGTTCGTGGGCACTCTTGACCCTCAAGCGACCATCTCGCAATTCATGATGTTCTTCAAGCCCACTACTTTCCAGGCCTTGATTGACAAGTTAGCCCAAATGGACCAGATGGGTCATAGACCGTCTCCTCCAAAGCCGGATTCTCGAAATGAAAAAGGGAAAGGAAAAGCAACTTTCGACGCCAATACTCAACAGCAACCGAGCAACATAAAGCCGGTTGTTCGCCAAAACAATATGGGTCCACGCCCATCCTTTGAGGAGAGACTAGGACGTCCCTACTCATTTCCCCAAGATAAAACGAGGAGACTGTTCGAGCTGGCAGTGCGCAACGGAATCATCAATCTGCCAGATCCAAAACGTCCGTTGCAGCCAAACGACGTCAACGATCCCAATTACTGCCCCTACCACCGAGTATTGAGCCATCCGATTGAAGACTACTACGTCTTTAAAAACTGGGTTGAAGACCAATACCAACAAGGCAAGTTCGCGTTATCGAAAAATTGGAAGGTGAAACCGCCACAACCTCATGCCCCTAAAAAGGTGGACACGCCGGGGGCATCATGCTCTTTTATAGAAGAAATTCCGTGGGAGGTCGCTCTTTCAGCCAAAACTGAAAGAATGCTGAAAGATCTCCAAACTTGCCCGGCAATCAGGTGGAAAAATCCACTGGAACCCGAAATTGTCGAGGGAATGCTAAAACCGCACCCAACTCCAAATATCGGTGGTGATAGCCAAAGCACACACACCCAGCCATCGAAATCTTCGAAAAAGAAGAAGAAGCTCGTGAAGCCTGGTGACAAGCGCACGGACTTACAAAAGCAGATTGACACGCTGGAATAGTATAAACAGAAGGCACGGACTCCAGTCACACTCCAAGAGTTTCTCAGCTACGTTCTTAAGAACGAAGATGATGGAGAAGACTCGTCGAGTGAATCTGAAGATTACGTAGCAAGCTACCATGTGATCTCTCACTCGTCAATAGACAATGAGGAAGCTCCTTGCACCGAGAAACTGGGGACAGGATCGAAGCCAAAACCCTTGGAGCCGTCTGACGAGATGATCGACTTGCTGTTGAACGAAGCCCGTCAGAAAAGAAAAACCAATCGAGAGCGTGAACTGCCTATATTCGAAAAAGCCAAACGCCGACGACTGGAAGAAAAGGTCGAAACACCCCAACTGGAGCAAAGCATCCCTACCGCCAGCAAAAGCAAGCTTAAAGTAAGGAAACGATTCGCTAGGACCCTGGCAATAGGAATGAAGTTACCCTCTTTCAAAGAAAATTCCCCTGGCAATATACGTCTTGATGAAGCGGACATACATCCTAACTTCTGCCTATACCATCAGAGGATTGCACACCCTACCGAGGAGTGCATAGCCTTTAAAAACTGGTGGCAGGGATATGTTGCCCATCGACGACACGTTCAATGAGTGAAGCGCAAGGCTCATCGGGAACAGAAAAGCACGATAGATGAGCGCGAAAGAACTGCTGGCAGCTGTCATATAGCCGACACCAAGGGATCGCAAGTTATCACCTTTGTAAGCGACTCTGACGAAGAAATCGCCCTCAGCCCTCTCTTCACGGAATCCACCTCCAACACAAAACATGCGAAGGTTTGTGGCAAAACCTAGCTGCGTAATCGTACGCTAACTTATGACCGAAACATCGTTAAACTACTACCAACCCACGGCATCCTCAGGCTGACGTGGTAAAAAAAACAAAAACAAAAAAAAAACAAAAAAAGGTATGTCCATAAACAAAATGGGCATGGATGAAAGCCCGAAAGGGCTCCGTGAGTAAAAACAGCAGGGCTACCGGCGAGATTTGTGAAAACCCGAAAGGGTGCAACCTCGTTAGAATAAAAAAAAGAAGAAAACGGTATGTCCATAAGCAAAATGGGCACGGATGAAAACCCGAAAGGGCTTCGTGAGTAAAAACAGCAGGGCTACCGGCATGATTTGTGAAAACCTGAAAGGGCGCAATCTCGTTAGAATAAAAAAAGAAAAAAAAAAGAAGAAAACAGTATGTCCATAAGAAAAATGGGCACGGATGAAAACCCAAAAGGGCTCCGTGAGTAAAAACAGCAGGGCTACCGGCGAGTTTTGTGAAAACCCGAAAGGGCGCAATCTCGTTAAAAGACACTTGCAAGGTCGTCTCGTCTTTGTAAGGAGAAAACCACCTGCGTGAGATCCTTACGACTCACAAGGAACCAACACACTTAGGGATCCCTACGATTCCTAAGGAGAAATTACACTTGCGAGATCCTCACGACTCGTAAGGAGAACTCACTTATGGGACCCTCACGGCTCATAAGATTCAAAAGTCTTAATTTACAGGGATATGAACCTGTTCTTAAGCAGCCACCACAACTTCTGATACTGCACTACAAGCGGTTCAATGCTGACCCTTGTATACAATCTAAGGGCGTGAATAAATATTTCCCTAACAAAGTCACATCCGTGACTAGGGATATGTCTACACGGTGAACAACCCTTGTAAGTCCTCTCGACTTAGAAGGGGAAAATACTCTTGTAAGATCCTTACGACTTATAAGAAACTATGCACTTAGGAATCCGCACGATTCCTAAGGAGAAAACACACCTACGAGATCCTCACGACTCGCAGGGAGAAATACCTTTATGAGACCCTTACGGCTCATGAAGTCAAAAACCTTAGTCGACAGAATCCTAACCCTGTTCGCTAAGCCATCTTTGTTCGACATCGACAGAGGCAAATGATGATTCGCTCCTGGCAATATTCCAGTTGTAGCGGTGCTGATGCCGAAATCGGTGTCTAATCCCAAGCTTGCAGCGAAAAGCCAGCAAGCCACACATGCATACTAAATAGCCGAAATGATAGGGCAACTTGCAACAAAATCAGCAAGTAAAAAAAATGTATGCATGCAAAATAGCCAAAATGATTGGGCAACTCGCAATAAAAAGCAGCGAGTAAAAATGAAATAAATAGCCGAAATGATTGGGCAACTCGCAATAAAAAGCAGCGAGTAAAAATGAAATAAAAAGCCGAAATAATTGGGCCCCGCGAAAGATAGCCAAAATGATTGGGCAATCGCGACCTTCGCGATATTAAAGCTGAAATGATAGAGCATCACGGAAAGAAATAAAAAAAATGAAATTTATGCCCTACAGGTGATATCACATCAATCCCTGTATACAATCCAGGGGCGCAAACAAAGAGGGAACCATATCATCCCATCAGGCTTCATCAGAAAACGAAGCCAAAATCTCGACGGTTCAAGGATAGCCTAGAGATCATCAACAGCGTTCCTCACCATTCCAGCAGGATTCAGACGCTGCAATCAACCTTGGAGCAACAGCAAAATCCCTAGTTCCAAGTCTCGACGGCCGCATCTACAGCCTGAAGACCCACAACGGCGTTCCTTCGCAGTCCAGCAGGATGCATACACAACGTCAACAAAATACCTCACGTCAAAACAAAGCGGAGTGATGGAAAAATCCCAGCTCCACCGCATCATTCATCTCGCTACATCAGACGCAATACCAGCAAACGAAGAGAAGGCTAAATTCCTAGCTTCAGGGTCTTGACGGCAACACATATAAAACCTGAAAGACCATCGGAGATCATCTCACACCAGCGCGGAGTGGTCACCACCTCGATGTTCATCTCGATACAGCAGACGAGATGTCAATACAGCGTTCTTTCTCTAGCAGGATTCGGACGTGCCAAAACAACGAAGCAAAGGCCAAATTCCTAGCTTCAGGGTCTTGATGGCAACTCATATAATGCCAGAAAGACAATCGGAGATCATCCCGCACCAGCGCAGAGTGGTCACCACCTCGACGTTCGTCTCGATACAGCAGACAAGATGTCACTAACAGCGTTCTTCCTCCAACAGGATTCACACGGGACAATCAAACAACGGAGCCACGGCAAAATCCTTAGTTCCAAACCTTGACGGTTCACCAGCAACCTAGAGACAATCGCGACATTCATCTCGATACAGCAGACGCAATGCCAGTAAACGAAGCAAAGGCCAAATTCCTAGCTTCAGGGTCTTGACGGCAACTCATATAAAACCTGAAAGACTATCGAAGATCATCTCACACCAGCGCGGAGTGGTCACCACCTCGACTTTCGTCTCGATACAGCAGGCGAAATGTCACCACAGTGTTCTTCCTCCAGCAGGACTCAGACGCCACATCACCAAGCGGAGCCATAGCAAAATCCCTAGTTCCAAACCTCAACGGTTCACCATCAACCTAGAGACAACTGCGACATTCGTCTCGATACAGCAGACGATATGTCATTACAGCGTCCTTCCTCCAACAGGATTCAGACATGCCAAAGCAAACGAAGTGAAGGCCAAATTCCTAGCTTCAGGGTCTTGACGGCAACTTATATAAAACCTGAAAGACCATCGAAGATCATCTCACACCAGCGCGGAGTGGTCACCATCTCAACGTTCGTCTCGGTACAATAGACGAAATGTCACCACAGCGTCCTTCCGCCAACCGGATTCGGACACGCTAAAACAAACAAAGCGAAGGCCAAATTCCTAGCTTCAGGGTCTTGACGGTAACTCATATAAAACCTAAAAAACCATCGGAGATCATCTCACACCAGCACAGAGTGGTCACCACCTCGACGTTCGTCTCGATACAGCAGACGAAATGTCACCACAGCGTTCCTCCTCCAGCAGGATTCAGATGCAACAATTAAACAACGGAGCTACGGCAAAATCCCTAGTTCCAAACCTCGACGGTTCACCTGCAACCTAGAGACAACCGCGACATTCGTCTCGTTACAGCAGACGTGATGCCAGCGAACGAAGTGAAGGACAAATTCCTAGCTTCAGGGTCTTGACGACAACTCATATAAAACCTGAAAGACTATCGGAGATCATCCCACACCAGCGCGGAGTGGTTATGACTCATCGGGGCTCTCCAAAATAGGCTTAACATCAAGTAAAAAGCGACATGACAAAATTCCTAACGCTTTCTCTTACGACGGTCAAACTGCCTAGGAGGATTGCTTGAAGACGTCTTGTCCAGCCCCCGAAGGGATCAAAGACACGACAGTCGCAAGGCTACTCGAACAAGAAAGATTGCCTATCGAGGAATACATCAGCCAACGCGACGGTACGATGGACAAAACCCTAGTACCACAAACCCTAACGGACCTTTGTCGTAAAGAGCAGAGGTTAACTGTGACGTTAGGATATCCTTGCGAGAAATGCTCAATTTGTCTCGACTCGCAGGGAAAAGCCTTAGGCAATCGGGATAAGAACCGGTTTCCTAAGCACTGGGGCCCTGCAAGTCAGTTCAAAATAGACTCCTGCATACTATTCACGGGTCACACTCTCCAAAGTCGAATCTTGACAAGGAGGGAAACAACCGCTTACGGGTCCTCTCGACTCGTAAGAGGGAAAATTCTCTTATAAGATCCTTACGACTTATAAGGGAAAACGCACTTAGGAATCCTCACGACTCCTAAGGAAAAAATACACCTGCGAGATCCTCTCGACTCGTTGGGAGAAAAGTCTTCATGAGACCCTCACGGCTCATGAAATTGAAAAGTCTTAGGCAGCAGATCTGAACCTGCCTCCTAAGCCATCACTACCCCTCGAAGAAGCCAAAACAAGATCCTCAGCCTGTCATCTGCCGGCTATGCTTGCTAAGGTGACATGCTGATAACAAAAGAAAGAAGAAAGCAGAGAGATGACACAAGACATTGCGAAAGAAATGTATCTTTTTAACATGAATTCAATTGAGTACAAGCTACATCAGCTGAAAGGATAAAGAAAAATGAATACATTTTATTCAAAATTTGCAAATGGCGCAAATGCAACTATTGGGAGGGAAGCATCTGCAGTAGGCCAATCAATTGCTCACACATTCCCTCAGCCTCTCGTCACGATCAGCTGCCACGGCCAACTTCGTTTCAACCTGAGCCCGTTGCTGCAAATAAGATGAAAGTCGCTCATCAACGACCCGCCGAGCTGCCTCACGACTCTGCGCATCCTGCTCGATGAGCTCGAGCTTCTGCCTTAGCGTTAGCCCATCAGAAATGCATCGTAAAAGGCCCTCAAAGATGGTTTCCAACTGCACAGCATTGGCGTCAACTTGAGCATGCAGTCGAGCAGATTCGTTTGAAGTCTCTTCATATTCCTTATGCTTTAAGACCGCTTCTTGTTCGAGATGATAGAAGTAAGGAGTGCTCTGCTCGACCCACGCAGCCCGTTGAATGTTCACAGCCAGGACCTCAGGAGCAGGACGTCTGACCTCGAGCTCATACAAACAAACCTCGATTTTCCTGCAGTGGCTAACCTAAGACTCAACGACGCCCTCACTATGAAATTTCACGAGCGTCGCCAGCATAGGATTAACCTCGGCGGCAAAATCCGCAGTGGATGTACGAGTCTCCACGTCGAGCTCCTCAATGTAGTCGCTCAGCATGCGCAGACTATTCGCGGCACCTTTCGAGGACGGACGTCTTGAAAAGGGCCCTGCCGGCATAATAATGTGAGACTCGAACGAGGCTGGAGTCGATGTGATCGCTGCAAAATAAATCATAGTCAGATGTCGGTTCAGGAAATAAAGAAGATACATGAAAACAGAGTCTACTATACCATCCGCAACAGAGGGCAGAGCTGGGAGTACTGGCGGCGCAACGATAGCCCCGTCTCCTCCTTCGATTTATAAGGCTACAAGCAATACAAAGAGGGATTAGCAATGATGTGACTGCCCGTTAAAGAAAAGACATCATTTAGAAAAGATACTCACCGACACCACCAGGCGTACCAATCTCTGACAGGAAGGAGAAGTGAGGGTGCAGCACCTGATACAGGTGGTCAAAAAGGACTCCTGCAAAGATGCAGTAATGCAATGTCAGTACATAAACTATACAGCCTAGAAGTAAGACTAATGGGTCACAAATCCGTACCTTCCAACATCTGAGATGGTATGAGAGAGGGTAGAGGAGGTGTCACCGTCAAGGCGGTAGCTGATGGCGCTGCCTCGGGTAGCACGACATCAGCATTAGCCTCACCTGCATTAGAAACAAGATAAACCCTGTCAGGAAAGATTGCAGAATAAAAAGAAGGGTGGTGACCTAAAATCTACCTGATGAGTCGCCAGCCGGAGCCATGACGAGCGCATCACTTGATACAACGGCGGCGTCTCCCTCCTCCATCGGGGTGGTCTCACCTCCCGTCGCCTCATCCCCTGACTCCACGAGAGCCGTCGTCACGCTCGCGACGCCAGGAGACGGCAAAGAACCGTAGGCGGGAAGAGCGATGATCGTAGCGGTGCCCGACTCTTGAGAAAGAGCGGCCATCTCGAGCCCAGCAATTGTACCCATTTCGCTCGCCACCACCTTGGGCTCAGTGATTGTAGCCGTCTTATCCACCGCTGCCTTAGGCTCGGTCGTGGTAGCCGTCTCACCCGCCGCCTCCTCAGGCTCGGCAGTGGTAGCTATCTCGGGCATAGCAATCGTGACTGTCTCATCAGCCACTACCTCGGGCCTAGAAATTGCGACCGCATCGCCTATCGCCGCCCCGGGTTCGGTAGTAGCAGCTACCTCCTCCGCCGCTACCTCAGGCTCGGCGTTCTCCGCCACTTCTTCGGTAAGGCTCGTCCCTGCAAGATAAGGTATATGAGAACTGATAATTTAAAATTTTGACAACGGAACCTGTAACAACTCAATTTTTAATGTACAAAGAATTGATTTAAATTAAAAGTATACTTGGAGTATTTAATGTTGCTGATATCTCTTTAAGTATTTATTTCACACCATAATTACAAGAAGGAACTTGTAGCTCATTGGTAATACCTTGCACTGCTGAACCAAGCCACCAGAGTTCAAATCCCATGCCCCACATTAATTTTAATATTGTTTTGTTTTAAATTTTATAGAAGCCTAACAGTCCAACAGCCATAACTCCCAAATATCCCACTACACCCCATAATGTAAAAATACCAGTGAGCACCCCAGATGACCCCCCACCTCCCCTTGGCCTGACTCGGCCCGACTCGGCCAAGTCACCTGAAGGGGAAATGCGCCCCTTGGTCTCCCCTACCCCTATGCACACTTTAATTTCTCAAATCGTTTCCAGAAAGCATATTAAATCTCATTCAATCCATTTTTAATACATTTTTCCTATTATTTTTACATTTTTAATTAAAAACCCTACACCTACCCTAACCCTATAAATACACCCCTACCTCCTACCCTCTCATCCCAAAATTCTGAGCCCACTCTCTCAAAATCTCAAGAAAACCTTGTGTACTTTGGAAACGAGCAAAAGGAGAAGTGCCGACGAAAACGACGGCGAACTTCCGGTGATCGTGCTAGAAACTCTTGGCGACGAATCCCCTAATTCCCTCTCACTCTCTAGTGTTGTCCAAAACCGTAAGTCCCTCTTCTTTCCCTCTTTTCTATTAAAAAAATACGAAATTACAAAACTCGATGGAATCGGAACAAATCCGATTTCCGATTCGGTTTTCTATAAAATTCACTTCTCACCAATTCAAACATGCTTAAACATCTTATTGTCGACTACTAAACATTTAACAAATAATTTGAATAAGTTTCATCACATGAAATAATAGCCTTTTTAATTTATCGTATTTTTTTCACTTAAATACCACAATGTTTCGATTTCACATTTAACCCCCTTAAAATTGCTATACCTTTAAGTAGATCACGAGGTAATGACCTACCTCCTCACACACTCATATGCAAACATAACACGCTATCTCGAGAACTTAGAATACGGAAAACAAAACAATTTCATTCAAATACCCTTTACTTAATAAAAACCAATTTTTGATATATCTTTATAAATGAATAACTTTTGGAACTAATAGAAAATATCTAGACTCGGTCAATTAAGGACCGTCGCCTTCATTAGGACATAGTAAGGTTGTGGACATCGGTCGTTTATCTAAACCTGACTTTGTGGTGTCTAAGCTAGACAAGTGAGAAAGGTAATTTTAAAAGGCCCGTCTCACGGTGATTCGTGAGCGGATCCCTCTTTTCTTCACTGTACTTACCTGGCCACAATTGGCGGTGAAAAGGCAATTTGAGATATCTCACAACTTGACATAAAATACGAGAAATCGACATTTTACAACATTTACTTTATAAAACCGTTTTCTAAAGAATTAGTATTTTACAATCTTTGCAAAGTGCCGCTACAACCCATTTTTGGGGAACCCGTTCGGGATGGTGCGGATTATCGCACATCCTCGGGCTTAGTAGTGCGAGATTCAGACCTCCGCAAGGAGCATTCGGTCTCGAAAGGTTTAAAATACAACATCTTAAGAAACTGAGATTTTTGGAATATAAAATATTTATAAAAATTATTTTTGTATAAATATATGTATATTTATCATTTAAATATCTATTTTATTATAATATAAATATTCCACCTTTTTCTAAAAAATCCCAAGAATAAATTTACACTAAAATACCATGAATTTCAAATAAATCAATATTACAGATAAATACCTTTATTTATAAAATTAGGATATTTTCACTAGAAATATCAAAATATAAAATCCACACTCATTACAACTCTAAAGACGAATAATAAATACTTGGGGTGTATCTTGTAAACTATACAAGAGAATTTTTACATAAAACCCCCTCAAGTTTTATAAATTACCCTAAGGACCCTAGTAAATATAGGACTTCGATTTACATCTCTACTGTCTGACTCGGGTTTGAGTCTGATCATAATCCGACTTGAATATGATTCAAGTATCATATAAATCTACAATATTACAATTCAACATGAACACACGAATCCATGAATCCAGTTATCAATTTATACAACTTGACTGAACCAAACCATGGATATACATTCCATTTACATGATTCCGGTTTACATCCATTACATCCGTTACTGATATCCTTGTTTCGGTCAGTCATCCAACTATACAACTTATACAATACAATATAACAATACAATCAAAACACTACGGCGTTTAAGGGGTTGATTGGTACGGAAGGTGTTAAAAGTGGCATGAGACAGTAAGATTAAGACACCTAACATGAATCCTGTTACTGTTGTACCGTGGCATAACGGTTCCTTGTACTTTCAGTTTTCCCTGGTCTCTAGAATATAGAGACCCCTCTCGTATACACTGGCATCCTTCTGTACCAAGCTACAAACAAAAGCATTAATACAATATTCTACAATATTATACAACTTTAAAAGATACATTCTTATTCTGTCTTTTCTATTTCTCCCTTAACTTTGGGACTTACCGAGCGACCTGTTCGCTGACGACATTCTATTTCTTTCTTCTTTGAATATCGTCAGGTGATCTGGACACAGCGGAGATCGAACCCACCAGTGAAGATTTGGATCAGTTTCTCGAAGACCCTGAGCTCTAAACATTGTACTTTTCCTATTCAGTATGTATTTTCATTTCCTGTTATGCCATTGTTTAGGCATCTCTTTTTATTCCAGTTGTATTTACTTTTCATGCATTGTACAAAAGAATGTTCATAAATAAAGTTGTTGTTACTTTTATCTCTTGTCTCTTGTGATTATTTTTATATTGCTTAGATACGCTTAGCGTATTTACTTCACAGTAAATACGTAGCGGACCAGTCGCGTCCCCTTTCGCCATATACCGGGAAGCGGGGCGTGACAGAACCTCAAGGCACATTACTTGGAGTTGATTTACCGTTTGCTTACCGAGCCGCACGTACCGCCCATCTGTAAGCAGTAGATAAGGCGACCAGAGACTCCTCTGAAGGAGTAGCAGCAGGGGTCGCGGCGCTCGAACCCACACCCACAGCTAAAGCAGCAATACGCTCCCTTGCTGCGCGCCTCCGGCGCTTCCTTTCCTCCCGGGTCGTCAAAGAAAACCTTCTAGAAGCCTCCTTCAACAGAGCGTCATCATCCGCACCTAGGGTTACCTCTAGATCCGTCAAGGCTTCCGTCATCGGTCGTTTGAGTAAGGTCTCTTTCGGCAATACCGAAGAGGCCGGGACTTCGGTGGCTGGCCCGGGAAGAGTCTCCGCGTCACCTTGCGGGACCGGCATTGTGGTCCCTGCGATGAGATAAAGAAAGGGTTTGATTTTCCATAAAAAGGAGAATGAAGACTCATTGAACCGAGACATACCAATGCCCAATAAAGCGCGATTCCTCTCCTCCTCCTCGAAGGTCCTGAGGGAAGCCGCCAGAGCCTCTTCAGTGGTAAAGCCTGTTACAAAAAGAAAAGTGTCAGTCAAGACATGGTAATAAAAGTAAAGATATAGTGCAATAACAAGGTACGAGTGATGTTTACATGATTGCACGACGGTGGCCATCTCCGCTTGGTGGCTTGCGGATCGCACAGAAGCTGCAATAGCGGCCGTGAGATCAGTATCTTCCGGCGCGATGAAGAGACCTTTGTTGGTCCCATATTCGCTCAGGCCCTCATTATAAGGAGCCTGAGGCTCCAGGCCGAGTACAGCATCTAGGGAGAGGACTGACTTCTTCTTCCTCTTCTGCGCATGAACTACAGTCATAGCAAGCACGAGCTTACGCTTGGTGGGCACCTTGGGGCGACGAGTCCCGATATCTGAGCCTACGCCAGATTCTGGGGAAGCTACAGTTATCGTCTCCACGGGAGCGTGGGGCACTGATGGCACAACCACCATCTCCACAGGAGCACGAGGCAACCCGCGCATAGGGCTTAGCACACGTGGAGGCACGACTGCAGCGACTTCTCTTAGCGGAAAGGGGACAGTGGTCCGCCGCTTCAAAGGGACGTTGCGATCACTGGCAGGAGGCGCACTTTTGCGATCGAGCAGCAGCCGCCTTTCTTCCTTAATGACGGCGCCCATCGAATGCTGGTACCACGCCGTATACACATTAAGGATCCTCGAAACGCAACTCGGCTCGCTGATAAAGAAGTGAGAGCCCGTATTCAAGCGCATGAAGTGATGCAGCGCACTCCGCATCCCCTCTTCAGTAGCAATGGGTTCCAACAAGAAAGCCTCCAGCGGCACTCCTTGAT
Organism: Agapanthus africanus; assembly: GCA_030015575.1. Lineage (NCBI taxonomy): Eukaryota > Viridiplantae > Streptophyta > Magnoliopsida > Asparagales > Amaryllidaceae > Agapanthus > Agapanthus africanus. Next base: position 105,494,410 of record JASDDO010000019.1, read on the forward strand.
TATAGCTCAATTGTTGGGCAAAATGATGCGGATTATATCTCATGAAAAGCACCGCATCATTTTGCCTAAACACCAGGAAGCCCGGTCTGATAGAATATAAGTGGAGGATCTCCCGAGCTGTCAAAACTGAGGCTCCATCTTTGAAAATGTCCTGCAAGGGCCGCACCGTTGTGGCAGACTCTTTTCCAACGGTTAACACCTTGTCGGTAAAGGTCATCCCGTCTCTAATCGTGCGGGGACGAAGGAGCAAACCTTTAGCATCCTACGGCGATGGATTTACAATTGAGGCGCCGACTAATCGCACGATCCGGGGGAAGCTGCACCTGTCATAGAATGAAGGCCTTCTATGGATACCAAAAACGCCGAGTGCATATAACTCGAGCCATGACATGAAGTAATGCATCGAGAAGTTCATATGTTGTACTCCGGGTTCAGTTGTATCCACCGCTTGACTAAGGCCGTAATACAGATGGGCTAAGCCGGCGACCCCGACAGCCACTTTCACCCCAAATAGTCATCCGGTGAGCCGGGTAAAACATAGATGGCCTCATACGGCGAAGGTGCATCGGGAGCGCGAACCAGCTCAACCATATCCCAAGAAATCCCAAAAAGAATGCTTCCTCATCCATCCCAGGGACTGCAATCTCCGCAAAAAGAACAACTGGAGAGTTGGGAAGAAAGAAACTCCTCTGATTTACCTCCGTCGCCGGCAGGTTGTTCAAACCTAAGCCGAAAGGGTCATCAAGTGTGGAGAATTTAACGGCCTCCTTCGAGAAGACTTTTGGGTGAAGGAAGCGAGCGATGAAATTCTTGAAACTAACCCCGCGGCTCCCAGATTCGAGAAAAAGGCCCTCGTAGATATCCAAAACTTTGATCAAACTAGGAAACTGGTGTTGAACAGCATTCACCGGAGTAGGGCCCATTATCACTGGCTTGGCACCGAAGACATATTCGTCTGTGGGAAGCAGCTCCTCGTAATGCTCCTCTATGACCGGCATGCCAGAAACTTCTGCAAATTCCTCTAAGAAGATTGACACTTCCCGGTCCAGTGAGAGGAAGGTGTGAGTAGGGATATTCCACTGCTCCAAAAAGGCCTTAACCCACCAGGTGGGAAGCGTAGGATACTGGAAAAGAGAAGCATAAACAGCGGTATATAACCCAAGCATCATCAACTGCGACTTCTTCGCTGACAGAATGTAGCGGGCCCATTGCAGATAACCGGTCGGATGACGAGGAATCAGACCTATATTATATGGTTGCCCCCACGGCCGCGCCTCACCTTGACAAATACAGCGTCCCAAGGTATCTAAAACCATGGGAGGCTGAACGGGAATCGAAACTATAGCGGGCTGAAGAAGGCCTTCCGAAGTCCAATTAACCATCTTTACGGCGTAGTTCACCGGGGGTGAGTTGGCGTAATGGATCGCCATGATGGGCTCCGAGGGTACCACGCACGAAAATATTTGTCGACCCTTAATAATCTGATTGTACCACGACCCCCAGAGATGAATATTCTTATGTTCCGGATCATGGTCTCTGATCAAAGCTAGGACCTCCCGGTCTACAGGTGCTCCAGAAAATCCTCCCTCTGAACGAACGAACGGAAACGAAGTATTGAAAAACATATTGCCTGCAAAAAGGAGGGACAGAAGTCAACTGTCAGTGCTTTAATTTAATCTGACACTCGGTACTTTAAAATTTGTACCACACTGCAAAGCAGTGGAAATGGGACCAAAGGGGGACCCACAAAATCTAGATGACAATGCATCAATTGATAAAACAACATCATCATTGGATGAGACTGTTAATTAATGAGGAAATCCTCGAGAAAACTCTCATTAAATGAGAAATCCCTCCGGAGAAAGAGAAAATCTCCCTTTGAGAGCAAAGCTCTATGACAGAGTGACACTTGTCAAACTCTAATCATGAAGGAATAAAATTTCTTAAAGAGCCTAGCTCTGTAATGATGATGGAAAATCCATCAAAGATTAATTATAATTAATTCTTGAGAATTAAAAATTCTTGGATCTTCAAGATCCATGAAAAAACTCTTAAGAGTTCTTCATCAAAGATCAAAAGATCTACATATTATCAAAAGAGCAGAGCTCTGATTCATGGGCTAAGAAATCCCAAGAAAAGATCTGTTTAGATCTATGGGTTCATGAGAGCAAGGCTCTGTTTATAAAACCCTAAAGGAGTTTTCTTTATATCAAAGATCTATGAAGAGTAAGGCTCAGTTAATGGGTAAAAACCCTAATTTAATAAAAAAATAATAATTTTACCTAAGATTGGAAAGAGTTCTAACTCTTGAAAGTTCTTAACAAAAGAGCTGCGCTCTGAATGAAAATTCTTAAGAAGAAGATGATAATCATCTGAAGGACCAAAGGTCCTATTTATAGGCACTGAACTGCCTCTTCAACTTCTGAGTTGATCCAAGGGCTCAGATGTTGCCACCGCTGCACTCACGTGTGCGCCACGAGAGCGCAACGGTGGAGGGCATTTGTTTCCCCCAATCAGAACAAAGCTCTGTTTCAAAATTTAAAATTTAAATTGAAGCAACGCTTCAGATTCTGCGCGCTGCGCGCCACGTGTCAAACGCAGACGCGCTAGCGCCAGGAGCGCTGCGCCCTAGGCGGCGCACCCTCAATCAGAGCAAAGCTCTGTTTTAAAATTCAAAATTTAAAAAGTTGAAGCGGCGCTTCAGATCCAGCGCTCTACGCTGCACGCCATGTGTCAAACACAGGTGCGCTAGCGCAGTTGCGTTGCGCGCCACGTGTCAAATACGGAAGCGCCGGCGCAGTTGCACTGCGCGCCACGTGTCAAACGTAGGTGCGCTGGCGCAAGGTGCGCTGGCGCTGGAATTAAAAATTCCCCACCGTCAGATCAAAAGATCTACTAATAATAAATTATTAATTAATCAGAACTAAAATTCTGTTATGGAAAGATTTTTCAATCTTATTGAAACAAGAAGATTATCTTCTGTAAAACAGAAGCCTTAGGATCAAAGATCCAACGGTGGGAAATATTCACAAATCAATAAGAGAATGATCTCTTAAAACTGATTCAACAAATCATTTGGCCCTATATAAAAGCCCCTAGACCTCAAGTCAAAAAAAAGAAGAAAAAAGGATACAGAATAAAAGAGAGAGAGAGAGAGAAACCCTCTGCAAACTTTGAGAAAAAGAAGAGCAAGCTCTTAGAAAAAAGAAGATTTTTCTTCATTTTCAAGGTAAAGAACTATGTTCTTGAATAACAGAGATGAAACCATCTCATAAAAAAAAGATCTATCTTCTAAAAAAGATCATAGATCTACAAAAGATCAAGCTCTTTCATAAAAGAGATCAAAAGATCTCATCATAAAAATAAAAGAAGTATTTACTTCATTCACAGATCCTTGATCTACAAAGGCAGAGCCCTTTTATAAATAAGAACTTTTGTTCTTGAAATCTTGAGGCAAAGCTTCCTTTAAAAGAACATAAACTTGTTCTCTGATCATAGATTTGATCAAATGCGCTTTGCGCTACTGAAAAGTGCCTTGCACTCATGAACTGTGCTTTTGCGCTCCTTGGACCGGCGCTCGGCGCCAAAACGTGCCACGTGTCAACCACATAGGCAACTTGCGCTTCGCGCTCTTGAAATAGCGCACTGCGCTCATGGACTGGCGCAAAGCGCCAAGCGCGCCACGTGTCATTCATGTGTGCACCACTGAACCAATAGCGCAATGCGCTCATAAATTAGCGCAATGCACCCATCATCTGGCGCTCAGCGCCAAGCGCGCCACGTGTCACTCACGTATACGCTACTCAGCAGAAGCGCAATGCGCTCATCATCTAGCGCTTAGCGCTAAGCGCGACACGTGTCCTGTTCGTGTGCGCTACTTGGCAGAAGCGCAATGCGCTCTTTAATTGGCGCAAAGCGCCTGGTGCGCCACATGGCGCACTGTCAGAACACACATTATTCTGATGAATGCTATGCATTCAATATAAGACAAAAAAGAAATGTCAGGATCTAATGCTTAGCATTATTAAAAAGGCCAAGCCTAAATAAAGGCTCAATAGCCAGAATAATAAAATGTTAAACATTTTAATTGGACTTAGCCCAAGATTGGCCGTAAGTCCTCAACTCATATCAACTGAGCCCATATGCTCATAAACCTTCTAACAGACTTTAGTCCCAAATTGGACTATAGATCTCCCAACCAAAATTGGTTCAAGGGTAAATCTCTGAACTCCTCTGATATTTGTCGTTGTAATCCTTCAACATCTTCAGAGAGGTGACGGGTCCCGACAACCAAACACTCTACGGACTGTGGGGTCCTTAAGCTTACAGACTATGACGTCATTAACCTTGACTGTGAGGTCTTTAAACTCACGGACTATAACCTTGACTGTGGGGTCTTTAAACTCACGGACTATGACGTCATTAACCTTGACTGTGAGGTCTTTAAACTCACGGACTATGACGTCCTTAACCTTGACTGTGAGGTCTTTAAGCCCATGGACTATGATGTCCTTAACCTTGACTGTGAGGTCTTTAAACTCACGGACTATGACGTCCTTAACCTTGACTGTGAGGTCTTTAAACTCATGGACTACGATGTCCTTAACCTGGACTATGTAGTCGTTAAACCCATGGACTATGATGTCCTTAACCTTGGACCACCATGTCCATAAACTGGTAATGGACCACCATGTCCTTAAACTGGTAATCGACCGCAATGTCCCTAAACTAAACAATAGAGTCTAAATGCTCTTTTGTTGGATCTAAACGATCCCGTTAAGTTGATCTTAGTCTAAAAATTAGACTAACGTATCCTTAACATACGTTTAAGTTGATCTTAGTCTCAAATGAAGCTAACGTATCTTTAAACCCAAACCAAAACCCAAATCTAAGAAGATACGGATTTGGACTAATCCACGCCCTACGGGCGACAACCTAAATTAGTCTCCGTATACAATCCACGGGCAACCAAACACAAAACAAACACCCACGACACGAAGTGACCATATAGAGAAGGAGAAAGTTGTTACCACGATGCGGTAGCGTAATTAACTGCAGGGGCTTGCGCCTGCAGGGAAGAGCATCCCCACAATCAAAACCCCTCAGATGAGGGGGAATCTGACGAAGTCTTCTACATCATCCGCATCCGTTTAAACCTTCGATACATGGTGCCATAAATCAACTTGGCATCTTCGGAGAGGTGGACGGATAGTACCAATTAGTATCTGCCCCGAATTTCAGGCAAGACGTTCTTCTTCCCGGTTTCCGGCCGTAAACAGATTCTCCAGAGTAGACTAGTGTATACGTTTCTAGACCCCGACGAGGGGCGATAATTGGTCCCGCAGCCATTGGTCTGATGCACCTAAGATCGTATACAGTGCTCACTGGGTGTGAGTACACTGGACGGACTCACGGAGAACTTCTATATGGTACTATACATATCGTCAGATGAAAGTTCTCAGGTGACATGTGTACAGGTTAGTCTTCGGACCTGAGATCGTCATTTGTCTCGTGTAAGTTCCCACTGTGCTTTGATCACTACCCTACCGCAGCTCTACTGAGTCGTGCAAACAGGTTTTGGTTGGGTACAGTCCCGAGCCACATGGAGGCAGTGAGCGATTGTTGGGGATTCGTCTCTCCCGGTATTGGGAGTTGATATCGCACAGTGTTCGATTGGTCAGGACCATAAGACCTTGGCTAAGGCAGCTGGGATTTACTGATAGGTTGATCAGTAGTTTCCCGGATTGGTCCTGAGCCTCATCAGCACGAATTATCGGGTTATTAGGGTCTGACGTTTACCGCCGCCTAGACCCGGTGTGCGATACTCTTAAACGAAGAGACCGGACAGTACGGAGATTGTCACGGATAGGCTTAGTAGGAGTTCGGACGAGTTTACTCGTCGGCCTTCCTTTTCGACATGTACCTGGTTAGCCGTTACGTACAGCTAGTGCCGCTGACGTGCTTGTGGTTAAACCCATTGCCAGCGTACAGTCGAGTGTTTAGAGTCCTACACAGAGGGTTTCCCTGCTTTGGGCGAAACGATGTAGAGGTCATATGGTTTTACGGCAGGGCTTCGATCACATACGTGTACTTGTGCACGTGTGATGTTCGGGTGGTTAATACTAGTGGGCTTTGGTTTAAGCCGGATCCTAGTATTATATTCTTAGATTATTTTATCTTTTTGTATTCGTATTTTTTGGAATACGGATACGGGTATGTATATGTATATACGGTGAGGGGCATTCTTGTAATTGTGCAAGATGCTTCAAGAAGACACCTCGTTATTTGTTTTAACCATTATTGTTAATGGTTAATGAGGTGGAGAAATGAGGTGTTCCTTTGCATTAAGTGAAGCATGGCTACTTGGTGACTCATGACATGACTCATTCTTTACTATTGGAGTATGCTTGATATTTTCTTTTGTTGTGAATTTTTAATACAAGGTGACATCTAGATATTTTTGTAATATCTAGATATTTTGGTATGGCATTATTGGTTTGCATTATTAATACACAACATCTATCCATTATTCACTTGATGATATTCATTCTCACTTGAACACTCTCATCTTCTCCTTACTTTCTTCTTCTAGCTCTAACATTAATGGTCTCAAGAGTTGAGAAACCTAGGGTTGGTGAGACATATTAATCCATCATCTCACTCTACTTCATCTAGGCTACTTAGATTAGCAAGCTAAGTACTCTAGTTACCTCATATTTGAGGTAGGAGCTCAATGTAGGCACTCTCGGGTGGATCATCTTTAATGCAAGGAGGCCGAAGTTTAAGCACGATCCGTACATCTTTTGAGGAGCCAAAGGAGAGGAGCGAAGACCCGAAGGACTTGTTTTCTTTAGGTATAATTTCTATCATAGTTAATAGAGCTTCTTATGTTGCTAGTTAGGTTTATGGTTAGATCCGGTTTAGGGTTATTCTAACGCCAAGTTTCGTATCGTATTAAAAAATTTGTTCCGCAAACGGCCACGGATGATGGCCAGGGCGTTAGCATAACCTTTCAATTTATTCATAAAAATTACATTATGCCTATTTATACTTTAACAATTATTTCTTTGGCATGGGGGGCCGACCTCTTCATACTTGGACTCGACCTGGGTATGGGCCCACTTGTTTGGTCTTGGGTTCGGGATTAGGTCCACTTGGCTTGGGGTTAATTTTGACTATGACTTGGTCAACCGGGATGTAATTTTTTATCCCAACAAAGTGCTTCCCATCAATAAATGCACACTGCGTGTACGGGTTGTGTGCATGAAATTGATGAATCATTTTCTATATGGGGATTGATTTGGTTTGGACCCCTACGGAAGGTCGACGCTGCCATTTTTACGACGTGGACAGTCGGTGCTACCATTTTTGCGACTTGGACGGTCGGTGCTGGCATTTTTATGACATGGTCGGTCAGTGCTACCATTTTTGCGACTTGGACGGTCGGTGCTGCCATTTTTTTGCGACGTGGACAGTCGGTGCTGCCATTTTAGCGACGTAGACGGTCGGTGCTGCCAATATTGCGACTTAGACGATCGATGCTTCCATTTTTGCGACTTGGACGGTCGGTGCTGCCATTTTTGCTACTTGGACGGTCGGTGCAGCCATTTTTGCGATGTGGACAGTCGGTGACACCATTTTAGGCTGCCATTTTAGCGACGTGGACAGTCGGTGCTGCAATTTTAGCGAATTGGAAGGTTATTGCTGCCATTTTAGCGACATGGACGATCGATACTGCCATGCGACGTGGACGGTCAATGCTGCCATTTTAGCGACTTGGACGATCGATGCTGCCATTTTTGCGACATGGACGGTCGGTGCTTGTAGGGTGTTTTTCGTCACCCCATTGAGATGGGAATACGCGCGCGCTTGTCAGGCGTACTACAGACTCCCCCCTGCCTAGGGTAGGCCGGGGTTTAATAATTGTGGGGATCCGAATCTCCGGCAGCCGCGGACTAAGCTACTGTTAATTACCCCTCGCCTTTGGAGCGAGGGAACCTCCGATTGACAGGTTAAACTGGTCATGCGAACTCAACGCGCCACGTGTCGGCACGTGGGCGCTTTGCGCTCGGACGCTGGGCGCTTGAGCGTAAGCGTGCTACGTATCGGCACGTGGGCGCTTTGCGCTCGAGCGCAGAGTGCTGGAGCGCAACGCGCCACGTGTCGGCACGTGAGCGCTTTGCGCTCGGACGCTGAGCGCTTCGGCGCAAGCACACCACGTGTCAGCACGTGGGCAACTTGCGCTCGAGCGCTTGCGCTTGAGCGCAAGCGCGCCACGTGTCGGCACGGGGGCGACTTGCGCTCGAGCGCTTGCGCTGGAGAGCAAGCGCGCCACGTGTCAGCACGAGGGCGACTTGCGCTCGAGCGCTTGCGCGCCACGTGTCGGCACCGGGGCGACTTGCGCTCGAGCGCTTGCGCTTGAGCGCAAGACCGCCACGTGTCGGCACGAGGGCGACTTGCGCTCGAGCGCTTGCGCTTGAGCGCAAGCACGCCACGTGTCAGCACGTGGGCGCTCTGCGCTTGAGCGCCGGCGAGGAAAAGAGGCTTTTAGCCTAAAAAGATTTCTCTGAAAAGAAATCAGAGAGGAGTTAGACTCCTGAATGTATTCCTTTCTTCTTCTTTTTTTTTGGGTTAAGTGAAAGGGGTTCTTCTTCTTCCTCCTCTGTTAGCTGGATCTTGAAGATCAATAGATGTGAGATCTCAAAATCTCTCCTTTTGGGGATCTGAAGACAGATCCAAGTTCCCCTTTGTGGGTTTTGTGGTGAAAAACTATTTCATTTTTGAAAAGGAAGAGTAAAACTCTTGATTTAATTCAAAAGAAAGAAGAAGGTCTTGGAACCTTGAAGAAGGAAGAAATATCTCAGATCTGAAACTTTTTTGGAGAGAGAAAAAAAAGTTGTTAGATATTTCATTATCTTTGCCTTTATAGGCCATACACTTTACACATAGCCCCTTGGGCTTCACAAAATGGCATTTTGCCTATTTCATGGCTCATGTGCCATTTCTTTTTGCACATAAGCCATGGGCTTTACAAAAATCTGGCTTTATGCCTATTTTTCTTACATTTATCCATAAATAAAATAAAAGAAATGCAACAAAATTATTTATTACAAAAATTTTTATCTTGGCATGGGGGGAGGCCGGCCGCTTCATGTTCGGGTTCGACCCGGGCATGGGCCCACTGGATCTGGGCTTAGGCCCACTTGGCTTGGGGTTGACTTTGATTTTGACTTGGTCAACCGGGGTGTAAATTTTTACCCCAACAAATTGCCCCCCATCAATAAATGCACACCACATATGTGGGTCGTGTGCATGAAATTGATGGATCTTCTTTCACGTGGAGGCGACTTGATTCGGTTCCCACCTTTTGGGAAGCTGGCACTGCCCTTTTTACGACATGGACGGTCGGTGCTGCCCTTTTTGCGACTTGGACGGTCGATGGTGCCCTTTTTGCGACGTGGACGGTCGATGCTGCCCTTTTAGCGACGTGGACGGTCGATGCTGCCCTTTTAGCGACGTGGACGGTCGGTGCTGCCCTTTTAGCGACTTGGACGGTCGGTGCTGCCCTTTTAGCGACGTGGACGGTCGGTTCTGCCCTTTTAGCGACGTGGACGGTCGGTGCTGCCCTTTTAGCGACTTGGACGGTCGGTACTGCCCTTTTTGCGATGTGGACGGTCGATGCTGCCCTTTTAGCGACGTGGACGGTCGGTGCTGCCCTTTTAGCGACTTGGACGGTCGGTGCTGCCCTTTTAGCGACATGGACGGTCGGTGCTGCCCTTTTAGCGACGTGGACGGTCGGTTCTTCCCTTTTTGCGACGTGGACGGTCGATGCTGCCCTTTTTGCGACTTGGACGGTCGATGCGGCCCTTTTTGCGACTTGGACGGTCGGTTCTTGATTTGACTTGCTCTGCCTCTTGCAGTGTCAGGGGTAGACTTGACTTACTCCGCTTCTTGCGGTGTCGAGATTGGATTCTGACTTGCTCTGCTTTCTGCAGTGTCGGAGTGGAAGTTGACTTGTTGATTTTGATTTGGGTTGACATCAGCATCGCAGTACTGGAACATGGTACCAGGAGCGAGTTATCATCTGTCATTGAGAGGATTTTGGGATTTTGGTTTTTGTTTGGCATCTGCATTGCTGCACTGGAATAATGCCAGGAGCAACTCATCATTTGCCCCGGGAGGATTTGGGAATTGGTTTTTTTTATTATTATTATTTTTTTATTATTATTAATTTTTTTTTGGTGGGACTTGGGAGAGGTTGGGATTGTTTTACGCCCATGGATTGTATACTGTTTTGCAGGATGTATGATCCAGACCGTAGGGCCGGAAAAATTTTGGGACTTTGTCGGCGTCTGCATCGCTGCACTGGAATATGGTACCAGGAGCGACTCATCATTCGTCGTTGGGGTATGAGATTTGGAATTTGGTTGGTGTCTGCATCGCTGCACTGGAATATGGTACCAGGAGCGACTCATCATTCGCCATTTGGGGATTGGGGAGCGATGGCTTAGAAGACAGGTTTAGATCCCTATCGCCTAAGGCTTTTCAATTTTATGGGCCGTGAGGGTCCCATAAAAGCATTTTCTCCCTACGAGTCGTAAGGATCCCGCAGGTGTATTTTCTCCATAGGAGTCGTGAGGACTCCTAAGTGTGTTGCTCCTTTGTGAGTCGTAAGGATCTCACGCAGGGGTTTTCTCCTCACAAGGTCGAGAGGACTTTGCGAGTGTATTTCATCTCTTTTCACGAGTTTGCGCCCTTTCGGATTTTCACAGACTCGCTGGTAGTCCTGCTATTTTTACTCACGGAGCCCTTTCGGGTTTTCATCCGTGCCCGTTTTGCTTTTGGACATACCGTTTTTTTTTCCGCGCTGGTGGGACTTTAAAAGTAGTCTCACCGGCAGGATTTGGGAGAAATAGGGGTCATTTACGCCCGTGGATTGTATACGGTTTTGTAGGATTTCTGATCCAGACCGTAGGGCTGATATGCTCAATTCGCCTGCGACTTGGAGCATTCACGTGTAGTATTTTTTGAGATATCGGCCATTGATGGGTGGCACGGGCCTTTCTCTCTCGGCACTTATTAGTTGGTAGGATCCTCCGTCAAACACTTTCTCGATGACGTATGGTCCTTCCCAGTTCGGCTCGAATTTTCCCTTGGCATGTCAATTGGGGATGATCGGTCTTTTGAGGACTAACACCAATTCACCTTTCTTGAAAGCGCGGAGACGGGTTATCTTGTCATAGGCCCGTGACATTTGGGCTCGGTATAGCTCCAGATTTTGCTGCACCGCGAGCCTCTTTTCTTCGAGGGCATCGAGTTCTTCAAGTCGAAGAAGCACGTTTTCCTCCTCCGTCAACTCATGTTGGATGGCCATTCTTAAACTTGGAACCTCGATTTCGAGGGGGAGAATCGCCTCCACTCCGAAGAGCAATGAGTATGGAGTGGACTGAGTTGGAGTACGGTGCGTGGTACGATATGCCCACAATGCCTCGTGAAGCTTGAGATTCCAGTCTCTCTTGTTGGCTGAAGCATTTTTCCTCAGGAGCTTGCATAGAGTTTTATTGAAGGCTTCGGCTAGCCCATTGGCTCTTGGATTATAGGTGGAGGAATATCTCCAGTCTATCTTGTGCTGAGTAGCGAACCTTGAGACATTGAAGCTCTTGAAAGAAGGCCCGTTGTCAGAAATGATTCTTCTTGGTGTACCGAAGCGGTATAGAATATTATGCTGGAAGAATGTCAGAATATCTTTTGTCTTGACTTCTTTTAGCGGGACAGCTTCAGCCCATCTAGAGAAGTAGTCTGTCGCGGCCAATATGAACCGGTGGCCTTTAGATGACGGAGGATCAATTGGGCCAACAATGTCGCTGCCCCAAACTTCGAAGGGCCACGACGCCACCGTAGGATGCAATGGGTTGGGATGCTTGTGAATGAAATCACCATGGATTTGGCAGATCTGACATTTCTTTTCATGCTCTCCGCAATCCCGTATCATGGTAGGCCAGTAATACCCAAGCCGTTTGATTTGAAGTCGCATCTTGGGGCCAGATTGGTGAGCACCGCAAACGCCCGAGTGAACATCTTTCATGACCTTTTAGGCTTCGGCCAATGACAGACACCTGAGCCAGAGTTGGTCATATGACCTGCGGTATAACGTGTCATTTACAAACACGTATCGGAGAGCTCTTTTCTTTAACTGAATCCTCGCAGATTTTTCTTCGGGCAGCTTGTCGTATCGGAGGTACTCTATGAAGGGTTCTCTCCAATCGGGCTCGTCTTGGATGATCGAAGCTTCTTCCGCAGGACTGCTCTTTTGTTCCGCGCTTTCCTCTTCTCGTAGAGAGACTGGGGGTAGAATTTGCCGGCTCCTGACTGTGATCAGAATTTCGTCCTTGTCAGGATCAGCCAGCTCCTTGGCTAAGCGAGCGAGTATGTCGGCTTTTCCGTTCAACGCTCTGGGGACTCTCGTTAGTTCAACATGAGTGAACCGTTTCATGAGTTCCACCACTCGGCCTCTGTACCGAGCTAATTCGGGTTTGTATATCTTATAATCGCCGCTTACTTGGTTGACGACGAGCTGGGAGTCACCGTAAACTCGTAGCCGACGGATTTCCATTTCTATGGCGAGCTCCAAACCAGCTATCAGAGCTTCATACTCAGCTTCATTGTTTGTTCGAGGCTCGGTGAGAGAAAAAGAACGCCGTAAGGTTCCCATTGATGGTGTGATGAACACCAATGCTATCCCTGCTTTTACCTCTGGGACGCTTGATCTGCCGGAGCTCCTTATTGATGAGGCCCCATCGAAGTAGAGCTCCCAACATGGCTCATCTTCTTCGAAGTGCAGCACTTGTTCATCGGGTAACTCACAATTTAGCGGCGACCCTACTGGTATGGGATGAGCAGCGAGAAAGTCTGCAACAGCTTGCCCTTTTACTGCTTTCTGAGGGGCATAAACTATGTCAAACTCAAGTAGCATAACAGCCCATCTTGCCATTCTGCCGGCTAGGCTCGCTCTGGTCATCAAGTGTTTGAGCGGGTCGACCTTGGAGATCAGCATAACCCGATGAGCGAGCAGATAGTGCCTCAGCTTCTTCACAGCAAATATCAGAGCCAGGCATTGCTTTTCGATTGGAGAGTAGTTGTGTTCCGCCCCGACTAGAGTTCGACTGAGGTAGTAGAGCGCATTTTCTTTTCCCTCCTCGTTATTCTGGGCAAGGAGCGCACCGAGTGACTCGTCCAGCGTGGCAGTGTAGAGAATCAGCGGTTTATTTGGAATGGGAGCGGCCAGCACTGGAGGGTGCAACAAGTACTGTTTGATGCTTTCGAACGCTGTTGACATTCGGCATCCCAGATAAAAGGAGCTCATTTCTTCATGAGCTTTGAGAAAGGCCTACATCTCCCCGATAAATTTGAGATAAACCTCCGTATATAAGCAAGCTTGCCTTGAAAAGATCTTAGCTGCGTCAGACTCTTCGGAGGGGGCATCTCCATGATGGCATTTATCTTTGATGGGTCAACTTCGATCCCTTGATGTTGAACTATGAAGCCCAGGAATCTTCCCGATGACACGCCAAAAGCGCACTTCAGAGGATTCATCTTCAGATCGTATTCCCTCAGTCTAGTGATAACGGTCCTGAGATCTTGGATATGATCGGCCTTGGCTTTAGTCTTGACGACCAGATCATCAACATAGCATTCGACGACTTTATGGATTAGGTCATCAAAGATATTAGTCATTGCCCTCTGATATGTAGCACCTGCGTTCTTCAGTCCGAATGGCATTACCTTGTAGCAATATATTCCGATCGGGGTTCGAAATGCTGTGTGCTTCTCATCCTCAGGCGACATCTTGATCTGATTATATCCAGACGAGCCATCCACGAAGGTGAACAGTTCGTAATTTGAGGTGTCATCGACCATCATTTCCATAACCGGTAACGGGAAGTCGTCTTTAGGACATGCCTTGTTGAGGTCCCTGAAATCGACACAAACTCGGATCTGCCCATTTTTCTTCTTCACTGGGACTATGCATGCGATCCAGTCTGCATATTTCTCTTCTCTGATGAAGCCGGCATCGATGAGTTTCTTGGTTTCCTCGATGACCTTTTCTTCCAACTCCCTTCTCATTCTTCGAGGAGCTTGTTTGACGGGCTTAGCATCGGGAGATATAACCAACTTATGTACGGCCACTTCAGAGGAAAGGCAAGGCATTTCTTTGTATGTCCAGGCAAAGCAGTCGACGAACTCATGCAGCAGGGCAATTATCTGCGCTTTCATTTCCTCTGACAAGAGCGAGCTGATGTAGGTCAGCCTTGGATTATCGGGCGTTCCTAAGTCAATCTCGGTTAGCTCGTCAAAGGTTGCTTGTCCACCATCTTCGAGCTCTTGAGGAGCTTCTTCTGGCTCGGCTATCTTGTCATCATCATTTGATCTTTCGCTGGCCTCACCAACATGGATCATGTAGCACGCTTTGGAATCAGGTTGAATGTAACCTATGCCCCGTCTATCTGGAACTCGTCCATCGATGAGTGCTCTGACCTGGGGCGGATACCATAGCCCTTCGTAAAACTTTGCTTCGGACTCCGTTTGATATAACCGGCATCCGCACTTCTTAAAGTTTTCCCGCATCTCGGGCGCATAGTATCTGGGATTGAGGACGGCTCTCATGCCTCTCTCATAGGGAAGGCACGCGACAGAAAGATCGTCCGGGTGCACAACGGGGTTTGACCTGTAAAACAGGATGCCCTTCTGTCCATTTTTCCTCCCGGGCACGTAGAAAGTTTTCAGCTGGTCCACGGTAGAGACTGACAATGCGTCGAGCTCTTTGCACATCCGTTCCGGCACCCTTGTGATGGCCAGGGACCCTTCTGCGACTTTGAAGGTCTCTCGTAGTTTCGCTTGCTGCATGGGGGGCCAATCCGCACAGCTGTTGCACGGCAGGTCCTCTTCTTCTGGCTCTTCAGTGTCACTGCCAAGATGAGGGCGGACTCTGCTGTTAGATGGGCCTTCAGCCTCAGATTCGTCCGTATCGCTACCGAAACGAGGGCGAGTTTTACGGAAGGACGGGCTTCCATCGTCGGACTCATCAGTGTCGCTGCCGAAATGCGGGCACACCTGGGTATTTTTGCTTTTGAAAGTGACAGCTGGCGCAGATTTGCTTTTGAGTGTTGGGGCCGGTCTATCCTCAGTCAGTTGTGGCTTAGCATTTTGGTGGTCCGTAAAGTACCGAGAATCTTCATATCGGACTTCATGCACACCGAACGGCTGGATGTCTCCGTCAATGCGTCTTTCTTCGCAATTTTTAGTGTACTTCATGCATTGATGGAGAGTTGACGGAATGATGCCGTAATCGTGGAGCCACGGCCGCCCCAAGAGAATCTTATAAGACGTGTCGGCGTCGATCACGTATATCTTAGCTTCAGTTTGCAGATCCCCGAATTTGATTGGCAAAGCTATAGACCCCAGAACTTGCTGGCAATTTTGGTTGAAGCCTTGAATGACAATCCTTTCCCTTGACAGGTGTCGGACGTCCATTGACAAACTCTTCAGAGTTCGCAAGTTCATGATGTTCACTGAGGACCCCGGATCAATCAATATGCGATTAATTCGATCTCCGTCGCTGTACCTGGTCACGTAAAGCGGCCGATTATGCTCAACCGTTCCCAGCAGCAGGTCTTCATCCTTAAATGTGACTGTAGCGGCATGCAAAGCGTGCTGGGCTTCTTTCATATTAATTTCCGCAAAGTGAGCCTGATACCGTTCGGGGTTTTGTAGAGCGTGGATGAGAACATCTCTAAGCTCCTTAGATAGGACCAAGGCGTCGTAGATGCTCAGGAGAGACGGAAGCTTCCGGGGATGCGCCAAGATATTATAGTCCACCAAGGAAGGACTTATGTTTTCATTAGCCGGTTCTCTGCCATCTTCTTCATTAGCGACTTGTTTTTCCTTCCCTTTTGGGGCATTGCCCTGATTTGGCGGTAGAGCCATGCCGCTTCTAAGCTGGATTTGATTGGCCGTTGTGGCGAGCTCTTCGTCCTCTTCGGGAAAACAGAGCTCATCCTCGGAGTCGCTGCCAAGATGGATGGCGTAGCAGGTCACTACTGGGATCTCCTCATTGGAGTCTTCTTCTAACTCCTTCAGAGTTTCAGCCGCTTGTACAGGGAAGAACTCCTTCAATTGAATCAATGTTCTTTCCTTTTGTTCATATTCTTCGAGGGAATCGATATATTTTTGAATAGTCGATCTCCCTGCAGACTCTTTTTCGCGCCGAGCTGCACTTTTCTTCTTCTTGAGCTTCTTGGATTTTGAGCCTGATGGAGCCGCATTGGCAGCTGGACTGGTAGGCTTCTTCTGCCCTTCCCATTCCGTCTTGGGTTCTTTCCGAAGTAGCTTTATCATCTTCTTCGTCTTATTAGATATGTGCGTACTCCACGGAGATCGCGATGAGTCAGTTTCGTTTGTCAGGGCAACAGGTTCAGCTGTCTGCTCCCAGAAGGCTTCAACTTCTGTCTGTATAAAGTTGGCGGTTGCAACTTGATTGTTCACCAACACACTTTTGGACAGCTCGATCTCTCCAGCCTTGTACTGCTTCTCGACCCAGTCTTTGAAGATATAGCAATCCTCGATCGCATGGCTCACTACTCGGTGGTACGGGCAATACAGAGGATTGTCGGTCATTTTTGCTTCTTGGGGTCTTTTCGACTCCGGCAATTGTAGGCCGTTGTTCAAGGCATCTTTAAATATCTTGTGGACCTTGTCCCTTCTGAAAGAGTAAACCTTGTTCTTTTTCTCCTCTAGGGAAGGCCCACCTCCTCCCAGCAATGGCTTTCGAGATCGGTTGGTTTTGGATTCGCCCGCCCTTCGCTTTTCTTCATTGTCGGAGGCATTGAAGACATTGATACTGCTGGAACTCCCGCTTCTACGGTTGTCGTCCCGCTTGCTTTTCCAGGTTTTGTCTCTCTGAGAGTCCGGCGGGGAATCTTGCTTCGAGCGTTCCAGCATTTGGACTTTCTTGGTTAGCTCCTGAAATGTCTTGAGGCCCGCCGTACACAAGAATGGGACCATCCAATTGCTGAGGTTCCCAATGAGAAGGCTGACGGACTGGTCCTGCTCCAGCGGCGGTTCGCACTTGACTGTAAGATTACGCCATCGGGCGATAAAGTCGGTGTTGCTTTCATTCTTCCCCGGCTTGGTCCTCACAAGGTCGGCAATGGAGATTTTATCACTGACGCTCATGAACCTTTGCCGAAACAGAGATTCCATTTGGGCAAAGGTAATGACGGACCCGTCTGGTATACTCACGCACCAGTCGAAAGCGACACCGATCAGGCTGTTGACAAACTGACGAAGAAGGAGCGCGTCATTGCCCCCTGTATTTCCGCATGATGCTTTGAAGTGGGCGACGTGCTGGTTTGCATTCCCCGTTCCATCAAATCTTCCGAACTTAGGAATGACGTAGCCGCTTAGGAACTCAATCAGATCGTACTGCGCAGGATACGGCCGCCCACTACTGCCGATTTCTTTTTGAGCTTCAGCTTCGGCCACCAATATTTTAACCTTGCTGGTGACCAAATCCATTATCCGATCCTGTGTTAGCGGGATAGTGCTATCTGGGGCCAAGGCGTCCCCAGAAGCAGAATGTGGCCGGCTTTCATTCGGCTCGACCAGTCTTGGTCCCAAAGGAACAGGTATTGGCTGCCTCGGATTGTCATCGCCCGGCTGATTAGTAGCGGCTTGTGCTTGATTAGGAGGTGCTCGAGCAATTTGAGCTGTAAGCTGCATCACAACGTTCGTTAAGTCGTCAATCTTCGAATAGAGCTTGGCCATCTCTTTATCTTTGCTCCTGAGTTGTTTTCGAAGCTCTTGAAGCAGCTCTTGCTCCGCGGTCCTGGGGCGGAAAGTCGGCTCTTCCTCGCTGTCCAAACTTGACTCTGCATGGACCGAGGGGTCCTTCTGCCTATCATCCTCATCGAGATGGTTTTCTTTATCCAGCGGGGGCGGCTGTTCTTGGGCAGCGGCAACCACATTCTGGCTAGATTGGGCTTGGGATGTGGTGGCCCCATCCTTACTTTTGCTGTGAAGGTTGTCGCTGGGGCGCCCGTCCGCCATATAGACCGTATGTATGATATATCCGGCCGTCTTTCTATCATTGGCAGCTGATTTCACGGATTGCTGTCTTGACCCCCTTGTTTCGGTAGCTGGTAATCGATTGAAGGCGGCTGGCCTAACCAGTTTCTTGAATGGTGCTGGCGCTTCTTTTCTGGATTTGCCTCGCTGCTTTCGTGCGGCACAGAGGGCCTGATAGACCCTTGAAGAGACAGTGTCATACTTTTTCTGTTGGGGCCGGGACACGTCTCTTTGTAGCACTGTTCGGACCGCTGTCTTCTTGATTCTGGCGGTCATGGCATTTTTCTGAACCCAATTCAGAGGCTCAAAGGAATTGCTGATTCTTACGTCCGACTCAGCCGTCATCGCAGGGCAACCCAGCACTTGGAACTTCACACGATTCCATTTGGCTGAAGCCCTGGCCCTCTTATTGGCTCGATACCTGAGCCGCTTCTGCCTTAACTTTTCTGTTCTAAGCGCCTGGCAGACTTCGGCTCTTTGGGAAGACGCTGCAGACCAGTCGATGGAGGGCCTTGGAGATACGCTCGATTGTGCATTTGTTGGAGTCATCACCTGAGCTCGTCTGCAACATTTGATGTTGCCCTTCGCATCGGAAGTCTTGCCCCCCAGCTAGAGCGCCAGGGAGTCGTTCAGACACCATCTTAAGTTTGGTTTGTGGTGCCTTGGCGATCACGACATTCGGCCTCTTACCCCTTGAGACCGGCTTGGCCACCTGTTCCGCCGGGATCTCCGCCAGATGAGCGCTTCCGGCAGGGAAGATGATGACGGAGCCAAACTGGCGGGGCGGTTCCTCCCACTGTCGACTGAGGCTTGCGGGGAGAACCACACGAGCGTTGATCTTGACCACGTACGGGATCGGGGTCATGTTGGAAGCTGAATTCGTCTGGGGAGACATTGTCGTCGAAGGTTGATTGCTGCACGGAAAAGAAAAAAAAAGAACATCATTTCAGTATAGGCAATCGATATGTATATTGATTGAGTTCGCATGAACGTTTAACTCGAAATATAGGAGGAGAGATTGGTCCCACCGGGCGTGCCAGAATCTGTAGGGTGTTTTTCGTCACCCTATTGAGATGGGAATACGCGCGCGCCTGTCAGGCGTACTACAGATTCCCCCCTGCCTAGGGTAGGCCAGGGTTTAATGATTGTGGGGATCCGAATCTCCGGCAGCCGCGGACTAAGCTGCCGTTAATTACCCCTCGCCTTTGGAGCGAGGGAACCTCCGATTGACGGATTAAACTGGTCATGCGAACTCAATGTGCAGTGTACGTGGGTGTTGTTTTGGAGGGGGTGTTTGAATATATCGGAAGCCACGCAGAGTTTTTACGGGGGTCCCGCTACCCGGATAGCGGGCTGGGGGTCAAGGGGGCTAGCAGCCCCCTTGCGGGGTGCGGGGCAGCGCCCCGTTAGAAATTCCCCGTTAGAAATTTTTTTCTAACAGGGACAGTGTCGTGGAGTATGTGTATGTGTACATATGTATACATATGTATATATATACATGTGTATATAAATAAAGGGGAAAAAGACATCCAAAGGATGCGTGGGGCCAGTGCCTAGGCACTTGAGCGCAAGCGCGCCACGTGTTGGCACGTGGGCGCTTTGCACTCGAGCGCAGAGTGCTGGAGCACAACGCGCCACGTGTCGGCACGTGGGCGCTTTGCGCTTGGACGCTGGGCGCTTGAGCGCAAGCGTGCCACGTGTCGGCACGTGGACGCTTTGCGCTCGAGCGCAGAGTGCTGGAGCGCACGCGCCACGTGTCGGCACGTGGGCGCTTTGCGCTCGGACACTGAGTGCTTCGGCGCAAGCGTGCCACGTGTCGGCACGTGGGCGGCTTGCGCTCGAGCGCTTGCGCTTGAGCGCAAGAGCGCCACGTGTCGGCACGGGGGCGACTTGCGCTTGCGCTGGAGCGCAAGCGTGCCACGTGTCGGCACAAGGGCGACTTGCGCTCGAACGCAAGAGCGCCACATGTCGACACGAGGGCGACTTGCGCTCGAGCGCTTGCGCTGGAGCGCAAGCACGCCACATGTCGGCACGAGGGCGACTTACGCTCGAGCGCTTGCGCTTGAGCGCAAGCGCGCCAAGTGTCGGCACGTGGGCGCTCTGCGCTTGAGCGCCGACGAGGAAAAGAGGCTTTTAGCCTAAAATTATTTCTCTGAAGAGAAATCAGAGAGGAGTTGGACTCCTGAATGTATTCTTTTCTTCTTCTTTTTTTTTGGGTTAAGTGAAAGGGGTTCTTCTTCTTCCTCCTCTGTTAGCTAGATCTTGAAGATCAATAGATGTGAGATCTCAAAATCTCTCCTTTTGGGGATCTAAAGACAGATCCAAGTTCCCCTTTGTGGGTTTTGTGGTGAAAAACTATTTCGTTTTTGAAAAGGAAGAGTAAAACTCTTGATTTAATTCAAAAGAAAGAAGAAGGTCTTGGAACCTTGAAGAAGGAAGAAAGATCTCAGATCTGAAACTTTTTTGGAGAGAGAAAAAAAAGTTGTTAAATATTTCATTATCTTTGCCTTTATAGGCCATACACTTTACACATAGCCCCTTGGGCTTCACAAAATAGCATTTTGCCTATTTCATGGCTCATGTGCCATTTCTTTTTGCACATAAGTCATGGGCTTTACAAAAATCTGGCTTTATGCCTATTTTTCTTACATTTATCCATAAATAAAATAAAAGAAATGCAACAAAATTATTTATTACAAAAATTTTTATCTTGGCATGGGGGAGGCCGGCCGCTTCATGTTCGGGTTCGACCCGGGCATGGGCCCACTGGATCTGGGCTTGGGCCCACTTGGCTTGGGGTTGACTTTGATTTTGACTTGATCAACCGGGGTGTAAATTTTTACCCCAACAGTGCTGCCATTTTAGCGACGTGGACGGTCGGTGCTGCCATTTTTCGACTTGGACGATCGGTGCCGCCATTTTAGCGACTTGGATGGTCTGTGCTGCTATTTTAGCGACGTGGACAGTCGATGTTGTCATTTTAGCGACGTGGATGGTCGATACTGCCATTTTAGCGACGTGGACGGTCGTTGCTTGATTTGACTTGTTCCACTTCGTGCGGTGTCGGGATTTGATTTGTTTCCGAGGTGGGCTTGATTCCACCAGGGAGGTCATTGGTTGACTTGTGATTTGATTTGTTTTAAGAGTTCCCTACCCGTCCAGCGGGACTTTTGAGCTTGGAAGCGCTGCCGGGTGGGACGTTGATTTGCTATGTTTGATTTCTTCCATGTTCGGCAGGACTTTTGAATTTGAGAAAAACTCGAAATTTATATTTTGTTTGGCATCAGTATTGCTGCACTAGAATAATACCAGAAGCAACTCATCATTTGTCCCGGGAGGACTTAGGATTTGGTTTTTGGGTCGGCATCAGCACCGCTAACACTGAAGCATAGTGCCAGGAGCGACTCATCATTTGTCCTTTGGGAAAACTTGGGATTTGAGTTTTGGGTCGGTATTAGCACCACTAACACTGAAGCGTAATGCCAGGAGCGACTCATCATTTGTCTTTTGGGAAAACTTGGGATTTGGGTTTTGGGTCGGCATCAACACCTCTAACACTGAAGCGTAATGCCAGGGGTGACTCATCATTTGTTGTTGCCCGTTGGGAGAGCAATGGCTTAGGAGATAGGTTTAGATCTCTATCACCTAAGACTTTTCAATTTTATGAGCCGTAAGGGTCTCATAAAAGCATTTTCTCCCTACGAGTCGAGAGGAACTCGGAGGTGTATGTTCTCCTTAGGAATCGTAAGGATTCCTAAGTGTATTGCTCCTTTGTGATTCGTAAGGATCTTACACGGTGATTTTGATATAATGATGTAGCATGTTGCAAGTTTAGAACTTGCCTGAACGAATCTTACGTCGAGATACGGATATCACATTCCGACGTCGAAATACAATCGCGATGCAAAACTTACGTGTGCAAGACTGGACCTGGCTGAGTAGTTGCATGACGTGGTGACAGGGCTAGATGACGACGGTGACTGGTCGTCTGGATCGTCGGCGCTGTGCGCAACTCCGGCGAGATGGCCGGAAAAGAAAGAAGAAGAACAGAACAGAAGAAGAATAGTTGTTGGGATTGTTGGGGTTCTGGGGATTTGGCGAGGACAGAGGAGATGGTGGCGACGAGGTGACAGGGACGAGGCGAAGTCGTCAGCGGCGAGGTCGACTGAACGAGAGAGTTTGAAGGTCATCGGGAAAAGAGTAGGGGGTCAGTGATGGTGGTGTAGGGGTGTTCTGGGTTTGCTGGGAAGATGAGGAGGTGATGGAGGTGGTCAGTGGTGATGGGTTTCCGGTGAGGGGAGGTTAGAGGTGGGTTTATAGCATCGGGTTATAGGGTTGGGTAGTGCTCGGGAAAGAGGAAGGAGGGGACGATGATGGTGAGGCAGAGGTGGAGGCGAGGAGACGGGGACGACGACGATGAGAGGGAGGCGACGGCGAAAGGGGTGATGGGTTCTCGGCTGTGGGGGTTGGGTTAGGAGCTTGGGTTGTCAGGGAAAAGAGAGGAGAAGAGGGGGTGATGGAGGTGAGGCAGAGGAGGCGAGGAGATGGGGTCGGCGGCGATTCTAGGGCGGCGGCGACGAGGGGTGACGAGGGCTTGGGTTCACGACGGGGACGTGGAGAAGAAAGAAACAAGGGAGAGAGAGAGTTAATATGATTATATATATATATATATATATATATGGGAGAGAGGCAGAGAGTGGGGACAGAGAGAGGAAGTTAGAGAGAGACGGAGAAAGAGAGAGAGATAGAGAGATAGTTTTATTTATTTATTTAAAATAATTAATATTATATATATATATATAACAGTTTTATATATATTAGTTATATAAAATATATTATATATATTGTGGGATTTTACAGATAATACCAGATTACTCCGAATATTACCTATATCCCTTCAAAAATCTAGTTTTTAAATATGGAGAATATGCGTAAGAATTTAAACCATGATGCGATATCCTGTAAATAAAAACATATACCCCCAAATACGGATCTACGTAAATATACGTAGCGATCAAATAATCTGTCTGTCTAACTCTTAGGATATGAACATGATAGATGGGTGCAACCACATGATATGGGGTATTATGACATGCAAGGCTAGATAAGAAAATATATTATTTGGTTTTATATTGTATTTTAAAAAGATATATGAATTCTAAAATATATTATATATTTTTATAAAATCTAGATTTGCACGGATACTCTGTACTAATAAATATTTGATATAATCTCGAACCATATTAGGTTTCAACCATGTGGGTCGGGTCGGATAATAACCACAGCTACTCATTGCATTATTCACAACCCAAAACAACAATAGGAAAGAAATTTACCGCAAGATTTGAAATAGCCCAAATATATATATATATATATATATATATATATATATATATTATCACAGTGCTAGGGTGTTATATTATACCCAACTACAAAAGAATTTCGTCCTCGAAATTCACGGACAAGAAAAGACCAGAAAATACGGACCTAAGAAAAGAGCTGTGGAAACTTCTGTTGAATCTTGTCTTCACGTTCCCAAATAGATTCTCCGTGCGAACGATTTCCCCATGAAACGAGTACTAGTAGGATAACTTTATTCTTGAGGACTTTTTCTCGTCGATCCACAATCACCATTGATCGCTTTTCATATGTCAAATCTTCCCTTACTGTCAGTTCCGAGTGATCTAGGACGTGTGTCTCATCTCTAACATACTTGCAGAGTTGAAATACATGAAATATGTCATGAACACCCGCTAAGGATGGTGGTAAAACCAATCGATAAGCTACCTCTCCAACACGCTCGATAATACCGAAAGGTCCCATGAATTGAGGACTAAGCTTGCCTCGACCACCAAATCGGATCACTCCTCTGGTCGGTGATATCTTTAAGAATACAAGATCACTAACTGTGAACTCCAGAGATCTTCGTCCAGTATCAGCCCAACTTTTCTGTTGATGTTGTGCCACCTTCATATGATTTCAGATCACGTTAACTTTCTCCACCGTTTGTACAATAAGATCTGGTCCCAGTAATCTTCTTTTTCCAACATCCTTGCAACAGATAGGTGAGCGACACTTGCGACCGTACAATGCTTCAAATGGATCCATCTTTATAGTCGCCTAAAAGCTGTTATTGTATGAAAACTCCACCAAGTGCAAATGATCCTCCCATGAACCCTTTAAGTCTAACATGCATGCTCTCAACATATCTTCAAGAGTTTGGATCATTATTTCGGACTGGCCATCTGTCTGAGGATGATAGGCTGTGGTAAACTTCAAGCGAGTTCCCAAACTTTCTTGTAGACTCCTTCAAAAGAGTGATAGAAATCGAGTATCACAATCCGAAACGATTCTCACAGGTAATTCATGCAATCTCACAATCTCCTGCATGTACCGCACTGCCAAAGCCTCCGTCGACTGACCAACTCGGAATGGTATAAAATGAGCTGCCTTGGTCAATCGATCGACAATGACTCAAACTGCATTATTGCCCTTTGGACTCCATGGTAAATATGTCATGAAATCCATGGTTATATGTTCCCACTTCCATTGAAGATTCGAAAGTGGTTGCAACAAATCAGCTACCCTTTGCTGTTCAGCCTTGACTTGCTGACACACCAAGCACTTCGATACGTAACGAGCAATCTCCCTTTTCATGCCTTCCCACCAGAAATGTTGTCGCAGATCTCCATACATCTTTTTGCCTCCCGGATGTATGGAATATGCGGAAATATGAGCCTCCTTCATGATTTTTCACGAACATCTCCTTTGGACACACATAAACGACTCCCATAACGTAACGAACCATCTTCATGAATTAACAAGTCTGTTCGAAGTCCCGCTTCTACTTGATCTCGAAACTTCTTCAATCTTGGATCGTACGACTGTGCTGCTTTAATGTTATCGATCAAGGATGACTGTACTTGCAATTGTATCAACTGTCCCGAAGAATTTGGTAGTACAATCTCCAACTCGAACCTCTGAAGATCAGCTATAATCTCCTTTTGTGCAGTCAACATCCGTATCGCTGGCAACTGACTTAGAGTATCCGGCACTACATTAACTTTCCCCGGATGGTATTTTAGGTCAAGATCATAGTCAGCCATCAACTCTAACCATCTACGCTGGCTTATGTTGAGCTCTTTCTGGGTGAACACATATTTTAGGCTTTTGTGATCCGTAAATACTTCTATCCTTTCGCCCAATAAGCAGTGTCTCCAAATTTTCAGAGCGAAAATCACTGCTGCTAACTCCAGATCATGAGTTTGGTAGTTCTTCTCACGAGTCTTCAATTGTCTCGACGCATAAACTATGACCTTTCCATGCTGCATTAGAACACATCCCAAGTCTTTTCCAGATGTGTCGCTATGAATAACTAGCCCTCCAGAACCGTCTAGCACGGTTAGAATATGGGCGTGTTCCCTTATAAAAAAAGAGTAAGGGAAAGTTCCCCACTATTCAAAGCCTCACGTGTTAAACACGTGGGCACCTATATGCAACACATATAGGCACTACAATCAAAACAACCGATAAACTAAAACAGCCTCACGTGTTTAACACGTGAGTGCCTATATGCAATGCATATAGGCACTACAATTAAAACAACTACTAGGCTAATGGAGCCTCACGTGTTTAACACGTGAGTGCCTATATGCAACGCATATAGGCACTGCAATTAAAACAACTACTAGGCTAATGGAGCCTGACGTGTTTAACACGTGATTGCCTATATGCAACGCATATAAGCACTGCAATGCAAACAAACTAGAGGATAATAATCCTCACGTGTTAAACACGTGAACGCCTATATGCAAAACATATAGGCGCTACAATCAAACAGCTGACAAAATAAATAAGCCCCATGTATTGAACACGTGTGACCACCTCCCTACGTAGAATCAAATTCTACTCAACAAGGAACTGTTGGATCAAATATCCAATGGTGATTAAGTATAGAATTAAATTCTATTAATCTTTTTAAGTAAGGGATGATATTTTCTGTTAAACAATAAGTTGGCAGATCAAAAATCCCATGAGATGGAAAATATTTTCCATATCTTTCTAAACAAAGAGAGATTGTGCTCTGTTAAGCCGAATACCCTTGGATTAAAAATCCAATGATGGTTTAAAAAATTACTATTTTACAGAATAAGATTCTGCATATGGGAAAATATTTCCCCAATCTTGTTAAAAATAAGAAAAATATATTCTGTAAAACAGAAACCCTTGAATCAAAGATCCAATGGTGGGCAAAATTCCCCAAGTCAATTCTGGAACCAATTAAATCAATCAGGATCTCTCAATGAGAGATTTTCTCAGAATTAAACAAAATTCTCTCCACTATATAAGGGACCAGAGACTTCAAGTCTCGAGAGGACGGAAAGTAAAAAAAAAGATAGAGAGAGTAAACAAAGGAATCCCTTCGGAAGCTTAGAAAAAATTTCAAAAGAAACAGAGAATTTAATTCTCACAAAGGAAGATTTGTTTCATTAAAACCCTAGGTGAAAAAAACCTCAGAGATCATCTTGTCTCTCTTTTGCCTCTCTAAGGGTTTAACCCTTTATGTAAGAACTTAGTTTTTCATCTGGTTGAGATCTGCAGAAGCAGACTCCCCACAAGTTGAGAATTTAATTCTCATCGGGAAGATTCTGTCATGCAGATTCAAAACCTAGGAGAAAGAATTGAGTTTAAAGAATTTAATTCTTACAATAACATATGGGAATTTAATTCCTCTAAGAAACTAGGGTTTAACCCTATAAAAAGAAAAGAATTTAATTCTTACAAAACAAGAGACATGAGATCCTACAAATCCTAGTGTCATTAACATGAGATCAAAATCTCCAAACTCCCAGAAGGAAAGACTGGTGATTCAATACTATAATGAGGACCTCACGTGTTTCCCACGCGGGCACTTAAATGAAGAACAAGAAGTGCCTCCTATGGCAGTCACGTGTTTTGCACGCGATCTCCAATCAAGTGCTTAGCACTTATATAAAAAAAAAGGGAGGGGATAAAAACCCAAAAGGCAGAACCCAGCTTTGGGACGCCTCACGTGTTTCGCACGTGAGCGCCACAAAAACCAAGTGCTTAGCACTTATATAAAAAGGGGGGAGGGGATAAAAACCCAAAAGGCAGAACCCAGCTTTGGGGCGCCTCACGTGTTTCGCACGTGAGCACCACAAAAACCAAGTGCTCAGCATTTATATAAAAAAGCGAGGAAATAAGTGGGCAGTGCCCATAATCCGGTGCTTCACATGTGTCGCATGGGCGCCACAGAACTCTAGTGTTTAATACTAATCGGTGCCTCACATGTGTCACGTGAGCGCCACAGAACTCTAGTGTTTAACATTAATCAGGTGCCTCACATGAAATGAACGTAAGCATTGTATGCCTCAGCACTTAGCTCTGTTGGGTAATTATGGAGACCCGGATCTAGTCCAAATTGACTAAATTCATCCAAATCAGCCGAGCCCCTCTGCGCTCATCATTCCTCAAAATTAATCTTAGTCCCAAACACGACTAATGATCTTTCAAATGATGATATTCAAAATAATGTTCATCCCACATCTCCTAAGTTAATCTTAATCTCAAACAATGACTAATGATTCTTAGATTTTCCATCATGATCTTCTCCCTCAAATACTGGAATTGGTTCAAGGGTACATCTCTCTAGACATCTGATACATGTCGTAATTTCTCAACGTCTTCAGAGAGGTGGCGGGTCCCGACAACCAACTTTTTTTGGTGGACTTCCCAATCTGACGTGCACATCCCAAATCAAACCACACCCCAAACTGGGTGCATCTCATATCATCGTTGCCCATCCTGTCACGTACCAAATACACGTGCGCGCATCGAAACGTCCTTAAACTAACAACAGACCGAAACATCCTTAAACTAAACGTTGCCTCCAAAATGGAAACAATGGACCGTAATGTCCCTAAACTAACAACGGACCGAGACGTCCTTAAACTAAACCGTCATCCTAAATGGCGACAATGGACCGAAACGTCCTTAAACTAACAACGGACCGCGACATCCTTGAACTAAAACCTCACATCAAAAATAGTGATCTACAGACCGAAATGTGCTCAAACTACAACTTCGCCTCCAAAATGGCAATAAGGGACCGAAACGTCCTTAAACTAAAACAACAGAGCCCAAATGCTCCCTTGTTGGATCTGAAACAAAAATGATCCTAACACCCTATTAAGTAGATCTTAGTCTCAAATTGGACTAACGTATCCTTAACAAAAAACCAATCGATCCCCAATTGCTCACAAACATTTAAGTCAATCTTGATCTCAAAACAGATCAACGATCCTTAAATCAACCCAAACCCAAATCTAAGATATACGGATTTGGACTAATTCACGCCCTACGGGCGACAACATAAATTAGTCTCCGTATACAATCCACGGGCAACCAAAAATAAAACACACACACACAACACGAAGTGAACTTCTGGAGTAGGAGAAAGTGGTTATCGTGATGCGATAACGTAATTAACTGCAGGGGCTTGCGCCTGCAGGGAAGAGCGTCCCCACAATCAAAAAACCCTTGTAAACAAGGGGAATCTGACGAAATCTGCTACAACGGCCGCATCCATCCAAACCTCCGATATACGGTGCCATAAATCAACTTGGCATCTTTGGAGAGGTGGACGGATAAATCTAAATAGCATCTGCCCCCAAATTCAGGAAAGACGACCTACGCGGTTCGTCTCTGTTTTTGGCGGTGAATAGGGCGGTGGTTAATCTTTGCTTCAACGTTTCAAAAGCCGATGCACATTTCTCGGTCCATACGAATGGTATCTCCTTTCGTGTTAGCTTGGTCAATGGTTCTGCTATTTGAGCGAAATTCTCCACAAACCTTCTATTGTATTCGGCAAGCCCAAGAAAACTTCTGGTTTCCCCTACGTTCTTTGGAATTGGCCAATCAAGAACAGCTGCAATCTTTTCAGAGTCAACGGTAATTCTATCTCCGGATACAACATGACCCAAGAACTTTACTTCTTCGAGCCAAAACTCGCACTTGCTCATCTTAGCATATAACTTTTCTTGTCTCAATATTTGCAATGCGATTCTCAAATATTCTTCATGCTCTTCTTTACTCCTCGAATAGACCAGAATATTATCAATAAACACCACTACGAACTGGTCCAGGTACGGTGAAAAGATTCGGTTCATCAAGTCCATAAATATTGGTGGTGAGTTAGTAACTCAAAATGGTATCACTAAGTACTCATAATGCCCATATCGAGATCGAAATGCTGTCTTGCAAATATCTTCTGATTTCACCCGAACTTGATGATATCTGGATCGCAAATCCAACTTCGAGAATACCCTCGCACCACTGAGTTGATCGAATAATTCGCCGATGCGAAGGGTTGGGTACTTGTTCTTAATATTCACCCGATTTAATTTTCGATAATCGATGCACAACCATCGTGTGCCATCCTTCTTCTTGACTAGAAGAAATGGAGCTCCCCAAGGTGAACTGTTGCTGCGAATCCAACCCTTCTCTAGTAATTCGGTAACTTATTTCTTTACCTCTTCCAGTTCCACCGGCGCCATTAGATAATAAGCCTTTGAAATCGGCGATGCTCCAGGAATAAGATCAATCGCGAACTCCATATCTCGTTTTAGCGGTAAACCCGAGATGTTCTCGAACACATCCATAAAATCCCAAACTACTACTGGTGCTTCTTCCTTATTTACTTCCATCGACGAAAGAATGGCATTGGTCGGCCTAGCCCTAAATTCGACTGGCCCGACAGATCTCCTATCTCCCAAAAATATGAACTCCGGATGTCCGGGAATTTGGAAAATCGCTTTCTTTGCCTTACAATCAATGTGAGCATGGAAAACGCCAAGAAAATCCATTCCCAAGACAACATCATAGCTGTCAGTATCAAACACTAAGAAATCTGCGAATAACTCCCATCCACAAATAACAATCGAGCAACCCTTGTACTCACTACTAGATATAATTCTCTCATTCCCAGTGTGTATGTCACAACAACTAGACAGGGCCGTGTGTGGAATAGAGTGTGCACTAATAAACTTGGACGACATGAAGTAATGGGATGCACCTGAATCGAATAATGCCAATGCGGAAAAATAGACAAATAGGATACTTGAAACAACATCATCTGAAGCCTTGGCCTCTTCGGCTGTCAAGGTGAAGGCCCGTGCTTGATTAGGCCTCTGAGTAATCAGCTTCTGATGTACTCTCAGAGTATCACCCTTCAACTAAACTCTCGATGGACAAGTATGAATTCGATGATCAGCAGCTCCGCAAATCAGACACTGCCTAAGCCCCCTCTAGCACTCCCTCCAGAAATGACCCCGTCGTTGACAGTAATCACACATCACATTCTTCTTCTGCGTTGGAACAGAGGTCCTTTTCATAGGTATTATCCTATGTTTATTTATCGGAATGCCTCTATGTACAGGAGCTCTGTTTGGCGTAAACGCTGGATTCCGCACTACAACAGCTTGTTATTGAGTACCCTTTACTCTCACTGATAAACTCTGTTGTTCTCTAGCCGCCTTGAGAACTTGAGAGAAGGTGGTCAATCCTAGAGATATGATGTGTCTCTGAATCTCCACATCCAAGCTACGCATAAACCGCCGTGCCCTCTCTGTCTCATTGGCAACCAAGGGCCCCGCAAATCGACTGAGCCAGGTCCACTCAGCCGCATGTGCATCAACGGATCCGCCATTCTGCTTCAAACTAATGAACTTCTCTTCCATTTCCTCCCGAGCAAACTGCAGAAAGAACTTCTCCAAGAAACTTCACGAAAAAGTTGCCCAACTGATTGGCTTGGTTAGACGGGTCTCCTCTACGAGCCACCACTCGCGAGCGTAATCTACTAATTGGATGCGTGCTACATCCACCCTTTTCTCATCTGGAATCTGCGTGACAACGAGTAGGTTCTCTGTATCAACTAGCCACTGCTCCGCTGGCAATGGCTTCTCCAATCCTATAAATGTGGATGGACCAAGCTTTCTAAAGTCTGCCACGGTGCCCTCACGCTGTGTTGGGCTGGGTGCTGCTGCAACTATGGACTGATGTACTGTCCGCAGACCCTCCTGGAAAGTCTCGGCCTGCCACTGATTCGGCTCAGTTTTTCGCTTCTGGTTTTCAAACATACCACATACAACTCCAAGTAATGTGGTGTTATCTACACGCTTCTGGTATGACCGCAAATCTCTATCCGCCATGATTCTAAAGCCAAGACATGAAAAGCAATTAGTAACGGTAAACAAGATTCAATAAACAAGATAGCTATAGATCCAAGACTGGCAAAATAGTAATGTGGCAGGACACGTTCCTAACTCCGGGTCTCTTGGTTAGTGTATTGGGTTCAATACCCAACTACAAAAGAATCAAACCCGACTCACCCTAAATCCTATTCTTTGATACCAAACAAACTCGGTCACGCCCCGCTTCCTAAAATACATAAACACGGCACGCGACAGAGCCAACTATACTGCCTATGGCTAGAAATCATCCCTCCATAGACGCATTACGGCTGTCAATCGGATATCAAGAACAATAAAATAAACAAAATCTAGCTAACACATGTCCATCTGCCATAATAAATAAAATCAAGAAATGCATATAGCGGAAACGAATCAAGATCCAATAAAACAATAATATCTGAATCACGTCCCATAAGGGCTCACATCAATAAAAATAACACTACGAAAATAAATAAACCAAGCGTCTCTAAAATACATATCTAGCTCCTCATTGCTCGTCTTGCTTGCTAAAATACTCCTGTTCTGCCTGCAATAAAGTCAGAGGAACTGGGCCATGCAAAAACTAAACGTTAGTGTGTCATAAATACCATAATAATAGTAATAACCAGGATATGATGTTATGATTAAACAAGAATGCGAATAAAAAACACAGGTATAAAACAATGAGCAGTATGTATGTGATATGTATCCTATAGTCTGTGTTTCTAGGTTATCTATTTTACAAGTCTTTGAAATCAATTAATTTAATCCTCATGTAACTCAACAATATATATATCACGTTCAGTCCCCACGGGACCACGGTACAATATATCTCGTTCATTCCCCATGGGACCACGGTACAATAAATAATGATTATTCCGTTCACGCCCGGAATCACGGCAAACAATAATAATATCCTCTTGAGTTACGTTTCGGTTACATTCTTGATTTCCCCTTTCCCCCAAAGGTTATGTGTTCAAGTCAGGTATTGACGATATAAATCTAATACCAACATAAGATCAAGCAGGTACAGGTCTTGTCTATGTAGACAACAAGTTACGTCCATCAGGCCAACAATCAAGATTGTTGGCATTAGCAATAAGATCCAAGTAACAAGTCTGGTAATGTGTCGTGAACATGTCATGTAATATATATTAACCACAATAGATACCAATGTAAAACTGTAATCAATATCGAAACACAACTAATGCCAAGATGCATATATGTCTATCTGTAATAACCGTTATACGTCCATTACCATGTATGATGCAATCTAGAAAATATATTGAACTGTTATAGTAGTATGATAATATCGTGATGTTCCGGCATGCAACTGGATAAGCTATTATCAGTACGGATACAGACGGATGCTGTAAAACTGTAAATCGGTAATTTCTACTGAGTAGTAAAACACACGCACTATAATTTATCAAATAGATATTGATATAATAATATAGCATGTTGCAAGTTTAGAACTTGTCTGTATGAATCTCACGTCGAGATACGGATGTCACGTTCCGACGTCGAAATACGCTCACGACGCAAAACTTATGTGCACAGGACTGGATCTGGCTGAGCAGCTGCGTGACGTGGTGACAGGGCTAGATGACGACAGTGACTGGGTTGTCTGGATCATCGGCGACATGCGCAACTCCGGCGAGACGGCCGGAAAAGAAAGAAAAGAAAGAAGAAGAAGAACAGAACAGAAGAAGAATAGTTTTTGGGGTTCTGGGGATTTGGCGAGGACAGAGGAGATGGTGGCAACGAGGTGACGGGGACAAGGCGAAGTCGTCAGCGGTGAGATCGAATGAACGAGGGAGTTTGAAAGTGATCGGGAAAAGGGCAGGGGGTCGATGATGGTGGTGTAGGGTGTTCTGGGTTTGTTGGGGAGACGAAGAGGTGGTCTGTGGTGATGGGTTTCCGTTAACGAAGTCGGCGAGGAGAGGTTGGAGGTGGGTTTCTGGCGTCGGGTTATAGGGTTGGGTGGTGCTCAGGAAAGAAGAAGGAAGGGATGGTGACGACGAGGCAGAGGTAGAGGCGAGGAGATAGGGACGACGATGATGAGAGGGCGGCGATGGCGAGAGGGGTGATGGGTTCTCGGCTGTGGGGGTCGGGTTATGAGCTTGGGTCATCGGGGAAAGGAGAGGAGAAGAGAAGGTGATGGAGGTGAAGCAGGGGAGGCGAGGAGATGGGGTCGACAGCGATGCTAGGGCGGTAACGACGAGGGTGTAAGTTAGGGCTCGGGTTCGCGACGGGACATGGAGATGAAGGAAACGAGGGAGAGAGTGGGAGTTAATATGATTTTATATTATATTATATATATGTATGTATGTATGTATGTATGTATGTATGGGAGAGAGAGAGTGAGGACAGAGAGAGGAAGTTAGAGAGAGAGAGATACAGCAATAGTTTTATTTATTTATTTTAAATAATTAATATATTATATATAACAGTTTTATATACATTAGTTATATAAAATATTATATACATATATATTGTGGGATTTTACACATAATACCATATTACTCCGAATATTACTCGTATCCCTTCAAAAATCTAGTTTTTAAATATGGAGAATATGTATAAGAATTTAAATCATGATGCGATATCCTGTAAATAAAAATATATACCCCCAAATACGGATCTATGTAAATATAGGTAGCGATCAAATAATCTATCTGTCTAACTCTTAGAATACGAACATGATAGATGGGTGCAACGACATGATATGGTGTACTATAACATGCAAGGCTAGATAAGAAAATATATTATTTAGTTTTATATTGTATTTTAAAAAGATATGTGGATTCTAAAATATATTATATATGTTTATAAAATCTAGATTTACATGGATACTCTGTACTAGCAAATATTTGATATAATCTTAAACTATGTTGGATTTCAACCATGCGGGTCAGGTCGGATAATAGCCACAACTAGTAGTTGCATTATTCACAACCCAAAACAACAATAGGAAAGAAATTTACCGCAAGATTTGAAATACCCCATATATATATATATATATATATATATATATATATATATATATATATATATATATATAGTATCACAGTGCTAGGGTGTTACAAGATGTCGGCCATTGATGGGTGGCATGGGCATTTCTCTCTCGGCACTTATTAGTTAGTAGGATCCCCCGTCGAACACATTCTCGATGACGTATGGCCCATCTCTATCTGGCTCGAATTTTCCTTTGGCATGTCGATTGGGGATGATCGGTCTTTTGAGGACCAACACCAATTCTCCTTTCTTGAAAGTACGAAGATGAGTCATCTTGTCATAGGCCCGTGACATTTGGGCTCGATACAGCTCCAGATTTTACTGTACTGTGAGCCTCTTTTCCTCAAGCACATCGAGCTCCTCGAGCCAAAGGAGAGCGTTTTCCTCTTTCGTCAGATTGTGCTGGACAGCCATCCTCAGGCTTGGAACTTCGACTTCAAGGGGGAGAATTGCCTCCACTCCGAAGAGCAGTGAGTATGGAGTGGACTGCGTCGGAGTGCAGTGTGTGGTATTATATGCCCACAAAGCCTCATAGAGCTTCAGATCCCAATCTCGTTTATTGGCCGAGGCATTTTTTCTCAGAAGCTTGCACAGGGTTTTGTTGAAGGCTTCGGCTAACCCATTCGCCCTTGGATTATAGATGGAAGAATATCTCCGGTCTATCTTATATTGAGTAGCAAACCTTGAGATTTTGAAGCTCTTGAATGAATGCTCGTTGTCAAATATGATTCTTCTCGGCATACCGAAACAGTATAGAACGTTATGCCGGAAGAATTTCAAAACGTCTTCTTTCTTAACTTCTTTTAGCAGGACAACTCTAGCCCATCTGGAAAAA
Source organism: Agapanthus africanus (assembly GCA_030015575.1). Classification (NCBI taxonomy): domain Eukaryota; kingdom Viridiplantae; phylum Streptophyta; class Magnoliopsida; order Asparagales; family Amaryllidaceae; genus Agapanthus; species Agapanthus africanus. The sequence continues at coordinate 105,529,636 of JASDDO010000019.1, forward strand.
TAGTCCATCGTGGCTAATATGAACCGGTGACTTTTGGATGACGGAGGATCAATCGGGCCAACTATGTCGATGCCCTAAATTTCGAAAGGCTGGGACGCCATGGTAAGGTACAGCGGATTGGGATGCTTGTGAATGAAGTCACCGTGAATTTGGCATAGATGACATTTCTTTGCATGCACTTCGCAATACTTTATCATAGTAGGCCAGTAATATCCAAGACGTTTGATTTGAAGCCGCATTTTGGGGTTGGATTGGTGAACTCCGCAGACGCACGAGTGAATTTCTTTCATAATTTCTTGAGCTTCGGCCGAGAACAGACAACTGAGCTAAACCTGGTCGTATGACCTGCGGTATAGTATGTCATTCACAAACACATATCGGAGAGCTCTCTTCTTCAACTAAACTCTCGTGAATTTTTTCTCAGGCAGCTTGTCATATCGGAGATATTCTATAAGGGGTTCTCTCCAATCCGGCTCGTCCCTGACGACCTGAGCTTCTTCAGCAAGACCATTCTTTTGTTCTACGATTTCTTCTTCTCGTAAAAAGACGGGAGGCAAGATTTGCCGGCTCCTGACTGTGATCAGAATTTCATCCATGTCAGGATCAGCCAGCTCTTTAGCAAGGCGAGCGAGTACGTCGGCTTTTCTGTTCAGCGTCCTAGGAACTCTCATCATTTTAATGTGGGTGAAACGCTTCTTGAGATTCGCCATTCGGCCTCTGTATCGAGCTAATTCGGACTTATATATCTTGTATTCACCGTTTACTTGATTGACGACTAGCTGGGAATCGCCATAGACATGCAGCTGAGGGATCTGCATTTCTATGGTGAGCTCCAGACCAGCTATCAGAGCTTCATACTCAGCCTCGTTGTTTGTACGAGGCTCGGTAAGAGCAAAAGAATGTCGCAGTGTTCCTCCTGATGGTGTGATGAACACCAATCCTGTTCCTGCTTTTATTTGCGGGATGCTTGATTTGCTGGAGATCCTTATTGATGAGGTTCCATTAAAATAGAGCTCCCAGCATGGCTCGTTATCTTCGAAGTGTAGCACTTGTTTGTCGGGCAACTCACAATTTAGCGTTGACCCTTCAGGTATGGGATGAGCAGCTAGAAAGTCAGCGAGGGCTTTTCCTTTTACTGCTTTCTGAGGAGTATAGACTATATCAAACTCAAGTAGCGTGACAGCCCATCTGGCCATTCTACCAGTTAGAACCACCTTGGTCATCAAATACTTCAGCCGGTCGATCTTGGAGATAAGCATAACCCGGTGAGCAAGCAGATAATGCCTCAACTTCTTTACGGCAAATATTAATTAAACATTGCTTTTCAATCGGGGAGTATTTATGCTCTGCCCTGACTAATGTTCGGCTGAGGTAGCAGAGGACATTTTCCATTCCCTCTTCGTTATTTTGAGCGAGGAGGGCACCAAGTGATTCGTCCAGCGCGGCGGTGTAAAGGATCAGCAGTTTATTTAGAATGGAGGCAGCAAACACTGGAGGGTGCAACAGGTACTACATGATGCTGTCGAATGCTTCTTGACATTCGGCGTCCCATACAAAAAGGGCTCCCTTCTTCATGAGCTTTGAAAAAGGTCGACATCTTTCTGATAGGTTTAAGATGAACCCTCTTATGTACGCGAACCTGCCTTGGAAGGATCTTAGTTATGTCAGATTCTTTGGAGGTGGTATATCCACGATTGTTTTTATCTTCGACGGATTGATCTCGATCCCTCGGTGCCGGACTATGAAGCCCAAGAATTTTCCCAATGATACGCTGAAGGCGCACTTTATAGAATTCATCTTCAAATTGTACTCTCTCAGTCTGGTGAAAACGGTTCGGAGATCTTGGATGTGATTGGCCCTGGTTTTAGTCTTAACGACAAAATAATCAACTTAATATTTGACGATTATATGGATTAAGTCGTCAAAGATCTTGATCATTGCCATTTGATATGTGGCACCTGCATTCTTCAGTCCCAACGACATCACTTTATAACAGTATATGCCTATCGGGCTTCGAAATGATGTATGCTTCTCATCCTCAGACGACATGTTTATCTGGTTGTACCCAGACGAACTATCCATGAAAGTGAACAGCTCGTAATTTGAGGTGTCATCGACCATCATTTTCAAGACCAGAAGCAGCAAATCATCTTTAGGGCATGCTTTTAAGGTCCATGAAATCGACACAAACCCGGATCTACCTATTTTTCTTCTTTACTGGGACGATGCATGCGATCCATTCCGCGTATTTCTCTTCTCTAATGAAGTCGGCATCAATGAGTTTCTTAGTTTTCTAAATGACCCTTTCCTCTAACTCCCTTCTCATTTTTCGAGGAGCTTGTTTAACTAGCTTGGTATCAGAAGAAATAGCCAGCTTATGCACGGCCACTTCGGAAGAGAGGCCAGGCATTTCTTTATAAGTCCACGTGAAGAAGTCGACAAACTCACGCAGCAAGGCGATTATCTACTCTTTCATTTTCTCTGACAAGAGCGAGATGATATAGGTTGGCCTTGGATAATCGGGCATCCCCAAATCAATCTTGTTTAACTCATCGAATTTTTCCTGTCCGCCATCTTTGATCTCCCGAGGGGCTTCTTCTGGCTCGGCTAGCTCGCCTTCATCATTCGACCCTTCACTGGCTTCACTAACGTGGATAAAGCAGTATGATTTGGCGTCGGGTTGTGCATAACCTATGCCCCGTCTATCTGGGACTCGCCCCTCGATGAGCGATCGGACCTGAAGCGGGTGTCATAGCCTCTCATAAAACTTTTCTTCGAAGTCTGTCTGGTATAACCGACATCCGCACCATTTAAAATATTCCCGCAACCGGGACACATAATATATGGGGTTTAAGATGGCTCTTATGCCTCTCTCATAGGTAAGGCATGTTGCGAACAAATCGTCCGGGTGCACGACAAGGTTCGACCCATAAAACATGATGCCCTTCTGTCCGCTATTCCTTCAGGGACGTAAAAGGTTGTCAGTTGATCCACGGTGGAGACCGACAACACGTCGAGCTCTTTAAACATCCGTTCCAGAACTTTGGTGATGGCCGGGGATCTCTCTGTGACTTCAAAAGTCTCTCTTAGATTTTCTTTTTGTGTGAGAGTTCGACCTATGCAACTGTTGCAAGACGGGTCCTCCCCTGACTCTTCGGTATCGCTGCCAAGATGAAGGAGAGCTTTGCTGCCGGATGGGCCCTCAATATCAGACTCATCCATATCGCTACCAAAATGAGGACGGTTTTTATAGAAAGATGGACCACCAGTGTCGGACTCATTAGTGTCACTGCCGAAAGGCGGACACACTAAGGGATTTTTACTTTTAAGGGTGACGACCGGTTTACATTGGCTTTTGAGACTCTGGGCCTTCTTGCTTTTAATTGATCGTGGCTTAGTTTTACTTTTGAGACTCTGGGCCCTCTTGTCTCTAGTTGACCGCGGCTCAGCATTCTGGGGTTTCATAAACTACCAAGAATCTTCATATCGGACCCCATGTACACCAAACGGCTGTATGTCTCCATCAATGCGTCTTTCTTCGCCATTTTTGGTATATTGCATGCATTGATGCAGTGTTGACGGAACGATACCATAATCATGAAGCCACGGTGGTCCCAAGAGAATCTTATAGGACATGTCGGTATCGGTCATGTATATCTTAGCCTCGATTTGCAGGTCTCCAAACCTGATTGGCAAAGCTATAAATCCCAGAATTTGCTGGCAATTTTGATTGAAGCCTTGGATGACAATCCTCTCCTTTGACAGGTGTCGAACGTCTATTGATAAACTCTTTAGAGTCCGCAAGTTCATGATATTCACTGAGGACCCAGGATCAATCAATATGCAATTAATCCGATCTCTGTCGCTGTACCCTGTCACTTAAAGCAGCCGGTTATGTTTAGCTGTCTCTAGTAGCATGTCTTCATATTTAAATGCGACCGCAGCTGTGTGCAGAGCGTACTGGGCTGCTTCCATATTGATCTCCGTGAAGCGCGCCTGGTACCGCTCGGGGTTTTGCAGAGTATAGATATGGATGTCCCTAAGCTTCTTGGATAGAACCAGAGCATCACAAATGCTTAAGAGGGATGAAAGCTTCCGGAAGTGAGCCAAGACGTTATAGTCTACCGAAGAAGAGCTCGAGTCTCCGTGAATCGGATCTATCCCGTCTCCTTCATTAGCCACCTGTTTTTCCTTTTCCTTTGGGGCATTGCCTTGTTTTGGCGTTAGAGCCTTACCGCTTCTGAGCTAGATTTGGTTGGCTTGTGTGGCGATCCCATCGTCCCCTTCAGGAAAACAGAGCTCCTCCTCAAAGTCGCTGCTAATATGGATAGCGTAGAAAGTCATGTAGGGACCCCATCATCGGCACCCTCTTTCAACTCTTCCAAAATTTTTGTGGCTTCTATAGGGAAGAATTCATTCAGTTTGATAAGAGTTCTTTCCTTTTGTACATAGTTTTCAAAAGAATTGACATATTTTTGAATGTCCGTTCTCCTTGCAAACTCTTCTTCGCGTCGAGCCGCATCTTTCATTTTCTTCTTTCTAATCTTCTTGGACTTCGAGCCTGCCCGTCTCGGATTGATGGATGGGACAGTGGGCTCTTTTTTCCCTTCCCACCCGACTCTAGGTTCTTTCTAAAGCAGTTTTAGCATCTTCTCCGTATTCTTGGATATGTATACATTCCACGGAGGTTATGATACGTTGTCCTCATTTCTTGGGGCAGACGGTTCAGCGGCATGCCTCCAAAAAGCTTCAGTTTCTGTCTGTACGAAGTTGGCGGTTGCGACTTGATCGTTTGTCAACATGCCAGGGGACAATGAGATTTCTCCCACCTTGTATTGTTTCTCGACCCAATCTTTGAATACGTAGCAATCCTCGATGATGTGACCCAGCATTCTATAGTATGGGCAATACAGAGGGTTGTCAGTCATGCTTGCTTCATGCGGCCTCTTTGAGTTCGGCAGTTGAAAACCATTCCTCAAGGCGTCCCTGAATATCTTCCAGACCTTGTCCCTTCTAAAGGAGTGGACCTTGTTTTTTCTCTTTTCCAAAGTCTGTCCTTCTCCTCCCAGAACTGGCTTTTGCGATCGGTCGGTTTTTTGTCCGCCCGCCCTTTTCTTGTCCTCGTTGTTAGACGCATTGAAGATATTGGTATTGTTGGAGCTTCCACCTTTATGATGGTCATCTTTTCGGCTCTTCCAAAGTTTGTCATTTTGAGAGTCCGGGTTAGACTCTTGCTTCGAACGCTCCAACATCAGAACCTTCTTCATCAGGTCCTGGAACGTTTTGAGACCTGCGGTACATAGGAATGGGACCATCCAATTGCTGAGGTTCCCAATGAAGAGGCTGACGGATTGGTCCTGTTCTAACGGCGGCTTGCACTTGACTGTGAGATTGCGCTATCGGGTAATGAAGTCCTTAATGCTTTCATTCTTTCCCGTCTTGGTCTCACAAGGTCAGCAATGGAGATTTTGTCGCTGACACTCATGAATGTTTGCCAAAACAGGGACTCCATCTGGTCAAAAGTAGTGACGAAACCGTCTAGTATGCTCGTGTACCAATCGAAAGCGACACCAGTTAGGTTGTTGACAAACTGACGGAGAAAAAGTGCATCGTTGCCCCCTGTATTCCCGCATGATACTTTAAAGTAGGCAACATGCTGATTCGCATTTCCCGTCCCGTCGAATCTCCCGAATTTACGGATGACGTAACCACTAGGGAACTCGATCAGATCGTACAGTACAGGGTACGACCTCCCACTACTGCAAACGTCTTTCTGAGCCTCATCTTCGGCCACCAATGTTTCAACTTTGTTGGTGACCAAGTCCATTATCCAATCTTGCATCAGCGGAATGGCACCATCTAAGGCCAAGGCATCCCCAGAAGCGGAGTATGGTCGAATTTCGTGTAGCTCACCCATATTCGGACCCGAAAGGACATGCATCGGTCGCTTCAGGCCGTTATCGCCTGGCTCGTGAGTAGAGACTTGCGCTTGATTGGAGGGCTCCCAAGCAACTTGAGCCGTGAGCTGCATCACAACATTTGTCAAGTCGTCAATTTTAGAGTATAGCTTGGCCATCTCCTTATATTTGCTTCGAAGTTGTTTTCGGAGCTCTTGGAGGAGCTCCTGTTCTACGGTCCGAAAGCGAAAGGTCGTCTCTTCTTCCTTGTCCAAGCTTGTTTCCACATGGACTAATGGGTCATTCTTCCTATCGGCCTCATCGAGAGGATTTTCATCATCCTGCAGAGGAGTCTAATCTTGGGAAGGGGCAGCCATATTCAAGTCAGATTGGGCTTAGGATGTGGTAGCCACAACCTTGCTTTTGCTGTGAAGGTTGTCACTGGAGCGCGTACCCGCCATGTAGACCGTGTGGACAACATAGCTGGCCATCCTTTTGCTTCAGGCAGCTGGTTTTGCGGACCACTATCGTGGCCCTTCCGCTTCAGGAAAGGACAATCGACTGAAGACGGTTGGCCTGACAGGGTTATCGAGTGGCGCTGGCACTTCTTTTCGGGCCTTTCCCCGCTACTTTCGTGCCACACGAAGTGCCTGGTAAATTCTTAAAGAGACGGTATCAGGTTTTCTACGTTGGTGATTTGACACGTCCCTTCACAGCACTGTACGAATTTCCATCCTTTTGATCTTCGCAGTCATAGAGTTTCTCTTAACCCATCTTAGAGGTTCAAAAGATTGCAGATTTTTATGGCCGAAATGGTCATCTTTGCGGGATAACTTGGTTTTTGGAACTTCACAAAATCCATCTTGGCCGGGGTCCACGCCCTTTTGTTGGCTCTATACCTGAGCCGCTTCTGCCTTAGCTTTTCTGTTTTGAGTGCCTAGCATGCTTCTGCTCTTCGGGAAGCCGCCGTAGGTCGGTCGGTAGAGAGCCTTGAAAAGGTATCTAGTTGCACACTCGTCGAAGGCATCGCATGAGCTTGCCCGCAATGTTTGGCGACTTCTTTTGTTCCGACGGTTTTACCCCCAGCTGGGGCCAAGGAGAGCCATTCAAATACCGACTTGCGTTTGGGTTGGGACGCCCTCGAAACCACCACATTTGGCCTTCTGTCTTTATATGGCGGTTTGTCTGTTACTGGAGCTTGAGGAACTAGGATGGTGTTAGCTGGCATGAACGGAATAAAGCCGAACGGTAGCAGCGACTCCTCCCACCGTCGCCCGAGACTGGCTGGGAGGACCGTCCTTACATCCATCTTCATCGTGTAAGAGATGAGAGTTGTGTTGAGAGTTGAGCTTTTCCTTGAAGATATCTTTGTTGCATCCGAAAATTGAGATCGAGAGTTGTTAATCTACGCAAAGAAATAGAATTTCAGTACAAACAATCAATATATATTAATTTAGCTCGTATGAATACTTGATCCGAAATATGGGAGGAGAGAGAAGGTCCCACCGGACGTGCCAGAATCTGTAGAGTATTTTTCGTCACCTTATTGAGATAGTAATACGCGCACTTGTCAGGCGTGTACAGATTCCCCATGCTCAGGGTAGGCTGAGATTTATTGATTGTGGGGATCCGAATCTCCGGCAGCCACGAACTAAGCTGCAGTTAATTACCCCTCGCTTTTGGAGCGAAGAAAGCTCCGATTGACGGGTCAAACTAGTCATGCGAAATAAATATGAGGCGTCGATGTTTGAAAGTAATGCAAAAGGGCGTGTTTTTCATTTTTTATTTTTTTATTTATCTTATTTTTGACAAGAGATTTTTTTATTCAAAGAAACATTTTTTTATAAAAAGTTTTATTTTATTTTTTATTTATATTTTTTATTTTATTTATTTATTTATTTAATTAAAAAATGGAAGCCCTCCTTCCCACGTGAGCTCCCACTAAGTAGGAGCCCTCCCCCTACGTGAAAGGATCCCCCTTACGTGAGCACGTGAGAGGGAGCGGGAGCCTCCCCCTCATGTGAGAGGGAGGGAAAGGGGTAGGGACTCCCACTAACTGGGAGCCTCCCCTAACGTGGGGCAGGGAACCCTCTCGGTTGGGGAAAGTGAAAGGTGCCCGTAGAGCACAAGCGCGGGCCGAAAAGGGTGCTAAGCCCTCGGATATGGAGTTAAACTTTCAAAAATTTTGTTTTGGTGTTAAACTTCCGAAAAAGACCTTATTATGGAGTTAATTCCAAAAAATTTTAAATGGAGTTAAACTCCCAAGAGAATTTAAATGGAGTTAAACTCCCAAAAGAATTTAAATGGAGTTAAACTCCAAAAAGATTTTATTTTGGAGTTAAACTCCTTGAAGAATTTTAAATTGAGTTAAATTCTAAGAGAATTTTGATGGAGTTAAACTCCTAAAACAATTTTATTTGGAGTTAAACTCCTAAAACAATTTATTTTGGGGTTAAACTCCCAAAATATCTAATTTTGGAGTTAAACTCCTAAAAGATCTTGCCTTGGAGCTAAACTCCTAAAAGATTTTTAAATGGAGTTGAACTTCCAAAGAATTTTGATGGAGTTAAACTTCCAAAACAAATTTATTTGGAGTTAAACTCCCAAAAGATTTTATTTTGGAGTTAAACTCCTAAAACAATTTTATTTAGAGTTAAACTCACAAAAGATCTTGTTTTAGAGTTAAACTCCTAATAGAATTTTATTTGAAAAGAAAACCAAAAAAAGAAAGATCTCTTGAAACTTTAAGACCTATATCTTGGGTGATGAGAAAGGACCATTTTCTTCTCTTTGAGCCTTGAATCCACTTCAAGGTGAAGGTTTTTTTTTTTAGAGACGGGTCTTCTTCTTCCTCATCTTTTTTTAGATCTTGGAGAAAAGTAGTGAGATTTAAAATCTCTCCTATTAAGGATTTGATGGGATATTTGGACTCCTTTTTAATGGTTTTACGGTGGAAAACTATTTTCTTTTGAGAAAATAAGAGTTAAACTCTTTGATTTAATTCAAAAAAAAGAAAGAAGGAAGAAGAGGTTTTGAATCTTGAAGAAGAAGGAGGCACAAAACTCTAGATTGATATGGGAAGAATCGTTTTTTCTTATTATCATTCATCATGATGCCTTATATAGGCTTCACATTTTATATATGGTCTCTTGGGCTTTTCAAAATGGCACATGTGCTTTTCCCATGCCATGTGCTTTCTTTCTTTTACAGATAAGTCATAGGCTTTTATATAATTTGGGTTTGTTGCCCATTTTATTACATTTATTCATATAAATTACATCAAATCTATTTATGCTTTAACAATTATTCTTTTGGCATAGTGGGTCGGCCTCTTCATACTTAGACTCGACCTGGGCATGGACCCACTTGCTTAGACTTAGGTTTGGGCTTGGGCCCACTTGGCTTGGGATTGTCTTTGACTTTGACTTTGACTTGGTCAACCGGGGTGTAATTTTTGACCCCAACACTTACCCAATCATCAAATGATAAAAGCAAATGTTCATAACATAATTTTTGAAAATTTATATCCTATTTTATCAAATAAATAGATGAATATATCGGTTTTTAAAAGTTGGTGCATAATAACAGATATTCAAAACCAAAAGTTTGCCGAAAGGCAAAATCCTGTGATTTCTCCAATAGCAACAATTGCTCATATATCCGATATTAAGGATCAAATCAGCTTTCCAATAATCTAATCTTTATCAGCATCTGTAACAATTTACAGATGTGAGATGTCAATCCGGTATCTATATACTCAGAAGTCAGAATTAATTGGAATACTGTTTTCGATTACAATCACATAGAAAACATGAAATATCAAAATATTTCAAGGGGTTGCCGGGTATTCTTAGTAATGCCTTTTTCACTGCCCAGGGTCATAACAGTAGTATTCCTCTCACTTCGACCCCTTTTGAATGTCTCTCTTTCTTTCTTTATGTATACCGGACTTATGCTAGTTGGTTTTCTTCTTACCTTTCCTGTCATCTCCAGCATCGGGATTGGAAGAAGACTATCCAATAAACATAACCGGTATATTCTTCTTATTTAAGTAGCTCTCAAACTTGAGATAAAGTGGAGAGGAGAGACAAATGAATTGTATCATATACAATTCATTTTCACCAGAGCCAGCGGCCATCTTCGATTGAAACATTTTCTCTGAATTCGTATGTAACTATACGAGATGGCCTTCCATGCAATATGGATCTCTGTATTGGATATAGAGTGTTCTGGAGGAAGCAAAAGTGGAAGTGGGAGAAATAAGGACATACGTGATTATGTCGTGAAATAGAGCAATCATGACATTCTGAAACCATTGATTGTAAAAAGGTCCGGTTAACTTGATTCGCAAGATTTTAGTTTAAAGTCAGTATTATGTCGCTGCGAGAGAGAGAGAGAGAGAAAAAAGAAACACTCGTCGTGCACTCTAGTCAAGATTAGATTGGTTAATTAATTTATATAATCTGGTTTTCCACTGTTTTTTCGAATTCTACTTCAAACCCTAAAAGGAGAACTAGCCGAGATCATTTATTAAAAATCTCCTGAGAGTAACTATTACTCACAGTGTGAATCGGGATCCAAACTATCATGGAGTGGTAATCTTGACGGGGTCAACAAGTTACCCTACACCATAAAAGGTATGCAATCTTATTGCAAATTTTAACACTTGAAACTCCCGATATTGGTTTTTACACCTAACGGCTTATGAACTTAAAGAGGTCAACAAATTATAAATCGCTAGTCAAGTTCAACCTGTCATTTCGTCATTAATTTAGACCCACCCGTACGACCCTTAATGAGGTCAGCAAAATCATACGACTATTCTAACTAATCGCATCATATAGAAACAGAAAGACATCACTTAGCTATCGTACATTGCATCTTAATGGAGTCTATAAACATAGCCCGAATACTAAGTAATCTACTTTCTGAAATGACAAAGGGTTACAGCTGGTTTTGAAGAAAACTTTTAACGTAATGAACTTGATCTCATTGTAGGAATCGAGTGATTTTGCAAATTTATAGTAATATAAACTTTTGCTTAAGAGTGGGCTCTTGGTGAAGGGATCAAGGCTCTTCCCTCATCGAATGAGGTGCATGATATTCCTAACCGAACACCTCGATGCAAAACAAAAGATTACGGCTATACAATTTGAAAATTTTTAGTAACACGATATTTTGCCAAAGTGGTCACTCCCCGTGAAGGGATTTAGGCTCTTTCCTCATGGAATGGGGTGCAGGATATTCCTAACCGAATATTTCTGTGCAAACCAAAAAATTCGACTATAATGCCACAATATTATATATTTGGTCCCTACAATGTGTTTTAGGTTTATTATCTTTGTATTAATCCGAATCAATACAATCTCATCATATAGATAATCACATTATCTAGCATATTCTCATAAAATCATAAAAACATGAAAAGAAAATAGAATGCATATATACGCCATCCGCATTCGCCACGGGGCTCTGGGTCTTCACCATAAGATTACTTAACTTACGGCAGAGAGGGGGCAGGGCTACCGCAGGTGCAAAACGTGTGTGTGTGTGTCATCGCAGGCAGATAATCAACATTACATGCAAGCGATAAAAATATCATCACAGGTAAGTAAACACATTACAGGCATGCAATGAACATTACAGAATAGGAAGGGTCGGATCGCTTAGGAATCGCGCCTATCGTTCGAGCCACAAACGAAACGCGGCATTTCCTGATGGCGTGAATAGCCTGTGCGAAGCCAAAAGCAGACCTTTATGAGTCCAGCAAGCTACCAGCCAACTCAAAAACCAAGGCAACCCAATATCATCACTATGAGAGAGCCACCCAACATTTTCTCGAATCCGGTGACTTGAGCACTCCTCCGCGGGTCTATCCTATATCCCCTACAAGTGCAGCAAGTAACCCGCCAATTCAAGACTTGAGTGACCCGATCTCAACTCCTTGAGATGGCCACCCGTTGCAATTTAGAATCCGGCCACCCATGCGCTTCTCCGCGGAATAATATTATAACCTGTATTATACAATGGCGACAACGATCGCAACCTGATCCCGACAAATAATAATATATCAAGCGGTGACTACGACCACATGTGAACCGCTACGCCCCCGAAAAGAATATACATTTGATATTGTTCAAAACCTAAATATGAATACAACACATTGCATTACAACCAATTCATAGGCGGGGCTATTCATTTGCGACAATCCGAGCTAAACCAAATACACCAAAGCATATCCCATATGCATAATAAAATTTGATTTAACAATTTAATCAAAAGAATTTGCTTGTTGATGATCCCACAAACACTAAACCAATCCAAAAAAAAACCCAATTTTATTTTTGTTAAGAACAAACGAGCCCAACATCTTGGGCTCTGGATGAATATGATAAAGAAGCCCCAAACCCAGACCTGGGCTGATGTTGTCAAAATTGGAGGGAGTAGGAAATGAAATTGCAACCACAAGTAAAAACAATTTATCAAAGTAGCGTGTGAGGTGGGAAAAATGGTGGCAGCCTCAAGTAAAAACAGAGAGCACCCTGTTTATCATCCTAAATTTTTTTTTATTTGAGAAACAGAGAGCATCCATGCAAAATCAAAGCATCCAGGCAAATTTTGTTTCTGATGGAGGTCCTTTTCGGGTCTTCGGCGCCTCCGGTGAGGGGGAGGCGGCGGCTGGTATCTGGATCTTCAGGGTGATCGCTTGCCATGTGGATGAAGATCAGAAGGCCAACTTTATTTGTTGTAGAGTTTCGGTTCCCACAGACGGCGCCAACTGATGGAGGTCCTTTTCGGGTCTCCGTCAGATGTTGTCTTCCGTCGATCTCCCGGTGGATTTGGAAGGTGATCTCCCGTTGCGTGTGGGTCTCATTGGGTTTTGAGGAGATTGGTGATTTGAGTAGTTTAACGCCGAGTACCTGCAAAGAAGTCCCGGGGTGGTTTGGTACCACCGAGGACCCTCCGACGATCAAGTTAGTACGAGATCCGAGCAGAGTAATGGCTAAGTCCAGCAAAAAATGGCTTACTTGACCCCTCTGTGATGGGGGGTTTTATAGCGGCGGCAACACGCAGCAGCAGGCACAAGAAACTCGCCGGCAGTTACGCTCCCGACGTCACGTCTGCGTAGAGAGCGGATCGCCCATTAATGGGGATCGTGATGGCGTGGAACGTGGGATATTGCTGGCGGAGATTCTGCGCGTGGCGAGATTTGCGGAGCGGCGGTTGCGTCTGTGAGCGGTACTGTTGGTCGGTCGGAGGACCGAGGAAGATGGCCTCGGCCGGGGAGCTCGGAAACGAGCGAGAGGGCCGGAGAGTCTTGATCCTGTGGCAGCTCGGGACGAGCTGAGAGGCCGAGGAGGCCAATTTCCAGAGGGATCTGAGGAGAGCCAGCTTGCGCTGGCAGGTTGGGCACAGGGATGGCCTTATCGGCCCCTGTGGGCCCTTTCTTCTGAGTTCTGGGACACTTCATCTGCCACGTGTCCTGGTCAAGGAGGTCGTCAATATAGAGCATCATCAGTTTCAATTCATCTCAATAAATAAAAAATTAGCATGATACAAGTTTAATGTAAATTGGATCATCAACAACAAATGCAACTACAAATAAATGATTCGGCTCTGACGGTAAGGTTCAGCCAGCGCAGCGGAAACTGACCGTGGCGTCCATATATCCCTCGGCGGCTACTTTTTTCGTTGTCCCCTCGCAACGGACTACAACCAGCCGGACCAATCCGCACGGGACACACTGGGGATAAGAGCCTGCGCTTCGTCATTACTGTCACACAGTGAGAACCCCCATGGGTCGACATCCCTGCCTAGTAGCTTTGATACCGTTGTAAGGTTTCGGTTCTATGGCCGCAACAATTGCGAATTGCGGCGGAAGTAATAACAAAATTTTTCAAGAGAAGCATAGAACCAAATCCCTAACAAGATCATATCAAATACAAGAGTTGCAAACATAACAAGCAAAGGGAGCAAGTTTAGAGTGCTACAATCTTCGTAGCGTGTCCGATCGCCATAGAAAGACCCAAGCTAAATTTCGCGATCTCTGGAAAGTCTATTAACCGACCGTCTCGTCATAGATGATCTGTGGTGAAGAATGGCCATCCAAAACTCCATCTCTGTCTTCTAGTAAAGAAACTCATACAATTAACTTGCCAAATTAATGTGTGAGATGATATGATCAAGAAAAACACTCTCTTTTGAATCCTACCCTTATTTCCAAACTCCACCATTTTTCAAGAGAGGAGGCAGAAGATGAAATAGAAACTCTCATGAAAAATTAGAATTAGAATTAACCTTAAAAAGAAAAGAGAAAAATGAATAAAACAAGAAAAGAAGAGAGAAGAACAAAGAAAAATTCTACTCTTCTAATTTGTTCTTTTCATTTCATTTCTTTTCAATTCTTCTCTTTTGTTTTTTTTTTTCTTCTTCCTATTTTTGTTAATTCTCATTTAATCATTTCTTTTTACAATATATAATAAATACATATTTATAAAGAGAGAAAAACATGTATCAAATACATTTCCATATTACGCATCATATACACAATAATAATATATCAGTACCACATACTATTATAATAAAAATAGAGAGTATCCAATACACAAATACTAGAAACCATATCATAATACAGTTATTAAGTCAACCATTAACTTAATATTCCGTTTTTTAAACCGGCTAGTATTTTTCGGACATTCGATCAAATTATACATTTAATCGAACTCCCGTACGTATCCAATACGCACGCCACATCAACATTTTGCCCGGGCAGACATTTTCGTTGTGGGACACTAAAGACCTGTCAATACGCTGACGGTAGGTTATATAGGATCATATTCGATTGAATCCGAAACACTTTCAGATCCAATCCCGTGACGGGATAACCCACAACCACGTCGGTGGCACTGGCTGTATGTAACGGCTATCCAGGTATGAACAAGATAAAAGCAGGTCAACGAGCAAACTCATCCGGACCCTATAAAATCAATAAGTGACAGTCACCGTACAGTCCGGTCTCTTCGTCTACGAGTATCGCAAATCGAGTCTAGGGTTTGGAATCTGTCAGACCCCAATAACTCGATAAGTCGTACGACAGAGGACTCATAACCAACCGGAGATACAACTAGTAATATTTATCAATTTATCTCCACTGCGGTGGCCACCGACATGTGGTTGCACTCATGCCCTGTACAGCACAATATCAACTCGCTATACCTGGAGAGACGAATTCCCTTGACCACTCACTGCCTCCACGTGCTTTGGGACTATACCCAACAAAAGCCTGTTTGTATAACTCCTTTGAGCCATGGTAAAGTAAAAGTCTAAGTATAGTGGGAACACACATGAGACACTATGGCGATCTCAGGTCCTAGAGACTACCCTTTACTCATGTCACCAGAAAACTGCTATCTGGCATTGGTATATTACCAACTAGGAATTCTCGACGAGTCCGTCCAGTATAACTCATCCAATGAGCACATGTATGCAATTCTCAATGTCAAATACCAATAGCTGCAGGATCAGCTATCGCCCTCCAATCAGGTCAGGAAACGTACATACTAGTTACCGATACCTTATTTCAATACTGCTACGACTAGGGACATTTAAGGATGTGCATATCGATTACCCAGGCTCCACTAGTATGATCTGCATCATCTTCCTGGCAGTCAAGCAAAATCCTAAGGGTTTTATCACATGTCTAAACGATACGTAATGGTGAATAAAACGCATCACATGAAAAAATAAAGACAAACCAGATAGTATAATTTCATCTCGAGTAAGATTATTTTCTCCTATATATCCTCTTTCAATTATAATAATTATCTTGAGGGTACCTATATCCAACACTTTGTCTGTGTGACGGGTGTTGGAATAAGTTCTGGCAGAAGATAGAAATCATAGTGCTTCACATCGTTAAGCATGATTTTACCAGATTTTATACAACTTAGTTATATCATGGGGAAGGAGAAGAAGAAACCGGTAATGCGGTGGAATTTGAAAAAGAAGACGGTAATGCGGCGGAAGAAGAAGAAAAAGATAATTTATTTCCAGGAGAGGAAATAGAGCATATGGTAGACGCTGCTCTCGGTGATATTAATCCTACCGAAGGAGACATTCCTTCCGGTCAAGGACAATGTGTGGATAAATATGAGAAGTACATAAATGATACCGGGAAACCAATTTATGAGAATGCAAAGTATTTCACGCTATCATGGTTTGTCCAAATTTTCCAGATTAAGTGTCTAAATAGATAGAGCAAAAATTCATTCATGATACTTCTCAAGTTCGTGAAAGATTCTGTGCCCCAGGAAATAACGTGCTCGAGAGCTGGTATGAAGCCCAGAAGATAATGTCCGATTTGGATCTGAACTGTGAGAAAATTCGTGCAAGTCACAAAAATTGCATGTTGTACGGGAAAGAGAACTCAGATTTGAAAGAGTGTCCCACCTATGGAGAGGATAGGTATAAGCCAAAAATATCTAATAAGAATCTAGATATACCTGTCAAAATAGCATGATACTTTCTCATAACGCAGAGACTGCAGAGACTATTCAAATGTAAGAAGACAGTGGAGGCAATGATTTTGCATCATCGTGCTGCTCCAAGCGAAGACGGAAGAATATATCATCCAAGAAATTCACCGGCATGAAAGGATTTTGATAGGAGACACACAACATTCGGTAGTGATTCTCGCAATATCAGACTCGGACTGGCTAGTGATGGTTTTGCCCATTCAACTATATGGGTGGAGGACACAGCATATGGCCCGTTATAATAATGGTTTATAATTTGTCATCGTGGTTGGTTATGAATCGGTCCTACTTTATAATGCATCTTTCTATTTTAAACATGCCTAGTTTAAAAAGTGCTTAGCCTTACTGTATATATATATATATATATATATATATATATAGAGAGAGAGAGAGAGAGAGAGAGAGAGAGAGAAAGAAGGGGGGATAATGGAGGAAAAGTGTCATATGAGCGAATTTCCTCCTATGGCTTTAAAAAATACTCCCTTCATAATATTTTTCAGTGATCAGCATCCTTCATCATCATTTTTATCATGTGAGATATGGATACACCAAATTTCATGTGATTCCATCACTTTTTCACCGTTGATTTAGCTGGTGCAAAATTAACGGTTTACCGATAATAGAACTTTTTACATTGTTAATTCAACAGTGAAAAGTGGTGGAATCATATAAAATTTAATGTATCCACATCTTAAATGATAATGATGATGATGATGGATGCCGATCATCGAAAAAAAATCGTGGGGGATATAGATTTTTGACGCCACTGAACGAAAAAGCCTCATATGGTCTCTTTTCTTCATTATTCTCACACACACACGAGTTCTAGAAAAGAGTTTCAAGAATGATCGAGCACAAGCACCTAAAAAAAATTAAAAAAGACTACCGTTGTATTTTTTTTTTTTGCAGTGCTCCATAAGTCCTAACCTATGTATACAGCATATATATGGACCCAGAGAACCCATCGTATTTGCCAGGAAAATGTTAATTTGTGGCCACGTAGGAAGCCTCTATTGAGGTCACGATATTCACCAAAGATCTACAAAATTAAATCAAACTGTATATTTTAGAAACAAATGGCATATATGAAATAAAAGTTATTTTTTTTTATTTAAATAAATACAGACATCTTGCATGTATATTTTTTCCCTCATATGAAAGCTATTTCCAACAGTAGATTTGTCCTATATGAAGCAATATAAAAGAAGAAATAAGAAAGTAGTAATGAGTGACTATCTTTGAGAAATGCAGTCCTAATTTCTCAAACAAAAGTACTTCATTATCCCAATTTTTCTATCCAAAAATTTACCAAAAGACAAACTCCATGGCCCACCTGTTTGACATTATTAAATTTCCCAAACAAAAGTACATCTGTATCCCAATTTTTCTATCCAAAAATTTACCCGTTTGACATTATTAATTAGATGTTGTGGATCCTACCATTTTGTCTTTTAAGTAAACTTTTGGGTAGGCAAATTGCGGACAAGAAAATTATTGTTCTTTCTGAAAAAGTTTGGTGGGGATCAAGTTGGGCAACCACATACATTGGGATGTCGAGTGAAGTGGTGTTCCTTGATTCCTCAGTCCACAATCTTCCTCAAAACTAGGGAAGATTTAATCGATGCCTTTCAAAGTTTTGTGACAGATATCCATGCAAGTCATTGTTGAGTTACTTAAAATATTAAAAACAAAGAATAATTCTTTTTAATTTTTTTTCTCCAAGCATGAAAAGACTCAGAACCGGTATACATCAGTCCGTCAAACAAAAAATAATTTTTTGCAGCTCCATCATCTTCATCACTCTGCATGAAAAGTATGGTCAATGCTTTTGCACTACTAGCTAACTAGCCAGCTCACATGATAATGACTAAGTAGCACATTTAAAATTTGTACTTACCATAAGTAGTTTATATATAACTTTTTTCTTCACTCTTTCTAATGATAAGATGAATCATAAAGATGTGTATATCTAAAGTGAGATGGAATATAAAGATTGTTGGATGTCTGTGGTTCTCTGATAAGCCTAACATCCAACTCCAAAATTATAGGAAGGAATGAAAGATTCAATGAACCACACAAGGGTGGAAAAAGGTATATCTTACCTATAGGCCACTCTCACTTACACCAACGATTTTCCATATTTATAAATCTAGTTTCGTATACTATTAAAGCAAACTAAAAATGAAAATGAAAACAGAAACGATAGAAATAAGTACCTGTAATGACACATGTTTTATTACATTTAGGTTTGTACACGGATCATATCAAAGCTGGATTTGAAACTTTTTTGTCAAATCTGGTTATCAACCGTCCGTGGTGTGATACATGGACAGCTGAGATTGAAATAAAATAAAAATTTTATTTTTAAAGATATATTTATTTTCTTACTAAATCTTAACCATTCGTGTAGTACACTAAAGGCGGTGGATAACAAGCTTTGACAAAAAAGCTTTTAAAGCCGGCTTTGACCAGATCCGTGTCCTTTAGGTTTTATGTATTCGGATTTTCAACATGTATTCGTCACGTCCCGCTTCCTACAAGACAGTGGCGGGGACGCGACGTATCTATATCGAGAAACAGACCTTCCCGATATAGACACGCTAAGCGTCTAGTCATGCAGTAATAATATCACAAAAACTTATAGCACAATTCAACCAACATTTATTACAACAAGGTAGCAAATACATAGACAAGGATACATCAAGACTTAAAGAAATATACAACAAAGAGTTCGCCTCTAACTACGAGGCATCCAACAAAATACATAACATGTAGCAAAAGATAATGGAAATCTATAATTCAAAAGAAAGCTGGAGCAGGAAAACTACTGTTGTTCTGCAAGATCCTGAAAGTATATCGATTTTCTGCAAGTGAGTCTACCTAGGTGTAGCCTCGTCCTCCCCTGAATCTAACGAAATATTTCAAAATAACAAGACGAAATATCCGTCAGCGAGCTTTCGCTACAGTAAGTCTTCCAAGTTCAACATTTATATTAAAATGCATTAACACAATTACATGAGATATCAAATGCTAATACCGAAAGAAAAAAGGAAAATACGGCATGCGGTTCCAGAAAATATCAACAAGTTATTTATCATGGAAACGATATTTTATTTAATGAGTTCGGAAGAATGAAATGCATGCACAGTGCATTGATGAGTGTTCCATTTTGATCCCGAGGAACAACGGCACAAGATCATTGAACAAGAGTAAGTAACAAGGGGACTTCTGATACATGTTGTGTCAATCGAAGAATATTCCGTCTTAACGCCGACGGAACAGCGACACTGTGATAAGGGTACTCCCGATACACGTAGTTCATTTCATCCCCCGCACTCCCTCGTTAACCCCATGTCATTAAATTGTCTTTGAAACATATTTACAATTTCCAAGCATGAATTTCCAATAACAAAACCTAGACGCTAACAAGAATCAAGCATTTAATCACATATCAATATATTATAAAAGTGTATACATCAACTTGAAAGGCAGATTAATAATTTTTAAACATCACCTTTTTAAACAGTCATCATCACGAAAAACGTAGATCTTTTCGAGTAAATATTTATCCATCAAGATTTCGTCCAAAACGGAGGTCGAATGTAGACGTTATGATAGTTTTACTACGGCTATCCCTAAAAAGCCGAATTAACCGATATTAATTTGTAAATTGAGTTAAAAATAACAAATTATCACTTAAAACATCTATTATAATGGAAATTGTTAGTATACATCTAATTTCATTATAAAAATATGATTAAGTCTTCCGGCGAAGAAGTATATATATGAGAAAAGAGAGACTTACAAATGACTTGAAAGATAACCCTTTGTAATAGGCCCTAAAATACCCGTAAAATTTTGTTAATTCAATATTAATATAAAGGTATGTTTCAGTTTTGGATTTGAATTATAAATTATTCTTATGAAATTAGATCAAGAAATTCCTTATAACTCACTGGTTAAGACTCACTATTGTTTCATAGCCTATGTGTTTAAATCCTAATATCACCAATATTTTATTTTATTTCTTTTAACGTTTTGGAAGCCCAAAAGGTTGCATGAGTTTCACACGGGTTCACGAAACATTGCAAAGGTATTAAAATAGGACCCTTAACCTAACCCAAACCCATGACACGAACCTTGAGGGAATCGCCTCTGGTCTGGCCGTCAGAAACCCAAAACCGGCGGCCCGGTTTTGACCAATTGGGTTTGTGCTCCTTCCAGGCATCCTTTCAGCTCTCCACTACGCCTTTTGATAATTTAAATCCCCTGCAATCTACCATAGAACTGTCAGACCCTTCATCTCTCCCATTAAACCCTTTTAATTCTTTTTAATTCAACATACACCTATCCCTTACTCCATATAAATACCAAACCATTCAAGACTCATCCTCATTTCTGAAATACTCTAAATTTTCCCTCAAAAGTTCACTCTCTCAATAATCTCAAGTCCGAGCCAAGCTCAAGGAGTGAAACTCACTTTTAGCCTTGCGTCGTTGTTCTCTCAAACTTGTTCATAGTGTTGTCAATCTCGAGCGTTCGTCCGCTTCATCATCAGTCTCGGTTTTTCCAACCGAGGCTTACCCTTCTATACTATCTAATCTTGATAGCGCAACACGTAAGTCTCTTTTGATCTCTCTCTCTCTTTTGTTCATCCTCTCTCATCGATATAATAATAATAATATGCTTTTAGCAAGCTAATTTAATCTTGACCTATATTTATTAACAAGAAAACATCAAATTTTAATCTATCATTCTTGCAAGATTCGTCTCATCTAGCTTATATGTTTTAAAATGAAACCTGTCATACTAAACGAAACTAGAACGCAAAAAAACGATTAAATACCTTATTGTTTATGCTAGCTTGATTACTATGTTTAGTGTGATATGTTAACTTAGCTGGCACAAGGTAATGATCTACCCCACATGTACACATAGAAAACAAAGCACGATACCATATTTATAATAATATTTTGAAAGAAACGTATTTCGCTAAAATACACTCAAATTCAAAAATACGGTTTTTAAATAGATATTTTTATCCTTTACAAATACACCTTTACAACCCTCGTTAGGGATACCCGTTTATGAATAGTGTGGATTATCGCACATCCTACAGATAGTAGAGTGAGATGCAAAACTTCTCACGGAGAAGTCAATCTCAAAAGGAATAAAATACGGTTTTAAAAAAAAGAAACAATTTCTATAAAATTTAAAATAAAAGAATATATATATATATATATATATATATATATATATATATAGCAAGTTATGTTAAATTGGGTTATCATTGTTTTCTAAATATCAAATTAAAACAAGTTTCTAAAATTAAAGTTTATAAGAAAATATCATAAACTTTTAAAACCTAGATTTTATCAATAAAATACCAAACAATCTAAAATATTTTTATCAAAACCCTCGATGATCTATTTAATATATTTTTACCAAAAACACCCTCATGGTTATTTTCAAAATAGAATATTTAAATAAAACCCCTTTGAGAATTTAAAGGTTTATTTTACATAAATACCTTAAAAATCAAAAGAGTAGTCTATATTACGTATTTAGGTTGCAGATGGGTTTGAATGGCGTCTGCTCTCGTCAGTGCCTCGGGGTGCCGGAAATAATGATGCACCACTTTTCTCTCCCTAAATATAGATCGTAACTCCAGGAAAATCAAATCGCATGAACATGAACGTGAATTCTTGAACTTGACATTAATACTTAAACGCAAAATATACATGAACCCAACAAGTATACCTGAAACCAACTTGACTCAAACCATGATGAATACAAATGACATGACTTGCACTTGACATGACTACATGACTATATGAACTCTATCTTGATATTATATCACTTTTTGTATTCATTGATTCGATCAAGACTCGTAACATCAAATCATCGACTAATATTCACGGGGTATTAGTGTAGTTTAAGTGTGAATCCAACGAAATTTTAGAAGTCCCCATAGTTCATGTAACAACCCCAAATTTCCTGTACAACTTTCTGTGCAAAATTTTCTTAATTTAAAGAAAGGGGTACTTTTACCTGAGCACAAGTTAAATATTTGTTTGCTAATTAATAGCAAGAAGGAGCTTATAGCTCATTGGTAAGACCTTGTGCTGCTGAACCAAGCCACCAGAGTTCAAATCACATACCCCATATTATTTTTAATATTGTTTTATTTTGAATTTTTAGAATACCAAGGGTTTACACGTGCATAACACACAAAAACCCCACTACACCTTGAAAAGTAACTGTACCTGGGGACTGATGAATCGACGTTGAGTGCTCCGACCACCCGACTCGGCTGGGATCGGCCAAATCGGCCGGCGGACTGGCCGGACTCGGCTGGACCGCCGAGTCGCCAACATGAAAAGGTTGTCTCTTCAGCTCCCCATCACTCTTGCATACTCTAAATTCTTGGATCGGTTCCAGAGCCCCTTTAAATCAGATTAAACCCAATTTTTAATACAATTTAATACAATTTAATACAATTTTTCTCACACCTCTTCACCTAACCCTAACCCTAACTTTACCCTATAAATACTACCCCTAAACACACACCCCTCACCCCAAAATTCTGAGCAAATTCTCAAGAAATTTCCTAGAAGCCTAGTGTGCTTTGAAGTGAGCAAAGAGGCGAAGTTTCGGCGAATCTTCCGACAACAACCCTAGGAGATCCTGGCGACGAAACAACGCACCGGCGAAGTCTACCGCTCCCTCTCCCTTTCCTCTTTAAGCTAAACCCGTAAGTCCCACCTCCCTCTCTCTTTTGCTACTCTAAAAACATCTTTTAATAAAACCCGACGGAATCGGAGTCAAACTGATTTCCGATTCGGTTTCTTTCTAAAAATCCCACTTTTCTTAAACACAACCCTATCAAACCATTACATGTTGAATATTAATCATTAACAAACATATTGAACAAGTTTCATGACAATCTATAACATTTTGTAACTTTTATCGCTCTTTTTCAGTAAAATACCATGTAGTTTTATTTTGACATTTAAATATCACAAACTTGCTATACTTTTAAATAGATCACGAGGTAATGACCTACCTCCTCACAACACTCATATGCAACTTAGCACAAAACTTTCGAGAACATAGAATACGGGTAAACGAAACATTTCAAATAAATATCTTTTACTAATAAAACCATTGTCTAAAAGATCAAGTATTTTACATAAATCTTTGCAAAGTGCCGCTACAACCCATTTTGGGGAACCCGACTGGGATGGTGCGGATTATCGCACATCCCTGGGCTTAGTAGTGCGAGATGCAGACCTCCGCAAGGAGCATACGGTCTCGAGAGATTTAAAATACATCTTAAAAAAATGAGATTTCTAGAAATATAAAATATATATTAAAATTATTTTTATATTGCTTAGATACGCTTAGCGTATTTACTTCAGAGTAAATACGTAGCGGCCTCGTCGCGTCCTCTGCCCGTATACTGGGAAGCGGGGCGTGACAGGTTTTGTTGGCGGTCCATGTAGGTCCGAGCTGTATGGAACACTACCATGCAGTTCTGTTCTGCGTGAACAGCGTAAGCAATATAATACAAGAACCAGCAACTAAAACATTCTTTACAATTCATATTCCTTGAATCTTATCATTCCATATACTTTGAATCTGTCATAACCTAAATTTTTCTTCAAGGATATGGATTCCCCAAACAACACCAGTACCAACTTCAACAACACTCTACCTCCACTACCAATCACACCTGTCGTTCCTAATCCACCCAACGAGCAAACGGTTCTGCTTGAGGCAATCCACAGCCTCCTAGAGGGACAGCAGCAGCTCTTGAACCGTCCTGAGGCTGAAGCACCTGGGGTAAAGCAATTCAGAGCTTTACATCCCAAACAGTTCTCAGGAAAGGGAAGCCCACTGGAAGCTGAAGAATGGGCATAAAGTATAGAGGATGATCTGGCAGCAGCACAAGTGCCAGATATAGCTTGGATCCGTGTTGCGAAACTGCAGCCCACGGACAATGCACGGAACCAATGGAAGGCGGAAGAAAGCCGTCTTGAACAGCCCATTGAATGGAAGACTTTCCGCGATATGTTCGACGCGAAGTACTTCCCTGAGACTGCCAGGTTCGACATGGAACAGCAGTTCATACATGTGCTACAAGTTTGGATGTGGACCAAGTCAGTAGATGAATATGACGCTGAGTTCACCATACTCAGTCGGTTTGCAGCCCATCTCATACCGACTGCTGAGATCAGAGCTAGAAGATTTCAGTAAGGGTTGGACCCGGAAATCCAAGCTGCATTAGTTACAGGGGATTTCCCAACCCATGATATGGTTTTGAAAGCTGCCCGAAGATATGAGGCAGTGGTGAAGAAGAAGGGCAGACTTCAAACTGCCGGAGTGAAGCGCCCTGCCAACCAGGTGGCAGGAGAAGCCGCATCATGACCACCATTTGTACTAAGAAGACCGGGAGTACCAATCAACAGGCCCAGCCCAGCCTTTTGTACGTACTGCAAGAGAGATGGACATCTGATGGAGGTTTGCCGACGAGCAAACAGTTTTTGCCTGATATGTAGATCATCCTCACATACTATAGGAACTTGCCCACACAACTGAATTAATCCTAATTCCGCAGCTAGACCAGCTTTCCAAGCCCCACCTACTCGGTTAACTCTTCCTGCACCACCTCCACGTGGACCACCTTTACCTCGACAATCAGCAATATACCAGCATGCACGAAGAAATGTGCCGAGATGCCAGACTTACAATTTGGCGGCCGTAGAAGCTGAGACGGTTGGCCAGGATAACCCTGGTAATTCTCTTCAACCTTTTCAAACCATTGTATCACTTTGTTAAGTATTCATACACTATCACCAAACTTTTCTTGAATCTGTTACACTTTTCTTTTACAAATTTCGAGGATGAAATTTTTTAAGGAGGGTAGAATATAACAACCCCAAATTTCTTGTACAACTTTCTGTGCAAAATTTTCTTAATTTAAAGAAAAATGTACTTTTACCTGAACAAAAGTTAAATATTTGTTTTGCTAATTAATAGTAAGAAGGAACTTGTAGCTCATTGGTAAGACCTTGCACTGCTGAACCAAGCCACCAAAGTTCAAATCTCATACCCCACATTATTTTTAATATTGTTTTATTTTGAATTTTTAGAATACCAAGGGTTTACACGTGCATAACTCACAAAAACCCCACTAAACCTTGAAAAGTAATGTATCTGGGGACTGATGAACCGACGTGGAGTGCTCCGACCACCCGACTCGGCCGGGATCGGCCGAATCGGCCGGCGGACCGGTCGACTCGGGCCGTCGCCGTCGGCCGGATTCGGCCGGACCGCCGAGTCGCCAACATGAAAAAATTGTCTTTTCAGCTCCCCATAACTCCTGCATACTCTAAATTCTTGGATCGGTTCCAGAGCCCCTTTAAATCACATTAAACCCAATTTGTAATACAATTTAATACATTTTTTCTCACACCTCTTCACCTAACCCTAACCCTAGTTTTACCCTATAAATACCACCCCTAAACACACCCCCCTCACCCCAAAAATCTGAGCAAACTCTCAAGAAATTTTCTAGAACCCTAGTATGCTTTGAAGCGAGCAAAGAGGCGAAGCTCCAGCGAATCTTCCAACGACGACCCTAGGAGATCCCGGCGACGAAACAACGCACCGGCTAAGTCTACCGCTCCCTCTCCCTCTCCTCTTTAAGCTAAACCCGTAAGTCCCACCTCCCTCTCTCCTTTGCTACTCTAAAAATATCTTTAATAAAACCCGACGGAATCGGAGTCAAACCGATTTCCGATTCGGTTTCTTTCTAAAAATCCCACTTTTCTTAAATACAACCCTATCAAACCATTACACATTGACTATTAATTATTAACAAACATGTTGAACAAGTTTCATAACAATCTATAACATTTTGTAACTTTTATCGCTCTTTTTCAGTAAAATACCATATAGTTTTATTTTGACATTTAAATATCACAAACTTGTTATACCTTTAAGTAGATCATGAGGTAATGACCTACCTCCTCACAACACTCATATGCAACTTAGCACAAAACTTTCGGGAATATAGAATACGGGAAAACGAAACATTTCAAATAAATACCTTTTACTAATAAAACCATTTTCTAAAAGATCAAGTATTTTACATAAATCTTTGCAAAGTGCTGCTACAACCCATTTTGGGGAACCCGACTGGGATGGTGCGGATTATCGCACATCCCTAGGCTTAGTAGTGCGAGATGCAGACCTCCGCAAGGAGTATACGGTCTCGAGAGATTTAAAATACAACATCTTAAGAAAATGAGATTTCTAGAAATATAAAATATATATTAAAATTATTTTTATATTGCTTAGATACGCTTAGCGTATTTATTTCAGAGTAAATACGTAGCGGCCTTGTTGCGTTCTCTGCCCGTGTACTGGGAAGCGGGGCGTGACAGTTCATGAATTCATGTCTACTAACACATACAATTTATCATGAGGGCCCGTGTTTTCATGCCTCTGGGCGATAGCCTATTGGGTTTGGAATACTTTAACATTAGGTTAAAGTTCCGCTAATAAGACTTGATTCGAGCCCGTGGTTCCTTACACCTGGACGATAGCCTGTTGGGTTTTAGAACACTCTTAAAATTGGTTGACATTCACATTTGGACTCACGTTAGCTAACTTACCCATGTACAGACTCTTTTAGAATATTTACATGCAATTCATATTCACTATACCTACACTACACGGCCATGATATACTTAGTTACTATGTTTATGTTATATTACCATACTTGCATAGTTTTCATTTGCATTGTCATGTTATAATAGAACCGTCTTGATATATTAATTGCTATGCTTAATCACTATATCACTTTGTCTATACTTTCCATCTTATCATTAAAATTTCTTTGGAGACTTCCGGACGCAAGTGCGCTGACAGGCATTCCATCCATCTTTGTTTTTTGAAATGTTCATCAGATAATCTAGAGGCTGAGGATGTGGATTCGATCGCTGAGGACTACGACCAAATCACAGCCCAACCCGACCTTTATTAGTCTTATGATTCGGGAGTTCAAGTTAGATTGGAATTTTCTCCACTTAAGGGTATTTTATTGATATAAATACATCAATTTTTTGGGAAGTGGTTGAAAGCAACCACATCACCATGTTTTGGGAAGTAGAGAAAAGATTCACCAGAAGAATCAAATTGGGAATGAGAAGATGATATGCACACTCGATACCCTCACCTGTTTGAAGATAAGCCCGTGTAAATTTCGAGGTTTAATTTTTTTTAAAAAGGGTAGGATATAACCAATATTCAAAATAGCGATAGTATGCAGTATAATGTTACACTACTGAATAGCGAAAAACGGAAATAGCGTTGTGTATAGCGTAAGCTACATGAATTATTAATTATTACTAATTATTATTAATATCATTTTATTTACTATAAATTATATATAATAAAGATATACAACAATATGTAACACGACATATTTTCTTAATTTTCAATTTTTGAGTTCATATGTATGATTCATAATTATATTAAATGTATCGAAAATTAATCAAATAATCTATATTTGATAAACATGCCTACTAAATACTATTTTAAATTAAGAGGTTAAAACTTCAATCAGACCGTCTTCATATAGTTTAGAATTAGATACCGAAATCTTATGAACCTCAATAGAAAATCTTATGTGAAAATAGCGTACGCATAGTGTAGCGTATGCTATTTGTTAAAAAGCGTAAGCTATTTGGAAAAAAAACATAAGCTACTTTGTATTTAAGCTATTTCCGGATGCTACGTAGCGAAGAGATTAAGCTATACTACATAGCGCAAAATAGCGAGCCACGTAGCGAGCTATTTTAAACATTGGATGTAACGACCCTGAAATCTATGTACATTTGTAACAGTTCTATATTATATAAAGGGTATTTCTATTTCTGATTCCGAATTATAATTAGTTTTTGATAAAAAGTCGACAAGAAACTCTTTAAATCTCACTGGTTAATACCCACCATTGTTGTTGCTTAGCACGTGTGTTCGAATCCTATCAGCCCCAATTATTTTCATATTTTTTTCTTTTTAACATTTTTGAAACCCAAGCGTTTGCACAGGCTTCTAAAATACTCAAAAGTCATCTCTCTCAATACTATAAAGTCCAAGTCAAGCTCAAGTGGTCAAGCTCACCTTTCATCTCGCGCTGTTGTTCTCTTAAATTCGTTCCTCCACGCGTCGTCAAGCTCGATCCTCTCACCTCGTCAGTCTCGGTTCTTCAACCGAGTCTTCTTCTCTTCTTTTCTCACTTGTACGAATACAAGCGGAACCCATAAGCCCCCCTTGATCTTTCTCTCCTTGCTCATCCTCTCTCACAACATCAACTATTTTAGCAAACCATGTTAATCTTGCCTTTTTTTATTGATGATAATGATAGTGGAAATAAATACCATCCAACCACTCTAACAAGCTATATACCTCAATAAAATCTATGTAATGTTTTCTTCCATTAAACGAAATTTGTTACTAGGTTAAAACCAATATTAGAAATTATCGTTAAAATACCATGTATAATATTTTTTCTTGTGATATGTTAATCTAGATCATGCACGGGGTAACGACCTATCCCACACGTACACATGAAAACATAGCACGATCACATGTTCTTTGACTTTTTCTAAAAGAATAAAACTACACCAAAATACCCTCTTTAAAACAAACAACTTTAACTATAATTTTTATCATTTACAAATACGTCTCTACAATCGTCGTTAGAGGACCCGTTTATGGATAGTGCAGATTATCGCACATCCTGAGAATAGTAAAGTGAGATGCATAACTCCTCATGGAGAATTGATCTAGAAAGAAAGAAAATACGGTTTTAAAGAAAATACGAATTTTTGAAATAAAGTTAAAACAAATTGAAAATAACTTAATTCATATGTTCGTATTTCCAAACAAAACAAAATTGTGAAAATTAGATTTCTCTAAAATTAAAAAAATTAAAGTTTTTAAGAAAACACCCTCAAGTTTCCAAAAGATAGATTTTCATAAAAATACCATAAACTTTTAAAAACTATGTTTTATCACTAAAATACAACTAAATCTAAAATACATTTTTATAAAAACTCTTGACATTTTAATTAATATGTTTTTATCAAAAAAAAACCTCGAGATTTATTTTAAAAACTATAACATTTTACATTAACCCTCTCGAGAAATGCAAACATGTAAATACATACAATAAACAAATCGATAAATCTTTAAGGACTTTAGATTAATAATGGGTTAAGCGGTACCAATCCTCTAGGACTCAGGGAGCCAGAGAAAGTGGGTGCTTGCCTATCCAGTTTAGATAACACTACAAATTAAAGTAATTATCGGTGGTAATCGTCTTAGATAAAGTCATAAATCTTGTCGTCCATATACAATAGTTGCCCGATTGTTTCTAAACTTAAGAAATTAACTAGGATGAAATCCTTGCTAACATAAAGTGTAATATTACTTGAATCAAATCACATTGGACTCAAACTTGGCATGAATCCTAATCTATTTTGAACTCGAATTCGACTTGAACTTGAACACTTGACTTGACCCGAACCATGAATATGATTTAACATGAACTTGACATGACTACTTGAACCTAAACTTCTACTCTTTATATTCATGGATTCGGTCAAAACCTATAAACTTGATCTATACAATAAAATACGCGGGGATAAGGGGTAGATTGATAAAGAATGTATGACGTGGCACGAGAGTTCGCTAAAAGACACCTAACCTGGATATCCTGTGCTGTTTTCCCATGGATTTGACAGGGCCTTGTATTCCTGTACCTTTGGTCCGCAGGGTACGTCAGACTACTCTTGTATACACGAATACTTTTCTTATCAAGGTACAAACAACCACGTTAGAATAGAATAACCATATTCATATAGCTTTCATGTTTAATATATCTTAGCATACTCAAGTTTAATTAATGCTCTTATATATTTTCACTCCTACTTGTTAGTTGCTACTTAGATCCATGTCCTATTTCACATACCCTCGGTTATCATATTTTTCCTTGGAAACTTATCGAGCGCTAATTCGCTGACGACATTCCTCTCTGTTTCTTTTTCTTAGAATGTTCGTTATGAGGACCGGATTCGGAAGAGATCAAACCAAGCCAGGAGGACTTCGATCAGCTTACCGCTCAGCCAGACTATTAGTTTTCTTTTTTGCACTTATTTCCAGTATGTCATTGTTTAGGCACTTTCCAGTTATTGTATCTTTTATTTCAGACATCTTTACTTTAAAATTTGAATGTAAATAAAGTTGCTATTGAATTTTAATTACTCTTGTTGATTCTTGCATATGATTATATTGCTTAAAACGCTTAACGTATTTATTAAGTGAAATGACATTCTTGTATTAAATACATTGCGAACCTCGTCCCATGCCGTCACCATCTTTTTGGAAGCGGGGCGTGACACATACTTAAGCCAACCCAGATAATCAAGTGTTGAATTCCCACTACTAACACTTGATCCGAGCCGTGTTTCCAAGCCCCTGGACGATAACCTGTTGGGTTCAGAATACTATGACATTAAGTTGAAGTCCCGCTGCTAACACTTGATTCGGGCCCGTGGTTCCTTACCCCTGAACGACAGCCTGTTGGATTTGAGAACACTCTTGAAATTGATTGACATACACATTTGGACCGACGTTAAGTCACAATACCTTATAGAGACCTGTTAAGCCATATACGTATGCTCACACACACACACTTAACACCTGTTATATTATACATGCCATTTCATATTATTTTTGCACCTGTTAAACATTATAATTTCTTTGAAGACTTACCGGGCGTAAGTTCGCTGACGGACATTCCATCCACCTTTGTTTCTCTGGAATGTTCGTCAGATAATTTAGAGGCTGAGGAGGTGGATCCAACTGTTGAGGACTACATTTCGATCACGGCCCAAACCGACCTTTAGATTTCCTGTTCAGTTTTATTCATTACCGGTATGCCACTTGTTTAGACATTTCTTGTTATTTGTATTATCTTTTCAGAACATCTATCAGTGTAATTAAAGTTTGTTGAATGAATGTAAATAAAGTTGAAAATTTCAATCTCATGTGAATTTCTTATTGCTTTTATATTGCTCATTTACGCTTAGCGTATTTATTTCGAGAAAAGACCTTCTCGGAATAAATACGCCGCCGGCCTTGTAACATTCCTACTCCTGTCTTTTGAAAAGCGGTGCGTGATAGATTTTATTGGTGGTCCATGCAGGTCAGTTCTGCATGAAGTCGTAAGCAATATATCACAAGAATTATGAAATTCAAAATTTTTTACATTCATTTCAATCCAAATTTTCTTGAATCTATTCTAATCTTTCTTTTATCAAACTGATGGATTCTTCCAACAATACCGGCACCAATGTCAACGGCAGTACACCACCACCTACTGTAGCAGTTCTACCACCACCACCTGCTGCCGCCTCACTTAACAAAAAGACGATTCTTTTGGAGGCGATCAAGAGCCTACTGGAAGGATAGTAGGAGCAGACATCACTCCTTCACCAAGGACTGACTCGCCCTGAAGCGAAGGCACTAGGTGTGAAACAATTTCGGGCGGTGTACCCGAAGAACCTTTCTAGAAAAGGGAGTGTTTCGCCCAATCAGAGCAAAGCTCTGTTGAAATTCAAAATTCAAAAATTCTGAAGTAACGCTTCAAGTCTCGGGCGCAACGCGCCATATGTAAGGCACTGATACGTCAGCGCAGCGCCCAAGAAGGCGCACCCAATCAGAGCAAAGCTCTATTAAAGGAAGCAATGCTTCAGCTGCGCAGGCGCTGCGCTGCGCGACACGTGTCAGCACAGGTGCGCTAGAGCAGTTGCGCGGCGCTGTGCGCGGCGCGACACTTGTCAGCGCAGCGCACAGCGCCAGTTGCGCGGCGCTGTGCGCTGCGCGACACGTGTCAGCGCAGGTGCGCTAGCGCAGTTGCGCTGTGCGCTGTGCGCTGCACGACACGTGTCAGCGCAGTTGCGCTGCGCTGTGCGCTGCGCGACACGTGTCACGCGCTGGGGCATCTGCGCCAAACAGAATTAAAATTTTAAGAAATCTTTTCTGTTCTTGTTAAAACAAGAAGATTTTCTTCTGCAAAGCAGAAGCCCTTGGATCAAAGATCCAACGGTGGGGAAAATTCCCCAAATCACTCAGAGAAAGATCTCTTTAACAAATCTAACTAATTTATGGGCACTATAAAAAGGACCCTAGGCCTCAATTAAAAGGCATCAACATCTTTCTAAAAAAAAAGAAGGAGAGAAAAGAACTCT
The DNA here is from genome assembly GCA_030015575.1 of Agapanthus africanus. NCBI lineage: Eukaryota > Viridiplantae > Streptophyta > Magnoliopsida > Asparagales > Amaryllidaceae > Agapanthus > Agapanthus africanus. The sequence goes on from JASDDO010000019.1 coordinate 105,562,393, forward strand.
GAGAAACTCCTCAAGAATAAAAAAGGTAAAAACCTTTAGAAAAAAGAGAAAGTTCTCTTAGGAACAGATCATAGATCTAAAAACAAGATCAATAATCTTTAATAAAAATAGTGCTTTGCACTTTTCATGAACCTTTGGTTCTCTGAGATAAGAAAAACAAGAAAAAACTTATTTTTCTTTGAGCTAAATTAGATCAAGAAATCAAATAGTGCTTTGCACTTCTGTTCTTGAATCTAAAAGATTCTTAGTGCTTTGCACTTGCAAACTGCGCTGTTACGCTCTTGGGAGCGCGCCACGTGTCAGCAGTGCAACAGCGCAGCGCACTAGCGCAGCGCACTGCACTGTTGCGCTTGCGCTCACCAGAGCGCGCCACGTGTCAGCAGCGCAACATCGCAGTGCACTAGCGCAGCGCACTGCACTGTTGCGCTTGCGCTCACCAGAGCGTGCCACGTGTCAGCAGCGCAACAGCGCAGCGCACTGCACTGTTGCGCTTGCGCTCACCAGAGCATGACACGTGTCTTCACCACAAGCGCTTGCGCTCAGTGAGTGGTGCAAAGCGCCTAACAAATGCAATGCAGGGCTAAGCCCAATTAAAAGACCAAACAGGCCTAATTAAATTGATGCTCTGCATCATTTATAAATGGGCAAAGCCCAAACAAAAATAATAAAATGCTATGCAGATGCCTTGCAGAGCCCAAACTAAATTGATGCTCTGAATCTTTTATGGGCAGAGCCCAAACAAGAAAATAGAAGTAATGCAATCCATTATTTAAGTGTGGGCAAAGCCCTAGCACAGGTCTAATGGACTAAAAATAAATAAAATGTTGAACATTTTCAACTGGACTTAGCCCAATTCTGGCCGTATGTCCTTAAATTAAACTGAGCACAAATGCTCTCTCAAATCAATTTATATCCGGTTCGAGGGTACATCTCCGAACTCCTTTGACATCCATCGTTGTAATTCCTCAACGACGTCAAAGAGGTGACGGGTCCCAACGACCACACATCAATACGGACTACGGGGTCCTTAAACTCGTGGACCGAAACGTCCCTAAACTAATGTTGGACCGAAACGTCCCTAAACTAATGGTGGACCACTACGTCCCTAAACTGGAACATGGACCACTACGTCTCTAAACTGGAACAATAGAGCTCCCAAATGCTCTTTTGCCGGATCTAAACGGTCCCATTTAAGTTGATCTTAGCCCCAAATACGGCTAACGTATCCTTAAACATTTAAATGGACTATAAAACTCCAAATCGACTTTGGTTCAAGGGTACATCTCTGAACTCCTCTGACATCTGCCGTTGTAATCCTTCAACGACGTTAGAGAGGTGACGAGTCCCGATGGCCAGATATTAAATGGATTATCACGTTAAGTTGATCTTAGTCTCAAACAGGACTATCGTATCCTTAACGAACGTTTAAGTTGATCTTAGCCGCAACGCGACTAATGCATCCTTAAACTAAAAACACCAAACCCAAATCTAAGTAAATACGGATTTGGACTAATCCATGTCCTACGGGCGACGGCATTATTCAGTCTCCGTATACAATCCACGGGCAACCACAAATCAAACAAACACACACGACACGAAGTGAAATTCTGGAGAAGGAGAAATTTGTTACCGCGATGCGGTAGCGTAATTAACTGCAGGGGCTTGCGCCTGTAGGGAAGAGCGTCCCCACAATCAAAAACCCCTCAAGCGAGGGGGAATCTGACGAAGTCTGCTACATCGGCCGCATCCGTCTAAACCTCCGATATACGGTGCCATAAATCAACTTGGCATCTTCGGAGAGGTGGACGGGTAAAACCAAATAGCATCTGCCCCGAATCTCAGCATCATGACATCGCGGTCCTGTGCGCCGCCTTTCGGAGGGGAACAGATTCTGGCACGCCCGGTGGGACCTTTTCCTCTTTCCACTCCACACTTCGTGTGTCGTCTTCGCGAACCAATCGCGGTTTGTTAACGGTTGCCTTTGGATTTCAAGTTACTAAGATTTGGTCTTTTGCCTGGCGCAGAACTCAAGATTCAATGGCCTCTAATTGCACCAACTGCTCGAAGTGCCACTGCAACGGACGCTCCACCTCACCAGGAGGTATAGTATATGGGCCCCAAGCGGCTTCCTTCCTTGCACTGCCGGTAGACCAGGTGACCCAAGCTACCACTGGTCTGTTCTTCGGGACCATGATCCCACCCACAAGCTTCTCTGCGCCAATACCTGCACCGGAAGTGAACAAGAAGTCGGTCTTCGACCGGCTCACTGCTACGACAACCCCTGTCAACGGGTCGCCCACTACCAGACCGACAGCCTCTGTTTTCACCAGGCTAAATCAGAACTCTAAATTGGCTGTCCCGAGGAAGGCAATAACTGTTGCTCCAGAAGTCGTCAAGGCGGCTTCCCCTGTCAAAGAGTCAGTCTTTTCAAGACTGACGATTCCTGCTCCTGCCCCTGCTCAAGGATTCGTCTTCGGCAGGTTGAATATCACCCCTCAAAAGACAACCTCAATCTTTAAGAGGTTAACACCGGCGGCGCCTCATTCAGACAGGGGGCAAAAAGAAACTATCTCAATCACTGAGCCAATCCCAACGGCTCGCCGTGCTCGACGTCGCCATTGGCAACGAGTGAGGAAGGCAAGGGCCAACTCTCCCTCAGGGCTAACTCCACCGGCTCCAGTAGTGGAAGTCAATGCTGCTGTTCCAACTGGGCATAGCTTTGAACTGCTGAGGAGGGTACGGAAGAATTCTCCAACCGCTACACTGAAAAGATCTCCTCCGCCTGCGGAGAAAGTCCCAGAAACAAAGCAAGAACAGCCCCCTCAATGACTGTCCTCAAGAATTTATAAAGTTTGGCGAAGGGTTCAAGACTCAGTGATCGACCCAGATCACTCTCGTCGACAAAAGAAGGCGAAAGTGCAAAAAGACAAGGACTGCCCTATTAAACAGCAGGGGACAGCAGCTGCAAGGCTGCCCCCTTCAACGGTTCCTTCAACCTCAACGGCCCACAAAAGAAGGAGGCCAGAGAAAACTCTCGCGTCAGCGGCAAAAGTTAAAAATAGTGAACCTAAACGCCCCAAGTCAAGGGGCATAACAGTTCATACGGTTTACATGGTATCGGGAAAAGAAGATAGCCGTATATCAACAGGTCACAGACCGCACACGAGGTCAGTGACCAAGGCTCAGGAGCAGCAGCAGAAGCTCCAAGAAATGATGAACGCTATGGCCGCGCTTACAGGGCCAAAAAAAATCCCTGAAACATCCTCGAACGAGCGTCAAGAACAAGAAACTGACGCTGAATTTCTTCGTCGCGTACTGGAGAAGAAGGATAAAGAAGCTGCGGAACAGGCAGCCAACATAAAGAAAATGGCCCTCCTGTTCCAGGATATGGTGGGTATGATGATTCAATAAGATCCACCTGCTGAAGATCCCCCAATCATTCTTGAAGACGATAGGGGAGAGACGTCGAATCCTCCACCAGTTCTGTCCACAGCTAAAGAGGATACAATCTCCAAAACTGATTTGGATGAATACATCGCCCAGCAAATACGGGTTCATCATGCAACCAAAACAGCCGGCCAGGTCGTGAAAACGGGGAGACCATATCCGAGTTGGTACGATCAAATCAAATACCCGCCAGGTTATACGATTCCCAAGTTCCATGTCTACAAGGGGACGGGCAATCCTCACCAGCATGTCGCCCAGTTCAGGACACTCTGCGGCAATACCGGTGGAGATGACAAGCTTTTACTTCGCCAGTTTGTTGGAAGTTTATCAGATACGGCGTTCGAGTGGTACTCTGAGCTCCCGAACGACTATATTAAAACCTTCGCGGAGATGGAGCTACTGTTTACTCAGCGTTTTGCAAGCGCCAGTGAACGTACCCCGATGACGGCACTGATTAACGCCAGGGTAAAACCCGGCGAGACATGGGTTCAGTACGCTATACGATGGCGGAACTTATGGTCGAAGTGTGAGCAGCGCATTGAAGAAGCTCCCGCGGTAGGTATGTTTGTGGGAACCCTCGATCCACAAGCAACCATCTCGCAGTTTATGATGTTTTTCAAGCCGACTACCTTCCAAGCCTTAATTGACAAACTAGCACAAATGGATCAGATGGGCCATAAACCTCCTCTTCCAAGGCCAGACATCCAAAATGACAAAGGGAAGGGAAAAGCGATCGTCGTCGCTAATGCTCAACAACAACCGAGCGACTCGAAGCCGGTTGCTCGTCAAAATAATATGCGACCGTACGTGCCCCTTAAGGATAGGATGGGACGTCCTTATTCCTTTCCCCGCGATAAAACGAAGAGGTTATTCGAGCTGGCGTTGCGCAACAGACTCATAAATTTGCCGGATCCAAAACGTCCGTTGCAACCAAGTGACATCAGCGAGCCCAACTACTGTCCTTATCATCGAGTACTAGGCCATCCAATCAAAGATTGCTACGTTTTCAAAAATTGGCTTGAAAACCAGTACCGACAGGGCAAGTTCGCGTTATCTGAAAAATGGAAGGTGAATCCCCCGCAGCCCCACACCTCTAAGGGGACGAATACGCCGGGGGCAACATGCTCTGTCATTGAAGAAGCTCCTTTGGAGGTTGTATTATCAGCCAAGACAAAGAGGATGCTAAACGATCTTCAGACATGTCCAGCGATCGAGTGGAAGAACCCGTTGGAACCGCAGGTCATTGAAGGGATGTTGAAGCCACGTCCAACTCCAAAGACCGATGGTGGTGGTTCAAGCACTTGCAGCCAGCCGTCAAAATCTTCGAAAAAAAAGAAGAAGAAATCTAAGAAGCCCGTGAAGCCTGGCGACAAGCGCACGGACTTACAAAACAAATTGACGTGCTGGAGGAATACAATCAGAAGGCACGGACTCCCATTACGCTCCAGGAGTTCCTCAATCACGTTTTTCAAGAAAAAGATGAGGGAGAAAGTTCATCGGATGAATCCGAGGAATATGTGGCGAGCTGTCATATGATTTCCCATTCGAACGATAAGGAGACCCCTTGTACTGAAACGCTGGGGGCAGATTCTGAACCAAAAGTTCTGGGGCCATCAGATGAAATAATTGACGCATTCCTTAATGAAGCTCGGTTGAAAAGTAAAGCCGATCGGGAGCGCGAGGCGGTTATATTTGAAAGGGCCAAGCGCCAGCGACTTGATGAAGGAGCTGAGACGATCCCGTTGGAGCTGAATATCTCCGCTACCAACAAAAGCCAATTCAAGATAAAAAAGAAGTTTGCTAAGGCCATGTCAATGGGTATGAAGCTACCATCCTCCGAAGAAGAAATTACCGGTGAAGCGAAAATGCACCCGTCTTATTGCTTGTATCATCAAAAGATTTCGCACCCCACTCAAGAGTGCAAAGCTTTCGATAAATGGTGGCAAGGGTATGTTGCTCATCGACAACGCTTTAAGCGGGAGAAGCGTAAAACTCGTCGGGAGCAAAGAAATACGACCGAAAGGCTTAAAAGAACTGCTGGCGATTGTCGCGTGGTTAACACCGGTGGATCACAAGTGCCTACATTCGGGAGTGATTCTGATGAAGAACTAGAACTTGCCCCTCTCTTTAAAGAGTCCGCTTCGAGAACAGAAGAAGAACCGAAGGTTTGCGAAAATATCCGGCTACGTAATCGCACGCTTCCCGAAAAGAACCTCGGACCCTCGAACAGGAAAGATAAAGGGAAAGAAAAGGTCTCTGAAGACATCATCTTAGATGACCAAGTGGTGGAAGAGCTAGCTGCCAAAGACCCACCAAAGAAGAATAAGGTGGATTACAACGTCTTGGCACATCTGAGGAACCTACCCTCACAGCTCAGCATTCTTGACGCCCTTTTGCTATCGAAAGAGACGAGAGATTCGTTGATTAAGGCGCTCCAAGACCCGGAACAATTCCAAGCATGCCTGACCGAGGAAAAGATGAAGGATGAATTAGAGGAAGTGCACACGGCTGATGTTACTTTTGGCTATGAAGACCTTCTACTTGGGACGTGCGAACACAATCGCCCTCTCTATGTCTTGGGATACTGCCATGATATAAAGATAGGCAAAATCCTGATCGATAACGGGTCGTCTGTTAACCTACTCAACGTGCGGGTGTTGAAGGAAATCTGCATGAGCGTCCAGCACCTTGCTCGGGACAAGATCACCATCTCCGGGTTCGACTCCCAATCGTCAAAAACTCTTGGATCTGTGATACTGACACTACGCTTCGGGCTGCTCGTCACAGACATTAAATTCCACGTCATAGATGCCAAGACATGCTACAACGCTCTGCTCGGCCGACCATGGTTACACGAGTACAACATCATCCCTTCTACACTGCATCAGTGTATGAAATATTTTAGGGATGGTCTCGAGTATACCGTAACGGGAGAACTGAATCCGTTTTCCGTAAATGAAGTTCGCAAATATGAAAATGCCAAATACTTCTTGCTGAATTTTGAAGACACGGAGAAGTGTCACAAGCCGAAAAATAAAACTAACGCTACCATCCCTGTCTTCGGCAGTGATACTGAGGAAGAAGAGGAGATGGTTTATTCGGATCCGCCCCAACACAACAAGCCGGGACCATCGGCTCCTACATTGATCTTTGGCAGCGACTCGGAAGATGAAGTCCATGCCGTATTCTCTGCTCGACCTTTAATACAAATGTCCGCTGACGAAGAGCAAAGCCTGCAAGTCGCCATGGTGCCGCCTGAGCATCATAAAGAACTGGATGCACTTAATATCTACAGTGTAGAAGAGCTGCGGACATTCTATATCCCTCCCAAACGAGAAAGCGAAAAAGCAATTCTATTTTACCGCTCTGAAGAAACCAAGGTGAAAAAAGAAATCTGGCATGGCGCGGATCCTGCGCTCGACAGGCTTCAGCCTATCCGTCTTCCCAGATATTATACAGAGGGTTTGAAGAAGCTGCTGAAACGCCAGGGGATATCCTTCAAACAGACCGTTAGAGAGGCCAAATTCTATGACGGGGTCTGGAACGTTCCCGGGACTCAACGCAAACTGCCTAGTGGGAGAATGGAAACAAAAGGGCTTGGATACATCCGGTCAAAGAAACGAGAGTTACTACCCGGCTGCTACGTCGTGTATGACCTTGATAAAGAAGCGGATACTCAATGGGAGGACGCTAATCCTAAGCCAGTGAAAGTTCCAGATGCAAAGGAACCCAGTCCGTCGTTCGAGGAACAAATGGACAAACTTATAAAGAAGGCTGGTCAAAAAGTCCGAGATGATCACAACCGCGAGACGGCCATCTACGAGAAAGCCAAGACGCAACGCCTTCTCCAACAGGCCGTAAAGGATGAAAATGCCGCTCCTTGTCAACCTGTTATAAAGAAGGCTCAGCGCAAAAGCAGAAATAAGTCGAAAGGCCAAAAAGGCGCTCAACAGCAACAAAGCAGGGCTAAGAAGCCATGCAAACGGGAGGCGAGCGTTATTGATCTATCCCTCATGAAGAAAATGAGTCGAGCATACTCTTTTCCTCGGGATAAGATGAGGAGGATATTTGAGCTTGCTCTAAAACATCAGATGCTCACACTGCCGGAGTCCAAGCACCCCGAACAAGCAAGCGAAGTCTCTGACCCAAACTATTGCTCTTACCATCGATTAATAGGGCACCCGCTCGAAGACTGCTTCACCTTTAAGAATTGGGTCGAAGATCAGTACCAGCTCGGCAAGTTCGCTCTGTCTGACAATTGGAAGGTAACGCCGCCACAGAAGCACGAGCCTAAGGCCACAAAAAAAAACCGGTTCCACATTGGGATTGGAAGCGAATTCGCACCTGTCACATGATTACAATATTAAAAGAAGAGCCCGAGGACATAGATGAGCTCCCTTGGTGCTTCAAAAATAGCAGCGACGAGATAATCTCAGAATTCCCACCAGCGCCAAAAGAGCTGGAAGATGGAATCCATACCACTGCAGATAACCTCAAGAAGATTGAGTTGGGGACGGCAAACGATCCACGGCCGACATTCATCAGCGAGTTATTATCTGAAGAAAGGGTAACTGCGTTAAAGGATGTGCTTCTGCAGCATAGAGATTGCTACGCGTGGAACTATTCCGAAATGCCGGGACTAGATCCAGAAATTGCTGTACACAGATTGGAGATATCCCCGGACATCAAGCCAGTCAAACAGGCACCAAGAAGAATGCGGCTCGAGCTTGAAATGAGTATCAATGCTGAAGTCAAAAAGCTGATCGACTCTGGCTTCATCCAGGAGGTTCAATATCCGGATTGGATCGCCAACATTGTCCCGGTGATGAAGAAAAATGGGACTGTGCGCATATGCGTGGATTTTCGGGATCTCAATAAAGCTTGCCCGAAGGATGATTTCCTAGTGCCAGTCACCGAACTGATGATAGACAACATGTCTACTCACGAGGTTTTCTCCTTCATGGATGGCTCATCAGGGTATAATCAAATAAAGATGCATCCCGAAGACCAGAAGCACACAGCCTTCAGGACTCCTCTGGGTATATTCTGCTACAAAGTGATGCCCTTCGGTCTAAAGAACGCCGGTGCCACCTATCAGAGGGCCATGACGAAGATCTTCGATGACCTTATACACGAAATCGTTGAATGCTATATCGATGATCTCGTGGTTAAAAGTAAATCATACGAAGAACATCTCGAGCATTTGAAGACCGTATTTCAATGCCTTCGGCAATACAACTTGAAGATGAACCCTCTTAAGTGTGCATTCGGAGTTTCCTCAGGCAAATTCCTGGGATTCATTGTCCGACACCGGGGTATCGAAATAGATCCGTCCAAGATCAAGGCGATCATGGAAATGCCTCCGCCGAGGACTCTTAAACAGTTGCGGTCTCTCCAAGGGAAACTCGCATACATACGGCGATTTATAGCCAATCTTTCAGGCAAGTGCCGTCCTTACAGCCACCTGATGAAGAAGGGAACCCCGTTCGTCTGGGATCAAAAGTGCCAAAGCGCACTAGACGAGATCAAACAGTACCTGCAAAACCCTCCAGTGTTGGCTGCTCCGGTTAAGGGAAAGCCTCTCATTCTTTATACAGCCGCCCTCGAAGGTTCTTTAGGCGCATTATGGGCACAAGAGAACGATCAAGGGAAAGAAAGAGCACTCTACTACTTAAGTCGAGTTCTATTGGGGGCAGAAAGCAACTACTCCCCCATCGAAAAACACTGCCTGGCGTTGATCTTCGCGATAACAAAGCTCAGGCACTACGCGTTGGCGCATGAGGTCCGTCTCATTTCAAAGGTGGACCCCCTTAAATACTTGATGTCAAAGGCCATATTGACGGGACGACTCACTAAATGGGCCCTACTCTTGATGGAGTTCTCGATCATGTACCAACCTCTCAAGGCAGTGAAAGGCCAGGCCATCGCCGACTTCCTCGCTGAGCATCCCATACCCGCCGATTCTCCTCTAAACTGCGATCTTCCAGACGAACATGCGTTTGATACGGTCAACGGTGATGGTACTTGATGGGAGCTTTATTTTGATGGCGCATCTTCCATGAAGAAGCGCAAACAAAGCACCCCTATAATTAAAACGGGCGTAGGGCTCATCTTTGTAACTCCACAAGGAGGGATAATACGCTTTGCTTTCTCCCTAACAGAGCCGAGGACAAACAATGAAGCCGAATACGAAGCTCTGATAGCAGGCCTCGAGATCGCCATTGACATAGGAATTGAAAACCTCCTCATATACGGGGATTCTCAACTGGTCGTTAGTCAAGTAAACGGCGACTACCAAACATGCAAACCAGAACTGGTGTAGTACGGCGAAAAAGTGCAACAATTATTGACTTAAATTCCCTCCTATACTTTGGAAAACATACCGTGGGCGGAAAACAGCAAAGCAGACGCATTGGCCAAACTTGCTAAAGAACTGGCTGACGAGAACCTCGATGACGTTAGAATCGTGGTGCAAAGCCGTCGGGTGCTTGCCCCAGCAGAAATATCTCCGGAATCATCCGAAGAAAAAGGAGCGAGCGAGCAGACGACCCTGCAAGTAAAAGACTGGGAAAATACCGAGGATTGGAGAGAAGTCTTCGTAGATTACTTCAAGTCCCGCCGATTGCCTAAAGAAGCCTCCACAAGACATCAGCTCATGAAACGAGCTCTATCTTTCGCCTTCGTCAATGATACTCTATACAAGAGGTCATTTGATTCTCTGTGGCTGAGATGCCTAGGACCTGACGAAGAGAGAAGGGTCGTCCTGGAAGTTCATGACGGACTCTGCGGTTCTCACCAAGCAGGCCCAAAGATGAAGTTGAAGATCAAACACATGGGCTACTACTGGCCCACGATGATTCAGGACTGCCTCGAATATGCGAAGCAATGCCACTCATGCCAAATCCATGGGGACTTCATCCATCAGCATCCAAATCCATTACATCCAACGGTGGCTAGCTGGCCATTCGAAATGTGGGGGACTGATATAGTCGGCCCCATCGAACCAACATCGTCTAGAGGACATCGTTTCATCCTAGCGACGACTGACTACTTCTCTAAATGGGCAGAGGCAATACCGCTGAGAGAAAGTTAAGACGGAGAATATCCTCCACTTCTTCAAAACGCACGTCATATATCGGTTTGGAACTCCGCGATGGATCATCTCCGATAACGGGCCAGCTTACAGAAGCCACAAGATCAGTCGCTTCGCGCAACAGCACAATATAGATTGGAGATATTCCTCGGTTTATAATCCACGAGCTAACGGTCTAGCTGAGGCCTTCAACAAGACCTTGACGAAGATCATGAAGAAAACAGTGTCGCGAAATAAGAAAGACTGGCACGAAAGACTGCAAGAGGCTCTCTGGGCATATCGAACTACGTTTAAAACGGTCACAAACGCAACACCATATGCATTAGTATTCGGGACAGAAGCAGTACTCCCCCTCGAGATAGAGTTACCCTCTCTACGAGTGGCAGTCCATTACGAGCTGACGGACGAAGAAAATGCTCACCTTCGGCTTGAGGAGCTTGACGCCCTTGAAGAAACACGGCTCATAGCGCAACAAAATCTGGAGGCCTATAAAGCAAAGATGACGCGCTCATATGAAAGATTGACCCGACCGAGGACATTTCGCCAAGGCGAACTCGTGCTAGTGGTCAAAAGGCCTATGATCCCCAATCGCGCCAAGCGGGGAAAATTCGAGCCAAACTATGAAGGTCCGTACGTCATAGATAAGGTCTACCAGGGCGGGGCCTATCTACTCATAGATATGCACGGTGAAAGGCCTTTCAGGCCAATAAACGGTCACTTCCTAAAGAGATACTACGCTTAATGAGCCACAGCCTAGGTCGATGATAGATGACGACGACTATGTCCGCTCTCTGTCTTCCCAAGCTCAAAACTCTATAAATAGTAGCTGGCCAGCGGACCGAAACGTCCTTAAACTAATAGCGGACCGAAATGTCCTTAAACTAATAGCAGACCGAAACGTCTTTAAACTACTACCGCGGCATCTTTAGGCTGACGAGATATAAAAAAAACATATAAAAATAAAATTAAAAAAAACGGTATGTCCATAAGCAAAAAGGGCACGGATGAAAACCCGAAAGGGCTCCGTGAGTAAAAACAGCAGGGCTACCGGCGAGTGTTCGTGAAAACCCGAGGGGGCGCGACCTCGTAAAAAAAAGAGAGAAAAAGAAAATAAAAAGAATTTAAAAAAATGGTATGTCCATAAGCAAAATGGACACGGATGAAAACCCGAAAGGGCTCCGTGAGTAAAAACAGCAGGACTACCGGCGAGTGTTTGTGAAAACCTGAAAGGGCGCAACCTCGTTAAAAGACACTTATAGGGTCCTCTCGACCTTGTAAGGAGAAACCACCCGCGTGAGATCCTTACGACTCATAAGGGAGCAACACACTTAGGGATCCCCACGATTCCTAAGGATAAAATACACTTGCGAGATCCTCACGACTCGTAAGGAGAACTCTCTTATGGGACCCTCACGGCTCATAAGAGTTGGAAGTCTTAAGTTACAGAAACCTAAACCTGTGCTTAAGCAACCCCCACAACTTTCAATATTTCCCTACAAGTGGTCCAACACGGGCTCTTGTATACAATCCACGGGCGCGAATAAACATTTCCCTGACCAAGTCCCATCCGTGACTGGGGATATGTTCACATGGTGAACAACCCTTGTAAATTCTCTCGATTTATGAGGAGAAAATCCTCTTGTATGATCCTTACGACTTACAGAGGAACAAAACACTTAGGAATTCTCACGATCCCTAAGGAGAAAATACACCCACAAGACCCTCACGACTTGTAGGGAGAAATACCTTTGTGAGACCCTTACAGCTCATGAAGTTAAAAGCCTTAGACGATAGGACCCTAACCCTGGTCGCTAAGCCACCTTTGTTCAACATCGACAGAGGCAGATGATGATTCGCTCCTGGCAATATCCCAGTTGTAGCGGTGCTGATGCCGAAATCGGTGTCTAATTTCAGGTTTACGGCGGAAAGCCAGTAGGCCGCACATGCATACAAAATAGCCGAAATGGTTGGGCAACTTGCAATAAAAAGCACCAAGTAAAAATGTATGCATGCGAAATAGCCGAAATGATGGGGCAACTTGCAATAAAAAAAAAGCAGCAAGTAAAATGTATGCATGCGAAATAGCCGAAATGATTGGGCAACTCGCAATAAAAACAGCGAGTAAAAATAAAATAAATAGCCGAAATGATTGGGCACCGCGAAAAATAGCCGAAATGATTGGGCGATCGCGACCTTCGCGATATAAAAAGCTGAAATGATAGAGAATCGCGGAGATAAAACAAAAAAAATGATGATAAAACTTTGTCCCTACAGTTAAGATCACATCGATCCCTGTATACAATCCAAGGGTGTAAACAAAGACGAACCATACTTTCCCAACAGCCTCCGCCAGAAGACGAAGCCAAATCTCGACGGTTCAGTCCAACTCCGAAGAAACCAGTGTCTTCAGCAGATACCTCGACTCACGGATACAAACACTCCTTGACGAGAGCCTCCTGATCCGTGTCGACTCGCAGAGCCACCAGCGCCTCCGTGGGAAATCCTCGACTCGTTTCAAACCCTAAGGAAACAAATAATCCTTGGCGCTTGGGAAACAAATAATCCCTAGCAAATTCCTCGACTCACGGATACAAACACTCCTTGACGAGAGCCTCTTGATCCGCGTCGACTCGCAGAGCCACCAGCGCCTCCGTGGGAAATCCTCAACTCGTTTCAAACCCCAAGGAAACAAATAATCCTTGGCGCTAGGGAAACAAATAATCTTTAGCAAATTCCTCGACTCACGGATACAAACACTCCTTGACGAGAGCCTCCTGATCCGCGTCGACTCGCAGAGCCACCAGCGCCTCCGTGGGAAATCCTCGACTCGTTTCAAACCCTAAGGAAACAAATAATCCTTGGCGCTTGGGAAACAAATAATCCTTAGCAAATTCCTCGACTCACGGATACAAACACTCCTTGACGAGAGCCTCCTGATCCGCGTCGACTCGCAGAACCACCAGCGCCTCCGTGGGAAATCCTCGACTCGTTTCAAACCCCAAGGAAACAAATAATCCTTGGCGCTTGGGAAACAAATAATCCCTAGCAAATTCCTCGACTCACGGATACAAATACTCCTTGACGAGAGCCTCCTGATCCGCGTCGACTCGCAGAGCCACCAGTGCCTCCGTGGGAAATTCTCGACTCGTTTCAAACCCCAAGGAAACAAATAATCCTTGGCGCTTGGGAAACAAATAATCCCTAGCAAATTCCTCGACTCACGGATACAAACACTCCTTGATGAGAGCCTCTTGATTCGCGTCGGCTCGCAAAGAAATTGTGTCTCCGCGGGAAGTTCCCGATTCGTCTCAACATGCAAATGAAGCCTCAGGCAGCAGGGACTAAAAAAAAACTTGCTTCCTGAATAATGGGATCCTGCAAGTTAATCCAAAATGGTCTCTTGCATACTATTCATGGGTCTCACTCTCCAAAGTCGAATTTCGACGAGGAGGGAAACAACCGCTTGTGGGTCCCCTCGACTCATAAGGGAGAAAAAATCTCTTATAGGATCCTTACGACTTGTAAGAGAAAACAACACTTAGGAATCCTCATGATTCCTAAGGAGAAAGCCCACCTACGAGATCCTCTCGATCCGTAGGGAGAAGAATCTCTATGAGACCCTCACGGCTCATGGAGTTGAAAAGTCTTAGGCAGCAGATCTGAACCTGCGGCCTAAGCCATCGCTATTTCTTAAGAAAGTCCGGATACTCGTTGTAATCATCCGTCAACTATGATCGCTAAGGTGATATGCTGATAATGAAAGAAAGAAAAGACGGAGAAAATGACACATTACAAAAAAAAAAGGTGTATCTTTTATTCATAAACTTGATTGGATACAGGATACATTATGTCAAAGAATAAATATATATATATATATACATTCTTTTATCTACAAGCACAAACGATACAAGGATGGATAGCTACTGAGGAGGAAGTGTCTTTAGTAAATCCACAAGCTGCTCTCGCACTTTCTTCAGCGCCTCCTCATGAGCGGCTGCCGCGGCCACCTCCGCTTCCACCCGGGCTCGCTGCTGCAAGAAAGATGAAAGTTGCTCCTCCACCGCCTTCTGGGCTGCTTCCTGGCTAGGTGCATCTCGCTCGACAACATCAAGGTGTTGCCTCAATGATAACCCTTCAGAAAGACATTGCAGGAGGCCCTCAAAGACAACCTTCAGCCGTGCGGCGTTGGCCTCCACCCGAGCATGCAGTTGAGCAGACTTGCTCGAAGTCTCACCACGCTCCTTACGCCTTGAAATGACTTCTTGTTCGAGGTGGTGGAAGTAAGGAGCGCTCTGCTCAATCCACACTGTTCTTTGATTACTGGCAGCCAAGGCCTCGGGAGCGGGACGCAGCGACTCCAACTGATATAGGCGACCCTCGATCTCCCTACAATGGTTAACCCAGGATGCGACAATGCCCTCATCATGAAAGTTCATGAGTATTGCTAGCATCGGGTTAACCATCATAGCGAAGTCTGCGGCAGATGTAGGAGTTTCAATGTTGAGTTCCTCGACGTAGTCACTCAACATGCGCAGACTATTCGCGGCGCCTTTTGAAGACAGACTCCTCAGATAAGGACCCGCCAGCATTATGATGCGAGATTCGAAGGGCGCCGAGACCGGAATGACAGCTGAAAAGAAACAAGATGTGATCAGATAACAGTTCTGAAAATAAAGAAGGAAGACTTTATCAATGTGATAGTCGCTGTACCAGCTGAGGCAGGTGCCAGAGCCGGAAGAGTCGGCAACGCAGCCCGTCTTTCATCCCCTCCTTCGATTTGTAACACTGCAGTTGAGATAAAAAAAAGGGTTTAGAAATAATCCCATCAAAGAAGAAATAATCGTCAGAACCTCACAATCCCCCAAGAGCTCAACATCTCGGGTACAGTTTAATAGTATCGAGTACATGCCACAGCGTCGGTGGTCCAGCCGTAGAAGGGCAAACCCAAGCCTCACTAATGGCGCCGCGGAACCGCCGCAAACCCTAAGGTTCAAAGGCTTTCACACGGTCATTAAGTCGAGTTAGGGTTTCATTCTTCTAGAGGGTCCATAGAATCACCTGCATGTCTTTCCGTATACTTTAAACTTGGAAAATAGGCTCCTGACATTCGATCGTCTCAATCGACTCTCAACGAACCTGCGTGAAGTCGCCTCTAGCTGGAATCAATCTACCTGATGACCTCGCATCGGGGTAAGCGAAAGAACCACATGTCCTGGTCATTCATCTTCGGTGGCTAGCGACTCACTATCATATCTCCAAGCATATGCCCATGCTGCAGTAGTTCCAATCATCTGGGCGATATCTCATCATTAGCAGCAACAACTGGCTCCTTCGTCTATACGCTAAATAGCGCCTCAATCACCCTGGATAAGCGATAATATCAACGGTCATCACAACCTGGCTGGCCTCTATCAGTGGCTCAATCCTCCGGTACCAACCGGTACATCCAAAAAATCTCGCAACAGCGATCTGTCAAACGCCCAAAGTGCGGAAACACAATAAGACGACGCCTCAATATGCAATCGTATGCCTCGGGAATCACGCCCTGGTCAGTCCTCGTCCACGACGAGCTCATGCTGACAACTCGAGCCGTAGCTCACTCTGCCCGTGCAATCGCGGCAGCAAAACCAAAACCAGTATCGATGAAGATAGATCATAGGAAGGAATACAATACAGTGCAAGGAAATGTACAACCTAAGGTTTCTTAAGCGGAGTGGCGTGTCGTAAGTATGCCGCGGAACATACCAACGGTACGTCACTCTACTTTAGTCACCTGTTCCATCAACCAAGGGTCATCCTACGCGAAGAAAGTTCGGGTCTAATACCCCCTCGACCAAGTCTAAGTTCCGTAAGGTCAAGCCTAAGTTCCGTATATAGATAACGCCCTAGGCTCCACATAGTCAAACTTAGACTCGAACCAAGGTCAACCTAGCGCTCTAATACCAACTTTGTCACGACCCGAAAGAGCACGTGACTGGCCCTTGAATCCTATGAAGTCTATAGGACTCCATCTGATCCAAGTAAGCCAAAAGCCCAGAAATCTAAAACCATTTGAGTGAAGAAAACATGTTTGAAAATCAAGTTTTTAAATAACTAAGCCGAATATGAATTTTTAAAATGTGTAATTTTTTCCTGGAAATTTCGGCAGAGTTTCCTTTGTAAAAACTGGCCCCGAACGGGGTACAACAAGAATAATATATATGACAAGATAAAGGGCATCCCCAAGCGGGAGCTAGCTCTTCGTCAATCGACGGTCACAACCACATAAGCAATAACAATATACAACGCCAAAGGGCGAGGATCTAAACTGAAAAGAAACTCAAAAACAGCCAGAAAACCGCAATACTACAAGCGCGACTCTAAGGTCGAAATAATACAACACTGTTTTCTAAGTCTGAAACAATATACAAGTTTTGGTTGATGGAAATTCTAGATACAATAAATAATACATGAACAATGGCGGTTCTGATACAAAAGAACCCACCTATCCAAGCAAGTCACCCATAAGTAAGCAGTGTGCCAGAAATGCCGCTATGGAATCTGTACGGCGAACCTGCAAGAACTGGGGCACAACGGGGGTGAGTTGCCAACTCGTGAATAGAAAATATCTACAAGCAGAGATCGAATGCATGACCCATCCTAGGTCAATACGATCAGATATAAATAAACCTCAATATAAATAAAGCTGAAGCATGCTAAACTGGCAATGTAATCTATATACATGAGTGTAGTGCCAAGTGCTCGTGCTAGTGCCTCAGGTAATAGCATGCCATGAATATGAGGTATAATCAATGTAATCAAATCTGCACACACGTGGATCCCGTCCACTCGTCACCCACTGACAATAACCACCATGCATGTACATATCATGAATCATGTGCATGGGAAATAATATGAGGATATAAACCACCCGTGTCCCTCGCGACACGTCAAAATCATAGTACCAGGGTGCCCAGCATCGACACCCGAAAACATCATGAAAACTGTGCCCAGCATCGGCACGTAAATCCTCACATATCGGGCTCCGTCAGTCCGGATCGGCCCTCGGGCTCTGTCTGCGGTATCGGCCCTCGGCCCCGGCAGTGTGCCCAAACCATCTATCGACTCTGGTCGGTATCCTCCGGATAACCGCCAGGTCCAACCAATCACCGGTAGGTACTCGCCCGCCTCCAGGCTCAATCGGCAAAGCTCATCGATCATCTTGCCGAGGGGAACCATACCGGGTCCACCATGTACCCGCAATCGGCTCATCCACTCCTCGATTCGGGTTTCACATGTCGCCCTCAGCACCGAGAAAACACATGGTGGACGCACTGAAATATCATATCAAGGGTAACCGGGTTTTTAAAGCAATGACATATTCTCTTTTGAAACACCCTCGGTTCCCAAATCCAGAAATATCATAGAAACAACATATCTCAATGCGTACAATCATAAGCATGAAGTATGCGACATTTCTTAAAGGAAGGTATGCACATCATCATGTCATGCAAGGATCATTTACTGAATGAAATAGTACTACAGTGTAGTGACATGGCAATTATCGATGATGAGTGTGTGAGCCGGCAACAAGTGTATGTGGAACATATGCATCATCGATAATGGTGCTGGTGTCCTAGCAGCATGACTGAAATATAACCACAGTACAAGCGATACAATGCAAATAGCAGGAATATGCGGAAACGAATAATCAACACAAAAGTACAGAACCTGCCCCAATAGATACGTCATGCAACCTTGCCTTTTGAAATAAGACGAATCAGGGCTTTTAGTAAAATAAGGGCTACGGAGTTTTAAGAAAAGATGCATCATTTGAAAATATCCGTATAACCCTTCTGCCTATCTTTAAAATATCCCCGATTCGTTAGTTTTGAAATAGGTACGACTCGGTCTAGTCTAATGTCTACCAGGTAATCTAGACAGGAGGGGTATGAAACCACCTACATCTGAGTCGATATGTATATAGATATGATAGTCGGTGATCTCGCCTCAATAACATATCGTAAGATATCCTCGAGTCGTGAGTGCGGATCTATCATCAATACCGGCTCGTACGGTAAATCGTCGTACGGCATCCCAATAACTGGGTAGGGGTCAATATCACACTATCTCATCACATATCAGGTATCACTTATCATCAGATCGTACAATCTGGGGTACTACTCTAAGTCTAGTACAAATCGATACCATCTATAAGAATATGAATGCGGGTAAAGCACATGTCCAAAGGCCCGCTAAAACTATCATATCGCACCTCAAAGACAAACTATGTCACATCGCCGATCTCACGGCCTCACATCAAGTATCATCTCAAACCCACGTATCATCCTCAAATCCCGTATATGAACACATAGTCCCATACCCATGTGTAGATATACGCACCATCATATGCACACAATAAATGGAAGCATGAATGCAAGAATGTGTGTAAGTGTATGTGTGAGTGCAACCACTAGTCTAGGGTTCGCACTATACTAGACCAATATATTCTTAACATCAAAATACCATTATTACTATCAATGATCCTATACAACACATAATAAATATGCGTGTGTATACGTATTCGTATACATCACCACGGACTGCGGGGGTGCTATACGCCATCCACCCGACTTCTCCCCGTAGATATAAATCTACTCACCTTGCTTCTCGTGTGCCAAAGCCGATGTCGCTATCTTCATCTTCTTTGCCTCAACCTCTCGTAGGGTACCTACAAGGATATCAAACACACTAAAGCACATGAAAATCACATCGGAAACTAAAACAGCACACGCTACTCGCATAGGTAGAAACCTATCGCTTCGCATGTCAACACAATCAATATCCACCCGTCGTTGACGTCCAAACGCCACCCGACAGGAACGAAACACCAAATACCAAAATCCATGCTAAAACAAGTCTCAAATCATGCACCAACATAGGAAAAATCATCCCAGATTTCACCCTAGATGGAACCAGTCAAAACTAGACATACCCAGGGTCAAGAATAGAGGAAATGGGGCCATGCACGAATTTCGAGGCAAATCCCCTCTGCTCTGGCCGCAAATTGCGGCCAGAATGGGAAAACCGGCGGCCTCAGTTTGGAGTTGGGGGCTAGGGTTTGGGGTGTTGGTTCTATGGTGCCTGAACATCTCACTTTCAACTCAGTTTCATTTTTGGGATCTCGGGGTGATAGCAGATTCCATATAACAGTCCCAGATTTCCTGTTTTTCCCCGATATCGATTCCGTAATTCCGTATTCTGTTTTCAAGTGCAGGTTTGGGTCAAATTTTGCATTACACCAGGGTTTCTAAGGTCTCAACAAGCCTCAATTTCATCGAAAATTTCAGTTTTACCCTAAACCCTAACTTGAGTTCTCCAAATTCCACAACAACACAATATCGATATGAAACTAGATTAGATGCACAAGTAATCGAAATGCTACTCTAATAGGTGCAGAAATTACCTCCTTTGGCAACTCAAGAAAATTCTTGAGTTGCTCAAAGTCCTCCAAATCCAATCTTGCTAGGTTCAATGGGAAGCTAGTGAGCTCGGGAATGCTTTTTGTGAAGTGGGAATGAGGTTTTGGCTTGGATTTCATGATGGATCTAGGGTTTTAGTGAAGAGGGTGAGAGAGTGAGGAAGAGGGCAGCAGCTCCATAGGAGAGGGAGAGAGAAATGAGAAGGGAATGGTGGGGGCATGGCTTCAAAAGGTGGGGTTGACCTATACCTACCCTCTCTCTCTCATCATCCCATTTCCTTTTCCTTTTCTAACACTTCTCACTTGAATAGTGAACCCAAAAGAAAACCATGGTAAAAGAAATGTAACACAAGTGTAACAAGTGTGGAAAAATGATATGTGTACATTTTTGCTCAAAAGTGCTAAAAATCCAATTAGCGATCTTTAATCGCGATTATCACTAAATTAGCATATAACTAATCTTAAAAACTTTAAAATGGCATAATTCCTTAAAATACCTTATTTTAGAATTTTCCAAAATTTTTCCCCATTTATTTGTATTTAATTATACCAGAATATTAAAATATTCATTAAAATAATATTAAATTATAATTTTCCCAAAAATCATATTTTATTATTTTGAAGACGTTACAATCTACCCCCCTTAAAGAAATTCGGTCCCCGAATTTAACTTTAAAATCCCCAATTCTGAAATATTTCAATACAAATTCTAAGTCATCGGGGCTCCGAAATCATCTATACATAAAACATCATAGCGCAATGCATGCGCATGAGTAATGAGCAGATAACTCAAAATCGAAACTCCGTCAAGCATCCCGCAATCATCGGAGTCATGGTAAAGACACAATGTCAAATCCAATAGAAAATCAATATGATATAAATCAGAACTATACATGTGGACATCCAATCTATACATGTGAATAGCTGATGAAAATGCATGCCCAAACTTTTAAGTCGCTGTGCGATGCGCGCAACACTGCACAGTGGCGGACGTTTTTCATAAGAAAATAACTATATATGTGTATATATATATCCTTTGTTTAATAAGTACGTTCCGCCATTTTGAAAACAATTTAGAAGGGTTTCCTGTTTTTAAAACGTTCCGTGTCATATCGGACACGTAGGTATAAATACACCGAGACTATAGCTCGCTCTTGGAAATCCCTTCGAACTATCAATGCAGGCAAAATATATCCAGGTACTGTTCTCTGACTAGTCCTGCTCAGTATGAAAACAAATATCCAACATCATAAAAAGTACTGCTCCAAAGAGAATAAATCCTAAAAATATACATAACACCACCCTGTGCGTCTGGTGCGCACGGAAATCAAAATCCATATATGTGCCAAACAGGTGCACAAAACAACATCTAGGTGCAACGGGTGTGCACGAAGCATCTGTCATAGGCAACGTGTGTGCCTGACAGCCAAAAATCCGGTGCATCTGACATGCACGAAGAAATCTCGATTTAGTGCATCTGGTGTGCACCCAAAATCGTATCTCAAAACATGCGCCCAACATGCGCGAAAATCCAAATCGGTGCATCCATCGTGCACGAATGAAAATCTAAACCCTGCGCACTCAACATGCACGGAATCACAAAATCCAATAACAACGCCGAACATGCGTAAATCCAGTCAAAAGCACGGAGTGCAAGAATCCACATCAATATCACAATCAAAATCGATATATCGAAAGACATCAAATCGAAGTCAGGTGCAACCGTAATGCACCAAATGTAAATCCAGTGCAACAAAGGCACGAAATATAAATCTGATGCGATAAACGCAAGAAACATAAAATTGGTGCGACAAACGCACGAAGTATAGAACTGGTGCATCCCATGCACAAATACCAGCAATAACTCAAATGCGTAAGCAGCAACACTAAGTGTACCCAGGTATAAAGGAAATCATAAACGTGTCCAACTGCATGTACAAAACACACATCAATGCACTACAAGCACATATAAGCTATACCGAGTGCAAAAAATCAAATCGTGTGCGTAACATATGCACAACATCAAATCAACCGTATGAAATCCATAAAGTCATAAGCAGGTGCAGCCAAGGCACGAAACGATATACAACGCGGCTCAATCAAAATCGGTGTACCGCGATGGAAAAACTCACAACCGCGTGCATCAGCGTGCACAAATCAAAACACAAAAAGTACATGAAACTATGCTGGAAGCGTAAATCCAATCACCGGCATAAAATAGGCATGAAATCACAATCAATACCTCAAGAGTAATAACTCCGCACAAAATATGAATACCCAGTAAGTGCAACCATGGTGCACAAAATCAAATATCATGGAACTCAGTCATCAAGTATAAATCATGCAAATAGATCGCCCAAATACCAAAATCCCAAAGTGACAGATACGTGATAGTCGAATCACAAAATCTCAAATCATAAATACTGTCGTCGGCATATCCTCCCTCGAAGTCGAGAAGGTGCCGGTACATCCAATGCTAGCGGCGCAAGATCTCTACTTGCCTCTTGCTCGCGGCTGGCGTCCTCTGCCTCTGGTTCCTGATCTTTCCAGTAGATTACCAATCTCGCAATCCATCGGCTCACCGGCCCGGTCAGGAGTGCTGACAGGAACGATTCCGTTCTGGCACTTCCTTGGTAATCTCTCGGTCAATCCTCACGGCTGCTCGTAAAGCAATATGTCACTGGCATCGGCCTTCGGCTCTCTGATTGCACAACACACGTCTGATCCTGGGTGCAACATCATTGCAACGGTGTCCTGGAAGGAATCCTGCTCAAGGTCTCTTCCCATCTTGCCTAAGCCGAACTGTACGGAGGCTAGCTCTCCTGCACTATCTCTTCTCGCTTGATAGACATCTGTGTCCTCAGCACAACATTTCCTCGGAATTAGTCGCATCCTACACCTCTGTAAGCATATCAGGCCTCTGGTCTCGACGGAAAGTAATGACAGCTCATCAGCGTCTCGCACGAACCTCTTGCCCCGCTTGTCTGTATCATCGTCCACTTCGACATCGCGTCTCTATCTGCGCACTACAATGCCTTCGGCTAAGGTCTATCTGAAGTCCCTCACGCGGACTCGAAATCACAACTCGGTATCTTCCTGACTCAGTAGAAGATATCTATCCGAACCCGTCCTCAGCGTGCATGTCACATTTCTGATGTCAGCGGAGTGGAACGTCATCACGTCGAAATCTCGTGCGAACTCTTTACTCTACCATGCTCCAATATCGACTGATTCGGACTCATCTCATCGTGGCTACACGGACAGCGCTCCGACGGCTATGCTCGCATCTGGAGTCTTCCAAGCAGTGTCCCATCACAATATTCGAAAGATGTCGAACCATCCGATCGGCTCGTTAGAACCTCACAATCCCCCAAGAGCTCAACATCTCGGGTACAGTTTAATAGTATCGAGTATATGCCACAGCGTCGGTGGTCCAGCCGTAGAAGGGCAAACCCAAGCCTCACTAATGGCGCCGCGGAACCGCCACAAACCCTAAGGTTCAAAGGCTTTCACACGGTCATTAAGTCGAGTTAGGGTTTCATTCTTCTAGAGGGTCCATAGAATCACCTGCATGTCTTTCCGTATACTTTAAACTTGGAAAATAGGCTCCTGACATTCGATCGTCTCAATCGACTCTCAACGAACCTGCGTGAAGTCGCCTCTAGCTGGAATCAATCTACCTGATGACCTCGCATCGGGGTAAGCGAACGAACCACATGTCCTGGTCATTCATCTTCGGTGGCTAGCGACTCACTATCATATCTCCAAGCATATGCCCATGCTGCAGTAGTTCCAATCATCTGGGCGATATCTCATCATTAGCAGCAGCAACTGGCTCCTTCGTCTATACGCTAAATAGCGCCTCAATCACCCTGGATAAGCGATAATATCAACGGTCATCACAACCTGGCTGGCCTCTATCAGTGGCTCAATCCTCCGGTACCAACCGGTACATCCAAAAAATCTCGCAACAGCGATCTGTCAAACGCCCAAAGTGCGGAAACACAATAAGACGACGCCTCAATATGCAATCGTATGCCTCGGGAATCACGCCCTGGTCAGTCCTCGTCCACGACGAGCTCATGCTGACAACTCGAGCCGTAGCTCACTCTGCCCGTGCAATCGCGGCAGCAAAACCAAAACCAGTATCGATGAAGATAGATCATAGGAAGGAATACAATACAGTGCAAGGAAATGTACAACCTAAGGTTTCTTAAGCGGAGTGGCGTGTCGTAAGTATGCCGCGGAACATACCAACGGTACGTCACTCTACTTTAGTCACCTGTTCCATCAACCAAGGGTCATCCTACGCGAAGAAAGTTCGGGTCTAATACCCCCTCGACCAAGTCTAAGTTCCGTAAGGTCAAGCCTAAGTTCCGTATATAGATAACGCCCTAGGCTCTACATAGTCAAACTTAGACTCGAACCAAGGTCAACCTAGCGCTCTGATACCAACTTTGTCACGACCCGAAAGAGCACGTGACTGGCCCTTGAATCCTATGAAGTCTATAGGACTCCATCTGATCCAAGTAAGCCAAAAGCCCAGAAATCTAAAACCATTTAAGGAGTGAAGAAAACATGTTTGAAAATCAAGTTTTTAAATAACTAAGCCGAATATGAATTTTTAAAATGTGTAATTTTTCCTGGAAATTTCGGCAGAGTTTCCTTTGTAAAAACTGGCCCGAACGGGGTACAACAAGAATAATATATATGACATGATAAAGGGCATCCCAAGCGGGAGCTAGCTCTTCGTCAATCGACGGTCACAACCACATAAGCAATAAAAATATACAACGCCAAAGGGCGAGGATCTAAACTGAAAAGAAACTCAAAAACAGCCAGAAAACCGCAATACTACAAGCGCGACTCTAAGGTCGAAATAATACAACACTGTTTTCTAAGTCTGAAACAATATACAAGTTTTGGTTGATGGAAATTCTAGATACAATAAATAATACATGAACAATGGCGGTTCTGATACAAAAGAACCCACCTATCCAAGCAAGTCACCCATAAGTAAGCAGTGTGCCAGAAATGCCGCTATGGAATCTGTACGGCGAACCTGCAAGAACTGGGGCACAACGGGGGTGAGTTGCCAACTCGTGAATAGAAAATATCTACAAGCAGAGATCGAATGCATGACCCATCCTAGGTCAATACGATCAGATATAAATAAAGCTGAAGCATGCTAAACTGGCAATGTAATCTATATACATGAGTGTAGTGCCAAGTGCTCGTGCTAGTGCCTCAGGTAATAGCATGCCATGAATATGAGGTATAATCAATGTAATCAAATCTGCACACACGTGGATCCCGTCCACTCGTCACCCACTGACAATAACCACCATGCATGTACATATCATGAATCATGTGCATGGGAAATAATATGAGGATATAAACCACCCGTGTCCCTCGCGACACGTCAAAATCATGGTACCAGGGTGCCAGCATCGACACCCGAAAACATCTTGAAAACTGTGCCCAGCATCGGCACGTAAATCCTCACATATCGGGCTCCGTCAGTCCGGATCGGCCCTCGGGCTCTGTCTGCGGTATCGGCCCTCGGCCCCGGCAGTGTGCCCAAACCATCTATCGACTCTGGTCGGTATCCTCCGATAACCGCCAGGTCCAACCAATCACCGGTAGGTACTCGCCCGCCTCCAGGCTCAATCGGCAAAGCTCATCGATCATCTTGCCGAGGGGAACCATACCGGGTCCACCATGTACCCGCAATCGGCTCATCCACTCCTCGATTCGGGTTTCACATGTCGCCCTCAGCACCGAGAAAACACATGGTGGACGCACTGAAATATCATATCAAGGGTAACCGGGTTTTTAAAGCAATGACATATTCTCTTTTGAAACACCCTCGGTTCCCAAATCCAGAAATATCATAGAAACAACATATCTCAATGCGTACAATCATAAGCATGAAGTATGCGACATTTCTTAAAGGAAGGTATGCACATCATCATGTCATGCAAGGATCATATACTGAATGAAATAGTACTACAGTGTAGTGACATGGCAATTATCGATGATGAGTGTGTGAGCCGGCAACAAGTGTACGTGGAACATATGCATCATCGATAATGGTGCTGGTGTCCTAGCAGCATGACTGAAATATAACCACAGTACAAGCGATGCAATGCAAATAGCAGGAATATGCGGAAACGATAATCAACGCAAAAGTACAGAACCTGCCCCAATAGATACGTCATGCAACCTTGCCTTTTGAAATAAGACGAATCAGGGCTTTTAGTAAAATAAGGGCTACGGAGTTTAAGAAAAGATGCATCATTTGAAAATATCCGTATAACCCTTCTGC
This sequence comes from Agapanthus africanus, assembly GCA_030015575.1. Taxonomy (NCBI): domain Eukaryota; kingdom Viridiplantae; phylum Streptophyta; class Magnoliopsida; order Asparagales; family Amaryllidaceae; genus Agapanthus; species Agapanthus africanus. The sequence continues at coordinate 105,588,721 of JASDDO010000019.1, forward strand.
CTATCTTTAAAATATCCCCGATTCGTTAGTTTTGAAATAGGTACGACTCGGTCTAGTCTAATGTCTACCAGGTAATCTAGACAGGAGGGGTATGAAACCACCTACATCTGAGTCGATATGTATATAGATATGATAGTCGGTGATCTCGCCTCAATAACATATCGTAAGATATCCTCGAGTCGTGAGTGCGGATCTATCATCAATACCGGCTCGTACGGTAAATCGTCGTACGGCATCCCAATAACTGGGTAGGGTCAATATCACACTATCTCATCACATATCAGGTATCACTTATCATCAGATCGTACAATCTGGGTACTACTCTAAGTCTAGTACAAATCGATACCATCTATAAGAATATGAATGCGGGTAAAGCACATGTCCAAAGGCCCGCTAAAACTATCATATCGCACCTCAAAGACAAACTATGTCACATCGCCGATCTCACGGCCTCACATCAAGTATCATCTCAAACCCACGTATCATCCTCAAATCCCGTATATGAACACATAGTCCCATACCCATGTGTAGATATACGCACCATCATATGCACACAATAAATGGAAGCATGAATGCAAGAATGTGTGTAAGTGTATGTGTGAGTGCAACCACTAGTCTAGGGTTCGCACTATACTAGACCAATATATTCTTAACATCAAAATACCATTATTACTATCAATGATCCTATACAACACATAATAAATATGCGTGTGTATACGTATTCGTATACATCACCACGGACTGCGGGGGTGCTATACGCCATCCACCCGACTTCTCCCCGTAGATATAAATCTACTCACCTTGCTTCTCGTGTGCCAAAGCCGATGTCGCTATCTTCATCTTCTTTGCCTCAACCTCTCGTAGGGTACCTACAAGGATATCAAACACACTAAAGCACATGAAAATCACATCGGAAACTAAAACAGCACACGCTACTCGCATAGGTAGAAACCTATCGCTTCGCATGTCAACACAATCAATATCCACCCGTCGTTGACGTCCAAACGCCACCCGACAGGAACGAAACACCAAATACCAAAATCCATGCTAAAACAAGTCTCAAATCATGCACCAACATAGGAAAAATCATCCAGATTTCACCCTAGATGGAACCAGTCAAAACTAGACATACCCAGGGTCAAGAATAGAGGAAATGGGGCCATGCACGAATTTCGAGGCAAATCCCCTCTGCTCTGGCCGCAAATTGCGGCCAGAATGGGAAAACCGGCGGCCTCAGTTTGGAGTTGGGGGCTAGGGTTTGGGGTGTTGGTTCTATGGTGCCTGAACATCTCACTTTCAACTCAGTTTCATTTTTGGGATCTCGGGGTGATAGCAGATTCCATATAACAGTCCCAGATTTCCTGTTTTTCCCCGATATCGATTCCGTAATTCCGTATTCTGTTTTCAAGTGCAGGTTTGGGTCAAATTTTGCATTACACCAGGGTTTCTAAGGTCTCAACAAGCCTCAATTTCATCGAAAATTTCAGTTTTACCCTAAACCCTAACTTGAGTTCTCCAAATTCCACAACAACACAATATCGAAATGAAACTAGATTAGATGCACAAGTAATCGAAATGCTACTCTAATAGGTGCAGAAATTACCTCCTTTGGCAACTCAAGAAAATTCTTGAGTTGCTCAAAGTCCTCCAAATCCAATCTTGCTAGGTTCAATGGGAAGCTAGTGAGCTCGGGAATGCTTTTTGTGAAGTGGGAATGAGGTTTTGGCTTGGATTTCATGATGGATCTAGGGTTTTAGTGAAGAGGGTGAGAGAGTGAGGAAGAGGGCAGCAGCTCCATAGGAGAGGGAGAGAGAAATGAGAAGGGAATGGTGGGGGCATGGCTTCAAAAGGTGGGGTTGACCTATACCTACCCTCTCTCTCTCATCATCCCATTTCCTTTTCCTTTTCTAACACTTCTCACTTGAATAGTGAACCCAAAAGAAAACCATGGCAAAAGAAATGTAACACAAGTGTAACAAGTGTGGAAAAATGATATGTGCACATTTTTGCTCAAAGGTGCTAAAAATCCAATTAGCGATCTTTAATCGCGATTATCACTAAATTAGCATATAACTAATCTTAAAAACTTTAAAATGTCATAATTCCTTAAAATACCTTATTTTAGAATTTTCCAAAATTTTTCCCCATTTATTTGTATTTAATTATACCAGAATATTAAAATATTCATTAAAATAATATTAAATTATAATTTTCCCAAAAATCATATTTTATTATTTTGAAGACGTTACAACGTTTCTCCTCCTCCTTTTGGAAGGTTTTCAAAGAGGCAGCAATAGCTTCTTCGGTAGAGACACCTGTTGAAAATGGGGAAAAGTATTAGTCAAGAATAATGATAAAAAATGCAATGAAATGATGAAAAAGCAGCTAATAATTACCTGACTCAGCGAGTTTACTCAACCACGCTTCAAGCCTCGATGATCGTTCAGAAGCCGCAATGGCGGCCGCCAGGTCGGTGTCTGCGGGGTCTACCGCGAAGCCCTTATTGCTGCCATATTCACTTATTCCTTCGGTAAGAGGGGCTTCGGGCACTAAGCCAAGAATCGCGTCAAGGGAAAGGAGCGACTTTTTCTTCTTTTTCCCGCCAACTCTGGATACACCCGGGACTGATTTACGCTTGGCAGACACCTTGGGGCGGCGGGGTCCCGATATCCGCGCCTACACCAGACTCCGGCGATACCACAGTTACCGTTTCCACTAGAGCATGGGGGGCTGGTGGCGCATCCACAGCATCGCGAAGCGGCAATCCGCGCGGAGGACTCAACATGCGCGGAGGTCCGCCTCCATCACCTTTCAATGGAGGAATGACCGGAGTCCTCGGCCTCAAGAGAGCCTTGCGATCGCCGCCAGGAGGTGCACCCTTGCGGTCAACCAGCATATGTTTCTCCATCAAAATAACGGGCCCCATTGCATGCGCATACCAGGCCACGTACCCGTTGAGGACTTTGGGGACGCAGCTCGGCTCACTGATAAAGAAATAAGAACCCGTGTTAAGCCGCATAAAGTGGTGCATTGCATTCTTTATCCCCTCCCGGCTAACCACGGGCTTTTCCAAGAAGGCTTCCATCGGGATCCCTTGATTGTAGCTTGATTGCTGAGCAAACCGGTGAGGGTTATACCTCATGAAGAGTGCTGTCTCATTCTTCCTGAACACCAGCTAGCCCGGCCGAATGGAATAGAGATGGAGGATTTCCCGAGCCTTCAATATGGGAGCCCCGTCCTTAAATTCATCGCATAGCGACACTACTGACTTGGTAGTCTCTGAGCCTATTGTTATGACCTTGTCCAAGAAAGAAATCTTCGCCCCGACCAGGTGTGTTCGAAGGAGCAACCCCCTAGCCTCCCGCGGAGGTGCAACTACGATCGAAGCCCCGACCAGCCGTATGACCCTCGGGAGCCTGCACTTCTCAAAAAAGGGAGGAATCTTATGGGCACCGAACACCCCGTGCACGTGCATTTCCATCCAGGAGGTAAAGTAGTGCATCGGGAAGTTGGCGGGTTGCACCCCAGGCTCACTAGCATCCGCCGCTACGCTAAGTCCATTATAAAGATAAGCCAGCCCGGCAATTCCTACTGACAACTGTAAACCAGCCACCATCCGATGCGCTGGGTAGAAAACAGTCGGCCGCATATGGCGTGGATGCATAGGAAGAGCAAAACTGCACAACCACAAGCCCAAGAACCCTACAAAGAAGGTCTTTTCATCCATGTCGGGGACGGCAATTTCTGAAAAAGGGACGACGGTGGCACCGGGAAGATAAAAGTCTTTGTGGTCATCCTCCGATGTGGGTCGGCGATTAAAACCGAACCCAAAAGGGTCGTCAAGCTGGGCGAACTTCTCGCTCCGCTCTGATAAGAACTCTGGTTGAATGAAGCGAGCAATGAAATCTGCAAAACTGACTCCCCTGTCACCCGATTCTAGATAGAGTCCTTCATAAATCTCCAATACCTTCACTAAGCCCGGGTACTGGTGCTGAATAGCGTTCTCCGGCGTCAGGTCAAACACCAGCGGTTTGGTGGCAAAGACGTATTCATCGGGAGGAAGCGGCTCCTCGTAAGGCTCTTCCCTCATCGGCAGACCCGAGATTTCAGCAAACTCCTCCAAGGAGATAGAGACTTCCCGGTCCGTCATCAGGAAGGTGTGCGTGGGAATATTCCATTGCTCGATAAAAGCCTTAACCCACCATGTTGGAGGAGAAGGATACTCAAAGAGCGAGACGTAAATGGCCGAGTACAAACCAATCCTCATCAGATGAGTCCTCCTCGCTGATAGGATGTACCGGGCCCATTGCAAATATCAAGCAGGCGGTCGTGGGATCAGTCCAATGTTATAAGCCTGTCCCCAAGGACGCGCTTCACCCTGACAAATTCTCCTCCCTAAAATATCTATTGCCGGCGGCGGCTGCACAGGGATAGCACCAATCGCAGGCTGGAGGAGGTCATCCGAATTCCAATTTTTGACCTCCACGCATACTTCACCGGGGGTTCATCTGCGTAGGGGAGTGAAGATGTTGGCTCAGACGGCGTGGCGGAACTGAAACTGCGACAACCCTGGATGATTTCATGTACCACCTACCCCACAAGTGAAGGTTTTTGTGTTCGGGGTCATGATCCTTGATGAGAGCGAGCACCACGCGGTCCACCCGGTGCCTGGGGAAACCCTCCCTTCGAGCGAACAAACGGAAAAGACGAATTGGCAGACATGTTTCCTGCAAAGAGACAACATTAGCCGTCAGTATTATAATTCCAACGCTCAACATGTTTAAATTTTTATACCGTACCGCAATGCAGTGGATAGGGGGACCAAAGGGGGGCCCACAAAATCTGGACGACAGTACATCATTTAATAAGACAGCCCCATCATGGATGAGACTGTCAGTTAATGAAAGATCCCCAAGAGAATATCCTCATTGATGGGAAATCCCTAGAGGCAAGGAGAAAATCTCCTCTTTTGGAGCAAAGCTCTGTCACAGAGTGACATTTGTCACACTCTGGTCTCAAGGGAATACAATTTCTTTAAGGAGAGCCTAGCCCCTGTATTAATGATGGAAAATTCATCAAAACGAAAACTTCAACCCTTAAAGATTAAAATTTGGGATTTTAAAGATCAATGAAAATTTTTAGGAGTTCTCCATTTTCAGATCAGAAAAGATCTACATTTGATCCGTGAGCAAAACTCTGCTCATGAGTTAAAACCCATGAACAAGATCTCTGTAGATCTATGAATTTTCCAGAGCACGGCTCTGCTGATGAAACCCCAACAGGGTTTTAGATCAAAGATCTATGAGAGCAAGACTCTATTAATCAATTTTAATTTAATTTAATTTTATTATTAATACCTAAGATGTTTTCAAGTTCTAAACTCTGGAGTTCTTGTGAAAAAGCAAGAGCAAGGCTCTGAAAACTCAAGATTCTTGACCATGGTAAAACATTTACTAAGGGCCAAAGGTCATATTTATAAGGCGCTTGCGCCCCTTGAGCTCACCCCTTGATCCAACGATCAGGAGTTTGCCACCGCTGCACTCACGTGTGCGCCACGTGAGCGCACGGTGGGGGGGCATTTGTTTCTCCCAATCAGAGCAAATCTCTGTTGAAATTCAAATTCAAAAATTCTGAAGCAACGCTTCAAGTCTCGGGCGCAACGCGCCACATGTCAGGCACTGATACGTCAGCGCAGCGCCCAAGAAGGCGCACCCAATCAGAGCAAAGCTATATTAAAGGAAGCAACGCTTCAGCTGCGCAGGCGCTGCGCTGCGCGACACGTGTCAGCGCAGATGCGCTAGCGCAGTTGCGCGGCGCTGTGCGCCGCGCGACACGTGTCAGCGCAGATGCGCTAGCGCAGTTGCGCTGCGCGACACGTGTCAGCGCAGATGCGCTAGCGCCAGTTACGCTGTGCGCTGCGCGACACGTGTCAGCACAGATGCGCTAGCACAGTTGCGCTGCGCTATGCGCTGCGCGACACGTGTCACGCGCTGGGGCATCTGCGCCAAACAGAATTAAAATTTTAAGAAATCTTTTCTGTTCTTGTTAAAACAAGAAGATTTTCTTCTGCAAAGCAGAAGCCCTTAGATCAAAGATCCAACGGTGGGAAAATTCCCCAAATCACTCAGAGAAAGATCTCTTTAACAAATCTAACTAATTTATGGGCACTATAAAAAGGACCCTAGGCCTCAATTAAAAGGCATCAACATCTTTCTAAAAAAAAAGAAGGAGAGAAAAGAACTCTGAGAAACTCCTCAAGAATAAAAAAGGTAAAAAACCTTTAGAAAAAAGAGAAAGTTCTCTTAGGAACAGATCATAGATCTAAAAATAAGATCAATGATCTTTAATAAAAATAAAATAAAAATAGTGCTTTGCACTTTTCATGAACGTTTGGTTCTCTGAGATAAGAAAAACAAGAAAAAACTTATTTTTCTTTGATCTAAATTAGATCAAGAAATCAAATAGTGCTTTGCACTTCTGTTCTTGAATCTAAAAGATTCTTAGTGCTTTGCACTTGCAAACTGCGTTGTTGCGCTCTTGGGAGCGCGCCACGTGTCAGCAGCGCAGCGCACTGCACTGTTGCGCTTGCGCTCACCAGAGCGCGCCACGTGTCAGCAGCGCAACAGCGTAGCGCACTAGCGCAGCGCACTGCACTGTTGCGCTTGCGCTCACCAGAGCATGACACGTGTCTTCACCACAAGCGCTTGCGCTCAGTGAGTGGTGCAAAGCGCCTAACAAATACAATGCAGGGCCAAGCCCAATTAAAAGACCAAACAGGCCTAATTAAATTGATGCTCTGCATCATTTAGAAATGGGCAAAGCCCAAAAAAAATAATAAAATACTATGCAGATGCCTTGCAGAGCCCAAAATAAATTGATGCTCTGCATCTTTTATGGGCAGAGCCCAAACAAGAAAATAGAAGTAATGCAATGCATTATTTAAGTGTGGGCAAAGCCCTAGCACAGGTCTAATGGACTAAAAATAAATAAAATGTTGAACATTTTCAACTGGACTTAGCCCAATTCTGGCCGTAAGTCCTTAAATTAAACTGAGCACAAATGCTCTCTCAAATCAATTTATATCCGGTTCGAGGGTACATCTCCGAACTCCTTTGACATCCATCGTTGTAATTCCTCAACGACGTCAAAGAGGTGACGGGTCCCAACGACCACACATCAATACGGACAACGGGGTCCTTAAACTCGTGGACCGAAACGTCCCTAAACTAATGTTGGACCGAAACGTCCCTAAACTAATGGTGGACCACTACGTCCCTAAACTGGAACATGGACCACTACGTCTCTAAACTGGAACAATAGAGCTCCCAAATGCTCTTTTGCCGGATCTAAATGGTCCCGTTTAAGTTGATCTTAGCCCCAAATACGGCTAACGTATCCTTAAACATTTAAATGGACTATAAAACTCCAAATCGACTTTGGTTCAAGGGTACATCTTTGAACTTCTCTGACATCTGCCGTTGTAATCCTTCAACGACGTTAGAGAGGTGACGAGTCCCGATGGCCAGATATTAAATGGATTATCACGTTAAGTTGATTTTAGTCTCAAACAGGACTATCGTATCCTTAACGAACGTTTAAGTTGATCTTAGCCGCAACACGACTAATGCATCCTTAAACTAAAAACACCAAACCCAAGTCTAAGTAAATACAGATTTGGACTAATCCATGTCCTACGGGCGACGGCATTATTCAGTCTCCGTATACAATCCACGGGCAACCACAAATCAAACAAACACACACGACACGAAGTGAAATTCTGGAGAAGGAGAAAGTTGTTACCGCGATGCGGTAGCGTAATTAACTGCAGGGGCTTGCGCCTGCAGGGAAGAGCATCCCCACAATCAAAAACCCTCAAGCGAGGGGGAATCTGACGAAGTCTGCTACATCGGCCGCATCCGTCTAAACCTCCGATACACGGTGCCATAAATCAACTTGGCATCTTCGGAGAGGTGGACGGGTAAAACCAAATAGTATCTGCCCCGAATCTCAGCGTCAGGACATCGCGGTCCTGTGCGCCGCCTTTCGGAGGGGAACAGGGAGCCCGCTAGAACCTAAAGAATGAGCTCAGAGTATCAAAGCCGATCTTGCGGCAGCCCAGGTTCCAGTTGTGGCTTAGGTACATGTAGCTAAGCTCCGGCTTACTGACAATGCTAGAGTCTGGTGGAAGACAGAAGAGAGCCATCTAGCACAGCTAATTAAGGGGAATACGCTTTGCGAACTCTTTGATGACAAGTACTTCCCAGAGACCGCCCGATTCGATATGGAACAACAATTCATCGATCTGCAAAAAGGTTCTATGTGGGTTAAGTCAGTAGACGAGTACGATACTGAATTCATCATGCTTGGCAAGTTCGCTGCCCACCTAATTCCTACCACCGAAATCCGGGCCAGGCGCTTTTAGCAAGATTTAGACTTCGAGATCCAGGTTGCTCCAACAACGGGGGACTATCCGACGCATGAACTTGCTTTGAAGGCAACCCAACGCTACGAACCTGTTGTGAAGAAGAAGGGCAGGCCACAGTCGGCCGGTATGAAACGCCCAGTTAGCTAGACTGTAGAAGGAGCCTCCTCAAGGCTAACTGTTTTAGCGCCACCTTTGAGGCCAGAAGGGCCATTTGAAAATCGTAGGCCAGAATTTTGCACCTACTATAAAAAAACCAGGGACATCAAGTCAAGGACCGCCGTCGAGCCATAGTCTCTTCTTGATCTGTGCATCGCCTACACATACCATAGCAACATGCCCACAGAACCGAGATGGCTCAGCCCCCACAGCTAAACCAGCTATTCAATTTCCTCCTATCCATTTGGCTCTTCCTGCACCAACTCAACACGAACAGCCATTACCCCCTCAACAACGGGTGTATCATCATGCACAGTGAAAAGTGAGAGACTCCAGGCTTTCATTATGTCGGTCGTAGAGGCCGAAGCCATGGATCAGATCGTTACTGGTAAATCCCTTCCATCTTTTTTAGCCAATTCAAATTATTGCATTCTTCGATTCTTTCTTCCACCTGAATTGTTCCACAGAATCCATACCCCAGCCTTCACGATTGCAACGACTTAAAATTTTCTTTGAATCATTTACAGTACCCTCCTTGTTTAAATTTCGAGGATGAGATTTTTCTAAAATGGGTAGGATGTAACAACCCTAAAATCCCCGTACACTTTTGTTAATTTAATGTTAATTTAAAGGTGTATTTCAGTTCTGGTTTGGAGTTATAAATTATTCTTGTGAAATTATAGCAAGAAACTCTTTTTAGCTCACTGGTTAAGACTCTCCACTACTGTTTCATAGCCCAGGTGTTCGAATCCTAACATCACCAATATTTTATTTTATTTTAACGTTTGGGAATCCCAAAAGGTTGCACGAGCTTCGCACGGGTTTATAAAACGTTTCAACTGAAACAAAATACTAAAATAGGACCCTTAATCTAACCCAAACCCATGGCACAAACCCCGAAGCAATCACATCTAGTCTGGCCACCAAAAAACCAAAATCGGCAGCCTAGTTTCGACCAATTGGGTCCGTGCTCCTCCCGTGCATCCTTTCAGCTCCTTACTACCCCTTTTGATACTTTAAATCCCTTGCAATCAACTAGAGAACTGTGTCAGACACTTCGTCTCTCCCATTAAACCCTTTTAATTCTTTGTAATTCTTTTTAATTCAACATACACCTATCCATTACTCCCTATAAGTACCAAATCATTCTATCCTCATCCTCATTTCTAAAAATACTCCAAATTTCCCCTCAAAATTTCCCTCTCAATACTCTAAAGTCCAAACCAAGCTCAAGGAGTTAAGCTCACTTTTCGCCTCGTGTCAGTGTTCTCTCAAACTTGTTTGTAGTGTTGTCAATCTCGAGTGTTCCTACGCTTCATCATCAGTCTCGATTCTTTCAACCGAGTCATACCTTTCTCTACTATCTGATCTAGATATCGCAACTCATAAGTCTCATTCGATCTTTCTCTCTCATCGACATAATAATAATATGATTTTAGAAAGCGAATTTAACCTTGACATATTCATTAGAAATCCTCATATTAACACCAAATTTTAATCTATCATTCCAAGACTTGTCTCATCTAGTTTTTATGTTTTAAAATGGAATTTGCCATGCTGAACAAAACTAGAACGCAATATAACGATTAAATACCATATTCTTTATTCTAGCTCGATTACCATGTTTAGTGTGATATGTTAACTTAGCTAGTACGGGGTAATAACCTACCCCCACACGAACACATGGAAAATATAGCACAATACCATATTTATAATAATTTTTCGAAAAATCGTATTTCGCTAAAATATCCTCAAATTAAAAAATACAGTTTTTAAATCGATATTTTTATCCTTTATAAATACACCTCTACAACTCTCGTTAGGGGTATCCGTTTATGGATAGTGTGGATTATCGCACATCCTGAAAATAGTAGAGTGGGATGCATAACTCCTCACGGAGAATTCGGTCTCGAAAGAAATAAAATACGGTTATAAAGAAAAAGAAACAATTTCAACAAAATTTAAAATAAAAGAATATATGTATGTGTGTGTGTGTAGCGAGTTATGTTAAATTGGGTTATCACTGTTTCCTAAATATCAAATTAAAACAAGTTTCAAAAATTAAAGTTTATAAGAAAATGGCATAAACTTTTAAAAGTTAGGTTAATCGCAAAAATACCAAACAATCTAAAATATATTTATCAAAACCCTCAACAATCTAATTAATATATTTTTACCAAAAACACCCTCGAGATTATTTTCAATAAAATATTTACATAAAACCCCATCGAGAATTTAAATGTTTATTTTACATAAATACCTTAAAAATCAAAAGACTGGTCTATGTTACGTACATAGGTTGCAAATGGGTTTGAGTGCCGTCTTCTCTCATCAGTGTCTCGGGGTGCCGGAAACAATGATGCACCACTTATCTTTCCATAAATATAGATCGTAATTTTAGGGAAATCAAATCACTTGAACTTGAACTTGACATGGATACTTGAACCCAATATATACACAAATCCAACAAGTATACCTGAAACCAACTTAACTCGAATCATGAATACAAATGACATGACTTACACTTGATATGACTATATGAACTCATTCTTGATATTATATCACCTTTTGTATTCATAAATTCGATCAAGACTCGTAACATCAAATCATCGGTTAATATTCACGGGGTATTAGGGTAGTTTAAGTATGAATCCAACGAAATTTTAGGAGCCACCCTAGTTCATGAATTCGTATCTACTAACACATGCAACCCATCATGAGGGCCCGTGCTTCCAAGCTCCTGGATGATAGCCTGTTGGGTTTGGAATACTTTAACATTAGGTTGAAGTTCCGCTCCTACACTTGATATAAAATATGCATTAAAAATGCACCAATAAAGTATTGAAACTTGAAAATTGATACGAAGATTGGGGTGTTAAGATTGGTTTGAATCTGTGGAACTCAATTCTGATATTTATTGAGATGGTAGGCTCAAGGAAAAATTGTTTATTTCTTTCAAACCATGTACACTTTAGCTAGGATTTGACTACTCAAACTTTAACAAGCCTGCATTGGTTTTGAGCAGTCGTATCCAGTATGAATTGCATAGGGTTTAGCTCAAACATATTCAAATTGACAGCTAGGACTCACAAGCATACAGTGAAGAGAACAGACACATTTGGCATTGTGCGCATCATTGTGTGCATTACAGTATATAATCTTACCCATTGTTGGTTGTTCCCAAGTCTGATCTTCCTCTCCCTCTTCCAGCTCCTCTCCTAGCTCTCCCATGTCCTCCTCCAGCTCCTCCCCTAACCCCAGCTCCTCCCCTAACCCCTTCCTCTTCCTCTCAATGATGAAGAAACAGTACTATATGAGATAAGAATAGTTAATTGGGTTTAATTATGCAGTTCAGGAGTTAAAAGCGCATGAATATGAACTATTATATGATCATGTGCTGAAATGCATAACTTGAGCTGATATCAGATCTCAGCTGATGTAATATCTTAAATCAAACACCTATCACATGAGAGATGGATTTCCCAAAAAAGTGTAATTCAAAAATGAACTTGAGTGCATGTGAGTGTATATTGCATTTGGTCTTTGGCCTCAATAATGGAGAGTATTGCATTTGGTCTATGGTCTTTATAATGAAGAGTCTGATCTCTAAGCCACTAATTAGTTTTTGGTCTTTAGTCTATATTTGATGGAGGTCCTTTTCGGGTCTCCTTCAGATGTTATCTTCCGTCGATCTTCCGGTGGATCTTGGAGGTAATCTCCTGTTGCATGTGGGTCTCAATGGGTTTAGAGGAGATTGGTGATTTGAGGAGTTTAGCGCCGAGTACCTGCAAGAAAGTCCCGAGGTGGTTTGGTACCACCGAGGACCCTCCGACGATCAAATTAGCACGAGATCCGAGCAGAGTAACGGCTAAGTGGAGTATAAATGGATTACTTGACCCCTCTGTGATGGGGGTTTATATAGTGGCGGAAGCACGCAGCAGCAGGCGCGAGAATCTCGCCGGCAGTTACGCTCCCGACGTCACGCCCGCGTAAAGAGCGGATCACCTATTAATAAGGATTGTGATGGCGTGGAACGTGGGACGTTGCCGACAAAGAATCTGCGCATGGCGAGATTTGCAGAGCGGCGGTTACGCCTGTGAGTGGTGGGGTTGGTCGGTCGGAAGGACCGAGGAAGAAGGCCTCGGCAGGAGAGCTCGGGAATGAACGAGGGGCCGAGGTATCTTGGTCCTGTGGTAGCTCGGGGGCGAGCTGAGAGGCTGAGGAGGCCAATTTTCAGGGGGCTCTGAGGAGAGCCAGCTTGTGCTTGCAGGTCGGGTACAGGGGTGCCCTGGTCGGCCCCTGTGAGCCCTTTCTTCTGAGTTCTGGGATACGTCATCTGCCACGTGTCCTGATCTTGGAGATCGCCAATATTGAGCATCATCATTGCCCCCCACTCTTGTCCCGACCAGCTAGCGGGTCGGGTCAGGAGTGGACTGTCGGGCCGCCCGGGGTGAGCTCCCACCTAAGGTTTCGTCGGGACGCGTCCCCGGGCTGTCAGCTGTCTTTTCTGCCAGCGAATCAGGGCGAGATCTCTGAATTTAAGGAAGGTGCGCCGGTTCGTGCATCCTGCCACTGAAGCGACGGTCCACGTGTCAAGCGTCGGTTGGCCGACACGACGTGTGCAGACCTGCGGTGTCTGATGGGGTGCGGTCCATTGTGGGAACAACAAGTAGAGCAATCGGAGCCGTTGGACGCGAGGAGGCATTTTGGCGGGAGATGAAGGGCGCCCTTGGATGAGGGCGATTGCGGAAACAAATAGGGGTGGGGCCCACTTCAGGGTCCCTACTCCTTCATATTTCCTCGCTATAATCCCTGCTTGCTCGGCGCTCGTCTTCTGTTTTCGTTTCCCGAGGATCCCTCTTCTTCAGGTTAGATATCTTCTTTCGTGGAATCTGTAGATGTCGTAGGAGTAGATTCTAGGGGCCCTTTAGTTGAGCCCGAGTCTTCCCGGGGAGCAGGGGTCAGATGCTCTTCCCGGGATCACGCGGCGGGGGCAGCCCCCAGGGAGGAGGCAGTAGACGCTGCCCCCGGCACGTCGTGTTGGGTGAGGCATGTGGACGAGCTCGCCAATGCTTGGGCTCGCTTCCACATCCCCTCACGTTATACGCTTCGTCTGGCCAAGGAGGGAGAGAGGGCAGACCAAGTACGGGGTAGGGAGATCGCCCTGTACTTGGAAGCTTTTTGGGGTGGAATGCACCTGCCCTTCTCTCCTGAGGTCGTTGAAGCGCTGCACTTCTTCGGGTTAGCCCCTGGCCAGTTAGTACCGAATTCATGGAGGATTCTCCCTGGGTTCCTGATCTGTCTGAAGTTACAGGCGGTTCCCTTCAGCCTCTCCCTCCTTGATTCCTCCCTCATTTTCAAAAATCATCCTGGGGGTCGAGCGGGCGACCCAAGGTGGGTCTACCTCTCTTTTAGAAAGCAACATGGGGGCACCGCCGGGACAGGGGTTGTGGCCCTGCCTTCTTCCATTCACGACTGGAAGACGAAGTTTTTCTTCGTTTCCCCTCCCAAAGGGGAGGACTGGCCTGTGCCTACTAAATGGTCGAGGGAAAAATGCTTACTGGGGAACCAGTCCAATGACCCTGCCGCGGTGAGAGTGGCGTCGTGGGAGCCCATTCCCCGATTCGACGTGATGCTGTCAGAGAGGGTCCTAAGTTGGGCCGGGCTCAGCCCCGTTGAGTTCGTCGGTAAGTTTGGCTTGTCTATTGCTTGTGTCACTGATTTCTTTGCATTTGGTTTTGTGCAGGACCCATGGATATGGACGAGCTCCGAGCCTCCATGCGCCAGCCGAGGAAGGTCACGAAGGCTGGGGGCGCCGGCTCTTCTCGTGCGAAGCCTGCCCCGGCTCCCTCTCCTCCGGTGGCCGCGTCCCGAGAGCGTTCGGGGGCGGATCCCGCCCCGGGGCCCAGCAGAGCGCCGGGCCGGAAGCGGGCTCGAATTCTGGAGGACCCGGTCTCGGAGGAAGAGATCGGCTCCCCACCGGAGCCGCTTAAGAGGGGTTCCCGGAGGTCTTCCCAAGGCCCGCCCTCGCCGATCATGGTGGAGGAGAGGGGCCTCCAGTTCGTGGTGCCCTCGGGGCTATCCGTTGCGGATAGCCTGCTTCATGAAATAGAGAAATAGGCGGGGGGTAGGGTCCCCGGGGGGATCTTCAAGGCCCAGATGGCGTCCATCGCCCAGGAGTCCGTGCAAGTAAGTGTTTGGTTTTTTGCGAGATTCGGTGCCTCCTTCGCCTTTCTAATCTCTTTCCAATTTTTCAGGTTCTCCAGCACATTGCCCTTGCCTTGCGCATGGAGGCCGAGGTGATAGCCCCGGCGATGAAGGCTGCGGGCCAGCTTGCCTCGCTGGAAGAGAGCTCCAAGCGGGAGCTGGAGGCGGTGATGGCGAGGGTTGCCGTCCTGGAGGGCAAGGTGGAGGCCAGAAAACGGGAGGTTGCCCGGTACCGCGAGGCCGCCAAGGCCAAGCTTGAGGACACTCAGGTGCTCGCCGACAACCTGAAGAGGATGGTGAAGACCCTCCGGAAGGAGCTGGGGGCGGTGGCTGAGGCGGCGAAATCGGCCGACCTGAGAGCGGCGAAGTTGGCCGACCTTTCGGCGGCGAAGGCGGTGGAGGGCTACAAGAAGTCGAAGGACTTATATGATGACTTGACCGTAGCCACAACTCGCATCTGGCACGAGTCCTTCGATGCCGTTAAGGCCCGGTTGCCGGAGTTCGCCGACGAAGAGCTCCGGGCCAAATACCCCCTTGCAGACGCCGATGAGTAGGGGGAAGAGATTCCTGATGAGGAGGTGGCTGAGGACCCTACTCGTCTCGTGGTGGATGTCGAGGACCCTGAGGTCGAGCCTAGCCCCGAGACCTAAAGCCCCCGTCTTCCTCCTCCTTTTATTTTGTCACTTCTGGAATTTTTGTAAGCCTCCGGGCAGTTTGTAAGGCTGGGAGCCCAAAATACCCTTTGTACCTTTGGTAATAAAACTTTTTGCTTTGGTTTCATCGGTTTGCACTTTATCTTCTGTTTGTGAAGAATGCTCGTAAAATATCTCTGCTTGCACTGTTGGGCTTCCATGTCAGGTCGGCTATCTGTCTAGCGGTCGTTCGTCGAGTTGATTTCGATCACTTGCCAAGCGTGCCAAGCGCGGCTGAGAAGGAGGCATCTCCATGGCCCCGAAGTCGAGGGGGGATCGCTCAGACTTGGATAGACCTGATGCCCCTTGTTGGGGCCTCAGATCCTCTGCATGTGATGGGCAGAGGGTTGTCCGCCGTATTTGTGCCGAGCATGAATAGGCCCACGGGATGAATGAGCATGAATGGGAAGCTGCTCGGTTGCCCTTTGGCGAGGGCCTTTGACTTCTGGCGTTGCGAGCAACGACCTCTAGCTGGGGATGGTCGAGCGAGGGTCGGGCTCGACTGCCTCTGGGAGGACTTTGGATCCTTAGCATTGGAGGGGCTGTAAGAAGCCCACTAAGGATGACCAGGCAGTGAAGCTGCGCGGTTGCCTCTTGGCGAGGGCTTTGATCTCTGGCGTCGTGGGTATGAAACTACCAGCCTGGGATGACCGAGCGGGGTAGCCGCTCGGATGCCTCTTGCGAGGGCTTCGATCCCCGGCGTCATGGGTAGGGAGCTACCAGCCGGAGATAGCCGAGCAGGGTAGCTGCTGAGCTGCCTCTAAGGAGGACTTTGATCCTTAGCGTTGGAGGGGCTGTAAGAAACCCACTAAGGATGACCGGGCAGTGAAGCTGCGCGGTTGCCTCTTGGCGAAGGCTTTGATATCTGGCGTCGTGGGTAGGCAAGTACCAGCCTGGGATGACCGAGCGGGGTAGCCGCTTGGATGCCTCTTGCGAGGGCTTCGATCCCTGGCATCATGTGTAGGGAGCTTCCAGCCGGAGATGACCGAGCAGGGCAGCTTCTCGGTTGCCTCTTGCGAGGGCTTTGATCCTTCAGGACGGGGACCGAGCATGGTTACTGCCCAGTGCCTCTTGGCGAGAACTTTGATCGCTGTCGGTTGTGGTAGGAAGCTACCAGCCGGGGATAGCCGAGCAAGGGCTCGACTGCCTCTGGGAGGACTTTGATCCTTAGCGCGGGAGGGGCTGTAAGAAGCCTACAAAGGACCCTTGGCCGGGCAGGGTTACTGCCCGGTGCCTCTTGGCGAGGGCTTTTGTCCTGAAGGATAGCCGAGCGAGGGTCGGGCTCGACTGCCTCTGGGAGGGCTTTTGATCCCTGTCGGTCGTGGTAGGAAGCTACCAGCCGGGGATAGCCGAGCAGGGTAGCTGCTGAGCTGCCTCTAAGGAGGACTTGGATCCTTAGCGTTGGAGGGGTCGTATAAGGCCTGCTAAGGATATCCGGGCAGTGAAGCTGCGCGGTTGCCTCTTGGCGAGCGCTTTGATCCCTGGCGTTGCGAGTAGGGAAGCTACCAGCCAGGGATAGCCGAGCAGGGAAGCTGCTCAGCTGCCTCTACGGAGGACTTTGATCCTTAGCGTTGGAGGGGACTTAGGAGGCCTGCTAAGGATAACCGGGCAGTGAAGCTGCACGGTTGGCTCTTGGCGAGGGCTTTGATCCCTGGCGTTGCGAGTAGGGAAGCTACCGGCCAGGGATAGCCGAGCAGGGAAGCCGCTCGGCTGCCTCTATGGAGGACTTTGATCCTTAGCGTTGGAGGGGCCTTAAGGGGCATGCTAAGGATAACCGGGCAGTGAAGTTGCGCGGTTGCCTCTTGGCGAGAGCTTTGATCCCTGGCGTTGCGAGTGGGGAAGTTACCGGCCAGGGATAACCGAGCAGGGTAGCTGCTCGATTGATTCATCATGAGGTTTCTCCCGACCATCCAGTTGCAGGTATGGGGAACAGGAACGGTCGTGGCAAACGTGCGCGTAGCATGCGCATTGAATGTGGGGGAGGCGAAGCACCAAGGTCGCGTCATTTCGATTCCGCCATAGAAGGCTCGATGATCGCCGCGTGGCAGCGACTTTTTGGGCGAAAGCAGGCGACCATTGAGTTCCGTTGGGACGCAGTGGGCTATATAAGGCTGAAGGAGCACTGGTCCTTCCTTTCTTCGTAAACAGATCGTTGAGAATGCAAGACTTCCCCTTTACCATCCCCGAAATCATCCACTTTGAAGACGTATACCTCTATGACCAGAACTGCACCGAGGACATGGTGCAGTTGGTTTATGGGAGCATCGAAGACCACTTCGGCTGGCTGCTCCCCCAATGCTCCTCCCTGCTGCAGCCGCTGATGTACTCCATCTGGAGGCCGTCGCCGGGGCTCTACAACCCCTTGTCCGAGCAGCTATGACGAGGCTGTGGGCAAGCTGCGGTCTCTGAGGCACTTTGGCCTGATCTCCGCGAATCGGCTGGCTCGCTCAGTGGCGCTTTTCCATGAGTGCTACGAACTGAGGCTCGGGGTCAACGCGCGCGGGGGGAATCGAGGGCTGGGGTTGGATCTCGCGAGGCCTCGGGTGGTAGAGATCTTTACCGAGTAATATGAGCAGTGCTCTCTGCACCCCCTTCCCCCGCTGCTGTAATTTTCTTTTTCTTTTGTATGTATGGCTGAGGAGCCCATAATACCTTTTGAATAAATGAGACATTTCCTTCTTTTCGCAATGTTCTATTGATCTTTATTAAATTAACAACAGACCCTAGGAAGAGTTTACATTGCCCTAAAAGAAAAGTACATGCTAATAGATGACCTTATTAGCGTGGCCCGAGCCCCCCGGAGGCTTGTTGGTCTCCGTGCTCGGCACCGGGTACGGGGCTCCCTGAGCACCGGACTGGTCATCTGCCGAAACGAGCATGATCTGGTCGATGGTCAGCTCGGCGGGAGGGGGACACTGCTCCTGCTCGTGGTCGGCTTGCCGTTTGTCCCTCAAGTAGGCGGCGAGGTGCCCTGATCGGATGAGATCCTCGATGTAGTTCCGGAGTTGCTTACAATCCTCCGTGGTGTGGCCCAGCGTCTGGTGGAAGGCGCAGTAAGGGCCCCGGGTTCGCTTCGAGGCCTGACGCGGGATTGGGGGGAACTTGAAGAACCCCTCGCCCTAGGCCTTCTCAAGTAACACTGTGAGGGAGACGTTGAGCGGGGTGTACTCCTGGAACTTCGGGTGATGGGGCTGTTGACGCTCCGGCCACTCTTCCCGAGCCCTCTTCTTCTGGTTGGACCGGTCTGCTTGAGGGAGGTTCGCGTTCACCTCGGACTCCAGCTGAACCTCGCTCTCAGTCCACGCCTTGACCTCGGCCATGGTCTTAGGCTGTTGTCACGACCTGAAATGGCACGTGACTGGCACTTGAATCATATGAAGTCTATAGGACCACATCTAATCCAAGTAAGCCAAAAGCCCAGAAATCTAAAACCATTTTAAAGAAAGTGTTTTATTAAAATAAGCCGAATTACCCATTTTTAAAACATCAAGTCTTTTCTGAAAATTTCGGCAGAGTTTCCTTTGTAAATACTGGCCCCAAAAGGGTACAACATGAATAAAATATATATATCAAAGATAAAAGGCATCCCCAAGCGAAAGCTAGCTCTTCGTCAATCGACGGTCACAACCACGCAAGCAATATAATATACAACGCCGAAGGACGATGATCAAAACTCAAAAGGAAACTCAAATCAACATGAAAACCCATAATAATACAACGCGCGACTCTAAGGTCGAAATAATAATACAACTGGTTTCTAGTCTGAAATAAATATACATGTCTGGTAGATGGAGTTTACTAGATACAACTGAAAATAAATGTACAATGGTGGTCATGATGTGAGTGAACCAATGACACAACGACAAATAAATGTACCAAAGCAATCACCCGAAAAGGGAGCAGTGTGCCAGAAAGCCGCAACGAACCTGTACGGCAAAACCAGCGAGAAACTGTGGCACAACGGGGGTAAGTTGCCAACTCGTGAGTAAAAAAACATCTACAAGTAGAAATCGAATAAACAACGACTCCTAGGTCAACTATATCATAAAGGTAATACTATGATATCTAGGGTGACATGGTCATCATATGTGCCAACAATGTAATCAATACCTATATGTATGCGGATATAATCCAACAATATAATCAAGGTATGTATGCATGTGGATCTCGTCCACCCATATGATCAATGTATGTATGCATGTGGATCTCGTCCACGTGTCAACTGTTTCCCCCAATCAGAGCAAGGCTCTACTGAATTTTGAAAATTCAAATTCGAAGCAACGCTTCGGTTTCCGTGCGCAGCGTGCAATTTGCCACATGGCAGAAGCTGATTCGGCGGCGTAACGCCCGAGACAGTGCGTCCCATCAGAGCAAGGCTCTTCAGAAAACACAATTAAGACTTAACTGCGCAAATGCATGGCAGCGCGACACGTGTCTGCGTAGTTGCGCAATCGCAACTGCGCAAGCGCACGGATGCGCGACACGTGTCTGCGCAAGCGCACGGATGCGCGGTTGCGCAATCGCAACTGCGCAAGCGCACGGATGCGCAACGCGTGTCTGCGCGGTTGCGCAATCGCAACTGCGCAAGCGCACGGATACGCGACACGTGTCACACGCCGGTGAGTTGCGCAGCAACTGAATGAAAATTTAAGTGAATCTTTTCTGTTCTTCTGTAAAACAGGGACCCTTGGATCAGAGATCCAATGGTGGGAAAATTCCCAAAATTATTCAGGAAATATCTTGGTAACAAATTTAACAAATTTGTGAGCACTATAAATAAGAGCCCAGACCTCATTAAAAAAAAAGGGAGAGAATCATCAAGAGAAGGATAAACTTCTGAAAAGAAAGAATTCTTGAAGATTGATCAAGAACAAAAAAAAAGAGAAGGTAAAAATTTCTGAAGAAAAGAATATTAAAAAGTTAATAAAAAAAAATAAAAGAAATAGTGCCTTGCACTTGATATGAACCCTGGCTTCTGCATGATCAGAAAAAAACAAGAAGAACTTGTTTTCCTTTGATCCAAATTCAGATCAAAAGTGTCATGCACTTGTGTTCTTAAACCTGAAGATTTCTAGGGTTTCTGCAACCCCTTATTTTGGGCCTGGCCCAAATTAAATTGCAATAATAAAAGGGCAAAGCCCTGTTTGGAAAATTCCTGAGTTTCTGTAAACTCATTATTTAAAAAGGCCTGGCCCAAACTAAATTGCAGAACAATAAAAGGGCAAAGCCCTGTTTGTAAAAATTCTTGAGTTCCTGCAACTCATTATTCAAAAGGGCCTGGCCCAAACTAAATTGCAATAATAAAAGGGCAGAGCCCTGTTTGGACTGATTCTTTCAGTCAGGCAGAGCCTAAAATAAATAAAAAATTGGACTTAACCCAATCCTGGCTGTAAGTCCTTAAATTAAATTGATTGAGCGAAATGGCTCTCCCAAACCAATTTACAACCGGTTCGAGGGTACATCTCCGAACCCCTTTGACACCTGTCGTTGTAATTCCTCAATGACGTCAAAGAGGCGACGGGTCCCAACGTCCCTAAACTAAAATCGGACCGAAACGTCCCTAAACTAAAATCGGACCGAAACGTCCCTAAACTAATGACGGACCACTACGTCCCTAAACTGGCGACGGACCGAAACGTCCCTAAACTAATAATAGACCACCACGTTCCTAAACTGGAATATGGACCGCTACGTCCCTAAACTGACACAGTAGGGCCCAAACGCTCTTTTGTCAGATCTAAACGGTCCCGTCTAAGTTGATCTTAACCCCAAATACGGTTAACGTGTCCTTAGACATCTAAATAAACAATAAAATCCCAAACCAACTTTGGTTCAAGGGTACATCTTGGAACTCCTCAGACGTATGTCGTTGTAATCCCTCAACGACGTCAGAGAGGTGACGAGTCCCGACGGCCGGATAATTAAATCAATCATTACGTCAAGTCGATCTTAGTCCATAACAGGACTAGCGTATCCTTGATGAACGTTTAAGTTGATCTTAGTCGCAACGCGACTAATGCATCCTTAAACTAAAAACACCAAACCCAAATCTAAGCAAATACGGATTTGGACTAATCCACGTCCTACGGGTGACGATATTACTCAGTCTCCGTATACAATCCACGGGCAACCACAAACAAAACAAACACACACGACACGAAGTGAAATTCTGGAGAAGGAGAAAGTTGTTACCGCGATGCGGTAGCGTAATTAACTGCAGGGGCTTGCGCCTGCAGGGAAGAGTGTCCCCACAATCAAAAACCCCTCACCCTGAGGGGGAATCTGACGAAGTCTGCTACATCGGCCGCATCCGTCTAAACCCCCGATACACGGTGCCATAAACCAACTTGGCGTCTTAGGAGAGATAGACGGATAAAACCATATAGCATCTGCCCCGAACCTCAGGCATGGCCGTCCTAACGTCCAGGCCGCCGTTCGGAGGGGAACAGATTCTGGCACGCCCGGTGGGACCTTTTCCTCTTTCCACTCCACACTTCGTGTGTCGTCTTCGTGAACCAATCGCGGTTTGTTAAATGGTTGTCCTCGGATTTCAAGTTGCTAAGATTTGGTCTTTTGTCTGGCGCAGAACTCAAGATCCAATGGCCACCAACTGCACCAACTGCTCGAAATGCCATTGCAGCGGACGTTCCACCTCACCGAGAGGTGTAGCATATGGGCCCCAAGCGGCTTCCTTCCTGACTCTGCCGGTAGACCAGGTGACGCAAGCCACCACCGGCTTGTTCTTCGGGACCATGGTCCCACCTACAAGCTTCTCCATGCCGATATCCGCACCAGAAGCGAACAAGAAGTCGGTATTCGACCGGCTCACTGCTACCACGACCCCTGTCAACGGGTCGCCCGCTACTAAGCTGACAGCCTCTGTTTTCACCAGGCTAGGTCAGGATCATAAAGTGGCTGTCCCAAAGAGGGCAACGGCCACAGCTTCGGAAGTCGTTGAAGCGGCTTCTCCTATCAGAAAGTCAGTCTTCACAAGATTGACGGTTCCTACTCCTCCTTCAGCTGGTCAAAAAGCATCAGTCTTTGATAGGTTGACACCGGCAGTTACCCCACACCCAAACAGGGGGCAACAAGAAACTATCCCGATTTCCGAGCCAGTCCCAATGGCTCGTCGTGCGCGACGTCGTCATTGGCAACGAATAAGGAAAGCAGGGGGCAACTCCCCTTCAGGGCTAACCCCGCCTGCTCCAGTGGCGGAGGTCAATGCTGCTGTTCCAACTGGGAACAGCTTTGAATTACTGAGGAAAGTGAGAAAGAACTCCCCAATCGCCGTATTGAAAAGATCTCCTCCGCCCGTGGAGAAAGCTCCGGAGGCAAAACAAGAACAGCCCTCTCAACGGCTGTCGTCCAAAATTTATAAAGTCTGGCGGAGAGTTCAAGACTCCGTGATTGACTCAGACCACTTCCGTCGCCAGAAAAGGGCGAAGGTGGAAAAAGACAAGAACCACCCCATTAAACGGCAGGGGGCAACAAATGCTAGGAGGCCCACTTCAACGGCTCCTTCAACCTCAAAGGTCCATAAAAGGAAAAGACCAGAGAAAGCTCCCGCGACGATGACAAAATCTAAAAGCGGCGAACCTAAACGCCCCAAGTCAGGGGGCATGATAGTACATACGGTCTATATGGCTTCGGGAAAAGAAGAAAGTCGTACTTCTACGGGCCACCGACCGCTTACCCGGTCAGTGACCAAGTCTCAGGAGCAGCAACAAAAGCTCCAGGAGATGATGACTACAATGGCTGCACTCACGGGGCCAAAAGAGAATCCTGAGACGTCCTTAGATGAACGCCAAGAGGAAGAGACCGACGCTGAGTTCCTCCGCCGAACACTGGAAAAGAGAGACAAAGAGGCTGCGGAACAGGCAGCCAACATAAAGAAAATGGCCCTCCTGTTCCAGGATGTGGTGGGTATGATGATTCAACCAGATCCACCTGTTGGAGATCCCCCGATCATTCTTGAAGATGATAGGGGAGAGACATCGAATCCTCTACCGGCTCTATCCGCAGCTAAAGAGGATACCATATCAAAAGCTGATTTGGATGAATATATTGCTCAACAAATACGGGTGCATCAGGCGGCCGAAGCAGCCGGCCACGTTGTAAAAACGGGACGGCCATATCCGGGCTGGTATGACCAAATCAAGTACCCGCCAGGTTACACAATTCCTAAGTTTCATGTCTACAAGGGGACCGGCAATCCCCATCAACATGTTGCCCAGTTCAGGGCGCTTTGTGGTAACACTGGAGGCGACGACAAACTCTTGCTGCGCCAATTCGTTGGAAGCTTATCAGATACGGCTTTCGAGTGGTATTCCGAGCTCCCCAACGACTCTATTAAAACCTTTGCGGAGATGGAGCTGCTCTTCACCCAACGTTTTGCAAGTGCCAGCGAGCGTACCCCAATGACGGCATTGATTAACGCCAGGGTAAAACCCGGCGAGACGTGGGTTCAGTATGCTATACGGTGGCGTAATCTATGGTCTAAATGTGAACAGCGCATAGAAGAAGCCCCTGCGGTGGGAATGTTTGTTGGAACCCTTGATCCACAAGCAACTATTTCACAATTTATGATGTTCTTCAAGCCGACTTCCTTCCAGGCTTTGATCGACAAATTGGCGCAGATGGACCAGATGGGCCATAAACCCCCTCTCCCGAAGCCGGACCCCCGAAACGATAAAGGAAAAGGAAAAGCGATCATCGTCGCTAATGCCCAACAACAACCGAACGACTCGAAGCCGGTTGCTCGTCCAAACAATACGCGCCCATACGTACCCCTTGAGGACAGGATGGGACGTGCTTACTCCTTCCCTCGTGATAAAACAAGGAGGCTATTCGAGCTGGCATTGCGCAACAGGCTCATAAATCTGCCAGATCCAAAACGTCCGTCACAACCGAGTGACGTCAACGAGCCCAATTACTGCCCTTATCATCGAGTGCTAGGCCATCCAATTGAGGATTGCTACGTTTTCAAGAATTGGCTTGAGAACCAGTACCGTCAGGGCAAATTTGCGCTATCTGACAAATGGAAGGTGAATCCTCCGCAGCCCCACACCTCTAAGGGGACAAATACGCCGGGGGCAACATGCTCCGTTATTGAAGAGGCTCCCTGGGAGGTTGTATTATCAGCCAAAACGAGGAGAATGCTAAGTGATCTTCAGACCTGTCCAGCGGTCAGGTGGAAGAACCCCTTGGAGCCGCAGGTTATTGAGGGGATGTTGAAGCCACGACCGATTCCGAAGACCGATGGTGGCAGTTCAAGCACTCATGGTCAGCCGGCAAAATCTTCTAAAAAGAAAAAGAAGAAATCTAAGAAGCCCGTGAAGCCTGGTGACAAGCGCACGGACTTACAAAAGCAAATCGATGCGCTGGATGAGTACAACCAAAAGGCACGGACTCCCATTACGCTCCAAGATTTCCTTAATCACGTCTTCCAGAAAGAAGATGAGGGAGAGAGTTCATCAGACGAATCCAAGGAGTACGTAGCGAGCTGTCATATGATCTCTCATTCGGTCACGAATGATGAAGGGACTTCTGGTACTGAAACGCTGGGGGCAAATACCGAATCAGGAACCCCAGGGTTACCAGTTGAAACGATCAGCGCGTTTCTTAATGAAGCTCGGTTGAAAAGCAAGGCTGATCGAGAACGCGAGACGGCTATATTCGAAAGGGCCAAGCGTCAGCGACTTGAGGAAGGAGCTGAAATGATCCCGTTGGAGCAAAATGCCTCCACCGCTGACAAAAGCCAATTCAAGATAAAAAAGAAGTTCGCTAAGGCCATATCGATGGGCATGAAGCTACCACCCTCTGAAGAAAAAGTTACTGGCGTGGTAGAAATGCACCCCTCTTATTGCTTATACCATCAGAAGGTCTCGCATTCCACCCAAGATTGTAAAGCTTTCAATGGATGGTGGCAAGGATACGTCGCTAATCAACAACGATTTAAACGGGAAAAACGTAAAATTCGCCGAGAGCAAAGAGATACGACTAAAGAACTTGAAAGAACTGCCGGCAATTGTCACATGGTTAACACTGCCGGGTCACAAGTGCCTACATTTGGGAGCGATTCCGATGAGGAGCTAGAGCTTGGCCCCCTCTTCAAAGAATCCACTTCGGGAAAAGAAGAAGAACCGAAGGCTTGCGAAAATATACAGCTGCGCAATCGAACATTACCCGAAAAGAACCTCGGACCCTTGAACAAGAAAAACAAAGGGAAAGAGAAGGTCTCTGAAGACATCGCTTTGGATGACCAAGTTGCGGAAGAGTTAACCGCCAAGAATCCCCCAAAAAGGAATAAAGTAGATTACAATGTCTTGGCGCATCTGAGAAAGCTACCCTCACAACTCAGCATTCTCGATGCCCTGTTGCTATCGAAAGAGGCGAGAGACTCTTTGATTAAGGCGCTACAAGATCCGGACCAGTTCCAAGCCTTCTTAGCCGAAGAAAAGATGAAAGACGAATTAGAAGAGGTGCACACAGCCGACGTTGCTTTTGGTGATGAAGACCTTCTCCTCGGGACGTGTGAACACAATCGCCCACTTTATGTCTCAGGATACTGCCATGACGTAAAGATAGGAAAAATCTTGGTCGATAACGGATCGTCTGTCAATCTACTCAATGTGCGAGTGTTAAAGGAGATTTGCATGAGTGTCCAACACCTTGCCCGAGACAAAATCACTATCTCCGGTTTCGATTCCCAATCCTCGAAGACTCTTGGATCTGTGATATTGACGCTGCGCTTCGGGTTGCTCGTCACAGACATCAAATTCCATGTTATAGACGCCAAGATGTGCTACAATGCTCTACTCGGCCGACCATGGCTGCACGAATACAATATCATCCCTTCTACACAGCATCAGTGCATGAAGTATTGTAGGGATGGCCTCGAGTACACAGTGGCGGGGGAACTGAATCCATTTTCCGTAAACGAAGTTCGCAAGTATGAAGATGCCAAATACTTCTTACCGAGTTTTGAAGACACGGAAAGATGTCACAAACCGGAGAACAAAACTAACGCCACCATCCCCGTCTTCGGCAGCGACACCGAGGAGGAGGAGGATATAATTTATTCAGGTCCATCCCAATCCACTAGGCCAGGACCATCCGTTCCTTCATTGATCTTCGGCAGTGATTCGGAAGATGAAGTTCATGCTGTATTCCCCGCTCGGCCTTCAAGACGAATTTCCGCTGATGAAGAGCGAAGCCTGCAAATAACCATGGTACCGCTTGAACACTACAAAGAACTGGATACACTCGACACCAACAGTGTGGAAGAATTGCTGACGTTTTACGTCCCTCCCGGACGAGAAGGCGAGAAAGCAATCCTATTCTACCGTTCTGAAGAAAACAAGGTAGAAAAAGAAATTTGGCATGGCGCGGATCCCACGCTCGACAGGCTTCAGCCTATCCGTCTTCCCAGATATTATGCCGAAGGTTTGAAGAAACTGCTGAAACGCCAAGGGATGTCCCTCACACAGACCATTAGAAAAGCCAAATTCTATGACAAGGTCTGGAACATTCCTGGGACCCAATGCAAACTGCCTAACGGGAGAACGGAAACAAAAGGACTCGGGTATGTTCGTTCAAAAAAACGGGAGCTGATAAACAGCTGTTATGTCATGTACGACTTTGATGAAGAAGCGGACGCTCAATGGGAAGACGCTAATCCTGAATCAGCAAAAGCTCCTGATGCAAGACCTCCCAACCCATCGTCTGAAGACCAAATGAGCAAACTTACAAAGGATGCCAGTCAAAAAGCCCGAGATGATCACGATCGTGAAATGGCAATCTATGAGAAGGCTAAAACACAGCGCCTCCTCCAACAGGCAGTAAAGAACGAAGATGCCGCTCCTTGTCAACCTGCTACAAAAAAGGTTCGACGCGAGAACAAAAACAAGTCGAAAGGCAATAGAGGCGCTCGACAACCACAAAACAGAGCTAAGAAGCCACGCATCCGAGAGTCGAGCGTTATTGACTTAGCCCTCAGAAAGAAAATGGGTCGAGCATACTCATTTCCTCGGAACAAAATAAGGAAAATATTCGATCTCGCTCTAAAACATCAAATGCTTACGTTGCCAGAGTCTAAACACCCTGAGCACGCAGGCGAAGTGTTCAACCCAAATTATTGCTTTTACCATCGAGTGGTAGGACATCCGCTTGAAGATTGCTTTACCTTCAAGAATTGGGTTGAGGACCAATATCAGTTAGGCAAATTCGCGCTTTCTGACAACTGGAGGGTAGCACCACCACAGAAGCACGAACCCGAGGCTGCAAAAGAAAAACCAACTCCGCATTGGGATTGGCAGAAAATTCGCACTTGCCACGTGGTAACAATATTAAAAGAAGAGTCCGAGGACATGAACGACTTCCCTTGGTGCTTTGAAAACGGCAGCGATGAGGTAATCTCAGAATTTCCCCCAGCTCCGAAAGAACTGGAGGATGGAATCCACACCACTGCAGATAATCTCAAGAAAATTAAGTTGGGGACGGAAAATGACCCGCGACCAACATTCATCAGCGAGCTGTTATCTGAAGAAAGGGTGACTGCGTTGAAGGATGTGCTTCTACAACACAAAGATTGCTTCGCGTGGAACTATTCCGAAATGCCGGGACTAGATCCAGAAATTGCTGTACACAAATTGGCGATATCTCCGGACATCAAGCCCGTCAAACAAGCGCCGAGGAGAATGCGACTCGAGCTTGAGATGAGCATCAACGCCGAAGTCAAAAAGCTTATAGACTCTGGCTTCATCCAGGAAGTTCAATACCCTGAATGGATTGCCAACATCGTCCCGGTGATGAAGAAAAATGGGACGGTGCGTATATGCGTAGATTTCCGGGATCTTAATAAAGCCTGCCCAAAAGATGATTTCCCAGTACCAGTCACCGAGCTGATGATAGACAACACGTCTACTCATGAAGTTTTCTCCTTCATGGACGGCTCATCGGGGTATAATCAAATAAAAATGCATCCTGAAGATCAGAAACACACAGCTTTCAGGACCCCTCTTGGGATATTTTGTTATAAAGTGATGCCCTTCGGTTTGAAGAACGCCGGTGCTACTTATCAGAGAGCCATGACAAAGATCTTCGACGACCTCATACATGAAATCGTTGAATGCTATATCGACGATCTTGTGGTTAAAAGCAAATCATACGAGGAACATCTCGAGCATTTGAAGATCGTGTTTCAACGCCTTCGGCAATACAACTTGAAGATGAATCCTCTTAAATGTGCGTTCGGGGTTTCCTCGGGCAAATTCCTAGGATTCGTCGTTCGACACCGAGGTATTGAAATAGATCCGTCAAAGATCAAAGCGATCATGGAAATGCCTCCGCCGAGGACTCTCAAACAATTGCGGTCTCTCCAAGGGAAACTCGCATACATACGGCGATTTATAGCCAACCTTTCAGGAAAGTGCCGCCCTTATAGTCACCTGATGAAGAAGGGAACCCCATTCGTTTGGGATCAAAAATGCCAAGGCGCACTGGATGAGATCAAGCAATACCTGCAGAACCCGCCGGTGTTGGCTGCTCCGGTTAAGGGGAAGCCTCTTATTCTTTATACAACCGCCCTCGAAGGTTCCTTAGGCGCATTATGGGCACAAGAGAACGATCAAGGGAAAGAAAGGGCGCTCTACTACTTAAGTCGAGTGCTGCTGGGGGCAGAAAGCAACTATTCTCCCATTGAAAAACACTGCCTGGCATTGATCTTCGCAATAACAAAGCTTAGGCACTACGCGTTGGCCCACGAGGTCCGTCTGATTTCAAAAGTGGACCCTCTCAAATATTTAATGTCAAAAGCCATATTGACAGGACGACTCGCTAAATGGGCCCTGCTCTTGATGGAATTTTCCATAACATATCAACCTCTCAAGGCAGTAAAAGGCCAGGCCATCGCTGACTTCCTTGCTGAGCATCCCATACCTGCCGACTCTCCTTTAAACTGCGATTTGCCAGACAGACATGCATTTGACGCAATCGACAGTGGTGATACCCGTTGGGAGCTTTACTTCGATGGAGCGTCCTCTATGAAAAAGCACAAACAAAGTATGCCAACGATCAAATCGGGGGTGGGACTCATCTTTGTGACTCCCCAAGGAGGAATAATGCGCTTCGCCTTCTCCTTAACGGAGCCGAGGACGAATAATGAAGCTGAATATGAAGCTCTGATAGCAGGCCTTGAGATCGCCATTGATATGGGAATTGAGAGCCTCCTCATATACGGGGACTCCCAACTGGTCGTCAGTCAAGTGAACGGCGATTACCAAACATGTAAACCGGAATTGGTAAAATACGGTGAAAAAGTGCAGCAACTGCTAACCCAAATTCCCTCCTACACGTTGGAAAGCATACCACGCGCGGAAAACAGCAAAGCAGATGCACTAGCCAAACTTGCTAAAGAACTGGCTGACGAGAACCTCGACGACGTTAGAATCGTGGTACAAAGCCGTCGAGTGCTCGCCCCAACAGAAATATCTCCGGAATCGTCTGAAGAAAAAGGAGCGAAAGAGGAGACAACCCTGCAAATAAAAGACTGGGAAAATACCGGGGACTGGAGAGAAGTCTTCATAGATTACTTCAAGTTCCACCGAATACCTGAAGAAGCGTCCACAAGACATCAGCTCACAAAACGAGCTCTGTCTTTCGCCTTCGTCAATGATACTTTGTACAAAAGGTCATTCGATTCTCTGTGGTTGAGATGCTTAGGACCTGACGAAGCGAGAAGGGTCATCCAAGAAGTTCACGACGGACTCTGCGGTTCCCACCAAGCAGGCCCTAAGATGAAGTTGAAGATAAAGCGGATGGGCTACTACTGGCCCACGATGATGCAGGATTGCCTCGAATATGCGAAGCAATGTCATTCATGCCAAATTCATGGGGACTTCATCCATCAGCATCCCAATCCATTGCATCCAACAGTGGCTAGTTGGCCATTCGAAATGTGGGGAACTGACATAGTCGGCCCCATCGAACCAGCATCGTCAAAGGGATATCGTTTCATCTTGGCGACGACTGATTACTTCTCCAAATGGGCAGAAGCGGTACCGTTGAGGGAAGTGAAAACGGAGAACATCCTCCATTTCTTTAGAACGCATGTCATATACCGGTTTGGAACCCCGAGAAGAATCATCTCTGATAATGGGCCAGCCTACCGAAGTCATAAGATTAGCCGCTTCGCACAGCAGCACAATATAGACTGGAGATATTCCTCAGTTTATAACCCCAGAGCTAACGGTCTAGCTGAGGCCTTCAACAAGACCTTGACGAAGATCATGAAGAAAACGGTGTCACGAAATAAGAGAGATTGGCACGAAAGATTGCAAGAGGCTCTTTGGGCGTATCGAACTATGTTTAAAACGGCCACAAATACAACGCCGTACGCGTTGGTATTTGGGACGGAAGCAGTACTCCCCCTCGAGATAGAATTACCCTCTCTACGAGTGGCAGTCCATTCCGAGCTGACGAACGAAGAAAATGCTCACCTTCGGTTTGAAGAGCTTGACGCCCTTGATGAAATTCGGCTTCTAGCACAGCAAAATCTGGAAGCTTATAAAGCAAAGATGACGCGCTCATATGAAAGATTGAGCCGCCCGAGGACATTCCACCAAGGCGAACTCGTGCTAGTGGTCAAAAGGCCCATGATCCCCAATCGCGCCAAGCGGGGAAAGTTTGAGCCAAACTATGAAGGACCGTACATCATTGATAAGGTCTACCAGGGCGGAGCCTATCTACTCATGGACATGCACGGTGAAAGGCCTTTCAGGCCAATAAACGGTCGCTTCCTAAAGAGATACTACGCTTAATTAGCCACAGCCTAGGTCTATGGTAGATGACGACGACTATGTCCGCTCGCTATCTTCCTAAGCTCAAGCTTTATAAGCAGTAGCCAGCCCTCTCAATGACGGACTGAAATGTCCTTAAAACTAATAGCAGACCGAAACGTCTTTAAACTAATACTGCAGCATCCTTGGGCTGACGAGATGAATAAAAGTAAAAAAAAAATATATAAAAAAAAAATAAATAATAAATAAAAGCGGCATGTCCATAAGCAGAAAGGGCACGGATGAAAACCCGAAAGGGTTCCGTGAGTAAAAAACAGCAGGGCTGCCGGCAAGTGTTCGTGAAAACCCGAAAGGGCGCGACCTCTTAAAAAAAAAAAAAAAAAAAAGATGTCCATAAGAAAAATGGGCACGGATGAAAACCCGAAAGGGCTCCGTGAGTAAAAACAGCAGGACTACCGGCGAATGTTTGTGAAAACCCGAAAGGGCGCAACTTCGTTAAAAGACGCTTATAGGGTCCTCTCGACCTTGTAAGAAGAGACCACCTTCGTGAGATCCTTACGACTCACAAAGGAGCAACACACTAAGGGATCCCCACGATGCCTAAGGAGAAAATACACTTGCGAGATCCTCACGACTCGTAAGGAGAACTCTCTTATGGGACCCTCACGGCTCATAGGATTTGAAAGTCTTAAGTTACAGAAACCTAAACCTGTGCTTAAGCAAACCCTCACAAACTTCCAATATTGCCCTACAGGTGGTTCAATATTGACCCTTGTATACAATCCACGGGCGCGAATAAACGTTTCCCTAACCAAGGTCCATCCGTGACTGGGAATATGTTTGCATAACCCTTGTAAGTCCTCTCGATTTATGAGAAGAAAACCCTCCTGTAGGATCCTTACGACTTACAGAAGAACAAAACACTTAGGAACCCTCACGGTTCCTAAGGAGAAAATACACCTACAAGATCCTCACGACTTGTAGGGAGAAATGCCTTCACGAGACCCTTACGGCTCATGGAGACCAAGGCCTTAGCCGACAAGATCCTAACCCTGGTCGCCAAGCCTCCTTTGTTCGACAACGACAGAGGCAAATGATGATTCGCTCCTGGTAGTATCCCAGTTGCAGCGGTGCTGATGCCGAAATCGGTGTCCAACCTTAGGTCTACGGAGAAAGCCAATAGACCGCACATGCATACAAAATAGCCGAAATGATAGGGCAACTTGCAATAAAAAATAGCAAGTATAAAAAATGTATGCATGGAAAATAGCCGAAATGATTGGGCAACTCGCAATAAAAAGCAGCGAGTAAAAATAAAATAAATAGCCGAAATGATTGGGCACCGCGAAAAATAGCCGAAATGTTTGGGCAATCGCGACCTTCGCGATATAAAAGCTGAAATGATAGAGCATCGCGGAAATAAAATAAAATAAAAAGAAGAAATGATAAAACTTTGGCCCTACAGTTAGGATCACATCGATCCCTGTATACAATCCAAGGGCGTAAACAAAGAAGGAACTATACTTCCCCAACGGGTTCCGTCAAACGACGAAGCTAAACCCCAACGGTTCATTTCAACCGAAGAAACCAATGACTTCAGCAAAACTTCTCAACTCACGGATACAAACACTCCTTGACGAGAGCCTTCTGATCCGCGTCGACTCGCAGAGCCACCAGCGCCTCCGTGGGAACCATCGACTCGTTTCAAACCCCAAGGACACAAATAATCCTTGGCGCTTGGGAAACAAATAATCCCTCGCAAAACTTCTCAACTCACGGATACAAACACTCCTTGACGAGAGCCTTCTGATCCGCGTCGACTCGCAGAGCCACCAGCGCCTCCGTGAGAACCATCGACTCGTTTCAAACCCCAAGGACACAAATAATCCTTGGCGCTTGGGAAACAAATAATCCCTCGCAAAACTTCTCAACTCACGGATACAAACACTCCTTGACGAGAGCCTTCTGATCCGCGTCGACTCGCAGAGCCACCAGCGCCTCCGTGGGAACCATCGACTCGTTTCAAACCCCAAGGACACAAATAATCCTTGGCGCTTGGGAAACAAATAATCCCTCGCAAAACTTCTCAACTCACGGATACAAACACTCCTTGACGAGAGCCTTCTGATCCGCGTCGACTCGCAGAGCCACCAGCGCCTCCGTGGGAACCATCGACTCGTTTCAAACCCCAAGGACACAAATAATCCTTGGCGCTTGGGAAACAAATAATCCCTCGCAAAACTTCTCAACTCACGGATACAAACACTCCTTGACGAGAGCCTTCTGATCCGCGTCGACTCGCAGAGCCACCAGCGCCTCCGTGGGAACCATCGACTCGTTTCAAACCCCAAGGACACAAATAATCCTTGACGCTTGGGAAACAAATAATCCCTCGCAAAACTTCTCAACTCACGGATACAAACACTCCTTGACGAGAGCCTTCTGATCCGCGTCGACTCGCAGAGCCACCAGCGCCTCCGTGGGAACCATCGACTCGTTTCAAACCCCAAGGACACAAATAATCCTTGGCGCTTGGGAAACAAATAATCCCTCGCAAAACTTCTCAACTCACGGATACAAACACTCCGTGACGAGAGCTTTTCTGACTCACATCTCGGGCAATAAGGATTCAAAAACTTGCTTCCTGAACAATGGGACCCTGCAAGTCAATCCTAAATGGTCTCTTGCATACTATTCACGGGTCTCACTCTCTGAAGTCGATTCTCGACAAAGAGGGAAACAACCGCTTACGAGCCCTCTCGACTCGTAAGAAGGGCAATGGGATCCTGCAAGTCAATCCTAAATGGTCTCTTGCATACTATTCACGGATCTCACTCTCTGAAGTCGATTCTCGACAAAGAGGGAAACAACCGCTTACGAGCCCTCTCGACTCGTAAGAAAGGCAATGGGATCCTGCAAGTCAATCCTAAATGGTCTCTTGCATACTATTCACGAGTCTCACTCTCTGAAGTCGATTCTCGACAAAGAGGGAAACAACCGCTTACGAGCGCTCTCGACTCGTAAGAAGGGCAATGGGATCCTGCAAGTCAATCCTAAATGGTCTCTTGCATACTATTCACGGGTCTCACTCTCTGAAGTCGATTCTCGACAAAGAGGGAAACAACCGCTCACGAGCCCTCTCGACTCGTAAGAAGGAGAAATTCTCTCATAAGATCCTTTCGACCTATGAGAGAAAACTACACTTGGGAATCCTCACGATTCCTAAGGAGAAAATCCACTTACGAGATCATCTCGATCCGTAGGGAGAAAAGTCTCTATGAGACCCTCACGGCTCATAGAGTTGAAAAGTCTTAGGCAGCAGATCCGAACCTGCGGCCTAAGCCATCGTTATATCTTGAAGAAACCAAAATGCTTACTATGTTACCTGTCAATCATGTTTATCAAGACAGCATGCTGATAATAAGAGAAGGGAGAAAGCAAAGAAATGATACAAGACATTGCAAAAAAAAATGTGTATCTTTATTTATTAACTCAATCAAGTACATGGCGAATCGTATAAAAGAATAAAGAATGTATACATCTTATTCAAAAAAGAAAATTACAAGTATATTGATACAATGGCAGCTACTGGGAAGGGAGCGTCTTGCACAGATGTAGCAATCGCTCGCATATCTCCTTCCACGCCTTCTCCTGCTCGGCTACCGCCGTCAACTCTGCCTCCACTTGAGCTCGTTGCCGCAAGACCAGTGCAAGCTGCTCCCTCACGCCCTGATAAGCAGCCTCCCGACTTGGGATATGGCGCTCAGCCACGTCAAGCTTCCTCTTTAAGTTTAGCCCATGGGAGATGCGCTCCAAGAGACCCTCAAAGATAGTCTTCACTTGGGCAGCATTTGCCTCAACCTCAGCGCGCAGATGGGCCGTTTCGTTTGAGGTCTTTTGGCATTCCCTTAGTCTCCGAGCTGCTTCTTGCTCCAAGTGGCGGGAGTGCGAAGCGCTTTGCTCGAGCCAAGTTGTGCGTTGGGCGCTCAGAGCTAAAACTTCGGGAGCAGGGCGCGTCAACTCCAGCCGGTACAAGCAAGCCTCAATCTCCCTGCAGTGATTAACCCAAGATTCAACGACGCCCTCGCTGTGAAAAGTTACGAGCGCCGCTAACAAGGGGTTAACATCCACAGCGAAATCTGCAGCGGAAGGGAGAGCGTCCATGCTGAGCTCGTCGATATACCCGCTCAGCATGCCTAGACTCATCACCGCACCCTTTGAAGACGGACGTCTCAAAAAGGGGCCTGCCGGTAAAAGGACGCGAGCCTCGAAGGGGACCGGAGCCGGAACAATAGCTGCAAAACAAAACAGGTTTAAATGATGGTTCAAAAGATGTTGAAGGATTACCAAAAGGAAATTTACCATACCAGGTACAGCGGACGGCAAAGCCGGGAAGGCCGGTAGCGCGACAGGGCTTGCATCCCCTCCTTCGATTTGTGGCACTGCAATAAAGAAAAGGAAAAGTCAGAAATCGTCCCATTGCTAGAAAAAAGGGGTAAACAAAGATATTACCGGCGCCACTAGAGGGAGAAGCGAGTTCGGATGGGAAAGAGAAGTGCGGGAGCAACACTTGATATAAGTGATCAAAAAGCACTCCTGCAAAGGCACAATAGTGTAACGTTAGTACAAAAGCCGCATTTTTGAAAGATTAATGCATGAGTCGTGAACCCATACCTTCCAACATCCGTGACGGTACAAGGGAAGACGGGGAGGTGACTACTGCCAAAGCAGTAGTTGACGGTGCCCCCTCGAGCAATGAAGCATCGGTACTGGCCGCACCTGCAAGAACAAGCTTGTTAGAAGAGATCACAAGATATACACAAAAAAAAGGGAAACGCTGGTGACTAAAAAAAATTTACCTGACGAGCTGCCAGCAGAAACTGAGGCAGTCCCTTCCTCCACTGACGGAAGACCACCGCCTGTAGCTTCATCACCCGACTCAAGGGGAACCGTTGTTATGCTCTCAAGCTCTGCAGGCGGCGGGGAACCATAGACAGGGAGGGCCAAGATAGGAACATTGCCAGATTCCTGAGAAGGAGCGCCTAGCTCGTCCTCAGGAATCATGGCCGCCTCACCCGCTGCTCCCTCAGGATCAGCGATTACAGCTGCCCCGTCCATCGGCACCACGAGGTCCCCAGCCTCAAGTACCTCGCCCTCTACCGCCTTCGGCTCGGTCGAGACAATCATCTCATCTGCCGCCACTTCGGGTACGGCATCAATGACTTTCTCCGCGGTAGGTTCCTCAATCTCGGCTCCAGGCCCCATGGCCTCGACAAAGTTGTCCACTGTCGGTTCGGGTTCGGCGAGTACCGCTTATTCCGCTCCCTTGGGTTCGACGGTCGTCTCCGCCTCCCCCTCAGTTGGACTTGACCCTGCAAGATGAGATATGTATAAGCCAATAGTTTTACAAGTCATACAACAAGGCTCTGAAAGGAGTACTACCTGAAGCGGATTTATCATTGGCGTTCCGAACCGCGCGCGCAACTCGCCGACGAGCGGTAGATAGGGCCACAGGGGGCTCTTCAGAAGGAGTACTAGCGTGAGGAACAGTGCTAGGGCCCGCTCCTGCGGCCAGAGCAGCTCTGCGCGCCTTAGCTTCGCGTCTGGACCGCTTCCGCTCCTCTTGAGCCGATGAGACAGATGCCATCAGAGCTTCCTTGAGCGAAGCCTCCTCATCCGTGTAGAGGGATGCCTCCAGATTTTTCAGAGCATCCCTCGTTGTTGCATCAAGCCGAGGCTCTTGCGGCAGCTTCGACGGAGCTGGGACTTCGATGACGGGCTTGGGAAGGGTCCTTGCGCCGATTAATACAACCCCTGTAAAGAAACAAGAGAAGGTCAGGTCGACTATCATAAAAAGATAACGAACTTTCCGTATAAAAGAGAAAGGGATAAAACATACCGACGCTCGCTAGGGTACGCTTCTTCTCCTCCTCCTGGAAGGTCTTCAGAGAGGCAGCAATGGCCTCTTCAGTGGATACACCTGTTGAAAATGAGGCAAATATTAGCTAAAGATAATAATAAAAAGTGGGATAAAATGACAAATAAGGAGGCTGAGGATTACCTGACTCAGCGAGTCTGCTTAACATTGCTTCGAGCCTCGCCGATCGCTCCGAGGCTGCAATGGCGGCGGCTAGGTTGGTGTCCTCAGGGTCCACCACGAAACCCTCGTTGCTGCCGTACTCACATATAGTCTCGGCAGGATGAGCCGCGGACTCTAAGTTAAGAATCGCGTCGAGGGATAAAGTGGACTTCTTCTTCTTTTGCCCGCCAGCCTTGGACCCACTGGGAGCAGCTTTGCGCTTGCCAGTTTTGGCAGTCACTTTCGGGCGGCGAGTCCCGATGTCCGCTCCTGCACCCGACTCCGGCGATGCCGCTTTAACCGTCTTTGTCGGAGCACGGGGCGCCGTTGGGGCATCCACCGTAGTAAGCAGTGGCAGTCCACGCGGAGGGGCCAACACCCGTGGTCGATCAGCTCCGGCCTCTTTCGTCGGAGGGATAACCTGAACCCTGGGCTGCAATGGAGCCTTGCGATTGCCGCCGGGAGGCGCAGCCCTACGATCGACCAATAGACGTTTCTCCATCAAGATGATTGGGCCCATCGCGTGCGCGTACCAGGCCACATACGAATTGAGTATCTTAGGGGTACAGCTGGGCTCACTGATAAAAAAGTAGGAGCCTGTATTGAGCCGGATGAAGTGATGCATCGCATTCCGTACTCCCTCTGGACCGACTGCAGGTGTTCTCAAGAAGGCTTCCAACGGGACTCCTTGGTTATAACTCGATTGCCGGGCAAATCGATGCGGGTTATACCTCATGAAGAGGGCCGTGTCATTCTGCCTAAATACCAAGTAGCCCGGCCGAATGGAATAAAGATGGAGGATTTCCCGAGCCTTCAACACGGAGACACCGCCCTTAAAGTCATCACGCAGCGGCACCACCGACTTAGTGGTCTCAGAACCCATGGTGATGACCTTATCCACAAAAGAGGTCTTCGCCCCGACTAGATGCGAACGCAGAAGCAGTCCCCTAGACTCCCGCGGAGGTGCAAACACGATGGAAGCCCCGACCAATCGCATGATTCTTGGAAGTGTGAATCTCTCAAAGAATGGAGGAGTTTTGTGGGCACCAAACACTCCTCGAACATGCAGCTCCATCCAAGAAGTGAAGTAGTGCATCGGGAAGTTAGCAGGCTGTACCCTAGGTTCATTAGCGTCCGCCGCTATGCTAAGTACATTGTAGAGGTAAGCCAACCCGGCGATCCCCACTGATAACTGCAGACCGGCCACCATTCGATGCGCCGGGTAAAAGACAGAAGACCGCATGAGGCGTGGGTGCATGGGAAGCGCGAAGCTGCACAGCCACAGACCTAAGAACCCGATGAAGAAGGTCTCCTTATCCATGCCAGAAATGGCGATCTCTGAGAAAGGGACGCTAGCAGTGCCGGGAAGGTAAAAACTTCGCTGATCAATTTCCGATGAAGGTCGGCGGTCTAGGCCGAAACCAAAAGGATCAGCAAGTTGGGCGAACTTCTCACCTTGCTCTGATAAAAATTCCGGGTGAATAAAACGAGCAATGAAGTCCGCGAAACTAACGCCTCGGTCGCCCAATTCCAAATGAAGCTCCTCGTAAATCTCCAACACCTTCACCAAGCCCGGATGCTGATGCTGGATGGCATTTTCCTGAGTCAAGTCGAGTACCACCTGCTTGGTGGCAAAGACGTACTCATCAGGAGGAAGCAGCTCCTCGTAATGCTCCCCCCTCGCCGGTAAACCTGAAAGCTCAACGAATTCCTCCAGAGAAATGGAAACTTCCCTATCCGCTGTCAGGAAAGTATGCATGGGGATATTCCATTGTTCGATAAAAGCCTTTGTCCACCACGTTGGAGGAGTAGGATATTCGAAAAGCGAGACGTAGACGGCGGAGTATAAACCGATCTTCGTCAGGTGAGCTCTCTCCGCCGCTAAAATGTACCGAGCCCATGGCAGGTATCCAGCAAGCGGTCGCGGATTCAGTCCAAGATTGTAAGCCTGTCCCCAAGGGCGTGCTTCACCCTGACAGATTCGCCTTCCCAAGATATCTATGGCCGGCGGCGGCTGCACCGGAATAGCGCCGATTGCAGGCTGGAGAAGGTCATCTGAATTCCAATTTTTTACCTCCACGGCATACTCCACCGGGGGTTTGTCCGCATAGGGGATCGCGACTGTAGGTTCGGAAGGCGAGGCGGAACTAAAACTACGGCGGCCTTGGATAATCTGGCTGTACCACCTTCCCCATAAGTGAAGTCTCTTGCACTCGGGATCGTGATCTTTAATCAAGGCGAACACTACCCGGTCCACTGGTGCATGTGGGAACCCTCCTTCTGAGCGAACGAAGGGGAAAGATAAGTCATCAGACATCTTTTCTGTGGAAAGACAAAGAAACATACATTATTAGTGGCCTAACGCTTGGCATTTAAAATATATATATATATATATATTTTGCTCCACACTGTGATGCAGTAGGTAGGGGACCAAAGGGGGACCCACAAAATCTGGATGATGTGCATCATTTAATAAGACAATCCCATCATTAGATGGGACTGTCAATTCATAAAAAATTCTCAATAGGATACACCCATTGGGGGGGAACCCCTAGAGACAAGGAGAAGATCTCCTCTTTTCAGAGCAAAGCTCTGTCACAGAATAACATTTGTCAAACTCCTGTTTCAAAAGAATAAAACTTCTTAAAAAAAGAGCCTAGCTCTGTAGCAGTAATAAAAATTCATAACTCCTAAGAATTAAAATTTTGGGATCTTAAAGATCCATGGAAATTTTTAAAAAGTTTTCTAGTTGATCTGTGAGCAAGGCTCTGTTCATGGGTTAAAACCTAAGAACAGAGTCTCTGCAAAATTTTGAGAGCAAGGCTCTGTGAATAAAAACCCCAAAAAGGTTTCCTTTAGATCAAAGATCTATAAGAGCAAAGCTCTGTGAATAAAAACCCCAAAGGGGTTTCCTTTAGATCAAAGATCTATAAGAGCAAGGCTCTGTTGAATAAAAACCCCAAAGGGGTTTCCTTTAGATCAAAGATCTATAAGAGCAAGGCTCTGATTATTTAAATTTGATTTAAATTAAATTAATTTAATTTACCTAGAATGGTTCTAAGGATAGAACTTGGAAGTTCTTAAGGAAATCACAAGAGCAAGGCTCTGGAAGTTCTCAAGTAAGAGCAAGGCTCTGAAATTCAATTTCTTGAGAATGGTAAAAAAATTACCAAGGACCAAGGGTCCTATTTATAGGCGCCTGCGCCTGTTCACTTGACCCGTCGATACGACGGTCAGGATCTTGCCACCGTTGCACTCACGCGCGCGCCACGTGAGCGCAACGGTGGGGGGGGCATCTGTTTCCCCCAATCAGAGCAAGGCTCTACTGAATTTTGAAAATACAAATTCGAAGCAACGCTTCGGTTTCCGTGCGCAGCGTGCAATTTGCCACATGGCAGAAGCTGATTCGGCGGCGTAACGCCCGAGACAGTGCGTCCCATCAGAGCAAGGCTCTTCAGAAAACACAATTAAGACTTAACTGCGCAAATGCATGGCAGCGCGACACGTGTCCGCGCGGTTGCGCAATCGCAACTGCGCAAGCGCACGGATGCGCGACACGTGTCCGCGCGGTTGCGCAATCGCAACTGCGCAAGCGCACGGATGCGAGACACGTGTCCGCGCGGTTGCGCAATCACAACTGCGCAAGCGCACGGATGCACGACACGTGTCCGCGCAGTTGCGCAATCGCAACTGCGCAAGCGCATGGATGCGCAACGCGTGTCTGCGCAGTTGCGCAATCGCAACTGCGCAAGCGCACGGATACGCGACACGTGTCACACGCCGGTGAGTTGCGCAGCAACTGAATGAAAATTTAAGTGAATCTTTTCTGTTCTTCTGTAAAACAGGGACCCTTGGATCAGAGATCCAATGGTGGGAAAATTCCCAAAATTATTCAGGAAAGATCTTGGTAATAAATTTAACAAATTTGTGAGCACTATAAATAAGAGCCCAGACCTCATTAAAAAAAAAAGGGAGAGAATCATCAAGAGAAGGATAAACTTCTGAAAAGAAAGAATTCTTGAAGATTGATCAAGAACAAAAAAAAAAGAGAAGGTAAAAATTTCTGAAGAAAAGAATATTAAAAAGTTAATAAAAAAAAAAAAAAGAAATAGTGCCTTGCACTTGATATGAACCCTGGGTTCTGCATGATCAGAAAAAAACAAGAAGAACTTGTTTTCCTTTGATCCAAATTCAGATCAAAAGTGCCATGCACTTGTGTTCTTAAACCTGAAGATTTCTAGGGTTTCTGCAACCCCTTATTTTGGGCCTGGCCCAAATTAAATTGCAATAATAAAAGGGCAAAGCCCTGTTTTGAAAATTCCTGAGTTTCTGCAAACTCATTATTTAAAAGGGCCTGGCCCAAACTAAATTGCAGAACAATAAAAGGGCAAAGCCCTGTTTGTAAAAATTCTTGAGTTCCTGCAACTCATTATTCAAAAGGGCCTGGCCCAAACTAAATTGCAATAATAAAAGGGCAGAGCCCTGTTTGGACTGATTCTTTCAGTCAGGCAGAGCCTAAAATAAATAAAAAATTGGACTTAACCCAATCCTGGCTGTAAGTCCTTAAATTAAATTGATTGAGCGAAATGGCTCTCCCAAACCAATTTACAACCGGTTCGAGGGTACATCTCCGAACCCCTTTGACACCTGTCGTTGTAATTCCTCAATGACGTCAAAGAGGCGACGGGTCCCAACGTCCCTAAACTAAAATCGGACCGAAACGTCCCTAAACTAATGACGGACCACTACGTCCCTAAACTGGCGACGGACCGAAACGTCCCTAAACTAATAATAGACCACCACGTCCCTAAACTGGAATATGGACCGCTACGTCCCTAAACTGACA
The DNA here is from genome assembly GCA_030015575.1 of Agapanthus africanus. NCBI lineage: Eukaryota > Viridiplantae > Streptophyta > Magnoliopsida > Asparagales > Amaryllidaceae > Agapanthus > Agapanthus africanus. Next base: position 105,630,923 of record JASDDO010000019.1, read on the forward strand.
CAGTAGGGCCCAAACGCTCTTTTGTCAGATCTAAACGGTCCCGTCTAAGTTGATCTTAACCCCAAATACGGTTAACGTGTCCTTAGACATCTAAATAAACAATAAAATCCCAAACCAACTTTGGTTCAAGGGTACATCTTGGAACTCCTCAGACGTATGTCGTTGTAATCCCTCAACGACGTCAGAGAGGTGACGAGTCCCGACGGCCGGATAATTAAATCAATCATTACGTCAAGTCGATCTTAGTCCATAACAGGACTAGCGTATCCTTGATGAACGTTTAAGTTGATCTTAGTCGCAACGCGACTAATGCATCCTTAAACTAAAAACACCAAACCCAAATCTAAGCAAATACGGATTTGGACTAATCCACGTCCTACGGGTGACGATATTACTCAGTCTCCGTATACAATCCACGGGCAACCACAAACAAAACAAACACACACGACACGAAGTGAAATTCTGGAGAAGGAGAAAGTTGTTACCGCGATGCGGTAGCGTAATTAACTGCAGGGGCTTGCGCCTGCAGGGAAGAGTGTCCCCACAATCAAAAACCCCTCACCCTGAGGGGGAATCTGACGAAGTCTGCTACATCGGCCGCATCCGTCTAAACCCCCGATACACGGTGCCATAAACCAACTTGGCGTCTTAGGAGAGATAGACGGATAAAACCATATAGCATCTGCCCCGAACCTCAGGCATGGCCGTCCTAACGTCCAGGCCGCCGTTCGGAGGGGAACATCAACCAATGACACATCAACATCATGCATGTAAATATCATAAAAGCATATGCATGAAAATATGAGAATATAATCAACGTGTGTCCCTCGCGACACTACAAATCATGGAACCTGAGTGTCCAGCATCGACACTCGAAACATCATGAAACCCGTGCCCAGCATCGGCACATAAATCCTCATATCTCTCGGGCTCTGTCAGTCCGGATCGGCCCATATCATCTCTCGACTCTGGTCGGTATCCTCCGGATAGCCGTCAGGTCCAACCAATCACCGGTAGGTACTAGCCACCCTGCCAGGATCATCGTCTACTCCACGAAAAACATTTATTGCCTCGGGAAACCATACCGGGTCCACCATGAACCCGCAAACGGATCATCCGCCTCCTCCAATCGGGTTTCACATATCACACGTCTCAGAACCGAGAAAACGCATGGTGGACGCACTGAAATATCATATCAAGAGAAACCGAGTTTTTTAAAACAATACATACTTTCTTTTGAAATTACCACGGTTCTCAAATTCATAAATCTCATGAAAACAACATATCTCAATGCGTATAATCGTAAAGCATGATGTATGCGACATATAAAAGAAATGTAAGCATATCAGTATATCATTCAACATGGAATCGGTAATATGCACATGTTAAGGGAAAGCTGCCTTTTTAAATGAATCCAGTTTTTAAAATATATCTTGCGGTTCCCAATTTCTCCCAAATCAAATGCAACATCGTATAAGGTGTATATGTAACTACAGCAAGTAAACTATGCAAGGAGTCATATTATAATGCAGCAATTCTCCTGTGTAGTGGCATGGCAATTATCGATGATGAAATATGTGAGCCGGCAAATCTGTGTAAGTGTAACATACGCATCATCGATAATGGTGCAGGTGTACTAGCACAGGTATAAGCAATGCGATGAGAATGACATGAATGCGGCATAAGGTAAATTATCAGCTAAAAGCTATAAGGTATACGTATCTAATATGGCCGAGTCTGTGAATCTATCAATCGGCATCCAGCCTCACAACATCACGTACGGTATAATCTATCGTACGGTATACTCTAGTCAAGGGTAAGGATCAATCGTCATAAAACTCATCACGTACGGAAAATCATCGTACGGCGTCACCAAACCATCGGGGATCCTATCATCCTATATGACAATGAGGGGTACGGATCTAACGTCTCGTACGACATATCACACATGATTCACAACATTTATATATCTCTATATACCTACATCTCAGGTCGCATCCATAACAATCTCATATCGAGGGACCGGCAAAGGTATCAATCATTTCAATCGACTCGCATCCGTATACCAACATATCCATCAAGTCATCATATCACATCGTATATTCTTTTCATCGCAATTATGTCTCACATCAAGTCCATTTTATATATACATTCTACCCTACACATCAATTTTCATGTTACTCTAAAACTCATACTATTCTAGTATAACTACAATTTTATAAGTCGTGATTCACGTTCATTTTTCATGTCCTTATAGTTTTCATCTCATATCTTCATATGTATATATATTCAATCCTTCATCTTTAACTATCTTTTAACCATAACCCTAGTTTCCTAATCTAGGTTTCCTTACTCATATTCTATATATATAAATCGGTTTCTATCAAGTTTGCGGGGGTGCTATATGCCATCCACCCGACTTCCCTTGTAGATATAGATCTACTCACATGATCTTTGCTTGTCGATGCCGACGTCGCCACGCGCTTGCTTGTCATCTCGAAGTCCTCGTGGGGGTACCTACACATCATAACGTATCGTGCCGTATTAAAATCCAATCCACAATCGAAGCGACATACGAAACTCACATAGGTTAAAACCTATGGTTTGCTCTCGCAAATCAACCAAATAACACTCGATTTCGACGTACAAACGTTAAGTGATCGAAGTAAACACAAATACCAAAACTTGAATTCATAAACACAAAAGAATTCAAAGCAGCAACCCACCAAAATGGTCCCAGATTCTGTTTAAGGTGAAAACAAGGTAAGCAAACAATACCGGGGTGATATATAGGGTGTATATGAGCTACTGAAGGAACCAGGGCACCAAACTCTACAGAGTGTCCGGCCACACCCAGGCAAAATCCGGCCTGCTCGGTTTTTTAGGGGAGTTGGGGTCTCGTACTTCTACAGTGGGTGCTTAGTGGTCCAATTGGGTCTCTAGAGTTGTTTATTTTTCCAGTAAAATTCCTAGGTTTTACCAGATTTCCCTGCACCCTCAATTACCTCACAAACCGACATGGAAAGTTTCTGTTTTGGGTTTTTCAGGTTTGTTTCAGTATGGTATGGGTTTCTAACATCATGGGGGGGTTTGGGTCACCACTAAGGCTTATTAGCACTAACACAACTCAAAATCCCACATAATCTCATCTAGGAAATTTCAATGTTCACTAAACCGCACCAAATCACTTCTAAACATACATATGTGTTAAACTGAAAGAAAAACTATACTAAGTGTGAAGGAGTTACCTCATTAGGAACATCATAGAATCCCCTAGAGCTCAAAATCAAATTTTTCTTTGTCCAAAATACTTGTGAGGAGCTTGTGCATGTTTTTTGTGAAATAGGGAATGGAGTTTTGAGTTCATTTTGGGGGTGTTTAAGAGGTTGAAGAGGGGGAGGGAGTGAGGGAAGCAACTATTGAGAGAAGAGGGGAGGAGAAAGATGAAAAGAAATGGAGAGGGAAGAGAATGGCCATGGTCAATTGACCCCCTCACCTTTCTCTCTCATGCCCATGCTTAATTCTTTAATATTTCCTTTTTCTTTAGTTTTCTTTCCTTCAGTTTTCTTTTCTCTTCTCTTTTTTCTTAAAATTAAAACCATGCAAGATAAAGAGAAAGAACCATGAAAGAAATGTAACAAGTGTGAAAAATGACACGGTGCATGTCATGTGCACAAATCCGGCTTAATGCGCGATTAGCGATATTTAATCGCGATTAGCATTAAAATAGTGTATAATTAATTATAAAATTTCATAATTTGCTTAATTCATTTAAAACATCCTCATTTCAGTAATTTCTACAATTTTCCAAATTTTCCCCAATTTATCGGTATTTAATTATACCGCCATATTAAAATATTCATAAAAATTATTATTAAATTGTAAAAAAATTCCCAAAAATAATATTTTATTTTTCTGAAATATTACAATCTTCCACCCTTAAAGAAATTCGGTCCCCGAATTTAAATTTTAAAAAACCCTCAAATACTAAAACATTTCAGTAAAAAGGTCAAGTTGTCGGGGCTCTGAAATCATCAATACGTAAATCAGATCGTAGCGCAATGCATACGCATGAACAATGAGAAGATAACTCCAAATCGAAGCTCCGTCAAGTATCTCGCAATCATCGGAGTCATGGGGAAGACGCCAATGTCAAATCCCAAAACGAAAATCAACATGATATACATCAAAATTATAATACGTACATAGTACGCGTCGGTGTAAATTCGTCAAAACATCTGAAAGAAATGCATGCCAAACCCTTTTCAAATCGTTGTGCGATGTGTGTATCACTGCACAGTGGAGGACGTCCATTGAGAGAAAATAACTCTATATGCATATATATACTTGTTTAAAATACACGTCCCGCCGTTTTGAAAATAATTTAGAAGGGTTTCCTTTATAAAATGTTTCGTGTCATCCCGGACATGTAGGTAAATACTGAGACTATAGCTATTTTTTGGAAATCCCTTCGATAACTATCAATTCATGCAAAAATATATTCAGGTACAGTGCTCGGACTAGTCCTGTTCGGCTACTATGTACCACAGTGCTCATTATAAAAACAAGGTGTTCAAGAGCAAAATCGGCCTCGAAAGGCGTATCCAACAATCACGTGCGTCTAGTGCGCACGAAAATCAAATCCGAATACAATTTCTCTGAATGTGCACAAAACCAAACTAAATGCAACGGGTGTGCACGTAAGCATCTGTCTAGTGCAACGGGTGTGTACGACAACAAAGTCAAGTGAATCTAGAGTGCACGAAAATCTCAATCCGCTGCAACTAACATGCACGAACGAAAATCCTAATCGATTGCATCCGGTGTGCACAAAATCAAATCTCATATCATGCGCCCAACATACACGAAAATCCAAATCAGGTGCACCCCTCATGCACGAATGAAATCAAAATCAAGTGCATCCCACATGCACAAATAAAATCTAAGTCAAGTGCATCCGCGCATAAAACACAAAACTGGCAAAACAAATGCTCAAGACATAAATCGGGTGCAACTAAGATATGGAGTATAAATCTAGTGCAACTAATTCACGATATACCCATCCGGTACAACAAACGTATGAAATGCAAATCTAGTGCAATAAGGTACAAAATACGAATCTGGTGCAACAGATGCATAAAACACAAATCCGGTGCATCCAGTGCACGAAATACCAATCTAATGCAACCAATGCATGAAAACTCATCAATAACTCAATATGTATAAAAAGCAATACCGAGTGTACCAATGTGTATAAAATCATAAACGTGTGCAACTGCGTGAACAAAATACATATAAATGCCCTGCAAGCACATATAAACTATACCGAGTGCAAAATTCAAATCGAGTGCGTACCACACGCACAAAATCAAATCAACTGTATGAAATCCACTAAATCATAAACAAGTGCTACCAAGGCACAAAATTGTCATCAAGTGCAATAAATACGCACAAATCGCAAATCAACATAACGGTGTATAAAATATATATCAAGTGCAATAACTATGCACAAAATATAAATACCTAGTAGGTGCAACCATGATGCACGAAAACAAATATCATGAAACTTAGTCATCAGAACTCAATTCGAAGCGATATAGGCGTGATACTCGGATCACAAACGCAAATCGCAATAAATGACATTGAGGTACACCTCCTACAATGTCGAAAAATGTGTCGGTGTGCCCAAAACTAGCAGAGCAAGAACATCCGCTTGCCTCCTGCTCATGGTTTGGCGTTTTCTGTCTCTGGGTCATCACTTTGTCTGTGGGTTACCAATCTCGCAATCCATCGGCTCGTCGGTCCGGTCCGGTGTGCTAACGGAAATGATTCCGCTCTGGCACTCCTCTGATCATCTTTCGGCCAATTATCACGAACACCCATAAGGGAGCACGTCACTGGCGTCGGCCTCTGGCCCTCTGAATACACGTGACACATCTGATCCTCGGTGCAAATCTCATCACAGCAGTGTTCTGGAAGGAAACTGCTCAGGGTCTCTTCCAATCTCGCCTATATCGAACTATACGGAGGCTGATACTCTTGCATAATCTTTTCTCGTCTTCTGGACATCTGCGTTCTCAGCACAGCAATTCCTTGGGAACTGGTCGTGTCTCATGCCTCTGTATACATATCAGACCTCCAACCTCAACGGGGAGTAACAACAGCTCATCAGTATTTCGCACGATCCTCTGGTCCCACTCGTCTGTATCATCGTCCACTTCGACGTCACGTCGCGCTATCTGCGTACTGCAAATGTTCTCGGCTACAGTCGATCCAAAGTCTCTCACACAGACTCAAAATCACGAACTCGGTATCTTCATCACTCTATAGAAGATCTCTAGCCGAACACGTCCTCGGGAACTCGTCCCAACCCTCAGAGGCATACTCCATACTCGTCCATTCTCGATCAACTCATAACGCTTCTGGGTGAGGTCTTCTATCTGAAGCTGGTCAGCTTACTGGTCTCCTATCACAGGATATCCGGACGACGTTAAACTTTTTGATCGAGTCATCAAAGTCCCATAATTTCCCGAAAGTTCAACACCTGAGCACAGTCTAATAATATCTGGTACATACCATAGTACCTCTGGACCAGCCGCAGAAGGGCAAACCCAAGCCTCACTGATGGCACCGCTAAACTGCCGCAACCCTAAGGTTCAGAAGTGGTTCCATGGTCATCATGTCATGTTAGGGTTTCATTCTTCTAGAGTGTCCACAGAATTACTTGCATGTTCCTATGAATACCTTAAATTTGGAAAAATGGGTTTCTGACATTCGTTCGAACCTTTTGAACTCCGCCAAGACGACATGTGAACACCCTTTCGTCCGCATGCTAAACAATGCTTCAATCCTCAAGGATGGACGATACATCCACGGTCGTCTCTGGATCGGTCTGCTCTAGATCTGAGTAAGACTCTCTATACTGAAAATCTTCAACTCAACTGGGCCTGCGTCGGTGCATCAATCTGACGAACCACCTTCGTCTCTAAACTCGGGATAGAGTAGCTATCATCTGCCGTATCTCTGCCTGAAAGCTCCAGCGATCTCTGCTCGTAAAGTCTGGAGGCGACATCCTATCAATCTTAGCATCAGCTGGGTCATCTTTCTACACAGTAGACGACATCACGATCTCGGAGGTATGCTGTATATCAACAGTCCTCTCACAATAGGCAGCTCTAATAATGGCCCGATCATCCGGTGTAAAACCAAACACTCGCCTCTACAAGAGGTCATAGCACAACACTACATCGAGACGTTCCCATGTCACCAGAAAACACAATAGTCAGCCCTCGTACCAGACAAGCTCGTCCTGACCACAACACTAGCAGCAGCTCAATATGCGCTCAAACAAGGTAACAGGGACCTCAATCGTGTATCGATAAAAACATATCAAGGGCAAGAAAGGAACGACAGACCCAGAATGGATACATGATCATAAGAAGAAACAACATCAATGAGAGTATGATCATGGAAACGAATAGAATCAAGGATCTCAAATGGATGTATAATCATGGGTACGAAGATAATCATAGATCTCAAAATATGTGTATCCTAAGGTTTCTTAAGTGGAGTATCGTATCGTAAATATACCGCGGAACATACGTACGGTACGTCACTCTACCCAAGCTACCTACTCCATCAATCAGGGTCAACCTATGAAACGAAAGTTCGGGTCTAATACCCCCCGTTCAAGTCTAAGTTCCGTAAGGTCAAGCCTAGGTTCCGAAATACATACCCGCCCTAGACTCCGCATAGTCAAACATAGACTCGAACCAAGGTTAAACCTAGCGCTCTGATACCAACTTTGTCACGACCCGAAATGGCACGTGACTGGCACTTGAATCATATGAAGTCTATAGGACCACATCTAATCCAAGTAAGCCAAAAGCCCAGAAATCTAAAACCATTTTAAAGAAAGTGTTTTATTAAAATAAGCCGAATTACCCATTTTTAAAACATCAAGGCTTTTCTGAAAATTTCGGCAGAGTTTCCTTTGTAAATACTGGCCCCAAAAGGGTACAACATGAATAATACATATACATCAAAGATAAAAGGAATCCCCAAGCGGGAGCTAGCTCTTCGTCAATCGACGGTCACAACCACGCAAGCAATATAATATACAATGCCGAAGGGCGAGGATCAAAACTCAAAAGGAAACTCAAATCAACATGAAAACCCATAATAATACAATGCGCGACTCTAAGGTCGAAATAATAATACAACTGGTCTCTAGTCTGAAATAAATATACATGTCTGGTAGATGGAGTTTACTAGATACAACTGAAAATAAATGTATAATGGTGGTCACGATATGAGTGAACCCACCTACCAAAACAATCTCCCGAAAAGAGAGCAGTGTGCCAGAAAGCCGCAACGAACCTGTACGGCAAAACCAGCGAGAAACTGTGGCACAACGGGGATAAGTTGTCAACTCGTGAGTAAAAAAACATCTACAAGTAGAAATCGAATAAACAACGACTCCTAGGTCAACTATATCATAAAGGTAATACTATGATATCTAGGGTGACATGGTCATCATATGTGCCAACAATGTAATCAATACCTATATGTATGCGGATATAATCCAACAATATAATCAAGGTATGTATGCATGTGGATCTCGTCCACCCATATGATCAATGTATGTATGCATGTGGATCTCGTCCACGTATCAACCAATGACACATCAACATCATGCATGTAAATATCATAAAAGCATATGCATGAAAATATGAGAATATAATCAACGTGTGTCCCTCGCGACACTACAAATCATGGAACCTGAGTGTCCAGCATCGACACTCGAAACATCATGAAACCCGTGCCCAGCATCGGCACGTAAATCCTCATATCTCTCGGGCTCTGTCAGTCCGGATCGGCCCATATCATCTCTCGACTCTGGTCGGTATCCTCCGGATAGCCGTCAGGTCCAACCAATCACCGGTAGGTACTAGCCATCCTGCCAGGATCATCGTCTACTCCACGAAAAATATTTCTTGCCTCGGGAAACCATACAGGGTCCACCATGAACCCGCAAACGGATCATCCGCCTCCTCAAATCGGGTTTCACATATCACACGTCTCAGAACCGAGAAAACGCATGGTGGACACACTGAAATATCATATCAAGAGAAACCGGGTTTTTTAAAACAATACATACTTTCTTTTGAAATAACCACGGTTCTCAAATTCATAAATCTCATGAAAACAACATATCTCAATACGTATAATCGTAAAGCATGATGTATGCGACATATAAAAGAAATGTATGCATATCAGTATATCATTCAACATGGAATCCGTAATATGCACATGTCGAGGAAAGCTGCCTTTTTAAATGAATCCAGTTTTTAAAATATATCTTGCGGTTCCCAATTTCTCCCAAATCAAATGCAACATCGTATAAGGTGTATATGTAACTACAGCAAGTAAACTATGCAAGGAGTCATATTATGATGCAGCAATTCTACTGTGTAGTGACATGGCAATTATCGATGATGAAGTATGTGAGCCGGCAAATCTGTGTAAGTGTAACATACGCATCATCGATAATGGTGCAGGTGTACTAGCACAGGTATAAGCAATGCGATGAGAATGACATGAATGCGGCATAAGGTAAATTATCAGCTAAAAGCTATAAGGTATACGTATCTAATATGGCCGAGTCTGTGAATCTATCAATCGGCATCCAGCCTCACAACATCACGTACGGTATAATCTATCGTACGGTATACTCTAGTCAAGGGTAAGGATCAATCGTCATAAAACTCATCACGTACGGAAAATTATCGTACGGCGTCACCAAACCATCGGGGATCCTATCATCCTATATGACAATGAGGGGTACGGATCTAACGTCTCGTACGATATATCACACATGATTCACAACATTTATATATCTCTATATACCTACATCTCAGGTCACATCCATAACAATCTCATATCGAGGGACCGGCAAAGGTATCAATCATTTCAATCGACTCGCATCCGTATACCAACATATCCATCAAGTCATCATATCACATCGTATATTCTTTTCATCGCAATTATGTCTCACATCAAGTCCATTTTATATATACATTCTACCCTACACATCAATTTTCATGTTACTCTAAAACTCATACTATTCTAGTATAACTACAATTTTATAAGTCGTGATTCACGTTCATTTTTCATGTCCTTATAGTTTTCATCTCATATCTTCATATGTATATATATTCAATCCTTCATCTTAACTATCTTTTAACCATAACCATAGTTTCCTAATCTAGGTTTCCTTACTCATATTCTATATATATATATCGATTTCTATCAAATTTGCGGGGGTGCTATATGCCATCCACCCGACTTCCCTTGTAGATATAGATCTACTCACCTGATCTTTGCTTGTCGATGCCGACGTCGCCACGCGCTTGCTTGTCGTCTCGAAGTCCTCGTGGGGGTACCTACACATCATAACGTATCGTGCCGTATTAAAATCCAATCCACAATCGAAGCGACATACGAAACTCACATAGGTCAAAACCTATGGTTTGCTCTCGCAAATCAACCAAATAACACTCGATTTCGACATACAAACGTCAAGTGATCGAAGTAAACACAAATACCAAAACTTGAATTCATAAACACAAAAGAATTCAAAGCAGCAACCCACCAAAATGGTCCTAGATTTTGTTTAAGGTGAAAACAAGGTAAGCAAACAATACTGGGGTGATATATAGGGTGTATATGAGCTACTGAAGGAAGCAGGGCAGCAAACTCTACAGAGTGGCCGGCCACACCCAGGCAAAATCCGTCCTGCACGGTTTTTGAGGGGAGTTGGGGTCTCTTACTTCTACAGTGGGTGCTTAGTGGTCCAAATGGGTCTCTAGAGTTGTTTATTTTTCCAGTAAAATTCCCAGGTTATACCAGATTTTCCTGCACCCTCAATTACCTAACAAACCGACATGGAAAGTTTCTGTTTTGGGTTTTTCAGGTTTGTTTCAGTATGGTATTGGTTTCTAACATCATAGGGGGTTTAGGGTCACCACTAAGGCTTATTAGCACTAACACAACTCAAAATCCCACATAACCTCTTCTAGGAAATTTCAATGTTCATTAAACCGCACCAAATCACTTCTAAACATACATATGTTTTAAAGTGATAGAAAAAATATACTAAGTGTGAAGGAGTTACCTCATTAGGAATACCATAGAATCCCCTAGAGCTCAAAATCAAATTTTTCTTTGTCCAAAATGCTTGTGAGGAGCTTGTGCATGTTTTTTGTGAAATGGGGAATGCAGTTTTGAGTTCATTTTGGGGGTGTTTGAGAGGTTGAAGAAGGGGAAGGGGTGAGGGCAACAGCTATTGAGAGAAGAGAGGAGGAGAAGGATGAAAAGAAATGGAGAGCGAAGAGAATGGGCATGGTCAATTGACCCCCTCACCTTTCTCTCTCATGCCCATGCTTAATTCTTTAATATTTCCTTTTTCTTTTGTTTTCTTTCCCTTAGTTTTCTTTTCTCTTCTCTTTTCTCTTAAAATTAAAACCATCCAAGATAAAGAGAAAGAACCATGAAAGAAATGTAACAAGTGTGAAAAATGACACGGTGCAAGTCATGTGCACAAATCCAGCCTAATGCGCGATTAGCGATATTTAATCGCGATTTGCATTAAAATAGTTTATAATTAATCATAAAATTTCAAAATTTGCTTAATTCATTTAAAACATCCTCATTTCAGTAATTTCTACAATTTTCCAAATTTTCCCCAATTTATCGGTATTTAATTATACTACCATATTAAAATATTCATAAAAATTATTATTAAATTGTAAAAAAATTCCCAAAAATAATATTTTATTTTTCTGAAATGTTACAGCTGTGCCAACGCAAAGGAGCGCAACCATTCCTTGTGCCTTAGACCAGATCTGAGTGCCGTGATGACGGTCTTGTCTCGGTGCTCGGGGACCTCGAGGAGGGCGTTGTAAAAGCGGATGATGTAAGCCTTGAACGTCTCCTTGTCCCCGCTCTTAATTGTGAAGAGGTAGTTGAACGTGCGCTTCTGCCGACGGTTCCCAACGAAGTGGCGGAGAAACTGAGTAGCCAGCTCGTCAAAGGTCGAGATTGAGCGAGGCTCGAGTCCTCGAAACCAGTACCGACCAGAGCGAATGAGGGTGGCTGGAAAAGCCCTGCACTGGGCGGCGTCAGAATGGTCCTGGAAGCTCATCCCCGCGGTGAAAGCATCCAAATGGTCTTTCGGGTCGGTTTTCCCGTCGAACAGAGAGACCTTCAGGGGCTTGTTGCGCGAGGAGACATGGACAACGAGCAGTCTCTCGGTAAATGGTTTGGTGAGCAAATCGGCGGCGTATTTAGCCCCGTCGCCCGAGAGGTGACCTTCCCGGTGCATGCCCTCGATCTTCTTTTCGAGGGCGTCGAGTCGGCCGTGGTACCCCGAGGATTCGGCGCCTTGTGATCCCTGGCCTCTGCTGTGGGAGACCTGCGTCTAGGCGCCGCTCCGGTTCCTCTCGATGGGGTCCCTCAGATCCCCGGGGGAGGTGGCCCTCGAGCCGTCGTGGCGAGCCCCTTCTGTGCGACCCCGTCGAGGGAGGGGATGCCGATCATGCATGTGGACAGGCGAGGTGACCGACATCTCTTCAGGGGGGTAAGGGTCGCGAGGAGGCTCGAGACGAGGCGCTCTGGCGGCGGATCTTGGTGTGGAGCCGTGGGGCGCCCAGCGGGCCTCAAGGAGTATTGGCCTATGAGATCTGTGGCCAGGGATGTAGCCTGCCGGTGGTCAGCCGTGCCGATGAAGGCAGAGCCTTCTGGAGGCGGAGGAGCGGCTATCTAGGGCCTTGGCCCGGCCGCTTGGACGCGGACGAACGCCTCCACAAGAGACTGTAGCCGATCTATTCGGCTGGCGAGGGCGTTGATGATGGTTGCCGGGGGAGGTTCATCCGCGCCTCCGGTGAGGGGGAGGCGGCGGCTGGTACCTAGATCTTCAGGGTGGTCGCTTGCCATGTGGATAGAGATCGGAAGGCCAACTTTTTTTTTGTGGAGTTTAGTTCCCACAGACGGCGCCAACTGATGGAGCTCCTTTTCGGATCTCCTTCAGATATTTTCTTCCGTCAATCTTCCGGTGGATCTTGGAAGTGATCTCCTGTTGCGTGTGGGTCTCAATGGGTTTTGAGGAGATTGGTGATTTGAGGAGTTTAACGCCGAGTACCTGCAAGGAAGTCCCGGGGTGGTTTGGTATCACCGAAGACCTTCCGACGATCAAGTTAGCATGAGATCCGAGCAGAGTAACGGCTAAGTGGAGTAAAAATGACTTACTTGACCCCTCTGTGATGGGGGTTTATATAGTGGCGGCAGCACGCAGCAGCAGGCGCGAGAATCTCGCCGGCAGTTACGCTCCCGACGTCACGCCCGCGTAAAGAGCGGATCGTCCGTTAATGGGGATCGTGATGACGTGGAACGTGGGATGTTTCCGGTGGAGAATCTGCGCATGGCGAGATTTGCGGAGTGGCGGTTACGCCTGTGAGTGGTAGGGTCGGTCGGTCAGAAGGACCGAGGAAGAAGGCCTCGGCAGGAGAGCTCGGGAACAAGCGGTGGGGCCGAGGTATCTTGATCCTGTGGTAGCTCGGGGGCGAGCTGAGAGGCTGAGGAGGCCAATTTTCAAGGGCTCTGAGGAGAGCCAGCTTGTGCTTGCAGGTCGGGTACAGGGGTGGCCTGGTCGGCCTCTCTGGGCCCTTTCTTCTGAGTTCTGGGATACGTCATCTGCCATGTGTCCTGATCTTGGAGATCGCCAATATTGAGCATCATCAATATTGAAATTTGCTCCATAGGAGGACCTATATCCAAGGAAAAGCTTTCGTCTCCAAGGAAAAGGCTTTGGTAGTCAAATTCAAAGATGATTAATTGCATGCGAGTGCAAGTGAGTGTGTACAATATTTAAGTTTTCAAAGTTGTACCCTGAATTATTTGATGCCTCCATGAGCTGAGATGGTCCCCTCTCTTGCTGCACTCCCAGCACTCCACCTCTGTATGATTTTGCAGACAAATAAATGGGGATGAAGTAATCGGATATTCAAATGCAGGAATAGTAATGAACATAAATAAAAATTCATAATGGTTGAATTAATTGGTATACCAACCTTGCTTGAGACTGTCTTGGAGTACTTCTTTGTGATTGTTGTTGTGAATTTATATGGGCTTAGTGCAAGTAGTTTGATGATGTCCCCAACCAAAACACATTTGGCATTAGCGTTGGCCTGTAGAAGTTTTATTGCCAAGCTGCCCTTCTCCTCTTATTCTTTGATTATTTGGTCTCCCTCTAGGTCTCTTGGTTTTGGGAGGCCCAACTTCATATGGCAGCTGAACTTGCAACCACTCTACTTTTAATGCAAACATACTCACTGGATTCATATATGATTCAATGTATCTATGGATTGAAGATTTGCATAAAACAGTCATATAAGTATAATAAAATAATATCTATCAATTGTTAAGTTGTGATTTATATAGTAAATATACCTTTATTTTCGATAGTACTCATCTACCAATTCTTCCCAATTTATGTTTCTCGTTCCTGAAAGCACTGTGATACCATGCATCCAAGGTATTCCAGTCATCTGCCATCTTCTACAACTGCAATATTTCTCTTTGATGTTCACAAGCTTTCTGAAGTTTCCATCACTAACTTCATATTCCCAAACACCGGCTCTAACTACAGTATACCCTGTGACTTCTCTTGTACTCTTTGTTATGTAGTCATTTACCCTGGCACCAAGTTTCCTTTCCATTTGAGTGCTTGTCTCCTTCTTTGCTCCATCTTAGACATAATCTTCACTCTGACGTTGTCTATTAGATCACACACTGTTAGTGTTCTTGCTTCTAATACCCAAGCATCAAAGCATTCACTAAGATTATTAGTGATGTAATGGTTTTTTGAGTCTAATCTGAAAGATGATCTACTCCAAAGCCAAGATAAATTTCCATTCATATATTTTCCCTTCTTGCAAAGCTCTATGAAAGCATCATCACACATCTCCCTTAGCTCAGCCATTGCTGCTACTTGCTCTGACTGTGAAAAAACTCTAGAAGCAGTCCAAATTGTTAGCTATAGTGCCATCAAGACAATTATTATAATTGCAAATAGGCGATTATGATAATTGAAGGAGTACCTATACAGGTAGCACAGTCTTTCTCAAGATGATAATATACTATCTGGTTTGTCTTTATCATTATGTGTATACGTTTTACTTCCTATTACGTGTCGCTAACACATAATGATGAATCCCGTATAATTCTTGCTTGACTATCAGCATTATAATGACAATCATATACGTGGGAGCTGGGTGGTCCATAAGCACACCCTTAAGTGTTCCTAGTTGAGAGAGTATCGAGACCAGGCATTGGGCATCGATATTCTGAAGTAAACTAATGTATACGTTTCTTGATCTCGACGAAGGGCGGTGGCCGGTCTCACAAGCCATTGGCGGTGTCACCTAAGATAGTATACATGTGCTCACTGGAGATAAGTACACCAGACGGACTCGCCAAGAACTTCTAAATAATATTATACTTATTGTTAGACAGCAGTTCTCTAGTGGCATGAGTACAGATTAGTCCTTTGAACTGAGCTCGTCATTTGTCTCGTATGAGTTTCCACTGTACTGAGATTACTAAGCTATTATGGCTCAAAAAAGTCGTACAAACAGATTTTAGTTAGGTACAGTCCCAAGCCATATAAAGCCAGTGAGCGATTGTCGGTGATTCTTCTCTCCCGGTATTGGGAGTCGATGTCGCGCTGTGTTCGGTCGGTTATCGACATAAGTCTATGGCCATGTCGGATGAGATTTACTGATGAAAGATCAGTAGTTTCTCGGTTGGTGATGAGCTTAACACCGGCACGACTTATCGAGTTAATAGGGGTCTGACGTTTTTCACCCCTAGATCCGGTATACGATACTTTTAGACAAAGAGACCGGACTATACGGAAATTGTCACATTCAGGCTCAGTAGGGTACGGACGGACTTGATTGTCGATCTCCATTTTGGCATATATCTGGATAGCCATTACGTACAGCTAGTGCCGCTGACGTACTTATGGTTTTGGATTTATCCAGTGACTCACTGCCAGCGTATTGTCGAATCTTTAAAATTCCATACATAGGGTTTTCCCGATCTAGGTAATATAATATAGAGGCCATACATTGATACGTGCAGGGGGCTCGATTAAATACGTGTACTGGCTACACGGACTTTAATCAAACGGTTGATAATACTAACGGGCTTAAGATTATACCGGATTATTGAATCAAGTATTGATTTAATAATTTATATATATATATATATATATATATATATATATATATATATATTATGTTCACCATTCATTCTCTCTTGGCTATCCATATTTTTATACGGATACCCGTATATCTATTTCGATACATATATCGAGGACGTATTCCGTATTTATACGGGAATACTTCTAAAAGGAGGACACCTCATTGATTTTCATTTGGAAATGAGGTGGAGGGTTATGTGTAAAGATGAGCATGTTGAGGGGGATGGACTTTATTTTTATAATGCAAAATGGTTGACATATTTCTTTTATGATTTTAAAATAGCCGTCTCATTTTGATTCACATACACTTGTTCATTGTGTCATATGACATTCTGTCTCCTATCCTCTCCACCTCCTTCCTCCTCTCATGTGTTGAGAATTAATGGAGGAAATGAGAAAGAAAATTGAAAGTGATCGTCCCTACATCCCTAACACTCCACTTCTAGCAAACTTGGATGGTTAGTTGCTTCACTAGAGATTCTAGATGAAGTTGGAGTTTGGATCGGTTTCTCTCGGGTGAATCATCTTCGGCAAGGACAGTCGCATCTCAAGCGCGTTCCCGACGACCTACGAAGCTTGGAGGAGTCTTCCACGATTGGATGGATACGCTACAAAAGTTGTATGTTCACAACCTGTAGTTTAGCTTTATTGGTTTTGCTAGTTTAGCTGTATGGTTTGTATCCTAAGGAATTGGTGACTTGTGCTTACTTGAAAATTATTAAAATCCATTCCGCATTGGCCACGGCTCACACGGTACGAGCACAAGCCACCCAACACAAACAACCCACTCAAAGAAATCACCTGGGTAAGACTTCTTAAAAGATTTCCATAGGTGTCTCATACACACCCTGTATTCAACAGTTTACATGACTATTTTTGGTGCCAGTTCTAACCCCTTCTCATATATATGTATATATGTATGTATGTATATATAGATACACACATTCCACGACACTGTCCATGTTAGAAAAAATTTCTAACGGGGCGCTGCCCTGCACCCCCTAGCCCCCTTGACCCCCAGCCCGCTATCCGTGTAGTGGGACCCCCGTAAAAACTCTGCGGAGCCCCCGATATATCTGATTCCCTTTCAAAACACAACACTGCACATTGAGTTCGCATGACCTGTTTGACCCGTCAATCGGAGGTTCCCTCTCTCCAAAGGCGATGGGTAATTAACGGCTGCTTAGTCCGCGGCTGCCGGAGTTTCGGATCCCCACAGTCTACCCTAGGCAGGGGATCTGTAATGCGCCTGAAAAGCGCGCGCGTATTCCCATCTCAATGGGGTGACGAAAAACACCCTACACTCGCGCATCATGAAAATAAAAGAAACAATAGAGAAAGAATTCATAAAGCGTGTAATTCCCAGTTTATTTGTACTCTATTATCCGTATTCTAATAATAATTTTCCTATATTATTCTATTTAATTTATTCCATCCAAATATTTTTCCCAATATTCTTCCCTAGAAAAAATTTTAATACCCTAACAACTGCCCAAAGCTCATGCCCACTCATTTTTTCTTCCTCTTTATATTTTTCTCAAGTCCAAGGCCCGGCCCACATCTTTTTCCCAAGCCCAAACAATTATCCTTTCCCATTTCTTTTTGAATTCTTATAAATCCAAACCGAAATCTCTATCATAAATTCCCATTAATCACAATGAATCCCATCTTTATATCCTATTAATTCTAATTAATTTTTAAAATCTCATTCTCTCTCTCTCTGTCCTCTCGTAACTCTCTCTCTCCTATATGTTTTTTAATATATTATTTTTAACCTATTTCTATACTTCCCACATCCTCTCTCCATCTCTTTCTTCTTCTTCTTCTTCTTCTTCTTCTTCTTCTTCTGTTTTCCCGCCGTCACCTTCGCTCGAACCCACACCCACGCCCCTCGCTCGTGCTCGTCTCCGTCACCACCTCACCGCCGTCGACTCCACCCGTCACCACCTTCACCTTCCTCGTCTCTCCTCAGCTGCTCGACCTCGTCTCACTTCCTCTCTCCTCCTTCCTCCCATCACCCGAGCCCCTGCAACCTCGCCACAGGAGCTCCGACCCCGTCGTCGCCCTCACACCCTCGCCACTACCTCACTCCTCTCCTTCCCTGCTCCATGCCGAACACTGCCACCACAGCTCCGAGCAACCACCGCACCACCAAGCCCCCTACGAAACTATCGTCAGCACCCATACGACCTCCTCACACCACCGCGACCACCCATAGCACCACCGATACCCGCTCCAAGCTCCGTCGACTCATCTCAACGCCGCCTGAACCATCGCCGCCGGCCGCCTCCTTTCCCGAGCATCCTCGCCTGCACACCCCCTCGCCACAGCTCGCCTCGCCACCATTCCCGAGCTCAGACCCGTGACTGCAGTCCTCATCGCCAATGCTGCCGACCACTCTTTTCAGCCTCCCCTCGTCACCGTCACCGTCTCTTCACCTCCTTCACGACGAGGTTCCCGACCCGAGCAAGAACCCTGACGAAAACCCATCACCCGCAAGCTTCTCCATCAACGAGCCACCCCTGTGCTACTCGCCAGCCGCCTCTACATCGTCGCCGTCTGGACCATCACAGTCGAGACGCCGAGCCCAAGCTCCTTCCCGCTGCACCCGCCACAGTAGCCGCTACAGAGCTGTCAAGTTCAAGCTCCACGAGGCTAAACCCTTGTCATGGCTGCGTCGTGATCACGCCGTGCCGTTGCTATTACCGTAGATCACCATTGTTGCCACGTCGCTGCCGTGTCGGCATCGATACGTCGTCAGGCAAGTTCTTAGACTTGCTTACATGCTAAAATGTTTATATGTCGATATATGATCTGATAATATCTCATGATTAGTATTAGACCGTATTCATTTAAATTAATTTGTATCTGGGTATTAATCGAGTCAAACCCCTCATGTTAATGTCGTGTTGCAGTTCGTAAGTTATTTCTCTTATGAATTGAATGAACAAAATGGTATTTCCGACAATAAACAATTGATTAGTTTAGGTGTTCGATACGTATTTTCGTACGAAGATCCTATCTAGTATGGCGGAAATTATTGTTACTAGATTACTTTAGAGACAGGGATAACATGTAAAAAGATTGGTTCGAAAATACGAACTTAAACACCATAGAATGTCAACCTCTTTTAGATCCGTCGAATCTGAAACCTTCCGTACCTGAAATTCGTGAAAATCATAGTAAATTGGATACACACCAGAATGTGGTGTTCAAGGGCTCATATCGAAGCTGACTCGACAACCTAGAACTCCATTTAATTTACATCTTGTTTCTATTTTATAGCAGTGGCGGAAACTGTTCGGGAGTGCGGCTCTGGACTGCAGTCCAGAGCAGCACTGCTTTCCAACACTTGATTGGAAATGCTTTTACACCTCTGTATGAAAAGGGTATTATACAGAACCCTATACCGTAGAGAAGATAAATCTGTTACCTAACTATTGAAAGTGGCTTCATTCGTTTTTACCATCGTTTACTATTTTAATTATATTTTAAACCATCGGTACATACTGCAGTCCCAAGCAGGGACATAACGTATATCCCGATCTTAAATAATACATAACTCCCAGCACGCAACAAATATTGTCGATCCGTATGGTGCGTTGGAAACCTGACTGATAAACCTAAATATTATCCACTGTAGCGTCGCCTAATATGATTCATACCGGTATTAAACCTATCCAAAATCAATTAAATAATATTTATTTAGAAACATTGGTTACTAAATATGATTTCGAATTGAGTGATTAGTACTTTAATGAGACCATCTTCATATAGTTTAGGATTAGATACTGAAATTTTAAGAACTTCAATAGAAAATCTTATATGAAAATAGCGTACGCATAACGCAGCGTATACTATTTGTTAAAAGCGTAAGCAATTTGAAGAAAAACCATAAGCTGCTTTGTATTTAAGTTTTTTTTCCAAAATTACGTAGCGAATAGACTAAGCTACGCTACATAGCGTAAAATAACGAGCTATTTAAAACATTGGGATTACTCTTTAAAATACACAAGAAACTAGCATAAATCTTTCAAAATACACAATAAATTATTACAATCCTTTCAAAAACCACCATAAATAAGATACCACATCAGCAATAAATTGCATGAAACTGCCAAAAAACTGATAAAATTTTGTACCTGGCAGTTTCTCCTAATTTTAAAAAATTTTGGTAGTTTCCCGTGGTTTAGTAAAAACGTTTGAGAGTTTTTTTTTCTGTTTTGAATTAAGCATTTATTAAAATATTTACCTCTATTCCATATTGTCAAAGAATATACTACAGTGTGCCTGTATGCACTATTACAAATAAGGGTTGCCCCTACGGATTTATCGGTAGGGGCAACCCACTGCCCCTACGGATATATACGTAGGGGCGAAAAAAGACCCCGTAGGTGCAAAGGCCGCAGGTGCAAGTTGAGGCCCTGAACGTGCCCCTACGGACAAATTTAAGCCCCTACGGATATATCAGTAGGTGTTATAGCCCCTACGGAGTACCCCGTAGGGGTAATAAAATCATATATGTAATTTTTTTTTTTTTGAATATATTGTATATACCTACGGATATACCCGTAGGTCCCTTTTAGATCCCTACGGATACATCCGTAGGGGATATAAAGTAGTTCCTACGGGTAAGTCCGTAGGGGCTACTCCCAACACCCTGGACTGATATCAGGTGGGAAAATATCAGGAAACCTGATATTTTCCCCTACGGATAAATTCGTAGGGGATAAACACTGGCCCCTACGGACATATCCGTAGGGACAACCCCAACACCCTGCACTGATATCAGGTGGGAAAATATCAGGTTTCCTGATAGTTTGCCCCTACGGATATACCCGTAGGGTTAGTGTATGTACCTGCGGCTTAATCCGTAGGTACATATTGTCTGTATTTTTTTTTTAAAAATGGGCTGCTAGATTTTTTGCCGCCCTGTGCACAATACTATATACATCAATCAAATCATATATTGCAGTATTCATAATCACATCTCACGCATATATATAATATACAAAAGAAACCCAAAAACTGAATATGATATAAATACAAACCAATATCAATATCGTTTCAAAATGTAGTACAATGTGATATAAATAAATACATGTTTCAAAAAATAAGAACCAAAAAGCTACCCTAGTTCGGTCCAGCTCCACCTCCGAATAACGTTCGAATAACGCGCGCCTGCTCCTCGGTAAATACACTCTCCAATGCTACATATAAGGGAGTCTGAGCGGCATGTGGAGCTGGCGATGTGGTCTGCGCAGCCGCCGTCGAGGTAGTCGCTTGCGGAGCCGCGGCTGCGGGAGTCTGAGTGGGCGGTGGAGCTACAGGAGCTGTCTGCGGAACCGCAGCCGATGTAGTGGCTTGCGGAGCCGCAGCCGAAGGAGATGCATGTGGAGGCTCGGCCGATCTACCCTGTCGCGTCTGGACATAACGTGTGTAAGAAGCGTGTAAGAACTGTGTATTATTCGAATTCGTTTCATTATTAAGTTATTTCGAAACCCTGTTTGGATATCTAGTTTGGAAAAGCGTTGTTTATTTTAATTACATATGTATGTATGATTAATCAGACTTAAGTCTAAAACCAAATAAGCTCAACCTACGTACTAATTATGGATATGTTGATATGTATATAATATGAAATGATATTTTACTATAAAGTAGTATACATACCAGCATCTCCTTCAACTCCTGAACGGTGGCCCTCAAGCTATCCAGTTCCTGATGGACATGCCGGCCACTGGAGACGGAGGAAGTAACCGCCGGGGTGGAGTCCAACCTCATATGGGCCCTGCTAGGGCCCAATCCCCGGCCTCTCTCCCAACCTCCGTAGTGCCCTCCGTGTGCGGCGTCCAGAACTGGGGTCAGCAGCCTCGGATCGTTCTGTCCGGTAAAATCGATCCCCGAGGCCTGGGCCTGCTCAACCACCCGCTCCTACACCCACATTAAGCAGTAAAGTATAAGTATAAAATTTAAACTTGAACCTTCCAAAACTAAAATTTCAAATTTGGGTAGAAAAAATATTAACACTTACGCAGTACTCCTGGGTAGCGACGTCGGGACATCGAAGCTCGCCCGTGGCGGGATCTGTCGAGGTGCCGTGGACGGCAAGATATGCGGACAGCACGCTCGGTGTACCACCTGACGCCACGGTCCGAGATGTCTGCAATATTAGAAAGTAACTCTTAATATTAGAAATATTAGAGAATAACTCTTAATATTGCAGAATATTAGAGAATAACTCTTAATTTACCGATAACTCCATGGCTCGAGTAATGTTCCTCGAGCCACCTGTGTAAGTGGGGCGACCCCTCTTCGCCGACTTCCTGTTCTCCGTATTCTGAGCGGCCTGTTTCTGCACAACGCATTAACATTTAGTTTTCTAATTAAGAAACACAAAGAAATAAATTATATCATAAATAATGAATTAAATTTAAAATACATACTTGTTTGCGTTCGGAGTCGAAATAAGCGCACAATAGAGGCCATGTCTCTACGTCGACTCTCGCAAACGCCGGAGTAGATAGGAGGGCCGCTCTCTCTGCCTCGGGGGTCGCTATCCACAGGGAGTAGCAGTCGGCCTTCAGCTCATTCCTGTTGTATCGGACCTTGGCCTGCATGTTCTTCATCAGGCCATTGTACAGAGCATGAAGGTCGAGCACCCTCCCCGAGTGATCAGGGTCGGCTACAGGCTAAAAATCGTAATCCAACTGAAAATACAAAAAAAAACATTGTTATTAGATTGCAAGTGTTAATAATAAATATATTGGATAGATCAAATGAAAATATATATTAATACATACCCGAGCCTGTTCAAAGAAGAGGGCGAATGAGCGCTGGTGCTGCTCGCCCCACTCAACGTGAAGTGGATAGTTCTTCACGATCCGGCTCTCGTCCCCCAAATACCGGCCGAACCTCTCGGCATGAGGACCGGTATAGCGATAGTCAAGGGTAAAAAATAGGGGGAATGCTGCCTCCCCCCTAGCTCTATTAGGCCTCAGCCTATGGGACTGATTCGGGCCTCGAGTCCCCCTCTGGGGATGGAGAGGCCCTGCGTCTGCACGAAATATCAAGACAATCAATAATAAGACAAAGTTCTATTAAGAAATCAAGGTTAAACAAAAATTCAAGTATGATATATACCTCCGGTGAATAACGCACGAGCCTGGGCCCGAGCAGCAGCACGAGCGAGACGATAGTTCCTCCGGTGAGGAACAACCGGGGTCCCGGACCCGGACGCATCCCCTCCAACTATAAAATAAACATCGACGCTAAATCTCCATGAAGTTCATATTTATTCTATAGAGCATATGTAAAATAAATAAATATTTTAAATTTATTCATACTAACCTGCAGACGATGCGGAGGGTACGGAAGCGGCAGGAGTGGCCCCTGTGGAAGGTGTGGACGCACCACCTATAATTAGACAATTAAAAATAGATTTTATAAGTAATTGCAAAAAGAATGTGTAGATCAATAATATAACGTTCTAAATCAATATGCATGAACTATAGGACATATAAACATACCCGCAGGTGCGGTGGTGTCACCACCTACAGCTAGACAATAATAAAAATTGCTAAGTAAGAGCAAAAGGAATGTGTATATTTATGATATAGCATTCTAAATCAATATACATACACTATATGATATATAAACATACCTGGAGGAGCAGGGGTGGCCTCTGTCCCAGATGTGGACGCAGGACCAACAACTAGACAATTAAAAATAGATTTGATAAGTAATTGCAAAAAGAATGTGTAGATCAATAATATAACGTTCTAAATCAATATGCATGCACTATAGGACATATAAACATACCCGCAGGTGCGGTGGTGTCACCACCTACAGCTAGACAATAATAAAAATTGCTAAGTAAGAGCAAAAGGAATGTGTATATTTATGATATAGCATTCTAAATCAATATACATACACTATATGATATATAAACATACCTGGAGGAGCGGGGGTGGCCTCTGTCCCAGATGTGGACGCAGGACCAACAACTAGACAATCAAACATTGACAATATAAGTAATTTTGACATAAACAGGCATGAATATCTGTAATATTAAATTGAAAATGGATATGCGTGCAGTATACCTGGAGGTGTGGCAAAATCCACACGGAAGGAGGCATCCGAAGGGGTCTCCGATCTGGGTGCAAGACCGGCCCTCTGAAGCTCCCTACGGAGCTCTCCGGGCGGCAGAACCGCTCTGCCTCTGCCTCTGCCTCTGCCTCTGCCGCGGCTGGAGCTCCTGCCGCCCCTCGCTGCTCCCGACATCGTCATCCAATCTAGATAAACGGTTCGTGGACGCATTAGACAATCATTAAAAATATTGACTATATATGATCTAGAGCGTAAAATGTGAAGTAATAATATAACATTACTGATAACCTTTTTCGTTTCGTGGGCGCATCATACATATCTACTTGGATTTCATCGTCGATGTCATTTCTAACCCACGTAACTTCATGATCGGTCGAAGACAACCCGTCCTTCGAAACAGACGGTCGGAGCACTTTAAGCCTTCTCTCTTCTTCGTCCTCATCGCTGTCCTCGTATTCTGGGACATCGTAGACATCTCTAGGTTTCCATCGGCATACAACACTCCACCCCGGATGCTTCAAACACTGTGAGTAGTATACTTGGAACGCTTGGTTCGGAAAGATAAACGGATCGTCTTGACCGTAAAATCGAAGTGTGTTCACACTGGTCAATCCATATTCATCTTTCCAAGTCCCAAGACTGCTTCTCCACCTGTCTGTATCGGTTCGCGGATCGTACCAAGTACAGTGGAATATATAAAAGGGTTCTGATCGTCCGGGATAGTGGATGCCGAGTATACAATTTAAGTACCCATAGTAAATCACACCGTCCGATCCTACCGTCGCAATACCACTATTCTGAGTGATTCTAGATGTTTCTATGTCCTTAACTTCGAATTTGTATCCAAGGACACCAAATCCTTTGTAATGTGCAACCTCCATACTAGGAAATTGAGCTAAACATCTTGAATCACTCTCAAATGATGCAGACAAGTTCGGATCGTGGATCTAACAAAACAAATTTTACGATAAATACATAACGATACAAGTTTAGATTAAAACTGATAGCAATAAAATGTAATTCGAATAACTTACATGCTCTGTGACCCAATCACAAAAATTATCCTGATGGTATTTTTCCAAACGCTCTTCGTTCCAATCAGGATGCCCCTCACGTACCTCGTTAAAATGAGTTCTGTTTTCGACAAATAATTATGACATTAATATTATGTCATTTCATACACACACAAACACAGATATAACAATTAATCCAAAAGAACTTACTCTCTAATTTGTTCAAGACATTCGCAATTAAGCAAGATAAACCGGTATATCTTGTTGATAAACATAGTGTCTACCCTCTTATACTCGGCTTTACCATATGGCCCGTCTTGAATTCTTCGTGGTCGGTTAAGCCTTGTCTCAATGTTCTCGTCCAGATAGCGAGAACAAAATGTGGTTGCTTCATCAAGAAGATAATCTTGCATGATAGAACCCTCTGGTCGATTTTTATTGCGTATATACTTCTTAAGAGTGTAAAGGTACCTAATGAGAATATGTTGAATAAATAAACACGGGCATACATGAAAAAAATAAATTTATAAATTGCGCGAAACGAAAAATTACACGTACCTCTCGACGGGATACATCCATCGATATTGTACCGGTCCGGCTAACTTCGCCTCAGTTGCAAGATGAACCGTCAAGTGTATTATGATATCGAAGAATGACGGTGGGAAAATACGCTCAAACTTGCAAAGTATCAACGCAATAGAATTTTCTAGTTTATCCAGCGTCGCAACCTCCAGCGTTTTAGCACACAACTCCCTGAAAAAACAACATAGGTCGTTGATTACTAGACCAACCGAGTCGGGGAGAGAAGTCCTGAAGGCTAATGGAAGAAGGTGCTCCACGATAACATGGTGGTCATGACTTTTCAGCCCATCGATCTTGCCCTTCACAATTTTTATTTTCTTGCTGAATGATCCTGAGAAACCTGTGGGGACTTTCAAATCATGCAACACCTGCAGGAATCTTTTCTTCTCCGGTTGTGACATATGATAAGCGGCATTGGGAAGTACAAACTTGCCCGGTTTACCCGCTACCGGTTTAGGGTGCAGTTCACTTCTTATTCCCCACTCTTGTAGATCCATCCGGGCATTCATGTTGTCTTTCGATTTCCCGTCTTTACACAGAAGCAAGTTAAGTATGTGCTCTGATACTCCCTTCTCTATATGCATGACGTCCAGACAATGACGCACTGAATTTGTAGACCAGTACGGAAGCTCGAAGAAAATGCTTAACTTGTTCCAATATTGTGGTTTGACCTGTCTCGTCGGATCCATCCCGAAGGTCACGTTATTGTAACCATCCCATTTAGCAGTCACGTCCTCTCCGGACAATGGGGATGGAGGCCCAAGAAGCTCCTGATGACCATCAAAGTGAACCGTGTCTAACCTGTAGGGGTGGTCTGGAGGCAGAAAACGTCGATGGCCGCAATAACAAACCTTCCTGCTAAAATTCAAAAATTTTGATGTTGTGTGTTCATGGCAATGAGGACATGCTTTGTGACCATGTACGGACCAACCTGAAAGCATTCCATATGCAGGAAAGTCATTAATTGTCCACATTAAAGCCGCACGCAGTATGAAGGTTGTATTTGTGTTTGAATCATATGTCTCTACACCATCAATAAACAAAGTTTTCAGCTCCTCAATCAGAGGTCGGAGATAGACGTCGATATTGTTCCCCGGTGAGTTTGGTCCGTCGATAAGAAGAGGCATCATAAAGTATGATTGGTCCATAGCCAACCAAGGCGACAGATTATAAATTATCATTACAACGGGCCATGTACTGTGACTTCCAGCCATATAGTTGAATGGGCAGAAGCCATCGGCAGCCAGTCCGAGCCGGACATTGCGGGGATCGCTACTGAATATTGCGTGCCTCCTATCGAAATCCTTCCATGCCGGTGAATCTCTTGGATGGCTCATTTTTCCATTTTCGCTTGGAGGAGCACGATGATGCCAAATCATTGCCTCGGCTGTTTTCTTGCACCTGAATAGCCTCTGTAGCCTCTGTGTTATGGGAAAATATCGTGCTATCTTCACAGGTATATCAGGCTTCTTATCAGAATCTTTCGGCTTATACCTGGCCTCTCCGCATGTTGGACACTCTTTCAAATCTGAATTCTCTTTCCGGTACAACACGCAATTTTTAGGACATGCTTGAATCTTCTCGCACTTTAGACCCAAATCAGACATCATTTTCTGGGCTTCGTACCAGCTTTCGGGCACATTATTTCCCGGAGGCATAGAATCTTTCAAGAACGAAAGAAGCATTGTGAATGACTTGTTGCTCCATCCATTTAGGCACTTAATTTGGAAAAGTTGGACGAACCATGAGAGGGTGGAATACTTCGCATTCTCATAAATTGGTTTCCTAGCATCATTCATGAAATTTTCATATTTATCCGCACGCGGTCCTTGACCGGAAGGAATGTCATCTTCGGTACGAATAGATTCACCTAGGGCAGCCTCTACCATATCCTCCATTTCTTCTGATGGAAATAAATTTCCGTATCCTGCCGTATTACCGAATTCTTCTTCTTCTCCTGCCGCATTATCGTGTTCTCCTTCTTCTACCGCAGTACTGCATTCTTCTCCTTCCCCGTGATATTTCCAAATTGAATAAAGTCTAGTAAACCCATGTTTTACAATATGAAGCTCTGCCAATTCTACCTTCTGCCAGTACTTATTGCCACATCTATCGCACGGACAGAGAATCTTCTCTATTATGATCTTATTATGTGCTCGTGCAAATTCAAGGAAAGCAGCAACCCCTGCGACAAACTTAGGTTGCATACGTTGTTTCCAATCCACATACATCCAGTCCTTAACTCTGACGTACTCATGGGCCATGTTAGACTGAATAACATATAAATTGTAGGTTATGCTGACTATATTGAGAAATATAAGAACGGGATAGTTACTGACAAAGGAGAAAATCCATGTATATGCTTTGTGTGTGCGTTTGTCGTTGAAAAGAATAAATTATCGCACGTTATGTTGACCGATAGACGGGGACTAAGTGGCGCTTTTAATTAGTTTCATATATGGGTATCGATGGGAATATGAAGGTTTCATATTATCATATATTGGTTTTAACCCGAACATCTCGAGTCGCTCTCTGATTATGCGTTTGTATGTATGTGTTCCGGCTGTCGGGGGTAGGCTTCTATCCCATTAAGAATGTATAGAGCGAACGCCCATCACTTGTGCTTTCAACCGTTTCGAGTAAATTTCGGCAGCACATCCCCGCTGTTCTCCGAGTACACTGTAATAGAATAGATAATCATTTCAAAGCTGTGAAACAACGTTGAAATGAACATCTAATCTATCTTTGTACATGGAGAACCAGCGGAAAGGTACCGACGAAATATCTCGAAACGGATGAAAACACAAGTGAATGAAGGCGTTTGCTTTATACATTCTTAACTTGTCCACACGGGACAAATCTATGGGTTACCATACGATTGAATTTTCTCGTCGCGCAGACTATACGACGGTTGTTAGTATCGAGCTATACTGTCCGATATTTAACAACCTTCGTATAGTTCTAGGTCACGACGAGCATCGCACGTATGTTAACCGATAGACGGGGACTAAGTGGCGCTTTAGTTTCATATACGGGTATCGATGGGAATATGAAGGTTTCATATCATCATCGAGTATCATATATTGGTTTTAACCCGAACATCTCGAGTCGCTCTCTAATTATGCGTTTGTATGTATGTGTTCCGGCTGTCGGGGGTAGGATTCTATCCCATTAAGAAAAAATGGAGTGTATTTCGCTGTGAGAGACTCTTCAAAGAAATGGAGGAAGAAGCACTAAAGAAAAAAGAGAGAAAAATAAGAATATAAAGTTGAAACTAAACTTGAGCTATCCGCTGAAATCATAAAGCATAGGAAAGTTGATTGAGTCTTGATCTATTGCTCTTTCTTTGCATTATCTCGTATGTCCATTTATAGATTTTAATGCCACATGAGATGTAATCAGTCAGCTCCCTATGGTTGTATTAATGTCAGCTCTTACACAATATGGGTATCTGCCTTACCATTAAGACAACTATGGAATATGTTAATTTAAAATGTAAGGCTAGCTTTCTATGTATTCTGAGGGACTGCTTGCATAGAACTTAGCTTGATCCTCTCAATTATTACACATAAATATACTGACATGCCTCTCATAACCCTAACCCTAACCCCAGCCCCACAGTAACCCTAACCCTAGCCCCAACCCTAACCCCAGCCCACCGTAACCCTACCCCAGCCCCACAGTAACCCTAACCCTAGCCCCAACCCTAACCCCAGCCCACCGTAACCCTAACCCCAGCCCCCCGTAACCCTAACCCTAGCCCCAACCCTAACCCCAGCCCACCGTAACCCTACCCCAGCCCCACCGTAACCCTAACCCCAGCCCCACCCCAGCAGCAGCCGAACCCCAACCCTAACCCTACCCCGACCCCGACCCCGACCCCGACCGCCACCGCGCCCCTGCCCAAACCAACTCTCACGCGCGCAACCCAGACCCAGCCATGAATAATCCAAAAATGCTTTAATTTACCTCGAGATTTATACCTGAACGGGTGCGCTGGTTACTTGGAGCGACGACGGTGTCGAATTGGCGAAGAAACCGGCGGTGGCGACGACGGTGGCGACGAAACCGGCGGTGGCGACGAGGGTGGCGACGAAATCGGCGGTGGCGACGACGGTGGCGACTCTGCCCAACGACGGTGGCGACGCGACGGTGGCGATTTAGGGTTTTTCGCGCGCGTTTGAGGGAGAGAGAGAAAATGAGCGTAGGCTTTTCGATCTGGCTTTGTTTTAAATCGATATTTAATTGCCCCTACGGATATATCCGTAGGTCCTTTGTTTGCACCACCGTAGGGGCAAACACCAAATTAAGAATTAATTTTTTTATTCTTGAACGTCAGTGCCCGCAGGGGCAACCCTTTAGCCCTACGGACTAATCCGTAGGGCCAAGTAAAATCTGCCCCAACGGATAATTCTATCCGTAGGGGCAACCCCCTATTTTACTAGTGATGTCCGGTCATAAGAATAAAAAAAAGAACACATGCCCCGTCAAGCCATATCAAGGAAATGTTTGTTGTGAAATCAAACCATCAAATTATTTTTTTCTGCAAACCAATGACATAATCTGAAAAACCAATTCCCCTGCATGTCCAAATCTAAATCAAAACTTCAACGTGACAAATCTCCCCCTTAATTATCTTCAACAAATTAACCCAAGCCTCCTATGTATCTCCTCCAATACTCTCCTTTTGTCATCTACTTCTAAAATCATTAACTTATCCCTTCTCCATCAAAACAAAAGCAAGGGGAATAATGCACTAAAAAGAACCAAATAAATGAATTCAATGCGCTAGTATTTTCATCTCCATCTTCTAATCAAACCATAGTAGCCCCCCTAATGTATTCAACAAGATCACAACCACTCTTCCTCTGACTACCCTTGTTCCTCATCTGCACAACCTTCTTATGTGAATTGGAGTGAATGCTCGGGACAAACGTCGGGCTTGCTGCTGGCCGATACTCCGGGAACAGGCGGCCGGAATTGTACCGAACCCCGCAGGCATTGCAAAGGGTCTTGGGCCCCATAGGCCCCGCGCGCCATTGCGGTGTCTTCTGGATCCCACAGTGCATGCATTTTCTCGCCGCCGCCGCAGCAGAATCAGTATCCATATTAGCGTCATTGGGGTCGACTGCGTTCCTTATCTTCTTCTTTCTCGGGCAGGATTCCTCGAAACTCTCACATTCTGGGAGCAGAGGGATGACTGGGGTCAAGATTTGGGAAGAGCAGCGGGACAGCTGGCTGCGGGACCGCTTGCCGCAGGTCTGGCTAGGGCCGGAGGGCTTGGCTGGGCCCACCGGGGCCAGGGAGATGATCTCTGATGACGAGGTTGAGGAGGACGACGAAGAGGATATGGCATTATTATGCTCGAGTACGGACACGGGAGTCGAGGATTGGAAATGGGATTCGTCCTTCTCTTTGTTGATGATGATGTAATCATTGGCAGGGAAATCAAGGGTCCCATCACTGTCGATCATGTAATCATTGGCAGCAGGCAAATCAATGTCCAAGTTGGACTCGGCCAGGAACTTGGTGATCCAGTCGTCAGTAATATAGTTGATATCGTCGTCACGCTGTATTTTAAAAAGAGAAGCAGAATGGCTTAGAAATTTGAGTTGCTCATTTGTTGGGTGCAAGAAAAGAAAATTGAAAACTTGTAATTTTCTACTTGAAAAAAAAATCCTTTCTGTGACATTGGATACTAGTGATTGCAAATAATCGGAACAAGAATTGATGGGTGAAACCTATGGAAAGATGCTTATATAATCATATTATTTTTATTTTTATTTTTTGAGAAAAAATGCAATTACCAATTGAATTCGTAGGAAAACAAAATAAATGAGTTGTAGCAATGTATTAAGTTATAAGAATACAAATCAGGAATAATAATTTACTAAATTTTCAGATATTCAGGCTTTTCATTTTTTTCTTCTCACAGGTGATGGCATAGGAAGTGGCATATCCATTTAGATAATAAATAATTATGCTATATAACATGCAAACAAATACCATAAACTTAGCACTTTTTAAAGCTTTAATCCAAAACACTACCAAAAACTTTATAGACGTGACAACAAACTACCAAATACCTTTTTAAAATATATGAGGAACTACCACCAAACTTTTTAAATGTATGAAAAAACACCACAAACTTTCTAAAGGTATGAGAAACTAGCACAAAACTTTCATAAACTCCGGAAAAACTATCATGACATATTAAGATGTCGCATCAGCAACAATCACAAGAAACTTTATCTCCAAAAAAATCGCAAGATACTGTCACAAAGCTTTCAAACCATGATAGTATTCCGTAATTTTAGAAGTTTTTCGTACTTTGTAGTCATAGGGTAATTTTTTGGAAGTTTTTGCCCTTTTTTAATAACACAAGCTTTCGGCATTTTTCAGTCTCAAATCATGTCGTCCTATGCAGTGTGGATTGATTTGATAAACACAATAGTCATCATATTTTATCGATATATAGGCTTTTACGATGACATGTTCCTACTACAAAACTCAACCTTTTATCACAAACTTTTGAGACCATCCACAATATATTATAAAACAAAACCCTAATATTGAAGAAAGATATCTCAAACATGTACCAGAAGAAAATTATCGCTTAAACGGTAACTTACAAATTTGCTTTCAAAGTTTGTTGCAACTTGACATCCTTCGCCCTTCGATGCAGCGGGCACTGGCTCCAATAGCATCCCTAATGCTTCACCATTGATAGTCGAATTCATCGTTCCGATGGCTTCATCCTCTTTCAGGAAGTCCAGACAATTTTCGATATTATCCAAAAACCCCTCACTCGGCAGGTCAAGTTGATCATCCATTTACCTAAACAATTTTTAAAGAAAAAAACATAAATATAAATTAGCATGCCATTATCTATTTATTAACAAAGCTCTCATATATAAATGGTAATTAATCTTTCGAATATTGTGTTTTGCTAATTAGATCCTGGTAACAAATTTTCTCTACATACGATGAATACTCACCAAATTGGAAACTAGTGGGCTGGTCTTACACGTGGAGGGCTGTGATTGGCATGTGACACGTCAGTATTGACAGGGTGAGGACGCAGTCACAATTAAGCGACTTCATTGTGGGTGTGGGTGGGGGTGCGCGGGTGGGTGGGTGGGGGAGGGGGGGTTGGGGAATAATGGTAATTGAACGCGGCTCATTTTAGCGGGAGGGTCATTTCAGGAAGAAAAACAGTCGGAGATATTTTCGTATCCATAAGGAAAAAAATCAACATTGTTACTTCATATGTGTCCAGTATTAAAAAAGAAACAAATAATATAATCAGCCGTATCATTTAGCTTCTATCTGGTGGTAATGTATTTTGAAAACAGAATAATTTCTCTATTTCGGAGTGCACGTTTTGTATTCCTAATGCAATACATTCCAATAGTACTACGGAGATGAATAATATCGCCATACCTGTTCATATCCTTTAGCTTTCTAATTTATGACCAAACATACGTGACCGAAACATGCAACCAAAACATGCAAGATTTGTTCTTTTTCATTTTACTCAAGATTTTTTGGCAAGCCATTATTCTAAACAAATGAGATTTAGTACGAAAATTATTTTTTTCTCAAAAAAAAAAAAAGCAAGATATTTGAAAAAGAAATATTAATGCAAATTAATTTTTTTTTGAAACTTGGTTGGTGAGCCTCGATCCAAACACACAACACACGAACGCACGCAGGAGACCCGTGAATTTGTCCCGAAAGCATTAATTTGTCACCGGTTTCTCTCATGGGTTCAAACCTTGCGCTCGCCTCAGAAGCTCCTCATGTCATACCATCTGGTATTATTGCAAATTCATTTCTCAGTGTTTGTGAGGCAAGCCCATTTTCTTAAAATGTAATCATTAAACCAAAAGAAAAATTCAAAAACATGCTAGTTATGGAATATCTACATCAAATAAAGAGAAATGAAACAGAAAAATATCAAGAACTTCAATTTGCAAAAGAAACATTTCTATGAATGGGGGATAAGGCCACACAACATGCATAATTAGGTTGAAGAAATGAGACTTAATATGAAAAGAACATTAAGAATCAAGAAAGAAGATAGCTTAGAACATTACCACCAATCAAGAAAATTAAGTTTCTTCAAAATCCTTTCTCAATTAAGCTTATGCGCCTCTTGTTGCTGTGAGGGGAAAATAAATATAGAGTGGATACGAGTAAATGATGGAGAGTTGAAGAGTGAGAGAGAGAGAGAGGGGGGAGACGAATAGTATTTGATTTGTGACGCTGTAAATTTGATGAAACAGGCAGAGCTGGCCTCAAAAGAAAGAAGGAAAAATCCTCACAGTCTTGATGTTGAAGTCTCTCTCTCTCTCTCTCTCTCAACATTTTCTCTCCCACGACGTTCATGGCCCCACGCACGTGGCTCCACCGCTTTGATTTTATTTCCAGCACAAGCATTGTTTTCTTTTGAGTTGATGGTTTTGGTGCTTTTACTTTTTTGGCTTTTTTTTGCCTCGATCGATAATTCATAGAAAATATTTCGACATGATGTGTGGGTACATCCCTTCTCTCGTGATGTACTTCTTGTTGTGCCCACTGTTTTGTTAGGAAAAAAAGACTTTAATTCCTTTTAAGTAAATTAGGGTTTTCTTTGTCTACATAGTACATAGAATATATAGGGCCGAAATTTGATTTTGTGTGCCGTTTGCTGATATACAAGGGATGAACTTGAATCCTGACTCAGTTTTTAACATATGCATTACTCATTCTTTGGTAATAATAATAATTACAAGATTTGATTTTCTTCTCGTATTTGATTCCAGTCGTTATGTCATTTATTTGGATTTTAGCATAGCTTGCTCTATTTCCTAACTGTATTTATTCAAATCTTTATCTTGGGTAAAAAGATCACTCGGAAAAACATCCTCACATTTTACCTTCTCTATGGGGTTCCTTTATTTTCCCATGGTTTGTTATTCCTTCTTGGTAATGCAAAAGTACATAATGGAACAAGTAAAAATTCATGCAAAAACTAAAAACGGCCTTGGCCTGCTCGGGAGTAATCTAAGAACCTCTATAATTTTCAAAATTATTGGAAATGGACTACTATTCAAAATCTTTGTGAAAAATCCATGCGCTTTATTTCATTTAATTCTTATATTCTCTCAACTGCTTGGATATTACATACAACTGTTTAGATGTTATAAGAAACTGCATCTGCTTAGATATTACAGGCAACTGCTTAGATATTATAACCAATTGGTATAAAAGGGGTTTTGATTAGGCCTAGGGGTTTTTAACAAGAGAAAAAAGCTTAGGGGTTTTTACACAAATTTGAAACGGGCCACGGGCTTTTTGACAATTTTTCCCAAAAGGATCCTAAATTTGTTGTCGGTGACTGTACACCCACGATAAAGCGATTGTTTATCTTGGAAAACAGAGCTTCAATACCTCAGACATAGAGTGTTATCTTCAAGTGACGGGATATCTATTCTTAAGAACAATGGTCACATGAAATAGTCGGCAACAATCCGTGATTCTTATTATTTTCAACTGATATTCTAACACTTTCTAGTTTTAAAACCAAATCAAATAAATATATCAGTGAAATGGGTGAGTTTATTTCAGCCGTATAGTTTTTAAGATTTTAAAACTTGGTTTTGTACATGCAAAACACCTCCGATCAACACGATTTTTCATCCATACATGATTTAAAACGTGTAGAACAAATTGAATGAAACGGATCTTTGGAAGGACGTCACACGAAAAAGTTCAAGAATTTGAAAAAGGTAAACCCCTAACGAATATATATAGAGGAAAAGGGATATGAGCGGCACTTTTTTAAAATTGATCGCTCGCCTCAAAAAACATATACCCCCGTGTATTTTATCGATCCAAACTTGCCATCTTGATCTACATATGATGAAACCTTTATGTACAAAAAAAACTTGGAATTTAAAGATCTCTAACGCGTTCATCAAACGACCGCAATTTTAATATAGCAATAAGCCTTTGATTTTTCAATTTGCTTGATGAAAGCGTAAGTAGCCTTTAAATCAAGAGATTTTTTGTGCATAAGGGTTTCATGATATATGGATCAAAATGGACGGTTTTGATTGGTGAAATACACTAGGGTATGTGTTTTGGGGTGATGTCTCGTTTTTAAAAAAAAAGGCCGTCGGCTCTCTCTCTCTCTCTATATATATATATATATAGGAGTGATCCGTTGCAAACCGATCCGCGTTTTTTTAAAAACGAGGACCCCCGATCTACGACATATTTTAACGATCTAATCCATTCAAGTTGATCACCCTACTCTCAAATATATGTGAATGAAAAATAAAGGGATTTAACAACATTTAGCTTATGCATCGATGGATGCAAAAATGAATGTCTTTTGATAATGCAATATAAACGTTATCCGATGCATAAATTAGAGATCTTTAAATCTCTTGATTTTTCATACATATATATTTAAGAGTGGATGATCAACTTAAACGGATCAAATCGTTAAAATATGTTGTAGATCAAAAGTTCCCGTTTTTAAAAAACGCGGACCTGTTTGCAATGGATTACTACCCTATATATATATAATGGAAGAAAGAGGCCCTATGATGATTTTTTTCGTTAGGTGGCAGCAAAAAGAGAACCCTCCACCATTTTATTCGACAATCGGCACCGTCCGTATTGATTTTCATGGTCAACTTTGTCGATGCACCAAATTTCATGTGATTCTAACACTTTTCACCATTGAATTTTGGGAAAAAGTGTTAGAATCACATGAAATTTGGTGTATCGACATATTAAATGATGAAAATCAAGATGGATTGTGTCGATCGTCGAATAAAATGGTGAAGGGTTTACTTTTTGTAAGTAGGTCCTAATGCTCATGTCGCTACACTCACGGCCTAAGCGGAAGCGAAAACAAAAACTTTTATGCAAGCACAAGAAGCTACAGCCTAGAAATCGATCCAAACACTAAATTAGCAACAAAACTAGTGAGCTAGCTACAAGTTTGCGAGAATACAACCTTTATAGCGTGACCACCCAATCGTGGAAGACCCCATCGAGGATCACAGGCCGTCAGGAACGAGCAACCGCATGTTCGGTTGAAGAGCATTTTTCAATCAGAGCTTAAGCTCTATTTGGGAAAATATTTCTCCTATTTTTCTTAAACAGAAAGATATTTTCTTATTAACAAGAAATCTCTTTGGATCAATGATCCAACGATACTTAAGCATTATCGGTTGATCTTAAAGATCAATTTGAAATCTCTCAATGAGAGATTCTCTCAGCTTGATTAACAATCTCATATCCTATAAATGGGAGAGGGGGAGGTTAATCTCCAGAGAGAGAATTCTCTCCATAAGGTGAAGAAAAGAGACTTAAGCCTCTGCAAGTTCTTCTCTTCCCTCAAAACCCTAAGTAAGAAGATTAATCTCCATTAAAAAGAAACTTAAACTTCAAAAAGAACTTAAGTTCTTAAAAACCGCGGAAGTCTAACTAAAATAGTCCTAGAGGAGGGTGAATAGGACTATGCTAACTATATGCCTAAATTAAAAATTCTAAACTACTTGCTAATCAACAACACAATTGCAATTAGATAAGAAGCAAAGCAATTCTACAATTGTGAGCACATAAGCATATAGCAAGAGATAATATTAACAGCAAGCATGAGCATATAGAGCAAGTAATCACAAACAAGCAATTTCTTATCTATGAATGTAAAGCAAGAGAGAAACAAATTGCAAACTCAAACACGAGTCATTTTTAGAGTGGTTCGGGAAATCTCATAGTCCGCTTTCTTTATGCGCATGAGCCCGTTCCACTAGACACGTTTTTCTGTTAGAGGAAATCGCGTTGCCCGCAAGCAACCCACAACCCCGCTTCCGGTGGCCAAACCAATACGTCTCCTCAAAAGACCACACTTCTTACAAGCTCTTCCCGCTTCTCTCTCAATACAACCACACGTGCTCCACACTTGAGCACTTCTCCTCTCTACAAGCTTCTCTCCTTTACAAACTCACTCTTATCTCTTACAAATGCACCCTTATACTCAAATATTCTCACACAAAGAAGGGAAGAGGAAAAAATTAAAGCACCATACTCTTAATAGAGTGTCTCTCAAAACTCACTTCTAATACTCTAAGAAGTATGAATAATCAATTTGAGCTCTTGATTGTGTGTGAGAGCGAAAAAGGATAAAAAGATGAAAACTCAATAAAACTCTCTAACTCTTACAAGAGATGAAATTTTTCTTTTTTAAATCACTTTTTAAGATGGCCAGAAAATAACTCAAGTGATTGATACCAAAAATCCAAAGGAAAGGCCAATTTATAGCCTCAAGGAAAAACTAGTTGTTATAGGTCAAATCAAAAAAATTTAGTATCGACAGACGTTTGAAGAACAATCAGCCAGACGTCTGAAGCTTTAAAAATAAATCCCAAATGCTATATTTTTCAAAATATTTCTTCATCAGACGTCTGCCAAATTGGGCATCAGACGTTTGAAAAACAAAATCATTGAAATCCTAAGGGCTATATTGATAACTGTTTGTTGGAGAATTCCACCAAGTGTAAATAGTCATCCCACAATCCTTCGAAATCCAGCATTTAAGCTCTTAACATATCTTCTAGTACCGGTATGGTTCTCTCGGATTGTTCATCTGTCTAGGGGTGATAAACCGTGCTAAAATTGAGACGTATGCCCAAACTCTCTTGCAAACTGTCACGCCCCGCTTCCCAGAGTGCGCTAAGATTGGCACGTGACAGAGCCAACCATGCTACCTGTGCCTAGGAAACATCCATCCACAGTCATATTACGGCTGTCTATAAGATATCAAAAACAGTAGAAATAAAATAAACTATCTAGTACATGTCCATATGCCAGAATAAACGAGTCAAGAAATAATATGCGGAAGCAATAAATCCAAGTAACAATAACAATCTGGAAGGTACGTCCCAAATACGGGCTCACATCAGGAAATGAAAATGCTGAAAGAAAACTAAACTAAAAATACTAACAGGATCCTCACTGCTCGGCCTGTCGGTTGAAATACTCCTGCTCGGCCTGCGACAAGGGTAGCGGATCTGGGCCATGCAAAACCCAGACGTCAGCGCCTCACAATATCAACAATAATATAATTAGTGGGTAACAGGATATGCAGGCATGAATTATCAATGGTAACATGAAGTAATAAGTAAGCAGGGATATCGAACAGTGAAGTGTAACAGTATAGGTGAAGTGCAGCAATAAAACTAAACTGTGCTACTGGGTTAACTACTCGTAAGTCTGTGAAATCAATTTAATGAATCGTCGATGTAACTCAATAGTATCCCGTGTGTGTCCGGGACCACGGTCCAGATTCTCGGGCTGAAATCCGAGACGTGTCGCTAGGCAGTAAACATGTAACATGTACAAACGAATGATGTCAGCATCATCATCCCAGCGCTGGCCTAGCCCGTAAAACTGATCAGTATAAGTATCGAACTGTCGAGTTACAAGTCATGTTTCATCATTGATTTCCCCATACCCCCAAGTTATGTGTTCAAGTCAGGTATTGATAAATCTGAAGCTAATACCAACACAGGATCAAGCAGGAACAGGTTTGTTTATACAGACAACAGGATATGTCCATCGGGACAACATGTCAGGATTGTTGGCATTAGAAACAGGATCAGGTATCAAGTCAAGTAATGATATATCAGGTCATGTCGGGTAGTGTACATGTATCAAGTGGGTGCCTAACAGTAAAATGTAGCAGTATTGTATCAAGGTAGAATACGGATGTACGATAAAAGTATGGGTGCAAAAATATCCACTAGGGGTTACACCATGACTAAGCAGGATGCACAATGTCAAGTATGGGGTACTAACGTATTAATAATATGAGTTAATGTAATATTGGGTGCAACTAGATATGCAGAATTAATGGTATGGATACACAAATAGACATGGATGCATAACTAACTATCATGGGTTACAACTATAGTTCCAAGACTAAATGGGATGCACATTATCTAGCATGGGGTACTAATGTATTAATAATATGAGCTAATATGATCTGTAGATGCAGCTACATGTATATTAAATGATATGGATGCATACAGGTATCCGAAAATGGTAAAACTTTAGTATGGATGTATAATGTGATAAACGAGTAACATTTTACTCATATGGATGCATAATAATATACCTAGCATGTAGCAAGGTGAATTAGCATGCGACTTGATATGTAAATAACGATATGGACGCACACGGACGTTGTAAAACAGTAAAATGGTAGTAGGGGATGCACAATACACTAAACATGTAATATAATTATTAATATAGTTGTAAAATATATCATAGTATGTAGCAAGATCAACTTGCCTGAACAGATCTCACTACGGGTGCGTACGACACGTCTGACGTCGGGTAATCGTCGCAACGCACACGCAGCACATGGGACGGGTCCAGGTGAGGCAAGAAGATAACCACGCAGGTAGGAGACGTTCACTGGATCTCCCGGGTCGTCAGCGACGGGCACGGCTCCGGCGGTGATCACCGGAAAAAGAACCGAGAAGAAGAAAAGAGAAGAAAGAAGAAGAAGAAAGAAAAAGAAGGAGAAGAAGAGAGGCTCTAGGGTTGCTGTGCAGGGAACAGGAGAAGGGAGAGGTGGTGGAGAGGGCGTGAGGGCGACGACCTCTCGCCTGAAAGAAGGTCACCTTCACAAACACCCGTAACCCAAAAATACGAATCGGAGTTTGAAGAAGGGGAGCTTCTAGAATGCCATTTCGAAATAACGGGGTCAATGAAGCTCCGGCGAGGGTTGCAGGATGCTCTGGTGATGGGTTGCTGGGGTCTGAGGAGCTCGGGGTTAGAGAAAGGGACAAGGAAGAGGGAGGTGATGGAGATGAGGGTGACGAGGAGATGATGGTTGGTTGGTTTCTGGGGTTGCAGATGCGGAGAGGGGTCGTCAGGAGTGGGTTCTTGGGGCGTTCGGAGAAGAGGAGAGAGGATGAGGAAGAAGAGAGGATGACGATAAGGAGAAGGAGAGGATGGAGGCGAGAGCTAGGGTTGAGGAGACGATGAGGGGAGGCGACGCGAAAGGGTTAGGGTTTCTGTGAGCGCGGGGTTTTTAAAAAGAACGAAGAAGAAGAAAGAAAAGAGGAGGGTGACGCTAAGGAGAGAAGGGAGGTGAGCGGATCCCTCATGAACAGGGATCGTGAGAGGAGAGAGAAGGGGGAGGGGGAGAGAGAGAGAGTCTGTTACAAAAGATTTCATTTTAAAATTTAAAAAAAATATTTTTCGTTAAGAAAAAATTTAAGTGTAACAGTTTTAAAAGAATAATATAATATTAATAAAATATTTAATGTTTAGTTAATACAAAAATAGTCCAAAACACGCCCGGGTCGGGTCTAAAAATCTAGTTTTAAAATACGGAAAATATACGTGTCGACCAAAACTAAAATAGGATATCCGGGTAACGGAAATGCATACCCCCAAGAACGGATGCACGCACGTGCGCGTAGCCATCCAAACAGGTCCGTTACACTGAACGGGACGAGAACAAGATGCGCGGATGCTACGACAGGGTTAG
Source organism: Agapanthus africanus (assembly GCA_030015575.1). Lineage (NCBI taxonomy): Eukaryota > Viridiplantae > Streptophyta > Magnoliopsida > Asparagales > Amaryllidaceae > Agapanthus > Agapanthus africanus. Next base: position 105,672,516 of record JASDDO010000019.1, read on the forward strand.
GGGTATCAAGCAGGCCATGCAATATATTTTTAAAATATTTTTCTTCACTTTAAATGTTATATTAAAAAAATGCAGAAGCCAGATATAATGCCAGTATGCAGTATATAAAAAAAATGAAAGTGCACGGATCCACATAACAAGCCGGGATAAACATAAATAGGAATCAAGACGGTTTCCAGCAACAGGTCGGGTCGGATGTAAATATAGATGTCAAATACACTATTCGCACCCAAAACACAATAAATCAAGAAAATACCATAAATAAAGAAATACTCAAAATAGAACTGGTATAAATAAACTAGGGTGTTACATTATACCCTACTACAAAAAGAATTTCGTCATCGAAATTTCCGGAACAAGAAAAGATAAACAAATATGAATCTACAAGAATAGGTGTGGAAACTTCTGTCGAATCTCGTCTTCTCGTTCCCAAGTCGATTCTCCGTGCGAGCGATTCCCCCATGAAACAAGTACGAGAGGGATAACCTTGTTCTTAAGGACCTTTTCTCTTCGATCAACGATCGACATCGGTCGTTCCTCAAAGGTCAAATCCTCCTTTACAGTCAGCTCCGAATGATCTAGCACGTGTGTCTCATCTCGAAAATACTTACGGAGTTGACATACATGAAACACGTCATGAACATTCGCCAAAGATTGTGGTAAAGCCAATCGATAAGCCACTTCTCCAACACGTTCCATAATCTCGAAAGGCCCCACGAATCGAGGGCTAAGCTTGCCTCGACTCCCAAAACGAATCACTCCTCTAGTCGCTGATATCTTCAAGAATAACAGATCACCAACAACGAACTCTAGAGGTCTTCTCGATGTGTCGGTCCAACTCTTCTGCCGATCTTGTGCTGCCTTCATATGATTCCGGGTTGTATTAACCTTCTCAACTGTTTGAACGATCAAATCCGGTCCCAACAATCTTCGTTCTCCAACATCGTCCCAACAAATGGATGAACGACACTTGCGACCATACAATGCTTCGAATAGAGCCATCTGAATAGTCGCCTGAAAGCTGTTATTGTAAGAAAACTCCACCAAGTGTAGATGATCCTCCCATGAACCCTTGAAGTCCAACATGCAAGCTCTCAACATGTCTTCAAGAGTTTGGATCGTTCTCTCCGACTGGCCATCTGTCTGGGGATGATAAGCAGTGCTAAACTTCAATCGCGTCCCCAAACTTTCCTGTAAGCTCCTCCAGAAGTGCGATAAGAATCGGGTATCACGGTCGGAAACGATGCTCACAGGTACTCCATGCAATCTCACAATCTCCTGCAGGTATCGTTCTGCCAACGCTTCCGTTGACTGACCAACTCGAAATGGTATGAAATGAGCTTCCTTGGTCAATCGATCAACAATCACCCAAACTGCATTGTTGCCCTTTGGACTCCGCGGTAGAGCTGTCACGAAATCCATGGTTATATGTTCCCACTTCCATTGAGGAATCGGAAGTGGTTGCAATAACCAACTACCGTTTGATGTTCAGCCTTCACTTGCTGACACACCAAGCACTTCGCTACAAAGCGAGCAATCTCCCTTTTCATGCCTTCCCACCAGAAATGCGGTCGTAGATCACGGTACATCTTCGTGCCTCCTGGATGTACGGAATATGCGGAACTGTGCGCCTCCTTCATGACTTCTTCACGAATGCCTCCTTTCGGCACACACAAACGGCTACCATATCGCAACGAACCATCTTCATGAATCAACAAGTCCGTTTGAAGACCCGCTTCAACCTGTTCTCAAAACTTCTGCAATCTTGGGTCCTGCGACTGCGCTGCTTTAATATTATCGATCAATGACGACGGTACTTGCAGCTGCATTAACTGTCCCGAAGAATATAGTAGCACGATCTCCAACTCGAATCTCCGAAAGTCTTCGATAATCTCCTTCTGTGCAGTCAACATCCGAATTGCTGGCAACCGACTAAGCGCATTCGGCACAACATTAACTTTCCCGGGATGGTACTTAAGATCAAGATCGTAGTCAGCCATTAGCTCCAACCATCTTCGCTGCCTCATGTTAAGCTCTTTCTGTGTGAACACGTACTTCAGGCTTTTGTGATTGGTGAATATTTCGATCCTTTCGCCCAATAAGTAGTGTCTCCAAATCTTCAAAGCGAAAATCACCACTGCAAGCTCCAAATCATGAGTTGGGTAATTCTTCTCATGGGTCTTCAACTGTCTCGATGCGTAAGCTATAACTTTCCCATGCTGCATCAAAACACATCCCAAACCTTTCCCGGATGTGTCTCTATGAATCACCAATCCTTCGGAATCGTCTGGTACGGTCAAAATAGGAGCGGTTATCAATCTCTGCTTCAACGCCTCAAAAGCTGACGCACAATTATCCGTCCATACGAACGGTACCTCCTTTCGCGTAAGCTTGGTCAAAGGCCCAGCTAAGCGAGCAAAATTCTCCACGAACCTTTTGTAGTAGCCGGAAAGTCTAAGAAAACTTCTGATCTCCGCTACATTCTTCGGAATCGGCCAATCTTGAACTGCTGCAATCTTCTTGGGATCAACGGCGATTCCATCTCCGGATACGACGTGCCCCAAAAACTTCACTTCTTCAAGCCAAAACTCGCACTTGCTCATCTTTGCATATAATCTTTCTTGCCTCAACGTTTGCAGTGTGATCTTCAAGTGTTCTGCATGCTCTTCTAGGCTCCTCGAGTAGACCAGAATATTATCGATGAACACCACTATAAAATGGTCCAAAAACGGTGAAAAGATTCAGTTCATCAAGTCCATAAATATCTCCGGTGCATTCGTGACTCCGAATGGCATCACTAAATACTCGTAATGTCCATATCGAGTTCGGAACGCAGTCTTGCAAATGTCCTCTGATTTAACTCGGACCTGATGATATCTGAATCGCAAATCCAGCTTCGAGAATACCCTCGCACCACTAAGTTGCTTAAACAATTCGCAAATGCGAGGGATCGGGTACTTGTTCTTAATAGTCACCCGGTTTAATTCTCGATAATTGATGCACATCCTGCTTGTGCCATCCTTCTTCTTGAATAGAAGAACTGGAGCTTCCCAAGGTAAATTGCTGCTGCGAATCCAACCCTTCTCTAGCAATTCAGTAACCTGCTTCTTGACTTCTTCCAACTCCACTGGTGCCATTGGATAGTACGTCTTTGATATTGGCGTTGCACCAGGAACAAGATCGATCGCGAACTGTAAATCCCCGTTTCCATTCTAATAAAAGTTTCCTATTCTCTGATTTCCAGTAGTTTCTTTTCTTTTTCCTTCATATTTTGAATTGGTTGTTAGGCTTAATATTTATATTTTTCCAAACCCTAAAAGCCAAAACCCAAGATTTAAAACCAAAGCCGAATTAAACCAAAATGAGTAAAATACTTAAACCTTAAACCTATTTTTAATATTCAGCCCAAGCTTATTTTTAAACCCAAACTTTAATTCCCTCAGCCCACTAAAAATTTTCTTAATATATTCCTTATAAAAAAATTTCCTCAGCCCGTTTTAATCCTCAGCCCACACTAAAAATTAATTAAAATGAATTCCAAAATATTGCCGGCCCAGCCCACTTCAGCCCACTCCCTATTCGACCCGTACCCGCGCCGACCCGACCCGCTTCACACCCTTCTCCTTCCCTCAACGGCTCCCTTTTTCCCGCTTCCTCTTCAATTCGCGACACCCATCCCCCGCCGCAGCCCACGCCCTCGCAGTGACGTTGCCCGACGTTTCCTCACACCCTCATCTCTCTCTCTTCTCCCTCGTTTCAAAAATCTCTAACTCCATCTATCCTCCAATAACCCACAGAACACCCAACTTCTCTCAAACACATTGCCACCTCCACCGCCGGCGATCATCCCACCACTTCGCTCGACCCACGACGACGACAGCCACTCTTTCTCCCTCCTTCTCCCTCTACGACTTCATACCCCATCAACTTGAGCTCCCCTGCACACCCACTCCCCTGCACACCAACCCAGTGCACCCGAGCCGACCCCCACCTTGCACCCCTCGACGCCGGCGAACTCCCCACCACATCGCCGATCTCTCTACGACCCCCTCAGCATCATCACCATCACAGTAATCCACTAGCCCACTGCCTAAACCTCTCTTTCTCTTCAAAATCTAAAAAAAAAACATTTTCCAAGCACTTCACTGTGCACGTTGCCGGAGCGACGCCGTCGACCGTCGTCAACCCCAGTACACTCGCAGAGGATCATCAAGCACCCCTCAACGTCCAGTGACCGTGCAACGACTCCGGACAACCCCGACGCGAGATCCGCATCTTGATCCAAGCTCGCGCGAATCGGTTTCACGGCGTATATCACGCGTTCGTGACGACGTTGCTGCCTTGCGACCCCGAGACGTTTCCAGGCAAGTGTTTACTTGCTTCATGCTAAAATAATAGTGGTACAAACTTAAATAATCTAGTTTACGAACTTACCGATTCCCGATACGTATTGTGACCTAAGTGTTCGATGCTAGATCTCAATGGAAATAATAGTTTATTTTGACGGAAACTGATATTTTCTGTTGGCCCTTTCGATGATAAATATCGTGTATGAATCTCGCTGGAAAATACGATTGATAGTGACAAAAAATTGATACCCCCAAATATGCCGTTAAAACTAGAATTCTCTCGTACCTGAAAACGAATAAAATCACCATAAATTATATACATACTTGAATGATATGTTCAAGGGCTTAAATCGAAGCCGACTCGACGAAATTTAACCCTATGTAAAATTCTAATGATTTCCATTCTGTAACTGTGAAGATAATTAGATCGGAAGGCGACTCTGGACTGCAGTCCAGAGCGTTTCTGATTATTGTGTTCTGTCCAAAGACCTGTGTCACTGTGTTTCCTGAAGTCGTATGTTACGGAACCCTGCAGTATATTAAAGATAATTCTGTTAGTTGAACAAAACTGGTGGTTCCATTCCGATTCATCGCCGTTTGCTATTTTAAACTGTATTTAAAAGGGCAGAACGTATAACAGTCCAAAACAGATTCTGAAATGACATACTGAGGTTAAACTGTGTATAACTTTCAACGTACAGATGAGATTGAGGATCCGTCTGTTGCGTTGAATACTCCATTGAAAACCCTAGATTTAATTTAACTGTAACATCGCTAAATTCTGAGCCCAACTGGGTGCAATTCATGTCGCGGAACGGACGTTCAGTTCTGAAACTGAATTTCCAGCCGCGAGCACTTAAAATGAAACAGCTATATCTTGAAAACCGGAATCCCGATTGAACTGAAACAAATTTTGATGAATTGCTAACTGAGTGTTCTATTTATCTTGCTAGTATCATTCTACTGAATTCTTAACATATTAATTTATGCAATTTATTTTAGTTAATGACATGCACGTTGATTCATAACGTACAGAGCTTATTGGTAGCATACAACACATATATCATACCCTTGCCATATACTCAGTGTTAGTGCATGTAGACATTGCATTATCGTGCGTGATAGATGTTGGTTTAGGAGTGACAAGTACACCAATGGAAAGTGAATATTCGTGACAGTGATTGATACAGTGAACAATGATAAAACCGTGTCATTGGTATACTTGTACACAACTAGATCAAGATCATAAATAGTGTATACCTGGGGAAAAAGGGGAAATCAAAGTGGAAAGAGTATCGTATTTAGCGGGACCGTGTTTAGAGGATGATCATTCGAACTGTGATACTGATACATGTAGCGTAGGATCTAGCGATCCGGCTGACAGGGTTATGTCCTGGGCATGTGGGCCGTTGTCTCGGGTATGTACGAGACTCCTGTTAAACACGATCCTCCTTCCACTATGTGATTTCAAACATGACCTAGAGACCGATAGGGACACATAACATATTCTGCATCATATAGTGACATAGTGATTACTTGCATTGTTCTTACACCAGTATTACCTCATATACCTGTTTCATCTTATTATAATAATATTGTTATTGTGTCGTTCTGACGACCTGAGTATGCATGCTCAGATCCCGCGGGAGGACCAGCACAGGAGACGGATCTACCCTTCGAGTTCACAGAGATATAGTCTGGTGTACTTCCTATCTTTACTGCTTTCCATAAAAGTGATCGTGAGTTTGACTTTGGTTAGTATTTGTTCTTGTTATCTGTAATGTGTGAACAATGGAATATTAATGTAATAAATTAGTGATGTGATTCCTTTAATACTGTGCTTTATTTACTGATTACCATGTAATGCTAGAAACCGAAGTGTGACTACGGCGGGATGATTCCAAGACCGTAGGAGCATGGCTGGCCTAGTCATCCCTCGTTTTCCGTATTTTGGGAAGCGGGGCGTGACACGAACTCCACATCTCGTTTTGGCGGTAAACCCGAGATGTCCTCGAACACGTCCATGAACTCTCGAACTACAGCCGGCGCTTCCTCCTTATCAACTTCCATTGACGAAAGAACGTTGTTTGTCGGCCTAGCCCTAAACTCGACTGGCCCGCAAGAACTGCTTCCTCTAGCAAAAACAAAGATGTCCGGGAATTTGGAAAATCACTTTCTTTGCTCTACAATCAATATGAGCGTGGAAAGTGCCGAGAAAGTCCATTCCCAAGACAACTTCATAACTGCCGGTATCGATCACCAAGAAATCTACAAACAACTCCCGTCCACAAATAACAACTGAACAATCCTTACATTCTCTACTAGCTATGATCTTCCCATTCCCAGTGTGTATGTCCCAACAACTAGATAGGGTCGTGCAAGAAATCGAGTGTGTAGCAATAAACTTGGACGACATAAAATAATGGGATGCACCAGAATCGAATAACGCTAATGCGGGAAAATCATGAACAAGTAGGATACCTGAAACAACTTCATCTAAAGCCTTGGCCTCTTCAGCCGTCAGGGTAAAGGCTCGAGCTTGATTGGGTCCCTGAGTTAACTGCTTCTGCCCCTGAAACTGCCTCTGCGGTGGCTTCTGAACATCATCCTTCAAACGAAACTTCGACGGATAAGTATTGATAGTATGATCCGCTGATCCACAAACTAAACAATGTCCCCGCATTCTTCGACACTCCCTCTGCACGTGTCCGGATAAATGGCAGTAGTCACAAATCACACTCTTTCTCTGATTGGCTACGACGGGCTTCTTCATCGGCACCTGATTGTTAGAGATTTAGCGTGCTTGCGCTTTCTAAAAGATAGATCAAAAATATTTGTAACCGCAATCAAGAACGGCGTCGCTTTGCAGCTAGCCGGTGAGTACGGGTCGGTCCACAGGGATGTTGTGAATTTCCTAATCGCGCTAACGAGTTAATTCCGAAGGGTGTTCGGATTGATTATTAAATCTAAAAATTGAAGTTGTATGATACTAGGATTAGAAACTTGCTAGGATTAGGTTTAGGGAAAATTTGGTAAACAAAAATCTACATCTCTTTCCATTGCCTTTAATTAAAGATATCATATTAGAGTTATGGTAAATCTTAACAAAGGGGATTAGGATGATTGGGAAGATTGATTCTTCCTCTAGATCCTTGTCCTTCCTTTCTTAATCTTTACCCTAACCTCCATGGAAAACCTTAAAATCCGGGCCTTTAGACTACGGAATCACCGTTACCTCGAGGGTAGAGTGCCGTAGGGAGCGGAATAAGAAGGTATGCATGGAGTTCTAATTTTCATAAAAGATTGGCAAAGAAAAGAGATGAGAGATCTTCATCTCTCAAATCCTTCCCTATTCCTAACCCTAGCAAGCGAGAAAACTACTCACTTATTAGGGAATTTAAAAACATCTATCTAGGGCAGAGAATAAAAATTACCTAGGACAAGAATTGAAATCTAAACTAGAGCAAGGAATTAAATCTACTTACAGATGCATCTCTCCAATCATCAACGCAGGGTTGTCAGATCTGAATTCATGAATTGAAAAGAAACACCGATGCTCTCCAAAAGAATTCTAAATTTATTATTAAAAGGAGGCATAAGAAATTACAATGAGTAGAGTTCCTATTTATAGAGAATAGGAAACCCTAGGTTACAATTGATTTGCATGTCTACATTTACCAAAATATCCTTAGGAAGACCTAGTCAAAGTAGACTTCAAGCTTTGGTAAAATTTTATGTCTCTGTCTCTTTAAAGAAAGTATTGGGCCTTGGATCTTTGGGCTTCCTTATTATTTGGTTCTTTATTAAAATAGCTTCTATGTTTCTTCCAGATCTCCAGTGAATAATTGCGGTGGGATTTTAACCGTTCGCTTTATAATCTTGGACCTTGCATTGCCTTGTACTTTGTGAATTTTATCTTTGATGTAGGCTTGATCAAGAGTCTTCTATTTGTTGGTCAAAGTCCACTTTTTCATCGTCCTTACATCGTTTTCACTGTTTTATGTCTAAGAACCTGTAACCTGTAACATGTAGCAGACATGCGTCAAAAGCACCTGTTTATTTATAAAAAGAATAAGAATGGGGAATATAATAATGCAATATTATCGTATGAACAAATACCCCCAAACTTATCTTTTGATCGTCCTCAAGCAAGCTTATTTTTATTCACTAAAATCCTAACCTAGCCACACTTTCGCAGGGAAACGCGATTGCACTGAGCACGTGCAACAAGCCGTTAAACCTCTAGGTGTCCCTAGTAGAAGGAATGTTGTCTCCTGAGGGTTTTCAGCGGATTACACCCACAAAATCCTATCAACTCGGCCCATTGACTTTTGTTCTCCAATTAGGTTTTCTAACAAGGAATTCTATTATCTTTTGACTTGTAAATTATCCACCCATATTCTTCACACTTCCTCATCATCTAACTTAAGATTATATATGTTCTGCAGACCTACTTAGCTTTCGGCATCTCTTAAGTTTTCCTTCTAGGGTTCCATCTCCACTTAGGAATTTTTATCAACTCTTACTAAAGATACAAGTTCTATTCTTCATTCCTTTCTCTCATCTAAACTCCAATCACATATCCCTACGTGTGTGTATAGATCACCCCTATACTTGGAAATTCAAATCAAGCAATCATACTCTCGTCCGTTGTCCAAAGCACTTATTAGTTGGTGAATTTAAATGAATCTTGCTTACACATCCTTCATGCGACCGTTAATACTTCTTGAGGTACCAACAACCGATTACAAGATGTGTTTGCACTTTAAAGCGTAAATCCTAGTCTTGCAACACCCAAGGCTTTAGCAGTGACTCCCAAACCAGTTGGTCTAAGGCACTAGGTGATGAAGCACCCTCGCTAAATATTTTTATATTTTTACAGCCTTAAGTAATCACAAAAACCAGTGTTCATTTTTTTCTTTTCTTTATTCACTCTTTTTTTCTTTTATTTTCTTCGTATTAAGGACTTTAGACAAGAGCATTTCAAGGTCTCTTCTACTATTCCAAGTTTCAAGGTGCGTGATTGTGCAAATTGTAGGGTATACATTTTCAGAATCTAGACTTAAGTTAGAAACTATTTTTCAAACTTATACTCTAATAAGAACATCAATACTCTTCCCTTGTTTCGACTTAACCCAAGAAGTGAACTCAAAATTTGCATATTTCTAAATAAACTACAAAAACATATACTTTCTACCGCTAAACTTTAAGGAATGTTATTTTTAGGGTTTTTAATTCACTAAGTCTAAGATCTAGTTGTTCCTAGCCAATTAACCTATCTGTCAAACTCAAGTCAACTAGCCAAAATTGAATACATTTATTTTTATAAATTTTAAAAAATTTCAAATTTTTATGGGTTTTCAAATAAGTATGCAAATGCAAAAATATATACAAATGAATGCGAAGGAAGAAAACGTACCGAGCATACCCCCAAACTTGAACTTGACAGTGTCCTCACTGTCATGCTAAACCAAGAGGGTCAAAATACCGATACTCCCCTGTTTATTTATTTACAATTTTTTTTTTATTTTATTAATGTTTTGAAATTTTTTTTTTATATTTTTTATAGAAAAACAAAAAATATATATACATATATACAACAAGATTCCCCCCAAACTTAAGCTTGGCCTTACACAAACCAAAGGTTAGCACCAACCATTCAAAGATCTTATCGTGGTAATGGTATAGTTGGTGCAAGAATGGGGCGACAAGAAAAGAGATGAAAAGCACACGAGACCGTGTGGAAAGAAGAATGGAAGATGGTCTCGGCGGAGGAGAAGAATGGCGAAAAGAAGAAGGAAGTGGAGTACGATCTTGAGGGTGTAAAGCGAGTGAATAAATTAGCGCAATTTGTGATGACCGATGTGTTAAAAGCGATTGCGCTAACCTATCAACCCGTCGAGAAATGGGGTCAAATCCCTCAAGATTCGCAAGAAAACATGGGTACGCCGAACTTGGTATAGGAGATGAAAGCGTAACGGTCACTTGCAAGGTTGGAACAATAGGAAGGACGAAAGGGAGTGAATTAAGGATGGTCTCATTCTCACCGTAGTAAACTGTGTCGAACTGGAAAGATTCCATCAATGGTTCGAAACGACTGTAAGCAACCGAGTCTGATGGATTAACTAACTCATCTGAAAATGCAAAGGACTCAAACTCGGGCGGTGAGACTTCAACATCGTCCGAAAAAGTGAAACACTCGTAAGTGTCATCGGCTGTGAGAACTGTGTCAGATTCAAAGGAAAAGTTTTCAAGCTCACAGTCGTCAAGCGTGAAATGAGGCGTGGTCGGAACGATGGAAAGGAGGGAGGGTGATTTAGTTAAAGGTTCAAGAGGATGAATTGGAAAATTCGACACATCAAAGAAAAATGGTTCAATCTCAATATGATCCTCACTATTTTCCTCAATATTCAACTTATAATTCTCCTCAATATTCAACTCATCCATGCCATTATCATCAAAATCAAAACGCATATGAGATTCGGGAGAAACATTTAATAACTCGGGATGATGATTTGAACATAAAATTTTAATTAAATCGACCGGTTCATCATCCGAAATATTCCCGGCGTCTATATCCTCAATCAAGTGAAAGTCAATATCTTTAGACACCTTCTCAAAAGCATGGATGTTTATTAATGTAGGTTCTAGAGTGGAAGTGTAAAGGTCAAACAGATTAGGTGTTGTTTCACTCGAAGGGGGTTCTTCACAATCTGGCAAATCAAACACTACAAAATCACACGACTCGTTTTTATTTTCAACAGGTGAACTATTTAGGGCAATCGATGGAAAACAGGAGTTGTGGGCTTCAATTGGGTAAGGGTAGGTTTGATTTGAAAATCCTCTCTCATTCTCACTCTGTCCAACTGCCGCCTCATACATTGAAAAATTTGGAGCTAGCGGAAAACTAGCTACCGGTTCAGCAGGTTGCATAAGGGTGGCCACGGACGCTTCCACATTCCTAACCATTTTGTTTGTTGCTGCGATATACGCCTTCAACCCCTCTTCCAATCTAGACTTTGGTGGTAAAAGGGTTTCGGCAAAAGATTCGAAATTGTTTGGATATGTGAAACTCCCAAAAGGCTGTGTAGAAGCAGTGTCTAGTGAAGGTGGGAAGGTCGGGTAAGACTGGTAGGAAGTGGGTGGTTGGACAGGGGTAGGGTCAACATATGGATAAAAAGGTGAATAGTCGTGTTGATCTCTAGAACTGGATGAGTGGAGAGGGGTGAAAGATCGACTGCGAGATTGAGCAATATGCTCAGCAATGGACATCGGCTTAGAAGTGACAGAAGGACTCGAAAGAGTGGTATCAACATATGGAAGTGGTGAAGGTTGACTTGGTTGACACAAAGTGGGTTGAAAAGTCGAATTGTTTCTCCTAGACGCCTCTATTTGATCTTTCAAAGATATTTTAGGCAAGGAAGGATCGTCTTTAAATTGATCGAACAAATTACCAAACGACGCAAAATTAGGTTCGGGATACCAAAGTTCGGCAAGTGATTTGTTATGTGGGGTACCCATGTTAGAAGAAAGGGAGAAAGAAAGAAAGTTTGTTGGTGCAAGGATTTCCGAGCGACAAAAGTTGCAAGTCTTTTTAAAAAAAATTCCTTTTTCCCTTTTCTCTTTATTTGAGACTGTTTGCAGAAAAAATTTCGATAAAAGGCTTAGACACAAATGTAATCAACCAGAAATGCACAATCAGACCTAGATCTAGGGTCACCTAGGTCAGCTAGACAGCTCCTAACTGTTCCAAAAGGCTAGAAATAGGACCTCAAACCGCCTCTTCACCGCCAATTGCAGCCAGGTAAGTGGGAAGGAACCACCACGACAGTGGGCCTAATTAAAAACCACTAGCCTAGACACCGCAAAATCAGTTAGGATAAACGGTCGATGCCTATACTAGTCCTTTTCCTATTGAGCTCGATTTCCTTAGGGCTGAGTCTAGTATTTTTTATTAATTGTGGTCGATGCAAAATGCTTTAGATGTTTTCTGGGGTCCTGGGAAAGGTGATGAAATCCCCACCCAATCTGAGTTGGTCAAAAACCCCTTAAAATCCGATTAAAGATATGCAAAACAGTAAATCACTTACAATCAAATCTTTTTTGTGAATTTCAAGGTTTGCAAGTTTTCTAATTAAAATTTTCCTTTTTCCGTTTGCTCTTTATTTGGAAAGATATTTTTAGCAAAAAAAAAAAAATTAAGGATATGCAAATCAGAAAAGATCACTTGCAATCAATTATTATTTTAAGAATATCACAAAGAATCTTTATTTGGAAAAAAAATGTTGCAAAAAGATTTTTGAGAAAAGATGTGCAACAAAAAGATTACTTGCAATCAATTTCTATTTTAATCTAGGCGCAAAAATCCTGCACCAGATTGTTATTTGGAAAGAGAAAGATTTTTAAAACACACAAAATCTTGCAGGAATTTTTCAGAAAATATATGCAAATTTTTGCAGAGGAGGAACAGAGAAACTTACAGAGCTTTTTTTTTTTTTCGCGCTTCTGCCCCCTGTTGGTTTTTTTTTTTCTGAACCGACCAGGCCGCGGCGGTTCCGCGGCCAGAAGTGGTCTCCGGCGGCGGTTCCGCGGCCGGAAGAGCCTCCGGCGCTTTTTTTTTTTTTTTTTGGTTCTCCAGTGCTTCTTTTTTTTTTTTTGGCACCAGATCGCGCGGTTGACTTGTTGACTCGGTCCTCTAAAATTTTTTCTGTTCCTCTGTTGTTGCAATCTTCTGTTGATAGGATCGTTTATTTGCTGTTTCGCTTTCTGTAGATTTCCAGATCCGAATTTGTGCGTAGATCCTGCAAAATTCACACAAAGATACCCTTTCCAAAAATAACAGATGATATATTTTTATATTTTTTTTTTGTGATTTTTTCAGATTTTTATGATTTTTTTTTTAATTTTATGATTAACCCGAAATTGCGAAAAGAAAAGTTCTGCGCCATCCCCGGCAACGGCGCCATTTGATTGTTAGAGATTTAGCGTGCTTGCGCTTTCTAAAAGATAGATCAAAAATATTTGTAACCGCAATCAAGAACGGCGTCGCTTTACAGCTAGCCGGTGAGTACGGGTCGGTCCACAGGGATGTTGTGAATTTCCTAATCGCGCTAACGAGTTAATTCCGAAGGGTGTTCGGATTGATTATTAAATCTAAAAATTGAAGTTGTATGATACTAGGATTAGAAACTTGCTAGGATTCGGTTTAGGGAAAATTTGGTAAACAAAAATCTACATCTCTTTCCATTGCCTTTAATTAAAGATATCATATTAGAGTTATGGTAAATCTTAACAAAGGGGATTAGGATGATTGGGAAGATTGATTCTTCCTCTAGATCCTTGTCCTTCCTTTCTTAATCTTTATCCTAACCTCCATGGAAAACCTTAAAATCCGGGCCTTTAGACTACGGAATCACCGTTACCTCGAGGGTAGAGTGCCGTAGGGAGCGAAATAAGAAGGTATGCATGGAGTTCTAATTTTCATAAAAGATTGGCAAAGAAAAGAGATGAGAGATCTTCATCTCTCAAATCCTTCCCTATTCCTAACCCTAGCAAGCGAGAAAACTACTCACTCATTAGGGAATTTAAAAACATCTATCTAGGGCAGAGAATAAAAATTACCTAGGACAAGAATTGAAATCTAAACTAGAGCAAGGAATTAAATCTACTTACAGATGCATCTCTCCAATCATCAACGCAGGGTTGTCAGATCTGAATTCATGAATTGAAAAGAAACACCGATGCTCTCCAAAAGAATTCTAAATTTATTATTAAAAGGAGGCATAAGAAATTACAATGAGTAGAGTTCCTATTTATAGAGAATAGGAAACCCTAGGTTACAATTGATTTGCATGTCTACATTTACCAAAATATCCTTAGGAAGACCTAGTCAAAGTAGACTTCAAGTTTTGGTAAAATTTTATGTCTCTGTCTCTTTAAAGAAAGTATTGGGCCTTGGATCTTTGGGCTTCCTTATTATTTGGTTCTTTATTAAAATAGCTTCTATGTTTCTTCCAGATCTCCAGTGAATAATTGCGGTGGGATTTTAACCGTTCGCTTTATAATCTTGGACCTTGCATTGCCTTGTACTTTGTGAATTTTATCTTTGATGTAGGCTTGATCAAGAGTCTTCTATTTGTTGGTCAAAGTCCACTTTTTCATCGTCTTTACATCGATTTCACTGTTTTATGTCTAAGAACCTGTAACCTGTAACATGTAGCAGACATGCGTCAGGAAGACCTAGTCAAAGTAGACTTCAAGCTTTGGTAAAATTTTATGTCTCTGTCGCTTTAAAGAAAGTATTGGGCCTTGGATCTTTGGGCTTCCTTATTATTTGGTTCTTTATTAAAATAGCTTCTATGTTTCTTCCAGATCTTCAGTGAATAATTGCGGCGGGATTTTAACCGTTCGCTTTATAATCTTGGACCTTGCATTGCCTTGTACTTTGTGAATTTTATCTTTGATGTAGGCTTGATCAAGAGTCTTCTATTTGTTGGTCAAAATCCACTTTTTCATCGTCTTTACATCGTTTTCACTGTTTTATGTCTAAGAACCTGTAACCTGTAACATGTAGCAGACATGCGTCAAAAGCACCTGTTTATTTATAAAAAGAATAAGAATGGGGAATATAATAATGCAATATTATCGTATGAACAGCACCACGCCACGTCGGTTCACCGAAATACCTCTGCGTATAAGCGCTCGGTTCGGCGTAAACGCCGGCTTCCGTACAACAGCCGCCTGCTGCTGCGTACCCCTGTCTTCATTGATAAGCTCTGCTGCTCTTTGGCTTCTTTAAGAACTTTCGAGAAAGTGGTCAATCCCAGAGATATAATGTGCCTATGGATTTCCACGTCCAAACTGCGCATAAACCTTCGTGCCCTATCAGCTTCTTTGGCCACCAAAGGTCCAACGAATCGACTGAGCCATGTCCACTCAGCTGCATGTGCATACACAGATCCGCCATTCTGCTTCAGACTGATAAACTTTTCTTCCATTTCCTCCCGTGCAGTCTGCGGAAAGAACTTCTCCAAGAAACTCTGTGAGAAAGTTGCCCAACTGATTGGATTGGGCAAACGGGTCTCTTCCACAAGCCACCATTCGCGGGCATAGTCCACCAATTGGATGCGTACAACATCCACTCTCTTATCCTCTGGAATCTGTGCCGCAACGAGCAGATTCTCCGTATCAACCAGCCACTGCTCTGCTGGCAACGACTCCTCCAAACCAGTGAAAATGGACGGACCAAGTCTCCTGAAATCCGCCACGATACCCACACGCTCAACTGGTTTGGTCGCAACATTGTTCACGGACTGCTGGACGGTCCGCAAACCTTCCTGAAAAGTTTCGGCTTGCCGCTGGTGCTGCTCGGCTTGCCGCCTCTGGTTCTACAGCATCCCACGAATTACTCCAAGTAATGTGGCATCATCAACATGCCTCTGGTACGATCACAGATTCCTGTCTGCCATGTTCCTGCAACCAAGACACCGAAGAGGATTTGTATGATAAACCAGATTCAAAACTTGTGATTGTTTCCTGATTTAAAATCAGGAAAGCTTCTGGGAAAAGCTTCAGAAGAGGGTCACGTGCTTACACGTGACTAGCGGTCACGTGTTGGCACGTGACGCCTAAAAACATCATCAAGGCAAGTTCAGTTTCCTGACTACGCTGAAGAAAAGGGGGCTTCAGAAAGAGTCACGTGCTCCCACGTGACCCGGGTCACGTGGCGACACGTGACATTTAAATGCAAGCGACAAAAGGCACCCCAGTTCCCTGATCAAGTCAAGGAAAAGGCTTCAGAAGAGGTCACGTGCTTCCACGTGACCAGGGTCACGTGTTGCCACGTGACGTTCAAGACAGCAGACTCGTTCTCCAGTTGAACCAAGGAAAGAGAGAGTTCAAACAAGGGTCACGTGCTCACACGTGACCAGGAGTCACGTGGCAGCACGTGACGTTTAAGCAGCAATAAGAAGACAGAGCGCAAAAGAAAGGAAAAGGCTCATTCCAAAGGGGGTCACGTGCCCACACGTGACCATGAGTCACGTGGTCACACGTGACCGGCTTTCAAAGCCCATTTTGTCAAACAGAATTAAATTCTGAAGGAGAATCAAATCTTTCCAAAGGAAAGCGGCTATCTGGAACCGATCGAATTAAAGATTCAGAGGTGATGAAATATCATCTATCTATGGAAAAATCTCGGGTTTGGAAAGATTTCCCTTTAAATCTAACCGAAATAATAAAGGGGAACCCCTGGATTTGAAATCCAATGGTGAATAAAATTCGCCTAGTAATCCAAAGGTCCAAAACGAATGATGGGTGCAAATCAAATCTCTTAATGAAGATTCGTCAAAAACTGATTGATTCGGCTGCTTCTCCTATAAATAGGAGCCAAGAGATATAGAGATATACATACGGAGAGAAGAAAAAAGAAAAGGAAGAGAGCTTCGATACTTGGAGAACTTGGATCTTCTGCAAAAACCCTAGGTAAGAAAGGGAAAAGCACCTTGAAAGAGAAAGAGAATTTAATTCTCAACAGAGTTTAACTCTGATATATAAAACAGAAGAATATATTTCTTCTCTCTTTGATAGAGAATCTGCAAAGTGCACATCTCCCCTTAAGGTTGAGAATTTAATTCTCAATGGGTCGAGATCCTGCCATGCAGATCCAAAACATAGAGAGGGAATGCAAGCATGAGAATTTAATTCTCACAGAACTATAGGAATTTAATTCCTTTAAAATAAAATTAGGGCTTGCCCCTGTATCATGGGAATTTAATTCCTTCAGAATAAAAAGAAACAGGGTTTAACCCTAATTGAGAACCTAGTTCTGTTGCAGCAGCGGGAATTTAATTCCCTTAATCATAATTTAACAGAGGATGGAAGTTTAAACTCCTTAAAAAAAAGCTTTGTTAGGGTTCAACCCTATTTGGTTCTTCACATATATGAGGAATTTAATTCCTACAGAAAATTCAGAGTTAAACTCTATCCCAGAATATAAGTCTTCGAAAGGAAGTAGGAATTTAATTCCTCTGAAATTTACAGCTCGAGGAATTTAATTCCTGAAAAAAGATTAACAAAGCCTCTAAACAAAATACCTAGAGGCAGGGTCACGTGTCATCACATGACCCCCCAAGAGATCTACAGAAAGCCCCTTTGAGGCAGCACCCCACGTGACCCACGTGACCCTCGGCAGAAGCTCTAATACATAGGCATTCGAATGGGCAGAAGCAGTACCACTGAGGGAAGTGAAGACGGAGAATATCCTCCATTTCTTCAAGACGCATGTCATCTACCGGTTTGGGACCCCACGGCGGATTATCTCCGATAATGGGCCGGCCTACCGAAGCCATAAGATTAGCCGCTTCGCACAGCAGCACAATATAGACTGGAGATATTCTTCGGTTTACAATCCACGAGCTAACGGTCTAGCCGAGGCCTTCAATAAGACCTTGACGAAGATCATAAAAAAGACCGTTTCCAGGAATAAGAAAGACTGGCACGAAAGGCTGCAAGAAGCCCTTTGGGCTTATCGAACTACGTTCAAGACGGCCACAAACACAACGCCGTACGCGTTGGTGTTTGGGACGGAAGCAGTGCTCCCCCTCGAGATAGAGTTACCCTCTCTACGAGTAGCAGTCCACCACGAGCTGACGAACGAAGAAAATGCTCACCTTCGGCTTGAGGAGCTTGATGCCCTCGACGAAACCCGGCTCATAGCGCAACAACATCTAGAAGCCTACAAAGCAAAGATGACGCGCTCATACGAAAGATTGACCAGGCCGAGGACATTCCGCTAAGGCGAACTTGTACTAGTGGTCAAAAGACCTATGATCCCCAATCGTGCCAAGCGAGGAAAATTTGAGCCAAACTACGAAGGCCCGTACGTCATAGACAAGGTCTACCAGGGTGGAGCCTACCTACTCATAGACATGCACGGTGAAAGGCCTTTCAGGCCAATAAACGGCCGCTTCTTGAAGAAATACTACGCTTAATAAGCCGCAGCCGGGGTCAATGATAGACGACGACGACTATGTCCGCTCACTATCTTCCTAGGCTCAGACTTTACAAGCAGCAGTCGGCCTTCCCATATCAACGGACCGAAACGTCCTTAAACTAACGGCGGACCGAAACGTCCTTAAACTAACGACGGACCGAAACGTCCTTAAACTATCAACAGACCGAAACGTCCTTAAACTAACAACGGACCGAAACGTCCCTAAAACTACTACCGCAGTATCTTTAGGCTGACGAGATAAAAAAAAAGAGGAGAGAGAAAAGAAAAAAAATAAAAATAAAAAAGTGAAAAAGAATAAAAAAAAACGGTATGTCCATAAGCAAAATGGGCACGGATGAAAACCCGAAAGGGCTCCGTGAGTAAAAACAGCGGGACTACCGGCGAGTGTTTGTGAAAACCCGAAAGGGCGCAACCTCGTTAAAAGACACTTGTAGGGTCCTCTCGACCTTGTAAGGAGAAACCACCTGCGTGAGATCCTTACGACTCACAAAGGAGCAGCACACTTAGGGATCCCCACGATGCCTAAGGAGAAAATACACTTACGAGATCCTCACGACTCGTAAGGAGAATTCTCTTATGGGACCCTCACGGCTCATGAGATTTGAAAGTCTTAAGTTACAGAAGCCTGAACCTGTTCTTAAGCAAATCCTCCACAACCTTCGATATTGCCTTACAAGAGGCTCAATACTGACCCTTGTATACAATCCATGGGCGCGAATAAACATATCCCCAGCAAAGTCCAACCCTTGTAGGTCCCCTCGACCCATAAGGAGAAAACCCTCTTGTAGGATCCTTACGACTTACAGAGGAACATACACTTAGGAATCCTCACGATCCCTAAGGAGAAGATACACCTGCAAGATCCTCACGACTTGTAGGGAGAAATACCTTTGTGAGACCCTTACGGCTCATGAAGTCAAAAGCCTTAGTCGACAGGACCTTAACCCTGTTTGCTAAGCTACCTTTGTTCAACATCGACAAAGGCAAATGATGATTCGCTCCTGGAAATATTCCAGTTGCAGCGATGCTGATGCCTAAACCGGTATCAAATCCCAAGTTCTTTCATGGCAAATGATGATTCGCTCCTGGCAACATCCCAGTTGCAGCGATGCTGATGCCGAAATCGGTGTCCAAAATCCGAGCTTGCGGCGGAAAAGCTAGCAGGCCACACATGCCTACGAAATAGCCGAAATGATGGGGCAACTTGCAATAAAAAGCAGCAAGTAAAAATGTATGCATGAAAAATAGCCGAAATGATGGGACAACTCGCAATAAAAAGCAGCGAGTAAAAATAAAACAAATAGCCGAAATGATTGGGCACCGCGAAAAATAGCCGAAATGATTGGGCAATCGCGACCTTCGCGATATAAAAAGCTGAAATGATAGAGCATCGCGGAAAGAATAAAAGAAATGATGGAAAAATGAAACATTTTTGCCCTACAGGTGATGCTACATCAATCCCTGTATACAATCCAGGGGCGCAAACAAAGAAGGAGTCGTACTCCTCCCCCAGGTTTCATCATGAGAGGAAGCCAAATCTCGACGGTTCACAAATAACCTGGAGATCATCTCGACGCAGCAGACACAACATCAAGCGAAATGGAACAGCGGCAACCCCCAGTTCTATGGATCGGTGATATACGCATCACCAAGAGTCAAACCTCCATTCCGTGAAATGCGGATACAATCGATAAAATTCCTGGTTACGTGGAACGCGGATAATGTCACTCTTTGACCCCGTGGAAAACGTCCAGAGCGGATCCTGGTCCTCGCAGAGCATGGCAGTGAACCCGTGCGAAGCATCCAGAGCGGAGCCTAGTCCTCGCCTAACGCGGCAGAGAACCCGTGTGAAGCATCTAGTGCAAAAATTCCTGGTCACGTGGAACGCGGATAATGTCACTCTTTGACCCCGTGGAAAACGTCCAGAGCGGATCCTGGTCCTCGCAGAGCATGGCAGTGAACCCGTGCGAAGCATCCAGAGCGGAGCCTAGTCCTCGCCTAACGCGGCAGTGAACCCGTGTGAAGCATCTAGTGCAAAATTCCTGGTCACGTGGAACGCGGATAATGTCACTCTTTGACCCCGTGGAAAACGTCCAGAGCGGATCCTGGTCCTCGCAGAGCATGGCAGTGAACCCATGCGAAGCATCCAGAGCGGAGCCTAGTCCTCGCCTAACGCGGCAGTAAACCCGTGTGAAGCATCTAGTGCAAAATTCCTGGTCACGTGGAACGCGGATAATGTCACTCTTTGACCCCGTGGAAAACGTCCAGAGCGGATCCTGGTCCTCGCAGAGCATGGCAGTGAACCCGTGCGAAGCATCCAGAGCGGAGCCTAGTCCTCGCCTAACGCGGCAGTGAACCCGTGTGAAGCATCTAGTGCAAAATTCCTGGTCACGTGGAACGCGGATAATGTCACTCTTTGACCCCGTGGAAAACGTCCAGAGCGGATCCTGGTCCTCGCAGAGCATAGCAGTGAACCCGTGCGAAGCATCCAGAGCGGAGCCTAGTCCTCGCCTAACGCGGCAGTGAACCCGTGTGAAGCATCTAGTGCAAAAATTCCTGGTTACGTGGAACGCGGATAATGTCACTCTTTGACCCCGTGGAAAACGTCCAGAGCGGATCCTGGTCCTCGCAGAGCATGGCAGTAAACCCGTGCGAAGCATCCAGAGCGGAGCCTAGTCCTCGCCTAACGCGGCAGTGAACCCGTGTGAAGCATCTAGTGCAAAATTCCTGGTTACGTGGAACGCGGATAATGTCACTCTTTGACCCCGTGGAAAACGTCCAGAGCGGAGCCTGGTCCTCGCCAAGCGCGGCAGTGAACCCGTGTGAAGCATCCAGAGCAAATACCGGACTGTGGAGTCCTTAAAATCCACGGACTATGACGTCCTTAACCTCGACCGTGATGTCTTAAAACTAACGATCAACCACCCCGATTCCCTACAGACTTTGCCTTGGTTTAAGGGTACATCTCTTCACTCCTTTGATGCCCGGCGTTGTAATTCCTCAACGTCTTCAAAGAGGTGACGGGTCCCTGCAACCACACACCGGACTGTGGAGTCCCTAAATCCACGGACTATGAGGTCCTTAACCTTGACCGTGATGTCTTAAAACTAACAGCGGACTGTGGAGTCCCTAAATCCACGGACTATGAGGTCCTTAACCTTGACCGTGATGTCTTAAAACTAACATCGGACTGTGGAGTCCCTAAATCCACGGACTATGAGGTCCTTAACCTTGACCGCGACGTCTTTAAACTACGATACCTTGAGAAACTCCCGACTCCGTAAAACACGGACAAGGGTGACCGCATCCAACACTTGCAGGCCCTCACGACCTGTAAGGAAGAAAAACTCTCTTGTGAGATCCTTACGACTCTCAAGGGAAAACTCGCTTGAGGATCCTTGCGATCTTTAAGAAGAACTCACACCTATGGGATCCTCTCGACCTGTAGGAGAAAAACTCTTTATGAGACCCTCGTGGCTCGTAAAATGCAAAAGCCTTAGGAAGCAGATCATAACCCTGTATCCTAAGCCATCACTGTCCTGCAAGGAGATCAAGATAGAATATCCGCAGAATACATTCAATGAAAAGGGGACACATCATTGAGAAGAAAAAATGTATCTTTTATTCATAAACCAAAATGGGTACAAAGTACAATTCATGAAAGAAACAAAAAGAAAATACTCTCATCCATGAGTATGTACAAAAGGGAAGGAAAAGATACAAATGTTTCAGGCCGGCGGACGACTCAGCAGCTTGGTCAGCTCATCCTGCTTTTGCTGAGCCACGGCTTCATGACGCAAGATCTCCAGAAGACGAGCCTCCGCTTGAGCTTGCTGAGCCTAATACTAAGCGAGCCGAGCTTCGAGCTCTTTCTCGGTGGCCTTATGAGCCTCAACCCTCTCACGAGTGAACATGGCAACTTTATCGAGAGCCACAACCTTATGTCCGCTACGTGCCGCCCTATCAGGCCATGAAAGCTCACTTTGCGACCACAACCTTAGAAATAGGACATACACGCTCGAGACCATATAAATGGGCTTCCGATCGACAGCAATAATCGATCCAAAACGCGCTCACACAACCCGGTATGAAAAGCAACAAAAAAATTTTCCGACGATTATCCTATCGAGCATGTGCTCGCAATCATGTGAACATCCGAAAAAGAAATAAAATTCGAAGCTTTAATGTGCACGCCACATGACAACAGTATTGATAATTGAAGAAAATTTTCATAGAAGGAACACAAAATTTATTCATGCAAGCGGAAACATACATACGAGTACCGAGCCTACATGGAAGTTCAACATAAAGCATACAAAAAGGAGGGACTAATTTAAAGAGGTTCTACACTAACGGAAAAGGTCACCAAACACAGGATCAACGGCACAGGGGTTGATGAAGCAAAGGACAAAATTCTCCATCTCTCTCTCCGCTTTCTCCAGCACATCGAAGCGACGATTCTCGCGAGAAGTCGCTCCCCATCGGTTGGTGCCATGTTCGTCCGCGAATGCAAACATAATAGCTCGCCGGGCCTTTATCTCGCTCAGCAGATGAATTGAGCAGTCCTTCAGAGCCTGAGTAATCAGGCATGCTTCATGAAAGCCCTCGAGCTTTTCTTCCGCCGCATCAAGCATTGCCAGGGTCATCTCTGCCGGGTGAGGAGGAATGTCGGCAAGCACGGCCATGAGGATCATCCGGAGCCAGAGAGAACCCATCGGGAGGGGAGACCCCCTACGGATCGAGAGTTCGTGCATGGCTGAGTCGCATTCGTTGTCGGTAAGGAGGGGATCCACCAACCGAGCAGCAAAGCGGGGGACCATCTCTTCAATAGGAACTTCCCACGGCTGTCGGCGAGCATGAGGACGATTGCAGGCCATGACGCTCGTTTGTTTCTCAAGATAAGTTACTCCAAGATTAAAAAAATAATAATAATAATAATATGAAGCTCTCTGTGAAAGGAAAAGAAAGCTACAGCCTCATATATAAAGAAGTGCATTAAGTGCTGTGCGCGGAAAATCTTGCATGGTAAGACTATTTCCAAGGCCCAAAAAAAAGGAAGGGCATCGAAAATCAAGGAAATGAAACTATTTCCAAGGCCCTTTCTCTGCATCCAATATTGTGCACTGAAAATACGGCATGAGAAAATTTTGTGAACCGCCCCATCAAGGGACCCACGTGCAGAACACGTGAGGCCTAAACCTGATGCGCGCTTAAAAGGAAATATATGGAGTAGTACCCTGCATATTAAAAGCACAAATGACAACAGTAGCAAAAATGATAAAATCCCAGATGCAAACATAGAAAGACATAATAACAATTGTCACTCATACTTCAAGAGGTTCATACAAAACACAGAGGACGCATTTACAACGGTAAAACTTCAGATGCGGGACATGGGTTGAGAAACTCAAAATTAACTTTATCCAAGATTTTCCAAGCATTTCGAACCTCCCGAGTATGTTTCCTCTCACGATCACAAGCATCGGGGTCCTCACGAATGTCCTCCACCCTCCGATAGGCGGCAAGTATGGCCGACTGCTGGAACATCTGATGCAGGAAATCAATGAGATTATCCCGCCTTCTCTTTGAGATCAAGTGCATCAGATACACCGAGTGTACTTTATCCTCGGCGGCGTCCAATGCCCCAAGCGGCACACCAGCACAGAATAGAGGGAGAGCCTCCCTGATCGCCAACACGATCAGCCTCAGAAGAGAAGAGCGACGGGGGAGTAGCCGATGGTCATACTCATCAAAGCGGCTCATAATCTCGGCACATTGAGCATCGGTGAACTCCTGGTTCTGACTGCGGCCCAGTGCACGAATATTCCTATAGGAAATGATCTCGTCAAGATCATACAGATGGGCGTCCATGATACCTGAAATAAAGGTCGTGAGATTCATTACAAAACCCTCATTGCATTAATTGCAGAAGAACAACCTCGGGCCAAGAGACCCCAGGAAGCCTCTGTGTGAAGAAATCGAGTTCTTCGTTGGAATTAAATTCCTTATTGAGAAAAGGGAATTAAATTCCCAGAAACATTTTGAATGGAATTAAATTCCATGAATCTGAACCGCCATCATCATCTCCCTAAGGGATCATATGAACCCTAAGTGATCTACTGCGGGAAGTTAAGTGGTCTCATATTTTGGTTAAAGTACTTGAAGAAAAATGGTTTCTTTGTGAAACCCTCGATCTGGATTTAAAATCCAGAGAGTTTTGTCAAAACGAAGGTGCTTCGATTACCATTACCTGAGGAGGAAGAATCCCTTTAAAACAGAGTTAAACTCTGAAAATATTTTAAAACAGAGAACTACGCTCTGAAAGCGAGAATTAAATTCTCAAAGAAGAAGTTCTCAGAAGAAGAAGATGAACAAAGTGAAGGCTCCTATGAAGAGACAGAGGTATTTATAGAAGACAATGAAAACATTTCGTCTCCCCAGATCCCTAGAGGAATCCAACGGTCACAAGAGGTGACAGCGTTGCACTCACGTGCAGACACGTGAGAACAACGCTGTGGGGGCATTTGTTTCCTGATTTAAAATCAGGAAAGCTTCTGGGAAAAGCTTCAGAAGAGGGTCACGTGCTTACACGTGACTAGCGGTCACGTGTTGGCACGTGACGCCTAAAAACATCATCAAGGCAAGTTCAGTTTCCTGACTACGCTGAAGAAAAGGGGGCTTCAGAAAGAGTCACGTGCTCCCACGTGACCCGGGTCACGTGGCGACACGTGACATTTAAATGCAAGCGACAAAAGGCACCCCAGTTCCCTGATCAAGTCAAGGAAAAGGCTTCAGAAGAGGTCACGTGCTTCCACGTGACCAGGGTCACGTGTTGCCAGGTGACGTTCAAGACAGCAGACTCGTTCTCCAGTTGAACCAAGGAAAGAGAGAGTTCAAATAAGGGTCACGTGCTCACACGTGACCAGGAGTCACGTGGCAGCACGTGACGTTTAAGCAGCAATAAGAAGACAAAGCGCAAAAGAAAGGAAAAGGCTCATTCCAAAGGAGGTCACATGCCCACACGTGACCATGAGTCACGTGGTCACACGTGACCGGCTTTCAAAGCCCATTTTGTCAAACAGAATTAAATTCTGAAGGAGAATCAAATCTTTCCAAAGGAAAGCGGCTATCTGGAACCGATCGAATTAAAGATTCAGAGGTGATGAAATATCATCTATCTATGGGAAAATCTCGGGTTTGGAAAGATTTCCCTTTAAATCTAACCGAAATAATAAAGGGGAACCCCTGGATTTGAAATCCAATGGTGAATAAAATTCGCCTAGTAATCCAAAGGTCCAAAACGAATGATGGGTGCAAATCAAATCTCTTAATGAAGATTCGTCAAAAACTGATTGATTCGGCTGCTTCTCCTATAAATAGGAGCCAAGAGATATAGAGATATACATACGGAGAGAAGAAAAAAGAAAAGGAAGAGAGCTTCGATACTTGGAGAACTTGGATCTTCTGCAAAAACCCTAGGTAAGAAAGGGAAAAGCACCTTGAAAGAGAAAGAGAATTTAATTCTCAACAGAGTTTAACTCTGATATATAAAACAGAAGAATATATTTCTTCTCTCTTTGATAGAGGATCTGCAAAGTGCACATCTCCCCTTAAGGTTGAGAATTTAATTCTCAATGGGTCGAGATCCTGCCATGCAGATCCAAAACATAGAGAGGGAATGCAAGCATGAGAATTTAATTCTCACAGAACTATAGGAATTTAATTCCTTTAAAATAAAATTAGGGCTTGCCCCTGTATCATGGGAATTTAATTCCTTCAGAATAAAAAGAAACAGGGTTTAACCCTAATTGAGAACCTAGTTCTGTTGCAGCAGCGGGAATTTAATTCCCTTAATCATAATTTAACAGAGGATGGAAGTTTAAACTCCTTAAAAAAAAGCTTTGTTAGGGTTCAACCCTATTTGGTTCTTCACATATATGAGGAATTTAATTCCTACAGAAAATTCAGAGTTAAACTCTATCCCAGAATATAAGTCTTCGAAAGGAAGTAGGAATTTAATTCCTCTGAAATTTACAGCTCGAGAAATTTAATTCCTGAAAAAAGATTAACAAAGCCTCTAAACAAAATACCTAGAGGCAGGGTCACGTGTCATCACGTGACCCCCCAAGAGATCTACAGAAAGCCCCTTTGAGGCAGCACCCCACGTGACCCACGTGACCCTCGGCAGAAGCTCTAATACATAGGCATTCGAATGCCCATCACGTGATGGCACGTGATGCTCTGAAAGATGCGATAATCTCAGCAGAATAAATGAAGGGAGGGCGCTCTCACGTGCTGCCACGTGACCCCTCTTGCCTTAGTATTTAACACTAAATTGAAACTCTCGAACCCAGTGTTAAAACACTGTTGGGCCTTAGTGTTCAACACTAATTAAAAAGCTTTGTCTGCAGTGTTCAACACTGATCTGTTTTAGTGTTTAACACTAATTTGAAAAGCCTTGTTGCTGGTGTTTAACACCAATTATCTCTTAGTGTTAAACACTAACTTGTCAACCTCATTCCCAGTGTTCAACACTGATTGCTCTGTAGTGTTTAACACTAGGCTTCGGCCCAATTGACTAAATGGATGGAGGCAAAGCCTCTCCTGATTGGACTTAGCCCAAGATGGCCATAAGTCCTCAATTTGTGATTAACTGGGCCAATGGACTCATAACATAATTAATTCGTCTTGATCCCAAATTGGGCCAAGGACTATTTAATCAGCTCCGGTTCTAGGGTACATCTCTTCACTCCTTTGATACTTGGCATTGTAATCCCTCAATGTCTTCAAAGAGGTGACGGGTCCCGACGACCACACATTGATACGGACTGCGGGGTCCTTAAACCCGTGTTTAATGTAAATTCCTGGTTACGTGGAACGCGGATAATGTCACTCTTTGACCCCGTGGAAAGCGTCCAGAGCGGAGCCTGGTCCTCGCAGAACACGGCAGTGAACCCGTGTGAAGCATCCAGAGCACATAACGGACTGCGGGGTCCTTAAACCCGTGTTTAATGCAAATTCCTGGTTACGTGGAACGCGGATAATGTCACTCTTTGACCCCGTGGAAAGCGTCCAGAGCGGAGCCTGGTCCTCGCAGGGCACGGCAGTGAACCCGTGTGAAGCATCCAGAGCACATAATGGACTGTGGGGTCCTTAAGCCCACGGACTACGACGTCCTTAACCTTGACCGAGATGTCTTAAAACTAACAATGGACTGTGGGGTCCTTAAGCCCATGGACTACGACGTCCTTAACCTTGACCGAGATGTCTTAAAACTAACAATGGACCGCAATGTCCTTAAACTACCCATGGACCGCAACGTCCTTAAACTACCCATGGACCGCAACGTCCTTAAACTAGAACAATAGAGCCCCGTATGCTCTTTTGTCGGATCTAAACGATCCCGTTTAAGTTGATCTTAGCCTCAAAGATGGCTAACGTATCCTTAAACCTTCAAACAGACTGGACTATGAATCCCCTCAATTGACTCTGGCTTGAGGGTACATCTCTGAGCTCTTCTGACATCCGTCGTTGTAATCCTTCAACGTCGTCAGAGAGGTGATGGGTCCCGACGGCCATACATACGATGGACCACTATGTCCCTAAACTGGAACATTAGAGCCCAAACGCTCTTTTGTCGGATCTAAACGATCCCGTTAAGTCGATCTTAGTCTCAAACTAGACTAACGTATCCTTAATAAACGTTTGAGTTGATCTTAGCCTCGAGTACGGCTGACGTATCCTCAAACCAAACCCCCAAACCCAAATCTAAGATAATACGGATTTGGACTAGTCCACGCCCTACGGGCGACGACATAACTCAGTCTCCGTAAACAATCCACGGGCAACAAAACAAACACTCACGACACGAAGTGACCATCTGGAGAAGGAGAAAGTTGTTACCGCAATGCGGTAGCGTAATTAACTGCAGGGGCTTGCGCCTGCAGGGAAGAGCGTCCCCACAATCAAAAACCCCTCAAACAAGGGGGAATCTGACGAAGTCCCCACAAGTCTGCTACATCGGACGCATCCGTCTAAACCTCCGATACACGGTGCCATAAATCAACTTGGCATCTTCGGAGAGGTGGACGGATAGCACCAATTAGCATCTGCCCCGAGTCTCAGCGCCAAGACATCGCAGTCCTGTGCGCCGTCGTTCGGAGGGGAACAGTGATGAATAATGACCATAAATCAAGGATATGAATCAAGACTAGAACTCCAAGTTACTTAAATAGAGTATCGCATTATAACCATGCCGCGGTACATAGTTACAATCACATAGCTCCACTCAAGTCGCCCAAATTCTAGTATCAGAATAGAAAGAAACAATAGGGAACCAAAAGGTTTTCAAGCAGGGATGCAAAGTTGTTTGCATAACGTCAAGACACAAGAGTCAAGAGAAAGATATGATTCAAGAATTACGATAACAATGTGGCAGGACATGTTCCTAATTACAGGTTTTCTGATTCGTATATTGGGTCTAATACCCAACTACAAAAAGAATCAAACCTGATTAACCTAAATCCTATGGCTCTGATACCAAACAAACCCTGTCACGCCCCGCTTCCCAGAGTGCGCTAAGATCGGCACGTGAGAAAGCCAACCATGCTACCTGTGGCTAAAAACCATCCATCCACAGTCACATTATGGCTGTCTATAAGATATCAAGAACAGTAGAAATAAAATAAACTATATAGTACATGTCCATATGCCAGAATAAACAAGTCAAGAAATAATATGCGGAAGCAATAAATCCAAGTAACAATAACAATCTGGAAGGTACGTCCCAAATACGGGCTCACATCAGGAAATGAAAATGCTGAAAGAAAACTAAACTAAAAATACTAACAGGATCCTCACTGCTCGGCCTGTCGGCTGAAATACTCCTGCTCGGCCTGCGACAAGGATAGCGGATCTGGGCCATGCAAAACCCGGACGTCAGCGCGTCACAATATAAACAATAATATAATCAGTGGGTAACAGGATATGCAGGCATGAATTATCAATGGTAACATGAAGTAATAAGTAAGCAGGAATATCGAACAGTAAAGTGTAACGGTATAGGTGAAGTGCAGCAATAAAACTAAACTGTGCTACTGGGTTAATTACTCTCAAGTCTGTGAAATCAATTTAATGAATCGTCGATGTAACTCAATAGTATCCCGTGCATGCCCGGGACCACGGTCCAGATTCTTGGGCTGAAATCCGAGACATGCTGCTAGGCAGTAAACAGGTAACATGTACAGACGAATGATGTCAGCAGCAGCATCCCGGGGCTGGCCTAGCCCGTAAAACTGATCAGTATAAGTATCGAACTGTCGAGTTACAAATCAGGTTTCATCATTGATTTCCCTATACCCCCAAGTTATGTGTTCAAGTCAGGTATTGATAAATCTGAAGCTAATACCAACACAGGATCAAGCAGGAACATGTTTGTCTATACAGACAACAGGATATGTCCATCGGAACAACATGTCAGGATTGTTGGCATTAGAAACAGGATCAGGTATCAAGTCAAGTAATGATATATCAGGTCATGTCAGATAGTGTACATGTATCAAGTGGGTGCCTAACAGTAAAATGTAGCAGTGTTGAATCAGGGTAGAATACGGATGTACGATAAAAGCATGGGTGCACAAATATATACTGGGGGTTACACCATGACTAAGCAGGATGCACAATATCAAGCATGGGGTACTAACGTATTAATAATATGAGTTAATGTAATATGGGGTGCAACTAGGTATGCAGAATTAATGGTATGGATACACAAATAGACATGGATGCATAACTAACTATCAGGGGTTACAACTATAGTTCCAAGATTAAATAGGATGCACATTATCTAGCATGGGGTACTAATGTATTAATAATATGAGCTAATATGATCTGTAGATGCAGCTACATGTATATTAAATGATATGGATGCATACAGGTATCCGAAAATGGTAAAACTTTAGTATGGATGTATAATGTGATAAACGGGTAAAATTTTACTCATATGGATGCATAATAATATACCTAGCATGTAGTAAGGTGAATTAGCATGCGACTTGATATGTAAATAACGATATGGATGCACACGGACGTCGTAAAACAGTAAAATGGTAACAGGGGATGCACAATACACTAAACATGTAATATAATTATTAATATGGTTGTAAAATATATCATAGCATGTATCAAGATCAACTTGCCTGAACGGATCTCACGACGGGTGCGTACGGCACGTCCGATGTCGGGTAATAATCGCAACGCACACGCGGCACACGGGACGGGTCCAAGCGAGGCAAGAGAATAACCACGCAGGTAGGGGACGTTCATTGGATCTCCCGGGTCGTCAGCGACGGGCACGGCTCCGGCGGTGATCACTGGAAAAAGAACCAAGAAGAAGAAAAGAGAAGAAAGAAGAAGAAGAAAGAAGGAGGAGAAGAAGAGAGGCTCTGGGGTTGCTGTGCAGGGAACATGAGAGGGGAGAGGAGAGAGATGGTGGAGAGGGTGTGAGGGCGACGAAGGGGTCAACGAAGCTCCGGCGAGGGTTGCAGGGTGCTCGGGTGATGGGTTGCTGGGGTCTGAGGGGCTCGGGGTTGGAGAAAGGGGCGAAGAAGAGGGAGGTGATGGAGATGAGGGTGATGAGGAGATGATGGTGGGTCGGTTTCTGGGGTTGCAGATGCGGAGAGGGGTCGTCGGGAGTGGGTTCTTGGGGCGTTGGGAGAAGAGGAGAGAGGATGGGGAAGAAGAGAGGATGACGAGAAGGTGAAGGAGTGGATGGAGGCGAGAGCTAAGGTTGAGGAGATGATGAGGGGAGGCGACGCGAAAGGGTTAGGGTTTCTGTGAGCGTGGGGTTTTAAAAAGAATGAAGAAGAAGAAAGAAAAGAGGAGGGTGACGCTAAGGAGAGAAAGGAGGTGAGTGGATCCCTCATGAACACGGATCGCGAGAGGAGAGAGAAGGGGAGAGAGAGAGAGTCTGTTACAAAAGATTTCATTTTAAAATTTAAAAAAAATATATTTTTCGTTAAGAAAAAATTTAAGTGTAACAGTTTTAAAAGAATAATATAATATTAATAAAATATTTAATATTTGGCTAATACAAAAATATTCCAAAACACGCCCGGGTCGGGTCTAAATATCCAGTTTTAAAATACGGAAAATATACGTGTCGACCAAAACTAAAATAGGATATCTGGGTAACGGAAATGCATACTCCCAAGAACGGATGCACGCATGTGCGCGTAGCCATCCAAACAGGTCCGTTACACTGAACGGGATCAGAACAAGATGTGCGGATGCTATGACAGGGTTAGGGATATCAAGCAGGCCATGCAATATATTTTTAAAATATTTTTCTTGATTTTAAATGTTATATTAAAAAAATGCAGATGCCAGATATAATGCCAGTATGCAGTATATAAAAAAAATGAAAGTGCACGGATCCACATAACAAGCCGGGATAAACATAAACAGGAATTAAGACGGTTTCCAGCAAGCGGGTCGGGTTGGATGCAAATACAGATGTCAAATACACTATTCTCACCCAAAACACAATATATCAAGAAAATACCATAAATAAAGAAATACTCAAAATATAACTGGTATAAATGAACTAGGGTGTTACACAAGCTTCTCCAAAACTGGGAGAGGAACCTGGTGTCTCAATCTGATACGATACTGACAGGCACTCCACGCAGCCTCACAATCTCATGCATGTACTTTTTGCTAAAATCTCCACCGATTGTCCCACTCGAAATGGTAGAAAGTGAGTCGCCTTTGTTAGACAATAGGCAATGATCCAAATGGTGCTTTTGCCCTTGGGGCTCCGTGGTAATGCCGTCAAGTTCATGATGATGTGTTCCCACTTCCACTAAGGAATAACTAACGGTTGCAAAAGACCGGCCACTCTCTGATGCTCGACCTTCACCTGCTGACACACCAAGTATTTCGATACGAAACGGACGATCTCCCTTTTCATGTCATTCCACCAGTAATGATGTCTCAAGTCCCTGTGCATCTTGGTGCTTTCTGGGTGCACCGAATAAGCGAAACTGTGCGCTTTAGTTAATACCTCCTATCAAACCTCGTCTTCCGCACACACAACCGACTCCCATATCTTAGTGATCCATCTTCATGAATTAGCAGGTCTATTCTAAAACTTGCGGATTATAGGCCCTCCACGCTTCTGTTGCGCCACTATGATAAGTTGGGGAAGGTCCTCAAAACCCCTTTCAATTGAGCATCTTACGCTTAAGCGATCTTGATGCGGTCTATCAAGGATGACTTTACTTGAACACTAGTCCTCATTTAAGTTAATCTTGATCCGCCACAATCTTTTCTGGATCCACTACTATGTCATCTCCTAACATAGCACGGCCGAAGAACTTCACTTCATTTCGCCAACCTTGCACTTACTCAGCAAGGCATACTATTTCTCTTACCTCAACGCTTGAAATACAGTTCTCAATGCTTCTCGTTCTCCTCCTTGATCTTTGAAAATCAGAAAGATTTTGTCTTTACGGGACAAGATAAAGATAACGCGGGCACTTTTCGCCTTCGCGCTCTATCGTTCGAGTAAGAAGGGATAAGATAGA
Source organism: Agapanthus africanus (assembly GCA_030015575.1). Lineage (NCBI taxonomy): Eukaryota > Viridiplantae > Streptophyta > Magnoliopsida > Asparagales > Amaryllidaceae > Agapanthus > Agapanthus africanus. The sequence continues at coordinate 105,705,464 of JASDDO010000019.1, forward strand.
CAAAAAGACCCGAGATGCTTCCGAACTGGAAGTTCTAAAACCGAAGTATTGAAGGGAAAAATGTGAAGTAAGAGAGGCAAGAAGGGACATGCATGGATTTTAGGATTTCAAGATGTCGAGATGTGAACTTTAAGAGACTCGAAGAAAAGAGTCGAATTCAACGAATGGGATTTAAGTAAGCAATAAGGAATCCAAAAAATTAAGAGATAAAATCTAACGGAGATGAAGGATTCACAATTTCGTTTCTTTTCCGTAGAGATATGATCGTAAGGGGGAACTCAAAGGAAGTCTCGCTCTACAGTCTATGTCGAAGTTTTATCTAGAGGTTAGGCTAACGAACTAAAATAAAGTAAGAGGATGTCACTGAATCAAACAAAGATATTTCTGGAAAGAAATAACGACAAAAGTACCTGAGACACCTTCCCTAGAAATCTCCGCCTCTTCAGCCGTCAATGTCAAAGCCCATTCTTTATTTGGCTCTTGTGAGTCTGCCTCAGTTCATATGTTTGTTTCTGCTGTATAGGAGACACCCTCGGAACATCACCTCCCAGTTGAATCCTGGACGGACATGTGTTAACCTGGTGGTCAACAGCTCCACAGACCAGACACTGACCCTTGACCTGTTCCCTCCCCAAAAATAATAATAATATAACTTATGGGACTTAAGTCCTGGCGCAAGAAAGATGGGAGTTGCGACAATGCTTTGAGACCCTCGCTTCTTTGACATTTGGAGAAATATTTTTTCAATCTGGCTAACCAGAAAATCATTAAATAAAATATTTTTAAAATATACATAACTTAAACTATTTGAGATATTCTTTATCTTTCTAAAAAAAAAGATAGCCTGTTAATTAGAGATATACTGTTTTATATTTTTCTAAATAAAGAAAAAATATAAGCTTTATTAACAAGGACTTTTGGATATATAATCCAACGGTGTTTAAGCACCCGGGCTAATAATAGCTCTATTCTTTTAAACAAAAGAATCAAATGAATATCTTATTTAAATAAAAAAATATAAATTATATCAACAGATAACTCTTAGATCTATAATTCAACAGTGCTTAAGCATCCGGCCTTGATCTTAAAATCAATTAGAGAAATCTCAAAAAGATATCGTCTCTACTTACTCAACAATATCTATACCCTATATAAAGACCCTAAAGATCAAAATTTGACATATACGTAATAGACACAACACCTACATACGAGATAGAGAATACAGAAACTTAAGTTCTCTGCAATCGCAGCTTCATTTTCTTCTTCATCAATCAAGATGAGAAAAGAAGAATGATTTACATGATTTAATAGGGTCAATCCCATCCATGAGAAGGTTAACCTTCATATATGTTTATAAAGCTTAAGTTCTTATCGATGATCTTAAGTTCTCTGGACCAAACTTCGCCTCGAGAAAACTTAAGTTTTTATCAGAGAGATTTCTTTGATCTTCAGATCTAGGGTTTGAGAGATATAATCGAACCCATGCATAAAATATAATGTTGATAGATCAGAAAATTTATATTTCCAAAGAGCGGATCATATAATCTATAGAGACTCCAAATCACAAAAGATATGATCTTGATATTGTTAATGGCCAAAATAGCTATTAACAGAATCTTAAGCCTCATGAAACTTAAATTTCAGAAGAAAAAAAATTAAACTCTATGAAAAACCCTAAGCGGCTATGCGCCAGAGGCATATGCGCCAATGGGCATACGTTACATAGAGATGCGCCAATAAAGGACATAAGCCAATGAACATTCCACAAACAACAGAGAATTTAATTCTCAATAAATAAGAAAGATCTTCCTCTTCAAAAACTTATCATCCATAGGAGGAAGCCATCTTTGTACTAGTGCACAATCTATTAAACCTAAGATCAATTGAGATCAATTAAGTTGAGATATTTTCTCAACTTGATTGATTTTCTCCTTTCCTATAAATAGGAGAGGGTGAGATTAATCTCGCTAGACAGAGACCTCCCTACAAGGTCAAGAAAAAAAATCGAAACTTATGTCTCTGCGAGAAGAAAGTTCTTCATCTTCACTTCAAAACCCTAGGTAATTAATGGAGAAAAATCCCCATTTTACCAATTTTCTCCATTAAAATAATGTTAACCTTCATAAAAACTTAAGTTCTTCCTCTGGATCAAAAATTCATGAGTTAAATCTCTCTCTTGTCGAAGACTTAAGCCCTCGTGGAGAAGTTTCATCCTAAAATCTAAGATCCTGGGGAAAACTTAAGTATCCCCTCCACTAAAATGCCACCAAAAACTATAAAATTGAAGTTCAAAACTTCATGGGACATAGTTCCCCAAGATATATTATTTCCAGAGAACTTAAATTCTATAATTACAAAGAAAAATGTGATTTTTATGGACTTTCAAAGGTTAACCATTTTGTGGATGAAGATAGAGTTAACTCCAAAACCCTAGCGTTGCGCCAGTATCAAAATTGTTGTGCCAACGTTGATTGTGCCAACATTGACTGCGCCAACGATGACCCGCAAAGAGGGCACCAAAGTTTAAGCTTTGTTCTGGGGCCGTGCGAAGCCAAGTCGAGCCACCAAGCGCCAATATTCCAGTAGGCGCCACGTGACAAAGCACCAATGTCTCTCCCGGACGCCACGTGCATATAGGCAAGCCGCCGAACCGCCCAAGCAGCAAGACCAGAGCATATACATAGCCCAGATTGGCAAGTATTGAAGCTTAAGTTTCTCTGATCTTAAGATCAATTGAGAACTATATTCTCATGTAACCTGGGTTGATCTAGTTCTCAAATGAGACTACGTATCTCTATACCAAGCCTAAATGCTCAAATCATCTAAATTGATCTTAGTCTCAAATGAGACTAACGATCCTTAGATAGAGCCTCTGTTCTTATCTGAACTGACGGACCTCACAAATATGAGAAATGCTATATAAGTTTACTACCGTTGGCAAACCAAGTTACCAATATGGACCCCGTCAAGCAAATGCTTGACCCAAATCATGAAAATATAAGTACGGATTTGGACTAATCCGCGTCTTACGGGCGACGACCAAAATTAGTCCCTGTATACAATCCAAGAGCAACCCAAAATAAACAAAACCTAAAACACACACACGAAGCAAAAACCTGGAGAAGTAGAAAGTTGTTGTCGTACGCAATAACGTAAACTACAGAAGTTTGCACCTGTAAAAAAGATTAGTCTCCGCAATTAATAAACCTCTCATCCGTAAAAGAGAATCTGAAGTCACTTATATCGGTCGTATCAATCCAAACCTCCGATATACAGCACCATAATCTCTTAGCATTTTCGGAGAGGTGGATAGATCAACTTATGCATCTTCCCCCAAATTCAGACTAGACGGTCCATCCAGGATCGTCTCAGTTCCTTGTCTTCGGCGGTAAACATGTCGCTTGGCCCATATCCACCAAAGTGATTGAGCAGGCGAACGAGTCGGTAGAGTAACCGATCTTAACCAGACCAATTCTCTATATAAGTATATTGCAAGCTTAGGGTTTGTGAGGGATTAATACTCTATACAAAGATTAGGGTTTGTAACTCCATCAAGAATTAGCCGTCATCTTCTCTTCTTCCCCTTTGATGGTTAGTAGCGGGATGACTACGTGGAGGCTTATCGCCGCTGAACGGTGTGGTTGCCCTCCGACCGTTGATAGAAAGAGACCGCGATGCATACGTGGTGTGGGTAAGGTTATTCATCTGATCAATATAAGGTAATCGATCCACCTTTCTTATATAGATATATCACATGCTACATATAGATTTGCTTCTGTTGTATTATCTGTTTGATCTCATCTAGATTTCTATCTAGATGATCCATCTTGTTTATTCTACATGCATGTGCTACATAAATATTACAGCTAGGAGGGTATGAAAACAGGGAGAATGGGTAAGGGGTTTTCCATCGATTCTTTGGGCCAAGGATTTTTTGCTAACGGGGAAGTTGTCCGGATTTATTTATTTTTTTGGACAATTTACCATGAACATTATGCAGTGTGATGGAGGTCCTTTTCGGGTCTCCATCAGATGTTGTCTTCCGTCGATCTCCCGGTGGATTTTGAAGGTGATCTCCTGTTGCGTGTGGGTCTCAATGGGTTTGAGGAGATTGGTGATTTGAGGTTGTACGAGGAGTTTGACGCCGAGTACTCGCAAAGAAGTCCCGGGGTGGTTTGGTACCACCGAAGACCCTCCGACGATCAAGTTAGTAATGATATCCGAGCAGAGTAGCGGCTTCGTAGAGTAAAGAATGGCTTACTTGACCCCTTTGTGATGGGGTTTTTATAGTGGCAGCAGCACGCAGTAGAAGGCGCGAGAATCTCGCCGGCGGTTACGCTCCCGACGTCACGCCCGCGTAAAGAGCGGATCGCCCATTAATGGGGATCATGATGGCGTGGAACGTGGGATGTTGCTGGCGGAGAATCTGCGCATGGCGAGATTTGCGGAGCGGCGGTTACGCCTGTGAGTGGTGGAGTTGGTCGGTCAGAGGACCGAGGAAGATGGCCTCGGCGGGAGAGCTCGGGAACGAGCGAGAGGGCCGAGGTATCTTGGTCCTGCGGTAGCTCGGAGGCGAGCTGAGAGACCGAGGAGGCCAATTTGCAGGGGGCTCTGAGGTAAGCCAGCATTGTGCTTGTAGGTCGGGTACAGGGGTGGCCTGATCGGCCCCTGTGGGCCCTCTCTTCTGAGTTCTGGGACACGTCATCTGCCACGTGTCCTGATCTGGAAGGTCGCCAATATAGAGCATCATCATTAGCCCCTCACTCTTGTCCCGACCAGCTGGCGGATCGGGCCAAGAGTGGACTGCCGGGCCGTCCGGGGAGAGCTCCCTCCTAAGATTTCGTCAGGACGCGTCCCCGGGCTGTCAGCTGCCTTTCCTGCCAGCGAATCAGGGCGAAATCTCTGCATTTAAGGAAGGTGCGCCGGTTTGTGCATCCTGTCACTGAAGCGACTGTCTGTGTGTCAAGCGTCGGTTGACCGACGCGACGTGTGCAGTCCTGTGGCGTCTGATGGGGCGCGGTCCAGTGCGGGAACGACAAGTGGAGCAATCGGTCATCGAGTTGACTTCGATCACCTGATGTCTTTTGTCGGGGCTTCGGGTCCGCTGCATGTGATGGGCCAGTAGCCTCGTTATAAGGGCTACAAACCTGCAACGTCTGTTGGGCAGGAGGATGCCTGCTGGGGATGACCGAGCAGGGAAGCTGCTCGGTTGATCTTGGCGAGGGCCTTGATCCCTGGCGTTGCGAGTAGGGAAGCTACCAGCCAGGGATAGCTGAGCAGGGGAGCCGCTCGGCTGCCTCTGGGAGTACTTTGATCCTTAGCGTTGGAGGGGCTGTAAGAAGCCCACTAAGGATGACCGGGCAGTGAAGCTGCGCGGTTGCCTCTTGGTGAGGGTTTTGATCTCTGGCGTCGTGGGTAGGCAATCGCCAGCCTGGGACGACCGAGCAGGGAAGCCGCTCGGCTGCCTCTAAGGAGGACTTTGATCCTTGTCTTTGTTGGGTAGGAAGCTACCCGCCGGGATGCGCCGAGTAGGAAGGGGCTCGGCGGCCTCGCGAAGAGGGCTTCAGATCCTCAGCGTCTGATGGGCAGGAGGACGCCCACTGGGGATGCGCCGAGCAGGAAGGAACTCGGCGGCCTCGCGATGAGGGCTTCAGACCATCAGCGTCTGATGGGCAGAAGGGTGCCCAACGGGGATGTGTCGAGCAGGAAGGAACTCGGCGGCCTCACGATGAGGGCTTCAGACCATCAGCGTCTGATGGGCAGGAGGATGCCCGCTGGGGATGCGCCGAGCAGGAAGGAACTCAGCGGCCTCACGATGAGGGCTTGAGATCCTCAGCATCTGATGGGCAGGAGGAAGCCCGCTGAGGATGCGCCGAGCAGGAAGGAACCCGGCGGCCTCACGATGAGGGCTTGAGATCCTCAACATCTGATGAGCAGGAGGATGCCCGCTGGGGATGCGCCGAGCAGGAAGGAACTCGGCGGCCTCGCGATGAGGGCTTCAGGCCATCAGCGTCTGGTGGGCAGGAGGATGCCCTCTGGGGATGCGCCGAGCAGGAAGGAACTCGGCGGCCTCACGATGAGGGCTTGAGATCCTCAGCATCTGATGGGCAGGAGGATGTCCGCTGGGGATGCGCCGAGCAGGAAGGAACTCGGTGGCCTCACGATAAGGGTTTCAGACCATCAGCGTCTGGTGGGCAGGAGGATGCCCGCTGGGGATGCGCCGAGCAGGAAGGAACTCGGCGGCCTCACGATGAGGGCTTGAGATCCTCAGCATCTGATGGGCAGGAGGATGCCCGCCGGGGATGCGTCGAGCAGGAAGGAACTCGGCGGCCTCACAATGAGGGCTTGAGATCCTCAGCATCTGATGGGCAGGAGGATGCCCGCTGGGGATGCGCCGAGCAGGGAGGAACTCGGCGGCCTCGCAATGAGGGCTTCAGACCATCAGCCTCTGGTGGGCAGGAGGATGCCCGCTGGGGACGCGCCGAGCAGGAAGGAACTCGGCGGCCTCACGATGAGGGCTTGAGATCCTCAGCATCTGATGGGCAGGAGGATGCCCGCCGGGGATGCGTCGTGCAGGAAGGAACTCAGCGGCCTCACGATGAGGGCTTGAGATCCTCAGCATCTGGTGGGCAGGAAGATGCCCGCTGGGGATGCGCCAAGCAGAAAGGAACTCGGCGGCCTCACGATGAGGGCTTGAGATCCTCAGCATCTGATGGGAAGGAGGATGCCCGCTGGGGATGCGCCGAGCAGGAAGGAACTCGGCGGCCTCACGATTAGGGCTTTGATCCTTGACGCTGGAGGGGCGGTGAGAGGCCTGCGAAGGATGGCCGAGCAGGGTATGTCACGCCCCGCTTCCCAGAGTATGCTAAGATGGGCACGTGACATAGCCAACCATGCTACCTGTGGATAGGAAAAATCCCTCCACAGTCACATTACGCGCTGTAGAGATATCAAGAACAGGAAAGTATACTAAACTATTTAGTACATGTCCATGAGCCAGAATGAATGAGTCAAGAAATAATGATATGCGGAAGCAAAAGATACAATAATGAAACACCTGGAAAGTAAAACTACATACCGACAGGAACTTCACAGCTCGGTCTAACAGCGGCAATACTCCCGATCAGTCTGCAACAAAGGTAGAAGGATCTGGGCCATGCAAAACCCAGACGTCAGCGCGTCATAATATCAAGCAACAATATGTAAACAGGGTAGCAAGACATGCAAGTATAGTCATAAATAGTAAAGCAGGTGTAAAGCAATCTAAATCAGGGTAGTGAAAGGTAGCGTGCAGTGAGTAAACTAAACTGGTCAGTTGGTTATCTACTCTCAAGTCTTTGAAATCAATTTGATGAATCATCGATGTAACTCAATAGTATCCCGTGCATGCCCGGGACCACGGTCTAAGACTCTCGGGCTGAAACCGAGACGTGCCGCTAGGCACTAACAGGAAAAGGGTACAGACCAACGATGTCAGCAGCATCGTCACGAGGCGGGCCTAGCCTCTAAAAACTGATCAGTATAAGCAAGCAACTCTCGAGTTACAAGTCAGGATTTCATCATTGATTTCCCCATACCCCCAAATTATAAGTGTCTAGTCGGGTATTTTAAGTAATCAAGAACTAATGCCAACTCAGGATCAGGTAGGTGCAGATTTTTCTGGATAGACAATAGGAACGGTCCGTAAGGACTACATGTTAGGTTTGTTGGCATTAGACACAAGATCAGATAACAGGTCAAGCCATGGTACATCAGGTCAGGTCAAGTAGTGTATTTAGGCATCAGGTCATGTCAAGAGTGTACGGTACCATGTCCTATCAGGTAGGAAGTGCAACAGGTCATGTCAGGAAGCACAAAATGTTATGTGGGTGCTCCTAATCAACTAGCATAAGTATGGGTATACAAAACAAGCATGGGTACTAATAGCACAATAAAATGGAACATTGTAATGTGATATGCAATCAGGTACAGATTAAGGCATACAGATGCACAGTTATCGATTACGATTATATTTATAGTTTCAATATTAATTAGGATGCAATTTATTAAATATGGAGTGTTAATATCACAGTATTATGTAGTAATGTGATCTATGGATGCAATTATATGTATCTTAAATGCGATAGATGCAAACGGGTATCCGAAAAGTTATAAAACTATAAAATGGTAATGTGGGATGTACAACTAAGCAATATTTGATATAAATATTGATATAATAATATTAATATGGATAGCATATTCAAAGCGATTAATAACTATAAAAGTGGTATTGATTAACCATGCACAAGAAAGTTCCGTTCAGAAATTCAGCGTCACCCTGATTTGTAAAATAGCTTAAAATAACAAACGTTCTCCAAAAGGGACGTGTCTTATACCAAAACAAAGATAATTCAATAAGGTTTTTATTTTTATAAGTATAAGTATCTCAGGTTGTCCCTACAAAAAGCTATGAACATTCGAAATTGAAAGTTTGCTGCTGGAATTTCCCTGGACAGCAGTTTAGAGACATATTCATTTGCATTTTACGTTATTTAAACAATTTATTTTGTAAGTAAATATTTCATAAAATTATAGTACTCTGAGTTAGCTTCGCAACGAACTAAAGAACGTATACTAATTATTTTTGTATGATTTATAATGAATTTTATAAGGTAAGGTGTACAGTAAATTTCAGATTTGTCGTATCCGCTTTCCGATGACGTTTCATGCGTAAACTATAATATTTTCAAATGTATAACATTATAAAATGTAGATTATAAACTAATTAAAGATAATAATAAGAAATATTATGACGATATATATTTTAAATGATATGGATGCAGTATAATGTAAACTAGTATGTCACAAGATAAGTTTTCATGATCTAGATTTAAAATGATATAAACGGATGCAAACGGAATATCGAAACGTTATAAAATTAAACATGGGGTACTAGATTTAAACTATAGGTATGGTATTTATTTAAATAGGTATAAAATGAATTATATAGCATATAGCAAGATTAACTTGTCTAGACGGAACAAGAACGGATGTGTACGGAACGTCCTTCGTCGGCGAAATGTTGCGACGAGCGCACGGTACACGGAACGGTTCCAAACAACGCACGAGGGTGATCACGCAAGTTATGTACGTTCAGTGGATCACTCGAATCATCAACGACGAGCACGGCTCCAGCGATGATCACCGGAATCAAAAAACAAGATTAAGAAAAAGAAAGAAAAAAGAAGAAGAAGAAGAGGCTATGTATTAAATAAGGAAAGAAAAATTAAATAAATAAAAAATATATAAATATATATATGCAGAGGAGAGAGAGAGAAAGGAGTTGTTAGTTTGTTAGGAAATTAGATTTAAAATTTTAGATAAGAGGTTTCAGTTTTTTAAAGAAATCGTATGAAAATATTTAAACTAAATTTTAAAATTAAATAAATTGAATTTTGGCGGGATACCAAAATATTTCAAAACGCGTCCGGGTCAGGTCTAAAACTTCAGATTTAAAATACGAAAAATATGTGCGACTTTCAAAATTCAAAATGAATGCTCAGGTAACGAAAATGCATACCCCTAAGAACGGATGCACGTACATGCGCGTAGCCATCCAAACACGTCCGTTTCACTGAACGGGACGAGAACAAGATGCGCGGATGCTACCACGGGGTTAGGGGTATCATGCAGGCTATGAAATGCAATTTTAAATTATTTTACATGACCTAAAATGTTATATGGTAAAATGCCAGTATGCAGTATACATGAGATGCACGTGTCTATGTAACAAGTCAGGGTAATCTATAAATATGAATCAAATAGGTTCAAGCAAGCGGGTCGGGTTGAATACAATGTAAAATGTAAAATACTATTCGCACCCAAAACACGATAAATCAGGAAAATACCACAATTAAGGAAATACGAGAACTGGAATTGGTATAAATGAACTAGGGTGTTACAGGGTAGCTGCTCGGTGCCTCTTGGCGAGGGCATTAGTCCTTGATGCTGGAGGGGCCATGAGAAGCCTGGGAAGGATGGCCGAGCAGGGTAGCTGCTCGGTGCCTCTTGGCGAGGGCATTGGTCCTTGACGCTGGAGGGTCCCTGGGAGGCCTGCGAAGGATGGCCGGGCAGGGTAGCTGCTCGGTGCCTCTTGGCGAGGGCATTGATCCTTGACGCTGGAGGGGCCCTAGCCGAGCAGGGTAGCTGCTCGGTGCCTCTTGGCGAGGGCCTTGATCCTTGACGCTGGAGGTTCCCTGAGAGGCCTGCGAAGGATGGCCGAGCAGGGTAGCTGCTCGGTGCCTCTTGGCGAGGGCTTTCTGATCCTTGACGCTGGAGGGTCCCTGAGAGGCCTGCGAAGGATGGCCGAAGGGTAGCTGCTCGGTGCCTCTTGGCGAGGGCTTTCTGATCCCCGGTGTTGCGGTAGGGAAGCTACCCGTCAGGGATAGCCGAGCGAGGGATCCTCGGGCTCGACTGCCTCTGGGAGGACTTTTGATCCTTCAGGACGGGGACCGAGCAGGGTTACTGCCCAGTGCCTCTTGGTGAGGACTTTGATCCCTGTCGGTTGTGGTAAGAAGCTACCAGCCGAGGATAGCTGAGCAAGGACCCGACTGCCTCTGGGAGGACTTTGGTTCTTGGCGCGGGAAGAGCTATAAGGATGTAAGAAGCCTACCAAGGACCCTTGGCCGGGTAGGGTTACTGCCCGGTGCCTCTTGGCGAGGGCTTTTGTCCTGAAGGATAGCCGAGCGAGGGATCCTCGGGCTCGACTGCCTCTGGGAGGGCTTTCTGATCCCTGGCGTTGCGGTAGGGAAGCTACCCACCACGGATAGCCGAGCGAGGGATCCTCGGGCTCGACTGCCTCTGGGAGGACTTTCTGATCCCTGGCGTTGCGGTAGGGAAGCTACCCACCACGGATAGCCGAGCGAGGGATCCTCGGGCTCGACTGCCTCTGGGAGGACTTTCTGATCCCTGGCGTTGCGGTAGGGAAGCTACCCTCCAAGGATAGCCGAGCGAGGGATCCTCGGGCTCGACTGCCTCTGGGAGGACTTTCTGATCCCTGGCGTTGCGGTAGGGAAGCTACCCGCCAGTGATAGCCGAGCGAGGGATCCTCGGGCTCGACTGTCTCTAGGAGGACTTTCTGATCCCTGGCGTTGTGGTAGGGAAGCTACCCACCAAGGATAGCCGAGCGAGGGATCCTCGGGCTCGACTGCCTCTGGGAGGACTTTCTGATCCCTGGCGTTGCGGTAGGGAAGCTACCCGCCAGGGATAGCCGAGCAAGGGATCCTCGGGCTCGACTGCCTCCTGGAGGACTTTCTGATCCCTGGCGTTGCGATAGGGAAGCTACTCGCCAGGGATAGCCGAGCGAGGAATCCTCGGGCTCGACTGCCTCTGGGAGGACTTTTTGATCCCTGGCGTTGCGGTAGGGAAGCTACCCGCCAGGGATAGCCGAGCGAGGGATCCTCGGGCTCGACTGCCTCCGGGAGGACTTTCTGATCCCTGGCGTTGCGGTAGGGAAGCTACCCGCCAGGGATAGCCGAGCAGGGTAGCTGCTGGGCTGCCTCTAAGTGAGGGCTTAGATCCTTGGGTGAGGTGGCCCTCGAGCCGCCGTGGCGAGCCCTCTCTGTGCGACCCCGTCAAGGGAGGGGGTGTCGGTCTATTCGGCCGGCGAGGGAGTTGATGACGGTCGCCGGAGGAGGTTCACCCGCGCCTCCGGTGAGGGGGAGGCGGCGACTGGTATCTGGATCTTCAGGGTGATCGCTTGCCATGGGGATGGAGATCGGAAGGCCAACTTTGTTTTTTTGTGGAGTTTCGTTTCCCACAGACGGCGCCAACTGATGGACGTCATTTTCGGGTCTCCGTCAGATATTGTCTTCCGTCGATCTCCCGGTGGATTTTGAAGGTGATCTCCTGTTGCGTGTGGGTCTTAATGGGTTTGAGGAGATTGGTGATTTGAGGTTGTACGAGGAGTTTGACGCCGAGTACCTGCAAAGAAGTCCCGGGATGGTTTGGTACCACCGAGGACCCTCCGACGATCAAGTTAGTAATGATATCCGAGCAGAGTAGCGGCTTCGTAGAGTAAAGAATGGCTTACTTGACCCTTTTGTGATGGGGGTTTTTATAGTGGCGGCAGCACGCAGTAGAAGGCGCGAGAATCTCGCCGGTGGTTACGCTCCCGACGTCACGCCCGTGTAAAGAGCGGATCGCCCATTAATGGGGATCTTGATGGCGTGGAACGTGGGATGTTGCTGGCGGAGAATCTGCGCATGGCGAGATTTGCAGAGCGGCGGTTACGCCTGTGAGTGGTGGAGTTGGTCGGTCGGAGGGACCGAGGAAGATGGCCTCGGCGGGAGAGCTCGGGAACGAGCGAGAGGGCCGAGATATCTTGGTCTTGCGGTAGCTCGGAGGCGAGCTGAGAGGCCGAGGAGGCCAATTTGCAGGGGTTCTGAGGTGAGCCAGCATTGTGTTTTTAGGTCGGGTACAGGGTGGCCTGATCGTCCCCTGTGGGCCCTCTTTTCTGAGTTCTGGAACACGTCATCTGCCACGTGTCCTGATCTGGAAGGTCGCCAATATAGAGCATCATCACAGTGGGTCTTTGCTCGGTTTGGGTGCTTACTGGTAACAAGGAGCAACTATTTTCTATCCATGATCCGCAAGGGCAGGGGCTATGAGATTCAGTTTATTGAACATCCACACATTTTCAAGAATGTAAGTGATACTGGAAATGTTGCATTTTATATTTAGTTTAATCTGATCATTTCGAATAATATATACGTGCAATGATAGCGGATGGCTTGCCACAACGGCGGACGGGAAGTGGCATCTGGCGGCATGCCCTCATGGACGAGCGGTGGCGGCCGACGATGGCTACAATGGCAGTGACAACAATCTTGATAATGGTTGTGGTAGACAAGAACATTACATGCAAATATTTAATAGATATTAATACGAAGGAAATATTATTTTCACGATTTATGATTATTCGATTTCCACAGGATTCCTCTCACAATTCCAAATATGAATTTTGCAGGGAAAAAACATGGAAATATTTTGTTGCAATCTAGTATTTCTCTTAAATTACCACATACGAAACGAGCTCAGGTGAACGCGGATAAAAAAAAACACATGATGCATTGCAAGTGTGTTTGCACCGTTTCCTTCAAAAAAAGGAAAGTGTGTTGCAACGTGGTTGGAATTGCTTGATACCGACTGTTGTCCAACTGTTTCGTCTTGTCGAGCCGGGCCTGTCCAAGCCCCAAAAATCTTCCCGTGAGAACCCTGCATGCAAAAGACAATTTAGCATATGCAACAGGCCCAAGGCCTAATAACTAATGGTTTAGGCCCAAGGCCTGCAATCGAGGATTTGGAAGCTAATGGTCGCAACTTGCAACTTGATCTGACGAGGGAAAGATTACCAAAGATAAATCATATTCAACTCAAAAGCATTAGGAATCGAAAAGTCAAAGGAAACCGAGCACAATCTGATAAAAGGTAATGCCATATAAGAAATCGCCGCTTGATAACAAGCAATTTTCAAAACTTCCGGTCGTTCAAAAACTATTCAATTCAAACATTATGCCTATATGTAGGAAAAAGTTGGACTACATAAAAGGTCTTTAAAATAGTCCTGTCATACAATACAACATAGAGTATCGTTTTCCTTTTTGTCAGCGGATCCCATTTATTTAAGTGGGTTATTGGATCGAAAAAGTCAAGCACTAAAACCCACAACCTATGGTTTTTGTGGAACCAAACAAGTGGTAAGAACTTGATGGCTCATATGGGCATCACCTCTAACCCCATGCACCAAAAATTAGGGATGATGTTTCCAAGTATTGAACGCCCAACACCCACACATGTAGAAAAGCTCAGCAATTAATAACGTAAATTAATTAGATTTACAGAAGCAGCACTCAACTCCCAAGCTTGCACTGGGAAACCCTAGCATCGAATCTATATCCCAAGAAGTTTTTTTCTCTTCTAATTTACATGAAAGTTTGCAATTAAGACAGATGCCCGTTTTTCTTGCGCTCGAGTTACAATCTAATTAATGCATTAACAAGGCTTCATTTTAGCTTGTGTGATAGTACTATATAGGATCGTTGCATGCACGTGTATGTATGATAAATGTTATACGGCTTAGATTGGACCCTATTAATTTATATTGGTGTTCAAGTAAATCCATAATTAACATTATATGGATTAAACATATAATATGTCATTTAAATTTTTATCTCTAAAAATTGGGGGGAAAGCTAGTATCACTTCTCCTACAGTTTATTGGTTTTACGGTCAAAATTAAAACAATATCCAATAGATGGCTGGATGGAATCCATCGAATGGATTTGCTGAGTCCCTTCAGTGCCCGATGCGGATGGCCTTACATGATAAATAGTTTGAAGGATTTTCTTATTTTTTAAGTTCTTTTTTATAAAAAAGAAAAGGCCATTAATTAATTGATAATCTTAGCTACAGTCTTGGTCGGAGTTTGCATTATAATTCAATTAATGCATACAAAGACTTTATTTCAACTTGTGTAATAAATTGGATCATGGAATTTATATAAGAAGACCAGGTTTCTTCTACCCTTTTTGCAGCTGTGATGCATGTAGATGCATAATAGATATTGTATGGTCTATATTAATACAATTAATTTATATATTGTGAATTTTGAATTAAGCTATTGAGATGGCTTATATGAAAAAGGGATGACTTAGTCTACATAGATGAGAGAGTGATAGAGAGATTAGGGTTATTTTTTTATTTTTTACTTTTTTGCAACACCCGGTAGTGTTTGAGGGAGGGAGATTGGGCCTTTAAGCCAATAGGAGCTTTGTCCATATAATTGGTTGAAAATCTCTCTTGTCATTGTAAGTGGAGTGTTTCAAACCAAATACCTCCCATGAATTGAAGGAGTGTCATTGCGGCTCGAACAAAGGTTCTAGCAGATCAAGATACTTGAAATTTGAAATTAACGAGTCTGACAAAATTTTCAAATGGCATGATGATCTGGAGATCTTGAAATGAGAAACAGCTGGAAAAAAATTCATATTTTTTAGTTCTTTGATAGGACCATCTTTTAAATGTAACTCAATTTTCTCTTCTAATACATCATAACTCTGAAGTTATAATGAATGTTGAGAATTGATATTTTATATTTTTAATACATCTCTGCATATCATGACCATCTTGGCCAAGGCTTGGGATTTTGGATAGTGTTTTTCCTTTTTTTTCTTTTATTAATCTGCTTTTAATTACACGTTCGGCAGGAATCAAAGTTGGGTGGCTCAAAAATAAGCTTAATGTCCCAGACCTGTATCTATTTATATTTTATAGGTCCAAACACATCCATTTACCTTACAAGTCTGTATAGAATAGATTCAGACAAAGATCCGTTAATAATTGGGTCAAACCCGTTTATCCGAACCTATTTATCTATCATTTTTATTTTTATAAAACAAATCAATTGTTTGTTTTTTCGAGCTTGATATTGTGATATAGGTAATAGGCCATCCATCAAAACTCACAATCTCAAAGGTTATTTTTAAAAGCTAAATTGCACAGTAAATATAAACCAAAACTAGATTTAGTTTATTTCTCATCAAAGGTGCAACTTTTATAATTAAAAGCTATAACTCATAATAGCTATAATAGAATAAATATAAATTTCACAGCTAAGATAAATTGAGAAATATAAAAGATATAGAACTAAAATCTACAGGTAGTAAGACATCTCTCAAATTTTCTTTTAAAAATAGTATAAAAGATATTACAATTTCATTACTTATATGAAGCATATAAACGGGTTTGGATCTAACGGATCCGAACCAAAAAGATCCAAACCCGAGCTATTTATTAAACTTGTACCAGATCCGGATTTAAATTGGAATATACCAGATCCGGATTTTAACTACGTACTGGACCCAATTAAAACTAATCCTATTCAAATGCTCATGTCCCTATTTTATTAATGACACGCCAAATTCTTGGGCTCTATTTTTAATTAATATCGATACTATTAATTAATTAATGAAGGTTGGCACATTGATTTCTTTAACAATCCCAATGTTTGATTCCCCCCACGCTTGCGCCACAAGCGTGGGGTCTTCGGCAATCCAAGCTAGAATTTATTTACAATTAATATTATTTTCTAATCACAAGCATGCTTTGCATATATCCAATTTACAAAAAACTTACCAAATAGTTTCATCCTACGGCAAAAAACTATAAAAGCTAGAGATAAGTTACGGTGCCACGTAAACGCTACCAAAATAAAATGATGAAACCATTTGAGAGTCATGGTAGTTTTCTTCGGATTTGGAGTGGTGCTATTTTGTGCCTGTAATATTGGTGTTATTCATGATTCAACGATGATCAATAGAAACATGAGGGTCCAAGGACTTGTATTTTTTTATTTATCTTGATGTTGAGCCAGAATTCATAAATAGCACCAAAATAGTGTGGACGCAACATCACCGACCGCAAAATCGTTTTGTTCGGATTTCATAGTTCTTGATAGTTTTCTACCATATGGTGAAGCTATTTGCTACTTTTTGGTAAATAAGCCATGCCCTTTTATGTCTTTTTAATCTTATAATAAAAGGCTAGATGTGAAAAGTCTATCAGAAGCTGATTGTAGCATTCAATTATGTGTGTGGTATGTTTGCGAATTTGTTGGATAGACTCTTGGTATAAAATTTAAAGTTCATAGATCTTATAAGAAATGTCTTGTCTTTTACTTATCGTTTCATCCTAATAAAAAAAATTGAATAGCCTCTTATTTGCCTTCTTAAAATATATTTCTGGTACAAAAGAGAAGCTAAAATTTGAGGGATAAGGGACGGATATGCCATAGAAAATTATGCTCAACTTTAAAACCGGACAAAATCTCATTCCCTCGGATTACTTCTTGAAAACAAAAACAAAACTTGTCTTGTTTTTCCATTTGCCTAGTATGATCGATCTCGACCGGAAGATGATTAGTTAAAGATGTTTGCATTGTAATAGTCATTTATTTAATTGGAAGGATTATGAATTATTATTAACCGACACAAACATACTTCTTTTTTTCAGTCGCTATGATGCTTCCGACGTTAATAATGTGTTTTCATCAACTGAGGGAGGTTGATGCAATCCTTCAATTTGCGCTTAAAAGATAAAAAGATAAAAATTGTAAAATCTATATCCCACAAACAAAGGGTAATAAAAAATAGAAAAATGATAAACATCAAATTGATGTGTTTGGGAGGTAGGCTTGTAAATGGTCGGGTCGGGTCTCAGACCCATACTCGTTTATTTTTTATAGGTCCACGTCTATCCATTTACCTTACGGATGGTCTGTATAAAATAGATCCAGACTCGAACCCGTTATTAACTGGGTCGTATACTTGGACGCGTTTATTTATATTTTGATTTAAAAAAAAAAGTAATCGGTTGTTTATATCATCAAGTTCTATATTCTAATACAGGTACATCAGCAGAACTTTTATTTCTCAAATTTACAGCTTTTATAACTTGAAAGCTATAATACATAATATCTCAAATATGGTAATTATAAAGTTCACAATTGTTAAGATAAATTGAGAAATAGAAAATATATTGAACTAAAATCTACATCTATTTAAGATATCTCTCAATTGTCTTTAAAAATAATATAAAAGAGATTATAAATTCATTATTTATCAAGCACTTAAATGGGTTAGGTCTAATGGGTCCGAACCAAAATGACCCAGATCCGATCCATTTATTAAACCAGTAAACGGGTCTGGGTCTTATTAGACCTATACCAGACCCGGATTTTAACAATGGGTCTGAGTCGATCGGGTCTAGACTTGACCCATTGACTGACCTACCATGTGGGGAATACTTTATTATGCACTTTATCAGTATAGCTTTCACCAAAAATCGATCTGCCTTAAACCACTATTAGACAATGTATTTCCTTATTATTATTTTTTATCTACTAAAATTTTTATTTTACATCTTCATATTTTTTTTGTTATAATATTTTACATCTTTATTATCTTATCTTTATTTTTATTATTATAGCTAGAAATGCTTAGATGATGTCATTAATTAACAAAATAAAAAATAGAAACAACGACAAAATTTCAATAGTAGAGTATTGGAGAAGTCTACCTCATCCACCACAAAAAACAAAAATAAGAAAATGAGAAGTCAACCACACTCTCTCTCTCTCTCATTCATTACACATTCTCATTAATGCTCAAAAACCCAAAAGATATATGACTTACAAATTTATACATAAGCCATTATATCCTGTTAATTTGCAAAACTTGTAAATTTATCAATTCTAATATTATCACTAACCACATTTATTTAATTTAAATAGAAAAATTACCGATATCCTTAGAA
The DNA here is from genome assembly GCA_030015575.1 of Agapanthus africanus. NCBI lineage: Eukaryota > Viridiplantae > Streptophyta > Magnoliopsida > Asparagales > Amaryllidaceae > Agapanthus > Agapanthus africanus. The sequence continues at coordinate 105,723,815 of JASDDO010000019.1, forward strand.
ATTTTCATATAATGTTCAAAATAAAAAAAATTACACATTCCTTTGATAAATAAGTTGTTCAAAATATACACACATGCATGCCTTGTGCAAAACACTTGTATATTTTTAATTAGAACACATGGGACATCAAAAAAAGACAATGCAAAAAATAAGAAAATTCCATCATAAAACTCCAACCCAAAAACATGGCAACTCAGACCCTCAAGCTCATGGATTTATATTTTTATTCTTTTATCATCCAAATTCGATAATGGTTAGTCAAAGTTGCCAATTATTTTTTCAAAAAAAAAACCTTAAATGTTTAACAAGCTGACACGTCCTATAATTATTTTTCTTAATATACACATGGTGGGAGAAAAAATTCTAATTATAACTTATGGTACATCATAAAATAATATCTCATTTTAAAAAAAAAAAGATAATGCCAAAAATTGAGAAAATTCTTCCATAGAACTAGCCCAAAGCATACCATCTCATATTACCTTTTAACCCTTCACCAAATGCAAATGCCATCTCATATTACCTTTTAACCCTTCACCAAATGCAAATGTAATTGGTAAATGTGGCCCAATAATTGTTTTCAAAAAGAACCCTAAAATTTTTATATTTGTGAAAGAATAGCTTAAACAAGTTAATAGACACACATACTGCAATTATTTATAACATAAATTACACATGAATCATAAATTAATTTCTAATGATATCATAAATATTACACATTTCGCAAAATTGAGGTATTTATCTAATTACATTTATGATAAAACTTTTCTAACATATTGATTTTCTTTGTTCCTTTTCCATTTTTTATATCTAATTTATTAATTATGCAAAATTTGAATCGGTGTTAATTTAGGCATCGGTCATCGTTACCAACATTCGTAAAAATGAAATAGCATGCTGATACTCACTACTAAATAGGGGGTTGCCCCTACGGATATTGAAATCCGTAGGGGCAGATTTATGTTGGCCCTACGGATTAATCCGTAGGGCTAGAAGGTTGCCCCTACGGGCCAAGACGTTCAAGAATAAAAATATTAATTCTTAATTTGGTGTTTGCCCCTACGGAGCCGCAAACCAAGGACCTACGGACAAATCCGTAGGGGCAACTAAATAGCGATTTAATAAAGGGCACAGATCGATCGCCTACACCCGTTATCTCTTTCTTCCTCTCTCGATCGCGCGCGAAACAAAATCCCCAAATCATTCCCGCCGTTCTCGTCGTCGCCACCGCCGTTCTCGTTAGTAAATCTTCAACTAAATTAAAGAAATTTTTGATTATTTAGGGCTAGGGTCCATGGCTGGGGCTGGGGTTGCGGTTGGAGTTGGGGTTCGACAGGGGTTGCGGTCGGGATTGGGGTTGGGGTTAGGGTTAGAGTTGGGGTTCGGCTGGGGCTGGGGCTGGGGCTGGGGTTAGGGTTTGGCTTAGGGTTGGGGTTGGGGTTTAGCTGGGGCTGGGGTAGGGTTAGGTTGGGGCGGGGCTGGGCTGGGCTCGGGCTGGGCTGGGGCTGGGGCTGGGGCTAGGGTTAGGTTGGGGTTGGGGTGGGGTTGGGGTGGGGTTAGGCTGGGGCTGGGTCTGGGATTAGGGTTTGGCTTAGGGTTGGGGTGGGGTTGGGGTTTAGCTGGGGCTGGGGTTAGATTGGGGCTGGGGCTGGGCTGGGGCTAGGTTAGGGCTGGGGTGGGGTTAGGGTTAGGTTGGGGTTGGGGTTTGCTGAATTTGGCAAACCTGAGAGGAATTTCCAGCAATTTTAGCCTAGTTTGATTACTAAAATTATTGTTGATCGAGAAATCTTAGGTCCTTCTAATCAAACATTGTTTGTTACTATATGTCAACGAGTACTGATAAAAGAAAAAACCGATTTCAAGTGGAAATTAGGTATGTACAATGTTCTAATATAATTTGTATTTCTTGCCATCATCAAACATATAAAAGTACTAATATGAAATGGAAAATAAATAAATAAATAATCAAAGCTTTGGCATGTATGTAAAATCCCTTGTTACTTTTTCTTGGTTGCCCAACTTTGAAAATTATATCTATTAAATTAGACATACTCTAAAAAGAATGATATTGCAAGAATTTGACTTGGTGGAGACTTGCATCATTAATAGAAATATGAAAGTGTAAGGACGTTCTTTACCTTCGATAGGGTTCGGTTGGGGTGGGGCTGGGCTAGCTAGGGCTTGGGCTTCATCACCTGATATAGCGAAATACAAAGCGTACTTCAGTACACCCGACCTTATTGAGTTTCCTATTGAAGTTCTCGGTCAAACGGTATATGCATATTTTTATTCACCATGAAATCCCAATTATCAAGCTACCGAGGACGAAAAGCCACATTTGTTAGTCGAGAGTCATGGTAATAGACTTGTCATTATAGATCATAGTCAATTGTTTTTCCTATCATTTTCTTGATCCAAATGCTAATCAACTTGTTAATTAGTTACTGTTTTTATAACGTATTTGTCTATATTTGTTGACAGTGGCCTTTCTTTTGGATGAACATGTTTTTTTATGCATGTTTCAGTCATGTGAATTCATATGTTGCGTATAACGCTTTATAATATCAGTATCCTACATTTGTAGTTTTAATTGTTGATTGTTATAGATGAATGTCATTGCAATAATAGTTTTTGGTTGATGAATGCTATTGCAATGTAGGATGATCAGTTCTATCAATCTTGATCTCAATGGTTTAAAATCATGTTACACATACAACACGAATGCACAACAAACACATAATTAGAGAGCGATTCGAGATGTTCAGGTTAAAACCAATATATGATACTCGATGATAATATGAAACCTTCGTATTCCCATCGATACTCATATATGAAACTAAAAGCGTCACTTAGTCCCCGTCTATCCGTTAACATACGTGCGATGCTCGTCGTGACATAGAACCATACGAAAGTTGTTAAATATCGGACGGTATAGCTCGATACTAACAACCGTCGTATAGTCTACGCAACGAGAAAATTCAATCTTATTGTAACCCATAGATTTGCCCCGTGTGGACAAGTTAAGAATGTATAAAGCAAACGCCTTCATTCACTTGTGCTTTCATCCGTTTCGAGATATTTCGTCGGTACCTTTCCGCTGGTTCTCCGTGTACAAAGATCGATTAGATGTTCATTTCAACATTGTTTCACAGCTTTGAAATGATTATCTATTCTATTACAGTGTATTCGGAGAACAGCGGGGAGGTGCTGCCAAAATTTACTCAAAACGGTTGAAAGCACAAGTGATGGGTGTTCGCTCTATACATTCTTAATGGGATAGAAACCTACCCCCGACAGCCGGAACACACACATACAACAAGAATACACAACAAATACATAATTAGAGAGCGATTCGAGATGTTCGGGTTAAAACCACTATATGATAATATGAAACCTTCATATTCTCATCGATACTCATATATGAAACTAAAAACGCCACTTAGTCCCCGTCTATCGGTTAACATACGTGCGATGCTCGTCATGACATAGAACTATACGAAGGTTGTTAAATATCGGACAGTATAGCTCGATACTAACAACCGTCGTATAGTCTACGCGACGAGAAAATTCAATCGTATGGTAACCCATAGATTTGTCCCGTGTGGACAAGTTAAGAATTGTATAAAGCAAACGCCTTCATTCACTTGTGTTTTCATCCGTTTCGAGATATTTCGTCGGTACCTTTCCGCTGGTTCTCCGTGTACAAAGATCGATTAGATGTTCATTTCAACGTTGTTTCACAGCTTTGAAATGATTATCTATTCTATTACAGTGTACTCGGAGAATAGCGGGGAGGTGCTGCCGAAATTTACTCGAAACGGTTGAAAGCACAAGTGATGGGTGTTCGCTCTATACATTCTTAATGGGATAGAAGCCTACCCCCGACAGCCGGAACACACACATACAACAAGAATACACAACAAACGCATAATTAGAGAGCGATTCGAGATGTTCAGGTTAAAACCACTATATGATAATATGAAACCTTCATATTCTCATCGATACTCATATATGAAACTAAAAGCGCCACTTAGTCCCCGTCTATCGGTTAACATACGTGCGATAATTTATTCTTTTCAACGACAAACACACACACAAAGCATATACACAGATTTTATCCTTTGTCAGTAACTATCTCGTTCTTATATTTCTCAATATAGTCAGCATAACCTACAATTTATATGTTATACAGTCTAACATGGTCCATGAGTACGTCAGAGTTAAGGACTGGATGTATGTGGATTGGAAACAACGTATGCAACCTAAGTTTGTCGCAGGAGTTGCTGCTTTCCTTGAATTTGCACGCGCACATAATAAGATCATAATAGAGAAGATTCTTTGTCCGTGCGATAGATGTGGCAATAAGTACTAGCAGAAGGTAGAATTGGCAGAGCTTCATATTGTAAAACATGGGTTTACTATACTTTATACAACTTGGAAATATCACGGGGAAGGAGAAGAATGCAGTATTGCGGCAGAAGAAGTAGAACACGATAATGCGACAGGAGAAGAAGAAGAATTCGGTAATGCGGCAGAAGGAGAAGGCGGTAATTTATTTCCATCAGAAGAAATGGAGGATATGGTAGAGGCTGCCCTAGGTGAATCTATTCGTACCGAAGATGACATTCCTTCCGGTCAAGAACCGCGTGCGGATAAGTATGAAAATTTCATGAATGATGCTAGGAAACAAATTTATGAGAATGCGAAGTATTTCACCCTCTCATGGTTCGTCCAACTTTTCCAGATTAAGTGTCTAAATGGATGGAGCAACAAGTCATTCACAATGCTTCTTTCGTTCTTGAAAGATTCTATACCTCCGGGAAATAATGTGCCCGACAGATGGTACGAAGCCCAGAAGATGATGCCTGATTTGGGTCTAAAGTGCGAGAAGATTCATGCATGTCCTAAAAATTGCGTGTTGTATCGGAAAGAGAATTCAGATTTGAAAGAGTGTTCCAACATGCGGAGAGGCCGGGTATAAGCTGAAAGATTCTGATAAGAAGCCTGATATACCTGTGAAGATAGCACGATACTTTCCCATAACACAGAGGCTACAGAGGCTATTCAGGTGCAAGAAAACAGCCGAGGCAATGATTTGGCATCACCGTGCTCCTCCAAGTGAAGATGGAAAAATGAGCCATCCAAGAGATTCACCAGCATGGAAGGATTTTGATAGGAGGCACGCAATATTCAGTAGCGATCCTCGCAATGTCCGGCTCGGACTGGCTACTGATGGCTTCTGCCCATTCAACTATATGGCTGGAAGTCATAGCACATGGCCCGTTGTAATGATAGTTTATAATCTGTCACCTTGGTTGGCTATGGACCAATCATACTTTATGATGCCTCTTCTTATCGACGGACCAAACTCACCGGGGAACAATATCGACATCAATCTCCGACCTCTGATCGAGGAGTTGAAATCTTTGTTCATTGATGGTGTAGAGACATATGATGCAAACACAAATACAACCTTCATACTGCGTGCGGCTTTAATGTGGACAATTAATGACTTTCCTGCGTATGGAATGCTATAAGGTTGGTCCGTACATGGTCACAAAGCATGTCCTCATTGCCATGAACACACAACATCGAAATTCTTGAATTTTAGCAGGAAGGTTTGTTATTGCGGCCATCGACGTTTCCTGACTCCAGACCACCCCATATAGGTTAGACACGGTTCACTTTGATGGTCATCAGGAGCTTCTTGGACCTCCATCCCCATTGTTCGAAGAGGACGTGACTGCTAAATGGGATGGTTACAATAACGTGACCTTCGGATGGATCCGACGAAACAGGTCAAACCACCATATTGGAACAAGTTAAGCATTTTCTTCGAGCTTCCGTACTGGTCTACAAATTCAGTGCGTCATTGTCTGGACGTCATGCATATAGAGAAGGGAGTATCAGAGCACATACTTAACTTGCTTCTTTGTAAAGACGGGAAATCTAAAGACAACATGAATGCTCGGATGGATTTACAAGAGTGGGGAATAAGAAGTGAATTGCACCCTAGACCGGTAGCGGGTAAACCGGGTAAGTTTGTACTTCCCAATGCCGCTTATCATATGTCACAACCGGAGAAGAAAAGATTCCTGCAGGTGTTGCATGATTTGAAAGTCCCCACAGGTTTCTCAGGATCATTCAACAAGAAAATAAAAATTGTGAAGGGCAAGATCGATGGGCTGAAAAGTCATGATCACCATGTTATCTTGGAGCACCTTCTTCCTTTAGCCCTCAGGACTTCTTTCCCCGACTCGGTTGGTCTAGTAATCAACGACCTATGTTGTTTTTTCAGGGAGTTTTGTGCTAAAACACTGGAGGTTGTGACGCTGGATAAACTAGAAAATTCTATTGCGTTGATACTTTGCAAGTTTGAGCGTATTTTTCCACCGTCATTCTTCGATATCATAATACACTTGACGGTTCATCTTGCAACTGAGGCGAACTTAGCCGGACCGGTACAATATCGATGGATGTATCCCGTCGAGAGGTACGTGTAATTTTTCGTTTCGCGCAATTTATAAATTTATTGTTGTCCTATATGCCCGTATTTATTTATTCAACATATTTTCATTAGGTACCTCTACACTCTTAAGAAGTATATACGCAATAAAAATCGACCAGAGGGTTCTATCATGCAAGGTTATCTTCTTGATGAAGCAACCACATTTTGTTCCCGCTATCTGGACGAGAACATTGAGACAAGGCTTAACCGACCACGAAGAATTCAAGACGGACCATATGGTAAAGCCGAGTATAAGAGGGTAGACACTATGTTTATCAACAAGATATACCGGTTTATCTTGCTTAATTGCGCATGTCTTGAACAAATTAGAGAGTAAGTTTTTTTGGATTAATTGTTATATCTGTGTTTGTGTGTGTATGAAATGATATAATATTAATGTCACCATTATTTGTCGAAAACAGAATTCATTTTAACGAGGTACGTGAGGGGCATCCTGATTGAATGAAGAACAATTGGAAAAATATCATCAGGATAATTTTTGTGATTGGGTCACAGATCATGTAAGTTATTCGAATAACATTTTATTGCTAGCAGTTTTAATCTAAACTTGTATCGTTATGTATTTGTCGTAAAATTTGTTTTGTTAGATCCACGATCCGAACTTGTTTGCATCATTTGAGAGTGATTCAAGATGTTTAGCTCAATTTCCTAGTACAGAGGTTGCATATTACAAAGGATTTGGTGTCATTGGATACAAATTCGAAGTTAAGGAATTAGAAAAATCTAGAACCACTCAGAATAGTGGGATTGCGACGGTAGGATCGGACGGTGTGATTTATTATGGGTACTTAAATTGTATACTCGGCATCCACTATCCCCAACGATCAGAACCCTTTTATATATTCCAGTGTACTTGGTACGATACGCGAACCGATACGGACAGGTGGAGAAGCAATCTTGGGACTTGGAAAGATGAATATGGATTGACCAGTGTGAACACCCTTCGATTTTACGGTCAGGAAGATCCGTTTATCTTTCCGAACCAAGCGTTCCAAGTATACTACTCACAGTGTTTGAAGCATCCGGGGTGGAGTGTTGTATGCCGATGGAAACCCAGAGATGTCTATGATGTCCCAGAATACGAGGACAGCGATGATGACGAAGAAGAGAGAAGGCTTAAAGTGCTCCGACCGTCTGTTTCGGAGGACGGGTTGTCTTCGACCGATCATGAAGTTACGTGGGTTAGAAATGACATCGACGATGAAATCCAAGTAGATATGTATAATGCGCCCACGAAACGAAAATGGTTATCAGTAATGTTATATTATTACTTCACATTTTACGCTCTATACATATATAGTCAATACTTTTAATGATTGTCTAATGCGTCCACGAACCGTTTATCTAGATTTGATGACGATGTCGGGAGCAGCGAGGGGCGGCAGGAGCTCCAGCCGCGGTAGAGGCAGGGGCAGAGCGGTTCTGCCGCCCGGAGAGCTTCATAGGGAGATTCAGAGGGCCGGTCTTGCACCCAGATCGGAGACCCCTTCGGATGCCTCCTTCCGTGTGGATTTTGCCACACCTCCAGGTATACTGCACGCATATCTATTTTGAATGTAATATTACAGATATTCATGCATGTTTATGTCAAAATTACTTATATTGTCAATGTTTGATTGTCTAGTTGTTGGTGATGCGTCCACATCTGGGACAGAGGCCACTCCCGCTCCTCCAGGTATGTTTATATATCATATAGTGCATGTATATTGATTTAGAATGCTATATCATAAATACACACACATTCCTTTTGCTCTTACTTAGCAATTTTTATTATTGTCTAGCTGTAGGTGGTGACACCACCACACCTGCGGGTATGTTTATATATCCTATAGTGCATGCATATTGATTTAGAACGTTATATTATTGATCTACACATTCTTTTTGCAATTACTTATATAATCTATTTTTAATTGTCTAATTATAGGTGGTGCGTTCACATCTTCCGCAGGGGCCACTCCTGCCACTTCCATACCATCCGCATCGTCTGCAGGTTAGTATGAATAAATATAAAATATTTATTCATTTTACATATGCTCTATAGAATAAATATGAACTTCATGGAAATTTAGCGTCAATGTTTATTTTCTAGTTGCAGGGGATGCGTCCGCATCCGGGACCCCGGTTGTTCCTCACCGGAGGAACTATCGTCCCGCTCGTATTGCTGCCCGGGCTCAAGCTCGTGCGATAGTCACCGGAGGTATATATCACACTTCAATTTTCGCTTAAGCTTGATTTCTTAATACAACTTTGTCTTAATATTGATTGTCTTGATATTTCGTGCAGACGCAGAGCCTCCCCATCCCCAGAGGGGGACTCGAGGCCCGAATCAGTCCCATAGGCTGAGGCCTGACAGAGCTAGGGGGGAGGCAGCATTCCCCCTCTTTTTTACCCTTGACTATCGCTATACCGGTCCTCATGCCGAGAGGTTCGGCCGGTATATGGGGGATGAGAGCCGGTTCGTGAAGAACTATCCACTTCACGTTGAGTGGGGCGAGCAGCACCGGCGCTCATTCGCCCTCTTCTTTGATCAGGATCGGGTACGTATTAACGGCCTATTTTCATTTGATTTATCCAATATATTTATTATTAACACTTGCAATCTAATAACAATGTTTTTTTTGTATTTTCAGCCGGATTACGATTTTCAGCCTGTACCCGACCCTGATCACCCTGGGAGGGTGCTCGACCTTCATGCTCTGTACAATGGCCTGATGAAGAACATGCAGACCAAGGTCCGATACAACAGGAATGAGCTGAAGGTCGACTGATACTCCCTGTGGATGGCGACCCCCGAGGCAGAGAGAGCGGCCATCCTATCTACTCCGGCGTTTGCGAGAGTCGACGTAGAGACATGGCCTCTATTGTGCGATTATTTCGACTCCCAACGCAAACAGGTACGTATTTTAAATGTAATTCATTGTTTATGATATAATTTATTTCTTTGTGTTCCTTAATTAGAAAACTAAATGTTAATGCGTTGTGCAGAAACAGGCCGCTCAGAATACAGAGAACAGGAAGTCGGCGAAGAGGGGTCGCCCCACTTACACAGGTGGCTCGAGGAATATTACTCGAGCCATAAAGTTATCGGTAAATTACAATAGACCGACCTTTCTGATATTCTGCAATATTAAGAGTTATTTTCTAATATTTATAATATTAAGAGTTATTTGCTAATATTGCAGACAGCTCAGACCATGGCGCAAGGTGGTACACCGAGCGTGCTGTCCGCATATCTTGCCGTCTACGGCACCTCGACAGATCCCGCCACGGGCGAGCTTCGATATCCCGACGTCGCTACCCAGGAGTATTGCGTAAGTGTTAAATATTTATTCTACCCATATTTGAAATTTTAGTTTTGGAAGCTTCAAGTTTAAATTTTATACTTATACTTTACTGCTTAATGTGGGTGTAGGAGCGGGTGGTTGAGCAGGCCGAGGCTTCGGGGATCGATTTTACCGGACAGAGCGATCCGTGGTTGCTGACCCCAGTTCTGGATGCCGCACACGGAGGGCACCACGGAGGTTGGGAGAGAGGCCGGGGACTGGGCCCTAGCAGGGCCCATATGAGGTTGGACTCCACCCCGGCGGTTACTTCCTCCGTCTCCAGTGAGCGACGTGTCCAGCAGGAACCGGAGAGCTTGAGGGCCACCGTTGAGGAGTTGAAGGAGATGCTGGTATGTATACTACTTTATAGTAAAATATCATGTCATATTATAGATATCAACATATCCATAATTAGTACGTAGCTTGAGCTTATTTGGTTTTAGACTTAGGTTTGATTAATCATACATACATATGTAATTAAAATAAACAACGGTTTTCCAAACTAGATATCCAAATGGGATTTCGAAATAACTTAATAATGATACGAATTCGAATAATACACAGTTCTTACACGCTTCTTACACACGTTTGGTCCAGACGCGACAGGGTACATGGCATGCATCTTCTTCGGCTGCGGCTCCGCAAGCTACTACATCGGCTGCGGTTCCGCAGACAGCTCCTATAGTTCCAGCGCCCGCTCAGACTCCCGCAGCCGCAGCTCCGCAAGCGACTCCCTCGATGGCGGCTGCGCAGACCACATCGCCAGCTCCACAGGACGCTCAGACTCCCGCTCGCGCCGAATTGCAAAGTTTATTGACCGAGGAGCAGGCGCGCGTTATTCTATCGTTATTCAGAGGTGGAGCTGGACCGAGCTAAGGTAGCTTTTTGGTTCTTATTTTTTGAAACATGTATTTATTTATATCATACATATTGTACTACATTTTGAAACGATATTGATATTGATATTGGTTTATATTTATATCATATTCAGTGTTTGGGTTTCTTTTGTATATTATATGTGTGAGACGTGATTATGAATACTGCGATATATGTTGTGTGATGATTAATTTTATATTTTTTTGATATATATATTATTGTGCACAGGGCGAGAAAAAATAAGGCAGCCCATTTTTAAAAAAAAAACAGATAATGTATACCTACGGATTAATCCGTAGGTACACATGTTGCCCCTACGGATTAAGCCGTAGGGGCAAAATATCAGCAGTAAGTAACTGATATTTCCCCCCTGATCTCAGCGTCAGGGGGGTTGGTCTTGCCCCTACGGATTTATCGGTAGGGGCAAAAAAATACCTCTACGGATATATCCGTAGGGGCAAAATATCAGGAATCATGATATTTTGCCCCTACGGATAAGTACCTACGCATATATCCGTAGGGGATACTACTTGGACCTACGGATATATCCGTAGGTACAGTTAATATAATTAAAATAACCGTAAACAAAATAACTTTTTTTCCCCTACGCTCTAATCCGTAGGTGCAAATGTACCTACATAGAACTCCGTAGGGGCAAGTTTTTGACCGTAGGAGCAAGTTCAGGACTTCAACTTGCACCTACGGCGTTTGCACCTACAGATTAATTTTTTGCCCCTACGGATATATCCGTAGGGGCAGTGAGTTGCCCCTACGGGTAAATCGTAGGGGCAACCCTTATTTCTAGGAGTGACTAAAAGGAAAACACTTTTTTTTTTTTTATGTAAATTTGATTTTATATATTTTAAGAATTACAAAATAAATTATAAATATGAATTTTATACTTAGGGCTTTTTACTAAAAAGCTCCATATTTCACTAATTACTAAAAATTCTCTCCATACTTCGTATTTACTTTTAAAAAAATCTCATATATTTAAATTGAACTAAAAAGCCCTCTATATCAATTTTCGTTCAAAAGTCAGCGTCTCATTAGAAAGATGGAGATGGAACTTGTAATTGAGCTGTTCTCTTAACTTCTAGATATTTAGATAGATTTTTTTTCATAAAAAGAACACACATTCTCGTTTAGTTAAAAATTATGATTTAGCGCAACTAAAGAATCGCCCTCCTTTCAAATGAGGCCATTCATGAACTCAAAATTTACACTTGATGAGACAGTGACACTCAACAAGCTTGTTGTTGGAGAAAATTGAGAACGATGAGCCAATTTCCATGATCATTTTGAGAGATATTTGATTGAAACCCTAATTCTAAAGCCAATTTGACGAAAAATTTAGGAATTTTGGGAAAAGTGGAGGGGTTGTGGAGATTTTAAAAGCCTAACCCGATACTCACCGTCACTCCCTTAATGGAATAATCGAAGATACCAAAAAGATTCTCTTTTTGACCTGTTAGGAAGCTTTTAGTGCAATTTATATGTATGGAAAGTCTCTGAAGTAAATGTGTAGCATGGATGGGCTATTTTAGTAATTAGCGAAGTACGAAGGGCTTTTTACTGAAAATCCCTTATACTTATCTTAATATACACACGTGCATTGCACGTGCAAAGTCGGTAGTGCACTTATATATAAACCTGATAAAGACATTAAATATTCCGATATTTGTCTTAAGCGCAAGAATATATATATATATATATATATATATATATATATATATATATATACAGAGAGAGAGAGAGAGAGACCTTTATTAAGTTGCTTGGTGCTTCAAATCCAAATGTCAATTGCGGTGAAGAGAGAGCGGTTTTGGAATGGTCTTCAAATAGCTATATGTGAAAATTCATCATCAAAGACTGTAACGATTGGGTTCAAACAAGATTTGCTTACGCATCACTGTTACTCAACAGAGAATTTGCTAACGTGTTGGTGCACTAATTAAACATCAATCTAAGACCTTTATTATCCAACCTAGCCCACGTCTTTATTGTTTGAATTGTTAGCTGAGCGCACGCATCGCAACGCTTTGCCCGTTCAAGGCATCAGGGGTAAGTGTGGGCAATTTCCCACCCTTGCATCAGAGATTTACTGTGTATAACAAATATATATATATATATACACACACACATACAGACACACACACACACACAGACGCGCACGAAAAGAAAGAGAGAGAATAATGAAGGAAAAAGGATGTAGAATAGAATTTATTCTTATGGTGTTGAAAAACTACACCCTTCGCCATTTTTTCCAACGATTGGCACCTATCATCTTTATTATCTAAGATATGGATACAACAAATTTCGTGTGATTCTACCACATTTTCACCGTTAAATTAGTAATGTAAAAAGTTTTACCGTCGATAAACCGTCACCCACTGAACCAACGATGTAAAAAATGATAGAATCATATAAAATTTTGTGTATGTGATGAATGTTGATGGTCGCATAAAATCATGGTGGGTATATTTTTTTTTACGCCGCAAGAAGAAATTCCCTTCTATAACCCATTTTCTCCATTATATATATAAGGGAAGGAAAGAGTCCCGAGGTTTATTTTTCGTTAGGTGGCGGTAAAAAATACACCATGCATTATTTTATTCGACGATCGACACCGTCTATCTCGATCTTTATCTTCTCATATGTCGATACACCAAATTTCATGTTATTTCAACACCTTTTCACCGTTGATTTAGTGGGTGCAAGATTAACGCTTTACCTACAGTAGAACTTTTTACATTGCTAGATTGACCGTGAAAAGATGGTAGAAACACATAAAATTTGGTGTATCGATATACGAGACCATGGTGATCAAGATGAAAAGGGTCGAGTGTCGAATAAAAAGGTGGAGGGCGTATTTTTTTATCGCCACCTTACGAAAAGCCTCCTAGGGTCTTTTTTCTACATTCTTCTTATATATATTGGGAGGGAGGGAGAACCGGTTCTCGGTATGAGTTGATAGAAGAATCCGTCCGTATCCATTTAAAATGGTCTAATCCAACCGTCGAATCAATCATCTGCTTCAACCATCTTGTTTTAGAATGATCCCGGTGTGTATAAAAATCTGATTGATCTGAAGTCTTTCCATATATTCTGGATCAAGTGTAGAATTTATGTTAAATGTTTATGGTATATAAAATCCAAAGCCTTTGGTCCACGACAAACATGATGTTCACCCTCGTGATCGGATCTGGGACCTCATAACACGGGCACATGACATGCGTGTTCGCGATGAGAAATGCCAATAAAATAATTGGAGAATTAAGTGGTCTCGCATAGACTCTGACCCAACATTCACGTGGGTTTAACAAGTGGGGTTGTGACTCGCATGCCTCAACAGTACATGAACAGGGAAAGGAATTCGGGTGCATGCATGTACAAGATATGGCTGGGCCCATCACGGATGGGCCCAGACGGGTAGTTAATTGCAAAATACCCGTCTGGTCCTCACCCACAAACGGATGAGGGCTTGCAAGGACACTGCAGGCCCGGATTGATCATGCAACATAACTAATTTCATGTTAAAAAGTGCGTCATTGCTTAATTAAAATGGTAATCCTTGTTTTGGTCTTTTATTAATGCCTTGAGTTCGAAATTACTTTTATCTAAATAGAATTATATGTTTTCAAGTACCTCTTATTTGAGCCGTAGTTATATTTTCCCGACACAACATGTATTAATTTGTAGGTTGATAGAACCAAAAATAAATAAATGCACAGTGGAGGGACTGATAACATATAATTAAATGAAAGAAACCAACTTGATGTGGACTCGTTAATTGACACGATGAAATAATCACATAGCAACAACTCGACCTAATATATCCAAACATTCTTTGTGAAAGGCAAATTTAATATATATTTACAGATTTATAGGGTCACTAGTTAATTATTCCTTCATGTTGAATCCAATATATCCTTTACATTCTTGGAGGTTCGGTTGTCGTCAAAAATAGTTGTTGACATCAATTACGAAACAGTACCAGTACAAGGACTCTGCATCCGAATGCTTTCATTAGAGTGATGTTGAGTTTTTGGTTTTTTATTATGAGGAGTGATGTTGATTTTTTGGTTTTATCTGAAGAAATGTGGGGGTCAAAGTCAGATTCGGGGTCCATATGTGTTGTTATTTGGACACGGCTATTTCCGGTCATAGAACTCGACTGCGGTGTGGAAGTGTGGGTAAAGTATAAAAACCCACTAATTCGGAATTTTTGGATCTGTTATTTATGACAAGGATTCTCTAAAGCTCGGCGTTTCTTGCACTTGCATATCAGAAGGTTGCAAATTTAACTGTTTTATCAATGGTAGAATATCTTTCATGAAATCAATCATGGATAGTATTAAATCACATGGAAATTGATCGTACATTTGATTTAGGATATGAAGAGCAAGATAGATAAAGTCAATCAGGAATAAATACCGTTGAAAGTTGACTTTTGGCCTATAAAAAAACTTTAGCATCACACATTTCTCTTTTGTTTGTGAGCTTTATATTTACTAACAGGTACCTTTTTCTTTTAGTTGAAACTCAATCTATATAGTTATTGTAATTAACCTAATCTAATAGGCAGAGCGCCACGCTTCTCCTGTATGCATTTTGGAGTTATTACAAGTGAGGAAATTGACTTCTTCATGAATGTTCATGTAATTTGGGCAGCCTTTCCCCCTTTCGAGTTTAGATGATGATGCTGATTGACTTAATGCATACTGTAATTCTTTTTGTCATTTTTATATGGGTTGAGTTATTTATGTCTTTATCGAATATGTTCAAAAGATGAAAGTGGCTCAATTTTCATTCAGCTCGAGCTCGGGCAAGTGTGCACGTGAACACATCCCCATCTCCAGCCCATGTCTTGTTTTAATATGTACACATGGACTTATAAAAAGCATGAAGAGTATCACATGGGCTTCGGACAAAAGGGATGACCAAAGCATGATTAGGATCTGTTTGGTTGCAGGGCTATGAAGATTTGGATGGTGGAATCCAAAAATTTGAGAGAATTCCATAATTTTGTGTTTGGTGGTGTGATTTGGATTTGTGGGATTCCTTTGTTTTTAATGGGGGCCACCACAAAACAAGGATCCGCGAATCCTAAAATATTTGGAGAATTTGCAATGATTTAACACTATTTATTCTACTTTTAGATGGCACCCGGATACTTTATTTATTTAATAATCCTCTCTCTCTCTCTAGAATCTTCAAATCCAAATAACACTTTATTTTCACCAACCAAACAAAGATTAAAATCTACAAATCCAGATTTTCAATAACAACCAAACAACAAATTACTAAATCCAGAAATTTTCAATCGTACAATTTTGGAATCCAGATTTCATTATCTTGCAACCAAACAGGCCCTTGGAAGCAGCAACATGCCAACACAGATATTAATTTCTTCGTTCTTTTTCTTTTTTCCTTCTTACCCCACAATTCAAAGCTTGCATTTGTTTGCACTCTGTGTATTTATTTCGTACTGTTGAAGGAAGAGAGAGAGAGAGAGGGAAGAGAGAGATCTGAAGGGGAAAATGGATAAGGGGTCCAGAATCAAAGTATATTACTCTAACTTGATTTTGTTAATTTTATTTTTTTGGGTTGGGTATGTTTTCATTTGGGTTGTGTTGTGAATATTTGCAGAATGAAGCTAATCTTTTTTGTGTGATGTGTGATCACAGGGTGAAGGAGTTGGAAAGCTAGGAGAAAACAGGGATTTTGGTAGAAATTTAGATTTTTTTTAAATTTTTTTTTGGTAATCTAGGAGCAGTGATTGTTCATATTTAACAAATGGGTATGTGTTGCAACTTGTAGATGCTTTAATGTGTGAAGGGTATGAAGCTGATTTCTGAATTTTGAGGAATTAGGGTTCTTGATGGGTTTCTTTTGGTTCTTGATGAAGATGGAAAAGATGAAGATTTGGGGTTTGGGATTGTAGGGTTTTTGCTTCAAAATACATGTGGGTTCATTTCTCCAAATCAAATGGGAGGTTTCTGTTTTTCATCCTAAGTTGAGGTAAGAGATCCAACCCATTTATCAAAATTGGGATTTGTTCATATTAGCTTTCAAAATTGGTAGTTCTCATATTATCATCTTGATATTTCATCTTTTAGGTTTTCATTCATCAACATCCCTTTAAGTTTTAGGAAGAAGTGATTTATTGATAAGATCATGCTTGGAGATTCGACGAAAGATCTGTTCAAGGACTCTGAAAGATGCTTGGACTCTCAGCTGTGGCACGCTTGTGCTGGAGGCATGGTTCAGATGCCATTGGTTAATTCTAAAGTGTACTACTTTCCTCAGGGCCAAGCCGAACACTCCGTACCCAATGCAGACTTTGGTAACACTCGAACCCCCGCTTTCGTTCTTTGTCGTGTCTCTTCCGTTAAGTTCTTGGCTGACCGTGAAACCGATGAGGTCTTGGCCAAGCTAAGGCTTGTCCCGATTCGAAATAAGGAGGCGGACTTTGTTGATGATGTTGATGACCAATTAACCTTAAATGGTAATGTTCAAGAAACAATACGAGAAAAACCCGCTTCGTTTGCAAAGACGCTGACTCAGTCTGACGCTAACAATGGCGGGGGATTCTCTGTCCCTCGCTATTGTGCCGAGACCATTTTCCCTCGGTTGGACTACTCAGCAGAACCCCCGGTGCAAACCGTTCTCGCTAAGGATGTGCATGGGGAGGTTTGGAAGTTTAGGCATATTTACAGAGGCACCCCTCGTCGTCATTTGCTCACAACCGGGTGGAGCACTTTTGTGAATCAAAAGAAGCTTGTGGCGGGGGATTCGATTGTGTTTGTAAGGACGGAGATCGGGGAGTTGTGCGTTGGAATCCGACGAGTTAAAAGAGAAATGGCCACAAACCCTAACCCTAACACCATTCCCTATGGAGGAGGGTTTTCGATGTTTCTGAGAGAAGAAGAGAGCAAGATGATGATGAGGGCCAATGGCGTAAATTCTTGTGATGGGTTTGCGAATGTGAGGGGGAAAGGGAGAGTGAACGCCGAGTCGGTGGTCGAGGCGGCAACGCTTGCGGCAAATGGAGAGGCTTTCGAGGTTGTGTATTACCCGAGGGCTAGTACGCCTGAGTTTTGTGTGAAGGCTTCGGCGGTGAGAGCTGCAATGAGGATCCGATGGTGTTCAGGAATGAGGTTTAAAATGGCTTTTGAAACGGAGGACTCCTCGAGGATTAGTTGGTTCATGGGGACGATATGTTCGGCTCAGCCTTCTGATCCTCTCCGCTGGCCTAATTCGCCATGGCGGCTACTAGAGGTACCATTTTTTTCATTAAGAGTATTGTTTTTCTTTCTGTTATTGCCTGTTAGGTGTATGTTGTATATTTTGTTGTTAATTTGTTCGGTGCGCAGCCTATTTTTTAAAAAATTTAACAAGAAGAATTGGAGGTTATTATATTTTTTAGAACTTGAATTATTATAATTTAACCGTTAAGAAATATATGCATAGATGGATTGGAGTTGAATTTGGTAGTTCATAGAATAGAATTCAGATTTAGATCAGTACAGTTTTTTATCGACAAAGCAAACCCATTTTGTTGTGAACATTGTGAGACTATCGATATAATTATTTTAAATGCATTGGTTTGTAGATATTGGCGAAACTTTATATAGAATTATTTATGTAAACTATATTAATAATCATTTGATCATCGCGTTAGATTGCCATTTCAACCTCTGGTAATGATTAAAGTGACAAATAATTGGAGCATTGGGTTTAAATTATGCTCTCCACATTTTGTTTTGATGGTGAACCTTGTAAAATCAAGTTAGATAATATACATCGGCCTAAGGTTGGAAATTCATGTGAATTTTTCTCCAAATAATGATGGAAAATATTTATTACAAAGTTACAGTTATTATTCTTTTAAGACATGTTCTTGCAAATGACTTGTTATCATGCAGAATCTAGTTGACAGGTCAATTATTCTACTGTATAACGTCATACCATCTCAATGTTATTGTTATCATGGTTTAAAGTATATAAGAACTTCTCCAGAAAAACAATAATTAGGCCTATATCTTGTTTAAGCCAAAGCTAGAGAGGATTTTGTACCTAATTAGCAATATAACTTAACTATATAGGAGAGAAAAGTGGATACCAGCTAACCTAGGAGATAAATTCTCAACCAGGTTAAGTCGCAATATATATATATATATATATATATATATATATATAGAGAGAGAGAGAGAGAGAGAGAGAGAGAGAGGAAATGTGCCATATAAGGGAATTTCCTTCTATGGCGTCGAAAAATACACCCTCCACGATTTTTTTCGACAATTGGCATTCATCATTCTTATCTTTATCATCTAAGATGTGGATACACCAAATTTTATATGATTCTACCACTTTTTCACTGTTGATTTAGTGAGCGCAAAATTAACGGTTTACCGACAATAGAACTTTTTACATTGCTAATTTAACGGTAAAAGTGTTGTAGAATCACATGAAATTTGGTGTATCCACATCTAAGATGATAAATATGAAGATGACTTGTGCCGATTGTCGAATAAAAGGATGGAGGATTGATATTTATCAGCGCCACAGGAGGAAATTCCCTCCTATGGCACCTTTCCTTCATTATTCTCTCTCTCTCTCTCTCTCTCACACACACACACACACACACATATATATATGCCATAGGAGAGAATTTCCTCCTATAGCGATGAAAAATACATCCTACATGATTTTATTCGATGATCGCATTTATCAACTTCATCTTTATCATCTAAGAGGTGGATACACTGAATTTTATGTGATTCTACCATTTTTTCATCGTCGATTTAGTGGATGCAAAATTAACGGTTTACCGACAATAGAACTTTTTACATTTCTAATTCAACGGTGAAAAAGTGGTAGAATCACATGAAATTTGGTGTATCTATATCTTAGATGACGATGATGAGTGTCGATCGTCGAATAAAATGTTGGATGATTGGTTTTTATTGACATCATTGGAGAAAATTCCCTCCTATGACTTCTTTCCTCCCTTATTCTCATATATATATCGACTAGGTTAGGTCAAAAAGCCAACTCTCCATATTGTTGTGGATAAATGTCTCCCCTCTGGAATCTTTATATGACATACCTTTCTCATAGATAAAGATGCGCAGGACTCTTTCCTCTGAACGCATCCCCTCCAACTCTTATTTTCTTCATTCGATCCCGATATTCAATAGTACACGAGGCAAACGAGTTTTTGAATCCGTCGTACTTGAGTGTACATCTACGATGATGGAACCGAAGTACCCTAGAGAACAAACCGCCAAAACCTTTGCACCGAGATACCATAACCGAGGGGCGGAAATTTGCTTTTAAGGGCAGTGCAAACATGCTTCGATCAGTAACAATTTAATCACTTATTTATAATCTGCGACCCATGTACAACACAATTCTTTTATGATTATTGCATCATCCATCTTGATCTTCATGGCAAAGCAAATGCACACTAATTTTCATGTGACTTTGATACTATTTGAGGATTTAGTGTTGGAAATGTTCTACCATTGGTCTCCATTAAAGTTGCAACCATTCAATTCAATTGAAACCACTTTTTTTTGTGTGTGCCTTTGCTTGTATTTCTTAGAATATGTTGATCAACAAGAATGGGGCCGGTCATTAAGAAAAAGCGTTAGCGAGTTGGCTTTTGATCGATCTAGGAAAGATTTTTCTCGTGTTAACGGACCGCCACTTACCACTATATAAAATTGCATTCATATCACTCCTTGATAGTATAGTTTGTAAGGAAAATCCAACTAGTACTAACTTATACCTAATCTCCAAGCTTTCCATTCCCAACTACTAAGAACATCCACTATAACAATGAATTAAAACTGCTCATGCAACTTTCATGGTTTGAAGATGGATCATAAGGTATGATGAGTGGAGAAAAGAGAATCGTAGGTGACTATGAAAGGAGATGGCCAAAAGACAGTCTGATGAACAATAAAAATGAATTATTTGCATGTTCATCGTGATTTGCATGTCCAAGAAAATTGTTTAACTAGTTGTAAAACAAATGTTTATCGTTTTTATCTATAATAAAACATATAATTCTAATCGATCTTTTATTAATAAGTGTCTAAATCGTACATTTTTATACATGGCTTGAACAGCATGATGAACCGTGTGGATCATGATGAAATATAGAAAATGAAGGTTTAAGCTTTTTGATGTTTTTGTAGGTCACGTGGGATGAACCAGATTTGTTACAGAACGTGAAACGGGTCAGCCCATGGCTAGTGGAACTGGTCTCCAACATTCCATCCATCCATTTGACCCCCTTCTCTCCACCAAGGAAAAAGCTACGATTTCCTCACCATCCCGACTTCCCCCTCAATCCGCATATTTTCCAAGAAAACCACCACAATTTCCCCCTCGGGCCCTGCACTATATTTGCAGGCATACAGGGAGCCAGGCATATTCCACAATTTACTAATAATAGTAATATACCCACCCTACCAAATCTCTTCTTAAACAAACTCGATCCCTCCACCCTTTTCCCAACTCATCGACCTTCAAAAATCTCGTCACCCTTCTTCATGAGTAGTAAGCCAGCTATTCACAGTAACAGTGTCTCCTGCTTGCTCTCTATCGGTACTCCTCATGACTCGAATATTGTATCTTGCAAAGGAAAGAGCGCACCTCGTTTAGTGCTCTTTGGGAAGCCGATACTCACCGAGGAACAAATTTCGCTGAAGAATTCCAATGCACACTGCAAGGTGTTCATGGAATCAGAGGATGTTGGCCGAACCCTTGATCTGTTGGTTCTTGGCTCGTATGAGGAACTTTATGAGAAGCTAGCTGATATGTTTGGGATCGAAAAAGAAGAAACGAAGAGCCGTGTGGTTTACTGTGATGCATTTGGCGCTGTCAAGCACACAGGAGATGAACCGTTCAGGTGAGAGTTCTATATATTTTAAGACACCTTTTAATCTGTTTCCTAATTTTGTAAGTGTTATATGTGAGACTAAAATAGTCTCATATTGGAAAAACTATGAGAGGCACGTGAGTATAAAATATAAGATGAGACAAACCTCAATAAAGCTTAAGTCTTATTGTTGAAACCCACTTATATTAAAAGTCCGTGTATCGTTTAATATGGTATCAGAGCCCAGATCGATCGGGACCTCAACAATACCTCTGAGAGATGCAGGCTACAAGCACAAAAAAAAGTGCCTCCCCTTGACTTTAAATAATCAAAATTATAACAATAAGCATGCATCATATGGTCAGATAATGTGAGTTTGTACCGCCTTCTAAATGTTTTGAAGCTTTATACGTGGAGCATGCATGTAGCACGTCATCTCTTCGTCTCGTTGATTTTCTTGTATGCCAATAGCAATTTAGTTTTATTCTCGTCTATTAAACTGCATGTAAAGAAATAAACAAAAATGATGCTATATTTTTTTGGGGGGGGGGGGGGGGGCAGCAGAGAAATGAGTAGAAAGAAACGGAATGTGAACCCCCTGTCTCCTTGTCGTCCCAGGTTGCTCTATTTCAAGTGGGGGCGTCTTAGGGGGCTTGAAATATAATATACCACATTGATGTGCCTTGGTTTCCTTACCCAAAGTTACTCGCTTTCTAGATGATCCCTCTAGAGGAGGGAGATTATACCAAATCCGTCTAATCTAGTTACTTCGTTCCCTATTTCCACTCGAGAGATCCTGAGGAAAAGAATTTCGTTTCCACCGAGCTAAAACAATATGCCGATGGTTCTAGTAAACCAAAACTATAATTTTCTAGCTATTTGGCTTCAATCTTCCTTTGAAACACAAAAATTGAAGATCTAGTTACGATTGGAAATAAACTTTTTGTATCTTCATCCATAGATCCTTTACTTATACTTATTCAATTGGAAATTTTTTATCTACCACTGTGTTCAATAAATAAACATGGGAAACCATTCCCTTATATATTTTTTTTTCGGGGAAATGGGTCCCAATGCTCAAAAAGCAACATGTTTAAGTCCCTATCCAAAAGTAATTTGTGAAAAACTCCCTATCCAAAAAAAAAAAATATGTTTAAGTACCTGATATACTTATATTTTCCTATATCTCTATACTACTATTTTAAACTATTATATTAAGAGAAGTGTACCATCTCTCTCCGTGAAATAAACAAAAATGATGCTATATAGGGGAAAAAAACCCGTGCAGAAATGAGTAGAAAGAAATGGAATGTGAACCCCTTCTCTCCTTGTCGTCTCAGGTTGCTCTATTTCAAGTGGGGGCATCGTAGTGGTCTTGAAATATAATATACCACATTGATGTTCCTTGGTTTTCTTTTATCTACCTCAATAAATAAACATGGAAAGCCATTCCCTTATATTCGTTTTTTTTGGGGGTGGGGGGGGGGGGAATGGATCCAACTCCTTATGCTAAAAAAGCAGCATGTTTAAGTCCCTATCCAAAAATAATGTGCAAAACTCCCTATCCAAAAGAAAAAAGCAATATGTTTAAGTGCCTAATGTACTTATATTTTCCTATATCTCTATACTACCCTTCTAAACTATTATATTAAGAGAAATGTAAGTTACTACATATACTTGGTAAGTATTATATATACCAGGTAAGTTACTAAATAGCTACTACATTTTATAATACTTGCGATTTATATAATTAATTTAAGAAAAAACCAACACTTCAAAATAACCAGAGAGAGAAATTATTATAATACAGAAAATATTTTAGGGTGTTGGTATTTTTCCAAAATTAATTATATAACCCGTTAGTATTTTAAATGTAGTAATTATACAATTATATGTAGCACTTATTCAAATATATGTAGTACTTAATCAGATATATATATAGTACTTTCACGGTATATGCAGATATATGTAGCATCTTTTTAGCTGAGGGTTACGAATATTGCAAAATATATAGTGGCTGAAGTACATATAAGGAAAACCATGTTGCTTTTTTAAGAGGAGTTTTTCACAAAGGTTTTTGGTCAGGGACTTAAACATATTGCTTTTTGAGTCTAGGGAGTTAGAAGCATATTTCCCTTTTTTTGTCCAAAAAGTTTCTCACAGTAATCTTGCATCATCGCCTGCATTTATGAAGAAACAACTTCCTTTTGTTTTCCTTGTTTCATTTTGTTCGATTTTGATGGCAGTTCTGTTAGCTTTCTATGTCTCGACTGTGCGATCTTGGACAAGCGAGTTTCTTTCAGACATTGTGAATCAGCATGCTATGTTATATTTAGGCCAGCTATTTGGACATGTCTTATTTTAGATGTATTGTCGGGCCAGTTATCGAAATTGTCTGATTGATTTTGGATAATTCCACATTGATGTTCCGTTTTTTAAATTTGTCTACCACTATTCGCCCTAAGGTTTTCCTTAAAATTTTCTCGCAGTCCTACTGTAACGGATTGATAAGTAGGTCATGGTTCAACTTAAGTCGAGGGTCTCTGCATCTTTGCCTATATTGGTATTCTCGCCTTTTTGTTGATCTTAAAAGGAAATTTTGCTGGCTTTCTATTTCTCAAACGTCCGATTATATTGTGCATCAACTGTTATGTTAGTCGCCAGCTATACAGATACGTCTTTTATCTTAGATGTGTTATTGGGTCATTTATCGAAAGTTGTCTGATTGATATTGGAGAATTCCTAATGATGCAGCGAGTTCAAAGGAAAAGCACGGAGACTGACGGTGCTTATGGATTCAAGCAGCGACAACCGCGAATCAACAAGCTATTGAAGCAAGTCAACGCCAGCTTCATGGGAGATTGTAATGCATGTTTCTTCCCCTTTTTTCTTTTGTTTCCCCCCACAAGTATGTGTAAGAATTGTTGAGGCTATCGATTTGACATTTGAATGCTTTGGAAGCAGACCCATGCCATTTTTATTTTGTGAATTGTAGCAGAATGCTTGTGATGTAATTTTTACGTGCGGTACCTGTATTTCTTCTAGTTCAAGCACTGAACTTCTCCTTAAGCATTTGGACAGGATTGAAAATATTTTTGTGAAAGAGAATTTACATACAGAAAACATATCAAGCCTGTCGGGTCTATTAAGGCTCTGTTTGGCTTAATGCTATGATAAGCGGAGTTTTTTTGAAGTTATCTAAACTTAATTCCAAAATTTGAACCGTATCATGCTTGGCTTTTACTCATGAGTTTAGATAACTCTGGTTATGGAAACTCCAAAGTCCAGATAGCCGGGTTTTTCTAAAATCCAATCCAACCTCACTTTTCCGAACTTCAAAGAATATGAAAATGGGATTTAGATAATTATAAATCATTTTGGTGTTTAGATTACTCTAAATCCAAACTCCTGGTCGAAGTACAACTTTTAAAGTGGGATAAGTGGGTTTGGGCCTTCTTTACCTCCACTTAAAATTGAACTCCATTTTTCCTTGCTCCATATTCAAACAGGACATTTAACCCTTTATCCCCCTTTATTTTCATTACATTTTCCAATGTCCTTTCCCTTATGATGATAATGGAGACGGAAAGGACTCAGAAAATTAGGGGTTTTGCTCTCCTTCGGGGACAGGTTTTCCTTTCACACGTAATGTTTGCTGAGGATGTTGTGATCTTTGGTGAGATTAAGCCGGAAGAGATGAAACACTGGAAAAACATTCTCCATGATTATACTCTTGCATCGGGTCAGAAAATAAACCGGATGAAAACTTCGATTCATGCAAATACGGACCATTTACATTCTTGATGTTAACTCGATTGTTCCCGATAACCGTGACATGGGAAGATTTCAATTATTTGGGTATTCCGAATCGTCAAGGACGGACAAAATGTTGTGACTTGGTATTCGTACCGCACCTACTTCAAATAAGGTTCTCCTTTGCTAAGCAGGCGGCCAAATTGATTCAAGGGGAACAATCACTTTGGGTTAGCCTTGTTAAAGCTAAATAAACAACCTGAAGAGTAATTGCTGGAAGACGGCCGGTCCGTTGGCTGCTGCCTCGGCCTTGAGGGTACTGTGTACACAACGATCAATATTACGGTCACGAGTTACTTGGGAACTTGGAAATGGAGAGTTGATGCGTTCCTGGAAGGATAATTGGCGATGCATTTCCGTGGACGATTGATGTTGATTTGATTGATGACTCCTGTATCAAAGATTGGACTGCTGCTGATGGTTGGATGATTCACCGTCTACATGGCGTGCTGAGTGGGGTTATGCAGCTCATACTCCAAAGGAATCTGATGGAGCGCAGCGACCGTGTACGGTGGATCACTTCTAAACATGGATCCTTTAGGGTCGTCCATGAATACTTACACCGCGTGTTACAAAACAACACTTTGCCGCAACAGGTGGTACTGTACTCCCGTAAGATGCGGATTACCAGAAGGATGCATTGGTTTGTCTGGCGATTCCTGAACATCACCTGTTCCAAGACTGTACACGTTGGAAGGAATTTGTAACAATTGTATCCACCGAGATTGGTATGCGGTTGGACATGTTCTCTAGGCTTGACCTAATGCGGGCGTTTCAAAAGGGAGGCCCGAATGCTTGTAATCCTTGAGTAGCTACTACTTTGGTAATGATTGCTTGGACTTGGTGGAAATCTCAGTCTGCGCCATGTTTTTCCGAACGGAATAAGACAACCCCGCAACATTGCTATCACCGTGCCTTACAATAGGGGGTTCGTACTGCAAGGTTACTGATTGAGGAGATGTCTTGGTTTTTCTTGCTCCCTATGTTTTGCTATTAGGTGCTCACTTGTAATGGTTTTGGATGGAATTAGAATGTCGGAAAAAAACATTAGACGAGTAGCGATAAAAATTAGAATTAGGGTTTTGACTAGAGGTCGAAAGGACGGGTCAAACATGGACAGAAGGATCATTGCGAACAACGGGTAAAATAAGTCATTTGGTAAAGAAAGAGATTATTATTGGTAAAGGATAAAGAAAGGAGCACATCCCACGTGTGAATCCGATTGGATACACGAGCGAACTACTGAGCGCCAGCAGCTGCTACGCCGCCTTGTAGGACGCATGCTGCCGCTTTGACCGCTTACATCATTTGGCTATGGTGCGGTTTTTTTTACCTTTGACTCATTTCCGGCAGTTTTCTTTGTCATCCACAAAATGTTGCAACAAAATTTTTATAACATAATAATACAGATCTCTGGTTCCAAAGGGATTCGGCGTGAATTTGAGACTTTTGAAACTCATACGTAAGAATTGTAAGTTTGGTGTTTGATTTGCAAACTTGGATTTGGGTTGAATTTGTGCCATACAGTATTTTTTGACTCGTCCCAATTCCCAAAAAAAAAAAGTTGTCTTCTTTGAGGAATCAATGTCCATGTAGGAGTAAATGGCAAGGATGTAAATTTGCTCGGATAATCCGATCCGGATCCGATTTCGAACCCGACAACTTGTGAATATGGATACTAAATCTCCATATCCGAACAGGTTTTTAGCATCCGGAAATCTTAATCCGGATATCCAAAATAATGGTACCTACTATCCAACTACTCATTATTATTAGTTATAGCCATAGTCACAAATTCGTCGTTCGGGAATAATTCGGCGAGGTCGAAAATTCGAATTCGGAGAACTATTCGGAAAAAATCGGCAGGTATTCGGGAAAGATTCGGTAAGTGTTCGGGAAATATTCGGGAAGGATTTCGAGCAATAAATTAATATATGAGACGCTAGGTTTTGATTTTGTGAATTATTTGCTGTTTTTTGAATTATTCGCTGTTTTTTCATATAATTCGGGAATAATTCGCGAATTATTCGGCCAGTTCGGCAATGGCGATTAACTCGGAGATTAATTCGTTTGATCAAAAATTCGCGAATTATTCGCGAATTCGGCGAATAATTCGCGAATTATGTGACTATGGTTATAGCTAGACTTATGGATGACCAGTAAACTTGATGTTATTAAGATTTCTGGACTTGATGTGATTGTTTGAATCTAAAATTATTTAAATATTTTATTAGCTGCAGTGATGAATTACTAGAATTTATACACGTGCAGTTGTTGTTTAAAAAAATTTGAGAAGGTACAAGAGGGACGTGGAGGGTTCTATAGTTTTATTTATTTATTTTTTTTATAAAAGAAAAGGAGATTGATGATTTGAGGGTTCTGGATAAATAATTAATTGTTTTTTAAGAGAAAATCGAGAGATGACGTGGAGTGCTTAAGAGGTGAGAATTTCTCTCATTTTTTCTTTTTTCTCTAGAAAAAAGAAGAAGGGTGGAACTCTAATCATGAGTATCTGCATTATATAAAAAGATGATTCTTTATATTTATCTGAATAGTATCCTTATCCGGTTTTAGCGGATATAGTTTTAAAAAATATCCAATCCGTATTTGATTTGTAGTGGATACAGATAGTAAATTTTTATTATCGATAATTATCAGTATCAGCATTCGCATCCGTACATAGATGCCGGATACGATAATGCCTATATCCAATCCATGTCTGATCAGTAATATCCGATCTGTATCATCCTTTTACATACCTTCTAAATAGTATTGAATAAAAAAAATTAAAAAAAAAAGAGTTTAGAATAACCCCTTGCTTGAGATCATTTCATAATCAAATACTCCAATTTTTGTCAATTTTGTTTTATATGGAGGTGATAAAAGTGATATCCACCTTTTCAAGGGTACCTCCAAATCCTTAGAATCCATAAGGCTTTTGATACAACCTAACAAGAAAATGAAAAATTTGAAAGTCTTCATCAACCATTGGTACACAACAAACAAGAAAAATACTAAACCCATGGTTTTGCAATTTTAATACTTTGTGGATACATTTTCTATAGTCAAGCAACCAAACGGCCACATCTGGTCAAATGTCATCCGCATCGTAAACTTTGATCATAATTAATAAAAAACATTTTACTGTAAATTATAGTAGTGGATAAGCACTTAAAAATAGAAGAAAATTGAACTCAAGCACTAACAGTATCATCTCTACTGCTATCACTCAAAACTGCAAGGGTAAAATGAGCCTGAGTTATACCTGGGGATCATGAGCTGCGGTACAAGAGAGAAAACATCTCCGTGCACCTGCTCACTTTATGGGTAATCTAATTATCAATACATATACTTAGCATATGCTAACATTTATCCTTTATATTAACTCTTAAGGGTAAAATGGGCCAAAGGTACACCTCAAGCTCCGTAGCTGCGGCACAAGAGAGAGAGAAACATCTTGCACACCTGCCCCCTTTATGGGTAATGTAATTATCAATACATGTGCTTAGCACGTGTATATTGCAACTTGCAAAATGAGCAGCCAAACACTCATCTCTAATCCAACGAGCATATTTCTATACCCCAGATATTAATGCATACACATTTAGTCTACCACAAACAACTTAGAAATTGATCATAATAAAACTCAGGTCCAAGAAGAAATATCATCAGAACATACCAGCACATGCGTAAACGCATGGTTGCATCAGCGAACCAAGCTAAGGGTAAAAAAAATTCGCAAGATCATTTAAAACATTTCCCAAAACTTGCTTGCAAAATACCAACATGCATTATCCAAATAACAAACACCCTGTTAAACCGTCAAAGTAGTCATCAATACTCAACAATAAGTTTTATTCAATACTCACAAATAGTCCTAGCAATTATATATGTGAACATGGGGGAATAGTAGCAGCAATTATAATCATAAGGTTATCTTTAAGCCATAGAGAACACACCCACACAACTCTGGCATTCCAGGTTCTTATACAAACACCATTGCAACACCCTTCTTATTTACCATGCATCTGTATACTGAAAGCCACAAAAAACAAAACAAGCCGATAAGTAAATAAATCAAGAAAAAAATAGTCACGACTTGAAAAAAAACATTAAAAATAAAAGTTTACGGAGGGGAAAAAACACCAAAGAGCAAGACCGACTCTAGCAAAAGACAGGAATAAAAGAATGCATGCAGCCAACAACTAGATTAGAAAGAAAATAGCAAGCCCAGCGATCCCAGGCACAACGAACTTGCTTGCAACCATATAGACCAATATATTAGTACATCTACAGGGAGCCCAATTACTTCCCTGCTGCAAATAGCATTCAAATTCATATAGAAGTTCCACTTCCTTTACACTAGTACTTTTGCACAAGCTCTCCCCATGCAACATATTACAATGCCAGATTTTATAGCCAAGGAGGGACTAATTTCTCAATGCTCTAGCTCATATTTTTCTCTAAAGCGCCCAGCTCCCTTACAGATGTTATCTAAACTGGACTTATCTGATCTTCCCTATCTAACAGTAACAAGAATCCCAGGTACCAATTGAGCATATTGTGTTTTGTATTGCCTGTACTGAAATTTCCTGTCATTCTGCAATTGTTTGGATATTGTTAATGTGTTTGTACTGCCTTTGACAGAGAAAGGAGTATTGCTCCTCTAATGTTGTAATTTTCCTATTAGATCAATAAAATCCTGTGCGCTGGCTGGGTTCCAAGATAAGTTCCAGCTTAAAAAAAACGGATTTTTTTATTGGTCAAGATGTAAAGGAATTTTGATTTTGAAGGTCTTATATGCAAAAGAAACAAGCTTCCGGCTATCACTTTTACATAGTGATAAGTGACGGCCATTTAATGGCAGTTACTATTCAGAACAGATAAAATCAGATCGGCTGCTGATACCCTACAAGAGGAAGGTGTATCATTGAGAACGGTCTTCGTGAACATTAATCTTCTTTTCCTAAATCACCGTTTCCAAACTATCCATCCTTTACTTCCCCAATTCAGTGACACCATCCCAAGAAATGCATGCAATAATTATGGAGCGCACACACGCGCACACGCACCGAATAGGATGGGTTAAAACTAAGAACATCAAACTTTTTTATGCTAGGATCAACGGCATTATATTTGAAAAGGTATTGACAGATCAATTCCACAAGGGCTTGTAATTATGATCCCTTCTAGAGGACTGTTTTAACGGAATCTATAACATGCTTCAAAGGACATCATATCGAAGTTATCAAATACCAAGTTAGTTGAGGACTAATATCAAATGAAGCCAAATGTTATAGACCTGAAGCTATAAGAACCCCTGAACAATATTATTTTCAAGCGCATGTAACATTCCAGCTATTTGACAAAATTGATAGCTATGTGGTGTAAAACTGGAAGAGAAGGAAGAAGAATAGAGTTTGAGAAAAGACGATGAGGATAAATTAGAGAAAAAGGATAGAACTTTAGATAAGAGAAAGCAGTATGTATGAGAGAACTTAGAATTTTAGAGAAGAGAATGGGAAGATCATAAGAAAGAGAAGAAGAGGAAATAGAATTTAGGGAAGAAAAAGGAAGTTAAAGAAGAGAAGAATAAACTATAAAAGAATTTAGAGAGAGAATACGAAGACAAGAAGATATAGATAAAATGAACAGAACTTTGAAAAAATTTAGAGACGAATTTAAGACAGAGATTAAGATGATGTAAAGAAAGCAAAGAAAGGAGAGAAGATAATTCCTCAATACTTCAATTCGTCCCCCCAAAAAATATCTGTTCATTGCTTACATGTGTCTCCTTTTATAGAAGTATTACAGATAAATGAGATAAGATTTAATAACAGCCATTGGGAGTTGAGCATCCATCCCATAAAGGTTGTTTTTAGAAAGTAATGCTGAACTTTCAGGAGAAACCAAGTATATATATTATATAGGAAATTAACAGGAACCAGACTTCCTAGACGCGCACGAGATTTTGATGTTCTCTTATTATGCGACCTTATGCATGCATCAAGAAAACCATGGATGCTTTACACTAAAAATTCATAATCTTATTGTCTGAATGATAGCATTCAAGATACCATGCTACTGCACTCTATGAGAATTGAGAAATATCACATAGTACGAAGAATACGAGTGATTTGCAGAAACTCTATAGTTCTACCTTCAACTTCTGTTAGCATCACACTAGTGTGTGTGTGTATAGAGAGAGAGATTGAATAATGGAGGAAAGATGCCATAGGAGGGAATTTCCTCCTATGGCGTCGAAAAAAATACACCCTCCCTCATCTTTTCCGACGATCGGCACCCACCATCTTCATTTATCATCTAAGATGTGGGTACACCAAATTTCATGTGATTCTACAACTTTTTCACCGTAGATTTAGCAATGTAAAAAGTTTTATTTTCGGTAAACCGTTAATTTTGAACCCACTAAATCAACGGTGAAAAAGTTGTAGAATCACATGAAATTTGGCGTACCCACGTCCTAGATGATAACGATGAAGATGATGAATTCCGATCGTCGGAAAACACGACGGAGGACGTACTTTTTCGACGCCATAGGAGGAAATTCCCTCCTATGGCCTCTTTCCTCCATTATTCTCATATATATATATATATATATATATATTGGTATTTGGTGCACTACTTGCTCGAAGTTCAATGCATGTTGCCTTTGGGTGGGTATTCCAGCCTTTAGAATACTCAGTTATATACTCAATCAATCCTAGGATGACTTCTATATGTGCATGCCTTCATGCTATTGGAAAATGATTCATAGCTGTAGTTATGAGACAATGAGTATTCGATAATACGATCTTGAACTGCACATGAATTTATGACACTTGATGCCACAATTGTGTATCCATGCACGCATGCGTGTGCAAATAAATGAGAATAAGATTGCGAGCTGCTTATAGATTAAAACACTTGATTCCGCCTTATGAATGAATATGTATGCATATATGTATGCACATGCAAATGCATATATATTAGAAAGAAGTGTGTGTGTGAGAGAGATGTCAATACATTTACTGAATCAAATATCAGATAATATCGGCAGATATATCAGATCAAAAAACCCTCGTTATATGATACAAGTGATGTAGTTTTGCCAATATATTGACCGGTATTTTGAATATCAGTTGATATTCAGTCATATCTGATATATGAAACACCTAGGAGATTATGATTCCAACATCCAATATTTAAACTCATATCTGATATACGAAACACCTAGGAGATTATGATTTCAACATCCAATATTTAAACCTTGCTAATACATGACTTATTATGTTGAAATAATATAAAATTCGGACAATAATTAATATCATAATAGTTGATATGCAAGTATGAACCACTAGAGTAACGATCCGACTCAGTGAACCTAATAGCTCATCCCCTGCACATGTTATCGTCAATTTGTCATGTTTCAAATCCAACCATGATGAAAATTAACTTGTGCGCTTTGTTACAAAGTGGGGCCAAAGTATTATGGTTTTCATGAAACATGTCCTAAAATGCACTTATGAGTTATAGACATAAACATTGACAAAGTCCACAACTTGTCAATATTAATCTTCTGAGCTGCTAAGAAGGTGCTGCCGCTAGCATAACCAACGCACAAGGATCAGAAGCCATCATAACATAATTGCCAAGATGTTCATTAAATTAATAACTTCATTCATTGGGTTTAAATTTTTTTCTCGGTTAAAAACTTCTAATGAAGGTTTACTCCTTGACCCGATGACCCACAAATAAAATAGATGTATGATTATGGGAAACAAGACAACTCCATCAGATAAGCTAATGATCAAAATTTCAATCTAACTTCATTAGCATATAGCAACCCCATAATAGTGGATTTAAATTTAATTTAATTTAATTTTTAAGAAAAAATGTTGTCTTATGTGGCCTTAATTTAATTTTGTATTAAGTTATATCAAAGATAAAGAAAGGGTTCATTACATTTCATACTTGAGTTTTAAATGGTTTATATTAAGTTAGAATACAAAGTAATATTAAAGGGGTTTAATGAATAAGGAGTCGGGTCCATTCTCGGTTAAAAATAATTACTCAACTCTGTTTAATCATAGTTTTTATTCGGATAAAGAGGAGTACAAATTTAGTTATATAAGAAATAGTAATTATGGTAAATATCGAATATAATATGATCACAACTAATTTTAAAACAAAATAATTCCTCCCCATCATTTTAATTGTCTTTTGTTTTTGCACTTAATTTTGTCTCGGACGATGTTACCCAAAACATGGAAAGTTTTGGTACGCATGAAAACTTGAACATAAACGCCACTTGACATGCACCGTGGTACAGTAAGGGTCATCTTCATCAATACACTTACAAGGAACAAGGAATGGAAAATGTAGCTAGAGACGTGGAGTGTTTTTAACCCATTTGTATATGTGAGGATATGGATGTAATAAATATTTTTAGTATAATTTAACACAACCCGACGTTGTTCCCGTTTAGCTTAAGCTATTAGGGAGTTAGATCGAAACGATAATTCTGCATATCTAGAATGGTAGGGGTCCCAAATTACGAATATTCGTTGCAAATCGCTATTGGTTTAGCTATTTATAATAACAGGTCTCAAAGTAGTTGCCCTTTAATAATATCAAGATAAAATTTCTTTATGCTTATAAGCAAATGCAATTTCGGTATGGAAAATAAGGCTCTTAACCAAAACCATTCCTAAATTCGCATACAAAAAAACACTCTCTACCCTATTGATTATCAAGACAACGAGGTAAAAAGAATTGGAGTTGAATCATCCTTTCTTATGCTTCTCTTGACTCTTCTTATTTCAAATACAATTGATGTCTTTAATCATTATCTAAATTAATTTTAGTTTTCTTCATACATTTATATTCCAATCAAAATTCAAACTTTTTTCCATGGCCAAATAAAAAAAATGAGTTTTCTTGTGTTCGGTCTTGTATGATCATGCAAAAGTATCTTGATTAAAAACAAAAAAGATAAGCTAGGTATCCTTCGGTCAAAATGGCGAGGATCGGCCAATGGAGGCCCGATACTCAGCACGATCTACTCCCTCTGAAAAGATAACACAAGAACAAAAACCTAAAAAAAACCAAGGACGGGGTATGATGGCCTCTCTTTTAACAAAAGCCGCAGCTTTTTCTTTGCTAACACGCAAGCTTTATTCACTAATCAAAACCCCCTTCATACAATAGTTCAAATCTCTTTTAAATATAAGAATAAAAACTTAACCCTAAAGAAATAAGTCTTAACTAAAAAGGAAAGACAGTAAAATAAATCTAATCCAAACTAATAAGATCTAAACAATTTAAATTGCAACAGATCTTAATTAAATCTCAATTTAAATTGTAAATAATCCCTTGTCGAATTTTTCTAGATCTCAATCATATCTCCCGTAAGATCTTAATTGCTCTCGGCATATGCTCCTGCATCAGACTCCCCAGGTGGGAAAGAACTCGACCTCGAGTTCGGCCATATCATCGGCATCTCTACTAAACTTCGTAGTGATGGAAATTGATACAAGATCAAGAGAACTAATCAGATTTCTACCATACACTACCTCAAAAGGAGTCTTCCAAGTTGACCTTGAAGTCGATCAGTTGTAGGCGAACTCAACTTGTGATACGAACTCAGCTTGTGGTAACATAGACTCCCAACTTTTCTTGTTATCGTCCACACAACTCCTTAGCAAATTTCCTAATGTTCTGTTCACTTTAGTCTGTCCATCAATCTGCAGATGATGTGAGGTACTGAATTCCAACTGCGTCCCCATCTTTCGCTACAAGATTCTCCAAAAATGCCCAACAAACTTTGTATCTCGGTCCGATGTCACCGTTTTTGGAATTCCATGTAACTTAACAATCTCTTTAAAATATAACATGGCCACTCGAAAGGCATCAAACGTTCAGTTGCATGGAAGAAAATGTGCCATTATTGAAAAATTGTCGACAACTAAGATCGAATCCATCTCTTTGTGTTCTCGGCAACCCAAGAGAAAGTCTAGGCTGATTTCAACCCACAGAGCTTCGGGCACTGGTAATAGTGTATAAAGACCCATGTTTTGCAATCGGCTGTTGGCCAAGGTACAAGTTTGACATCTTTCCACATGCTTCGCCACGTCTCTTGCTAATTTCGGCCACACAAAATACTCTTCCACCAAAACAATCGCCTTATCTCGACCAAAATGCCCTACCAAACCTCCATTATGGCTCTCCAAAATAATTGCATCTCGAAGTAGGGAACTCGGCACACATAATCGACTTCCTTCAAATAAAAAACATCGAGCACATAATCTTCAAAATTTCCTGATAGATATTTTGCCCAAATTTCGTCGAAATCTTCATCTTCCTTATACAATTCTTTCAATTGCTCAAAACCGATAACTTTGACTTGTAAAGTCGATAATAGTGAAACTCGTTGGCTCAAACACATCGGCTACTTTGTTCTGTCGGCCTTCTTTATGCTGAATGACAAACAACACAAACCTCGGTATATAAGCAACCCATTGTCCATGCCGACTATTCAACTTATGATCACCATTGATATACTTCAACGCCTCATGATCTGGATTTAACAAAAACTCTTGATGAAATAGACAATGCTCCCAATGTTGAAGAAATTGAACAATCGTATACAATTCAACATCATAAGCTAAGTAACTACTTAAGACGTTCAACTTCTCGCTAAAGAACACAATAGGCCGACCTTCCTGCCTTAATACTCTACCAATTTATAATTTTAATGCATCACAATCAATTTCAAACACTTTACCGAAGTCGGGAAGTGCAAGCACCGGAGCTTCGGTGGTTTTCTTTTTAATCAACTCAAAATTCTCATCAGCCGCTTTCATTCACTCGAAAGTTTTTCCCTTTAGGCATTCGGTCATCGACGCTATCAACGTACTGAAATTCTTTATGAATCGCCGATAAAACGAAGCCAAGCCATGAAAACTACGCACTTTATAAATAGATGTCGGCATCGGCCATGAAATGATAGCTTCCTCTTTCGCTAGGTTGACTTTTACCCCTTCGGTTGAAACTATATTACCCAAGAAGACCAAACTGTTAGTAACAAACTAGCACTTCCTGACATTCACGAACTATCTCTGCTCTCAGAATATATAAAATTTGCCAAAGATGTTTAACATGCTGCTCCAAACTTCAACTATAAACCAAAATGTCATCAAAGCAGACTACCACAAACTTCCTAATAAAAGGTCAAAACACTTGGCGCATGAGTCGCATAAAAGTACTTGGCGTATTAGATAACTCAAACAACATATCAAGCCACTCATACAATCCATCTTTCGTCTTAAAGGCCGTCTTCCACTAATCTCCTCGCCGAATCCTAATTCGGTGATACCCATTTCTCAAGTCGATCCTTGAGAATACACATGAACCTGAAAGATTATCTAGCATATTATCAAGCCGACGTATAGGGAATCAATATTTTACCATGATTCTATTGATAGCTCGACAATCGATACACATTCGCCAATATCCATCTTTCTTTGGAACAAACAACGTCGGCACTGCACAAGGATTCATGCTTTCCTCCAAGTATCCCTTTTGCATCAAATTCTCGACTTGTTGTCGCAATTCTTCATGTTCCTTTGGTGTCCTGTGATAAGCCGGTTTATTCGGTAAGACCATTCCCGGAACGAGATCAATATGATGTTGAATATCCCGATCAGGTAGCAACCCAATAAGTCTTCTGGCATGACATCTGAAATTTTTTCCAAACAACCCTACAAGATAGGTGGATAGCTTGAATGTTCTTTATTATCCTACAACACCATTAAAGCATACATCACACCATTTTCTTCACCGCCTCCATAAACTCGATATGACTAATGAGTATATTAACTGGGTTTTTGCTACGTACTCCTTCAATTTTCGACGGCCCCAAAGTGATCTTTACTCCATCCTTAATGAAAGAGTAAGTATTCTTGTATCCATCACGCATCACTTGTTGATCGAATTGCTATGGTCAACCAAACAGCAAGCGACACATCCATCGGCACTACATCACACCACAAAGAATCCTGATAATTTTTGCCGATAGAAAAGGATACCAAACACTTCTCGGTGACCGATACAACATTTCCCTTTCGAAGCTAAGTGAGCCGATAAGATTTTTTCTCGCTTCTCAGTCTTTAATTGCAACTTGTCAGCCATCACTCGGACGACAACGTTTTCACAACTACCACCATCAATGATTGCATCGCATACCTTCCCATTAGCCGTACATCAAGTATAAAAGATGTTATGCCGCAGACAACCTTGCTCGTTCGGCCAGTCATATTGCGCCGAATCACAAAGGATTCTTTATGATCACAATAAGTAATCTCTTCGGCGTTTTCATCGTCATACTTATCATAGATGGGTGGTTTCACTTCGACAATATCCCCATCCATTATGGTTATGGATTGTCGGCTAGACACTCGGCTTTGTAATGCTCATATCCATGGCATTTAGGCATTGGCCCATATTGCCTCCTCTAAAACCACTTGGTTTATTTGAGCTCGTTGGTGTCTCTTTGGCCGAAATTGTATTATCTGCCTTTCTTTGGAATTCAGTCGTTTTTTGTGTATCGATCGTTCACTCGGTAGTTACCTGCCGATGAGAAACCTCCTCGGCTGGTGTCATTCGATCTCGACCACTTTTGCCTTAGTTGTTTCTCTACTTTGACCGCTAATTTGTATAGGTTATTGTATAAACATATTGTTGGAGCTCGACGATATCTTTGATTTCGGTGCAAAACCCGCCTAAGTATCGAGCAATTGTTTGTTGCTCGGTTTCGATGACTCCACGTCTCATCATCAATAAGTCGAATCCTCGATGTACTCTTCACTTAGAGACCGCTAATTTGTATAGGTCATTGTATGAAACACATTGTTGGAGCTCGACGATATGTTTGATCTCGACGCGAAACCCGCTTAAGTATCGAGCAATTGTTTGTTGCTCGATTGCGATGACTCCACATCTCATCATCAAAAGTCGAATTCCTCGATGTACTCTTCGACGGATCGGGCTCCTTGCAGAAGGGTATGCAGCCAGATGTAGATTTGTTGCACATAATCCTCTGGTAAAAACTTTTCGCGAAGCTTCTTTTCCATCTTTTCCCAAATTGAGATCTTGGGTTTTCCAACTCGGGTGCATTTGATCTTAAGATTCTCCCGCTAAATTGAAGCGTGACCCATCAACTTGAATGCGGCCGCGTTCACCCTTCTTTCCTCGATCATCTGGTAATCGAAGACTCACTTGACGGTATGCCAACCAGTCGATGGAAAACCTCCGGATTGATTCTATCCAAAAACTTCGGTAACTCCACCTTCATGTCAGATCCCCTGTAGAGTTGGATACCGATCTCTACATTCAATACTTCTTTCAACGTCGGATCCAAAATGCTGAAAAGGGTTTTCATCTTCGAACCCCAAACTGTCATCTGGGCCCCGAAGGTTGGCAGACTTAATAGTCGTCATTAGTCGTTAGACTTGTCTCCGAAGTTCTTCGATCTCGATATATCGCAGTTCCCGCTCGCGTTGTTGTGCACCACGCCCACGCCCACGGTGTGCCGTCGATTCTTCGCCTTTCACAAAGAATGCGATGACGCCTTTGCTCTGATACCAGCTGATGAGGATCGGCCTACGGAGGCTTGATACTCAACACGATCTACTCCATCTCAAGAGATAACATAAGAACAAAACCCTAAAAAAAACAAGGACGAGGTATGATGGCATCTCCTTTAACAAAAGACGCGGTTTTTCCTTTACTAACAAGCAACCTTTAATCAATAATCAAAATCAATCCCCTTCATACAATAGTTCATCTTTTAAATAGAAGAATAAAAACTTGACCCTAAATAAATAAATCTTAACTAAAAAGGAAAAATAATAAAATAAATCTAATCTAAACTAAGATCTAAACAATTTAAATTGCAACAAATCTTAATTAAACCTCAATTTAAATTATAAATAATTCATTGCCGATTCTTTCTAGATCTCAACCATATCTCCCGTAAGATCTAAATTGATCTCGGTATATGCTCCTACATCACAAAAACAAAAAATATTGTGGAAAAGTTGAGTAGCCTGGGCGGTATTTTTGTGGCTTATTCACTTCTCTAGCCTTCATTCAAAAGATAAAGGAGAAGAGATAATTGTTAGGACCCATGTTCAAATTTTCATCATTCTGCATTTGCTAATACATATACAAGTTTCAAGAGAAAATGGATGAAGACCATCACAAGGACAGGTTAGGGATTTCACTAAATTTAGATTTTTGAAAGTTATACTCTACTTAGACATGTGTGCATGAGGCCAAAAAGATAATTAAAATGAAACAAGGAGCGTACAATTTTAATTAAATACGGAGACAACAAACTTCTTAACCAAAAGCTTTTTCAATTTGATTTTCTAATACAAATAGATTTTTCTTTTAAGGTTAAAGATACCAGAAAACAACAAGTAATCACTTTACAAATACGAGTCTTTTGTGATCATCCAAGATTGTTAGTAGCTTGGTATCGTATATTGATAATTATTAACTGATCCGTGTTACATCACATTTTAATTAGTGAAAAAAATTCAATCTATGGGGTTCGGTCCAAATATTTTCCCTTAATAAGACAAATGTCACCTTTTGTACATGATGCCTAAAAGGTAAAACTTTCAAGTAAGGGTGTTTCCCAATAAGAGTCGAACCAAATCCATATGAACCTAATAATGTGGGTATTTGAGATCTTGTGAAACCCATCTGAAACTGAACCACAAGGGTTTCAAAGGTTCTGAAAAAATTGGATAGGCATGGATTTGGATGAGAACCAACCGACAGACTCAAACATGCTTCGTATATCGTATGATACGTTACATATTTTACGTATTTTAAAAAACTTGATATAAAGGAATTTAGACATTTACTTTTAATCGCATCTGGCCATTAGATCCATATAATTAATAATGCCAATGGTTTTATTCAAATACACTGGAACATGTAATGATGCAAAAGGTTTTGATTCAATTTTTGTCCAATGAATCTCACAAAGAACAATCGGTCTGTGCCTTATTCTACAAAGACCAACATGTTCGAGTAAAATATATAATAGATTAATAGATAGAATGAAACTAATAGAAATCTAGGCTAATACTAGTAGTTGTGGGGAGTATATTGATTATTGAGACCATTGAATCCGTAACATGGTAAAATAGGTCCGGGGAATAAACTGCTTATGGGAGTCGCGGTAGCTCTTGTTGTGGTAATCCTAAGTATTGTCTTGGAAATTTATAATTCTTGGAGATTTATAATTCTTTCATCTACTTTTTGACCGATAACTTAGCATGTCCAAAACAGCTTGTGGACCCGTGTACGTTCAAGCTATGAAGGAATTTCTGCAAGCAAGCTTTGAACAATCTACCAAAACTTTTAAACACTTGCAAATATGCATGTCTGAGGAATGAAATGCAGATTCCACCAACAATGTTTAAATAGATGTGGGGAGAGAAAGAAGAATTGTTAAGAGAACTTCTTTTATGCTCCAATAGCAAGATGCCTCCCCAAAGTATGTTGTCTGGGCACAAGCATTAAACATTATCTAGCAATCTCCTATAATGAAACGTTATATCTTCAGAAAGATTCTATTGATCTATAAGGGGACTTGCACGGCATAATAGAAAGGATAAATATGTTTTAAAAGCGAGTTGGACCCATCTAAAAACTCAACTTACTTTCCCTGGGTAAGGTTGGTTTCCTCTCCCTCTCTGCTTATCTTGTGTTGCATGTTTTAAACTATTGTCTTGTCATAACTATCATGTCTTCCCAGCTCTCCAAACCCTCTTGGACGAAAACTCAATTTTGCGACTCAAAATAAATTAATAATGTTAAGTCCAGTAAATGGATTGCGTATTCACGTCTGTGCCTAAAATCCAATCGGCCATGCTCATCCTCACATTGAAACATGACAGAAACGTGGAATCTTTGACATATGTACGTTTTAACAGCACAGTTATGCCTGTAATGCAGTGTCATAAGTAATGGTTTCTCAACATTGTTTATATTTCTTCCTTGCACTCGATGAGAGAAATAGCATACAGCTTCCTACAAGCTTCCTCCTTAAAATTTAACATAAAACCTCGGTTTGCACGGAAACAAACAGGTCATGGCGCAAAGATCTAATTAACAAACACATCCACAGAATCTAACATGCATAAACACTGAAGATTACATGTCAAAGCAACTAAATTTGGAAACCAAGATAGAGGAGAAGGAACAGAGAGAGCAGACCTCTCGGCGATTGATCAGTTGTAGTAGAGCTCGAGGCCCATGCCGTCGTGGATCTCGTAGTCCTTGAGGGTGATGTGGTCCTTGTAGATGTTGTACCACTTCTGGATGCGGATCTTGTCGGCCCTCGTACCCGTTTGGGCGGCGACGAGCTTCTTGAGGTCGCCGATGGTGTCGTCCTCGTTGCACTTCACGCGCACCTTCTTCCCCAATCGATCGTTTAGCACCACCTCGATCATCTTCTTCGCTTGATCGCTTAGAGGAGGAGGAGAGATGAAAAAATAGAAAACCCTGATTTTGGAATTGGGGAAAGGGGTTGATGGGTACTAAAATGTGAAATTGTGAAAGTCATAGACGCGTTTCGAGAATAGTCCAGAATACTTTGATTGGGTTTTTTTAGCATTGGCCCCCCAAATCTTTGCTATTTGAACCTCCCAAATCTTTCTATTTGGGAAAAAGGAAAAAGAAAGAAAAGCTCTCTGCTACAAAAAAAATACTCATATCGAACTCAGATAAGACTCAGGTTAAGTTAACCCAGATCATCAATTCCGGAAATCACCCTCAAATTCTCCTCCTTTACAACGGAGGTGTGGAGATCGTTGAAGACATCTGATGCAAGGAATCCGTGATAGGTTAGGATTTGTAAGGCATGATTGGAGATAGAGTTGAGGTCCATAGAGAGGATGATGTTGCGAATGGAGGAAGGCTTAAGAGGGCGGCGAACGGCGGTAAAAAGAGAAAGTGATGAGGTAAGAAAGTTAGGGATTTAACGGTGGCGCCGACTATAGTCATTGGAGAAGTAGGAGAGGGTTGAGAATTAGAGATGTTGGGTTAAAAAGGGTAAAAAGCGTTAATTATACATTGTTAGGGGTTCAAAGAATAATTTTTGGCCCCGAATGCCTGTATCACACCTTGTCAGCTAACTCGTGAGGCTTCTTTAGATAAGTTAACAGATTTGGAAGGCCTTTTTCAAAATCAAAAGATTTAGAGGCCCTTTTCCTAACCGCAAAGGTTTTGGCATATGTCCATAAAACTGCTTTGATTCAGGTTTAGGGTCTCTCCACTATTAATAATAGTGGAGAGACCACTCATATCCATCTCATCATCCATTGTTGAATGGATGGCGTGATGGACTCTGCATCTTGTCTGTAATAACCAGTTTCCTTATGTACGTTTTCTCGTATTTTAATAAATATTTTGTTTTATCAATTGTCCCAAATATTTTCTCTACTCTTCCCATTTAATTATTCCCAATTAAATTTCCTATTTTTCTATTATTTTCTTAAATTGCCCCTCACTGATCACAAACCCTAACCATATCCTTTCTCTCCCCTTTCCTCTTAATTTTTCCCTAATAATCCGACCCTGGTTCAGAGGCCTATACCCAAACCTCTAACCTTATAGCCCAAACCCGACCCGACCCGATCCGGTATCCCCTTCCCTCCTTTTCTCCCCCCCTCCTTTTCTCCCCCCCTCTCTCTTCATCAAACCCAACGGCTCTTCCCCCCCTCACCCACATGTCCCGCGCCATCTCGTCGCCAACGGCCGCATGATCTCCGTGCCGACCCCCACGATCCCCTCAACGTCTCTCTTTCTCTCGTCTCTTTATCTCTCTCTCTACAATCTCTCAATCTCTCTCTCTTTCCCTCTTTCGCACCTACGATCTCACCGGCGGCCACCCACCCGCAGCTCCGATCACAGCCCAATCGTCGACAACCTCGTTCCCGACCTCCGACGAACCCCAACCACCACTGCTAACCACCTCACCTCCACCTCCTCCTCTCACCGTCGGAGCTCCCTTGAACCGCCTTCGTCTTCACTATTGCTGGCACTCCCTTCCTCATCGTCTCAACCCAACAACCCACCACCTTCAACCCACATAACCCGTCGCCTCCACCCTCGTCAATGATAGCACCCAATCTCGAGCACCCGCCTACTCCCTCGACCCCATCAATTCCAGCCGCACCCCTCACCGCCGGCCACACCTCTTTCCCTCAAGCCACACCTGAGAACCCCTAACAGCCGTAGCTCCCTCATCATCGCCGGCCACCCGACCGTCGTGCCCACTCCACGCCTGGACCGTGCCCTCTACCGTGCCCACCTCCGCACCAACACTGAGCCACCCCGTGCCCTGCATCCATGCCGCATTGTGCTCACTCCCATGTCGCGCCGTATCGTAGCCAAGCCTCGCTGTGGCCGTACCCGTGCAGTTGCCATTGCCGCTGTCGTGATCATCAATTCGACTTCAGATAAGTGAACCCCTTCACTTGTTCATCATGCTATAGTAATCTCTAGATATAACATATAATGATATATGTATAAGTATAGATATTTTATATATACATCGTCTGCGAAGTTAATATCGAATAAATACCATCATCGTAAATTTTAGTGTTTGAGACCCGACTTGGTTTGATTGCGCCGTATTAATATCATATAGAAACTCATGAGTTAATTTCGTGTTGATCAGGTAAAAGAAATCGATATTTCGATCGATAACTGTTTGCATAGTCTAGGTGTTCGATATAGAACCCTATGTGATAACTTAAGCGAATATGGCAGAAGCCATGATCATTAGACCCTATTACTGTCAATGAATACCCTGTAGAAATTTGACGGCAAAACAATGCCGTTTCACCCATAAAACGCTACCCTCGATAACCTTTGCGAAAGCTGAATTTTTTCGGACATGCTAAACCGTTAAATTCATAATAGATAATTTATATATCGAATTTTAGCGTTCCATGGTTCTTATCAAAGAAAACGGATACACCTACAACACCCTATAGTTCATCTCTAAATTTTAATAAGTTATGACAAAAAAATGAGGCGATTCATGGCTATGGACTGCGGTCCAGAGCGAGAATCTCTGCCTTTACCTGTTTTAGAACGCATATTTCTCACCATTTAAGTGTGTAGTGCGGAACCATACATGGAAGCATAGAGAATTTAATTATCTTTCTAGCGGTACTGATCTCATTGCATTCCAGTATCGTTTGATATCTATAACAACTTTTAAACCGTTGATATATATTGCAGTTTTCTGCAGAGACATAATGTATACCTTAACCTTAGACAGTGCATATCTTTCTGCATACATCGGATATTATTGATCTATCTAGTGCGTTGGAAACATAAC
This sequence comes from Agapanthus africanus, assembly GCA_030015575.1. NCBI lineage: Eukaryota > Viridiplantae > Streptophyta > Magnoliopsida > Asparagales > Amaryllidaceae > Agapanthus > Agapanthus africanus. The sequence goes on from JASDDO010000019.1 coordinate 105,768,685, forward strand.
AGATAAATCTAAATATTATCTAACCATAGCGTCGCCTAATTATGCTCCCAACAGAGAGTAAAACATTTTACGAAACGGGCTTCCAGTTTAGAAACTGGATTTCCAACAGTGAACACTTAAAATGGAATAACCGTAACTTGCAACCCTAAAACCCGTTTGACTTGAAACCAATTTTGCTGTACAGATAATTAAATATACCGTTTACTCATTTTATATTATTTCACCAAATTATACACATGTGATATTATGTGATTTTTCCTGATCCAAATGACACCGGCTGTTCATATATCAATAGTAGTGCATTTTACTGCATCTCCATTATGTTGCATGACTGTTATACCCTAGTAATTAGTGATCATTTGCATTGATACCCTAGTAATTAGTGATCATTTGCATTGATACTGTAAATACCTAGCCCCTTGTATATATTTTTCCCGCAATTTTCCCTATTATTTTTTTCCTTTTTCCTTTTTTATTTTCTCTAATCTAAACAAAAACCCAATCCCTAACCTCAGCCCAAACCCGATCCGACCCGACCCGCTACCCCCACTTCCTCCTCCTCTTCTTCTCCTTTCTTTTCCCGCTCTCTTCCTTAACGTCCCCCTTCTCTCGCACTCGCCCCTGACCTCGTCTTCGCCACGCCAACGACCCCCGCGATCTCTGCGGTCACCTCCTCCATCCCCTTTCGCTTCATCTCTCTCTCGCCAACGGCTCCCTTCCCATTCGCGCTCGTCCCCGCGTGACCCGCTCTCCTTAACGTCACCCACTCCCCGAGATCCCCTCCTCCTCAAATCCCTCGCCGTTCCTCCTCTCTCTCAACCGATCCCTCTCTCTATCTTTAATCTTTCACTCCCTCACTTCCTCCTCAAATCCCTTTCCGTTCCATCTCTGGCAACCCTTCTGCCACCGCCATCACATTTGTAACCACCTCTCCCCCTCCCCCCATCCACCCCGTTACCAAAACCACCGTCCTTCACGTCGACCACCAACCAGTGCCACCTCCACCTCTCTCTTGTTGCAACCGAGCCCACCTCTCGAGATCACCACCTCACCAACCCGACCCCTGGCTCCTCCCTATCACCGCCTTCCCGCAACTCCATCGCCGACCACCCCTCTCGACGTCTCCTCGTCACCGTGACATCGCCACCACCCCTCTCGACGTCTCCTCGTCACCGCGACATCGCCACCACCTTTCTGCACCACCCCCTTTCTCCAGCACCCATCCGAGCCGAACCCATCACCTTCGCTGCCTATCTCTGCCCTTCATCTGGACCATCGCCGCCAGCCCATCCAAGCCGCCATCGCCAAACCTCAGGGCCACTATCTCAATCACCCTACACCTACGGGCCCCTCGCCGTGCCCCATTGGAGCTCCCAAAGTCCCCGCCGTGGCCAAATCCCTGCGTGTGCTGTTGTTGATGTGTCGTGTCCGTGCGATCGCCGTCGCCGTGTTGCTGCTGCTCGTCGTGCCTTGCTCGTGCTAATTATCGTCGTGATTGTCGCCGGGCAAGTGAAATTCAATCACTTGTTTATTCATGCAATTGTATTAATTAACCGAATAGAAATCGTGACAAATGACTTTATTCTCGTGCGTACTATTATAATCATGTCGATAACGTGTAAACAAATCCTTTAGTGAACCCTTTTACATTGATTGTGAGGAATGGAAGCCCGACTCGGTCTTCTAATCCGTAACAATACCAATTAGAATTTAATTAAACGTCGCCTAATCGAATCAAATAGATGTAACCGATATTTTGATTATTACCCGTAGATGTAACCCGAGTATTCGATGTGAATACTCTTAAAAAATGCTCAGATCTTATATTTAGGGGATCCTCGTTACGATTAATGATACTGTGTAGTAATTTAAGTTTAAAATGTTGAGAATATCGTCACGAAACGTCGTCACGAAACGTCGACGCCAAATCTGGGTTTTGTTGTACATGTCGTAGTGTTAAATTGATATTAAATTAGATACATGCCGGAATGGAATGTTCTATGGCTCATATCGAAGCTGAATCGATAATATAGAACCTTATATGGTTTATTCTTCGATACTGATAGATCACAGTAACGAGAATTGACTGGGAATTGGGCTCTGGACTGCAGTCCGGAGTAGCATTTCATGAAGATGCCTAACTTTATATGAATATGTAGCGCTGTACGAACATGGAATTAAGCGTAAACCTATACCGTTGTAAATATAATCCCATTAGCTAACTATTGGTTTTAGTTTCGTTTAATTTTACTAGCGTTTGGTATTTTAATTACAATTTAAACTGTCGAAGTGTACTGCAGTCCCGAGCAGCATTTCGTGATTGATACCTGAACTTAAGCGCCTGCGCATCCCTACGAAAAACTGAAAATATGCAGAGTCCTATATCGTCGTGTAGATAATTTAGTTAGCTAACATATGGTTCTAGTCTCGTTCAGTTTCTCTGTCGTTTGGTATTTTGATTATATTTTAGATTGTCGACGTGTTCTGCAGTTTCTGCAGTGACATTTTTTACACATTCACACTAAACAGGACATATCTCCTAATAAAGAAAGGCTATCATTGATCCGCTTAATGCGTCAGATATCTAAAATATAGAAATAGGTTTTATTCAACTGGAGAAACATCTGAATCTAAACACAATCCCTAGTAAACCGCACGTGAAGTTGAACTTCCAGTTCCGAAACTGGAATTCCAGCAACTGATCGCTGATTTAAAATGATGATAAATCCTTAACCTGAATTTCTATTGACATGAAACTAATTTTACCGCTTAGATAATCATGTATACTTTGTATGCCTTTTATATTGTTTTGGTCGATTCTATACGTGTGATTTATGCTGAATTTTGCAAGTCATATGACGTTGGTTGTCATAATTTAGTGAACATTTGTTTAGTCTGCACTGAAACCAGCCTCAGTCAGTGTGCATTTCTACCTTATTTTGTGTTGCTTTATACCCAGTACAAAGTGATTGTTTACATTGAGACCTAGTGACTGTCTTGCATTGTCGAACGTGAGTGGTATTGGATTAGTTGTATCAAGCACGCCAGTGACAAGTGATTGACTAGTGAAAGTGAACAGTGCAGTGAAAATGAGTAAGACCGTGATTTGGCGCGTGCTAATATACAATTAATCTTATAGTTATAGTTATTGAAACCTGGAGAATGGGCAAATCGAGGTGGAATTGAACTCGTATTTAGCGAGGTACAGTGACTTAGAGGATGATCATTCGATGTTAGTGATATAAATATATACATACATTAGGTCGTGGGCCTAGCGGCATGGTTGCAGGGTTATATCCCGGGCAACAATGGACTGTAGTATCGGGCATGCACAGGACCTTTGTTAAACACGAGCATTCTTTCCACCGATTGATTTTCATTGACTTAGTGACCGATAAGTAGGGACATACACATTGCCTGGTTTGCTGACATGATACATATATCATGATGTTCATATTCAAATGATATTCATTATTCTCACGTTTCTGTATTCTGTCGCACCTTTCATGTTTAATAACATTGTATACACTGTTTTCCCTAATCAGAGCAAAACTCTGTTCAAATTTTGAAATCTGAAATGAAGCAGCACTTCATAAAAGCGCTAGCGCTAAATGCGCCAGTGCTAAGAGTCAAAGACTCTGATGCAGCGCCAGCGCTCGCAGCGCCAGTGCTAAGGGTCAAAGACTCTGATGCAGCGCTCACGTGCAAAGCACGAGAGCGCTAGTGCTAAGTGCGCTAGCACTAAGAGTCAAAGACTCTGATGCAGCGCTCAAGTGCAAAGCACGAGAGCGCTAGCACTGGAACTAAATGTTCCCCACCCTTGGATCAAAAATCCAACAAAGATGACTAAAAATCATCAAATTACCTCTGAAAATTAGAGCACCGTTGGATCAAAAATCCAATGGTGATTAAAAATCACCAAGATACAAAATAAGTTCTGTATGGGAAAAGATTTTCCCAATCTTGTTAAAAATAAGAAGATTGCTTTTTGTAAAACAGAAGCCCTTGGATGAAAGATCCAACAGTGGGAAACATTCCCAAATCACTTAGAGAAAAGATCTCTTTAACTAATTCAACAAATCAACCTCCCCTATATAAAGGACCCAAGACTTCAAGTCTTGCATGGAGGAACCCCCCCACAAACTTTGAAGAGAAGAGCAAGTTCTCGGAAGGAGAAGAATTTCTTCAAGGTAAATAAAATAGAGAGATCAAAGTATCTCATCAAAAAAGAAGAAGAACCTATTTATTTTTTCTGGATCATAGATCTATAAGATCGAGATCTTTCACAAAAGAGATTATGGCATCTCATTATAATAAGTGAGGGGGAAGAACTTAATTCTCTTCAAATCATAGATCTATAAAATAAAGACGAAGTCTTTCATAAAAAAAAAGGATTGTAAAATCTTTTATTAAAATAATAACTTTGTTCTTAGACCCATGAGAAAAGTCTCCTATGAACGAGAATTTAATTCTCAGAGCGCAGAACCGATTAAACTTGCCTAAAAAGAGCCTTAGCGCTCCAATTGAAAAAAAGCGCCTCAGCGTTCCAAGAGTGGCGCATAGCGCCGCAGCGCTTCTAGTGCTCCAATTGAAAAGAAGCGCCTCAGCGCTCCAAGACTGGCGCACAGCGCCACAGCGCTCCAATTGAAAAGAAGCGCCTCAGCGCTCCAAGACTGGCGCATAGCGCCACAGCACTCCAGTTGAAAAGAAGCGCCTCAGCGCTCCAAGACTGGCGCACAGTACCACAACGCTCCTAGCGCTCCAATTGAAAAGAAGCGCCCAGCACTCCAAGGTTGGCGCTCAGCGCCAAGCGCACCACGTGCTCTTCACGTGTGCTCTATTTTATAAAGAGTGCTCTGCACTCATTGACTGGCGCTCAGCGCCAAGCGCACCACGTGCTCCTCACGTGTACGCTATCTTACAAGGAGCGCTCTGCACTCATTGACTGGTGCTCAGCGCCAAGCGCACCACGTGCTCCTCACGGGTGCGCTATCTCATAAGGAGCGCTCTGCACTCATTAACTGAGGGAACACAAAGTGTTCTTTAAATAAAAGCCCCAGAGCTATGATGAGTACTCAACACTCAATAAAAGATAAAAAGGGTTGTCAGAACCTAAACCAATGCTCAGCATTGTTAAATGTTCAACATTTTAACTGAGTGGGCCGAGCCCAAGTTGGCCACATACCCCTAATTCAGATTAATTGAGCCCATATGCTCATAAATCTTTTTAACAGATCTTAGTCCCAAACTTGACTATAGATCTCCCAACCAGTATTGGTTCAAGGATACATCTCTTCGTACCTCTGATATATGTCGTTGTAATTCTTCAACGTCTTTAGAGAGACGGAGGGTCCCAATAACCAATAACTTTTGGTGCATCCCCAAACGGTTAAACCAAAACCAGACTATGATGTCTTTAAACCAGACCAGACTACGATGTCTTTAAATTTTACAGACTATGATGACTTTAAATTCCATGGACTATGATGTCCTTAAACTTATGGACCGCAACGTCCCTAAACTAAAACAACAGAGCCCAAATGCTCTTTTGTTGGATCTAAATGATCCTGTTGAGTAGATCTTAGTCTACAATTAGACTAATGTATCCTCAACAAATGTTTAAGTTGATCTTAGTCTCAAATAAGATTAACGATCCTTAAACCCAACTCAAACCCAAATCTAAGAAAATACGGATTTGGACTGATCCACGCCCTACGGGCAACAACATAAATTAGTCTCCGTATACAATCCACGGGCAACCAAAAATAAAACAAACACACACGACACGAAGTGACTATCTGGAGAAGGAGAAAGTGGTTACCGCGATGTGGCAGCGTAATTAACTGCAGGGGCTTGCGCCTGCAGAGAAGAGCATCCCCACAATTAAAAACCCCTCAAACGAGGGGGAATCTGATGAAGTCTGCTATATCGGCCGCATCCGTTACATGGTGCCATAAATCAATTTGGTATTTTTGGAGAGGTGGACGGATAAAACCAAATAGCATCTGCCCCCAAATTCAGACAAGACTAACCTACGCGGTCCCGTCTCCCTTTTTCGGCGGTACGGTATTTACTACCTTGAGATTTCATTCTCAAGGACGTTCAAGATTTCCATCACCACGTGTCTCGCTTAAAGTATCCATGACTCTTTGCTTGCCAAACATAAGTAAGAATCCAAAGAAATTTGCGGCCCGACCAAGAGCGCGAAAAAGCTTTATTTGAACGAATTCTGGCACGCCCGGTGGGACCTTTTCCTCTTTCCACTCCACACTTCGTGTGTCGTGTTTCGCGAACGAATTGCGGTTTGCTATGGTTGGCCCTGGATTCGAGGTATTAAGATTTGGTGTCTTGCCCCGTGCAGAAAACAGAAGATCAATGGCTTTCAACTGCACTAACTGCAACAACTGCAACAACTCCCACTCCGTCCTTACTGGAGGAGTGACCTATGGGCCTCAAGCGGCCTCCCTTTTTATGATGCCAGTAGAATAGATGACTCAGGCCACCACTGGACTGTTCTTCGGTACCATGCTCCCACCAATGAGCCTTAACGCCCCAGTGCCATCGCAAGAAGCTCTACAGAAGTCGGTCTTCGATCGGCTTGCAACTAACGCGGTCCCTCTCAACGGGTCGTCCAAGTCTAATACCTCAGTCTTCAACAGGCTGAACTCAAAGGGCCCACGAAGAAGCTCGCATTACCAGAGAAAGCAATCCCAGCTCCTGTTGCAATTGAAGCTGTCCAAACTGCTTCCCCTACTCGGAAGTCGACCTTCGACAGGTTGACTATTCCTTCCCAGCGGATGTCAGTCTTTAACAGGCTGGCGCCAATAAAAGCATCTCCTCAGAGCAGGGGGCCGGACGAAACTACTCCAACGATAAAGGTGATCCCGGCTACACGACATGCTCGACGTCTCCACTGGCGCCGAGTGAGGAAAGCTGTGGGCAGTTCCCCTTCAGGATTGACTCCACCAGCTCCGATGGTTGAAGTCGATGCTGCTGTTCCAACTGGGAACAATTTTGAACCACTCAAGTGGGTCTGCAAGAACTCTCCGATTGCCGTCCTGAAAAGATCTCCTCTACCTATGGAGAATGCTACAAAGACAAATCCAGAACAGCCCCTTCAGCGTCTGTCCTCTAAAATTCATAAGGTCTGGCGACAGGTCCAAGACTCGGTGATCAACCAAGACTACTCCCGCCGACCGAAGAAGATGAAATTTCGGCAAGAGAAGGACCACCCAGTTGTACCACAGAAGGTGTCGTCTACTTGGGTGCCCGCTGCAACGACCCCCTCAATTTCGACCGCTCACAAAAGATGTAGGCTGGAGAAAATCCCCGTGTCTGCGACGAATCTAAAGGGCACTGAACCTAAACGCCCCAAGTCTGGGGGTATGGTGGTGCACACTGTTTATATGGCATCCGGGAAAGAGGATAGCCATATCTCCATAGGCCATCGACCTCTCACCAGATCAGTGACAAAGGCTTAGGAGCAACAACAGCAGAAACTCCAGGAGATGCTAACACAAATGGCCACACTCACTGGGCCAAAAGAAAGCCCGGAGACGTCGTCAGAGCAGCGTCAAGAACAGGAAACCGATGCTGAGTTCCTCTGAAGAATCCTCGAGAAGAGAGACAGAGAGGCCGCGGAACAAGCGGCCAACATAAAACGAATGACGCTTTTATTCCAAGATATGGTCAAGATGATGATTCGGCCGGATCCTCCAGCTGAAGACCCTTCGATTATCCTTGAAGACGACAGAGGGGAGACATCGAACCCTCTTCCGGCTCAATCAGCAGCCAAAGAGGAGACGATCTCCAAAGCCGTCTTGGATGACTATATCGCTCAACAGATACGAGCCCATCAGGCGAGCGAAGCGGCCAGCCAAATTGTTAAGACTGGACGACCCTATCCGGATTAGTACGACCAAATAAAGTACTCGCCGGGGTATACGATCCCTAAATTCCATGTATATAAGGGGACGGGGAATCCACATCAGCACGTTGCTCAATTCAGGGCTCTGTGCGGCAACACTGGAGGTGACGATAAGCTACTGCTTCGCCAATTCGTTGGCAGCTTATCGGAGACAACATTCGAGTGGTATTCCAAACTCCCGAATGACTCTGTCAAGACATTTGCAGAAATGGAGCTACTGTTTACACAGAGATTCGCAAGTGCTAGCGAGCGCACCCCGATCACCGCGCTAATTAACGCCAGGGTGAAGCCAGGCGAAACATGGGTTCAGTACGCGATACGATGGCGGAATCTATGGTCGAAGTGAGAACAACGCATAGAAGAGGCTCCTGCAGTAGGCATGTTTGTGGGAACTCTCGATCCGCAGGCGGTCATATCTCAATTCATGATGTTCTTCAAGCCAACTACCTTCCAGGCCCTGATAGACAAGCTGGCCCAGATGGACCAGATGGGTCACATGCCATCCTCTTCAAAAACGGAGTTCCGAAATGAAAAGGGGAAAGGGAAAGCAACCTTCTTCGCCAACGATCAACAACAACCGAGTGGCCCGAAGCCGGTTGCTCACCAAGACAATAAACAAAGATCCCTTGGAGAAAAGATGAGACGCCCTTACTCGTTCCCTCGGGATAAGACGAAAAGGTTATTCGAGCTAGCGCTGCATAACAGGCTCATCACTCTGCCAGAGCCAAGAAGCCCAACGCAACCAGGCGACGTTAACAATCCTAATTACTTCCCTTACCACTGAATATTGGGTCATCCAATTGAAGATTTTTACATCTTCAAAAGTTAGATCGAAGATCAGTACCAACAGGGCAAGTTCGCGTTATCCGAAAACTGGAAGGTGAACCCGCCACAACCTCACACTCCTAAAAAGGTGGACACGCCGGGAGCATCATGCTTACTTATAGAGGAAGCCCCATGGGAGGTGGCCCTTTCAGCTAAGACTAAAAGAATGCTAAAGGACCTTCAAACATGTCCAGCGATCAGGTGGAAGAGCCCGCTGGAGCCCGAGATTATTGAGGGGATGCTGAAGCCGCGCCCAACGCTGAAAGTTGGTGATGGTGGACAAAACATTCAAGTCAAGCCTCCAAAATCTTTAAAGAAAAAGAAAAAGGCCAAGAAGCCCGTCCAACCCGACGATAGCCATACATGTCTGCAGAAATACATCGATGCACTAGAAAAATATAACCAGAAGGTAAGGACCCCAATCACGTTGGACGAATTCTTTAAGCATGAAGACGATGACGCTGACGAAGGAGACGATTCTTCAGAAGGGCCTGAAGACTATGTGACGAGCTGCCACATGATCTCTCACTCGATAAATGCCAAAGAAGCTCCGGATGCAAAGAAAATGGGGGCAGATCCCGAACCAGAACTCATAGAACCGTCAGACGAAATGATTGACGTATTCCTGAACGAGGCGCTTCAGAAAAGCAAAACTGATCGAGAGCGTGAAATCGCCATACACGAAAAAGCCAAAGGTCGGCGACTGAACGAAAGGATTGAAATACCCCAACCGGATAGAAGCACTTCTGCTGCCGGCAAAAGCAGGTTCAAGACAAAGAAGCAGTTCGCTAAAGCCCTGTCGATGGGAATGAAGTTGCCGCCTTTCAAAGAAGACACTTCAGAAAATACGTTCTCTGATGAACTAGATGTACATCCAAACTACTGCTTGTACCATCGGAGGATCACGCACCCTACCGAAGAGTGCAATGCCTTTAAAAATTGGTGGCAGGGATACGTTGCTCATCGGCAGCAGTTCAAGCGAATGAAGCGCAAAACGCGTCGAGAGCAGAAGAGCACGAAATATGAGCGCAAAAGAACTTCCGGCAACCGTCACATGGTTGATAGTAGGGGATCGCAAGTTCTCACCTTCGGGAGCGATTCTGATGAAGAAATAGCCTTCGGCCCTCTCTTCAAGGAATCCATCTTTGAAATAGAAGAGACGAAGACCTGCGAGAACATTCAGCTATGTAATCGCACGTTACCCAAAAAGAATCTCGGACCCACAAATAAGGGGGTGAACAAAAAAGATAAGAGAAAAGAAAAAGCCCCTGAAGATATGGCCCTTAATGACCGAGTCGTCGAAGAGCTGGCAGCCAAAGACCCGCCAAAGAAAAATAAGGTGGATTACAACGTTCTGGCACACCTGAGAAAGATACCCTCGTAGCTAAGCATTCTCGATGCCCTTCTACTATCTAAAGAGGCGAGAGATTCTTTGATCAAGGCACTACAAGAGCCCGAGCAGTTCCAAGCTTTCCTTTCCAAAGAAAAGATGAAGGACGAGCTGGAAGACGTGCACACTGCTGACGTCACTTTCGGCGACGAAGATCTCCTCCTCGAAACATGCGAGCACAACCGTCCCTTGTACGTCACCGGATACTGCCATGACATCAAGATAGGAAAGATCCTAATTGATAACGGGTCCTCTGTCAACCTCCTAAATGTGAGGGTGTTAAAAGAAATCTGCATGAGCGTTCAACACCTCGCTCGGGATAAAATCACTATCTCCAGATTCGACTCCCAGCCGTCACGGACGCTTGGGTCTGTAATTCTGACGTTACGCTTTGGGCTGCTCGTCACCGACATCAAGTTTCACGTCATTGATGCCAAGACTTGCTACAAAGCTTTGCTCGGCAGGTCTTGGTTACACGATTATAACATCATCCCTTCTACACAACATCAGTGTATGAAGTATTTCAAGGATGGTCTCGAGTATACCATGACAAGGGAGCTGAATCCATTCTTCGTGAATGAAGTCCGAAAGTACGAAGATGCAAAATACTTCTTGCCAGACTTCGAAGACACGGAAAGGTGCCATAAGCCGAAGAATAAGCAAAAAGCTATCACCACTAATCCGGTCTTTGGGAGAGATACCGAAGAGGACGAATAAATAGTCTATTCAGGACCGTCCCAATGCAACAAGCCGAGACCGTCTACCCCTATGTTGGTCTTCGGCAGCGGCTCTGAAGATGAAGTCAATGCAGTATTTTCTGTTCGGCCATCAATACAAGCCTTCATTGGCGATGAGCGGAGTTTGCAAATTACCATGGTTCCGCAAGCGCATTACAAAGAGCTCGACGCACTTGATACCTATAGTGTGCAGGAACTGCAGACGTTCTACGTCCCTCCCAGGCGAAGAGATGAAAAGGCGATCCTTTTTTATCGATCCACGGAAACCGAAGCGGAGAAAGAAATCTGGCCAGATACTACACGGAAGGATTAAAAAGGCTGTTGAGGCGCCAAGGCGTACCCTTCAAACAGACTACTCGACAAGCTCAGTTCAACAACAGGATCTGGAATATCCCCGGAACTCAGCGAAAATTGCCCAACGGGAAAATGGAAACGATTGGGCTTGGACATGTTCAACCCAAGAAATGGGAGCGATTCCATGGATGCTACGTTATACATGACTTTGATGAAGAAGGAGATACTCTGTTAGAAGACGCTAACCTTGAACCAAAACGAGGTCCCGCAATGAAAGTGCCAAGTCCATCGTTCGAATAACAGATGGACAAGCTAATAAGGGAGGCAGGTCAAAAGGTCCGAGATGACCACAACCGTGAAATGGCCATTTACGAGAAAGCCAGGACGCAGCGCCTCCTTCAGCAGGCTACGGAGAATGACGATGCCCTTCGTCACCAGCCCGTCATACAAAAGACCCGACGCAGAGGTAGAAACAAACTGAAGAACGGAAAAAACGTTCGACAGCGGCAAAGCAGGTCCAAGAAGCCACGCGATCGAGAATTGGGCAGCCGAGATCCGTCTCTTATAAAGAAGATGGGTTGAGCATATTCTTTTCCCCAAGACAAGACAAAGAAGATATTCGATCTAGCCATGAAACATCAGATGATACTCCCGGAGTCCAAACACCCTAAACAAGCAGACGGGGTCTCTCACCCGGATTATTGCTCCTATCACCGAGCGATAGGACATCTTCTCGAAGACTGCTTCATATTCAAAAACCGGATCGAAGACCAATATCAACTCGGCATGTTCGCTCTATCCAACAGTTAGAGAGTAGCCCTGTTTTTGCCCAATCAGAGCAAAGCTCTGTTTAAAATTCAAATTTTGAAATGAAGCAACGCTTTAGATGCAGCGCCAAGTGCGCTGCGTCCTAAGTAGCGCACCACGTGCAAAGCACGTGTGCGCTAGCGCTGGGTGTGCTGCGCTCTAAGCAGCGCACCACGTGCAAAGCACGGGTGCGCTAGCGCTAAGTGCGCTGCGCTCTAAGCAGCGCACCACGTGCAAAGCACGGGGGTGCTAGCACTGGAACTAAAAGCTCCCCACCGACAGATCTAAGATCCAATAATAATGATAAATCATTAATTAATCGGAATTAAATTCTGTTAAGGAAAGATTCCTCAAAATCTTTCCAAACAACAAGATTGTGCTCTGTAAATCAGAGCACCGTTGGATCAATAATCTAATGGTGATTAAAAATCACCAAAATACAGAATAAATTCTGTGTGGGGAAAAATTTCCCAATCTTGTTAAAAACAAGAAGATTGCCTTCTGTAAATCAGAAGCCCTTGGATCAAAAATCCAATGATGGGAAAATCCCCAAATCAGTTGGAGAAAATATCTCCTTAACTGATTGAACAAATCATCTTGCCCTATAAAAAGACTCCCAGACTTCAAGTCTCAATATATAGAAACATAGAGAGGAACCCCCCCAGAAGTTTTGAGAAAATCTCAGAAAGAAGAGCCGAGCTCTTGATAGAAGAACTTCTTTTTTTTCAAGGTAAAAGAACAGAGAGATGAAATCATCTCATAATTAAAAAGAAGAATTCACTTCTTTCTTTAAGATCATAGATCTACAAGACCAAAGTCTTTTACAAAGAGATCAAAAGATCTCATCATAAAATAAAAGAAGAATTTACTTCTTTCTCACAGATCATAGATCTATATGACTAAAGTTTTTCTCAAAGAGATTATGAACATCTCATTATAAAAAAGGGGGGAGAGTAATTCAATTCTCTTAAGGATCACAGATCCATAAAGGCAAAGCCTTTCATCAATATAAGAGATTAAAACATCTCCTATGAAGCTAAGAACTTTATTCTTAGATCTGTGAGACAAAGTCTCTGATAAACAAGAATTTATTTCTCAGATCATAAAGTTGATCAGATAGCGCTTTGCGCTCATAAATTAGCGTTCTGCGCTCTTGGACCAGTGCTTTGCGCTCATGGAATGGCGCTCAGCGCTGAGCACACCACGTGCTCCTCACGTGTGCGCTACTTAACAGTTAGCGCTCTGCGCTCTTGGAATAGCGCTTTGCGCTCATGGAATGGCGCTCAGCGCCGAGTGCACTATGTGCTCCTCACATGTGCGCCATTGATCTAATTGCGTTTTGCGCTCATAAATTAGCGCAATGAGCTCACAGACTGGCGCAAAGCACCAAGCGCACTACGTGCTCCTCACGTGTGCGCAACCCAGCAGAAGCGCACCGCGCTCTTTAAATGGCGCAAAGTGCCAAACGCGCCACGTGTTTCTCACGTGTGCGCTGATAGAACATAAATTATTCTTTAATAAGCCCAGAGCTCTAATGAATGCTCAGCATTCAATGAAAGACAAAAACATTGTCAGAATTCAAATCAATACTCAGCATTGTCAAATGTTTAACATTCTAACTGAATGGGCCGAGCCCAAAGTGGCCATAAACCCCTCGTTCAGATTAATTGAGCCCACATGCTCATAAATCTTTGATCTTAGTCCCAAATTGGACTATAGATCTCCCAACCAGTATCGGTTCAAGGGTACATCTCTTTACTCCTCTGATATTTGTCGTTGTAATCCTTCAACGTCTTCAGAGAGGTGACGGGTCTCGATAACCTTACATTTCACAGACTATGACATCTTTAAACTGGACTGTGGGGTCCTTAAGCTCATGGACTATGATGTCCTTAATCTTGGACTGTGGGGTCCTTAAACCCATGGACTATGATGTCCTTAACCTTGGACCACTATGTCCTTAAACTGGTAATCGACCGCAATATCCCTAAACTAAACAACAGAGGCCAAATGCTCTTTTATTGGATCTAAACGATCCTGTTGAGTTGATCTTAGTCTAAAATTAGACTAACGTATCCTCAACGAACGTTTAAGTTGATCTTAGTCTCAAATGAGACTAACGTATACTTAAACCCAACCCAAAACCCAAATCTAAGAAAATACGGATTTGGACTAATCCACGCCCTACGGGCGACAACATAAATTAGTCTCCGTATTCAATCCACGGGCAACTAAAAACAAAACAAACACCCACGACACGAAGTGACTATCTGGAGAAGAAGAAAGTGGTTACCGCGATGCGGTAGCGTAATTAACTGCAGGGGCTTGCGCCTGCAGGGAAGAGCGTCCCCACAATAAAAAAACCCTCAATGAGGGGGAATCTGACGAAGTCTGCTATATCGGCCGCATCCGTTTAAACCTTCGATATACGGTGTCATAAATCAACTTGGCATCTTCGGAGAGGTGGACGGATAGCACCAATTAGCATTTGCCCTCAAAATTCAGGCAAGACAGACCTACGCGATCGCGTCTCCGTGTTTCGGCGGTGAACAGATTCTGGCACACCCGGTGGGACCTTTTCCTCTTTCCACTCCACACTTCGTGTGTCGTGTTCGCGAACGAATCGCGGTTTGATATGGTTGCCCTTGGGTTTGAGGTACTAAGATTTGGTTTTGCTCCCGTGCAGAGAAAAAAGAACATCAATGGCCTCTAACTGCTCCAGCTGCAACTGCAACTCCCGTTCTACCTCATCTCGAGGTGTAACCTACGGGCCCCAAGCGGCCTCCCTGTTCAAGATGCCAGTGGAGCAAGTAACTCAGGCCGCCACTGGGCTGTTCTTTGGGACCATGATCCCATCGATGAGCTTCAATGCCCCGCTGCTGTCGCAAGAAGCCCCAAAGAAGTCGGTCTTTGATCGACTTACCACTGCCGCGACCCCTCTCAACCGGTCACCCAACTCCACTGCCTCAGTTTTCAACAGACTAGGCCAAAGCTCATTTGGGCCCATGAAGAAGCCCGCGATACCAAAAAGGGTTATCCCTAAGCGGATAGCCATTCCTGCTCATGAAGTCGTCAAGGCGGCTTCCCCTGCTAAGGAGTCAGTCTTTGCAAGACTGACCATTTCAGCTCCTACTCCATGCGAAGTCATGAAGGCTGCTTCCCCCGTTCGAAAGTCGGCCTTCGCAAGACTGACTATCCCCTCTCAACGGACGTCAGTCTTCGACAGGCTAGCGCCAATAACAACCTCTCCTCAAAGCAGGGGGCATGAGAAAGCTCATCCAACAGCAGAAGTGGTCCCGTCAGCACGACATGCTCGCTGTCGTCACTGGCGCCGCGTAAGGAAGGCTGGGGGCAGCTCTCCTTCTGGACTGACTCCACTAGCTCCGATGGTGGAAATTGATGCCGCTGTTCCAACTGCGAACAGCTTTGAACCACTCAGGAGGGTGTGCAAGAACTCTCCGACTGCTGTGCTAAAAAGATCTCCTCCACCTATGGAGAAAGCCCCAAAGGCGAAGCTGGAGCAGCCCCCTCAGCGGCTGTCCTCCAAAATTTATAAAGTCCGGCGACAGGTCCAGGAATCAGTGATTGATCAAGATTACTTTCGCCGAAAGAAAAAGGTGAAAGTTCAGCGAGAAGAGAACTATCCTGTCAAGCGACAAAAGGCGATAGCTGTTTGGGTGCCCACTGCAACGGCCCCCTCAACTTCGATTGCTCATAAGAGGAGAAAGCTGAAGAAAATTCCGGTGTCTGTGGCGAATAGCAAAAACATTGAATCTAAACGCCCCAAGTCTGGGGGCATGGTGGTGCATACTATCTATATGGCATCCGGAAAAGGGAATAGCCATATCTCCACAGGTCATCGATCGCTTACGCGATCAGTGACTAAGGCTCAGGAGCAACAACAACAAAAGCTCCAAGAAATGCTAACAGCCATGGCCGCACTCACGGGACCAAAAGAAAGCCCGGAGACATCCTCGGAGCAGCGCCGTGAACAGGAAACTGACGCTGAATTCCTTCGAAGAATGCTTGAGAAGAAGGACAAAGAGGCTGCGGAACAAGCAGCTAATATAAAACGAATGACGCTTCTATTCCAAGATATGGTGGGAAAGATGATCCAGCCGGACCCTCCAGCTGAAGATCCTCCGATTATCCTCGAAGATGACCGAGCGGAGACGTCAAACCCCCTTCCGGCTTGTTCAGCAGCTAAAGAGGAGACCATCTCAAAAGCTGCCCTGGATGATTATATACCTCAGCAAAAACGGGCTCACCAAGTAAATGAAGCAACTGGCCAAGTCGTCCGAACTGGTCGACCATATCCAGGATGGTACAATCAGATCAAATATCCGCCAGGATACACGATTCCTAAATTTCACGTATACAAGGGGATAGGCAATCCCCATCAACATGCCGCTCAGTTCAGGGCTCTTTACGGCAATACCGAAAGTGACGACAAACTATTATTTCGTCAGTTCGTCGGCAGCTTGGCGGAAACAGCCTTTGAATGGTATTCGGAGCTGCCCAACGACTCCGTCAAAACTTTTACAGAGATGGAATTGGTGTTCACCCAACGTTTTGCGAGCGCTAGCGAACGTACCCCAATCACAGTACTGATCAATGCCAGGGTGAAGCCAGGCGAAACTTAGGTCCAGTACGCGATACGGTGGCGGAATTTATGGTCGAAGTGCGAGCAGCACATTGAAGAAGCACCTGCGGTAGGCATGTTCGTGGATACTCTTGATCTGCAGGCGACCATCTCCCAGTTCATGATATTTTTCAAGCCCACTACCTTCCAAGCCTTGATTGACAAGCTAGCCTAAATGGATCAGATGGGTCATAGACCATCTCCTTTGAAGCTGGAATCTCGAAATGAAAAGGGGAAAGGGAAAGTGACCTTCATCGCCAATACTCAACAACAGCCGAGCAACTTAAAACCGGTTGTTCGACAAAACAACGTGCGTCCACGCCCATCCCTCGAGGAGAGACTGGGATGTCCTTACTCGTTTCCCTGAGATAAAACGAGGAGACTGTTCGAGCTGGCAGTGTGCAACAGACTCATCAATCTGCCGGATCCAAAACGTCCGTTGCAGCCAAGTGATGTCAACAATCCTAATTACTGCCCTTACCACCAAGCAGTAAGCCATCTAATCGAAGATTGCTTCGTCTTCAAAGGCTGGATTGAAGACCAATACCAACTAGGCAAATTCACGCTGTCTGAAAACTGGAAGATGAACCCGCCACAACCACATGATCCGAAAAAGATGGACACACCGGGGGCATCGTGCTCTTTTGTCAAAGAAGCTCCATGGGAGGTCGCTCTTTCAGCCAAAACGAAAAGAATGCTGAAGGATCTCCAAACATGCCCGGCGATCAAATGGAAAAGTTCGCTGGAACCCAAAGTCATCAAGGGAATGCTGAAGCCGCGTCCAACTCTAAAAATTGGTGGTGATAGTGAAAACGCCAACACCCAGCCGTCAAAGTCTTCGAAGAAGAAGAAGAAGACCAAAAAGCCTGTGAAGAATGGTGACAAGCGCACGGACCTGCAAAAACAGATTGACGAGCTGGAAGAATATAACCAGAAGGCGTGGACCCCGGTCACACTCCAAGAATTCTCAGCCACATCCTTGAGGACGGAGATGACGACAATGGAGAAGACCCGTCGGATGAACCTGAGGATTACGTGGTAAGCTGCCATGTGATCTCTCATTCGTTAATAGACGGTAAAGAAGCTCCTGATGCAAAGAAATTAGGGGCAGATCCTAAGCCGGAACTTCTAGGACCATCAGACGAAATGATTGACGCATTCCTGAACGAAGCTCTTCTGAAAAGCAAAGCTGATCGGGAGCGCGAGATGGCCATTTTTGAAAAGGCAAAACGCCGACGACTAGACGAAAGGATTGAAACATTACCACCAGATCAAAGCATCCATATCGCCAGCAAAAGCAAGCTTAAAGTAAGGAAACGATTCGCTAGGGCCCTGTCAATAGGAATGAAGTTGCTCTCTTTCAGAGGAAATTCTCCTCGCGGTATACATCTTGATGAAGCGGACATACATCTTAACTTCTGCTTATACCATCAGAGGATTGCACACCCTACCGAGGAGTGCATAGCCTTTAAAAACTGGTGGCGGGGATATGTTGTCCACCAACAACACGTTCAATGAGTGAAGCGCAAGGCTCGTCAGGAACAGAAAAGTACGACAAATGGGCGCAAAAGATCCGCTGGTAACTGTCACATAGTCGACACCAAGGGATCGCAAGTTTTCGCCTTTGGAAGCGACTCTGACGAAGAAATCGCCCTCAGCCTTCTCTTCAAGGAATCCACCTCCGACACAAAAGATGCGAAGATTTGCGAGAAAATCTAGCTGCGTAATCGTACGTTTCCCAAAAAATCTCGGACCTATGACCGAAACGTCTTTAAACTACTACAAACCCGCGGCATCCCCAGGGTGACGTGGTAAAAAAAAGGTACGTCCATAAGCGAGATGGGCACGGATGAAAATCCAAAAGGGCTCTGTGAGTAAAAACAGCAGGACTACCGGCGAGTTTTGTGAAAACCCGAAAGGGCGCAATCTCGTTAAAAGACACTTGCAAGGTTCTCTCGACCCTGTAAGGGGAAACCACCCACGTGAGATCCTTACGACTCATAAAGGAGAAACACACTTAGGGATCCCCACGATCCCTAAGAAGAAATTACGCTTACGAGATCCTCACGACTCGTAAGGAGAATTCCCTTTTGAGACCCTCACGGCTCATAGGGTTCAAAAGCCTTAAACTATAGGGATCTGAACCCGTTCTTAAGCCATCACAATCTCCAATGTTGCCCTACAAGCGTTTCGACCCTTGTATACAATCCACGGGCACGGATAAACATTTTCCTAACAAAGTCCCACCAGAGACTCGGGATATGTTCACACAATGGACAGCCCTTGTAAGTCCTCTCGACTTATAAGGAGAAAACACTCTTGTAAGATCCTTACGACTTATAAGAGAACACACACTTAGGAATACTCACGATTCCTAAGGAGAAAATGCACTTACGAGGTCCTCATGACTCGTAGGCTTTATGAGACCCTTACGGCTCATGAAGTCAAAAGCCTTAGTCGACAGAATTCTAACCCTGTCCGCTAAGCCACCTTTGTTCGACATCGACAAAGGCAAATGATGATTCTCTCCTGACAATATCCCAGTTGTAGCGATGCTGATGCCTAAATCGGTATCAAATCCCAAACTTGCGGCGAAAAGCCAGCGAGCCACAAATGCATACAAAAGAGCCGAAATGATGGGGCAACTTGCGACAAAATCAGCAAGTAAAAATGTATGCATACAAAATAGCCGAAATGGTTGGGCAACTCGCAATAAAAAGCAGCGAGTAAATAAAACAAATAGCCAAAATGGTTGGGCACCGCGAAAAATAGCCGAAATGATTGGGCAATCGCGACTTTCACTATATAAAAGCTGAAATGATAGAGTATCGCGGAAAGAAAACCAAAAAAATATATACATATAAAATGAAGCTTTTTGCATTATAGGTGAGATCATATCGATCCCTATATACAATCCAGGGACGCAAACAAAGAGGGAACCATATCATCCCACCAGGCTCCATCAGAAGAAGAGCCAAGTCTCGACGGCCACATCTACAGCCTGAAGACCCACAACGGCGTTCCTTTGCAATCCAGCAGGATGCAGATGCAATGTCAACGAAAGACCTCACGATCGAAACAAAGCAGAGTGGCGGCGAAATCCTAACTCCATCCCAGCATTCGTCTCGTTACACCAAACGCAATGTCAACAACGACGTCCTTTCGTAGTCCAGCAGGATGCAGATGCAACGTCAACGAAAGACCTCATGGTCGAAACAAAGCGGAGTGACGGCAAAATCCCAACTCCACCTCAGCATTCGTCTCGTTACACCAGACGCAATGTCAACAAACGACATTCATTCGCAGTCCAGCAGGATGCAGATGCAACGTCAACGAAAGACCTCACGATCGAAACAAAGCGGAGTGATGGAAAAATCCCAGCTCCACCTCAGCATTCGTCTCGTTACAACAGACGCAATGTCACCCCAGGGTCAAAACAACGGAGCCATGGCAAAGTCCCTAATTCCAAATCTCGACGGTTCACCAACAACCTAGAGACAACCGCGACATTCGTCTCGATAAAGCAGACGCAATGCCAGTAAACGAAGCAAAGGCCAAATTCCTAACTTCAGGGTCTTGACGGCAACTCATATAAAACCTGAAAGACTATCGGAGATCATCTCATACCAGCGTGGAGTGGTCACCACCTCGACATTCGTCTCGATACAACAGACGAGATGTCACCACAACGTTCTTCCTCCAGCAGGATTCAGACGCGACAATCAAACAACGGAGCCACGGCAAAATCCCCAGTTCCAAACTTCGACGGTTCACCAACAACCTAGAGACAACCGCGACATTCGTCTCGATTCAGCAGACGCAATGCCAGCAAACGAAGCAAAGGCCAAATTCCTAGCTTCAGGGTCTTGACGGCAACTCATATAAACCTGAAAGACTATCGGAGATCATCCCACACCAGCGCGGAATGGTTATGACTCATCGGGGCTCTCCAAAATGAGCCTAACCTCAAGTAAAAAGCAGCATGGCAAAATTCCTAACGCCTGCACTTCCGACGGTCAAACTGCCTAGAAAGATTGCTTGAAGACATCTTGTCCAGCCCCCGAAGGGATCAGAGACACGACAGTTGCAAGGCTACTCGAACAGCAAGATTGCCTATTGAGGGATACATCAGTCAACGCGACGGTACGACGGGAAAAACCCTAGTACCACAGACCCTAACGGACCTCTGTCGTAAAGAGCAGAGGTTAACTGTAACTTTAGGAAATTCTTGCAAGAACTTCTCGACTCGTCTCGACTCGTGAGGAAATTAGTGTCTTTGTAAGAACTTCTCGATTCGTCTCGACTCGTAAGGAAAAACCTTAGGCAATGGGGATAAGGACCTGTTTCCTAAGCACTGGGGTCCTGCAAGTAGGTCCAAGATGGACTCTTGCATACTATTCACGGGTCACACTCTCCGAAGTCGAATTTCGACAAGGAGGGAAACAACCACTTACGAGTCCTCTCGACTTGTAAGAGGGAAAGTTCTCTTGTGAGATCCTTACGACTCTCAAGAGAAAGCACACTTAGGAATCCTCACGATTCCTAAGGAAAAAATACACCTACGGGATCCTCTCGACCTGTAGGGAGAAAATTCTTTATGAGACCCTCACGGCTCATAAAATTAAAAAGTCTTAGGCAGAAGACCTGAACCTGCTTCCTAAGCCATCGTTACCTCTCGAAGGGTTCAAGACGGAATGCTCTCTATCATCTACAGGTTACGCTTACTAAGGTACATGCCGGCAACAAAGAAAAGAGAAGAAAGCGGTAATAGAACAAAAAAAATATGTATCTTTTATTCATGAATTCAATGGAGTACAAGTTGAATCGTATGAAAGAATAAAAAATGGATACATGTTATTCAAAGATTACAAGCAAAACAGCTACTGAGAAGGAAGCGTTTTCTACAAGTCCGCAAGCTGCTCTCGCACTCCTTTCAGTGCCTTCTCGTGATCAGCCGCCGCGGCCAGCTCCGCTTCAATTCGAGCCCTTTGCTGCAAGCATGATGAAATCTTCTCATCAATTTCCCGTTGGGCAGCTTCGCGACTCTGCCTAACCCGCTCAATAGAGTCGTGCTTCCGCCTCAATACAAGCCCGTCCGAGATACATTGCTGCAAGCTGTCAAAAGCAACTCTCAGTTGCGTGGCGTTCGCTTTAACTTGGGCGCGCAGCTGAGCAGACTCATCCGAAGCCTCCTCGCGTTCCATCCGCCTCAAGGTCGCTTCTTGTTCGAAATGGCGGAGGAAGGACACACTCTGCTCGACCCATGCTGCCCGCTGGGAGTTCAAAGCCT
Source organism: Agapanthus africanus (assembly GCA_030015575.1). Lineage (NCBI taxonomy): Eukaryota > Viridiplantae > Streptophyta > Magnoliopsida > Asparagales > Amaryllidaceae > Agapanthus > Agapanthus africanus. The sequence goes on from JASDDO010000019.1 coordinate 105,790,597, forward strand.
GAATCTCAGGAGCAGGACGCATAAGCTCAAGCTCATGCAGGTTGGCCTCAATCTTCCTGCAGTGGTTAACCCAAGACTCAACGACGCCTTCGTTATGAAAGTTCACAAGCGTCGCCAGCATTGGATTAACTTCGGCAGCAAAATTTACAGCAAACGTAGGGGCTTCCGCGTCAAGCGCCTCGATGTAATCGCTCAACATACGCAGACTGGTCACAGCGCCTTTTGAGGATGGACGTCTGGAAAAGGGCCCTGCCGGCATTATAACGCGAGACTCGAATGGGGCTGGAGTCGATGTGACCGCTGCAAAACAAATCACAATCAGATGCCGGCTTAAGAAATAAAGAAATATACATGAACAAAAGAGTCTATTATACCGGCTGCAACAAGGGGTAGAGCTGGGAGTTCCGGTGGCGCGGCAATTCCCTTGACCCCTCCTTTAATTTGTAAGGCTACGAGCAATGCAAAGAAGAATTAGCAATGACGTGACTGCCCGTTAAAGAAAAAAAAGGACGGCGGGTAGAAAAGATACTCACCAACACCAGCGGGCGGACTAATCTCTGACTGGAAAGAGAAGTGCGGGTTCAGCACCTGATACAAATGATCAAAAAGAACTCCTGTGAGATCACGATGATACATGGTCAGTACACGAAAGATGCTGTCCCCGATTTAAATTTATCACAAACTCATATCTTCCAGCATTTGAGAAGATATAAGAGAAGACGGAGGGGCAACGACCGTCAAAGCAGCAACTGGTGGTGCTTCTTCAGGTATCGCAATCTCAGCGCTTGCCACACCTACATTCGAAAGGAAAGGAATGTCATCAGAAAGGATTGCGAAATGAAAAGAGTGCAGCGACCCGAGACCTACCAGACAGGTCATCAACCAGAACCGCGACGGGAGCATCGCCAAGCATCACGACTTCTTCAATCTCATTTGCGGGGATGGTTTCGCCGCCCGTAGCTTCGTCCCCCGATTCCACGAGAGCTGTCTGTTAGTTATATGTATGCCCTAGAGGCCATTACTGTACAATGGATGTATATTGTAGTGGATGCTGGGACATATATAGGTAGGACTTTCTTGCTCGACATGATAGTACGCTATCTGGTTGCACTTTATCTTAACATGTATACTTTCTGTCTCTCTGATTACATGTTGATAAAGCCCATAGGATGTATACTCGACTTCCAGGACTATGATGTAGATCATACTAACGGGGCCTGGGTAGTCCATGAGTACATCCTTGAAATGTTCCTAGTCGAGGGAATATCGAGACGGGGCATCGATATTCCAAAGTAGACTAGCGTATATCTTCTCGACCCATGCGATGGGCGATGGATGATCCCATATCCATTGGTGTTTGACATCGGAGATGGTATACGGGTGCTCAGTGGAGACTGGGTACACTGAACGGACTCGCATAGAACTCCCAGATGGTATTATACCTCACGTCAGATGGCAGTTCTCTGGTGACACTGGTACAGCTTAGTCTGTTGACCCGAGATCGTCATAGAGTCTTGTGTGTCTCCCACTGTGCTTTGATTTCCACCCTACCACGGCTCTACTGAGTCGTGCAAACAGGTGGTTTTTGGGTACAGTCCCGATTCACATGGAGGCAATGAGCGATAGGAGGGGATTCGTCTCTCCCGGTATTGGGGGTTGATGTTGTGCTATGCTCGACTGGCCATAACAGGAAATCCCTGGCCAGGGTTGCAGTGATATACTGGTAAGAGTTATCAGTAGTTTCACGAATGTTATGGACCTTACGTCGGCATGACTTATCGAGCTATTGGGGTCTGACGTTTACCACCCCTAGGCGAGATATGCGACATATCAGACGATCAGACCGGACTGTACGGTAAGTGTTACTGGTTGGATTCACAGGAGTGTGAGCGGGCTTGCTCGTCGATCTTCTGATCGCTCAATACCCGGGTGGCCGTTACGTTTAGCAGACCGCTTGCGGCTTGTGGGTGTTTGATATGATCATCATCTGCTGCCGGCGTATTGACGAGTCTTTAGAGTCCTACACAGAGGTTTCCTAGTTCAAGCGAAACGAAATAGGAGCGCATATGAGATATGTGCGGAACCGAGAATAATTCGGGTATGCGATACCGTATTACATTCTCGCGATCTATGTATCGATTGGTTATATGCGATATAACCTAGTTATCGAATCAAGGATTGATTCGATAAGCCGATACATATGATACTAGTCGGTTATATCCGATATGACCGGATCGTTAAATCAAGTGTTGATTTAATGATTTAATGTATAATTATATATTTGATATATTACTTTGCATTAACTAGTATTGGTTCACTTTAAATGGATTTACTCACTTGTATTGCACATTGTATATGTGATGTATTTTTGTGCACATCATTGTATCATGTTTGATGATACATTCTTTCTTGGTTTTGTGTAAAGTATTGAACCATGGTTAGTTAGTGGTTAGGGTATCTTTTCATTTGCTTATTCATTTATCTTTTTATTTATTTCATTTAGAAAAGATAAAGAGAAAGATAAATGGTGGACTTGTTTTGTTTTTAGTTGAAACTTCTTGAAACCTTGACTAAGTCCACCATTCTTGTCTCTTCTCTAACCCTAACCACTTATCCAACCTTAGTTAAATCTCTACACTAAACCATGGTTGAAGTCATGATAAGTATTGATTTATTTATCAAATAAAAAAGACCTATCATATTTTCTTCTTCTTCTTCATCTTCTTCTTCCATGGAGAAAGCTTGCTACTCCAATGGCAAGTGATGAAAACTAGTGAGAAATCCAAAACTAAAGTCTACCCACTTCCTATTTCTTCATCCTCTACCTCTTGCGAAATAGTATAGGGTGTTTCCTTCACAAGTTTTCCCGACTTGGTGAAGTTGGAGCTTGTTCTAGCGATGCCTCGACGTAGATCATCTTCGGCATCGAACCGACGATCAAGCCTGCCCATTCTTCGATGAAGCCGATGCTAGAGTTCAGGATACGATTTGGACAGCGAGGGGACTTCATCACGGAGCCTAGGAGGTGGTGGACCGGATCTACAAAGGTTGTAGCCCCTTTCCTGTTTCTATATTTCCGTTTACTTGCTTGCTTTGCCTAAATATCTAGTTAACGATCCGTTCTAGGTTTTCTCGGCACCGTAATTTTTAGAAATTAGCGTGTTTGATCACTTGTGAGACTTCACTAGAGTGCCTAGGAACCCTACAGTGGTATCAGAGCCTAGCTAGAGCCTTAGGCGAAGTCTAGATGCAATTTGAAGTCCGATCGAACCGAAAACTTGAATCCAAAATAGCTCTCTGTCCTTTTTCTTAAATCGTGGATTTTTCCAAATTAAAAGTTGCTAAAAAATTCAGCAGGGAAAAATAAGAATTACGATGCAAATTTTTTTCGATGAACAGTATTTATTGCGGCGGAACCGCGGCAGAAGCCTAGCTTCTGCGGCGGTTCCGCGGCTATCTTGTGACGTCAGCCCTCATTGTTTGCACAGTAATTCCTGATAAATTATGCTGAGTTTTCTGGGAATTTTTAAAATTTATTCAAGAGTTGAATTTTCTGGGTTGTTTTAGGGATTCGAATGTTCGATCGGATTATCAGATTTTGTCTATGTGGCTTTCCGGATAATTTTTTGAATATGTTAAAAAGTTCGACCGGATATAAATACCCAATTTTTCCCCTGTCGGGAAATTTCCAAGTGTTGGATTTTTCCGTAGTTTAACGACGTTCTAAGTAGTGCAAGTAACTCGATGGACCCTCTAGAAGACAACAAACCTTAACTCGATTATGTGACCGTCTTGAACTGCCCTTTGAACCTTCGGGTTTATGGCAGTACGGCGTGCCACATGTGAGGCGTTGGCTTGACCCTTCTACGGCTGGACCGTTGGTACTGAGGCACGAACTGAATGTTGTTAGACTTATTTCATGTGTTGAGCTGTATCGGGAAAACTTGGGTGTTCGATTGTTCGATCGAAAAGTTTAGCATTTTCTATTTATCCGGAATGTGATACAATAATTGGAATTCGCAAATAGTTATGAGATAACGGAATGAATGTTATAAACATAGCAGTTTAGTTTTACTTGATCGGTTGCCACGGAATTTTGATGTGATCAAAAGTCCGTCGCAATCACGTAGCGTACGCGGATACTCGCCGGGTAAACTTAATAGACAGCCTCACTCCATAGCCCCGACCAAGTGACTGTAGGAGAACCCCGTCGCCGAAAGCATCCGTTCGGGTGCTCCCGGTAGCGGTGTTCTGCCTTGGTGCACTTCGTCGACGGCGTTAGGGGTGCGGCCGCCTACTAAAGTTTGCGACGAGCATTCGATCAGTATGTCGGGAATCTTGTTGAATTACCCGACTTGGTATTGAAAAGTGTTTTCGATTTTGAGACTAAAATGCGGGGTTTATAATTGTTAGGCATGCGATGTCTAAGTAATTCATTTGGTCAGGCATGTGATGTCTGAGATGGTTGCGGATTCCAACTGTTGTAGTTTTACACTTTCTTTTCTGTGACCGTAAGTGTAATATGTGATATCGCCGGTTTCGTTGCTATATGTCAACGACAATTGGGATGCGCATATTTACTTACGTTGATGACATGTGATGTTATGTGTTGCTGGATATGTTATATTGGATCGTCGTGTTTGAATAGCCGGGGGGGGGGGGGGTTTATGTGAGATGAGTGTTTTTCATTTTCATTCATGTAAAAACTTGTATGTAATATTCTTTTATTGGGGCACTTCCAGGTTGCGGAAGTTGTCACCGTTGATGTATATTATTTACTTTTCTGCACTAGGAAGGAGGGGAGCATAAGTAACCGGGTTCTGGGGTCCAGTGGGAGACCATCTCGAGGAGTCGAGTCCGGGTCTCCTAACCCTAGAATTGGTAGGGTTGCTTGCCGCTCTCGTAGGGGTCTAGGGGTGTGGGATTGGCTATTCATCACGACCGTGGAATCCGTGTTTTATACTGGCTCGTATTGAAAACACGGACGTCCTAGTATATCCAATATTTCATATGTTTCTTCTGCTGTGTTTTATCTGTGATGAGATCATGTGATGTTCTGTGACAGGTATTATATATAGTATATATGATATATTATATAGACGTTGCTTATGTTTTACACCCGCGCTAGCCCTGCCTCGCTCTGGCGTTAGTTACCTAACCTAACGGTGCAGACGGGACATCGAGGCGAATGCGGATAGCATAAGCGTACGTTATATTTATCTGTGATGGTTAGGTGGACTTAAATGATGGGATATTCATTAATGAGATTAATGAAAGAAAATAAACCTAATTGATGTTGTGGAATCGAATTTCAAAATAAAAACAGGTAGTTACAGTTCTTGCTTTGCATCGCGGTGTTCATTATAGAACATCCTGCACCTTATTCGATAAGGAAAGGACCGAGATCCCTTCACCGGGAGTGACTCCTTTAGCAATAACTGGCAGATGCTACAACCCTCGGTTTGTCTTTTGATCGCTTCTATAGTTTCTGCTTTGCACAGTGATATATATGATATATCCCGCACCTCATTCGACGAGGAAAGGGCCGACGATCCCTTCACCGGGAGTGACCCCTTTAGCAAAACTAGAAAAGCCTCAAAAACATTCCATTTAAAAACCATTTGATTCCGCAACGAGATCAAGTTCAAAGCGTTAAAGGTTTTCACAAAAACCAGCCGCAACCCTCCGTCATTTTAGAAAGTAGAGTACTTAGTATTCGTGCTGTGTTTGTTGACCATAGTCAAGGCACAGTGTACGGTAGCTAAGTGATGTCTTCCTACACCGCATATGATGCGATTAGTTAGGACAGTCGCGTGACTTTGTTGACCTTAGTTAAGGGTCATGTGGGTGGGTCTAATTAATCACGAAATGACGGGTAGAACTTGACTAGTACTTGTGATTTGTTGACCATAGTTAAGGTCATAGGTGCTAGGGGTAAAAACCTTTATCGGGAGTTTCAAGTGTTGAAATTTGCAATGAGATTGCATACCTTCTATGTGATAGTTGGATCCCGATACCCACTGCGAGTAATTGTTACTCCTGGGAGAGTTTTGCACTTTACAATTAGCCGATCAAGTAGGTGTCTAGAAAGGTGTCAACGGGGTTACGCCTCTGGAAAACGAGGTTTACTGTAATTAGGTCCGTGCGAAAGCACGGGGAACCTCCCTCAAAGTACCGACACTGGCCTGGCTGAAAGATTGGCGAACTTGTAGAGTGTAATTAATCCCGGCTAGTCTTTCCTTTTAGGGTTTGAAGGAAGATTTGATAAAAACAGTGGGAGCCATCCTGATTAGATAAAATATATAACCAATCTGATCTTGCAAGAGCGCACGCAGAGTGTTTTCTTCTCTCTCTCTCCTGGTAGCGACCATATCACGCCTTAATCAAGATAATAATATGGATGTATTGACCGGACCCGCTTGTTATACTGAGCTGGGAAACGTTGGTCCCGCTCCAACTTATAATTGTTATAAGACAGAGCAGGAAATTGGGGAATACCAGAATTCCTATGCCGCCCAAACGAAGAAAGTGCATATGATGCATCTCTTTCGGGTGTGTTCATTACAAAGAACTGTTTCTCAGTATCCTCTGCATCCTGGGTATATGATACCGGATCAGGATCCCAGATATGTAATATGTTACATAGGGCTACAAAAAGGTAGAAAAACTGAGAACGGGTGATAAGTTTCATGAGGCAGAAGACGGGGCAAGTGTTGCAGCCTAGTCTGTTGGTCACTGTCACCCTGTATTACCAGTACATTGATTCTGAACAAATGCTATTAGATACCGAACCTGATATACAAAATCATATCAGTCTCTTTATTAGTAAAGAAGGATATAATTTTGTATTGATGGATAATGTTTTGAACATTTCCTATATCAAAAGTTGATCGGTTCAGGCACGTTATCTAAAAGCATTGACGTTCTAAATCAAACTACAGTTCCTCGTATACAGAACACACACAAGAGGAAGAGTTCAGAAATGAACGAATTCTTCTTGAGGTATTGTAGACTAGGTCATATCAATGCGACCCGACTAGCTGAAGTTACATTTAGATGCATATTTAAATCAGTTTGAATTTACATCTTGTGAAACTTGCCAGTCATGTCACAAAGATATAATGACACCAGCTCTGTTTACTGGAAACAGAGGAAGAGTTGGTAAACTTTTGGGGCTGATACATGATGATGTATGTAAGGTCTCCTGTCTACACATGCCAGGACTGGTTCTTTTTACTTCATTATATTCTCTGATAATCTCTCAAGATTCAGTCATATATTCCTGTTGAAATATAAGTCCGAACCTTTTGAGGTATTCACAGAATATAAGTAGGAAGTAGAGAACCAAAATACGGGTATAAGTATTATGTCCTATGATGAGATCAGGGAGGAGAATACTTGTGCATAGCATTCCTGGACTATTCTAAAAGAAAATGAGATTCTCTCTCAGCATTACTCCTCCGTATAAACCATAGCACGATGGTATATCGGGGCGGAGCAATCACACCCTATATGATAAGGTGTGCTCTATGATGAGTACTACTGAGTTACCTATTTCCTTTTTGGGGGTTATGCACTTGAGAAGCTGCATACCTATTGAATAAGGTTTGAATCAAATCAATGCCTACCACTCCATATGAGATATGGTATGGGAAGATCCTATCTCTTAAGTAAGTTAAGATTTGGGATTGTCCGGCCTATGTCAAAAGCAAAATCCGGACAAGATCGAGGCAAGATCAGTTCTGTAGAACTGGAAAGGTTCCAGCTGTACAAAACTGCTAATGATTTGACAGAACCAAAGGATTCAATAGTTTCCGACGAACCTCAGCCTCTCCGCCGATCTAGTAGGGTTCCTCACCCACCTGAGAGATACCTCGGTTTCTCAATGACAGTGGGAGCGAGGATTGCATCATGAGATGATGACCCAACCAGTTTCGAGCAGGCCATCGAGAGTAGGGACTCTGTAAGAATGGCTGGATGCTTAGTGATCTGAGATGGAATCTATATACACCAACAAAGTATGGACTTTGGTTGCGATATCTGAAAGGTTAAATCCCCATCAGGAGCAAGTATATCTTGAGAAGATTACTTGGTGTAGATGGACAAGTTGAAACTTTCAAAGCTAGACTTGTTAAAGGTTTTCGTCATCAACCAGGCACGGATAATGATGAAACCTTTTCCAGGGACTATGCTTAAGTCCATCCAGATCCTACTTGCCACGGCTACATACCATGACTACGATATCTGGTGGTTGGGTGCCATGACAACTTTTCTAAATAATGATTTAGAAGAGAATGTCTATAAGAACACAGCCAGAGGGCCTCGTAGACAGTGGGAGCAGCGGAAACGTGTGCAAGATGCTTTATAGGATAAAGCAGGCATAGCGGAGTTGGAACATCTGTTTTGATGGATTGGTCAAAGAAGTTGACATCATCAAAATGGTAGATGAACCTTGTATAAACAAAAAGGTAGTAGGGAGTATGGTGACGATCCTCGTAGAGTACGTGGATGACATACTCTTGTTAGGGAAGGAGTTTCCTATTCTACGCTCGATCAATCTCCGCTTATCACAATGATTCTCCATATAGGATCAAAGTGATACCTATTAAATCCTAAGCTTTGGATCTATGAGATAGATCTAATTGGATGTTGGGATACTCACTAGTTGTAGTGAGATGGTATCAATCGATCCTGGGGAGAATCACTGGAAGGGTTCCAGAGTGATAAAGACGACTGAATGTCAGTCACAGGCACTGTCTTTACCCTCAGTAGAGGGACGGTATGTTGGAAGAGTTCCAAGCTAGATACCGTGGCAAACTAGACCATAAAGGCTGGTAACATCGCTATTGAAGATACTACCAAAGAGGCAGTTTGGGTGTATAATGGTTCATAAGATGAACTAGGTTCCTGCCATTGTATGACAATGGAAGTATGGCTTTAGCCCTGGAACCCTGGTCCCATCAGTGATCCAGACATATTCTGAGGAAGCATCACCTGATCATGGAGATAGTTGATCTCCAGGGTGATCGAATTTAGGAGAGTAGACTCAGAGGACAACACGGCGGATCCACACACGAAGGCCTTTTCCCAAAGAGAGACAATTTAGGGGATGGTTGAGTATGTGATACTGCAACCACTGCTACAGATGGCCCTAGTGCAAGTGGGAGATTGTTAGTTATATGTATGCCCTAGAGGCCATTACTGTACATTGGATGTATATTGTAGTGGATGCTGGGACATATATAGGTAGGACTTTCTTGCTCGACATGATAGTACGCTATATGGTTGCACTTTATCTTAACATGTATACTTTCTGTCTCTCTAATTACATGTTGATAAAGCCCATAGGATGTGTACTCGACTTCCAGGACTATGATGTAGATCATACTAGTGGGGCTGGGTAGTCCATGAGTACATCCTTGAAATGTTCCTAGTCGAGGGAATATCGAGACGGGGCATCGATATTCCAGAGTAGACTAGCGTATATCTTCTCGACCCATGCGATGGGCGATGGATGATCCCATATCCATTGGTGTTTGACATCGGAGATGGTATACGGGTGCTCAGTGGAGACTGGGTACACTGAACGGACTCGCCGAGAACTCCCAGATGGTATTATACCTCACGTCAGATGGCAGTTCTCTGGTGACACTGGTACAGCTTAGTCTGTTGACCCGAGATCGTCATAGAGTCTTGTGTGTCTCCCACTGTGCTTTGATTTCCACCCTACCACGGCTTTACTGAGTCGTGCAAACAGGTGGTTTTTGGGTACAGTCCCGATTCACATGGAGGCAATGAGCGATAGGAGGGGATTCGTCTCTCCCGGTATTGGGGGTTGATGTTGTGCTATGCTCGACTGGCCATAACAGGAAATCCCTGGCCAGGGTTGCAGTGATATACTGGTAAGAGTTATCAGTAGTTTCACGAATGTTATGGACCTTACGTCGGCATGACTTATCGAGCTATTGGGGTCTGACGTTTACCACCCCTAGGCGAGATATGCGACATATCAGACGATCAGACCGGACTGTACGGTAAGTGTTACTGGTTGGATTCACAGGAGTGTGAGCGGGCTTGCTCGTCGATCTTCTGATCGCTCAATACCCGGGTGGCCGTTACGTTTAGCAGACCGCTTGCGGCTTGTGGGTGTTTGATATGATCATCATCTGCTGCCGGCGTATTGACGAGTCTTTAGAGTCCTACATAGAGGTTTCCTAGTTCAAGCGAAACGAAATAGGAGCGCATATGAGATATGTGCGGGACCGAGAATAATTCGGGTATGCGATACCGTATTACATTCTCGCGATCTATGTATCGATTGGTTATATGCGATATAACCTAGTTATCGAATCAAGGATTGATTCGATAAGCCGATACATATGATACTAGTCGGTTATATCCGATATGACCGGATCGTTAAATCAAGTGTTGATTTAATAATTTAATGTATAATTATATATTTGATATATTACTTTGCATTAACTAGTATTGGTTCACTTTAAATGGATTTACTCACTTGTATTGCACATTGTATATGTGATGTATTTTTGTGCACATCATTGTATCATGTTTGATGATACATTCTTTCTTGGTTTTGTGTAAAGTATTGAACCATGGTTAGTTAGTGGTTAGGGTATCTTTTCATTTGCTTATTCATTTATCTTTTTATTTATTTCATTTAGAAAAGATAAAGAGAAAGATAAATGGTGGACTTGTTTTGTTTTTAGTTGAAACTTCTTGAAACCTTGACTAAGTCCACCATTCTTGTCTCTTCTCTAACCCGAACCACTTATCCAACCTTAGTTAAATCTCTACACTAAACCATGGTTGAAGTCATGATAAGTATTGATTTATTTATCAAATAAAAAAGACTTATCATATTTTCTTCTTCTTCTTCATCTTCTTCTTCCATGGAGAAAGCTTGCTACTCCAATGGCAAGTGATGAAAACTAGTGAGAAATCCAAAACTAAAGTCTACCCACTTCCTATTTCTTCATCCTCTACCTCTTGCAAAGTAGTATAGGGTGTTTCCTTCACAAGTTTTCCCGACTTGGTGAAGTTGGAGCTTGTTCTAGCGATGCCTCGACGTAGATCATCTTCGGTATCGAACCGACGATCAAGCCTGCCCATTCTTCGATGAAGCCGATGCTAGAGTTCAAGATACGATTTGGACAGCGAGGGGACTTCATCACGGAGCCTAGGAGGTGGTGGACCGGATCTACAAAGGTTGTAGCCCCTTCCCTATTTCTATATTTCCATTTACTTGCTTGCTTTGCCTAAATATCTAGTTAACGATCCGTTCTAGGTTTTCTCGGCACCGTAATTTTTAGAAATTAGCATGTTTGATCACTTGTGAGACTTCACTAGAGTGCCTAGGAACCCTACACTGTCGTGACACTCGCAACGCCAGGAGATGGCAGGGAACCGCAGGCGGAAAGAGCAGCAATTGGAGCAGTCCCGGACTCCTGAGAAAGAGTAGCCGCTTTGGGCTCAGTAGTTGCCGCCATCTCACTCGCCACCTTCTCACTAGGACTTGGCCCTGCAGGATAAGATATATGAGATTCTAGAGATTAAAGCTTTGACAAAAAGGCTCAGTGTTACGTTACCTTGGGTAGGCGTTTCAATTGCTTCCCGAGCCGCACGTGCCTCCTGTCTGTGAGCGGTAGACAGGGTACCCGGAGCACCCTCTGAAGAAGCAGGGACAGGGGAAGCAGCGCTCGAGCCTGCACCCACGGCCAAGGCGGCGTTGCGTTCTTTTGCTGCACGCCTCCTGCGCTTCCTTTCCGCCCTGGCCGTCAGAGCCGATCTTCTCAAGACCTCCGTCAAGGAGACGTCATCGTCCGCGCCAAGAGTAACCTCTGGAGCCGTTATGGCATCCGTCATCGGTTGCTTAAGTAAAGTCTCTTTTGGCAGTGCTGAGGAGGACGGGACTTCGACAGCTGGCCTTGAAAGCATCTCCGCATCATCCTGCGGGATTGGCATTGTAGTCCCTACGATATGATGAAAAAAGGGTCAGATCATCCATAAGAAAGGCGAATGAAGGCACAATGAGCCGAAATATACCAACGCCCAGCGAAGCGCGAATCCTCTCCTCCCCCTCAAAAGTCTTGAGGGAAGCCGCGAGAGCCTCTTCAGTGGAAATGCCTGTTGAAGAAGTAAAAGTGTCAGTCAAAACATGATAATAAAAATGTAATGCAATGGCAAAAGATACGGCTGAGATTTACTTGATTGTTCACGGATGGCCAGTCCCGCTTTGTGGCTTGCTAATCGCTCGGAAGCTGCAATAGCAGCCTCAAGGTCGGTATCATCCGGCGCTATGAATAGGCCTTCGTTGGTCCCATACTCGCTCAAGCCCTCGCTATAAGGAGCATGAGGCTCCTGGCCAAGTACAACGTCAGCAGAAAGAATCGACTTCTTCTTCTTCTGCGAGCGAGCACTGGTCGTCGCTAGCACAAGCTTACGCTTGGTGGGCACCTTGGGACGACGACTGCCGATATCTGAACCCACGCCAGACTCGAGAGACGCTACAGTCACCTCTTTCACAGGAGTACAGGGTATCGGTAGCTCAGGCCTATCACGCGGTACCACAGCCGCATCAGCTTCCCTCAAGGGAGGATGAACGGGGGTCCGTCGCTTCAGAGGAACGTCTGGATTACTCGCCGGGGCGGTGCCTTTACAATCGAGCAATAATCGCTTCTCTTCTCTGATAACGGTGCCCATCGAATGCTGGTACCATGCCACATATACATTCAGAGCTTTTGGAACGCAATCCGGCTCACTAATAAAGAAATTGGAGCCGGTGTTCAATCGCATAAAATGGTGCATTGCGTTCCGAATACCCTCTTCAGTCGCAGGTGATTCTGACAGGAAGGCCTCAAGCGGGTCGCCTTGATTGTAGCTTAACTGCTGGGCAAAACGATGCGGGTTGTACCTCATGAACAACGCCACGTCATTCTGCCTAAACACGAGAAAGCCCGGCCTGATGGAGCATAGATGGAGAATTTCCCGAGCTTTCAAGACAGAGGCCCCGTCTTTAAAAATGTCCCGCAATGGCTGCATCGTTGTTGCGTATTCTTTGCCGATAGTTAGAACCTTGTTGGTAAAGGTCATGCTATCTCCAACCGTGCACGGACGAAGGAGCAAACCCCTAGCTTCCCGCAGTGTCGGATTTACAATGGATGCGTCAACTAGCCGCATTATCCGGGGGAAGCCACACCTGTCGTAGAAGGAAGGCCTTTTATGGATACCGAAAAGACCAAGTGCATGTAGCTCGAGCCATGACATAAAGTAATGCATCGAGAAGTTCACATGCTGCACTCCTGGTTCGGTAGTATCCGCCGCTTGGCTGAGGCCGTAATACAAACGAGCTAAACCAGCGACCCCGACAGCCACTTTCACCCCAATAACCATTCGGTGAGCTGGGTAGAAGACAGATAGCCTCATATGGGGAGGTTGCATCGGAAGCGCAAACCAGCTCAGCCATAACCCAAGAAACCCCAAAAAGAACGTTTTCTCGTCGATCCCAGGAACTGCAAGCTCTGCAAAAGAGATGACCGGGGTGTTGGGGAGGAAGAAACTCTTCTGATCTGCCTCTGCCGTTGGCAGGTTGCCTAAACCTAAGCCGAAAGGATCGTCAAGTTTGGCGAATTTAGCGGCCTCCTTCGAAAGGACTTCTGGGTGGAGAAAACGAGCGATGAAATCCGTGAAATTAACCCCACGGCTCCCAGATTCGAGGAAAAGGCCCTCATAAATATTCAGCACTTTAATCAAACTAGGAAATTGGTGTTGAATGACGCTCTTTGGAGTAAGGCCTGTCATCACTGACTTGGCACTAAAAATATATTCATCCGTAGGAAGAAGTTCCTCATAATGCTCCCCTATAACCGGTAAGCCAGAAACTTCTGCAAACTCCTCTAAAGAGATTGATACTTCTCGATCCAGCATAAGGAAGGTGTGAGTCGGAATATTCCACTGCTCCAGAAAGGCCTTAACCCACCAGGCAGGAAGCGTAGGATACTGAAAAAGAGAAGCATAAATTGCGGGATACAACCTAAGCCTCAGCAGCTGCGACTTCTTCGCTGACAGAATATAGCGGGCCCATTGCAGATACCCAGCTGGACGAGGAGGAGTTAGGCTAATCATATATGGTTGTCCCCACGGGCACGACTCGCCTTGACAAATACGTCGCCCCAGGGTATCCAAAGCCATTGGAGGCTGAATGGGTATCAAAGCCATAGCAGACTGAAGAAGACCTCCCGAAGTCCAGTTGACTTCTTCCACGGAGTAGTTCACCGGGGGTGAGTCGGCGTAGTGGATCGCCATGATGGGCTCTGAGGGTACCGCGTACGAAAAGCTCTGCCGACCCTTAATGATTTGATTGTACCATGTTCCCCACAGATGAAGATTCTTATGTTCCGGGTCATGATCTCTGATCAATGCTAAGACTTCCCTGTCCACAGGCGCTCCAGGGAATCCTCCCTCTGAACGAACAAATGGGAAAGAACTATCGAAAGACATGTCACCTGCGCGAAAAAGAACAAAAGTCAACCGTCAGTGCTATAATTTAAATTCTGACAATAGGTACTTTAAATCGGTACCACACTGCAATGCAGTAAAGAGGGACCAAAGGGGACCCACATAATCCAGATGACATTGCATCATTAATAAAATAGCCTCATCATTTGATGAGGCTGTCAATTAAATGAGACAATCCTCATTTGATTCTCATTTAATGAGAATTCATCGGGCCAGGGAGTAAATCTCCCCTTGAGGGCAGTGCTCTGTGACAGAGTGACATCTGTCAAACTCTAATGATGGAGGAATAAAAATTCCTCAAGAGCCTTGCTCTGTAAAAACGATGGAATAACCATCAGGAAATTTAAAATAAGAGTTTTAATGAATGAAAAATTCTGAGATCTTCAAGATCTATGAACAAACTCTAAGAGTTCTTTATGAGCAAAGCTCTATTCATGGGCTAAGAAACCCCAAGAAAAGATCTCTTTAGATCTATGGGTTCAAGAGAGCAAAGCTCCGTTGATGAAACCCTAAAGGGTTTTCTTTAGATCAAAGATCTATGAAGAGCAAAGCTCTGTTAATGGATGAAACCCTAGATTATTAAAAGGTTCTTTAAAAGATTTAATCTTTACCTAAAAATTTTGACAGAGTTCTGTCCTTAAGGAAGTTCTTAAGCCAAAGAGCTATGCACTGCAAGAGAATGAAAATTCTCAGAAGGAGGAAGATGAATAGAAATCATCTTAAGGGACAAGGGTCCTAGTTATAGGCACTGAGTGCCGTTTCAACTTCTAGGTTCATCTAATGGTGGAGATGTTGCCACCGCTGCACTCACGTGTGAGCCACGTGAGCGCAACGGTGGGGGGGCATTTGTTTCCCCTAATCAGAGCAAAGATCTATTTAAAATTCAAATTTTGAAATGAAGCAACGCTTCAGATGCAGCGCCTCAGATGCAGCGCCAAGTGCGCTGCGCCCTAAGCAGCGCACCACGTGCAAAGCACGTGTGCGCTAGTGCTGGGTGCGCTGCGCTCTAAGCAGCGCACCACGTGCAAAGCACGGGTGCGCTAGCGCTGGAACTAAAAGCTCCCCACCGACAGATCTAAGATCCAATAATAATGATAAATCATTAATTAATCGGAATTAAATTCTGTTAAGGAAAGATTCCTCAAAATCTTTCCAAACAATAAGATCGTACTCTGTAAATCAGAGCACCGTTAGATCAATGATCCAATGGTGATTAAAAATCACCAAAATACAGAATAAATTCTGTGTGGGGAAAGATTTCCCAATCTTGTTAAAAACAAGAAGATTGCCTTCTGTAAATCAGAAGCCCTTGGATCAAAGATCCAACGATGGAAAAATCCCCAAATCAATTAGAGAAAAGATCTCCTTAACTGATTGAACAAATCAGCTTGCCCAATAAAAAGGCTCCCAGACTTCAAGTCTCAATATACAGAAATATAGAGAGGAACCCCCCAGAAGTTTTAAGAAAATCTCAGAAAGAAGAGCCAAGCTCTTGATAGAAGAACTTCTTTTTCTTCAAGGTAAAAGAACAGAGAGATGAAATCATCTCATAATTAAAAAGAAGAATTCACTTCTTTTTTTAAGATCATAGATTTACAAGACCAAGGTCTTTTACAAAGAGATCAAAAGATCTCATCATAAAATAAAAGAAGAATTTACTTCTTTCTCACAGATCATAAATCTATAAGGCTAAAGTTTTTCTCAAAGAGATCATGAACATCTCATTATAAAAGGGGGGGGAGAATAATTCAATTCTCTTAAGGATCACAGATCTATAAAGGCAAAGCCTTTCATCAATATAAGAGATTAAAACATCTCCTATGAAGCTAATTTTATTTTTAGATCTATGAGACAAAGTCTCTGATAAACAAGAATTTATTTCTCACATCATAAAATTGATCAGATAGCGCTTTGCGCTCATAAATTAGCGTTCCGCGCTCTTGGACCAGCGCTTTGCGCTCATGGAATGGCGCTCAGCGCCGAGCGCACCACGTGCTCCTTACGTGTGCGCCACTTAACAGTTAGCACTCTGCGCTCTTGGAATAGCGCTTTGCGCTCATGGAATGACGCTCAGCGCCGAGCGCACCACGTGCTCCTCACATGTGCGCCACTGAACTAATTGCGCTTTGCACTCATAAATTAGCGCAATGCGCTCACAGACTGGCGCAAAGCGCCAAGCGCACCACGTGCTCCTCACATGTGCGCTACCCAGAAGAAGCGCACTGCGTTCTTTGACTGGCGCAAAGAGCCAAGCGCGCCACGTGTTTCTTACGTGTGCGCTGATAGAACATAAATTGTTCTTTAATAAGCCCAGAGCTCTGATGAATGCTCAACATTCAATAAAAGACAAAAATATTGTCAGAATTCAAATCAATGCTCAGCATTCTCAAATGTTTAACATTCTAACTGAATGGGCCGAGCCCAAAGTGGCGATGAACCCCTCGTTCAGATTAATTGAGCCCATATGCTCATAAATCTTTGATCTTAATCCCAAATTGGACTATAGATCTCCCAACCAATATTGGTTCAAGGGTACATCTCTTCACTCCTCTGATATTTGTCGTTGTAATCCTTCAACGTTTTCAGAGAGGTGACGGGTCCCGACAACCATACATTTCACAGACCACGACGTCTTTAAACTGGACTGTGGGGTCCTTAAGCCCATGAATTATGATGTCCTTAACCTTGGACCGTGGGGTCCTTAAACCCATGGACTATGATGTCCTTAACCTTGGACCACCATGTCCTTAAACTGGTAATCGACTGCAATGTCCCTAAACTAAACAACAGAGGCCAAATGCTCTTTTGTTGGATCTAAATGATCCTGTTGAGTTGATCTTAGTCTAAAATTAGACTAACGTATCCTCAACGAACGTTTAAGTTGATCTTAGTCTCAAATGAGACTAATGTATCCTTAAACCCAACCCAAAACCCAAATCTAAGAAAATACGGATTTGGACTAATCCACGCCCTACGGACGACAACATAAATTAGTCTCCGTATACAATCCACGGGCAACTAAAAACAAAACAAACACCCACGACACGAAGTGACCATCTGGAGAAGGAGAAAGTGGTTACCGCGATGCGGTAGCGTATTTAACTGCAGGGGATTGCGCCTGCAGGGAAGAGCGTCCCCACAATCAAAAACCCCTCAATGAGGGGGAATCTGACGAAGTCTGCTACATCGGCCGCATCCGTTTAAACCTTCGATATACGGTGTCATAAATCAACTTGGCATCTTAGGAGAGGTGAACGAATAGCACCAATTAGCATATGCCCTCGAAATTCAGGCAAGACGGACCTACGCGGTCGCGTCTCCATGTTTCGGCGGTGAACAAGCCCCACCGTAAAAACATGTGCCAAAAGCAACGTATGCGGCGAGAGTAGAAATAGATCAACATCGGTCTTGGAAGCGATCTCGCACCTGTCACGCGGTAACGCTGTTAGAAGAAGGAGTGCATGAGAACATGGATGACCTGTCCTGGTGCTTCGAAAATGATGAAGATGAGTTGATCTCAGAATTTCCACCGGCGCCAAAAGAACTGGAAGATGGAATACATACTACTATAGATAACCTCAGGAAAATCGACTTGGGGACGGCAAATGACCAACGACCGACGTTCGTCAGTGAGCTGTTGTCTAAAAAAAGGTGGCTACGCTCAAGGACGTGCTCATGCAGTATACAGGTTGCTTCGCATGGAACTATTCCGAGATGCCGGGATTAGATCCCGAAATAGCCGTCCACAAATTGGCAATATCTCCGTATATCAAGCCAGTCAAATAAGCGCCGAGAAGAATGCGGCTCGAACTTGAGATGAGCATCAATGCCGAGGTCAAGAAGCTAATCGACTCCGGCTTCGTCCAAGAAGTTCAATACCCCGTCTGGATTGCCAACATCGTCCCAGTGATGAAGAAAAATGGGACAGTACGCATCTGCATAGACTTTCGAGACCTCAACAAAGCCTGTCCGAAAGACGATTTTCCCGTACCGGTCACCGAGTTGATGATAGACAACACGTCCACTCACGAAGTCTTCTCCTTCATGGATGGCCTATCAGGGTACAATCAAATAAAGATGCATCCTAAGGACCAGAAGCATACCGCTTTCCGGACCCCTTTGGGCATATTCTGCTACAAAGTGATGCCTTCCGGTCTGAAGAACGCTGGCGCCACCTATCAGAGGGCCATGACGAAGATTTTCGATGACCTCATACATGAAATCGTCGAATGCTATATTGACGATCTCGTGGTAAAAAGAAAATCACACGAGGAGCATTGGGAGCATCTTAAGGTAGTGTTCCAACGTCATCGGAAATACAACCTGAAGATGAACCCTCTCAAATGCGCATTCGGAGTTTCCTCTGGCAAATTTCTAGGGTTCATCATACGACACCGGGGCATCAAAATAGACCCATCAAAGATCAAGACGATCATAGAAATGCCTCCGCCAAGAACTCTCAAGCAACTGCGGTCTTTCCAAGGGAAGCTCACGTATATCCGACGGTTCATAGCTAACCTCTCTGGCAAATATCGCCCCTACAGTCACCTAATGAAAAAGGGGAACCCGTTCATCTAGGATCATAAATGTCAAGGCGCACTGGATGAAATCAAGCAATACTTGCAGAATCCGCCAGTGCTGGCCGCTCTGGACAAGGGAAAGCCTCTCATCCTGTACAAAACAGCCCTTGAAGGTTCTTTAGGTGCACTATGGGCACAGGAGAACGACCAAGGGAAGGAGAGATATCTTTACTATTTGATTCGAGTTCTCCTGGGGGCAGAAAACAATTACTCCCTTATCGAAAAACATTGCCTGGCGTTAATCTTCGCTATAACGAAGCTTCGGCATTATGCTTTGGCGCATGAGGTCCATCTCATATCAAAAGTGGATCCTCTCAAATATTTGATGTCAAGAGCTATACTAACGGGACGGCTCGCTAAATGGGCCCTCCTCTTGATGGAGTTCTCGATAACATACCGACCTCTCAAGGCAATGAAGGGCCAGGCCATCGCCGACTTCCTTGCTGAGCATCCGATACCTGCCGATTCACCCCTAAATTGCGAATTGCCAGACGAGCACGCGTTTGACACGATCGACATGGAGAAAGGAGAGAGTGACACCCGATGGGAATTTTACTTCGATGGGGCATCTTCCATGAAGAAGCGACAATACAACACCCCTATAATCAAATCTAGGGTAGGCCTTATCTTCGTGACTCCACAAGGAGGGATAATGCGCTTTGCCTTTTCCTTAACAGAACCGAGGACAAACAATGAAGCCAAATATGGGGCTTTGATAGCAGGTCTTGAGATCGCTGTCGACATAGGAATCGAAAGCCTCCTTATATACGGAGACTCCCAGCTGGTCATTAGTCAAGTAAATAGCGACTATCAAACGTGCAAACCAGAGTTGGTAAAGTACGGTGAGAGAGTGCAATAATTGCTGACTCAAATCCTTTCCTACGCTCTGGAAAGCATACTGCGAGCGGAAAATAGCAAGGCGGATGCGTTAGCCAAACTCGCTAAAGAACTGGCTGACGAAAACCTCGATGACGTGAGGATCGTTGTGCAAAGACGTCGGGTTCTTGCACCGGCAGAAATATCTCCGAAGTCATCCGAAGAAAAGGGAGCGACCGAGCAGACAGTCCTATGAATAGAGGACCAAGAAAAGGCTAAGGATTGGAGAGAAGTATTTATAGACTACTTCAAATCCCGTCGAACACCTGAAGATGCATCCTCGAGATATCAGCTCATGAAACGAGCTTTGTCTTTCGCCTTCGTCAATGATACGCTGTATAAGAGGTCGTCTGACTCTCTGTGGCTAAGATGCCTAGGACCGGAAGAAGCAAGGAGAGTCGTCCAAGAAACTCATGACGGACTCTGCGGTTCTCATCAAGCTAGGCCAAAGATGAAGCTGAAGATCAAAAGAATGGGCTACTATTGGCCCACGATGATTCAAGACTGTCTTGAATATTCGAAGCAATGTCATTCGTGCCAGATTCATGGAGACTTCATCCAATAGCATCCAAACCCGCTACACCCAATAGTAGCGAGCCGGCCGTTCGAAATATGGGGAACCGACATAATTGGACCCATCGAACCAGCATCATCTAGAGGACATCGGTTCATATTGGCGACAACCGATTATTTCTCCAAGTGGGAAGAAGCAGTATCGCTAAGAGAAGTGAAGACAGAGAATATCCTCTATTTCTTCAAGACACGCGTCATTTTTCGGTTCGGCACTCCGCAACGGATTATCTCTGATAACGGGCCAGCCTACAGAAGTCACAAAATCAGCCGCTTTGCACAGCAGCATAATATAGACTAGAGATACTCTTCGGTCTATATTCCCCGAGCTAATGGTCTAGCTGAGGCTTTCAACAAGACCTTGACGAAATCATAAAGAAGACGGTGTCTCGAAATAAGAAGGACTGACACGAGAGACTGCATGCATGAAGCTCTCTGGGCGTATCGGACTACGTTCAAAACGGCCATGAATACAACGCCGTATGTATTGGTATTCGGCACAGAAGCAGTACTCCCCTTGGAGATAAAACTAACCTCTTTACGAGTGGCGGTTCATTACGAGCTAACAGACGAAGAGAACGCTCATCTTCGGCTAGAGGAGCTCGACGCCCTTGACGAAACTCGTCTTATGGCACAGCAAAACTTGGAGGCTTACAAAACAAAGATGACGCGCTCATACGAGAGATTGACTAGGCCAAGGACATTTTGCCAAGGCGAACTCGTGCTAGTGGTCAAGAGACCTATGATTCCCAATCGTGCCAAACGGGGAAAATTCGAGCCGAATTATTAGGGCCTGTACATCATAAACAAGGTCTACCAAGGTAGGGCTTACTTGCTCATGGATATTGTAACATTCCTAAACTTTCTGTACAATTTTTTCAAAAATAAAAAAGGGGTACTTTTGCTTGAGCACAAGTTATAAGTTTGTTTTGCTTTTTAATAGCAAGAAGGAGCTTGTAGCTTATTGGTAAGACCTTGCACTGCTGAACCAAGCCACCAGAGTTCAAATCCCATCCCCCGCATTATTTTTAATATTGTTTCCTTTTGAATTTTCAGAAGTCCAAGAGCCTACACGTGCATAACTCGTAAAAACCCCACTACACATATAAAACAAACTGTCCCAGGAGCTACACTATACGACATAGGACACGTGGCAGCGAGCCCCGGCCAGATTCGGCCGACTCGGGCCGGCACTCGGTCGAATCGGCCCGCCGCCGCCGGCCGAGTTGAGCCGGATCGCCGAGTCCTCTATATGAAGGTTGTGTCGTTTTGTCTTCTCATAACCCCTGTACACTTTAAATTTTCTGCAATTTAACAGAGCCTTTAAAATCCAATTAAAACCCCATTAAATCATATTTTTAATACAATTTTTATTACATTTTCAATTCAACATTTCACCTATCCTAACCCTAATCTTTCCCTATAAATATCAATCCTAAACACACCCTCCTCACTCCAAATTTCTGTCCAAAACTCTCAAGAAAATCACTAGAACTTTTGTGTACTTTTGGAGTTAGAAAAAGGACGAAACTCCGACGATCTTCCGACGACGTTTCATGTAGCAACGGGCGACGAAACGACGCACCGGCGATTCCTTTCTCGCCCTTTATCTCCTCTCCTTATTTTTAGTGAGTAAGTTCCTTCTCCCTCTTCACTTTGCTATTCTAAAAATACGTATTTCCAAAACCCGACGGAATCGGAGTAAATCCGATTTCCGATTCGGTTCTTCCTGAAACCTCACTTTTTCTTAAATACAATCATACTAAACCATTACATGTTGACTATTAAACATTAACAAACAATTTGAACAAGTTTCATAACAAATTGTTTCATTTTGTAATTTTTATAGCTTTTTTCAGTAAAATACCATGTAATATAGTTTCGACTTTAAAACAACCTTAATCTTGCATACCTTTAAATAGATCACGAGGTAATGACCTATCTCCTCACACACTCATATGCAATATAGCACAATACCTTTCGGAAACATAGAATACAAAAAAACGAAACTTTACATATAAATACCACTAACTATTAAAACCGTTTTCTATAAGATTGCGTATTTTATAAATCTTTGCAAAGCACCGCTACAACCCATTTTGGGGAACCCGATTGGGATGGTGCAGATTATCTCACATCCCTGGACTTAGTAGTGCGAGATGCAGACCTCCGCAAGGAGCATACGGTCTCGAGAGATTTAAAATACGAAAATCTTAAGAAAATGAGAGTTCTAGAAATATAATATTTAGTAAAATTATTTTTATATAAATATATATATGTATCATTAAAATATCTATTTTTTTAATAATATAAATATTTCAATTTTTCTAAAAATCACAAGAATCATTTTACATTAAAATACCATGAAATCCATATAAGTTCAATATTACAATTAAATACCATGTATTATGAAAAATATGTTATTTTCACTAGAAATACCACAAGTATAAAATCTACATCTATGATAACTTTAAAGACGATAATTAAATACTTGGGGTGTATTTTAAAAATTATACAAAAGTATTTTTATATAAAACCCCCTCAAGTTCTATAAATTACCCTAAGGACCCTAGTAAATATAGGTTTAAGCGGGACCAATCTCTTGAGCCTTAGGGAGCCGGAGAAGTGGGTGCTTGCCTATTTTAAGGTAGACAACTTAACAACGGTGTTATCAACATGGTAATCGTCTTTGAAAAAGACACAAATCCTGCCGCCCATGTGCAGCTGTTACCGATAACATCAAAACAATCAGGACTTCAATTTCTTTTTTAATTGTTCTGACTCAGACTGAGTCTCATTATAATAATCTGTCTTGAATATGATTCAAGTATCCAAACTATAATTCAATATGAATCTATGAATCCATATATTCAAACTATTCAATCTATACAATCTATACAACTTGACTGAACCAAAACATGGATATATTTTCATTTACATGATTCTCCAGTTACATCCATGATTCTCCAGTACATCCATTTTACTGATATCATGGTTTCGGCAAGTCATCCAATTATACAATCTAAACTACAATTCAATTATAAGTTGAAATACAATACAATCAAGATATCGTGGGGGTTTAAGGGGTAGATTGATACGGAAGGTATTAAAAGTAGCACGAGACTGCAAGATTAAGACACCTAACCTGAATCCAATTGTCGTTGTTCCGGGTTGTATAATGGAGCCTTGTACATTCCGTTTGCCATAGTCTCTAGCATATAGAGACTCCTCCCGTATACACTGGTATCCTTCTGTACCAAGCTACAAACAACAGCGTTAACACTAAATACAACAGTATACAATATAATATAATTTAAAAGCTACTATCTCTCTCTCTGTCTATTCTATTCCTCCCTTATCTTTGGGACTTACCGAGCGATTGTTCGCTGACGACATTCCTTCTTTTTCTTCTTTGGAATGTTGTCAGGTGATCTGAACACTCAGGAGATCAAGACTACTAGTGAGGACTTAGACCAGCTTGCCTACGACCCAGAGCTTTAGCTTCATTGTACACATTTTATTTTAGTACTTTTCATTTCTGTTATACCACTGTTTAGGCATTGCTTTCATTCAGTTGTATTTACTTTTTCATGTATTGTACAAAAGAATGTTAATAAATAAAGTTGTTGTTCTTTACATTGTCTCTTGTGTATTTTCCTTTTATATTGCTTAGATACGCTTAACGTATTTATTTCAGAGTAAATACGTAGCGGTCTAGTCGCGCCCCCTTCTCCGTACACCGGGAAGCGGGGCGTGACAGATATGCATGGCGAAAGACCCTTCAGGCCAATAAACGGCCGGTTCTTAAAAAATACTATGCCTGACGAGTCACGGCCTAGGTCAATGATAGATGACGACGCCTATGTCCGCTCGCTATCTTCCCAAGCCCAAACTCTATAAGTAGTATCCGACGAAACCTCATCTCGAAAACGTGCGACGGACCGTAATGTCCTTAAACTAACAACGGACCGTGATGTCCTTAAACTAACAACGGACCGTGATGTCCTTAAACTAGCACTCGACCGAAATGTCCTAAAATTAACGACTGACCGAAACGTCTTTAAACTACTACAAACCCGCAGCATCCTTGGGCTGAATCGTAAAAAAAACGGTACGTCCATAAGCAAAACGGGCACAGATGAAAACCCGAAAGGGCTCCGTGAGTAAAAACAGTAGGGCTACCGGCGAGTTTATGAAAACCCAAAAGGGCGCTGACTCATAAAAAGAACGGTACGTCCATAAGCAAAACGGGCGCGGATGAAAACCAAAAGGCCTCCGTGAGTAAAAACAGCAAGACTGCCGGCGAGTTTATGAAAACCCAAAAGGGCGCAGACTCGTAAAAAAACGGTACGTCCATAAGCAAAACGGGCACGGATGAAAACCCGAAAGAGCTCCGTGAGTAAAAACAGCAGGGCTACCGGCGAGTTTGTGAAAATCCGAAAGGGCGCAATCTCGCTAAAAGACACTTGTAAAGCCCTCTCGACCTTGTAAGGAGAAAATACCTGCGTGAGATCCTTACGACTCATAAGGGAACAACACACTTAGGAATCCCCACGATTCCTAAGGAGAACATACACTTACGAGATCCTCACGACTCGTAAGGAGAAACCTCTTATGAGACCCTCACGGTTCATAGGATTCAAAATCCTTAAGCTACAGGGATCTGAACTTGTTCTTAAGCCATCACCTTTCCCAGATTTCCCTACAAGCGGTTCAATACTGACCCTTGTATACAATCTACGAGCGCAAATAATCATTTCCTTTCCGAGTCCCACCAACGACAAGGAATGCCCTCATTTAATGAACAAACACTTGTAAGCCCTCTCGACTTATAAGGAGAAAACACTCTTATAAGATCCTTACGACTTATAAGAGAACACACACTTAGGAATCCTCACGATTCTTAAGGAGAAAAGACACCTACGAGATCCTCATGACTCATAGGAAGAAACACCTTTATGAGACCCTTACGGCTTATAAAGTCAAAAGCCTTAGTCGACAGGATCCCAACCCTGCTTTCTAAACCACCTTTGTTCGAATTGACAGAGGCAAATGATGATTCGCTCCTGACAATATTCCAGTAGTAACGATGCTGATGCCTAAAACGGTATCAAATTCCAAATCCTTTCACGGCAAATGATGATTCGCTCCTGGCAATATTCCAGTCGCAGCGATACTGATGCTAAGATTAGCATCAGGTTCCAAGTTCCATACTTGCAACAAAGTCAGCAAGTAAAAGAAATGCATATGAAATAGCCGAAATGATGGGGCAACTTGCAACAAAATCAGCAAGTAAAAGATATGCATACAAAAAATAGCCAAAATGATTGGGCAACTCGCAATAAAAAGCAGCGAGTAAAAAGAAAAAAATAGCCGAAATGATTGGGCACCGCGAAAAATAGCCGAAATGATTGGGCAATCGCGACTTTCGCGATATAAAAAGCTGAAATGATAGAGCATCGCGGAAAGAAATAAAAAAAATGAAATGAAGCTTTTTGCCCTGCAGGTAAGTCCATACTGACCCCTGTATACAATCCATGGGCATAAACAAAAGGGAACCACGTGTCCCAACAAACTCTGTCAAAGGGAAAAGTCAGATCTCGACAGCAACATCTGCATCCCAGAAGACCAACAACGGCCTTTCTTCTCAACTCCAGTAGGATGCAAATGTAACGTCAACAACCGATCTCAGGGTCGCAACCAATCGGGGCCACGACAAAGTCCCTAGTTCCAAATCTCGACGGCCATGTCTACAGCCTAGAGAACAACAATGGCGTTCCTCCTCATTCCAGCAGGATTCGGACGCGACATCACCAATCGGAGCCACGGCAAAATCCCTAGCTCCAAATCTCGACGACCATATCTACATCCTAGAGAACAACAACGGCGTTCCTCCTCCTACCAGCAAAGCACGAACGCGACACCATCAATCAGAGCCACGACGAAGTCCCCAGTTCCAAGAACTCTACGGTTCACGGACAACCTAGAGTCAGCCTCGACACCCCAAAAAACGGAAACACGTCATCCAATGACCCCGTCGCGGAAACACGTCAGCAAATGACCCCGTCGCGGAAATACGTTAGCACATGACCCCATCTCGGAAATACGTCAGCAAATGACCCCGTCGCAAAAACACGTCATCCAATTGTAGGGTGTTTTTCGTCACCCCATTGAGATGGGAATACACGCGCGCTTGTTAGGCGTACTACAGATTCCCCCTGCCTAGAGTAGGCCGGGGTTTAATGATTGTGGGGATCCGAATCTCCGGTAGCCGCGGACTAAGCTGCCGTTAATTACCCATCGCCTTTGGAGCGAGGGAACCTCCGATTGACGGGTTAAACTGGTCATGCGAGCTCAATGTGCAGTGTACGTGTGTTGTGTTTTGAAAAGGGGTTTTGGATATATCGGGAGCCATGCAGAGTTTTTACGGGGGTCCCGCTACCCGGATAGCGGGCTGGGGGTCAAGGGGGCTAGCAGCCCCCTTGCGGGGTGCGGGGCAGCGCCCCGTTAGAATTTTTTTTCTAACAGGGGGCAGTGTCATGGAGTATGTGTGTGTGTACATATGTATACATATGCATATATATATATATATGTATATATATATATATATATAAAAGAGGGGGGAAAGGCATCCAAGGGATGCGTGGGGCCAGCGCCTTGAGCGCTGTGCGCTTCGGCGCAAGCGCGCCACGTGTCAGCACGTGGGCGCTTTGTGCTCGAGCGCAAGCGCGCCACGTGGGTGCTTTGCGCTTGGGCGCTGTGCGCTTGAGCGCAAGCGCGCCACGTGTTGGCACGTGGGCGCTTTGCGCTCGGGCGCTGTGCGCAAGCGCGCCACGTGTCGGCACGTGGGCGCAGGACGCTGGCGAGAAAAAGGGGGTTTTTAGTCCCAGAACCAGAAGCTATGCTTCAAAAAGGAAATATTTATTATATATATATATATATGTGGAGTTAAACTTTTAGGATGTTTTGAAGCTGATGAAGGGGGTTCTTCTTCTTCCTCCTGTTGTTTGGCCGGATCTTGAAGATCAAGAAGTAGGAGATTTTAAAAATCACTCCTTTTTGAGATCTGATGGGAGATCTGAGTTTCTCTTTGTGGGTTTTGTGGTGGAAAACTACTTAGTTTTGGAAAAGAAAGAGTAAAACTCTTGATTTAATTCAAAAGAAATGAGAAGGTTTAGAACCTTAGAGAGGAGCAGGAGGCATAAAGAACCCTAGTTTTTGGGGGAATGAAAAGTATATCTTTTTATTCATCATCATGTTGTCTTTTATGGGCTTACATATTTACATATAGCCCCTTGGGTTTTACAAAAATGGCATTTTGCCCATCCCATGGCTCATGTGCCATTTCATTTTTGCACATAAGCCATGTGCTTACAAAATATTGGCTTTATGCCCATTTTGCATACATTCATGTATAAAAAATTACATAAAAATTATTTATTACATGATTTTGTTGTTGGCATGGGGAGGCTGGCCGCGGGCTCGACTTGGGCATGGGCCCACTTGACCTGGACTTGGGCCCACCTAGCTTGGGGGTTGACCTTGACTTTGACTCGGTCAACCGGGGTGCAAATTTTGACCTCAATAAAGTGCCCCCCATCAATAAATGCACACCGCCCATTTGAGTTGTGTGCATGAAATTGATGGATCTTCTTTTGCGTGGAGGCGACTTGGCTTAGTTCCTACCTTTTAGGATGCACTGCCTTTTTTACGATGTGGACGGTCGATGCTTGACGCGTCTCCGAGATGGAGTGTCTGTGGTAGACGTTTCTCTGGCCCAGAGTAATTTGGTAGACATGCCCTCGGCATGGAGTGTCGCTGGTAGACGTTTTCTCGAGGCGGAGTGTCGGTTGGTTGACGTGTCCCTGAGACGGGGTGTCTGCTGGCTGACGTGTCCCCGGCACGGAGTGTCTGCTGTTGGACGTTCCCCGAGATGGAGTGTCTGTTGTTGGATGTTTCCCCGATACGGAGTGTCTGTGTTGGAAGTTTCCCCGAGACGGAGTGTCTGTGTCGGACGTTTCCCCGAGACGGAGTGCCTGCTGTTGGACGTTTCCCCGTTACGGAGTGTCTGTGTTGGACGTTTCCCCGAGACGGAGTGCCTGCTGTTGGACGTTTCCCCGTTACGGAGTGTCTGCTGGCTGACGTGTCCCCGGCACGGAGTGTCTACTGTTGGACGTTTCCCCGAGACGGAGTGTCTGTTATTGGACGTTTTCCCGAGACGAAGTGTCTGTGTCGGACATTTCCCCGAGACAGAGTGTCTGTGTCGGACGATTCCCCGAGACGGAGTGTCTGTGTCGGACGTTTCCCTGAGACGGAGTGTCTGCTGTCGATGTGTCCCCGACGCGGAGTGTCTGCTTGACGTTTCCCCGAGGCGGAGTATCGGCTGGTTGACGTGTCCCCGGCACGGAGTGTCTGCGTTGGACGTTTCCCCGGTACGGAGTGTCACTGGTTAACGTTTCCCCATTACGAAGTGTCTGCTGTCGATATGTCCCCGACACGGAGTGTCTGCTTGACGTTTCCCCGAGGAGGAGTATCGGCTGGTTGACGTGTCCCAAGCGCGGAGTGTCTGCGTTGGACGTTTCCCCGGTACGGAGTGTCGCTGGTTGACGTGTCCCCGAGACGGAGTGTCTGCTTGACGTTTCCCCGGCACGGAGTGTCGCTGTCGGACGTTTCCCTGATGCGGAGTGTCTGTGTTGGACGTTTCCCCGATGCAGAGTATCGCTGGTTGACCTGTCCCAGGTACGGAGTGTCTGCTTGACGTTTCCCCGGCATGGAGTGTCGCTGTTTTACGTGTCCCCGAGACGGAGTGTCTGCTTGTTGACGTGTCCCCAAGACGGAGTGTCTTTTATTTGACGTAGAGGTCGATGTTGGAATTGGTTGATTTGATTTGTTTGATTTGAGTTGACATCAGCATCGCTATACTGGAATATGGTACCAGGAGCGAATCATCATCTGTCTTTGAGAGGATTTGGGGATTGTTTTTTTTTGTTTGGCATCTGCATTGCTGCACTGGAATAATGCCAGGAGCAACTCATCACTTGCCCCGGGAGGATTTGGGAATTGGTGGCTTAGGAGACAGGTTTAAATCCCTGTCACCTGAGGCTTTTCAATTTTATGGGCCGTAAGGGTCCCATAAAAGCATTTTCTCCCTACGAGTCGAAAGGATCTCGTAGGTGTATTTTCTCCTTAGGAGTCGTAGGGACCCCTAAGTGTGTTGCTCCTTTGTGAGTCGTAAGGATCTCACGCGGGAATTTTCTCCTCACAAAGTCGAGAGGACTTTGCGTGTGCATTTCATCTCTTTTTCACGAGTTTGCGCCCTTTCGGGTTTTCACAAACTCGCCGGCAGTCCTGCTGTTTTTACTCACGGAGCCCTTTCGGGTTTTCATCCGTGCCCATTTTGCATGTGGACATGCCATTTTTATTTTATTTTATTTTTATTTTTGGTGGGACTTTGAATGTGGTATCACCGGTAGGACTTGGAAGAGATTGGGATTGTTTTACGCCCGTGGATTGTATACGGTTTTGCAGGATGTATGATCCAGACCGTAGGGCCGAAAGACTTTCGAGATTTTGTTGGCGTCTGCATCGCTGCACTGGAATATGGTACCAGGAGCGACTCATCATTCGTCATTGGGGTATGGGATTTGGAATTTGGTTGGCGTCTGCATCGCTTCACTGGAATATGGTACCAGGAGCGACTCATCATTCGCCATTGGGGTATGGGATTTGGAATTTGGTTAGCGTCTGCATCGCTTCACTGGAACATGGTACCAGGAGCGACTCATCATTCACCACTTGGGGATTTGAATTTGGAATTTGGTTGGCGTCTGTATCGCTACACCGGAATATGGTACCAGGAGCGACTCATCATTCGCCACTTGGGGATTTGAATTTGGAATTTGGTTGGCGTCTGCATCACTACACTGGAATATGGTACCAGGAGCGACTTATCATTTGCCACTTGGGGATTAGGGAGTGATGGCTTAGGAGACATGTTTAGATCCCTATCACCTAAGTTTTTTCAGTTTTATGGCCGTGAGGGTCCCATAAAAGCAAATTCTCCCTACGGGTCGTAAGGATCCCATAGGTGTATTTTCTCCTTAGGAGTCGTGGGGACTCCTAAGTGTGTTTTTCCTTCGTGAGTCGTAAGGATCCCACAAAGGTTTGTTTTCCTCATGTATCGTGAGGACATATGAGTGGGTCTTCTCAATGGAGCATAATTCCAAAGACGGAGACTAGCCGCGTAACTGGTGATTACGGCGGGACATGAGGGTGATGAGAATTATTTGAGCCCGTGGATTGTATACGGTAGTCAATTTGGGGACTAACCGTAGGGCTGGGAGAATTTTGAAAAATTGGATTTTGGTTGGCGTCTGCATCGCTACACTGGAATATGGTACCAGGAGCGACTCATCATTCGCCGTTTTTTTTTACCGCGATTGCTCTATCATTTTAGCTTTTCTTATCGCGAAGATCGCGATTGCCCCATCATTTCGGCTTTTATTCACGGTTGCCCCATCATTTCAGCTTTATTTTTGTTTTTATTTTACTCGCTGATTTTTTTTGCGAGTTGCCCCATCATTTCGGTTTTTCTTTATTTTTCTTTTATCTACACATTTTTTTGTTTATTTACATATATTTTTTTTACATTCCCAGTTTAACGACTTAGAGATCGATTGTTCCCAGTTTAATGACGTGGTGGTCGATTGTTCTCAGAGAAAGGCAGATGTCTGAGAGAATCAGTTTGACGAAGAACTTCGATCTCCGTTTGTATGAAATTGGCGGTTGCAGATGGACTATTTGTTAACACGCCAGGGGACAATGATATTTCTCCCGCCTTATATTGTTTCTCGACCCAATCCTTGAAGATGCAACAGTCTTCAATAGTGTGCCCCAACACTCGGTGGTATGGGCAAAAGTTAGGATGATCAGTCCTGTTCGCTTCACTTAGCCTTTTTGGTTCTGGTAGCCGCAGGCCATTCTTCAGAGCATCTTTAAAAATTTTGTGGACCTTGTCCCTTCGGAATGAGTAGACCTTATTTCATCTTTCTTCCAAAGTTAGCTCTCGAGACTGGTCAGTTTTTGCTCCACCCGCTCTCTGCTTATTTAGAGAATCGGTGCTGTTAGAATTTCCGCCTTTTCGGTTGTCGTCCCTCCAAGGTTTCGGTCTGTTTGTGAACTGAAGATCCTGAGCGGACTCGGGCTTTGAGCGTTCCAACGTTTGGACCTTTTTGGTCAGCTCTTGGAATGTTTTGAGACCCGCGGTACATAGAAACGGGGCCATCCAATTGTTGAGATTTCCGACGAGGAGACTGACAGATTGGTCCTACTCTATCGGTGGTTCGCATTTGACGGAGAGATTGCGCCATCGGGTTATAAAATCCGTGCTGCTTTCGTTGTTCTTGGGCTTGGTCCTTACGAGCTCGGCAATGGTGATCTTATCGCCGACGCTCATGAATCTTTGTCGAAACAAAGATTCCATTTGGACGAAAGTGGTAACGGAGCCATCCGGTATGCTCGCGTACCAGTCGAAAGCAACATCGGTCAAGCTATTAACGAACTGGCGGAGGAGAAGCGCATCATTGCCCCCAGTATTCCCGCATGAGGCTTTGAAGTGGGCGATGTGTTGATTCGCATTTCCCGTCCCATCGAATCTTCCGAATTTGGGGATGACATAGCCGCTAGGAAATTCTACCAGATCATACTGAGCAGGATATGGTCTCCCACTACTGCTGATATCTTTTTGCGCTTCGGCTTCGGCCACCAATGTTTTGACTTTGCTGGCAACCAAATCCATGATTTGATCTTGAGTTATCGGGCTACTGTCATCAGTAGCCAAGACATTTCCTGAGATAGGATGCGATTGACTTTCATGCGGTCCGCCCACCTTTAGATTTGAGGGAATAGGCACCGGCTGTCTCGGGGCAACGTTTCCCGGTTCATGAGCAGAGCCCTGTGCTTGATTGGGCGGCTGAGAGGCAAGTTGGGCCGTAAGCCGTAAGACGACGTTCGTCAAGTCGTCAATTTTGGAGTAGAGCTTGGCCATCTCCTTGTCTTTGCTTCTGAGCTGTTTTCGGAGCTCTTGGAGAAGTTGCTGCTCCGCATTCTTAGGCTGGAAAGTTGGCTCATCCTCGCTTTCCGAGCCCGACTCCTCATGGACCGAAGGGTCTTTCCGCCTATCATCCTCATCGAGAAGGTCTTCATCACCCAGCGGGGGCGGCTATTCTTGGGAAGCGGCAACCACATTCAAGCCAGATTGGATTTGAGATGTGGTGGCCCCGTCCTTGCTCTTGCTGCGCGTGCTCACCATGTAGACAGTGTGGACCACATACCCAGCCATTTCTCCATCTTCGTCGGGGTAACCCTGTTCTTCGAACCTCATGAGGTTCAGCCTAGCAGGAGCCCTATCCCTTTTGTTGGCTCTATATCTGAGCCTTTTCTGCCTTAACTTTTCAATTTTAAGGGCTCGGCAGGCATCCATTTCTTGGGAAGCCACCGTGAGTCGATTAGCGGGGAGCTTAGAGAAGACACCCGATCGAGCAGTTGTCGAGGGTACCGCTGGAGCTTGCCTGAGATGCCCCGCTGCCTTGTTGACGTTGATGGCCTTGCCCCCTGCTGGAGCGATGGAGAGTCGTTCGGAAACAGATTTGCGTTTGGGTTGGGGCGCCCTCGAGACCACCACATTTGGCCTCTTGCCTTTCGGGGCCGGTTTGACTGTTACCGGAGCTTGAGGAGCTGGGATGGCGTTAGCTGACACGAACAGAATAGAGCCGAATGGTAGCAGCGGCTCTTCCCATTGTCGCCCGAGACTGGCCGGGAGGACCGTCTGAGAGTCCATCTTCATCGTGTATGAGATGGGAGCTGAGTTCATCTTTGGAGACATCTTTGAGAAGTGATTGCTTGAAAACCTGCATGAAAAAGCATTATTTCAGTATAAATATAGGTATGTATATTGACTGAGTTCGCATGAATGCTTAACCCGAAATATGGAAGGAGAGATAGGTCCCACCGGGCGTGCCAGAATCTGTAGGGTGTTTTTCGTCACCACATTGAGATGGGAATACGCGCGCGCTTGTCAAGCGTACTACAGATTCCCCCTGTCTAGGGTAGGCCGGGGTTTAATGATTGTGGGGATCCGAATCTCCGGCAGCCGCGGACTAAGCTGCCGTTAATTACCCCTCGCCTTTGGAGTGAGGGAACCTCCGATTGACGGGTTAAACTGGCCATGCGAACTCAATGTGCAGTGTACGTGTGTTGTGTTTTGAAAAAGGGTTTTGGATATATCGGGAGCCACACAGAGATTTTACGGGGGTCCCGCTACCCGGATAGCGGGCTGGGGGTCAAGGGGGCTAGCAGCCCCCTTGCGGGGTGCGGGGCAGCGCCCTGTTAGAAATTTTTTTTCTAACAGGGGGCAGTGTCGTGGAGTATGTGTGTGTGTACATATGTATACATATGCATATATATATGTATATATATATATATATATATATATATATATATATATATATAAAAGAGGGGGGAAAGGCATCCAAGGGATGCGTGGGGCCAGCGCCTTGAGTGCTGTGCGCTTAAGTGTTGTGCGCTTCGGCGCAAGCGCGCCACGTGTCAGCACGTGGGCGCTTTGCGCTCGGGCGCTGGGCGCGTGAGCGCAAGCGCGCCACGTGGGCGCTGTGCGCTCGGGCGCTGTGCGCTTGAGCGCAAGCGCGCCACGTGTTGGCATATGGGCGCTGTGCGCTTGAGCGCAAGTGCGCCACGTGTCGGCACGTGGGCGCTTTGCGCTCGGGTGCTGGGCGCTTGAGCGCAAGTGCGCCACATGTCGGCATGTGGGCGCTTTGCGCTCGGGCGCTGGGCGCTTGAGCGCAAGCGCGCCGCATGTCGGCAGAACCAGAAGACTGGCGAGAAAAAGGGGGCTTTTAGTCCCAGAACCAGAAGCTATGCTTCAAAAAGGAAATATTATATATATATATATATATATATATATATATATATATATATATATATGGAGTTAAACTCCTAGGATGTTTTGAAGCTGATGAAGGGGGTTCTTCTTCTTCCTCCTGTTGTTTGGCCGGATCTTGAAGATCAAGAAATAGGAGATTTTAAAAATCACTCCTTTTTGAGATCTGATGGGAGATCTGAGTTCCCTTTTGTGGGTTTTGTGGTGGAAAACTACTTAGTTTTGGAAAAGAAATAGTAAAACTCTTGATTTAATTCAAAAGAAATGAGAAGGTTTAGAACCTTGGAGAAGGAGCAGGAGGCACAAAGAACCCTAGTTTTTGGGGGAATGAAAAGTATATCTTTTTATTCATCATCATGTTGCCTTTTATGGGCTTACATATTTACATATAGCCCATTGGGCTTTACAAAAATGGCATTGTGCCCATCCTATGGCTCATGTGCCATTTCATTTTTGCACATAAGCCATGGGCTTACAAAATACTGGCTTTATGCCCATTTTGCATACATTCATGTATAAAAAATTACATAAAAATTATTTATTACATGATTTTGTTGTTGGCATGGGGAGGCTGGCTGCGGGCTCGACTTGGGCATGGGCCCGCTTGACCTGGGCTTGGGCCCACCTAGCTTGGGGGTTGACCTTGACTTTGACTCGGTCAACCGGGATGCAAATTTTGACCCCAACACCAATGACCCCGTCGCGGAAACACGTCAGCACATGATCCCATCTCAGAAATACGTCAGCAAATGACCCCGTCTCGGAAATACGTCAGCACATGACCCCGTCTCGGAAATACGTCAGCAAATGACCCCGTCTTGGAAATACGTCAGCACATGACCCCGTCTTGGAAATACATCAGCACATGACCCCATCACGGAAACACGTCCAATGACCCCGTCGCGGAAACACGTCAGCAAATGACCCCATCTCGAAAACACATCAGCAAATGACCCCATCTCGAAAACACGTCAGCAAATGACCCCATCGCGGAAATATATCAGCACATGACCCCGTCTCGGAAATACGTCAGCAAATGACCCCGTCTCGGAAACACGTCATCCAATGACCCGTCTCGGAAATACGTCAGCATATGACCCCGTCGCGGAAACACGTCATCCAATGACCCCGTCTCGGAAACACGTCATCCAATGACCCCGTCTCGGAAATACGTCAGCCAATGACCCCATCGTGGAAATACGTCATCCAATGACCCTGTCGCGGAAATACGTCATCAAATGACTCTGTTGCGGAAATACGTCATCCAATGACCCCATCGCGGAGATACGTCAACCAAATGACCTCCTCGTCGGAGCAGTGCTTCGACTCGGAAAAAGGCCAACTCATCGATCACTTACAAGTTCTCTCGACTTGTAAGGGAGAAAATTCTCTTGTGAGATCCTTACGACTCTCAAGGGAAAGCACACTTAGGAGTCCTCACGACTCATAAGGAGAAAATACACCTATGAGATCCTCACGACTCGTAGGGAGAAAAATCTTTATGAGACCCTCATGGCTCATAAAACTGAAAAGTCTTGGACGGCAGATCTGAACTTGTTTCCTAAGCCATCACTACCCAACAAAGAGTCCAAGATGAACTGTTACTTATTATTTACAAGCCATACTTGCTAAAATTACATGCCGTCGAAATCGAGATGAGCTTAAGAATACGTAAGCTGCTTTTTGCCAAGCCAAAACAAAAAGGTATAACCCACGGACGTCAATCACATATTATGCAAGGCAATAAGAAGAAGATTTGATTTACATCCAGTTGAGCGTCCGACATGTATCCACTCATGTATGTGTGAAGAGGATAAAATAAACACATGGAAAGGAAAAATTTGTCATTCATACCTCAGAAAGTTCTTACATTGATGAAAATAGTAAACAAAAGCATTATTAAAATGTTTACAATGGAAAGACATTGAATCCGGGATACGGATTAAGAAATTTAAAAGTGAGGCCGTCTAAAGTGTTTCTGGTCTTTCTGACCATTCTTGTGTGCATCCTCTCATGTTCACAAGCGTCAGGATCTTCGCTAATATCCTCCACCCTCTGATAAGCAGCGATTATCGCCGTCTGTTGGAAAGTTTGATGCAAGATATCAATGAGATTATCTCGCCGCTTCTTCGAAATCAGGCCCGTCAGATACACTGAGTGCACCTTATCTTCAGCGTCATCCAGTGCATTAAGCGACATGGCTTCATAAAATCCAGGAAGTGCTCCTCAAATGGCTCTCACTATAATCTTCAAGAGGGCGGAGCGATGAGGAAGTAGTCGACCGTTGTGTGCATTGAAACGATCCATAATTTCAGCGCATTGGGCGTTTGTAAACTCCTGGTTTTGACAACGGCCTTGTGCGCGAATATTCTCATAAGTAATGATTTCGTTAAGACAGTACAGGTGAGCGGCCATAGCGCCTGAAAATGAAAATCAGTGAGAGTTTAGTGGATGAACTGATCAAGAAAATGCTTATTGAAACAGACACGGGGATTTAAACAACTCTTGATATCCGCATGAAGAAAACAAGTGCTAATTAAGACACCGAACAAATTCAAATTTGTGCAATTAAGGAGGAAATCTTAAAAAGATTCTCATTTAATGAGAGACTCCTTGAGAGCAGTGCTCTGCAACAGATATGACATCTGTCATAATTAATCATGAAGGGAATAAAATTCCCTCCAAAATTTCTAAAGAGCAATACTCTGTGAAGAAGATGGAATAATCCATCAGAAACCCTAAAAGCAAAGCTTTCTACAGAAGTAAAAACTTCAGTATCTTTAAGATCTGTAAAGCGAACTCTAAGAGTTCTTCGTTAATGGGTTAAAAGAAACCCTAAAAAGGATTTCTTTTTCTGATCTATGATATAGAGAGAGCAAAGCTCTGTTTTTTAATTAACGGATTAAGAAACCCTAAAAATCTTTAAAGATCTATGATCTAAGTAGAGCAAAGCTCTGTTAATGGGTTCAAATCTTACCAAAAATTTGACAGAGTCTTAACTCTAAAGGAGTTTCTGAGGAAGAGAGCTATGCTCTGAAAGAGAATTAATTCTCAGAAAAATAAGAAAGAAGATGAATAGATGTCATCTCAAGGGCCAAAGGCCCTGTTTATAGGCACTGAGAGCCGTTTCAACTTCTAAGTTGATCTAATGGCGCAAATGCTGCAACCGCTGCACTCACGTGTAAGCCACGTGAGCGCAACGGTGGGGGGCATTTGTTTCCCCCAATCAGAGCAAAGCTCTGTTCAAATTTTGAAATCTGAAATGAAGCAGCGCTTCATAAAAGCGCTAGCGCTAAATGCGCCAGTGCTAAGAGTCAAAGACTCTGATGCAGCGCTCACGTGCAAAGCACGAGAGCGCTAGCGCTAGCAGCGCAAGCGCTAGCAGCGCAAGCGCTAAGGGTCAAAGACTCTAATGCAGCGCTCACGTGCAAAGCACGAGAGCGCTAGCGCTAAGTGCGCCAGCACCAAGAGTCAAAGACTCTGATGCAGCGCTCACGTGCAAAGCACGAGAGCGCTAGCACTGGAACTAAATGTTCCCCACCCTTGGATCAAAAATCCAACAAAGATGACTAAAAATCATCAAATTACCTCTGAAAATTATAGCACCGTTGGATCAAAGATCCAATGGTGATTAAAAATCACCAAGATACAAAATAAGTTCTGTATGGGAAAAGATTTTCCCAATCTTGTTAAAAACAAGAAATTGCTTTTTGTAAAACAGAAACCCTTGGATGAAAGATCCAACAGTGGGAAACATTCCCAAATCAATTAAAAAAAAGATCTCTTCAACTGATTTAACAAATCAGCCTCCCTTATATAAAGGACCCAAGACTTCAAGTCTTGCACGGAAGAACCCCCACAAACTTTGAGAAATTTCAAAGAGAAAAGCAAGCTCTCGGAAGAAAAAGAATTTCTTCAAGATAAATAAAATAGAGAGATCAAATTATCTCATCAAAAGATAAGAAGAACCTATTTCTTTTTTCTAGATCATAGATCTATAAGACCGAGATCTTTCACAAAAGAGATTATAGCATCTCATTATAATAAGTGAGGGGGAAGAACTTAATTCTCTTCAGATCATAGATCTATAAAATAAAGACGAAGTCTTCCATAAAAAAAAGGGATTGTAAAATCTTTTATTAAAATAAGAAGTTTGTTTTTAGACCCATGAGACAAAGTCTCCTATGAACGAGAATTTAATTCTCAGAGTGCAGAACTGATCAAAGTTGCCTAAAAAGAGCTTTAGCGCTCTAATTGAAAAGAAGCGCCTCAGCGCTCCAAGACTGGCGCACAGCGCCACAGCGCTCCTAACGCTCCAATTGAAAAGAAGCGCCTCAGCGCTCCAAGACTGGCGCACAGCGCCACAGCGCTCCTAGCGCTCCAATTGAAAAGAAGCGCCCAGCACTCCAAGGTTGGCGCTCAGCGCCAAGCGCATCACGTGCTCCTCACGTGTGCGCTATTTTATAAAGAGCACTCTGCACTCATTGACTGGAGCTCAGAGCCAAGCGCACAACGTGCTCCTTACGTATGCGCTATCTCACAAGGAGCGCTCTGCACTCATTAACTGGCGCTCAGCGCCAAGCGCACCACATGCTCCTCACGGGTGCGCTGAGGGAACACAAAGTGTTCTTTAAATAAAAGCCCTAGAGCTATAATGTGTACTCAACACTCAATAAAAGATAAAAAGGGTTGTCAGAACCTAAACCAATACTCAGTATTGTTAAATGTTCAATATTTTAACTGAGTGGGCCGAGCCCAAGTTGGCCACAGACCCCTAATTCAGATTAATTGAGCACATATGCACATAAATCTTTTTAACAGATCTTAGTCCCAAACTTGACTACAGATCTCCCAACCAGTATTGGTTCAAGTGTACATCTCTTCGTACCTCTGATATATATCGTTGTAAATCTTCAACATCTTCAGAGAGGCGGAAGGTCCCAATAACCAATAACTTTTGGTGCATCCCCAAACGGTTAAACCAAAACCAGACTATAATGTCTTTAAACCAGACCATGATGTCTTTAAACCATACCAGATTACGATGTCTTTAAACTTTACAGACTATGATGTCTTTAAACTCCATGGACTATGATGTCATTAAACTTATGGACCGCAACGTCCCTAGACTAAAACAACATAGCCTAAATGCTCTTTTGTTGGATCTAAATGATCCTGTTGAGTAGATCTTAGTCTACAATTAGACTAACGTATTCTCAATAAACGTTTAAGTTGATCTTAGTCTCAAATGAGATTAACGATCCTTAAACCCATACCAAACCCAAATCTAAGAAAATACGGATTTGGACTAATGCACGCCCTACGGGCGACAACATAAATTAGCCTCCGTATACAATCTACGGGCAACCAAAAATAAAACAAACACACAGGACACAAAGTGACCATCTGGAGAAAGAGAAAGTGGTTACCGCGATACGGTAGCGTAATTAACTGCAGGGGCTTACGCCTGTAGGGAAGAGCGTCCCCACAATAAAAACTCCCTCAAATGAGGGGGAATCTGATGAAGTCTGCTACATCGGCCGTATCCGTCTA
Source organism: Agapanthus africanus (assembly GCA_030015575.1). NCBI lineage: Eukaryota > Viridiplantae > Streptophyta > Magnoliopsida > Asparagales > Amaryllidaceae > Agapanthus > Agapanthus africanus. Next base: position 105,830,668 of record JASDDO010000019.1, read on the forward strand.
AACCTTCGATACATGGTGCCATAAATCAACTTGGCATTTTTGGAGAAGTGGACGGATAAAACCAAATAGTATCTGCTCCCAAATTTAGGCAAGACGAACCTACGCGGTCCTGTATCCTGTTCTCGGCGAGGAACACACACATTATATATTTATTGCTATATATGTCGCCCTGACGACCTGAGTGTGCATACTCAGAGGACGAAGTAGACCCAGCTAAGAAGCAGGACCTGCCATTCGAGATCGCAAAGGTTTAGACCGCGACATCAGTGCTATCGCCACAAGAACACTGTTATTTTTTTGGTTAGTTATTTCTTTTATGCAAATAAATGTATCCTGAACTCTATTATTTTAATGCAATAAAGTTGTGAACTGTAGTTTCCTTTACGCTAGTGTTGTATTTACTGATTACCATGTAATGCTAAAAGCCGAAGTGTGACAACGGCGGGATTATTCCTTGACCGTAGGAGCATGTGTCACGCCCCGCTTCCCAGTAGACGGATACGATGACGTGGCAGGCCGCAACGTATTTACTAAGAAATAAATACGTTAAGCGTAATTAAGCAATATATAAAATGAACAAGAATAACAAGTGATATAAAATAACAGCAACTTTATTCACATTCATCTTTACATACAACTGTTCTGAAAATGAAAAGATACAATGATAATAAGCGGTGCCTAAAAATGGCATACAGGAAAGTAAGTACAAGGAACTAGAAGTCAGGCTATGCCGCAAGCTAATCCAAGTCCTCCTGGCTAGGCTCGATCTCTTAAGAGTCCAATCCTCCTGACGAACATTCCATAAAAAGAAATAGAAAGGAATGTCGTCAGCGAACTAGCGCTCGGTAAGTCCTAAAAAGAAGAACAAGAAGATGGTATATAAAGTGAGAATGAACAGGTAAAGTATATGACTGATTACTGGTATATGATAGTTATTATAACGTGGTTGTTCATAGCTTGGTAAAGAAGGTATTCATGTATACAAGAAGAGTCCGTCTTATCCCGTGGACTATGGTAATATGTAGTACAAGGCCCTGTCATAACCCACGGCACAACGATACGAGAATTCATGTAGATATCTTTTAAGTGACCTCTTGTTCCACGATATACGTTCATTACCAATCTACCCTTTTAACCCTCCCATAATGTATTGTATAAATTATAATTATCAGACTTACCGAAACCATGGATACAAAATGTTCAACTATTCATGTTCAGGATGTAATCAAGTATTCAAGTAGTCAAGTCAAGTTATAACCATGATTCGGTCAAGTCAAGTCAAGTCAAGTATACATGTTTGATATTGATGTTTGATTTCAAGTATTCATGTTCATGATCAAGTAATCGGGTTTGATTTTGGATTCAGGTTTGAATTGGACTCAGACTGAGTCAGACACTTGTGAACGGATTTAGCTCTTGAATTAGGTTCGGGAGTCATCGGTAACTCCTGCATATGGATGGCATGATTTGTGTCTTTTTCCAAGACAATTGCCATTGATAACTCCGTTAAGTTGTCTACCTTAAATAGGCAAGCACTCATTTTCTCCGGCTCTCTGGGGCTCAAGAGAATTGATCCCGCTTAAACCTATATTTACTAAAGTCCTTAAATATTGTTTTATATATCTCGATGGGGTTTTATGAATTTTTTTTAATATAGTTTAAAAGTAAATCTCGAGGGTGATTAGTATTATTTAGGGTTTTCATGAGCATGGATTTTAAGTATTTGGGGTATTTTTAGTGATAATTACTTAGCTTGGAAAGTTCATAGTATTTTATTGAAAAACTTGCCTTTTTGGTATCTTGATGGTATTTTATTGTCATTTGTTAATCTTTTCATTCTTTGAAAAATATAGATTTATTATATTTTGAAAATATTGATTTATAATTTTATATAATTTTAATTTTAAAAATAATTTTATTTTATTTAAAAAATTCCTATTTCTTAAAAACCGTATTTAAATCCTTTTGAGATCGAATGCTCCGCGAGGAAGTCTGTATCCCGCTCTACTAGCTCAAGGATGTGCGATAATCCGCACCATCCGTTAGCGGGTCCCCTAATGAGAGTTGTAGATGCCTAATCGCAAAGGATATGAAATACCGCTTTAAAAGAAATCCAGCTTTTAAATTATATGGTATTTTATTGTAATATCATTCATCGAAACGAAAATACATACAATGAGTATCGTGCTATGAAACCAAGTGTGCATGTGGGGTAAGTTATCATCCCGTGAAGTTTTCCTAAGGTATTGTTAAGGAATTACTAAAAGAGGTGTTTATAAAGTTCAAGGTATTTTAATGAAAAAGTTCTACTATTGTTGTTTCACATGAGAATTTTGATGAAATTTGATTCTAAACATTAATGTTTAAGGTTACAAGTGATGTAGTAAAATTAGATTGACTAAATTGTAAAGGAAAAGGGAGTTATGTGTTTTAGAAAAGAAGATATTGGTATTAACTCCACTTTTATCGATATAAAATTTGAAGATGAATTTCAATAGAAAGGAGGAGATTTGGGAGGGATTTACTGTTTAGAAATTTCAAGGAGAGGTTGAAGAAGAGGGGATGAGCTTCGTGGCATCGCGGGAGAGCCGGAATTTGCTTCAAATTTCGCCGGAACCAACTTGTTCGCTAACTCCTCTTTACTTCACTTGCACTAGAAACTTTTTTGAGAGTTTTAGCTAGAATTTTCAGAATGGTGCTAAGCCAAGATAGGGGGTGGTATTTATAGTGGAGAATTATGGTTTATGAATTAAAAGTGTGGATTAAAAGTATTAAAATTGTGATAAATTGTGAATTGAAAGGTCTCTGTTTGATTGCACAGAAATCAAACAGTGTAGAGGAGCTAGGGGTAGGTGAAGAGGTGTGTGCGCAAAGCTTGGGATTTATTGGCTTCATCTGAGCCGTCGGTGCTGGTTTTATAGAGCTTTTGGCCGTCCGATTTGTGCCATCCGGCCTTGAGATTCATGCCATCTAATTAAATCCATGTTTACTCCATTTTCCACATGGTTGATTTTTCTGAACTTTTCATTTCCCAGTGTATTGCACGTGCAATTTTTTGGGCTTCCAAAACGTTAAAAAAATTCAGAAAAAATAATGTGTCTGATGAGAATCGAACACAGGGGCTACGTCACAGTAGTGCAAAGGTTTACCAGTGAGCCACAAGTTGTTTCTTGCTGTTATTTAACAAAATTGACTTATAACTCAAACTCAAACTGTAAAACTCATTTCTTGTATATTAACAGTAAAATTTCCGTACAAGATTTTAGAGTCGTTACAGCATGGATGACCTAGTCACCCCTCGTATTGCGTATTTTGGGAAGTGGGGCGTGACAGATACCCTAGTATCTGCTTTTAGTTTGCCGAAGTATTAGTGGTTAGATTGTGGTAAATACATTAGCGTGAACGAATAGTGATCATGACACGTACTTTTACATAATCAGCACGACCGTTTAATTATTGCACTGTCGACGTCCGTGGGACGTATATAGGTGTAACTATAACTGGAATGGAACAGTTATAGAAGCATTTATATTAGTGTTATAGATAAGACATCGAAGACTGTCCACTTTTCTAAAGTACTGGCCTAATCATGCTTGATGGAGATTAGTCTCTAATTCTCGAGTAGACTTATCATGGCTAGCCGGTATTTTGGTTCGTGATTAGACCTTGATGTAGACCGTGGGGGCTGAGATAGTTTGAGCGTGAGTTCGGTCAACAGAATCTGCAACACCCTAGTACGTTTATACAGTATTTGGTATTATAAGTTTTGCTTATATTTCTTTTGTTTATTTATCTGGGTTGCGAGTGATTCGAATAGTAGCAGTGGTTTTGCGACCCGACCCGCATGTTTAGAACCTAATATGGTGCAAGATTATACCTGATATTTACCAGTAAAGTGTATCTACATGAATATATATACATCATATATATATTTAAATCTAAATATATCTGTCTATCGCCACAAGTTATGTAACAACCCTAAACTTTCTGTACAACTTTATGTACAAATTTTTCAAAAAAAATACAGAAAGGGGTACTTTTGCCTGAGCACAGGTTATAACTTTGTTTTGCTTTTTAATAGAAAGAAGGAGCTTGTAGCTTATTGGTAAGACCTTGCACTGCTGAACCAAACCACCAGAGTTCAAATCCCACCCCCACATTTTTTTAATATTGTTTTCTTTTGAATTTTTAGAAGTCCAAGAGCCTACAATGCATAACTTGTAAAAACCCCACTACACATATAAAACAAACTGTCCCAGGATCTACACCATACGACATAGGACACGTGGCAGCGAGCCCCTGCCCGACTCGACCGAATCGGGCCGGCGACTCGGTCGACTCGGCCCGCCGCCGCTTGCCGAGTTGAGCCGGATCGCCGAGTAGTCTTCTTAGGAGCTGTGTCTTTTGGTCTCCCCATTACTCCTGTATAGTTTAAATTTCCTGCACATGAACAGAACACTTTAAAATCCCATTAAACCATATTTTTAATACAATTTAATACATTTTTCTTTACACCCTTTCACCTACTCTAAACCCTAGCCTTAGCTTATAAATACCACCCCTAAACACCCCCCCACTCACAATTCTGTCCAAACTCTCAAGAACTATCTAGAATTTTGTGTACATGTAGAGTTAGCGAAGGGCAATCTTCCGACGACGACCCTAGGAGCTTCCACTGACGAAACGATGCACTGGAAAATCCTACGTCTCCCTCTCCCTCTTCTCTAATCTTTAAGCCAGTAAGTCCCACCTCCCTCTTCTCTATTCTATTCTTAAATTTTGTAAAACTATAAGCCGACGAAAGCGCAGTTAAATCTGACTTCCGATTCGGTTTCTTTATAAAGTTCAATTTTTCTTAACACAACCATACAAAACTCTTACATATTGACTATTAAACATTAAAAAAAATATGGAACAAATTCCATTTCAAAAGAATGTATATTTCAAGTTTTATCGCACTTTATCAGTAAAATACCATGTAGTTTAGTTTCTACTTTAAAACATCATCAATCTTGCTATACCTTTAGTTAGATCACAAGATAATGACCTACCTCTTCACAACACTCATATGCAATATAGCACAATACCTTTTGGGAAATATAGATTCGGGAAATACCGTTTTACACAAAACTACCTCTAACTTATAAAAACCATTTTCACAAGATTATGTATTTTAAACAAATCTTTGCAAAGCGCCGCTACAACCCATTTTGGGGAACCCTACTGGGATGGTGCGGATTATCGCACATCCTTGGGCTTAGTAGTGCGAGATTCAGACCTCCGCAAGGAGCATACGGTCTCGAGAGATTTAAAAATACAAAAATCTTAAGAAAATGAGATTTCTAGAAAATAATAAATTAAAAATTATTTTTATAAATATATAAATATATATGTATTATCAAAATATCTATTTTTGTTATAATATCAATATTCCAACTTTTCTAAGTCAAAATAATCAATTTACATTAAAATACCATGAATTTCATACAAGTTCAATATTACAATTAAATACCCTATATTATGAAATTAGGTTATTTTCACTAGAAATATCATAAATATAAAATCTACATCTATGACAACTCTAAAGACAATAATTAGATACTTGGGGTGTATTTTGAAAATTATACAAAAGTATTTTTACATAAAACCCCCTCAAGTTCTATAAATTACCCTAAGGACCCTAATAAACATAGGTTTATGCGGGACCAATCTCTTGAGCCTCAGGGAGCTGGAGAAGTGGGTGCTTGCCTATTTAATGTAGACAATCTAACAAACGGTGTTATCAACACAGTAATCGTTTTTGAAAAATACACAAATCCTGCCGCCCATATGCAGCGGTTACCGATAACATCAAAACCTAATTCAGGACTTCAATTTCTTTTCTAATTGTTCTGACTCAGACTGAGTCTCATTATAAATAATCTGACTTGAATATGATTCAAGTACAGTCTATAATCTATAATCCAAAATGAATTCATGAATCCATATATTCAATCTATTCAATCTGTATTGACCGAACCGAACCATGAATATACTTCCATTTACATGATTCTCCAGTTACATTCATGATTCTCCAGTTACACCCATTTACTGATATCATGGTTTCGGCAAGTCATCCAATTATACAATTAATATTACAAGACATTACAAGTTGCAATACAATACAAACAATACAAACAAGACATCACAGGGTTTAAGGGGTAGATTGGTACGAAAGGTGTTAGAAGTGGCACGAGACTGCAACCATAAGACACCTAATCTATATTCTGTTGCTATTGTACCGTGGTAGAAACGGTTCCTTGAGTTCCTGATACCTTTGTCTCCGGGGCAAGTGAGACTCCTCTCGTATACACCGGTATCCTTTTGTACCAAGCTACAAACAACAGCATTAACATTAAATATAACAATATAACAATATAATACAACTTTAAAAGCTACACTCTCTCTCTTACTCTTTGTCTATTCTATTTCTCCCTTATCTTTGGGACTTACCGAGCGATTGTTTGCTGACGACATTCCTTCTCTTTCTTCTTTGGAATGTTGTCAGGTGATCTGGACACTCAGAAGATCGAGCCTACTAGTGAGGACTTGGACCAGCTTGCCTACGACCCAGAGCTCTAGCTTCATTGTACACCTTTTTATTCAGTACTTTTCATTTCTGTTATGTCATTGTTTAGGCATTGCTTTCATTCAGATGTATTTACTTTTCCATGCATTGTACAAAAGAACGTGAATAAATAAAATTGTTGTTCAATTATATCTTTTGTCTCTTGTGCATTTTTATTTATATTGCTTAGATACGCTTAGCGTATTTACTTCAGGTAGCGGCCAGTCGCGCCCTCTTCGCCGTATACCGGGAAGCGGGGCGTGACAAGTTATAAATAAATTATATTTTTCTAACTGATATTGCATGGCATATCACCCCATATCTTATTTTGTTCTTATATGGTATGGTCAAATCTTAAAATATCAGATAACCAAATATTTACTAAATCATATATATTTATTTAAATTCCTTTCTAAATATTATTAGGGGGTATACGTAATTAATGTTAGATTATCGCATTATGGTTTAAATTTTTACGTATGTATTTTTCTCTAAAATATATTTTTTAGAAAGATTCGGATAAAATTTTGGTAGCATTTGATATTATCTCTAAACTCTATATACTATAATATATATTAATATACTCTCTCTCTATATATAAACAGATTTATATTTTATTTTTATTTTAAAATAAAACTCTCTCTCTCTCTCTCTTCCCGTTCTCTTTCTCTCTCCCTTTTCTCTCGTTCTCGCCTCGCTCGAGCCTTAACCCATGCCTTTGAACCTCATCGCCGTTCACCTCCTTCCTCACCGTCGTCATCACCCCTCACCTCCTCAACCCCTCTCCCTCGTCGTCACCTCTTTCTTCAATCCCGAGACCTCCCCGAGTCCCCGACCTCCAACCAAGAAACCCACCTTCGTTCTTCCTCTTCCGTCGCCGTCGTCTGAACCCGACCACCACCACCATCATCCTAATCACCTTCTCTTTCTCATCGTCGCCAGCACCACAGCACACCAACGCCGACATCTTCTTCTTCTTTCTTCTCCTTTTCTTTCAACCCACCGAGAGTTTCACCGCACCCCTGTTGTAACACCTTAGAATGCGATTAGTGTTAATTAAGCGATAATACGGTTTTTAGTAAAAAGTTTACCAAATTAGTTTTCTCGCATTTTATTAAGATTAATTAATATTTTATTATTATTTGATTTTGCTTTCACACACTTGTGCATGTTAATATGGGGGTTGTTTAGTGTTAACCTTATTTAGTGGCTATGACACTTTAAACAAATCCATGCCATGATTTACTTGCTCCTAGATATTTGTTGTGAGAGTTATCCTTATGTTTTGGATTGGGGGGAGGTGGCAAGATGACTCATGGGGATGAGTATGCTTGCATTAATGATGGAGAGGGAGAGAGTAAGTGTAAGGGTGCACTCACCCTACACTCACCCTCTTATCATTATCACATCTCACTCTCTCATTCTCATCTCACTCTATCACTTTCTCAATTATTCTTCATCTCTTTCACTCTCAACTGAAACCTTCACCTTTCCTTCACTAAACTTTACAAAACCTTCATTAAATACCACCAAAACACTTCTCAAGTTATGTTTTAGCCTCTGGGATATCTTGGAGCTTGGAAAGCTAGGATTTTTTGAGCAAGTGTGGTTAGGTAATGATCTCTATCTGTAAAGTAGGTGTTTTTATTAATGTGTTGCCTTGTAGTTGTTGTCTAGAATACTAAAGGTATAATTTTTGTGCACATATCGTATTTTGGTATAGATTTGGGTCTCGGATGAATCTGCTATCAAACCAGGTGTTTGTTGGAAAAGTTGCCATCACAGTAACCTAGTTTTGTGACCTAGAAGCTATCCTAAAAACCTGAGACCATTCCCTAAAAACTTGGCCGCAATTTTATTGATTCTGGCCGCAATTTGCGGCCAGAATGGGGAGTGATGGGTTGTGTCTTGGTCTAGGGGTCTCTGGGGTTGTATGTGGTCTCGTGGAACTTGCAACTTTCACCAATTGTTTGTGTAGAAAAATCTGGGACCACTTTGCTTGTTTCTAGTGTTTCAACTATGTGCGTTACGTTATCCGACACGGTTCGTGTTCTTGTGTAGCTGTTGCTCTTGGGTTGGTTTCGTAGTGTCGCTACACACGTTAGCCACTAGACGAACACTTGAGAGTTTGTTTGGAGTTGGTGTCGGTCAAACGTAGTTTGTACGTGTTATTGGTTGATTTCTAATATGCACTTGTTATGTTGTTATATAATTTTAGGATCGCAGGCGGGGACTTCAGACGCTGGGAAGAAGGGAAAGCAGGTAATTGGCTTTACTTAGCCCAAGATCATCAGTGAGTAGATTTAACATCTACAGGGGAGTCGCCCGTATGGCGTTATGCGTCTGAACTAGATTCATGACATGATTATTAGTTATAAGTATATGGACATTGATTTTGCATGTGTACCATTGTTGCATACCTCATTTTCCTATTGCATATGGACATAGTATTAATGAGACACAACACCATTACTGACGGTTCATGTTGCACGAGCACAAATTGTATGCTACACACACACCATCGGTAATTGCCATGACACGCACAACACATATACATATGTGATATTGTATTGGTTAGGGACAATTGAGACATTGATTCTTATTCCATTGTGTATAAGAAATATAGCATACACATATATCTTGCTATACCTACATGCTTACACATATATCTTGCTATACCTACATACTTACACATATACCTTGCTAGAGCTACATGTTCACCTTTATATGATGTTGCATTAGATTTCGGAGAAATTGGGAACCGCATGATATATTTAATAACTTGATGCATTTATATAGCGGTTTTTCCTTGTTATGCTCATATTACTGTTTTATATTGCATATATTATATTTCATGGATTTACGCATTGAGATATGGATTTCATGTGATTTTATGGATTTGAGGATCGTGGTATTTCAAGAAATTATGCATTGTTTGAAAAACCAGGTTTCTCTTGATATGATATTTCAGTGCGTCCACCATGAGTTTTCTCGGTTTTGAGACTTGTGTTAGAAACCCGATGCGAGGAGTTGGATGAGGCCGTGTGCGGGTACATGGTGGGCCCGGAGATACCCCGGGACAAGAAGATCGCAGATGATGGCATTGAGCCCGAGGCAGGGGAGACTACTTTACCGGTGATAGTATTTGGACTCGGCGGATATCTGGAGGATACCGACCGGAGTTATGAGATGGACATGGACCGACCGTTCTGCCAGAGCCCGCGGGCCGATCCCGCAGATGGATTCCATGATATGAGTATTTAAGTGTCGATACTGGACACTAGTTTTCATGATGTTTTCGAGTGTCGATATTGGACACTCAGGTTCCATGAGACTTACAGGATATGAGGGCCAATCTGAGGATGCGGTGCCTGAGATATTGGGATTTGGAGTGTCGTTGATGGACATTGGTTTTTCCATGATGAGAATTCCTTGATGATGATATGTTTTATCCCATACTCAGCATTTATTGATATGCATTGCTTTATGTTTTTGTAGTACCTAATAGAGTACCTTTCATGACCGTTGCATATACATATTGCTATATTATACTATCAGTTTGCATGTGATAGATTATCGCGGTACGTGCATACCTGCGATTACCTGTATGATGTTATTTACTATTCATGAGTTGGCAACTCACCCCCGTTGTGCTACAGTGTTTTGCAGGTTGTCCCTCAGAGCAGTCGCGGCAGGGCTTCTTCTTATCGTATCATCTTTTACAGCGGATACCGCTACGGCTGACTGTGAGCGGTTTTGCTATAGGTGGGTTTTGCGATTATCCGATGATGCTCATTGTATATCTTATTGTATCTAGTACTCTCCATCTACTACTTTCATGAATTGACTTAGAAACGATATGTGATGACGATATTGTATATTATTTTGTGACTCTGGGTGTCGTGCTCGTATGAGCCGGCCTTTTTATGTAGCTTTATCTTTTATGCCGATTTCACTTTATATCGTTTATTTCTTCGCCATGGCGTCGTATTTCTGCTTGTGGTGGTTGTTTCCGCCTTTGGGCGAGATTTGCTCCCGTTTGGGGATGCTATATTTATATCTTGTGTTTGTACCCCCTTTTCGGGGCTGGTTTTTACAAAGGAGGCGCTGCCAAAATTTTAAAGAAAGTAAATTGGACCTTAAAGAATTTTTACTTGAGATTCCCAAAAGTTTTTAACAATGTTCTTATCACTTACTACTTTTGATGGTTTAGATTTCTGGGTTTTCGGCTTACTTGAATTGCGTTATGCCTGTAGACGTTACGTGGTTTAAGTGCCGTCACGTGCCAAATTTCGGGTCGTGACACCCATCAACCTCATAGCCGACTTCACCTCCCCATCTCTTCGTCGTTGACCCAACAACCCTCTTCTCCTTGCCCTCGACGTGACCCAGAACCCAGCCACCGCCATCAACCCGACCTCATCTTCTTTTACTTCTCTTTTCTTTTCTTACCTTCGCCGGAGCTATTCACCGCCATCACCCACTTCCCATCGCCGACGAGTACGACCCAGACCGATCTCCAGTCATCACCTCTTCAAAGAATAGACCCCATCACCCCTCTCTCTCTTTCCTTCTTCTTCATAAGCTTTTACCCTGACTTCTCCTCGTCGCCGGCAAACTTCGACCCATTGTCGTGTCTCGACCCAAACACTGGACCAGAGCATTCCACAGAGCACCAGCGAACATCCTAGAGCAGTACACCGTCGCTTTTAGCCATGGTCGTAAGTACGTCGTGTTTTCGAACGTCGCCGTCGTGCGAATATCCGTATTTCGTTATGAGTTTATCAATCGAGGCAGGTTTATAAACTTGCAATATACTACTTTACTTTTATCAATATTTATATAATTATTTATAGTATATACATTTTAATATTTAGCAAGTATTATCATTATACAATATTATAGGATTAATCCGTATTTCGTATCAATAACAAGTGTATTTCGTTGCATGCTGTAATTTCACTGTAGTCCATGATCTTTTACTTAGACGACAGTATATTCAGTAGTAAACGCAAAACGTTATTACAAGTAGGTTTATATAAATATAATAAATAAATTATATCTTACAATTTAAATAATATACATTATTTATTTTTACAGTGTTTAAATGAGCTGGTTACTGTTTTACACCAAGTATTTATCCTGTTTAATACACACTGCCTGGCATGTTCATGACACATTACTAAACCTGTTACTTGGATTATTACTAATGCCGATAATTTTGACTTGTTATCCTGATGGACGTGACTTGTTGTCTAGTTAGACAAGACATGTACCTGCTTAATCCTGTATTGGCATTAGGTGGATATCGTTAATACCTGACTTAAATACGAAACCTGGGGGAAAAGGGGAAACCTGATTTGTCACTCAACAGTTCATTAGTTTTCAGAGACTGATCAGTTGATACGGGATTCGGGCCCCAGAATGATGATGCTGATATCATTCATCTGTACATGATACCGTGATTTACTTCTTAACGACACGTCTCAAATTCAGCCCCGAGGGTCTTGACTGTGATCCCAGGCACGCACGGGATACTATTGAGTTACATCGATGATTCCATTAATTGATTTCAAATACCGTTAGGATAGATAATCTAGAAACACAGACTTTAAAATACTCGTGACATACCTATAGCTCACTGTTTTTACACCTGCGATTATTATTTATACTCATGTCTTCTTTATAGCATCATATTCTGGTTATTACTATTGTTATTGATATTTATGACGTACTGACATTCGGGTTTTGCATGGCCCAGATCTTTTGACCTTGTCACAGGAAGATCAAGAGTGTTTTGACAAGCAAACTGAGCAGTGAGGAGCTTGATGATTAGTTTTGCGATGTTTGGTTTATTTTTATTTCTGTAGTTTAAGGTTATCATTGTGATCTTATGAGGGACGTGATTTGGATATTATTTCTTTATTGGATCTTTATTCATTTTCACTATATATTTCTTGTTTATTATTTATTGTGGCAGATGGACACGTAGTAGTTAGATTTTATTTACTGTTCTTGATATCCGATTGATAGCCGTAATGAGACCATGGAAGGATCTTTCCTCGCCATAGATAGTATGGTTGGTTTTATCATGTATCGTATTTACTTATTTTGGGAAGAGAGACGTGACAAGATTTTGTTGGTATCAAAACCATAGGATTTATGATTAGTTGGATTTGGTTCTTTAGTAGTCGGGTATTGGACCCAATACATTGACTAGAAAACCCGGAATTAGGAACATGTCTTACCACATTACTACCTTACCAGTCTTGAATCTATAGTTATCAATTTCTTGTTTATTGAATCATATTTACCGTTACTAATCCTTTTCGGTGTTCCTGGCTTAAGAATCATAGCATGTCAGATAGATATTTGTCGTCATACTAGAGGCGTGTAGATAACGCCGCATTATTTGGAGTTATACGTGGTATGTTGGAAAACCAAAAGTGTCAAACTGAGCTGAATCAGCGGCAAGCCGAAACTTTCTAAGAGGGTCTGAGAACGGTCCAACAGATTGTTGTCATAGCAGCTGAGAAGGCAGCAGCTCCCGAACCAACACAGTGTGAGGGCACCGTGGCGGACTTCAGGAAGCTCGGTCTGTCCACATTTACAGGATTAGAAGAGCCATTACCAGCGAAGCAGTGGCTAGTTGATACAGAGAACCTGCTTGTTACTGCACAGATTCCATATGAGAAAAGAGTGGATATAGCATCCAATTGGTAGATTATGCTCGCGAGTAGTGGCTTGTCGAGGAGACCCGTCTGACTAAACCGTTCAGCTGGGCGACTTTTTGGCAAAGATTCTTGCATAAGTTCTTTCTGCAATCTGCTCGGGAGGAAATGGAAGAGAAGTTCATTAGCTTGAAGTAGAATGGCGGATCCGTTGATACACATGTGGCTGAGTGGATCCGACTCAGTCATTTTGCAGGCCCTTGGTTGCCAATAAGGCAGATAGGGCAAGGGGGCTTATGCATAGCTTGGATGTGGAGATTCAGAAACACATCGTATCGTTGGGATTGACCACCTTCTCCCAAGTTCTCAAGGCGGTTAGGGAGCAACAGAGTTTATCGGTAAAAGTAAAGGGTAATCTATAGCAAGAGGTCGTAGTACAAAAGACTGCATTTGCACCAAACAGAGCTCCTATACGTAGAGGCATTTCAGTAAAAAAACGAGGGACTGTACCTATGAAGAAGCCTTTTGTATCAGATCAGAAAAAGGCCCTAATTTGTGACTTCTGCCGTTTACCTGGTCACATGCAGAAAGAGTGTCAAAGGAGGCTCAGACTTTATTTAGTTGTGGATCAACTGACCATACCATTCGTACATGCTCTTTGAAATTACGATTTAGAGACGATGTTCAAAAACCACCGCAGAAGCAGACTCATGGGTAGAAACAGATTACTCAGAGGCCTAATCAGGCAAGGGCCTTCACTTTGACGGCCGAGGAGGCCAGGGCTTCAGATGATGTCGTTTCAGGTATTCTATTTGTTTATAATTTTCCTACATTGGCATTATTCGATTCTGGTGCATCCCATTGCTTTATGTCGTCCAAGTTTATTAGTGCACACTCCATCCCACACACTGCCCTATCTAGCTCTTGGGATACACACATTGGAAATGGGAGAATTATATCTAGTAGTTAGTGCAAGAGTTGTTCGATTGTTATTTACGGACGAGAGCTATTCGCGGATTTCTCGGTGATTGATACTGGCAGCTACGATGTGGTCTTGGGAATAGATTTTCTTGGCATTTTCCACGCTCACATTGATTATAGGGTGAAGAAAGTGGTTTTCCATATTCCAGGACATCCGGAGTTCATATTCTTAGGAGGTAGCAGATCTGTCAGGCCAGTTGAATTTAAGGCTAAGCCGACAAGTGCCTCTTTTTCGTCGATGGAAGTAATCGAGGAGGAAGCACCAGTAGTGGTTCGGGATTTCATGGATGCGTTCGAGGACATTTCGGTTTACTGCCAAAACGAAATATGGGGTTCGCGATTGATCTTATTCCAGGAGCAGCGCCAATTTCAAAGGCTTATTATCCCATGGCACCGGTGGAACTAGAAGAGGTAAAAAAATAAGTTGCCGAATTACTAGAGAAGGGTTGGATTCGCAGCAGCGGTTCACCGTGGGGAGCTCCAGTTCTTCTAGTCAAGAAGAAAGATGGCACGCGGAGGATGTGCATCGATTATCGAGAATTAAATCAGGCGACTATTAAGAATAAGTACCCAATCCCTCATATCGGCAAACTATTCAATCAACTCAGTGGCGCGAGAGTATTTTCGAAGTTGGATTTTCGATCAGAGTATCATCAAGTTCGGGTGAAAGCAAAAGACATTTGCAAGACGGCGTTCCGAACTCGATATGGGCATTAAGAGTACTTAGTGATACCATTTGGAGTTACTAATACACCGTCAATATTTATGGACTTGATGAACCGGATCTTTTCGCCATTTCTAGATCAGTTCGTGGTTGTATTCATTGATGATATTCTGGTCTATTCGAGGAGCAAAGAAGAGTATGAAGAACACTTGAGGATCGCACTACAAACGTTGAGACAAGAAAAGTTATATGCTAAGATGAGCAAGTGCGAGTTTTGGCTCGAAGAAGTGAAGTTCTTGGGTCATGTTGTATCCGGAGATGTGATTGCAGTTGACCCCGAAAAGATTGCAGCTGTTCATGATTGACCAATTCGAAAGAATGTAGGAGAGATCAGAAGTTTTCTTGGACTTGTTGGATACTATAGAAAGTTTGTGAAGAACTTCGCTCGAATAGCAGAACCATTGACCAGGCTAACACAAAAGGAGGTACCGTTCGTCTGTACTGAGAAGTATGCGTCGGCTTTTGAAGCGCTGAAGCACGGATTGACCGCCACTTCTATTTTAACAGTGCCAGATGGTTCCGGAGGACTAGTTATTCGCAGCGACGCATCTGGGAAAGGCTCAGGATGTATTCAGAAACAGTATAGGAAGGTTATAGCTTACGCGTCGTGTCACTTCCTGCTTCCCAGTTGACAAAAACGGTGATGTGGCAGGCCGCAACGTATTTACTATGAAATAAATACATTAAGCATAACTAAACAATATATAACTGAACAAGAATTACAAGAGTAATAAAATAAACAGCAACTTTATTTACATTCAACTTTACATACAACTGTTTGAAATGAAAAGATACAATAATATAAAGCAAATGCCTAAACAGTGGCATACTGAAAATAGTGCAAGAAGAACTAGTAGTCCGGCTGAGCTGTAAGCTGGTCCAAGTCCTCCTAGCTCGGCTCTATCTCTTCAGAGTTCGGTTCTTCCGACGAACATTTCAAAGAAAGAAACAGAAATGAATGTCGTCAGCGAACTAACGATCGGTAAGTCCCAAAAGAAGAAAGAGAAGATAGTATATTAAATGAAAATGAACAAGTAAAGTGTATATGACTGATTACTGGTATATGATAGCTATTATAACGTGGTTGTTTGTAGTTTGGTAAAGAAGATATTCATGTATACGAGAAGAGTCCATCTTACCCCGTGGACTATGATAACATGTAGTATAAGGCCCCGTCATAACCCACGGGACAACGGCACGAGAATTTATGTAAGTGTCTTTTAAGTGATCTCGCGTACCACGATATACGTTCCGTACCAATCTACCCCTTTATCCCCGCGTAATGTATTATATAGATTATGTTTACAAGTCTTGCTAAGACCATGGATACAAAATGTTCAAGTAATCATGTTCAGAATGTAATCATGTATTCAAGTAGTCATGTCAAGTTATAACCATGGTTCGGTTAAGTCAAGTCAAGTATACATGTTTGATATTAATGTTTGAATTCAAGTATTCATGTTCATGATCAAGTAATCGTGCTTGATTTTGGATTCAGGTTTGAATTGTACTCAGACTGAGTCAGACACATGTAAACTGATTTAACTCTTGAAGTCTTAGGTTCGGGAATTATCGGCAATTGTTGCACATGAACGGCATGATTTATTTATTTTTCCAAGACAATTGCTATTTATAACTCCTGTTATGTTTTCTAACCTAAATAGGCAAGCACTCACTTTCTCCGACTCTTTGGGGCTCAAGAGAATTGATCCCGCTTAAACCTATATTTACTAGAATTCTTAAATATTGTTTTGTATATCTTGAGTGGGTTTTATGAAAAATATATTAATATGGATTAAAAATAAAATCTCGAGGGTGATTTGTATTACTTAGGGTTTTCATGAGCACGTGTTTTAAGTATTGGGGTATTTTCATGATAATTACTTATCTTTCAAAAGTTTATGGTATTTTAGTGAAAAATAGTCTTTTTAGTAACTTGATGGTATTTTATTGACATTTTTTAATCTTTCATTTTTATAAAAATATAGTTTCATAATATAATGAAAATACTGATTTATAATTTTATATATTTTTTAATTTTTAGAAAAATTAGTTTTATTTAGAAAAATCGTTTTTCTTAAGAACCGTGTTTATATCCTTTCAAGATCGAATATTCCGTGAGGATTGCTGCATCTCGCTTTAATATTCCCAGAATGTGCGATAATCCACACCATCTATTAACGGGTCCCCTAATAAGGGTTATAGATGCATAATTGCAAAGGAATATGAAATACCGTTTTAAAAGAAACCCGGTTTTAAAGTAGGTGGTATTTTATTGTAAAACTTATACTTCGAAATAAATATTCATACAAATTAGCATCGTGCTATGAAACCAAAGTGTACGTGAGAGATAGGTCGTTACCACGTGAAGTTTTCCCTAAAGGTGTAGTTTTAATGAAAAACGAAAAGACTGATATTAAAGTTCAAGGTATTTTAGTGAAAATTTCAATTATGGATGTTACACATGAGATTCTTGGCCAGACTTGATTCTAAACATTGGTATTTAAGGTTACAAGTAATGTGTAAGAATTTGGTTGAACAATATATAAGAAAAAAGGAGTTTCTAGGGTTTAGAAAAAAGATATCGGTATTAACTCCGCTTACCGATATAAGTTTTAAAGTTGGATTTCAATAAAGAGAAAGAGAGATTGGGAGGGACTTACGGGCTGAAAAACTTAGGAAGAGGGTGAAGAAAGGAAGAATGTCGTCGTGGCATCGTGGGAGCTCTGGATTCGGCTTCTATTTTTGTCGGAAGAAGCTTGCTCGCTAACTCCATTTTACTCCACTTGCACTTAGGAATTTTTGAGAGAGTTTTTGCTTGAATTTTCAGAATGGTGAAGAGCTAGGGCATGGGATGGTATTTATAGTGGAGAATTAGGATTTGGGAATAAAAAAATGTGGATTAAAAGCATTAAAATTATGTTAATTGGTGAATTGAAGGGTCTCTGTTTGATTGCAGGGAAATCAAACAGTGCAGAGGAGTTGAAGAGACGGGTGTGCAAAACACGGATCAATTTGGCCTTAATCCAACCGTCCCCGCCAGCCCATGGGCAATTTCCGCCGGTCGATTTAGAGTGCTTGGTCTCGAGATTCGTGCCACCTGATTAATTCTCTGTTTACTCTATTTTCCACATGTTGATTTTTCTGAACTTTTCATTTTCCCGTGTATTGCACGTGCAACCTTTTAGGCTTCCAAAAGGTTAAAAAGAAAAATCAGAAAAAAGTTTAAGTCGGATGTGATTTGAACACACAGGATACGTCACAGCAGTGCAAGGACTTTACTAGTGAGCTACAAGTGGCTTCTTGATTTTATTTAGCAAAAGTAATTTATAACTCAAACTCAGGCTGTAAAACTCATTTCTTGTATATTAACAGAAAAAATTTCGTACAAAGATTTGAGAGTCGTTACATTCTATCCTCCTTATAAAAATTTCGTCCTCGAAATATACATTTACATAGAACTAATTTTCAAATAGACAAGGGTATCTTGCATGCATGTCGTCTTCTCGTTCCCATGTTGATTCTCCTGGCGAATCCTTTCTCCACATCACTCGGACCAAGTTTACTTCCTTGTTCCGTAATGTCCTCACCTTTCGGTCCAGAATCTCAACTGGTTGATGCTCGCAAGTCAGGTCAATCTGTACTGTGAGCTCTGAGTGATCAAGTATATGACCGGGGTTGCTCACATATCGTCGTAGCTGGGATATGTGGAACACGTTGTGCACACCTTTCAATGAGGGTGGTGGTGCTAAACGGTACGCCACTTCTCCAACTCGTTCGAGTATGTCGAACGGTCCTATGTATCTTGGACTTAGCTTACCCCTCTTGCCAAAATGGATCACTCTTCTGTTTAGAGAAATCTTTAGGAAAACATGGTCTCCCGGTTGGAACTCCAGATGTCGACGCTTTGCATCTGCCCAATGCTTCTATCGGTCTTGGGCTATGCGCATTCTTTCCCTGATCGTGCGAACTACGTCCACAATTGCCACAATCATCTCTGGTATGAGGAGTTCACGATCTCCGACGTCGTCCCAACTTAGCGGTGAACGGCACTTCCGTCCGTAGAGAGCTATGAATGGTGCATTTCTAATGCTTGCCTGATAGCTGTTGTTGTATGAAAACTCCACAAGGTGTAGGTAATCTTCCCACGGACCTCCGAAATCTAACATACAAGCTCTTAGCATGTCTTCCAGAATCTGAATTGTTCGCTCGGACTGTCCGTCCGTTTGTGGATGACAAACCGTGCTGAAATTCAGACTCGTTCTTAGGCTAGCTTGCAGACTCGGCCAAAATTGGGATCGGAATCTTGTATCACGATCAGAGACGATGCAAACAGGTACTCAATGTAATCTCACGATTTCCTGCATGAGTTTATGGGTATCAAATATGATACATCTTAAAGGTTTAAATCTGACTTTAGATTTATGCTTACCTCCATGTACTTCTTTGCTAACGTCTCGGTTGACTGGCCAGCTCTGAATGGAATAAAGTGAGCCGACTTGGTGAGTCGATCCACAATAACCTATAATGCGTCATTACCCTTCGTGCTGCGAGGAAAGGCAGTCACGGAGTCCATGGTAATGTGCTGCCATTTCCATTCTGGGATTGGTAACGGCTGAAGTAGACTAGCAGTTCTGTGATATTCAACTTTCACTTGCTGACACACCAAACACTTGGCTACGCTTCTAGCTACTTCGCGCTTCATTCCATGCCACCAGTAGTGTTGTTGTAGATCCTTGTACATTTTTGTGCCACCGGGATGTACAGAATAAGGAGAGCTGTGATCTTCTTTCAACAACTCTTCTCGAACTGGGCCGATTGGCACACATAATCAACTTCCATATCTCAAGGATCCGTCTTCGTAGATGATGAAGTCAGTTCGAAGTCCACTTTCTACTTGTTCTCGGATGTTTTGTAGCTTGGCATCATTTGCTTGAGCTGCTTTGATCTGATTGACAAGAGTGGACTGGACTTGTAAGTTCATCAAATATGAAGCGTTACCTGGCATAACTACTTTGATCTCCAATCCGTGAAATTCCTGCTATAGTTTCCACTAATCGGTGAGGTTCATTGC
This sequence comes from Agapanthus africanus, assembly GCA_030015575.1. Classification (NCBI taxonomy): domain Eukaryota; kingdom Viridiplantae; phylum Streptophyta; class Magnoliopsida; order Asparagales; family Amaryllidaceae; genus Agapanthus; species Agapanthus africanus. The sequence continues at coordinate 105,850,725 of JASDDO010000019.1, forward strand.
TATTGGCTGTCTGCTAAGTGCATCAGGAACTAAATTCACCTTCCTAGAATGATACTGTAGATTGATGTCAAAGTCCGCCATGAGTTCTAGCCATCTTCTATGCCGCTTGTTTAGTTCCTTCTGAGTAAATACACACTTCAGACTCTTGTGGTCAGTGTATATATCCACTCGTTCTCCCAATAGGTAGTGGTGCCAAATTTTAAGTCCGAAGATGGCGTCTGCCAACTCCAGATCATGTGTTGGATAGTTGCGCTCATGAACCTTCAGTTGTCTTGATGCAAAATCCACAACCTTTCCATGCTGGTGTAGAACACATCCTAATCTTTTACTGGACGCATCACAATGCACAATGAATACTCCAGATTTATCCGGTATTACAAGAATAGGAGCAGAGGTTAATCTTGACTTGAGTTCTACAAAAACTTTTTACATGCTTCTGACCACACGAATGCTTCATCTTTACGTGTGAGATTGGTCATGGGTGCTGCAATTTTTGAGAATTCTTCAATGAATCGCCGGTAGTATCCTGCTAATCCCAAGAAACTTCATATATCTTTCACCGTCTTTAGTGTCGGCCACTCGCTGACAGCTGACACCTTACCTGGATCTACTAAGATTCTTTCGCCTGAAACGATATGTCCGAGAAATCCGACTTGATCTAACCAAAATTCACACATGCTGTACTTGGCATATAGTTGATGTTGTTGCAATGTCTCCAGGACAATCAGTAAGTGCTCGGCGTGTTCTTTCCGATTCTTTGAATACACAAGGATGTCGTTAATGAAGATGACAAAGAACCCATCTAAGTACTCTCGAAAAACTTGGTTCATCAGATTCATAAAAATGGTGTAGGGTATTTTTCGTCACCCCATTGAGATGGGAATATACGCGCGCTTGTCAGGCGTATTACAGATTCCCCCTGCCTAGGGTTGGCTGGGATTTATTGATTGTGGGGATTCGAATCTCCGGCAGCCGCGGACTAAGCTGCCGTTAATTACCCCTCGCCTTTGGAGTGAGAGAACCTTCGCTTAACGGGTTAAACTGGTCATGCGAACTCAATGTGCAATGTACGTGTGTTGTGTTTTAAAAGGGGGTTATGGATATATCGGGGGCCCCGCAGAGTTTTTACGGGGGTCCCGCTACCCGGATAGCGGGCTGGGGGTCAAGGGGGCTAGCAGCCCCTTGCGGGATGCGGGGCAGCGCTCCGTTAGAAATTTTTTCAATGGGGAGGTATTTTTAGTGTGGAGTATGTGTGTGTGTGTGTGTGTGTGTGTGTAAGGGAAAAAGGCATCCAAAGGATGCGTGGGAGAAAGCGCTCGGGCGCTAGCGCTTTGGGCGCTAACGCAAGAGCGCCAGAGCGCTAGCGCCCCACGTGTCGGACACGTAGGCGCTCGGGCGCTAGCGCTTTGGGCGATAGCGACCTAAGTGTCGGGCACGTGGGCGATCGGGCGCTAGCGCTCTAGGCTCTAGCCCTCTGAGCGCAAAAGGCGCTGGCGCTTTGAGCGCTAGGGAGGAAAAAAGGGACTTGGTCCCTGCGATGGGAGTTGTACTCGCAGAAAGGAACACTTATTATCTTGTGTGTGTGTGTGTGTGTGTGTGTGAGGAGTTAAACTCCTAGGATATTTTGAAGCTGATGAAGAGGCTTCTCCCCTTGAGCCCTAGTTCTTCCCAAAGTGGGGTTTTTGGAGATGGGTCTTTTTCTTCTTCCTTTGTTGGCCGGATCTTGAAGATCAAGAAATATGAGATTTTAAAAATCTCTCCTTTCTGAGATCTGATGGCAAATCCGAGTTCCCCTTTATGGGTTTTATGGTGAAAAACTATTTGGTTTTGGAAAAGGAAGAGTAAAACTTTTGATTTAATTCAAAAGAAAGAAGAAGGTTTAAAACCTTCTGAAAGGGGAAAAAGGCACAAACCCTAGATTTTGAGGGGAATAAAAAAGTGTATCTTTATTCATCATCATGTTGCCTTATACAGGCTTACATATTTACATATAGCCCCTTGGGCTTTACAAAATGGCATTTTGCCCATCTCATGTCTCATGTGCTATTTCTTTTTGCACATAAGCCATGAGCTTACAAAAATTTGGCTTTATGCCCATTTTGTTTACATTCATGCATAAAAAATTACATAAAAATTATTTATAACATGATTTCATTTTAGCATGGGGGAGGGCCGGCCGCTTCATGTTCGGACTCGACCTGGGCATGGGCCCACTTGGCTTGAGGTTGACTTTGACTTTGACTTGGTCAACCGGTGGGCAATTTTCGACTTCAACAAATGGAAGATACATTGGTCACTCCAAATAGCATTAAGAGATGTTTATAATGACCACAGCGAGTCCAAAATGCTGTCTTCGGAATGTCGGACTCTATGACCTTCACCTGATGATAACCCGAACGAAGATCTAGTTTCGAAAATACACAAGTCCCACTTAACTTGTCACGCCCCGCTTCTTAGTATACGGAGACGGTGACGTGGCAGGCCGCAACGTATTTACTAAGAAATAAATACGTTAAGCGTAATTAAGCAATATATAAAAATGTACAAGAATGACACGTGATATAAAATAACAGCAACTTTATTTAAATTCATCTTTACATACAAATGTTTGAAAAGAAAGATACAATGATATAAAGCAGTGTCTAAACAGTGGCATACAAAATGAAAGTAAGTACAAGGAACTAGAAGTCTGAATGTGCCGTAATCTGATCCAAGTCCTCCTGACTGAGCTCGATCTCCTGAGAGTCATGTTCTCCTGACGAACAGTCCAAAGAAAAAAATAGACAGGAATGTTGTCAGCGAACTAGCGCTCGATAAGTCCCAAAAGAAGAAAGAGAATATAAGGAGTAATGTAAAAAGAACAGGTGAGAAAGGGAGTTTCATATTATGATTACAAGCATTGTGTAAGAATTTGGATGAACAATATATAAGAAAAAAGGGAGTTTCTAAGGTTTAGAAAATAGATATCGGTATTAACTCCATTTTTACCGATTTTGATTAAAAAGAATTTCAAAGAATAGAAAGGGAGTTTGGGAGGGACTTGCTATTTGATTATGTTAAGAAGAGGTAGAAGAAGAGGAGGAAAGTTTTGGGGTGTCGCGGGAGCTCCGGATATTGCTTCGATCTTCGCCGAAAGTTGATTGCTTGCTAACTCCTCTTTACTCTACTTGTACTTAGGAAATTTTTGAAAGTTTTGGCTAGAATTTTCAGAATGGTGCCGAGCCAAGGTAGGGGATGCTATTTATAGTGGAGAGTTAGGATTTTGGAATCAAAATGGTGGATTAAAAAGCATTAAAATGTGGTTTAATTGTGAAATGAAGGGTCTCTGTTGATTGCAGGAAAATCAAACAGTGCAGGTGAGTTAGGGGTAGGTGAAGGGTTGTGTGTGCAAAGCCCGATGCTCTTTGGGTTCAGATCAACCGTCCCCGCCCGTCTTGATGAGCTTTCTGCCGGTCGATCTCGAGGCTTTTGCCTTGAGATTCATGCCACTTGATTAAATTAGGGTTTACTCCATTTTGTGCCTGTTTGATTTTTTTCTGACTTTTCATTTTTCTGTGTATTGCATGTGCAAACTTTTGGGCTTCTAAAAATTCAAAAGAAAAATTCAGAAAAAAGTAATGTGTCTGATGGGATTTGAACACACAGGCTACGTCACAGCAGTGCAAGGTTTTACCAGTGAGCTGCAACTTGTTTCTTACTGTTATTTAACAAAAGTAAGCTATAACTCAAACTCAGGCAGTAAAACTCATTTCTGTACATTAAAATGGAAAATTCAGTTTAGTAAACTCAGAGTCGTTACATTCTACCTTCCTTATAAAAATTTCCTCGAAATTTACAATTACATATGGACTAATTTTCAAACAAGTAAGGGTATCTTGCATGCATGTCTTCTTCTCATTCCCATATTGATTCTCCTGGCGAGTTTTTTCTCCACATCACTCGGACCAAGTTTATTTCCTTGTTCCGCAGTGTCTTCACCTTTCAGTCCAGGATATCAACGGATTGTTGCTCACAAGTTAGGTTCGTTTGTACTGTGAGCTCGGAGTGATCAAGTATGTGGCTGGGGTCTCTCATATATCGTCGCAGCTGGGATATGTGGAACACGTTGTGCACTCATTCCAATGAGGGTGGTAGTGCTAAATGGTATGCCACTTCTCCAACTCGTTCGGGTATGTCGAACGGTCCTATGTATCTTGGACTTATCTTACCCCTCTTGCCAAAGCGGATCACTCCTCTGTTTGAAGAGATCTTTAGAAAAACATGGTCTTCAGGCTGGAACTCCATATGTCGCCGCTTAGCATCTGTCCAATGCTTCTGTCTGTCTTGGGCTATGCGCATTCTTTCCCTGATCGTGCGAACTACGTCCACAGTTGCCACGATCATCTCTGGTCCAAAGAGTTCACGATCTCCGATGTTGTCCTAACTTAGCGGTGAACGACACTTCCATCCGTAGAGTGTCGTGAATGGTGTCATTCCAATACTTGCCTGATAACCGTTGTTGTATGAAAACTCCACAAGGTGTAGGTGATCTTCCCACGAACCTCTGAAATCTAACATACAAGCTCTTAGCATTATCTCTAGAATCTGAATTGTTCGCTCGGGCTGTCTTTCCGTTTGTGGACGGTAAGCCGTGCTGAAGTTCAGACTCATTCCCAGTTAGCTTGTAGACTCTGCCAAAATTATGATCGGAATCTGGTATCACGATCGGAGACGATGCAAACAGGTACTCCATGTAATCTCACGATCTTCTGCATGAGTTCATGGGTATCAAATATAGTACACTTTGAAGGTTTAAATCTTTCTTTAGATTTATGCTTACCTCCATGTACTTCTTTGCTAACGTCTCGGTAGATTGGCCAACTCGAAATGGAATAAAGTGAGCCGACTTGGTTAGTCGATCCACAATAACCCATACTGAATCGTTACCCTTCGTGCTGCGAGGATTGGCAGTCATGAAATCCATGGTAATGTGCTACCATTTCCATTCTGGGATAGGTAACAGCTGAAGTAGACCAGCAGTTTTATGATATTCAGCCTTAACTTGTTGACACACCAAACACTTGGCTACGCTCTTTGCTACTTCGCGCTTCATTCCATACCACCAGTAGTGTTGCCGTAGATCCTTGTATATTTTTGTACAACCGGGGTGTACAGAAGATCTGTGAGCTTCTTTCGTCAACTCTTCTCGAACAGAGCCGTTTGGTACACATAATCGACTTCCATATCTCAAGGATCTGTATTCGTACATGATGAAGTCAGTTCAAAGTCCACTTTCTACTTGTTCTCGGATCTTTTGTAACTTGGCATCATTTGCTTGAGTTGTCTTGATCTGATTGACAAGAGTAGACTGGACTTTTTAGTTCATCAAATCCGAAGCGTTACCTGGCATAACTACTTTGATCACCAATCCGTGCAATTCCTGCTATAGCTTCCACTGAGCGGTGAGATTCATTGCTAACAGCTAGCGGCTAAGTGCATCAGGAACTACATTCACCTTTCCAGGATGATATTGTAGGTTGATGTCGAAGTCCGCCATGAGTTCTAACCATCTTCTCTACCGCATGTTTAATTCCTTCCGAGTAAATACATACTTCAGACTCTTGTGGTCAGTGTATATATCCACTCAATCTTCCAAGAGATAGTGGCACAAAATCTTAAGTGCAAAAATGACGGCTGCCAACTCCAGATCATGTGTTGGATAGTTACGCTCATGAACTTTCAGCTGTCTTGATGTAAAAGCTACAACCTTTCCATGCTGGTGTATAACACATCCTAATCCTTTACTGGACGCATCGCAATGCACAACGAATCCTCCAGACTGATTCGGTATTACAAGAATAGGAGCAGAAGTTAATCTTGACCTGAGTTCTACAAAAGCGTTTTCACATGCTTCTGACCACACGAATGCTTCATCTTTACGTGTGAGCTTGGTCAGGGGTGCTATTCAATGAATCATCGGTAGTATCCTGCTAATCCCAAGAAACTTCGTATATCCTTCACCGTCTTTGGTGTTGGCCATTCGCTGACAGCCGACACCTTAGCTGGATCTACTGAGATTCCTTCGCCTGAAACAATGTGTCCGAGAAATCCAACTTGATCTAGCCAAAATTCACACTTGCTGTACTTGGCATAGAGCTGAAGTTGTCGCAATGTCTCCAGGACAATCCGTAAATGCTCGACGTATTCTTTCCGATTCTTTGAATACACCAGGATGTCGTCGATGAAGATGACAACGAACCTGTCTAAGTACTCTCGGAAACTTGGTTCATCAGGTTCATGAATATAGCAGGTGCATTGGTCACTCCAAATAGCATTATGAGATACTCATAATGACCGTATCGAGTCATGAACGCCATCTTCGGAATATCGGACTCTTTGACCTTCACCTGATGATAACCCGAACGAAGATCTAGATTCGAAAATACACAAGACCCACTTAGCTGATCGAAAAGATCATCGATGCGCGGTAGTGGATACTTGTTCTTAATCGTCACTTCGTTCAGAGCTTGATAATCTACACACATTCTGTATGAACTTTCTTTCTTCTTTACAAGTAACACTGGAGATCCCCAACTTGAAGTACTGGGACGAATCTAACCTTTCTTCAGGAGTTCGTCCAACTGAATACGGATCTCCTTCAATCCTTCTAGACTCAGCCGGTACGGAGCTTTGATTACTTGTTGTGCACTAGGTACTAAATCGATCCTGAATTTAAGAGCTCGATTGGGAGGAAAACCTGATATATCTTCCGGGAATACATCCTTGAACTCTCGAACTACTTCTGCCTTCAAATCTTCCGCTTGTAATGCTGCAACCACTGCCTTCTTTGGTTTTGCTTTGTACATGCTAGGTTCCAAGGTACGGTCTCTACTTTTGAAATAGAACACTGGATGATCTGGTATTTCGAACACTGCCCTTCTTTGGTGACAGTCGATGGTAGCAAGGAAAGTTCCCAGCCAGTCCATTCCCAAGAATACATCAAAGTTCGGTATGTCCAGCATCTTGAAGTCCGCATAAAATTCTCTACTGCAGACGACCACTAGACACGGATTGTATCCCAAAGTTGCTTTTAGAACACCGTTCCCTGATTTGACATTCTAGCTAGATATGAGCGGTTTAATTGGAATCGCATGAGTTCGGACGAACCGTTGCGACAAAAAGCAATATGATGCTCCAGTGTCGAAAAGAGCTAAAGCAGGTAGGGAGGCTACTAAGATTGTACCTAAGTGGTGTGGGATAGGTTTAGGTATAGGAAAAGTATATTGATATATAAGAATTGAAAAGTTTTGAAAGGATTGGGAGTTACCAGTGATGACTTGGCCTGTGGCTTCGGCCTCCTCAACCGTCATTGTGAAAGCCTGATATCGGGGTACATTCCTCCTTACTGGAGGCACATTCCTCTGTCCTTGGGGCATGTTTTTTTGCCCTTGAGGCATGTTTCTGTGTGCCATATGGAACTGACGTTGTGGCTGTGTAGGAGGTCTACGTGGAGGTGGTGCAAGAAGAGCTAGACGGGGTGCAGGAGCCTGAATGGCTGGCCGCTGCGGGATCGTGATTGCGGGTCTGGGTGCTGCAGCTATGTTAAAACGGTATAGACATGCTCCAATGGCATGAGTGGTTGCGCCACAAACCAAACACATGCCATTTACACGCCTGCAGTCTTCGCCAGGTGTCATGTCCTTTTGCAATAGAAGCAAAAGTCTGTACTAGACCGGTTAAATGTTCTTCCCGGTCTCCTGGGTGCAAAAGTTGGCGTAGAAAAGGCTCCTTGTAACGACTCTGAATTTACTGTACGAAATTTTCCAGTTTAATTTACAGAAATGAGTTATATAGCCTGAGATTGAGTTATAAGTTAATTTTGTTAAATAACAGCAAGAAACAACTTGTAGCTCCCTGTTAAAGCCCTTGCACTGCTGTGACGTAGCCCCTGTGTTCGATCTCCATCAGACATATTATTTTTTCTGATTTTTCTTTTTAACTTTTTGGAAGCCTAAAAGTTTACATGTACAATACACATAAAAATGAAAAGTTAGAAAAATTAAACATGTGCAAAAGGGTGTAAACGCTGAGTTGTGCATGCGGCACAAATCCAGAGCCCCAAAGCCCCAAATCGACCGGCCAAATCCCATCAAAAACTGGCACCGACGGTCAATCTTGGCCCAAACCCTTCCGTGCTTTGCACACTTGACTTTTTGCCAACCCCTAACATCCCTGCACTATTTGATTTCCCTGCAATCAAATAGAGACCTTCATTTTACCATTTATCATCTTTTTAATGCATTTTAATTCACTATTTTAATTCCAAAACCCTAATTCTACACTATAAATACCACCCCACATTTTGGCTCAGCATCATTCTAAAATTTCTAGCCAAAACTCTCAAAAAATTTCTAAGTACAAGTGGAGTAAAGAGGAGTTAGCAAGCGATCAACTTCCGGAGAAAGATCGAAACTATTCCGAAGCTCCCGCGATGCCATGACGACAACCCTCTCTTCTTATATCTTTTCTTAACCTAACTAAGTTGCAACTCCCTCCTTAACTTCTTTTCTCTTCATTGAATTTATCTTTTTGTAAAAATCGATAAAAGTGGAGTTAATACCGATATCACTTTTTCCAACTCCTATAACTCCAATTCTTATTATCTTTTGGTCAAATAAATTTTTATACAATACTTGTAACCTTAAATCCTAATATTTAGATTCAAAATTTCATCAAAATTCTCATGTGAAATAACAATAGTAACACTTTTTCATTTAAATACCATGAACTTTAAATATCACCTATTTTAGTTTTTGTTACAAACATACCTTTAGGAAAATTTCACGAGGTAACAACTTACCTCTCACATACACACTTGGTTTCATAGCACGATACTCTTTGAATATATTTTTCGTTGCGAAGAAATTATTACAAGAAAATACCACTTACTATAAGAAAACCGGATTTCTTTTAAATTGTATTTTAAATTCCTTTGTGATTATACCTCTACAATCCTCTTTAGGGGACCCGCTATTGGATGGTGCGGATTATCGCACATCCTTAGGCTAGTAGAGCGAGATGCAGACTTCCTCACGGAGCATTCAGTCTCGAAAGGTTTTAAATACGATTTTTTAAAAAAACGAATTTTTCTAGTTAAATAAAATTAATTTTTAATAATTATATAAAATTACAAAATCCATATATTTTCAAAATATAATAAACTTACATTTTTTAAAATGAAAGAATTACAAGTTTCACTAAAATACCATCAAGATACCAACAAAAGACAAGTTTTACAATAAAATACCATTAACTTTCCAAGCTAAACAATTATCACTAAAATACCTCAAATTCTTAAAATTCATATCCAAGAAAACCCTAAATAATATAAATAAATACTCGAGGTTTATTTTGAAATTTTATTAAGAATATTTTTCATAAAACCCCCTCGAGTTATATAAAACAATATTTAAGAAATTTAGTAAATATATATTTAAGTGGGATCAATTATCTTGAGCCTCAGGGAGCCGGAGAAAGTGAGTGCTTGCCTATTTAAGGTAGAAAGCTTAACAGAATTATCAATGGTAATTGTCTTGAAAAAAGACACAAATCCTTCCGTCCATGTGCAGCAGTTATCGATGACTCCCGAATCTAGTTCAGGATCTAAATCAGTTACAAGTGTCTGACTCAGTCCGAGTCTAATTCAAATCTGAATCCAAACTTAAATCAGAGTCCACTTCAAATATGAATCCAAAGTCTAATATGAATACTTGCACTTGACCCTGAATACTTGAATTCAAACATCAATACCAAATATGAATACCTGACTTGACTTGACCGAACCATGGTTATAACTTGACATGACTACTTGAATACATGATTACATCCTGAACTTGACTACTTGAACAACTTGTATCCATAGTTTCGACAAGACTTGTAAATATAACTCTATACAATACATCACGTGGGGATAATGGGGTAAATTGGTACGGAACGTATTAACGTTGCACGAGATGGTCACTTAAAAGACACCTACATGAACTCTCGTGCCGTTGTCCCGTGGGTTTCGACGGGGCCTTGTACTATATATTACCATAGTCCATGGGGTAAGATGGGCTCCTCTCGTATACTCAAATACCTTCTGTACCAAGCTACAAATAACTACGTTAGAATAACAATCATATACATCGATAACTTTACAGTTTCATTTAACATTACTTGTTCTATTCCATTCCTTCTTTTGGGACTTACCGAACGCTAGTTCGCTGACGACATTTCTGTCTTTTCTTTCTTTGAAATGTTCGTCAGGAGGACCAGACTCTCAGGAGATCGAGCATAATCAGGAGGACTTGGCCTAGCTCACTGCCCAGCCGGACTTCTAGCTCTCCTTGTATTTACTTTCAGTCTGTATGCTACTGTTTAGATATTGTTTATATCTTTGTATCTTTTTATTTTCAAACAGTTGTATGTAAAGTGAATGTAAATAAAAGTTGCTGTTTGTTATTTTATATCGCCTGTCATTCTTGTGCATTTTATGTATATTGCTTAATTACACTTCACATATTTATTTCTTAGTAAATGCGTTGTGGCCCGCCACGTTGCCGTTTCCGTACGCTGGGAAGCGGGGCGTGACACTCCTCTTGTCATCTGGGTGGCAGGGCGTTTCACACCGGCAGTCTGCGGTCTGCCCTTCTTCTTCAAAACTGCCTTATAGCGTCGGAAAGCCTTCAAAGCAAGTTCATGGGTGGAAATCCCCTGTAGTGAGTGCAGCTTGAATTTCCGGATCTAACCCTTGCTAAAATCGTCGTGCCCGGATCTCAGTAGTAGGAATCAGGTGTGCAGTGAACCTGTTACGACTTTGTGTTAGCTGTGTAATGAGTGAATTCAGGAATTTTAATATTAAGATAATATCTTACCTGCTAAGCATGGTAAACTCAGTATCGTATTCATCCACAGACTTGACCCACATCGAGCCTTGTTGTAGATGAATGAACTGCTGCTCCATGTCGAAACGGGCAGTCTCAGTGTAACAACTTCATTTTTAGTGTACATAAATTTGCTTTAAATTTAAAGTATACTTGGAGTATTTAATATTGCTGTTACCACTTTAAATATCTATTTCACTCCATAATTACAAGAAGGAGCTTGTAACTCATTGGTAATACCTTGCATTGCCGAACCAAGCCACCAGAGTTCAAATCCCATACCCCACATTATTTCTAATATTTATTTGTTTTAAATTCTTTAGAAGCCCAACAGTCCACACAAGATAACTCCAGATTTTTCCACTACACTTGAAAAACTGAAAGTACCAGTGGCTACCCCCGGTGACCCCTCACCTCCCGAGACCCCGACTCGGCCTGACTCGGCCGAGTCGGCCGGCAGACCGGCCGACTCGGGCCGACGCTGCCGGCCGGACTTGGCCGGTCGGCCGAGTCATCAACAGAGCAAAGGTGTCTTTTGAGCTCCTCCACTCCCCTGCATACTTCAATTTCTGAGATTAATTCCAGAGAGCCCATTAACTCTCATTTACTTCATTTTTAATACAATTTTCCTACATTTTTATATATTTTTTAAATTAAAACCCTACATCTATCCTAATCCTAGCCTAACCCTATAAATACACCCCTACCCTTTACCCTCTCACCCCCAAATTCTGAGCCAACTCTCTAGAATTCTCAAGAAATCTTTGTGTGCAATCGAAGTGAGCAAAAGACGAAGCTTCGGTGAATTCTCCGGCGGAATTTCCGACGACGATCTTAGGAGCTCCCGGCGACGAAACTACGCACCGGCGATTCCTCTGCTTCCATCTTACTCGCTTGGTTGTCCAAAACCCGCAAGTCCCATTTTCTACCTCTCTTTTCTATTCTAAAATTACGGATTTACAAAACCCGAATCGGCCCGAGTCAGGCCGAGTCATGCGGCCGGGAATCGGCCAAATCGGCCTCGACTCGGCCAACTCATTCCTCCGACCGAGTCACGGCCGAGTCACCCCCGAGTCGGCCGATTCCGGCGACGACCTTAACATGAAAATTGTGTCTTTTCACATTCCCTATGCACATGCAAAATTTTAGCCTCAGACCATTTCCAGAGCTCTTTTAAAACCCCAGTTACTCTACTTTTAATACATTTTAAATATATTTTATCACATTTTTCATTTTAACCTTTCACCTACCCTAACTCTAGCCTAACCCTATAAATATCACCCCTACCCTCTACCCTCTCACCCCAAACTCTGAGCCGACTCTATAAAATTCTCAAGAGCTCTTGTGTGCAATCGAATTGAGCGAAAGGCGAAGCTCCGGCGAATTCTTCGGCGGAATTTCCGGCAACAACCGTAGGAACTCCCGGAGACGAAACGTTGCACCGGTGACTCCTACCGATCCACCTTCCTCTTATCTTTGATCGAAACCCATAAGTCCCATTTCTAACTTTCTTTTCCATTCTAAAAATACGGATTTACAAAACCCGACGGAATCGGAACAAATCCGATTTCCGATTCGGTTTACTTATAAAATTTCACTTCTCTTTAATACAATTATGCTTAAACTTCCTCATGTTGATTATTAAACACTAATCAAACAAATTGATCAAGTTTCATTTCATAAAATGATGGCTATTTCACTTTATCGTATTTTTCATTTAAATACCACATTGTTTCAATTATACATTTAACTTCATTAAATTTGCTATACCTTTAAGTAGACCACGAGATAATGACCTACCACCTCACTCACTCATATGCAACATAACACGATACCTTCGAGAATTTAGAATACGGGAAAACAAAACATTTTCATTTAAATACCCTTTACTTAATAAAACCATTTCTAAAAGATTTAGTATTGATACATCTTTACAAATAAATAATCTTTGAGCTAATAATAAAATATCTAGACTCAGCCAATTAAGGACTGTCGCACTCATTAGGACAGAGGAAGGTTGTGGGCATTCAGTCGTTTATCTAAACCTGAGTTTGTGGTGCCTAGGCTAGACAAGTGAGAAAGGTAACTTTAAAAGGCCCGTCTCACGGTGATTCGTGAGCGGATCCCTCATTTCTTCACTTGCACTTACCTGACTACAATTGGCGGTGAAGAGGCGATTTGAAGGATATCTCACAACTTGTCGCTTTGGACCAGTTAGGAGCAGCCTAGTTGACTTAGGAGACCCTAGAACATAGAATACGGGAAATCGACATCTTTACAAATAAATACCATTTACTTAACAAAACCGTTTTCTAATGGATTTAGTATTTATATAAATCTTTGCATAGCACCGCTACAACCCATTTGGGGAACCCGTTCAGGATGGTGCGGATTATCGCACATCCTCGGACTTAGTAGTGCGAGATGCAGACCTCCGCAAGGAGCATTCGGTCTCGAAAGATTTAAAATACGATATCTTAAGAAAACGAGATTTCTAGAATATTATATATATACTAAAATTTTCATATAAATATATGTATATGTAACATAAAAATATCTATTTTTGAATTATTACAAATATTTTACTTTTTCTAAAAATTTCACAAGAATCATTTTACACTAAAATACCATGAATTCCATACAAATCAATATTACAAATAAACACCTTTATGAAATTAGGATATTTTCACTAAAAATATCATAATATAAAATCTACATTCATTACAACTCTAAAGACGAATAATAAATACTTGGGGTGTATTTTGAAAAGTATATAAAAGTATTTTTACATAAAACCCCCTCAAGTTCTATAAATTACCCTAAGGACTCAGGGAGCCGGAGAAGTGGGTGCTTGCCTATTTAAGGTAGACAACTTAATAATGGTGTTATCAATACGGTAATCGTCTTTGAAAAAGACACAAATCCTGCCGTCCATGTGCAGCGGTTACCGATAACATCAAAACAATCAGGACTTCGATTTACTTTTCTAATTGTCAGACTCAGAGTGAGTCTCATTATAATCTGACTTGAATATGATTCAAGTACAATCTACAATCTACAATCTTCAATATTCCAATTCAACATGAATCCATGAATCCATTATACAACTTGACTGAACCAAACCATGGATATACATTCCATTTACATGATCATCCAGTTTACATGATTCTCCAGTTACATACATGATTCTACAATTACATCCGTTTACTGATATCATGGTTTCGGTCAGTCATCCAATTATACAATCAATACAATTTACAATACAATCAAGATAACACGGGGTTTAAGGGGTAGATTGGTACGGAAGGTGTTAAAAGTGGCACGAGACTGCAAGATTAAGACACCTAACCTGAATCCAATTGCCGTTGTTCCGGGTTGTATAACGGATCCTTGTACTTCCATTTGTTCTAGTCTCTGGCATATAGAGACTCCTCTCGTATACACTGGTATCCTTCTGTACCAAGTTACAAACAACAGCGTTAACACTGAATACAATATTATAACAATATAATACAACTTTAAAAGCTACTCTCTTACTCTGTCCATTCCATTTCTTTCTTATCATTGGGACTTACCGAGCGATTGTTCGCTGACGACATTCCTTCTTTCTTTTTTGAATGTCGTCAGGTGATCTGGACTCTCCGGAGATCGAGCCCACTAGTGAAGACTTGGACCACTTCATTGAAGACCCAGAGCTTTAGTTCATTGTACGTTTATTTCAGTACTTTTCCTTTTCTGTTATGCCGCTGTTTAGGCATCGCTTTATTCTATGTATTTACTTTTCCATGTATTGTAAAAAGAATGTAAATAAATAAAGTTGCTGTTTGTTATATCTTTTCTCTTGTGCTTTATTTTTATATTGCTTAGATACACTTAGCGTATTTACTTCACAGTAAATACGTAGCGGCCTCGTCGCATCCTCTACCCGTATACTGGGAACCGGGGCGTGACACATACGTCGCTTAATATTGTAACGCAGTTTTCTTTATCTTACGTTGGTTTTCAGTAAAAACTTAAAACTAACAAAATCTAGATTATTTGATGTAGATATTGTAATGCAGTTTTTTTTATCTTACGTTGGTTTTCTTTATCTTACTTTGAATCTGTCCTAACATAAATTTTTCATTCAAGCTTATGGATTCCCCAAACAACACCAGCACCAACTTCAACAACACACCTCCACCACTACCACTCACACCTGCCGTTCCTGGTCCACCCAACGAGCAAACGGTTCTGCTTGAGACAATTCGCAGCCTCCTAGAGGGACAGTAGCAGCTTTTGAACCGTCCCGAGGCTGAAGCACCTGGGGTGAAGCAATTCAGAGTTTTACATCCCAAACAGTTCTCAGGAAAGGGGAGTCAACTGGAAGCTGAGGAATGGGCACAAAGTATAGAGGATGATCTGGCAGCAGCACAAGTGCCAGACATAGTTTGGGTTCGTGTAGCAAAATTACAGCTCACGGAAAATACACGGAACTGGTGGAAGGCGGAAGAAAGCCATCTTGATCAGCCTATAGAATGGAAGACTTTTCGCGATAGGTTCGATGAGAAGTACTTCCCTGAGACTGCCAGGTTCAACATGGAACAACAGTTTATTCATCTGCAACAAGGTTCGATATGGATCAAGTCAGTAGATGAGTATGACGCTGAGTTCACCATGCTCGGTCGATTTGCGGCACACCTGATACCGACGGATGAAATCAGAGCCCGTCGATTTCGACAAGGTTTGGATTCGAAGATCCAGGCTGCACTGGCCACAGGAGATTTTCCGACTCATGAATCGGCTCTGAAAGGTGCCCGCCGTTATGAGGCAGTGGTAAAGGCCGGGGGAAGACCTCAATTTGCTGGATTTAAGCGCCCTGCCAACCAGATGGCAGGAGGAGTCTCTTCCAGGCCATCGTTTGAACCCAGGAGAACTGAAGAAATTTGCCACTACTGCCATAGAAAGGGACACTTATGGAAGGACTGTAGGCGCGCAAAAGGCTTGTGTCTAATTTGTGGCGCATCCAACCACGGAATTAGGAATTGTCCTTATAATAGCAATCCAGCTCACACACCCACCAACTACCCGCAGCGGCCAGCTATCCAGGCTCCTACACCTCGTTTTGCACTCCCTGCTCCAACACCTGCACAGCCTGCTCGCCAATTCCAACAAGCAATGACGAATATACCTCGAAGGCAGAGAAACAGGCCCCAAAGACAGAATATGCCTCCAGCTAGAAGGAATGTACCATGGCGACAGACATTCAATTTAGCAGCCATAGAACCTGAGACTGTGAACCAAGGTAACCCAGGTAAATCCCTCACATTCATTTCAACTTTGACCAAAACTTTTTATAATATTTCTTTCTTCTAAATATTTTCATACACTATCTATACTTCAGTCACCAGACTTTCCTTGAAATTGTTACACTTTCCTTTTTCAAATTTCGAGGACGAAATTTTTATAAGAAGGGTAGAATGTAACAACCTTAATTTTCCTATACAATTTTTTTTCAAAATCCATAAAGGGGTATTTTAGCATGAGCACAAAATATAAGTTGTTATTTTGCTTTTTAATTACAAGTTAAAAGAATATAACAACTCCATTTTTAGTGTACAAAATTTGCTTAAAAATTAATGTATACTTGGAGTATTTACATTTGCTGTTATTATTTTAAGTAATTAATTAGCTCCATAATTACAAGAAGAAGCTTGTAACTCATTGGTAATAGCTTGCACTGCTGAACTAAGCCACCAGAGTTCAAATCCCATACCCTACATTATTTTTAATATTGATTTTTTTAAAAACCTTTAGAATACCAAGGGTTTACATGTGCATATCTCACAAAAACCCCACTACACCCAAAAATGTAATATTGCCAGAGATTAGATGAACCGTCGGGGGGATCCCGCCCGCCTGACTCGGCCAGGAATTGGCCAAATCGGCCTCGACAGGGCCGACTCAGTCCTTCGACCGAGTCACCCCCGAGTCGGCCGATTCCGGCGACGACCCCAACATGAAAATTGTGTCTTTTCAAATTCCCTATGCACCTGCAAAATTTTAGCCTCAGACCATTTCCAGAGCTCTTTTAAAACCCCAATTACTCCACTTTTAATATATTTTATCACATTTTCCATTTTAACCTTTCACCTACCCTAACCCTAGCCTAACCCTATAAATACCACCCCTACCCTCTACCCTCTCACCCCAAACTCTGAGCCAACTCTATAAAATTCTCAAGAACTCTTATGTGCAATCGAATTGAGCGAAAGGCGAAGCTTCGGCGAATTCTTCGGCAGAATTTCCGGCAACGACCGTAGGAACTCCCGGAGACGAAACGATGCACCTGCGACTACTATCGATCCACCTTCCTCTTATCTTTGATCGAAATCCGTAAGTATCATTTCTAACTTTTTTTTCCATTCTAAAAATACGGATTTACAAAACCCGACGGAATCGGAACAAATCCGATTTCCGATTCGGTTTACTTATAAAACTTCACTTCTCGTTAATACAATTATGCTTAAACTCCTCATGTTGACTATTAAACACTAATCAAATAAATTGATCAAGTTTCATTTCATAAAATGATGGCTATTTCACTTTATCGTATTTTTCATTTAAATACCACATTGTTTCAATTATACATTTAACTTCATTAAACTTGCTATACCTTTAAATAGACCACGAGGTAATGACCTACCTCCTCACACACTCATATGCAACATAACACGATACCCTCGAGAACTTAGAATACGGGAAAACAAAACATTTTCATTTAAATACCCTTTACTTAATAAAACCATTTCTAAAAGATTTAGTATTGATACATCTTTACAAATAAATAACCTTTGAGCTAATAATAAAAATATCTAGACTCAGCCAATTAAGGACTGTCGCACTCATTAGGACAGAGGAAGGTTATGGGCATTCAGTCGTTTATCTAAACCTGAGTTTATGGTGCCTAGGCTAGACAAGTGAGAAATAACTTTAAAAGGCCCGTCTCACGGTGATTCGTGAGCGGATCCCTCCTTTCTGCACTTGCACTTACCTGGCCACAATTGGCGGTGAAGAGGCGATTTGAGGGATATCTCATAACTTGTCACTTTGGACCAGTTAGGAGCAGCCTAGTTGATTTAGGAGACCCTAGAACATAGAATACGGGAAATCGACATCTTTACAAATAAATACCATTTACTTAATAAAACCGTTTTCTAAAAAATTTAGTATTTATACAAATCTTTGCATAGCGCCGCTACAACCCATTTGGGGAACCCGTTCGGGATGGTGCGGATTATCGCACATCCTCGGGCTTAATAGTGCGAGATGCAGACCTCCGCAAGGAGCATTCGGTCTCGAAAGATTTAAAATACGACATCTTAAGAAAACGAGATTTCTAGAATATTATATATATACTAAAATTTTCATATAAATATATGTATATGTAAAATAAAAATATCTATTTTTGAATTATTATAAATATTTCACTTTTTCTAAAAATGTCACAAGAATCATTTTACACTAAAATACCATGAATTCAATACAAATCAATATTACAAATAAATACATTTATGAAATTAGGATATTTTCACTAAAAAATATCACAATATAAAATCTACATTCATTACAACTCTAAAGACGAATAATAAATACTTGGGGTGTATTTTGAAAAGTATATAAAAGTATTTTTACATAAAACCCCCTCAAGTTCTATAAATTACCCTAAGGACCCTAGTAAACATAGGTTCAAGCGGGACAGTACACCTAGAAATAGGAATAAGATTTATTCAGTTGTCTTTTATCTTTACCTTCTCTTGCATTGCGAGTGCTCCTAAGATTAGGACAGTACACCTGTTACGCTTATTGGATAGTTTTCTTCCAAACCATAGGCTGGTGCCGAACGGTAGGGAAGGAAGAAAACCATTTAGCCTAACGAAAGTGTACAGAAGGCAACGACTAAAGACATATAAAGGGATTTGGAGAGATGGCAAAGAAATATACGGTTACAGTTGTGAATCTGATAATGGAAGAGGCATTACTAAGAATACCCAGATACCCCTTCGAAATATTTACATGTTTCAGTTTCACTGTATATTGTTAAAAGAAAACTGATTTCCCAATTAGCCCTTGCTCCAGGGTATGTATTTACCAGGTTTGATTCTCACATCTGTATGGTTTTACAGATGATGAGTGGGAGTAAGTTATTGGGAATTTGGTGATCATCCTCATTATATCGGGATTTGTTGTAATTGGTGATATTTGAGGAAATCGCCTGGGTTGTTTGCCGGACGGCAAATATTTGGTTTTGAATATCCGTTGTTATGCACCAATTTCAAATTGATATATCTTTACGTTTATTTTTATAAAGTGAGATATAACTTTTAAAATTATGTCTATGACATTTACCTATATCGGTGGATGGTTAGGTAAGGAGAATTAAAACAGCGGTGTAATTCTTCTTAACCTTAAGCACAGTTTTCAACCTACGACACACAGGGAATGAGTTATTAGACTCAGGGGACTTATACAAAGTATTGTATGTTGTCCAGCGTCCATTAGGACAGAGGGGTTGGTACTCGTACTATAGTCTGTTTACTTGTGACTTCTCTAGTTTTTAGATATGTGTTTCAT
The DNA here is from genome assembly GCA_030015575.1 of Agapanthus africanus. Taxonomy (NCBI): domain Eukaryota; kingdom Viridiplantae; phylum Streptophyta; class Magnoliopsida; order Asparagales; family Amaryllidaceae; genus Agapanthus; species Agapanthus africanus. The sequence goes on from JASDDO010000019.1 coordinate 105,870,242, forward strand.
AAAAAATGCAAGGTCTAAGTTTTGAGAAGTTATAGGTATAAGAGTAAAGTAGAGAACTAGGTATGCAAGTATCGGGATTCTTCAAGGTGATTGAAGATGTAGATACTTGTGTATGGTATTCAGTTGATAGTAATGATTAAGAGAACTTGCTTCTCTTTAAGGTTACTCATAATTGGAAGCATTCCTAAGTTGAGTAATTCTGATCGGCCTATCTCCATTTAGTTGACATGCGCTGGAGACAGCTGCATGATTTGAATATGGTTCCAATTAAATCAGTGCCTCTGTTTCTATATTGGATATAGAATAGTTCATATCTTAACAATGTTAAGCTACGGGGAGTTGTCCGGCTTATGCTTAAAACCAGACTCTGGATAACTCAAGGCATGTTTCTGTAATGGCTGTTTATGGGTTGACCCGGGCTATGACGGGGGTTGATTTTCTACCATCTGGAAGATCAATAGTGATATTGTTCTTAACTCGCCACAGTTTTAGTAAAATGGATTTTTTCAGAAAACAGTAGTGGGAGTATGGTAGAACTGGAAGTGATTCCAAAACCGCAAACGATTACTGAAAATTTAATAGGACCTAAAGATTCAATCTGGATTGACATTCCATTTTTCCACTCCGCAGATATGGTGGGTAATCACAGGCACTCGAGAGGTACTTCGGTATGCTCAAAGACGGTAAAAGGGAGGTTCTTGTTTACCCAGACTTTCTATTGCTGTTATTCCAGACTGTGAGACCCGGCAGGAGGATGAGTATAGCGTCGTTCTGAACTGGCTTTGGAAGTGCACGTGTATATGACTCTGCCGGAGGGTTGTCGTAGTCAGTGGGAGCAGTGGAAGCATAGTGGACAAGTAGCTTATGTCTATTTATGAACTAAAGCAGATATAGCGGAGATAAATCATCTATTTCTGATATGACAGTCATAGGTTTGACTTCATCAGAATAGGGGATGGATCTGTTAAGAAGATAGTAGGGTGTGATGTCCTGGTATTTGGATGACATACACATAGTAGGAAGTAAAATTCCTATACTACGATCGATTATACTTTGGTTGTCACACAGTGGTTTCTCCACATAGGATATGTATATTATATCAGATATTCTGGTTACTAGATCTATGGTTTTAGATCTAGATTTGGGTAGTTTCCCAATCTGGGTACTTAGACAGCATTCTAAAGGTATTTAGAATGGACGACTCCAGGCATGGTAGTGTACCTGCAGGTGATGGAGTCACCCTCTCTAAATGTGTCTTACAGACTAAAGGCGAGAGGGATGTGCATGATTGGCAGATCACTTGCTTAGGCAATTGAGTCAATCATGAGATGTCAATTACCACACCAGATGTTGTTTTTGCAGTAGATACAATAAGTTGATATTGATCCAATCCTGGAGAAACATTCGGAAGCAGTTTTAGAACATAAGTGGATGTTCTAGAGATATGATAACGGCAGCCTCCTTCGGAATACAGTTATCATTCCAGGCTTCCAAGGTGACCTGGATGATAGAGTGACTGTCGAAGTTATAGTTTTCCCTCTGACGAGGGGCAGTATTTTAGACAGGTGGTCCAAGCGGATACTGAGGGAGGCATGGCGCAGGATACTGATTGGTTTCAGTTGACGATACAGTCTAAGAAGTTTGGATTTGGAGTTCATTTATGAACTAGGTCCTATCAGATATCCAGACATATTCTAAGACATGTATTGCTCATTTCGGGAGATGGCTTTCTCCGCGAACTTGAGATAAAGAGAGACATAGAAAGAAACATCAGGGCGGATCCACTGACTGAGGCTATTCATCGAACGCAATAGTTTCGCAAACAGGCTTTGTGAGACTGATTAGTAGAGGAGTTGGGTGCTCGGTATCACACGGGCTGTGAGTATGCGACATCGCAATAATTAGCCTTGAGTGCAAGTGGGAGATTGTTGGATATAGTGCCCTCAGAGTCAATTATTGGATCGCAGGCACGTGATTGCAATGATTGAGGGAGGACCTGTACCGGTATGACAGTCTTACTCGAGAGGTTTGTATACTATCTGGTTTGTCTTTATTATCGTGTACATGCTTTCGGTGACATTGTAGTTCACTATTACACGTTGATAGAGAATAGTATGCTACCATGGTTTGTCTTTATCAGTCATGTACAGCTTTAGGTGACCTTACAGGTCGCTATTACACGTTGATAGAGCCCTTAGGATTCTTGCTTGACTACCAGCAGTATGATGGCGATCATATACGTGGGAGCTGGGGTCTATAAGCACATCCTTAAAAGGTCCCTAGTCGTAGGAGTTTTCGAGACAGGGCATCGATACTCCGGAGTAGACTAGTGTATACAGTCGAGACCCCGACGAGGGGCGGTGGCCGGTCTCACAAGCCATTGGTGTCAGGTGGATCACCTAAGATGTATACAGGTGGTCATTTGGTTATGAGTACACCGGACAGGACTCGCCGGGAACATGCTAGTTGGTATAATACCTGACGTCAGATAGCAGTTCCCTGGTGACATGTGTACATGTTAGTTTATCGACCTGAGATCGTCATTTGTCTCGTGTGAGTTCCCACCGTGCTTTGATTACTACCCTACCATGGCTCAAAGGAGTCGTGCAAACATGTTTTAGTTGGGTACAGTCCCGAGCCACATGGAGGCAGTGAGCGGATCGGCAGGGGTTTCGTCTCTCCCGGTATTGGGGGTGAGATCGCGCTGTGTCTAGAAGAGCCATTACACAAAGCCCTCGGCCGAGGCAGGAGATTTACTGGTAGGTATTCCAGTTGTATCTCAGGGTGTTCTAAGCTACACTCCGACACGACTTGTACCGCTTTTGGGGGTCTGACTTTTACCAGCCCCTAGGCCCGCCATGCGATGCTCATAGACGAACGGACCGGACTGTACGGATATTGTCACTGACAGGCTCAGTAGGGTGTCAGGATGAGTTCGTTCATCGACCTCCTTTTTGGTCAATACCTGGTAGCCCGTTACGTACGGCTAATACCTCTGACGTGCTAGTGGTTAAATCCACAACCAAAGTATTGACGAGTCTTTAGAGTCCCCCACAGACAGTTTCTCAAGTTTCGGGCGAAACGATGTAGATGCCGTATGATATATAGCAGGGTCCGATCATATACGTGCAGTAGTGCACGGATCATGATCGGACGGATCATACTAGTAGGCTTTGGTTTAAGCCGGATCCCAGTATTAGATTTGTTGGATTACTTTAGTCTCGTCTCGTCGCATTCGCATTCAGTCGGAATGCGGATGCATGTATGTATATACAGGCGAGGGGTATCCTTGTGATCCGTCACGAGTTTACTTTAGATGTTGCAGTATCTTTTTATTGTTGCAAAAATTTGGATTAATGTTTGCATATGGAAATTATGAGCTAGAAGCCATCATTTTATGCATTAAATGATACATGTACTTCATTGGTGACTCATGGTATCATTTCTTGTGCAAATGTCACCTTTTGTGATGGATGTGTGGGTTGAAATGAGAGGACGAGAGAGAAGGGCAGCCATGTATGAGGGTGAGCTCTTGTATTTTTTCATTATTCTCACTCTCTCATTTTATTACACATATCACAAAAGAAAAGAGAGAAGAAAACTTCTTCTTCTTCCTCTAGCTCATTATCTCCATCAATGGCAACACCTCTAACCACCATCCAAATCAACGGATGCAAGAGACAAAGTGATCACAAACATTCTCTACATCACCTTGAATACGTCGGCTAGCACACTTCGTGCCTGAGTTGCTTCGGATGAAGCGGGAGCCCGTAAAAAGACTCGTAGATGTGGTGCCCTTTCCGACAAGGAGATCGAGACCGGAGTTGCCTCGAGGAGCTTGGGATGGTAGTTAAAGACCGAAGGACACGGATCGATCGGTATAGCTTTCCAAGCCTCTCTCTAGATAGCTAGTTGTAGGTTAATGGTTCGATCCGGGTTTTAAGCATACGATAGCGCCGATTTTCAAGTTAAGAAAAATTTTCGTTTCCGCATTTTGGCCTCGGAAAGATGGCCGGGGCGCTACCGTAGTCTTACATGGTATCAAAGCTACGCCATTAACCTTTTCTAGCTTGCTCTAACGTGTTTAGAACTTTGATCGAACGAAATTTTCAAAAACTGCATTTCCAAGTCACGGTTTCTGTCGAATTTTTCCTGTGGTCAAAAAATTATTTGGTGTATTGCAGAAATTCGTGCAGGGTTTTCTAAGATTACTGTGAAAATTTGGTAGCCTATTATTACTGTTGCGCCGCTGAACCGCGGCCTTACCCATGCTTTGGCCGCGGTTCCGCCGCCATTCCATGTCATCAATGCGCCAAATTTTCTATAGTACTCTCTGACTTGGAATTGTAGTTTCTGGTATTTTTATTTTGGGCCCAGATTTGTTTGAGTACTGGGAATTGTGCTTGGGGCCCACTTCGGGAAATTTTGTCAATCGAAAATTTTAAACATGTTAGTTCACAGTATTTACATTATATCTGCGACCGTGAATGTCATTCGAGCGGTAAATCCTGTCTAATTGCTATAGCTCTTTTAAACGGATTTGCGAACGTGACATTCATGTTGATGTTCTATGTTGTACTGTGATGTTGCGGATTTGTCGTGGTGGATAGCCTGGTGCAATGGTAGTACAGTTTGGTTGTATTTGTACATTTGATATTGCGGGGCGAGCGTTCGACATGTGGACTGCCATCACTGCCTGTTTGTATATTATTCTTTTGGGGCACGACCGGGCTGAGGTCGATGTACCCGTTGTATATTTTACTTTCTGTACTGGGATTACCCCGCGGAGGGATGCACGGGTAGCCGGGTTCTAGAGGGCAACGGGCCCGCATCTCATGGCTTTGAGACGGAGGGGGCTTCACTCTAGAATTGGTGGGCTATTCGCCGCACTCGTAGGGGGTACAGGTTGACCCAAGGAGGGGTGCTCAAGTTACCAGATTCCGTGAAGTGTTGGGTGGTCCATTCACGTTGTTGAAGGGGGCTGCCTCGCTTCAGGTTTTGGCGGGTAACTTGCCGCGCCCATAGGGGTCTAGGATTTCATTGCATAGGCTATCCACACGACCAGGGGAACGTCGGGTTTCAGTAGCGGCTCTATGAAACCCGGGGATCCCAGATTATTTGTGTTGTTCTGTGATACTTATTACATTTCTGTGATGCTGCATTTTATCATGCCTTGAGCGAATATTATATATTGATATATATACTAGTAGATGTTGTATATGTTTTACGCCCGCGCTAGTCCAGTCCCCGCTCTGTCTTTAGTTAAGTAACCTAACGGGTGATGACGGGACCCAGTGGCGAATGCGGATGGCATATACGTACATCATATTTTCGTTCTTTCGTGGTGTGATTAATTGATGGGACTGCATTGATTCGGATCAATGCAAGCTAAACAAACCTATTTTGATGTTGTTAGAACATTTTCAAAAAAAAGCTGTTATTGCAATGACGTTCTCTTTTGTTTTGTACAGTGGTATTCCGTTATGAATATCCAGCACCTCAGTTGACGAGGCAAGGGCCGAGATCCCTTCACCGGGAGTGACCCCTTGGACAAAAGTTTGCGTCAGGGTAATAACTTCACTATAGCCGATTACTTTTTGCTTTGCACAGTGGTATTCGGTTATGAATATCCAGCACCTCAGTCGACGAGGCAAAGAGCCGAGATCCCTTCACCGGGAGTGACCTCTTTAGCAAAGGTTTTCGCCACTATATTTTTATAAAAAGCTATCCGGTTCCTTCAACGATATCAAGTTCATTACGTTAAAAGATTTTTCGCCAAAAACCTGCCGTAACCCTCCGTCATTTCAGATTAGTATTGCTTAGTATTCGTGCTACGTTTGTCGTGCATTGCCGAGGCGTAGTGTTCGGTAGCTCTGTAATGCTTTTCTGTAGCATGGATATAATAGGATTGGTTAGGACAGTCGTGCGGCCTTGTTGACTGTGTCAAGGGCTCGTACGGGTGGGTTTAATGCAATCCAGGATAATGACGGGTTGAACTTGACTAGGACTCTTTGATTTGTTGACTGTGTCAAGGTCACTTGGGTCCCAGGGGTAAAAACATACATCGGGAGTTTCTAAAGAAACTGAAACTTGCCAGGCATGTGCATACCTTCTGGAGTGTGGTAACGTGAGTGGATTCCGTCACGTTATCATGCGATGATAGTTGGATCACGATTCCCACTGATGAGTTGGTTTACTCCTCGGGTGATCCCGACTAATTCTTCTTTCAGGTTTGGAGGAGAATTTGAGGATACAGTGGGAGGTTTCCTGATTAGATAAATTGATAACCATTCTGATCTAGGTTAGAGTGCAAGCTGAATGTTTCTTTTCTCTCTCTCATTGGCAGCGACCATGACCCGACCCGTGACTATGACTCAGTGACCAAGTTGACCGAATCTTCTTATAACACTGGCTTTTGGATTGTCAGAGTTGCATACCTCATTGCTACTCCTACTTTTACCCTTTTCTTCAGAACACCCCGTATTACTACGAACATCCACTTCCATTGGATAAAACCATCGTATGGTTATATACGAACTCGAAGGAACTTGTTCCAGATTCAAGGATGGTTTCCGGTTATGGAGAAAATGAATAGGGCTATTCAGTTGTCTTTTCCTTTTACCTTCTCTCAGGTTGTGAGTGCTCCTTAGATTAGGACAGCACACCTATTACACTTATTGGATAGTCTTCTTCCAAACCACAGGCAGGTGCCGAACGGTAGGGAATGAAGAAAACCAATTAGCCTAACGATGGTGTACAGAAGGTATTAAGTAAAGACAAATAAAGGGATTAGAAAGAGGGCAAAGTAAATTGCGACTGCTATTCACGACCAAACCAAGTATTTCATTACCACTCCTACTTCACCTTTGTATTTCTCCAGAACACTCCGTATCGCGACGAAGATCCACAGTTATTTAGATACTCCATCGTATGGTTATATACGAACTCGAAGGAACTTGTTCCAGTTCGGGGATGGATTCTGGTTCAGCAGAAATAGGAATAAGGTTTATTCAGTTGTCTTTTATCTTTACCTTCTCTCGCATTGCGAGTGCTCCTAGGATTAGGACAGTACACCTGTTACGCTTATTGGATAGTCTTCTTCCAAACCATAGGCTGGTGCCGAACGGTAGGGAAGGAAGAAAACCATTTAGCCTAACGAAGGTGTACAAAAGGCAACGACTAAAGACATATAAAGGGATTTGGAGAGATGGCAAAGAAATATACGGTTACAGTTGTGAATCTGATAATGGAAGAGGCATTACTAAGAATACCCGGATACCCCTTCGAAACATTTACATGTTTCAGTTTCACTGTGTATTGTTAAAAGAAAACTGATTTCCCAATTAGCCCTTGCTCCAGGGTATGTATTTACCAGGTTTGATTCTCACATCTGTATGGTTTTACAGATGATGAGTGGGAGTAACTTATTGGGAATTGGGTGATCATCCTCATTATATCGGGATTTGTTGTAATTGGTGATATTTGAGGAAATCGCCTGGGTTGTTTGCCGGACGGCAAATATTTGGTTTTGAATATCCGTTGTTATGCACCAATTTCAAATTGATATATCTGTTCGTTTATTTTTATAAAGTGAGATACAACTTTTTGAAATTATGTATATGAAATTTACCTATATCGGTGGATGGTTAGGTAAGGAGCATTAAAACAGCGGTGTAATTCTTCTTAACCTTAAGCACAGTTTTCAACCTACGACACACAGGGAATGAGTTATTAGACTCAGGGGACTTATACAGAGTATTGTATGTTGTCCAGCGTCCATTAGGACAGAGCGGTTGGTACTCGTACTATAGTCTGTTTACTTGTGACTTATCTAGTTCTTAGACATGTGTTTCGTAGAAATGCAAGGTCTAAGTTTTGAGAAGTTATAGGTATAAGAATAAAGTAGAGAACCAGGTATTGCAAGTATCAGGATTCTTCAAGGTGATCAAAGATATAGATACTTGTGTATGGTATTCAGTTGATAGTAATGATTAAGAGAACTTGCTTCTCTTTCAGGTTACTCATAATTGGAAGCATTCCTAAGTTGAGTAATGTTGATCGGCCTCTCTCCATTTAGTTGACATGCGCTGGAGACAGCTGCATGATTTGAATATGGTTCCAATTAAATCAGTGCCTCTGTTTCTATATTGGATATAGAATAGTTCATATCTTAACAATGTTAAGCTACGGGGAGTTGTCCGGTTTATGCTTAAAACCAGACTCTGGATAACTCAAGGCATGTTTTTGTAATGGCTGTTTGTGGGTTGACCCGGGCTATGACGAGGGTTGATTTTCTACCGTCTGGAAGATCAATAGTGATATTGTTCTTGACTCGCCACAGTTTTAGTAAAATGGATTTTTTCAGAAAACAGTAGTGGGAGTATGGTAGAACTGGAAGTGATTCCAGAACTGCAAACGATTACTGAAAATTTAATAGGACCTAAAGATTCAATATATATTGACATTTCATTTTGCCACTCCGCAGATATGGTAGGTAACCTCAGGCACTCGAGAGGTACTTCGGTATGCTCAAAGACGGTGAAAGGGAGGTTCTTGTTTACCCAGACTTGCTATTGCTGCTGTTCCAGACTGTGAGACCCGTCAGGAGGATAAGTATAGCGTCGTTCTGAACTGGCTTTGGAAGTGCACGTGTATATGACTCTGCCGGAGGGTTGTCGTAGTCAGTGGGAGCAGCGGAAGCATAGTGGACAAGTAGTTTATGTCTATTTATGGACTAAAGCAGATATAGAGGAGATAGATCATCTATTTCTGATGTGACAGTCATAGGTTTGACTTCATCAGAATAGGGGATGGATCTGTTAAGAAGGTAGTAGGGTGTGATGTCCTGGTATTTGGATGACATACACATAGTAGGAAGTGAAATTCCTATACTACGATCGGTTATACTTTGGTTGTCACACAGTAGTTTCTCCACATAGGATATGTTAGTTATATGTATGCCCTATAGGCCATTACTGTACATACGATGTATATTGTAATGGATGCTTGGACATATATAGGGAGGACTTTCTTGCTCGACATGATAGTATGCTATCTGGTTGTACTTTATCTTAACATGTACTCTGACTGTCTCTATGTTACATGTTGATAAAGCCCTTAGGATATGTACTTGATTACTGGGACTATGATGAGATTATACTAGCGAGGCCACGGTAGTCGACGAGTACATCCTATAACCGTTCCTAGTCGAGGGTGTATCGAGACAGGGCATCGATACACCAGAGTAGACTAGCGTATACGCATCTTGGCCCATATGATGGGCGATGGATGATCCCATATCCATCGGTGTTTTACATCAAGGATGGTGTACGGGTGCTCAGTGGAGACTGGGTACACTGGACGGACTCGCCGAGAACTCCCAGATGGTATTATACCTCACGTCAGATGGCAGTTCTCCGGTGACACTGGTACAGAGAGTCTGTTGACCCGAGATCGTCATAGAGTCTTGTGTTATTCCCACTGTGCTTTGATTTCCATCATACCACGTCCAAGAGGGCGTGCAAAAAGGTGGCTTTTGGGTACAGTCCCGAATCACATGGAGGCAATGAGCGATAGGAGGGGATTCGTCTCTCCCGGTATAGGGAGTTGATGTTGCGCTGTGTTCGATTGGCTATGACCGAAAATCCCTGGCCAGGGTTGCTGAGATTTACTGGTAAGTGTTATCAGTAATTTCTCGAACAGTTATAGACCTCATATCGACACGACTTATCAAGCTACCGGGGTCTGATTTTTACCACCCCTAGGCGAGATATACGACATATCAGACGACGAGACCAGACTGTACGGGAGTGTTACTGATTGGATTCACAGGAGAATGTACAGGCTTGCTTGTTGATCTTCTGAGCGCTCAATACCTGGTTGGCTGTTACGTTTAGCTGACCGCTTGTAGCTTGTGGGTGTTTGATATGATCATCACCTACTGCCGGCGTATTGACGATTCTTTAGAGTCCTACACAGAGGTTTCTTGGTTCAGGAAAAACGGAGTAGGAGCATATATATGATATGTACGGGACCGAGGATAATGCGGTATGTGATACCGTATTTGATTCTCGCGATATGAGATATCGGCCGGGTATATGTGATATAGCCGGGTCATCGTATTAGTCGGTTATATGCGATATAGCCGGATTGTCGGATCAAGTGTTGATTCGATAATTTAATATATAATAACATATACGATATATTAAATTACATTAACTAATATTAGCTCACTAAAAGATTCTTTTTCTCACTCGGGTAATACATTGATATATATGCGATATATGTTAATTGTATTATTTTATATTGTTACGATAAATATTATATATATGATATATAATATTGTAACATGATATGATAACTAATGCAACATGATTAGTGGAGATTAAACAAGGTTTGGGTTTGTTTTGGGTTAGTTCCTTCTTATGATTCTAGAAGGTTTCTTTTTGTTTTGTGCAAGATATTTTCAAATGACTCATGCTTTAACCCAACCCAAACCCTAGCCCTTGGTTAATTCTCTACAAAGGTTTAGCAACCATGGTTGCATTATTCATCATTATCTTCTTTACATTATTCATCACAAAAAGATTCTATTATTGATTTCATCTTCTTCTTCCTTCTTTCTTTCATGGAAAAAGCGTTCTAGATTTTTTCCAAGTGATGAAAATGAGTGAGAATAAGATTATAAAAGAGAGCAAAAATCCTACTTCATCATCCTCATCTATCCTTGCCATTTAGATGAGGGTGTTCACTTCATTTAGTGAGTGTTAGCTTGTGTTAATGAAACTTCAATGTAGATCATCTTTGTTATCGAAGATCGGAAGCAAGACTGCATCTTTCTCTTCGTGAAGCCTCTCGAGAGTCCGGAACACGATGATCGCAGCGAAGAGACCTCAACACGGAGCTTAAGAAGTGAAGGTCCAGATCTACAAAGGCTGTAATCCCTCTCACTTAGTGTTAAAGAGTTTAACATGCTTGTTTTCGCCTAAACCCTAGTTTAAAGATCCGGCTTTGGGTTGTTCGGCACGGCTAAAATTTTAATCGGGCATGGTTGATGCCTCGTAGACCCTTGTGCGCATGCCTAGCAACCCTACAGTGGTATCAGAGCCAAACTAGAGCTTTAGGCGAAGTCTGAGCGAAATTTAAAGTCCGATCGAACCCGGATCCCCCGATACGAACCCATCTCTGGACAATTTTCAAAAATGTGATTTTTTATAAATTAAAAATACTCATAAAAACAAGCAGGAAAAAATAAGAATTATTGTGAAGTACGGCCCACTAATTCGCTCATTAGGACGCGGAACCGCCGCTAAACCCTTGGTTTTGCCGAGGTTCCGCGGCCAAAATTTTGAATTAGTCCCTGGAACTTCATATATTTATTCTTAGGTCCTTTATTGTCATTTTTTCTGGTAATTTTTTAATTCCACTCAAGTGTTGAGTTTTTTAGGGTTGTATTAGGGACTCATTGATTCGATCGGATAATTTAACTTCGTTTAATTTTTCCGAATAATTTTAGAAACTGTTAAAAAGTTCCAACGGATATCAATAACTCACTTTTTCCCCTGTCGGAAAATTTTCAAAAGTTGGATTTTTTCTTGAGTTTAAGAACGTTCTAAGTCGTGCAAGTAACGCGGTGGACCCTCTAGAAGACAACAAATCTTAACTCGATTATGTGACCGTCCTGAACTGCCTCTAAACCTTAGGGTTTGGGGGCAGTACGACATGCCACATGTGAGGCGTTGGCTTGACCCTTCTACGGCTGGACCATTGGTACTGTGGCATGTGATAGATGTTTTTAAACTGATTTCAAGTGTTGAGATATATTGGGGAAATCTTGGGTGTTTGATTATTCGATCGGAAAGTTTAACACTGTCTTTTTATCTGGAATGTGATACAATATTTGGAATCCACAGGTAGTTATGAGATAACTAATTTGAATGTTATAAATCTAGCAGTTCAGTCTCAGATGATCGGTTGCCACGGAATTTTGATGTGATCAAAAGTCCGTCGCAATCACGTAGCGTACGCGGATACTCGCCGGGTAAACTTAACAGACAGCTACGCCCCATAGCCCTGACCAAGTGACTGTAGGAGAACCCCGTCGCCAAAAGCATCCGTTCGGGTGCTCGCGGCAGCGGTGTTCTGCCTTAGTGCACTTCGTCGACTGCATCCAGGGGTGCGGCCGTCTACTAAAGTTTGCGACGAGCATTCGATCAGGATGTCGGGAATCTTGTTGAATTGCCCGACTTGATATTGAAAAGAGTTTTCGATAATGTGACTAAAATGCTGGATTTATAATTGTTAGGCATGCGATGTCTAAGGAATTCATTTGGTTAGGCATGCGATATCTAAGGAGGTTGCGGATTCCAACTGTTGTAGTTTTACACTTTCTTTTCTGTGACTGTAAGCGTAGTATGTGGTGTATCGCCGGCTTCGTTGCTATACATCAACGACAATCGGGATACGCATACTTGCTTACGTTGATGATATGAGATATTATGTGTTGCTGTGATATGTTATATTGGATCGTCGCGTTTTGAATAGCCGGGGTTTTATGTGAGATGAGAGTTTTTCTTTTTCATTCATGTAAAATTCATTTATATGTAATATTCTTTTATTGGGGCACTTCCGGGTTAAGGATGATGTCACCGTTGTATATTATTTACTTTTCCGCATTAGGTAGACCCAAGGCGGGAAGCACAAGTAACCGGGTTCTAGGGTCCAGTGGGAGACCATCTCGAGGAGTCGAGACCGGGTCTCCTAACCCTAGAATTGGTAGTGTTACCTGCCGCTCTCGTAGGGGTCTAGGGATGTGGGTTTGTCTATTCATCGCGACCATGGAATCCGTGTTTTATACAGGCTCGTATTAAAACACGGACGTCCTAATATATCCAATATTTCATATATGTTCTTCTGCTGCAATGTTCTGTGATGAGATCATATTACTGCCTGAGACGAATATTTATATTATATATATGAGATATATGTTATATTGCATATTTCATTTCAAATGAGATGCTTGTGAAGCATAATAAAATGGGACTTCATTAATGAGATTAATGAAACTAAAAGAAACTTAAAGATGTTGCAGAAACTTGTTTAAAAACCGGTAGCTCTAATTCTTGCTTTGCATAGCGGTGTTCCTTGTAGAACATCCAGCACCTTATTCGATAAGGAAAGAGCCAAGATCCCTTCACCGGGAGTGACCTCTTTAGTGAAACTAGCAGATGCTACAAACTCGGTTTGTCTTTTGATTGTTTCTATAGTTTTTGCTTTGCATAGTGGTATAAGTGATATACCCTGCAGCTTATTCGATGAGGAAAGGGCCGACGATCCCTTCACCGGGAGTGACCTCTTTAGCAAAACTAGAAAAGCCTAAAAAACACTCCATTTAAAATCACTCGATTCTACAACGATATCAAGTTCGTTACGCAAAGGGTTTTCTTAAAAACCTGACGTAGCCCTCCGTCATTTCAGATATGTACTACTTAGTATTCGTGCTGCGGTAGTTTGGCCTTCGTCAAGGCGTAGTGTGCGGTAGCTAACTAGTGCTTATCTGCTAGCATACGATGCGATTGGATTAGGGTATTCGTACGGCGTAGTTTGGCCTTCGTCAAGGGTCGTGCGGGTGGGTTTAATTCAATCAATAAATGAACGGTTTGAACTTGACTAGCGGACTATAAGTAGTTTGGCCTTCGTCAAGGTCATAGGATGCTAGGGGTAAAATATTATTGGGAATTTCAAGTGTTGAAATTTGCAATGAGATTGCATACTTTCTATGAGATAGTTGGATCCCGATACCCGCTGCGAGTAAGAGTTACTCCTGCGAGAGTTTTACACATTACAATTAGCCGATCATCTTTGTTATCGAAGATCGGAAGCAAGACTGCATCTTTCTCTTCCTGAAGCCTCTCGAGAGTCCGGAACACGATGATCGCAGTGAAGGGACCTCAACACGAAGCTTAAGAAGTGAAGGACCGGATTTACAAAGGTTGTAATCCCTCTCACTTAGTGTTAAAGAGTTTAACATGCTTGTTTTCGCCTAAACTCTAGTTTAAAGATCCGGTTTTGGGTTGTTCGGCACGGCTAAAATTTTAATCGGGTATGGTTGATGCCTCGTAGACCCTTGTGCGCGTGCCTAGCAACTCTACAGGATATGGATATTATATCAGATATTCTGGTTACTAGATTTATAGTTTTAGATCTAGATTTGGTAGTTTCCCAATCTGGGTACTTAGACAGCATTCTAAAGGTATTTAGAATGGACGACTCCAGGCATGGTAGTGTACCTGCAGGTGATGGAGTCACCCTCTCTAAAGGTGTATTACAGACTAAAGGCGAGAGGGATGTGCATGATTGGCAGATCACTTGCTTAGGCAATTGAGTAAATCATGAGATGTCAAGTACCACACCAGATGTTGTTTTTGCAGTAGATGCAATAAGTTGATATTGATCCAATCCTGGAGAAATATTCGGAAGCAGTTTTAGAACATAAGTGGATGTTCTAGGGATATGATTACGGCAGCCTCCTTCGGGAGACAGTTATCATTCCAGGCTTCCAAGGTGACCTGGATGACAGAGTGACTGTCAGAGTTATAGTTTTCCCTCTGACGAGGGGAAGTATTTTGGACAGGTGGTCCAAGCGGATACTGAGGGAGGCATGGCGCATGATATTGATTGGTTTTAGTTGACGATACAGTCTAAGAAGTTTGGATTTGGAGTTCATTTATGAACTAGGTCCCATCAGATATCCAGACATATTCTAAGACATGTATTGCTCATTTCGGGAGATGGCTTTCTCCGCGAACTTGAGATAGAGAGAGACATAGAAAGAAACATCAGGGCGGATCCACTCACTGAGGCTATTCCTCGAACGCAATAGTTTCGCAAACAGGCTTTGTGAGACTGATTAGTAGAGGAGTTGGGTGCTCGGTATCACACGGGCTGTGAGTATGCGACATCGCAATAATTAGCCTTAAGTGCAAGTGGGAGATTGCTGGATATAGTGCCCCCAGAGTCAATTATTGGATCGCAGGCACGTAATTGCAATGATTGAGGGAGGACCTGTATCGGTAGGACAGTCTTACTCGAGAGGTTTGTATACTATCTGGTTTGTCTTTATCATCGTGTACATGCTTTCGGTGACATTGTAGTTCACTATTACACGTTGATAGAGAATAGTATGCTACCATGGTTTGTCTTTATCAGTCGTGTACAGCTTTAGGTGACCTTACAAGTCGCTATTACACGTTGATAGAGCCCTTAGGATTCTTGCTTGACTACCAGCAGTATGATGGCAATCATATACGTGGGAGCTGGGGTCTATAAGCACATCTTTAAAATGTCCCTAGTCGTGGGAGTTTTCGAGACAGGGCATTGATACTCCGGAGTAAACTAGTGTATACAGTTGAGACCCCGACGAGGGGCGGTGGCCGGTCTCACAAACCATTGGTGTCAGTTGGATCACCTAAGATGTATACAGGTGCTCATTTGGTTATGAGTACACCGGACAGGACTCGCCGGGAACATGCTAGTTGGTATAATACCTGACGCCAGATAGCAGTTCCCTGGTGACATGTGTACAGGTTAGTTCATCGACCTTAGATCGTCATTTGTCTCGTGTGAGTTCCCACCGTGCTTTGATTACTACCCTACCATGGCTCAAAGGAGTCGTGCAAACATGTTTTAGTTGGGTACAGTCCCGAGCCACATGGAGGCAGTGAGCGGATCGGCAGGGGTTTCGTCTCTCCCGGTATTGGGGGTGAGATCGCGCTGTGTCTAGAAGAGCCATTACACAAAGCCCTCGGCCGAAGCAGGAGGTTTACTGGTAGGTATTCCAGTTGTATCTCAGGGTGTTCAAAGCTACACTCCGACACGACTTGTACCGCTTTTGGGGGTCTGACTTTTACCAGCCCCTAGGCCCGCCATGCGATGCTCATAGACGAACGGACCAGACTGTACGGATATTGTCACTGACAGGCTCAGTAGGGTGTCAGGATGAGTGTCACGCCCCGCTTCCCAGTATACGGCAAAGGGGATGCGACGAGGTCCGCTACGTATGTACTCAGAAGTACATACGCTAAGTGTATCTAAGCAATATAAAATAAATACACAAGAGACAAGAAATAAAAAGAACAACAACTTTTATTTATTAACATTCTTTGTACAATGCATGAAAGGAAATACAACTGAAATAAAAAGATGCCTAAACAGTGGCATAACAGGAAATGAAAGTACAGAAAGGAAAAGTGTACAATGAAACTACAGTGCAGGGTCTTCAGTAAACTGCTCCAAGTCTTCTTGCGATGGCTCGACCTCTGCCGGGTCCAAATCACCTGGCGACATTCAAAGAAGAGAGAAATAGAATGTCGTCAGCGAACAGATCGCTCGGTAAGTCCCAATGGTAAGAGGAAAGTAGAATAAGACAGAATAAGAAGATATATTTTAAAGTTGTATTATCCTATAGTAGTGTCGTGTTAACGCTGTTGTTTGTAGCTTGGTACAGAAGTATGCCAGTGTATACGAGGGGAGTCCCTATATGCCAGAGACTAGGGGCACGTATAGTACAAGGAACCGTTTATGCAACGGTACAACAGTAACTGGATTCATGTTAGGTGTATTAAATATGACCACCTCATGCCACCTTTAACACCTTTCGTACCAATCTACCCCTTAAATCCCGCGATGTCTAGTTTGTATTGTTATCTTGTAAAATTGTATTGATTGTATGAGTGATTGACTGACTGACCGAAACCATGATATCAGAAAACGGTTGTAACCGTGGAATCATGTAAATGGAATACTGAGAATCATGTAAAAGGAATATATATCCATGGTTCGGTTCAGTCAAGTTGTATAAATTGATAATTGTATTCATGGTAGGGTTGGTATTTATAAGGTTAGGCTAAGGTTAGGCTAGGAATATATATCCTGACACCTTACTGAGCCTGTCAGTGACAATATCCGTACAGTCCGGTCCGTTCGTCTATGAGCATCGCATGGCGGGCCTAGGGGGTTGGTAAAAGTCAGACCCCCAAAAGCGGTACAAGTCGTGTCGGAGTGTAGCCCAGAACACCCTGAGATACTACTGGAATACCTACCAGTAAATCTCCTGCCTTGGCCAAGGACTTTCATGTACTGGCTCTCCTAGACACAGCGCGATCTCACCCCCAATACCGGGAGAGACGAACCCCTGAAGATCCGCTCACTGCCTCCATGTGGTTCGAGACTGTACCCAACTAAAACCTGTTTGCACATCTCCTTTGAGCGTGGTAGGGTAGTAATCAAAGTACAGTGGGAACTCACACGAGACAAATGACGATCCTCAAGTCGATAAACTAACCTGTACACATGTCACCAGGGAACTGCTATCTGACGTCAGGTATAAGACCAACTAGCATGTTCCCGGCGAGTCCTGTCCGGTGTACTCATAACCCAATGAGCACATGTATACATCATAGGTGAACCAATTGACACCAGTGGCTTGTGAGACTGGCCACCGCCCCTCGTCGGGGTCTCGACTGTATACACTAGTCTACTCTGGAGTATCGATGCCCTGTCTCGAAACTCCCACGACTAGGGACCTTTTAAGGATGTGCTTATAGACTACCAGCTCTCACGTATATGATCGCCCTCATACTGCTGGCAGTCAAGCAAGAATCCTAGGGGCTCTATCAACGTGTAATAGCGACCTGTCAGGTCACCTAAAGCAGTACACGATGATAAAGGTAAACCAGATAGCATACTATCATCTTGAGTAAGACTGTCCTACCGGAATAGGTCCTCCTTCAATCATTGCAATCATATGCCTGTGATCCAATAATTGACTCTGAGGGCACTATCTCCAACAATCTCTCACTTGAACTCAAGGCTAATTATTGCGATGTCGCATACTCACAGCCCGTGTGATACCGAACACCCAACTCCTCTACTAGTCAGTCTCACAAAGCTCGTTTGCGAAACTATTGCGTTCGAGGAATAGCCTCAGCGAGTGGATCCTCTTTGATGTTTCTTTCTATGTCTCTCTATATCTCAAGTTTGCGGAGAATGCCATCTCCCGAAATGAGCAATACTTGTCTTAGAATGTGTCTGGATGTCTGATGGGACCTAGCTCATAAATGAACTCCAAATCCAAACTTCTTAGACTGTATTGTCAACTGAACTTAATCAGTATCCTGCGCCATGCCTCCCTCAGTATTTCCTTGGACCACCTGTCCAAAATACCGCCCCTCGTCAGAAGGAAAACTATAACTCTGACAACCTCCCTGTCGTCCAAGTCACCTTGGAAGCCTGGAATGATAACTGTCTCCCGAATGAGGCTGTCGTTATCATATCCCTAGAACATCCACTTATGTTCTAAAACTGCTTTCGACTATTTCTCCAGGATTGGATCAATGTCAACTTATTGTATCTAGTACAAAAACAACATCCGGTGTGGTACTTGACATCTCATGATTGACTCAATTGCCTAAGCAAGTGATCTGCCAATCATGCACATTCCTCTCCCCTTTAGTCTGTAAGACACCTTTAGAGAGGGTGACTCCATCACCTGCAGGTACACTACCGTGCCAGGAGTCGTCCATTCTAAATACTCTTAGAATGCTGTCTAAGTACCCTTAATTGGGAAACCACCCAAATCTAGATCTAAAACCATAGATCTAGTAACCAGTATGTCTGATATAATGTCCAAGTCCCATGTGGAGAAACCACTGTGTGACGACCAAAGTATAACCGATCGTAGTATAGGAATATCACTTCCTACTCTGTGTATGTCATCCAAATACCAGGACATCACACCCTACTACCTTCTTAACAGATCCATCCCCTATTCTGATGAAGTCAAACCTATGACTGTCATGACAGAAATAGATGATCTATCTCCGCTACATCTGCTTTACTCTATAAATAGACATAAGCCACTTGTCCACCAATGCTTCCGCTGCTCCCACTGATCACGACAACCCTCTGGCAGAGTCATATAGACGTACACTTCTAAAGCTAGTTTAGAACGACGCTATACTCATCCTCCTGCCGGGTCTCACGGTCTGGAACAACAGCAATGGCAAGTCTGGGTAAACAAGAACTTCCCTGTCACCGTCCTTGAGCCTACCGGAGTACCTCTCGGGTACCTGAAGTTACCCACCTTATCTGCGGAGTGGCCAATGGAATGTCAAACCAGATTGAATCTTTAGGTTAGCCGAAATCTTCAGTAATCGTTTGTGGTTCTGGAATCACTTCCAGTTCTACCATACTCCCACTACTGTTTTATGAAAAAAATCCATTTTTATTAAAACTGTGGCGAGTCTAGACCAATATCACTATTGATCTTCCAGATGGTAGAAAGTCAACCCTCGTCATAGCCTGGGTCAACCCACAAACAGCCATTACAGAAACGTGCCTTGAGTTATCCAGAGTCTGGTTTTAAGCATAAGCCGGACAACTCCCCATACCTTAACATCGTCAAGATATGAACTGTTCTATATCCAATATAGAAACAGAGGCACTGATTTAATTGAACCAGATTCAAATCATGCAGCTGTCTCCAGTGCATGTCAAGTAAATGGAAGGAGGCCGATCAGCGTTACTCAACTTAGGAATGCTTCCAATTATAAGTAACCTGAAAGAGAAGCAAGTTCTCTTAATCATTACTATCACCTGAATACCGTACACAAGTATTTACATCTTCGATCTCCTTGAAGAATCCCGATACTTGCAACACCTGGTTCTCTACTTTATTCATATACCTATAACTTCTCAAAACTCAGACCCTGTGTTTCAACGAAACACTTATCTAAGAACTAGAGAAGTCATAAGTAAGCCGAATATAGTACGAGGACCAACCCCTCTGTCCTAATGGACACTGGACAATATACAATACTCTGTACAAGTCCCTTGAGTCTAAAAACTCACTCCCTGTGTGTTGTAGGTTGAAAACTGTACTTATGGTTAAGAAGAATTACACCGCTGTTTAATGCTCCTTACCTAACCATCAACTGATATAGGTAAATGTCATCGACATAATTTCAAAAAGGTATATCTCACTCTATAAAAATAGATGTACAGATATATCAATTTGAAATTGGTGCATTATAACGGATATTCAAAACCAAATATTCGCCGTCCGGCAAACAACCCAGGTGACTTCCTCAAATATCACCGATTACAACGAATCCCGATATAATGAGGATGATCACCTAATTCCCAATAACTTACTCCCACTCATCATCTATAAAACCATACAGATGTGAGAATCATACCTGGTAAATACATACCCTGGAGCAAGTGTCTAATTGGGAAATCAGTTTTCCTTTAACAGTACACAGTGAAACTGAAACATTGAAATGTTTCGATGGGGTATCCTGGTATTCCTAATAATGCCTCTTCCATTATCAGGTTCACAACTGTAACCGTATAATTCTTTGCCATCTCTCCAAATCCCTTCATATTTCTTTAGTCATTACCTTCTGTACACCCCTTTAGGCCAAATAGTTTTCTTCCTTCCCTACCGTTCGGCACCAGCTTATAGTTTGGAAGAAGACTATCCAATAAACATAATGGGTGTACTGTCCCAATTCTAGGAACACTCGCAATGCGAGAGAAGGTGAAGATAAAAGACACCTGAATAAACCTTATTCCTATTTCTCCTGAACCAGAATCCATCCCCGAACTGGAACAAGTTCCTTTCGAGTTCGTATATAACCATACGATGGAATATCCAATAAACTGTGGATTTTCGTAGTGATACGGAGTGTCCTGGAGAAATACAAAGGTGAAGTGAGAGTGGTAATGAAATACTTGGTTTGGTCATGAATATCAGTCACAATTTACTTTACCCTCTTACTAATCCCTTTCTTTGTCTTTACATAATACCTTCTGTACACCATCGCTAGGCTAATTGGTTTTCTTCATTCCCTACCGGTCGGCACCTGCCTATGGTTTGGAAGAAGACTATCCAATTTGCGTAATAGGTGTACTATCTCCTAAACCAAGGAGTACTCACAACTTGAGAGAAGGTAAAAGGAAAAGACAACTGAATAATCCTATCCGTTTTCTCCAGAACCGGAAACCATCCTCGAATAAATTCCTTCGAGTTCGTATATAACCATACGATGGTTTTGTCCAATGGAAGTGGACGGTCGTAGTAATACGGGGTGTCCTGGAGAAAAGGGTAAAAGTAGGAGTGGTAATGAGGTGTGCAACTCTGACAATCCAAAAGCCAGTCTTATAAGAAGGTTCGGTCAACTTGGTCTCTGAGTCATAGTCTAGGGTCGGGTCAATGGTCGCTGCAAAAAAGAGAGAGAAAAGAAATACTCAGCGTGCACTCTAACCTAGATCAGAATGGTTACCAATTTATCTAATCTGGAAACCTCCCACTGTACCATCAAATTCTCCTCCAAACCCAAAACAAGAATTAGTCGGGATGTCCCGAGGAGTAAACCAACTCATCAGTGGGAATCGGGATCCAACTATCACCGCATGATAACGTGAAGGAATCCGCTCACGCTATCATACTCCAGAAGGTATGCGGATATCTGGCAAGTTTCAGTTTCTTTTGAAACTCCCGATGTGATTTTTGCTCCATGCTCTTATGACCTTGACTTTGGCCAACAAATTATAAGTCACATGTCAAGTTCTACCCGTCATTCTCCAGGTTAATTTGAGCCCACCCGCACAAGCCCTTGACTTTGGCCAACAAGGCTATACGACTGCCCCAAACCAACGCATCTATCTATGCTGCACATGAATACCCAATAGCTACCAATCACTATGCCTTGACTTTGGCCAACAAACATAGCTTGAATACTGATTGACTATCCATGTGAAACGACGGAGGGCTACGAATGGTTTCTGGCGAAAACCTTTAACGTAATGAACTTGAAATCGTTGAAGGAACCGATAGCTTTTAAAAATATAGTGACGAAAACCTTTGCTAAAGAGGTCACTCCCGGTGAAGGGATCTCGGCTCTTTCCCCGTAGAATGAGGTGCAGGATATTCCAACTGAATACCACGATGCAAAGCAAAAGTAATCGGCTATAGTGAAGTTATTGTCCTGACGCAAACTTTTGTCCAAGGGGTCACTCCCGGTGAAGGGATCTCGGCCCTTGCCTCGTCGACTGAGGAGCACAATATTCCAACTGAATACCACGATACAAAACAAAAGAGAACGCCTTTGCAATAACAGCTTTTTGAAAAGTGTTCCAACAACATCAGATTATGTTTGTTTTAACTTGCATTGATCCGAATCAACGCAGTCCCATCAATTGATCACACCAATAAAGAACGAAAATAATGACGTACGTATATGCCATCCGCATTCGCCACTGGGTCCCGTCATTACCCGTTAGGTTAGCTAACTAACGACAGAGCGGGGACTGGACTAGCGCGGATGCAAAACATATACAACATCTACTAATATATATATCAATATATAATATTTCGCTCAAGGCGTGATAAAATGCAACATCACAGAAATGTACAGCATCACAGAACAATACAGATATCTGGGATCCCCGGGTTTCACAGAGCCGCTACTGAAACCCGACGTTCCCCTGGTCGTGTGGATAGCCTGTGCAATGAAATCCTAGACCCCTACGGGCGCGGCAAGTTACCCGCCAAAACCCGAAGCGAGGAAGCCCCCTTTAGCAACGTGAATGGACCACCCAGCACTTCACGGAATCCGGTAACTTGGGCACCCCTCCTGGGTCAACCTGTACCCCCTACGAGTGCGGTGAATAGCCCGCCAATCCTAGAGTAAAGCCCCCTCCGTCTCAATGCCATGAGATGCGGGCCCGTTGCCCTCTAGAATCCGGCTATCCGTGCACCCCTCCGCGGGGTAATCCTAGTACAGAAAGTAAAATATACATACAACGGGAACATCGACCGCAACCTGGTCGTGCCCCAAAAGAATAATACAAACAGGCAGCGACGGCAGTCCACATGTCGGACGCTCGCCCCGCAATATCAAATGTACATAATACAACAAAAACTGTACTAGCATTGCATCCAGGCTATCCCCCATGACCAATCCGCAACATCACAGCACAATCACAGAACATCAACGTGAATGTCACATTCGCAAATCCGTCTAACCGGGCTATAGCAGTTAGACAGGATTTACCGATCAAGTGACATTCACGGTCGCAGATATAATGTAAATACTGTGAACTAATGTGTTTAAAATTTTCCGATCGATCAAATTTACCCAAGTGGGCCCCAAGCACAACTGTAACACTCAAAGAAATCTGGGCCCAAAAAATAACATTCCAAAAACCCTATTTCACACTCAGGAGTTCTCTGTAAAAGTTTGGTGCCATGAACAGTCTAGATTGCGGCGGAACCGCGGCCCAAGCATGATTTTGGCCGCGGTTCCGCGGTGCAATGGTGGGATCATGCAACCAAAATTTCACAGAATGCTTAGAATTCCCTGCACATCATTCTTCAACATACTGAAAAATTTTTGGAGCCAAAAAAATTTCGACAGAAACCTGATGCCTTGAAAACGCGGATTTTGGAATTTTGTTCGATCGGAAATGTAAACACATTAGACAAAACTAGACTACGTTAATGGTGAGGCTCTGATACCACTGTAAGTGCACGGAGGCACCCCGGCCGTCAATCTGACGCCGGAACGCGGAAGCGATGAAATACTTTAACTTTTTGAACCGGCACCACCGCGCACTAACAACCCGGATCGGGCTATTAATCTAGTCCTAGCTAACAAGAGAAGGGTTAGAGAGATATACCGAGCGATCCGTGTCCTTCGGTCTTCTCCTCGTCGTCCCGATCTTCCCGCGGAATCTCCGGTCTCCACCACGTCGCCGGAAGGGCACCACATCGCCGGGTTCTTTTACGGGCTCCCATCTCTGGACCGAGGCAACTCCGGCACGGAGTTGGCAAGCCGACGTGCCCAAGGTTTGCTGTAGGTTAACTGTAGAACTCATGTCTCAATGGGGTTAAGGAAGTTGCCATGTATTTTGTGGAGAAGGAGGTGCAAGCTTTTTGTGATGAACAAAGGGAGTTTTTCCTGCCAAAATGAGAACAAAATCCACCACCAAAATTGGGACAGCCCACTCCCTCTAGTGGCCGGTCTCTTCTTGTGAATGAATGAGAATGGGAGTCCAAAAAACAGTCAAGGAGAGGGAGGAAGCTATCATCCATCCAAGAGAGAGAAAAGATGATGATGTAAAGAAATGATCACAAGACAAAACCAACACTCCACCAACCTCATCATCTCATCACAAAGTCAAGCTATCATGAACCATCATGAACAAAGAAAAGTCAAGCTATGATGACTAGAAGAAGTCAAATGGTGGAGGAATTATCATGATACAAAGATAAGCAAAGACAACCCTCCAAAATGCTTATTTGCACAAATGCAAATAAACCCTCCTCCACCAATTTTCGGCCAATGAAAGATACAAAGGAAAATGGCCGAAAGGGAAAGCAAACTGGCAACTTCATAAAACTGATCCCGTAATAAATTACAGGAAAACCCCGCTACTGTATACACATACCCGCATTTGTATTCCGACCGAAATACAAATGCAATGAGACAAAATCTACACTGTGTAATACTAGGATCCGGCTTAAACCAAAGCCCGCTAGTATTTTCCGTCCGATCATGATCCGTGCAATACCGCACATATCTGATCGAACCCTGCCATATCTCCATACGGCCTCTACAGCGTTTCGCCCGAAACTTGAGAAACTGGTCTGTGGGGGACTCTAAAGACTCGTCAACACCTTGGTTGTGGATTTAACCACTAGCACGTCAGAGATATTAGCCTATACGTAAAGGCTACCAGGTATTGACCAAAAGGGACGCCGATGAGCGAACTCATCCTGACACCCTACTGAGCCTGTCAGTGACAATATCCGTACAGTCCGGTCCGTTCGTCTATGAGCATCGCATGGCGGGCCTAGGGGGTTGGTAAAAGTCAGACCCCCAAAAGCGGTACAAGTCGTGTCGGAGTGTAGCCCAGAACACCCTGAGATACTACTGGAATACCTTCCAGTAAGTCTCCTGCCTTGGCCAAGGAGTTTCATGTACTGGCTCTCCTAGACACAGCGCGATCTCACCCCCAATACCGGGAGAGACGAACCCCTGAAGATCCGCTCACTGCCTCCATGTGGCTCGGGACTGTACCCAACTAAAACCTGTTTGCACGTCTCCTTTGAGCGTGGTAGGGTAGTAATCAAAGTACAGTGGGAACTCACACGAGACAAATGACGATCTTCAGGTCGATGAACTAACCTGTACACATGTCACCAGGGAACAGCTATCTGACGTCAGGTATAAGACCAACTGGCATGTTCCCGGCGAGTCATGTCCGGTGTACTCATAACCCAATGAGCACCTGTATACATCTTAGGTGAACCAACTGACACCAGTGGCTTGTGAGACTGGCCACCGCCCCTCGTCGGGGTCTCGACTGTATACACTAGTCTACTCTGGAGTATCGATGCCCTGTCTCGAAACTCCCACGACTAGGGACCTTTTAAGGATGTGCTTATAGACTACCAGCTCTCACGTATATGATCGCCCTCATACTGCTGGCAGTCAAGCAAGAATTCTAGGGGCTCTATCAACGTGTAATAGCGACCTGTCAGGTCACCTAAAGCAGTACACGATGATAAAGGTAAACCAGATAGCATACTATCATCTTGAGTAAGACTGTCCTACCGGAATAGGTCCTCCTTCAATCATTGCAATCACGTGCCTGTGATCCAATAATTGACTCTGAGGGCACTATCTCCAATATTGATTGGCCAACTCGAAATGGGATGAAGTGAGCCGACTTTGTTAGTCGATCCACAATGACCCATATGGCATCGTTACCCTTTGTGCTGCGAGGAAGAGAGTCACAAAATCCATCGTGATATGCTGCCACTTCCATTCTGGGATTGGTAACGGTTGAAGTAGTCCAGCTGTCCTGTGATGTTCAGCCTTTACTTGCTGACACACCAAACATTTTGCGATGCTTCTGGCTACTTCACGCTTCATTCCATGCCACCAATAATTCTGACGTAGATCTTTGTACATTTTGGTACCTTCAGGATGTACTGAGTAGGGAGAGTTGTGAGCTTCTTTCATTAACTCTTCCCGAACAGGACCTTTTGGTATACACAATCTGCTGCCGTATCTCAAAGATCCGTCTTCATGGATGATGAAGTCTGTTCTAATTCCATTCTCCACTTGTTCTCTGATCCTTTGCAACTTAGCATCACTTGCTTGAGCTGCTTTGATCTGATTGACAATGGTTGATTGAACTTGTAGATTCATCAAACTTGAAGCATTACCTGGCATGACTACTTCAATCTCCATCTGATGCAAGTCTTGCTGAAGCTTCCACTGAGCGGTGAGATTCATCGATAATGGTTGGCGACTAAGAGCATCAGGTACTACGTTCAACTTTCCTGGGTGATATTGCAAGTTGATGTCAAAGTCCGCCATGAGTTCTAACCATTTTCTCTGCCGCATATTCAACTCCTTCTGAGTAAACACGTACTTCAGACTTTTATGATCTGTGTAGATGTTCACTCGTTCACCAAGTAAATAATGGCGCCAAATCTTGAGAGCAAAGATGACTGCTGCCTGTTCCCCTCCGAATGACGGCACGATGTAGAGACGTCTAGCCTGAGATTCGGGGCAGATGCTATTTGGTTTTATCCATCCACCTCTCCGAAGATGCCAAGTTGATTTATGGCACCGTGTATCGAAGGTTTAGACGGATGCGGCCGATGTAGCAGACTTCGTCAGATTCCCCCTCGCTTGAGGGGTTTTTGATTGTGGGGACGCTCTTCCCTGCAGGCGCAAGCCCCTGCAGTTAATTACGCTACTGCATCGCGGTAATAACTTTCTCCTTCTCCAAATGTTCACTTCGTGTCGTGGGTGTTTGTTTTGTTTGTGGTTGCCCGTGGATTGTATACGGAGACTAATTTATGTCGTCGCCCGTAGGACGTGGATTAGTCCAAATCCGTATTTTCTTAAATTTGGGTTTGGGGTTTTGGTTTGAGGATACGTTAGCCATATTTGAGGCTAAGATCAACTCAAACGTTTGTTAAGGATACGTTAGTCTAATTTGAGACTAAGATCAACTCAACGGGATCGTTTAGATCCGATAAAAGAGCATTTGGGCTCTATTGTTCTAGTTTAGGGACATAGTGGTTCATTGCCAGTTTAGGGACATAGTGGTCCATTTCCAGTTTAGGGACATGGTGGTCCGTTGAATGTATGGCCGTCGGGACCCGTCACCTCTCTGACGACGTTGAAGGATTACAACGACAGATATCAGAGGAGTTTAGAGATGTACCCTTGAACCAAAGTTGGTTGGGAGATCTATAGTCCAATTTGGGACTAAAGTCTGTTTGAAGGTTTTGGTTTAAGGATACGTTAGCCATATTTGAGGCTAAGATCAACTTAAACGTTTGTTAAGGATACGTTAGTCTAATTTGAGACTAAGATCAGCTTAACAGGATCATTTAGATCCGACAAAAAAGCATTTGGGGGCTCTATTGTTCTAGTTTAGGGACATAGTGGTCCAATGCCAGTTTAGGGACATGGTGGTCCAGCATTCCCATTTTGGGGATGAATATTGGTTTAGGGACGCATTAGTCCACGAGTTTAAGGACCCCACAGTCCGTATCAATGTATGGTTGTCGGGACCCGTCACCTCTCTGACGACGTTGAGGGATTACAACGACGAATATCAGAGGAGTTCAGAGATATACCCTTGAACCGGGTGTAAATTGATTTGAAAGAGCAGTCATGCTCAGTTCAATTTAATTTGAGGACTTACGGCCAGAATTGGGTTAAGTCCATTTGAAAATGTTTAACATTTGGTTCATGATTGGCCTGTTTAGGCCTTTGCTTGGGATCTGCCCCCTTTTTAAAATAATGCACAGCATTGGGCTTTTTAATTGAATGCATAGAATTTATTTTGGCCTGTTAGGCCTTTTTAATTGGGCTCTGTCCCTTTTTTTTAATAATGCAGAGCATTCAATGGTCTGACAGCGCGCCACGTGGCCTGTCAGGCGCTTTGCGCCGATTGAGGAGCGCAAGGCGCAAACTGATGTGGAGGTGACACGTGTCACACTCTGATGAGTGCAAGTCTGTTAGCGCAGTGCGCTGTGCTAGTGCGCTGCTGACACGTGGCGCGCTCTGCTGAGCGCAAGTCTGTTAGCACAGTGCGCTGTTGACACGTGGCGCGCTCTGGTGACTTGCGCCAATCCAAGAGCGCAACAGCGCAAACTAGGAGTGCAGGGCACTGTACAGTAGCGCAGAGCGCATCTTGATCTAATTTAGATCAAAGAAAAGAATCTTTTTAGAGGTTCTACCTCAAGATTCAAGAACCGATGGTTCATCAAAAGGCAATGCCTTTATAGAGATCAAAAGATCTAATCAATGAAGTAAATTACTTTTGTTTTATCTTTTTAGAAGAAATTCTTCTTTTATTCAAAGGTTTACTTTTTTTCTTTCTCTTTGAATTCTTCTTAAAGTTTTTAGAAGAGCTCTCTGTATCTCTATCTCTCTGTATTTTTTAGACTTGGAGTCTAGGGGCCTTTATATAGTGCCAATTGATTTGTTAAATTGGTTACAAAGATCTTTCTCTGATTGATCTGGGGATATTTCCCCATCGTTGGATCTTTGATCCTAGGGCCTCTGTTTTGCAGAAGATAATCTTCTTGTTTTAACAAGATTGGAAATATCTTTCCAGAATTTTATTATTTAAATGCTGGCACAGTTGGCGCAAGCGCACTTGCGCTTGATACGTGTCGCGTAGCGCAACTGCGTTGACACGTGTCGCTCAGCGCAGAGCGCAGCGCAACTGCGCTGACACGTGTCGCGAAGCGCAGAGCGCAAGTCATCTGAAACGTTGCTTCCTTTATTTTTATTTTAAAACAGAGCCTTGCTCTTATTGGGTGCGCTGTCTCGGGCGCAGCGTTGGCGTGTCTGGTTTTGACACGTGGCGCGTTGCGCGCAGCGCAAGAAATCTGAAGCATTGCTTCACTTTTTGAATTTGAAATTCAAACAGAGCTTTGCTCTGATTGGGGGAAACAGAAGCGTTGCTTCATTTCCCGCCTTGGAATTTGAACAGAGTTTTGCTCTGATTAGGGAAAACAAATGCCCCCCACCGTTGCGCTTACGTGGCCCCAAACGTGAGCGCAGCGGTGGCAGAATTCCAACCGTTGCGTCAACTTTTGGAAGTTGAAACGGCTCTCAATGCCTATAAATAGGACGTTTGGTCCCTTAGATGATTTTCATCTCCTCCTTGTGAATTATCTCTTATTCAGAGCATTGCTCTTAAGCTTTAAGAACTTTTCAAGAGTAAAACTCTATTAAAACTTAGGTATAGTTTAAAACTTTTAAGAAAACAGGGTTTTACCCATTAACAGAGCTTTGCTCTTTATAGATCTTTGATCTAAAGAGAACTACTTTAGGGTTTCATTAGTAGAGCTTTTACTCTCTAAAAGAATTTTATTTATAATTTCTTAATTCATTAATGGGGCTTTGCTCCTTTTTTCATGGATCTTGAAGATTTAAGATGGAATTTTATTTTTGATGAATTATATCATCTTTTTAGAGCAGAGCTCTCAATGTTCTCGGGGGCCTTCTTTAACTTCCCTTCATAATTGACTTTGACAGGTGTCACTCCTGTCTGTAGAGCATTGCTCTCGAGGAGTTTAACTTCCTGTGCATGTCTTGAATATGAAATTTCTTAATCAATCTTTCTGATAATTTTGTTGATTCTCTTTTACAGAAACAATGGACGCCCACATGTATGACCTTGATGAGATCATCTCTTACGGAGACATTCGCCGACTCGGCCGTTCTCAGGACCGAGAACTCACAAACGCCGAGTGTGCTGAGATTATAAGTCGTTTTGACGCATACAATGGTCAACTGCTTCCTCGGCGTTCCCCTCTTCTGAAGCTTATTGTGGGAACGATCTGGGAAGCGCTCCCTTTATTTTGTACCGGCGTGCCACTTGGAGCATTGGATGCCGCTGAGGATAAGGTGCACTCGGTGTATCTGATGAACCTAATCTCGAAGAGACGGCGAGACAATCTTGTCGATCTCCTGCACCAGGCTTTTCAACAGTCTGCCATACTTGCTGCCTATCGGAGGGTGGAGGACATCCGTGAGGATCCCGACGCTCTTGATCGTGAAAGAAAGCATACTAGGATGGTTCGCCAAGCTTGGAAAGTCCTGGACAAGGTCACTTTCGAGTTCCTCAATCCATGTCCTGGATTTGAGGTTTTGCCATTGTAATAGCATTTCAACAATGTTGTTTTTGTTTATTGTCTTTATTGATGTAAGAATTTTCCAAGTATGAATCACAAATCTTTTGCCTCCTTCCTTTCATTTTCTGCTTTGTTATTGGCATATTCCTTAAGTAAGCATAGCCTGTAGGTGATATAGCACATTCTGTCTTGAATACTTTGGGGAGTAGTGATGGCTTAGGAAGCAGGGTTCAGATCTGCTACCTAAGGCTTTTCGACTTTATGAGCCGTGAGGGTCTCATAAAGGCTTTTCTCCCTACGAGTCGAGAGGATCTCGTAGATGTATTTTCTCCTTAGGGGTCGTGAGGACTCCTAAGTGTGTTTTCTCTTGAGAGTCGTAAGGATCTCACTAGAGAATTTTCCCTCTTACAAGTCGAGAGGACTCGTAAGTGGTTGTTTCCCTCTTTGTCGAGATTTGACTTTGGAGAGTGTGGTCCATGAATAGTATGCAAGAGTCCGTTTTGGACCGACTTGTAGGACCCCAGTGCTTATGAAACAGGTTTTTTAATTCCCGCCGCCTAAGGCTTTTCCTCACGAGTCGAGACGAATCGAGAAGTTCTCTCAAAGACACTAATTTCCTCACGAGTCGAGACGAATCGAGCGGTTCTCACAAGAATATCCTAACGTCACAGTTAACCTTTGCTCTTTATGACAGAGGTCCGTTAGGGTCTGTGGTACTTAGGGTTTTGTCCGTCGTACCGTCGCGTTGGCTGATGTATTCCTCGATAGGCAATCTTGTTGTTCAAGTAACCTTGCGACTGTCGTGTCTCTGATCCCTTCGGGGGCTGGACAAGACTTCTTCAAGCAATCCTCCTAGGCAGTTTGACCGTCGGAAGAGCAAGCGTTAGGAAATTTTGCCATGCCGCTTTTTACTTGAGGTTAGGCTCATTTTGGAGAGCCCCGATGAGTCATAACCACTCCGCGCTGGTGTGGGATGATCTCCGATAGTCTTTCAGGCTTTATATGACTTGCCGTTAAGACCCTGAAGCTAGGAATTTGGCATTTGCTTCGTTTGCTGGCATTGCGTCCTCTATATCGAGACGAATGTCGCGGTTGTCTTTAGGTTGTTGGTGAACCGTCGAGGTTTGGAACTAGGGATTTTGCCATGGCTCCTTTTGGTGATGTTGCGTCTGCTGTGTCAAGATGAACGTCGAGGTGGTGACCACTCCGCAGTGGTGCGAGATGATCTCCGATTGTCTTTCAGGCTTTATATGACTTGCCGTTAAGACCCTGAAGCTAGGAATTTGGCTTTCACTTCGTTTGTTGGCATTGCGTCTGCTGTGTCGAGACGACCGTCGAGGTGATGACCACTCCGCACTGGTGCGAGATGATCTCCGATTGTCTTTCAGGCTTTATATGACATACCGTCAAGACCCTGAAGCTAGGAATTTGGCCTTTGCTTCATTTGCTTTGGCGCGTCCGATTCTTGCTGGGGGAAGAACGCTGGGGTGACATCTCATCTGCTGTATCGAGATGATCGTCGGGGTGGTGACCACTCCGCGCTAGTGCGAGATGATCTCCGATTGTCTTTCAGGCTTTATATGACTTGCCGTCAAGACCCTGAAGCTAGGAATTTGGCCTTTGCTTCATTTTCTTTGGCGCGTCCGAATCCTGCTGGGGGAAGAACGCTGGGGTGACATCTCATCTGCTGTATCGAGACGATCGTCGAGGTGGTGACCACTCCGCGCTGGTGCGAGATGATCTCCGATTGTCTTTCAGGCTTTATATGAGTTGTCGTCAAGACCTTGAAGCTAGTAATTTGGCCTTTGCTTCATTTGCTTTGGCGTGTCCGAATCCTGCTGGGGGAAGAACGCTGGGGTGACATCTTATCTGCTGTATCGAGACGATCATCGAGGTGGTGACCACTCCGCGCTGGTGCGAGATGATCTCCGATTGTCTTTCAGGCTTTATATGAGTTGCCGTCAAGACCTTGAAGCTAGGAATTTAGACTTTGCTTCATTTGCTTTGGTATTGCGTCTGCTGTGTCGAGACGAACGTTGAGGTGGTGACCACTCCGCACTGGTGCGAGATGATCTCCGATTGTCTTTCAGGCTTTATATGACTTTCCGTCAAGACCCTGAAGCTAGGAATTTGGCCTTTGCTTCATTTGCTTTGGCGCGTCCAAATCCTGCTGGGGGAAGAACGCTGGGGTGACATCTCATCTGCTGTATCGAGACGATCGTCGAGGTGGTGACCACTCTGCGCTGGTGCAAGATGATCTCCGATTGTCTTTCAGGCTTTATATGAGTTGCCTTCAAGACCCTGAAGCTAGGAATTTGGCCTTTGCTTCTTTTGCTGGCATTGCGTCTGCTGTATTGAGACGAATGTCGTGGTGGTCTCCAAGTTGTCAGTGAACCGTCGAGACTTGGCTCTCTTTCGGATGGAGCCTGGTGGGAAGGTATGGTTCCCCCTTTTTTTGTGCCCCTGGATTGCATACAGGGATCGATGCGATCTTACCTGTAGGGCAAAAGGTTTCATTCTTTCATTTTTTTTATTCTTTCCGCGATGCTCTATCATTTCAGCTTTTTATATCGCGAAAATCGTGATTGCCCTATCATTTCGGCTATTTTTTGCGGTGCCCAATCATGTCGACTATTTATTTTATTTTTACTCGCTATGCATACATTTTTACTTGCTGATTTTGTTGCAAGTTGTCCCATCATTTCGGCTATTTCGTATGCATGTGTGGCTTGCTGGCTTTTCGCCGCAAGCTTGGGATTAGACACCGATTTCGGCACGAGCATCGCTACAACTGGAATATTGCTAGGAGCGAATCATCATTTGCCTCTGTCGATGTTGAACAAAGGTGGCTTAGTAAATAGGGTTAGGATCCTGTCGACTAAGGCTTTTGACTTCATGAGCCGTAAGGGTCTCACAAAGGTATTTCTCCCTACAAGTCGTGAGGATCTCGTAGGTGTGTTTTCTCCTTAGGAATCGTGGGGATTCCTAAGTGTATGTTCTCTTATAAGTCGTAAGGATCCTACAAGAGTGATTTCTCCTTATAAGTCGAGAGGACCTACAAGGGTTGTTCACCATATGGACATATCCCTAGTCACGGGTGGGACTTTGCTGGGGAAATGTTTATTCGCACCCGTGGATTGTATACAAGGGTCAGTATTGAGCCACTTGTAAGGCAATATCGAAGGTTGTGGGGGTTGCTTATGAAAAGGTTCAGGTCTCTTTAACTTAAGACTTTCAAATCTTATGAGCCGTGAGGGTCCCATAAGAGAGTTCTCCTTACGAGTCGTGAGGATCTCGCAAGTGTAATTTCTCCTTAGGGATCGTGAGGATCCCTAAGTGTGCTGCTCCCTTGTGAGTCGTAAGGATTTCACGCGGGTGGTTTCTCCTTACAAGGTCGAGAGGACCCTGTAAGTGTCTTTTAACGAGATTGCGCCCTTTCGGGTTTTCACAAACACTCGCCGGTAGCACTGCTGTTTTTACTCACGGAGCCCTTTCGGGTTTTCATCCGTGCCCATTTTGCTTATGGACATACCGTCTCCTTTTTTTTAATTCTTTTTTATTTTATTTTATTTTTTTCTTGTTATATAACGAGGTCGCGCCCTTTCGGGTTTTCACAAATACTCGCCGGTAGCCCTGCTGTTTTTACTCACGGAGCCCTTTCGGGTTTTCATCCGCGCCCTTTTTGCTTATGGGCGAACCGTTTTTATTTAGTTTTTTTTATTCTTTTTTTTATATATCGGCTTTGGGATGTTGCAATCCACCGTAGTTTATCGACATCTCGGTCAACAGCTAGTTTTAGGACGTAGTGGTCCGTCATTAGTTTAAGGACGTTTCGGTCCGTTGTTGAAGAAGGCCGGCTACTACTTATTGAATTTGGGCTTAGGAAGCTAGCGTGTGGACATAGTCGTCGTCATCTATCATTGACCTAGGCCGTGACTCGTCAAGCGTAGTATTTCTTCAGGAAGCGACCGTTTATTGGCCTGAAAGGTCTTTCACCGTGCATATCCATGAGTAGATAGGCTCCACCCTGGTAGACCTTGTCTATGATGTACGGGCCTTCATAGTTCGGCTCGAATTTTCCCCGCTTGGCGCGATTGGGGATCATAGGTCTTTTGACCACTAGCACGAGTTCGCCTTGGCGGAATGTCCTTGGCCTGGTCAATCTTTCATATGAGCGCGTCATCTTTGCTTTATAAGCCTCCGGATTTTGTTGCGCTATGAGCGGGGTTTCATCAAGGGCATCAAGCTCCTCAAGCCGAAGGTGAGCATTTTCTTCGTCGGTCAGCTCGTAGTGGACTGCCACTCATAGAGAGGGTAATTCTATTTCGAGGGGGAGTACTGCTTCTGTACCGAATACCAACGCGTACGGCGTTGTGTTCGTGGCCGTCTTGATCGTAGTTTGATATGCCCAGAGAGCTTCTTGCAGTCTCTCGTGCCAGTCCCTTTTATTTCGGGACACCGTCTTCTTCACGATCTTCATCAAGGTCTTGTTGAAAGTCTCAGCTAGACCGTTAGCTCGGGGATTATAAACTGAGGAATATCTCCAGTCTATGTTGTGTTGTTGTGCGAAGCGGCTGATCTTGTGGCTTCTGTAGGCTAGCCCGTTATCGGAGATGATCCGCCGCGGAGTTCCAAACCGATAAATGACGTGCGTTTTGAAGAAATGGAGGATATTCTCCGTCTTCACTTCCCTCAGTGGTACTGCTTCTGCCCATTTGGAGAAGTAGTCAGTCGTCGCCAAAATGAATCGATGTCCCCTGGACGATGCTGGTTGGATGGGGCCGATTACGTCAGTCCCCCACATTTCGAACGGTCAGCTGGCCACTGTTGGATGTAGAGGATTTGGGTGATGATGGATAAAGTCCCCATGAATCTGGCATGAGTGGCATTGCTTCGCATATTCGAGGCAGTTCTGAATCATCGTGGGCCAATAGCAGCCCACCCGTTTAATCTTCAACTTCATCTTCGGGCCTGCTTGGTGAGAACCGCAGAGTCCGTCGTGAACTTCCTGAATGACTCTTTTCGCCTCTTCAGGTCCCAGACATCTCAACCACAGAGAATCAAACGACCTCTTGTACAGAGTATCATTAACGAAGGCGAAAGACAGAGCTCGTTTCATGAGCTGATGTCTTGAGGACGCATCTTCAGGCGCTCGACGGGATTTGAAGTAGTCTATAAAGACTTCTCTCCAATCTTCAGCCTTTTCCTGGTCTTTTATTTGCATAGCCATTTGCTCAGTCACTCCCTTTCCTTTGGATGATTCCGGAGATATTTCTGCTGGGGCAAGCACCCGACGGCTTTGTACCACGATTCTTACGTCATCGAGGTTCTCGTCGGCCAGTTCTTTAGCGAGCTTAGCTAGTGCATCTGCTTTGCTATTTTCTGCACGTGGTATGCTCTCCAGCATGTAAGAGGGGATTTGAGTCAGCAATTGTTGTACTCTCTCACCATACTTTACCAGTTCGGGTTTGCACGTCTGGTAGTCGCCATTTACTTGACTGACGACCAGTTGAGAATCTCCGTATATAAGGAGGTTTTCAATTCCCATGTCGATGGCGATCTCGAGGCCTGCTATCAAAGCTTCGTATTCGGCTTCATTGTTCGTCCTCGGCTCTGTTAAGGAGAAAGCAAAGCGCATTATCCCTCCTTGTGGAGTTACGAAGATGAGGCCTACCCCCGATTTGATTATAGGGATGCTTTGTTTGCGCTTCTTAATGGAAGACGCTCCATCAAAATAGAGTTCCCATCGGGTATCACTACCGTCAATCGTATCAAACGCATGTTCGTCTGGCAGCTCGCAAATCAAGGGAGAATCGGCCGGTATTGGATGTTCAGCGAGAAAATCAGCGATGGCCTGACCTTTCACTGCCTTAAGAGGCTGATAGGTTATTGAGAACTCCATCAAAAGCAAGGCCCATTTAGCAAGTCGCCCTGTCAATATGGCCTTTGACATCAAATATTTGAGAGGGTCCACCTTCGATATGAGACGGACTTCATGTGCCAATGCATAGTGCCGGAGTTTCGTTATTGCGAAGATCAGCCAGGCAGTGTTTTTCGATGGGGGAGTAGTTGCTTTCTTCCCCCAGGAGAACTCGACTTAAGTAATAAAGAGCTTTTTCTTTCCCTTGGTCGTTCTCTTGTGCCCATAATGAGCCTAAGGAACCTTCGAGGGCGGTTGTATAAAGAATGAGAGGCTTTTCCTTAACTGGAGCGTCCAACACTGGCGGATTCTGCAGGTATTGTTTGATTTCCTCCAGTGCGCTCTGGCATTTGTGATCCCAAACAAAAGAGGTTCCCTTCTTCATCAGATGACTGTAAGGGCATCACTTGCCTGAAAGGTTGGCTATAAATCGCCGGATGTACGCGAGCTTCCCTTGGATAGACCGCAATTGCTTGAGAGTCCTTGGCAGAGGCATTTCCATGATCGCCTTGATCTTTGACGGATCTATCTCGATACCTCGGTGTCGGACGATGAATCCTAGGAATTTGCCCGAGGAAACTCCGAACACGCATTTGAGAGGGTTCATCTTCAAGTTGTATTGCTGAAGACGTTGAAACATGATCTTCAGATGCTCGAGATGTTCCTCGTACGATTTGCTTTTCACCATGAGGTCGTCGATATAGCATTCGACGATTTCATGTATAAGGTCATCGAAGATCTTCGTCATGGCCCTCTGATAGGTGGCACCGGCGTTCTTTAGACCGAAGGGCATCACTTTGTAGCAGAATATACCCAGCGGGGTCCGGAAAGCGGTGTGCTTCTGGTCTTCAGGGTGTATCTTTATCTGATTATATCCTGATGAGCCGTCCATGAAAGAGAAAACCTCGTGAGTGGACGTGTTATCTATCATCAGCTCGGTGACTGGTACTGGGAAATCATCCTTCGGGCAGGCTTTATTGAGATCCCGAAAGTCTACACATATGCGCACAGTCCCAACCTCTCCGTGTTTTCGAAATCTGGCAAGAAGTATTTTGTATCTTCGTACTTACGGACCTCATTTACGGAGAATGGGTTCAACTCTCCTGTTACGGTATACTTGAGACCATCCTTAAAATATTTCATACACTGATGCTGTGTAGAAGGGATGATGTTGTACTCATGTAACCATGGTCGGCCGAGCAAAGCATTATAGCATGTCTTGGCATCTATGACGTGGAATTTAATGTTTGTGACGAGTAGCCCAAAGCGTAACGTCAGTATCACAGACCCAAGAGTCCGTGATGATTGAGAGTCAAACTCGGAGATGGTGATCTTATCCCGAGCGAGGTGCTGGACGCTCATGCAGATTTTCTTTAATACTCGTACATTGAGGAGATTGACGGAAGACCCATTGTCAACCAAGATTTTGCCTATCTTTATATCGTGGCAGTACCCTGAGACATAGAGGGGACGATTGTGTTCACACGTCCCAAGGAGGAGGTCTTAATCACCGAAAGTGACATCAGCTGTGTGCACTTCTTCCAGCTCGTCCTTCATCTTTTCTTCGACGAGAAAAGCTTGGAATTGCTCCGGCTCCTATAGCGCTTTGATCAATGAATCTCTTGCTTCTTTTGATAGTAAGAGGGCATCGAGAATACTGAGCTGCGAGGGTAACTTCCTCAAGTGTGCCAGAATGTTGTAGTCTACCTTATTTTTCTTTGGCGGGTCCTTGGCGGTTAGCTCTTTCATGACTTGGTCATCTAGGGTGATATCCTCAGAGACCTTTTCTTTTCCCTTATCCTTTTTATTTGAGGGTCCAAGATTCTATTCGGGTAGCGTACGATTACGCAGCCGGATATTTTCGCAGGCCTTCGGCTCTTCCTCTTTTCCCGAGGTGGACTCTTTAAAGAGAGGGCTAAGAGCCATTTCCTCGTCAGAGTCGCTCTCGAATGTGAGAATTTGCGCATCCCCGGCATTAACCATGCGACAATCGCTGGTAATTCTTATAAGCTCCTCGGTCGTACTTTTCCGCTCCCGATGAGTTTTGCGCTTCTCCCGCTTAAAATGTTGCCGGTGAACAACATACCCCTGCCACCATCTATTGGAAGCTTTGCACTCTTCGGTGGGGTGCGAAACCTTCCGATGATACAAGCAATAGGAAGGGTGCATTTCTGCTTTGCCGGCAATATTTCCTTCAGAGGGTGGTAGCTTCATCCCCATCGATATGGATTTAGCCAACCTTTTTCTCGTCTTGAATTTGTTTTTATCTGCAACGGATGTCTTTCGATTTGACGGGGGCGTCTCGACTCTTTCGTCTAGTCGCCGGCGCTTGGCCCTTTCAAATAGGACCGTCTCGCGTTCCCGATCAGCTTTACTTTTCAAAAGAGCTTCGTTGAGGAATGCATCAATTGTTTCATCTGATGGCCCCAGAAGTTCCGGTTTAGGATCTGCCCCCAGCTTCTCAGTGCAAGGAGTTTTCTCATCATCTGTAAACGAGTGGGAGATCATATGACAACTCGCCACGTAACCCTCAGATTCATCTGACGAGCTTTCTCCATCATCTTCCTCCTGAAAGACGAGGCTGAGGAACTCTTGGAGCGTAATGGGAGTCTGTGGCTTCTGATTATATTCCTCCAGCGCGTCAATCTGTTTCTGTAAGTCCGTGCGCTTGTCGCCAGGTTTCACGGGCTTTTTGGATCTTTTCTTCTTCTTCTTTGAAAATTTCGACGGTTGGGTACAAGTGCTTGGGCCATCACCACCGATCTTTGGAGTTGGGCACGGCTTCAGCATCCCTTCGATGATCTGGGGTTCTAGCGAGTTCTTCCACTTGATCGCCGGGCATGTCTTGAGATCATTCAGTATCCTTTTGGTTTTGGCTGATAGCACAACTTCCCACGGAGCTTCTTCAACAAAGGAGCACGTTGCCCCCGGCATATTCACCTTTTTAGGGGTATGAGGTTGCTGCGGGTTCACCTTCCATTTTTCGGACAACGCGAACTTGCCTTATTGGTATTGGTCTTCAATCCAGTTTTTGAAGACATAGCAATCTTCGATCGGATGACCCAATACTCAATGGTAGGGGCAGTAATTGGGATTATTGACGTCGCTTGGCTGCAACGGACGTTTTGAATCCGGCAGATTGATGAGTCCATTGCGCACTGCCAGCTCGAACAGTCTTCTCGTTTTATCTTGAGGAAACGAGTAAGGACGTCCTAGCCTCTCCTCGAGGGATATGCGTGGACGCATGTTGTTTTGACGGACAACCGGTTTCAAGTTGCTCGGCTGTTGTTGAGAATTGGCGACGATGATCGCTTTTCCTTTCCCCTTCTCATTTCGAGAGTCCGGCTTTGGAGGAGACGGTCTATGGCCCATCTGGTCCATCTGGGCTAGCTTGTCGATCAAAGCCTGGAACGTGGTCGGTTTAAAGAACATCATGAACTGTGAAATAGTTGCATGAGGGTCTAGGGTACCCACGAACATGCCCACCGCTGGCGCTCTTCAATGCGTTGTTCGCATTTTGACCACAAGTTCCGCCATCGAATTGCATATTGAACCTAAGTTTCGCCCGGCTTTACTGTTGCATTGATCAAAGCTGTTATTGGAGTACGCTCGCTGGCGCTTGCGAAACGCTGGGTAAACAACAACTCCATTTCAGTGAAAGTTTTAATAGAGTCGTTCGGAAGCTCGGAGTACCATTCAAACGCCGTCTCCGATAAGCTGCCGACGAATTGACGAAGCAGGAGCTTATCATCGCTGCCGGTGTTGCCACAAAGAGCCCTGAACTAGTCAACATGTTGATGGGGATTGCCTGTCCCCTTATAGACATGGAATTTTAGGACCGTGTAGCCCGGCGGGTATTTGATCTGATCATACCAGCTCGGATATGGTCGTCCCGTTTTGATAACTTGACCGGCCGCCTCAGTTGCCTGGTGAACCCTTATCTATTAAGCTATATATTCATCTAGGGCAGCTTTAGAAATTGTCTCCTCCTTGGCTGTTGACAGAGCCGGTGGAGGATTTGACGTTTCTCCTCTGTCCTCTTCAAGGACAATCGGAGGATCTTCAGCAGGAGGATCCTGCTGGATCATCATACCTACCATATCCTGGAACAGAAGGGCCATTCGTTTTATATTGGCTGCTTGTTCCGCAGCCTCTTTGTCTTTCTTTCCAAGTATCCTGCGAAGAAATTCGGCGTCGGTTTCTTGCTTCTGTCGCTGATCCGAGGATCCTTCTAGGCTTTCTTTTGTCCCGGTGAGTGCGGCCATCGCGGTCATCATCTCTTGGAGCTTCTGCTGCTGCTCTTGAGCTTTAGTCACCGATCGCGTAAGCGGTCTATAACCTGTGGATATACGACTATCCTCTTCCCGGACGCCACGTAGACGGTATGTACCACAATGCCCCTGAACTTAGGGCGTTTAGGCTCACTGCCTTTGACATTTGCCACAGGCGTGGGGACTTTCTCCGGCCTTCTTCTCTTGTGGGCCATCGAAGTTGAGGGGGTCGTTGCTGTGGGCACCCAGGTGGCCGTCGTCTTCCGTTGCCTAACAGGGCGTTTTCTTCCTGTCGGGCTTTCGACTTCTTATGCTGATGGGAAAAATTCGGATCAATCACCAATTCTCGGACTCGTCGCCAAGTCTTGTAGACTTTGGAAGACAGCCGTTGAGAAGACTGCTCCGGCTTTGTTTCTACGACGGTCTCTACCAGTGGAGGAGACCTTTTGAGCACAGCAGTTAGCGAATTCTTGCATACCCTGTTCAGCAGCTCAAAGCTTTTCCCGGTTGGAACAGCAGCATTAATTTCCACCGTTAGAGCTGGTGGAGTTAGCCCCGAGGGGGAGTTGCCCCTAGCCTCCCTTATCTGGCGCCAGTGGCGACGTCGGGCGTGACGAGTTGTTGGGATTGGTTCAGTGACGGCTTTGTCTTGCCCCCTGTTCAGGTGAGGGGCTGTTGCCGGTGTCAGCCTCTTGAAGACTGACGTCCGTTGAGAAGCCGTGTCCAACCGGTCAAAGACAGATTTCTGAGCGGGAGCGGGAATGGGAGCAATCAGTCTCGCAAAGGCCGACCCTCGGGGAGGAGAAGACGCCTTGACGACTTCAGGAGCAGGGATGGTTATCTTCTTTGGGATGGCCACTTTAGCTATTATGGGCTTCTTGGTAGGCCCTTTGGAGCTCGAGTTCAGCCTGGTGAAGACCGAGGAGTTGGAATTGGACGACCCGTTGAGAAGGGCCGTGGTAGTAGCAAGTCGATCGAAGACCGACTTCTTAGGAGCTTCCGGTACGGGCACCGCGGCAGTGAAGCTCATTGGCGGGAGCATGGTCCCGAAAAATAGTCCAGTAGTAGCCTGGGTGATTTTCTCCACCGGCATCGTGAACAGTGATGCCGCCTGAGGTCCATAGGCTACACCTCCAGGTGAGGCGGAGTGTCGGTTGCAGTTGCTGTTGGAGCAGTTCGAGCAGTTGAACGCCATTGCTTTTTGCTTTCTGCGCCAAGTAAGAGACCAAATCTTAGTAACTTGAAACCCGAGGGCAACCATTAACAAACCGCGATTCGTTCGCGAATACGACGCACGAAGTGTGGAGTGGAAAGAGGAAAAGGTCCCACCAGGCGTGCCAGAATCTGTTCCCCTCCGAATGACGGCGCGACGTAGAGACGTCTAGCCTGAGATTCGGGGCAGATGCTATTTGGTTTTATCCATCCACCTCTCTGAAGATGCTAAGTTGATTTATGGCACCGTGTATCGAAGTTTTAAACGGATGCGGCCAATGTAGCAGACTTCGTCAGATTCCCCCTCGCTTGAGGGGTTTTTGATTGTGGGGACGCTCTTCCCTTCAGGCGCAAGCCCCTGCAGTTAATTACGCTACCGCACCGCGGTAACAACTTTCTCCTTCTCCAGATGTTCACTTCGTGTCGTGGGTGTTTGTTTTGTTTGTGGTTGCCCGTGGATTGTATACGGAGACTAATTTATGTCGTCGCCCGTAGGACGTGGATTATTCCAAATCCGTATTTTCTTAGATTTGGGTTTGGGGTTTTGGTTTGAGGATACGTTAGCCATATTTGAAGCTAAGATCAACTCAAACGTTTGTTAAGGATACGTTAGTCTAATTTGAGACTAAGATCAACTCAACGGGATCGTTTAGATCCGATAAAAGAGCATTTGGGCTCTATTGTTCTAGTTTAGGGACATAGTGGTCCATTGCCAGTTCAGGGAAATAGTGGTCCATTTCCAGTTTAGGGACATGGTGGTCCGTTGAATGTATGGTCGTTGGGACCCGTCACCTCTCTGACGACGTTGAAGGATTACAACGACAGATATCAGAGGAGTTCAGAGATGTACCCTTGAACCAAAGTTGGTTGGGAGATCTATAGTCCAATTTGGGACTAAAATCTGTTTGAAGGTTTTAGTTTAAGGATACGTTAGCCATATTTGAGGCTACGATCAACTTAAACGTTTGTTAAGGATACATTAGTCTAATTTGAGACTAAGATCAGCTTAACAGGATCATTTAGATCCGACAAAAGAGCATTTGGGGGCTCTATTGTTCTAGTTTAAGGACATAGTGGTCCAATGCCAGTTTAGGGACATGGTGGTCCAGCATTCCCATTTTAGAGACGAATGTTGGTTTAGGGACGCATTAGTCCACGAGTTTAAGGACCCCACAGTCCGTATTAATGTATGGTTGTCGGGACCCGTCACCTCTCTGACGACGTTGAGGGATTACAACGACGAATATCAGAGGAGTTCAGAGATGTACCCTTGAACCGGGTGTAAATTGATTTGAAAGAGCAGTCGTGCTCAGATCAATTTAATTTGAGGACTTATGGCCAGAATTGGGTTAAGTCCATTTGAAAATGTTTAACATTTTGTTCATGATTGGCCTGTTTAGGCCTTTGCTTGGGATCTGCCCCTTTTTAAAATAATGCACAGCATTGGGCTTTTTAATTGAATGCATAGCATTTATTTTGGCCTGTTAGGCCTTTTTAATTGGGCTCTGTCTCTTTTTTTTAATAATGCAGAGCATTCAATGGTCTGACAGCGCGCCACGAGGCCTGTCAGGCGCTTTGAGCCGATTGAGGAGCGCAAGGCGCAAACTGATGTGGAGGTGACACGTGTCACACTCTGGTGATCGCAAGTCTGTTAGCGCAGTGCGCTGCGCCAGTGCGCTACTGACACGTGGCGCGTGTTTCCCCCAATTAGAATGAAACTCTATTTCTAAGACTGAAAAATAAAGCACCGCTTCATGAAAGAGGCTAAAAACACCAAAGGCAATTTATCCTTGCAAGAATCACATGCACTTAATAATAGCAAATTAAATCATACGATGCACAA
Organism: Agapanthus africanus; assembly: GCA_030015575.1. Classification (NCBI taxonomy): domain Eukaryota; kingdom Viridiplantae; phylum Streptophyta; class Magnoliopsida; order Asparagales; family Amaryllidaceae; genus Agapanthus; species Agapanthus africanus. Next base: position 105,913,732 of record JASDDO010000019.1, read on the forward strand.
GCATAACAGAGAACTAAAATAAAAGAACTCTTAATAGATAATGAAATACTTGATTAAAAAGAAAAATACTTGTTCATCATTATTATTATTACATTTAAAAAAGATCACCAAATATGGGATCGGAAAGACAAGGGATCGCAAAGATAAGAAGAAGATTCCCCAGTTCCCTTTCTGTCTTCTCCACCACGTTGAAGCGGCGATCCTCCCGAGAGGTAGACATCCAGCGATCGTCGCCACATTCGTCAGAAAAAGTGGCGATGACAACCCGGCGAGCCCGTATCTGGCTCAGCAAGTGGAAAGAGCAGTCCCTCAGGGCTTTGGTGATCAAGTGCGCTTCGAGAAAGCACTCGATCTTATCCTCGGCGACATCAAGCATCGCCGAGGACATCTCTGCTGGAGGAGGGGGAATATCGGCGAGCACCGAGGCAAGGATCATCCGAAGCCAAATGGAGTGCGGGGGGAGAAGAGACCCCACACGAGTCAAAAGCTCGTACATTGCAGCATCGCATTACTCGTCCGTAAGAGAAGAGTCCACCAGGCGCGCAGCGAAACAGGGAACGATGTCCCGAATCGGCACATCCCATGGTTGTCGGCGGGCATGAGGGCGGTTGCAAGCCATGATTGAAGAAGTTCTCTGAAGATGAGAGAAGAAAAGGTTCGGCCTTGATTTATATATAGACCAAGCACAGAAAATTCTGTACACAGTGGAATTATTTCCAAGACCCGGGAAACTAAAATTTTGGGAAATACAAGTTTGACTTGAAAAAGGGAGATGAAAAGATATCTCAGGTGAAGCAACGCTTTCGATTCTCCCAATCAGAGCAAAACTCTACCTTGAAAATCTAAATTTTAAAAAATGAAGCAACGCTTTAGATCCTCTGCGCTGTGCGCAGAATGCCACGTGTCAGAAGTTGATGTGTCAGCGCAGCGCCCAAGGCAGCGCATCCAATCAGAGCAAAGCTCTATCTAAAAACAAAACAAAAGGAAGCAACGCTTCAGTTGCGCAAGCACTGCGCTGCGCGACACGTGTCAGCGCAGATGCGCTGACGCAGTTGCGCTGCGCTTTGCACTGCGCAACACGTGTCAGCGCAGATGTACTGTGCGCTGCTTGACACGTGTCACGCGCTGGGGCATTTGCGCCAAACAGAATGAAGATTTTAAAGAAATCTTTCTGTTCTTGTTAAAACAAGAAGATTTTCTTCTGTAAAACAGAAGCCCTTGGATCAAAGATCCAACGGTGGGTAAAATTCCCCAAATCACTCAGAAAGATCTCTTTAACAAATTTAACTAATTTATGGGCACTATAAAAAGAACCCCAGACCTCAATTCAAAGGCATCAACATTTTGTGAGAAATCAAAATTTCAAATAGAGAGAACTCTGAAGAAATCTCAAGAGGAAAAAAGGTAAAAACCTTTAAAATAGAAGAATTTTTTCTAATAGATCATTGATCTAAGAACAAGACCAATGAACTTCAATAAAAAACAAATAAAAATAGTGCTTTGCACTTTTTATGAACCTCTGGTTCTTTGAGATAAGAAAAATAAGAGAAACTTGTTTTCTTTGATCTAAATTAGATCAAGAAAGCAAACAGTGCTTTGCACTTCTGTTATGAACCTTTGGTTCTTGAATCTAAAAGATTCTCAAATTAATAGTGCTTTGCACTTGTAAATCTGCACTGTTGCGCTCTTGGGTTGGCGCAAGCCACCAGAGAGCGCCACGTGTCAGCATCTGAACCACTTGCGCTTTGCGCTTTAAGATAGAGCTTTACTCTCTGAAATTGGCGCAACTCACCAGAGTGCGGCACGTGTCAGCAGCGCAAGTGCAGCGCACTAGCCCAGCGCACTGCGCTTGCATGACACATGTCGTCACCACAAGCGCTTGCGCTCTTTAATTAGCGCAAAGCGCCTGAAAATGCAATGCATTTCCTAAAGGGCCAGGCCCAAATCAAAAGACCTGGTAGGCCTAATTAAATTGCAAAGCAATAAATGGGCAGAGCCCAAGATAAATTGATGCTCTGCATCCTTTATGGGCAGAGCCCAAACAAAAACAAATAAAAGTGTTGAACATTTTTCAACTGGACTTAGCCCAATCGTGGCCGTAAGTCCTCAAATTAAATTGACTGAGCAAAATTGCTCTCCTAAATCAACTTTGGTTCAAGGGTACATCTCCTAACTCCTCTGACATCTATCGTTGTAATCCTTCAACGACGTCAGAGAGGTGACGGGTCCCAACGACCACACATGAACACGGACTGCGGGGTCCTTAAACTCGTGGACCGAAACGTCCTTAAACTAATGTTGGACCGAAACGTCCTTAAACTAATGTCGGACCGAAACGTCCTTAAGCTAATGTCGGACCGAAACGTCCTTAAGCTAATATCGGACCGAAACGTCCTTAAACTAATATCGGACCGAAATGTCCTTAAACTAATAATGGACCACCACGTCCCTAAACTGGAACAATAGAGCCTCCAAATGCTCTTTTGTCGGATCTAAACGATCCCGTTTATGTTGATCTTAGCCCTAAACACGGCTAACGTATCCTTAAACATTCAAATGGACTATAAAACTCCAAATCAACTTTGATTCAAGGGTACATCTCCGAACTCCTCTGACACCTATCGTTGTAATCCTTCAACGACGTCAGAGAGGTGACGAGTCCCGACGGCCATATATTAAATAGATCACCACGTTAAGTTGATCTTAGTCTCAAACAGGACTAACGTATCCTTGACGAACGTTTAAGTTGATCTTAGCCTCAACACGGCTAACGTATCCTTAAACTAAAACACCAAACCCAAATCTAAGTAAATACGGATTTGGACTAATCCACGTCCTACGGGCGACGGCATTATTCAGTCTCCGTATACAATCCATGGGAAACCACAAACAAAACAAACACACACGACACGAAGTGAAATTCTGGAGAAGGAGAAAGTTGTTACCGCGATGCGGTAGCGTAATTAACTGCAGGGGCTTGCGCCTGCAGGGAAGAGCGTTCCCACAATCAAAAACCCCTCAAGCGAGGGGGAATCTGACGAAGTCTGCTACATCGGCCGCATTCGTCTAAACCTCCGATACACGGTGCCATAAATCAACTTGGCATCTTCGGAGAGGTAGACGGATAAAACAAAATAGCATCTGCCCTGGATCTCAGCGTCAGGACTTCGCAGTCTTGTGCGCCGTCCTTCGGAGGGGAACAGATTCTGGCACGCCCGGTGGGACCTTTTCCTCTTTCCACTCCACACTTCGTGTGTCGTCTTCGAGAACCAATCGCGGTTTGTTAACGGTTGCCTTTGGATTTCAAGTTACTAAGATTTGGTCTTTTGCCTAGCGCAGAACTCAAGCATCAATGGCCTCTAACTGCACCAACTGCTCGAAGTGCCACTGCAACGGACTCTCCACCTCACCCGGAGGTGTAGCATATGGCCCCCAAGCGGCCTCCTTCCTCGCTCTGCCGGTAGAACAGGTGACCCAGGCCACCACCGGCCTGTTTTTCGGGACCATGATCCCACCTACAAGCTTCTCTATACCAATACCTGCGCCGGAAGTGAACAAGAAGTCGGTCTTCGACCGGCTCACTGCTACGACGGCCCCTGTCAACGGGTCGTCCACAACCAAACCAACAGCCTCTGTCTTCGCCAGGCTGGATCAGAACTCTAAGTTGGCTGTCCTAAGGAAGGCAATAACTGCTGCTCCAGAAGTCATCAAGGCGGCTTCCCCTGTCAAAGAGTCGGTATTTTCAAGACTGACGATTCCTGCTCCTGCCCCTGCTCGAAGATCTGTCTTCGACAGGTTGAATATCATCCCTCAAAGGACAGCTTCAGTCTTTAAGAGGTTAACACCAGCGGCGCCTCATTCAGACAGGGGCAAAAATAAGCTGTCTCTATCTCCGAGCTAGTCCCAACGGCTCGTCATGCTCGACGTCGCTATTGGCGACGAGTGAGGAAGGCAGTGGGCAACTCCCCCTCAGGGCTAACTCCGCCGGCTCCAGTGGTAGAAGTCAATGCTGCTGTTCCAACTGGGAACAGCTTTGAACTGCTGAGGAAGGTACGTAAGAATTCTCCAACCGCTACATTGAAAAGATCTCCTCCGCCCGCGGAGAGAGTTCCGGAAACAAAGCAAGAACAGTCCCCTCAACGGCTGTCCTCAAAAATATACAAGGTTTGGCGAAGGGTTCAAGACTCCGTGATCGACCCAGACCACTTTCGTCAACGAAAGAAGACGAAGGTGCAAAAAGAAAAGGACCGTCCTATTAAACAGCAGAAGACAACAATCGCTAGGGTGCCCACTGCAACGGCCCCTTCAACGTCAACGGCCCACAAAAGAAGAAGGCCGGAGAAAGTGCCAACGCCGACGACGAATATCAAAGGTGGTGAACCCAAACGCCCTAAGTCAGGGGGCATTGTAGTTCATACCATCTACGTGGCGTCTGGTAAGGAGGACAGTCGCATATCTACGGGTCATCGACCGCTTACGCGATCAGTGACCAAAGCGCAGCAGCTGAAGCTCCAAGAGATGATGAACGCTATGGCCGCACTTACTAGGCCAAAAGAAAACCCTGAAACGTCCTCGGATGAACGTCAGGAGAAAGAAACCGATGCCGAATTCCTTCGACGAATATTGGAGAAGAAGGAAAAAGAGGCTGCTGAACAAGCAGCCAACATAAAGCGTATGAGCCTCCTGTTCCAAGACATGGTGGGGATGATGATCCAGCAAGATCCTCCAGCCGAAGATCCCCCGATCGTTCTCGATGACGATAGGGGAGAGACGTCGAATCCTCCACCAGCTCTATCAACAGCTAAGGAGAATACAATCTCCAAAGCTGATTTGGACGAGTACATAGCCCAACAAATACGGGTTCATCATGCGACTGAACAGAAGACCTTGCAAATAAAAGACCGGGAGAAGGCTGAGGATTGGAGGGAAGTCTTCGTTGACTACTTTAAGTCCCACCGAATGCCCGAAGAAGCGTCCACAAGACATCAGCTCATGAAACGAGCTCTGTCTTTCGCCTTCGTCAATGATACTCTGTACAAAAGGTCATTCGATTCTCTGTGGCTGAGATGCCTAGGTCCTGATGAAGCGGAAAGAGTCGTTCAGGTAGTTCATGACGGACTCTGTGGTTCTCACCAAGCGGGCCCGAAGATGAAGTTGAAAATCAAACGGATGGGCTACTACTGGCCCACGATGATTCAGGATTGCCTCGAATATGCGAAGCAATGCCACTCGTGCCAAATCCGTGGGGATTTCATCCACCAGCATCCAAATGCACTCCATCCAACAGTGGCTAGCTGGCCATTCGAAATGTGGGGAACTGACATAGTCGGCCCCATCGAACCAGCATCGTCTAGAGGACATCGCTTCATCCTGGCGACAACTGATTACTTCTCTAAATGGGCAGAAACAGTGCCGTTGAGAGAAGTGAAGACGGAGAATATCCTCCATTTCTTCAAAACGCACATCATATACCGGTTTGGAACGCTGAGACGGATCATCTCCGATAACGGTCCAGCCTACAGAAGTCACAAGATCAGTCGCTTCGCACAGCAGCATAATATAGACTGGAGATATTCCTCGGTTTATAATCCGCGAGCTAATGGTCTAGCCGAGGCCTTCAACAAGGCCCTGACGAAGATCATGAAAAAGACGGTGTCCCGAAATAAGAAAGACTGGCACGAGAGACTACAAGAGGCTCTTTGGGCGTACCGAACTACGTTCAATACGGCCACAAACACAACGCCGTACGCGTTGGTATTCGGTACGGAAGCAGTACTCCCCCTCGAGATAGAGTTACCCTCTCTGTGAGTGGCAGTCCACTACGAGCTGACAAACGAAGAAAACGCTCACCTTCGGCTTGAAGAGCTTGATGCCCTTGAAGAAACACGGCTCATAGCGCAACAAAATCTGGAAGCTTATAAAGCAAGGATGACGCGCTCATACGAAAGATTGACCCGGCCAAGGACATTCCGCCAAGGCGAACTCGTGCTAGTGGTCAAAAGGTCTATGATCCCCAATCGCACCAAGCGGGGAAAATTCGAGCCAAACTACGAAGGCCCGTACATCATAGATAAGGTCTATCAGGGTGGGGCCTATCTACTCATGGACATGCACGGTGAAAGGCCTTTCAGGCCAATAAACGGTAGATTCCTAAAGAAATACTATGCTTAATGAGCCACAGCCTAGGTCAATGATAGATGACGACGACTATGTCCGCTCGCTATCTTCCTAATCTCAAGCTTTATAAGCAGTAGCCAGCCTTCTTAATAGCGGACCGAAACGTCCATAAACTACTACCGCAGCATCCTTAGGCTGACGAGATGAATAAAAAAATAAGAAAAAAAATATAATAAATAAAAACGGTATGTCCATAAGCAAAAAGGGCACGGATGAAAACCCGAAAGGGCTCCGTGAGTAAAAACAGTAGGGCTACCGGCGAGTGTTCGTAAAAACCCGAAAGGGCGCGACCTCGTAAAAAAAAGGAAGAAAATAAAAAGAATAAAAAAAAACGGTATGTCCATAAGCAAAATGGGCACAGATGAAAACCCGAAAGGGCTCCGTGAGTAAAAACAGCAGGACTACCGGCGAGTGTTTGTGAAAACCCGAAAGGGCGCAGCCTCGTTAAAAGACACTTATAGGGTCCTCTCGACCTTGTAAGGAGAAACAACCCGCGTGAGATCCTTACGACTCACAAGGGAGCAACACATTTGGGGATCCCCACGATTCCTAAGGAGAAAATACACTTGCGAGATCCTCACGACTCGTAAGGAGAATTCTCTTATGAGACCCTCACGGCTCATAAAATTTGAAAGTCTTAAGTTACAGAGACGTAAACCTATGCTTAAGCAACCCCCACAACTTCCGATATTGCCCTACAAGTGGCTCAATACTGGCCCTTGTATACAATCCACGGGCGCGAATAAACATTTCCCTAACCAAGTCCCATCCGAGACTGGGGATATGTACACATGACGAACAACCCTTATGAGTCCTCTCGACTTACAAGGAGAAAATCCTCTTGTAGGATCCTTACGACTTACAGAGGAACAAACACTTAGGAATCCTCACGATTCCTAAGAAGAAAATACACCTACAAGATCCTCACGACTTGTAGGGAGAAATACCTTTGTGAGACCCTTACGGCTCATGAAGTCAAAAGCCTTAGTCGACAGGACCTTAACCCTGTTCGCTAAGCCACCCTTGTTCGACATCGACAGAGGCAAATGATGATTCGCTCCCGGTAATATCCCAGTTGTAGCGGTGCTGATGCCGAAATCGGCGTTTAATTTCAGGTTTACGGCGAAAAGCCAGTAGACCGCACATGCATATGAAATAGCCGAAATGATGGGGCAACTTGCAATAAAAAGCAGCAAGTGAAAATGTATGCATAAAAAATAGCCGAAATGATTGGGCAACTCGCAATAAAAAGTAGCGAGTAAAAGTAAAAAAAAATAGCCGAAATGATTGGGCAACTCGCTAAAAAGCAGCGAGTAAAAATAAAATAAACAGCCGAAATGATTGGGCACCGCAAAAAATAGCCGAAATGATTGGGCAATCGCGACCTTCGCGATATAAAAGCTGAAATGATAGAGCATCGCGGAAATAAAAAAAAAGAGAGAAATGATAAAACTTTGGCCCTACAGTTAAGATCACATCGATCCCTGTGTACAATCCAAGGGCGTAAACGAAGAGGGAACCATACTTTCCTAACAGGATCCGCCAGAAAACGAAGCCAAATTTTGACGGTTCATCCCAACTCTGAAGAAACCAATGTCTTCAGCAAAATACCTCAACTCAGGGAAACAAACAATCCTTGACGAGAGCCTCCTGATCCGCATCGACTCGCAGAGCAACCAGTGTCTCCGTGGGAAATTCTCGACTTGTTTCAATACCAGGAAAACAAATAATCCTTGGTAAATACCTCAACTTAGGGAAACAAACAATCCTTGACGAGAGCCTCCTGGTCCGCGTCGACTCGCAGAGCAACCAGTGTCTCCGTGGGAAATTCTCGACTCGTTTCAACACCAGGGAAACAAATAATCCTTGGCGCTAGGGAAACAAATAATCCTTAGTAAATACCTTAACTCAGGGAAACAAACAATCCTTGATGAGAGCCTCCTGATCCGCGTCGACTCGCAGAGCAACCAGTGTCTCCGTGGGAAATTCTCGACTCGTTTCAACACCAGGGAAACAAATAATCTTTGGCGCTAGGGTAACAAATAATCCTTAGCAAATACCTCAGCTCAGGGAAACAAACAATCCTTGACGAGAGCCTCCTGATTCGCGTCGGCTCGCAGAGAAACCAGTGTCTCCACGGGAAAATTCCCGATTCGTCTCAACTTGCAAGATGAAGCCTCAGGCAGCAGGGACTAAAAAAAAACTTGCTTCCTGAACAATGAGACCCTGCAAGTCGATCTAAAACGGTCTCTTGTATACTATTCACGGGTCTCACTCTCCAAAGTCGAGTTTCGACAAGGAGGGAAACAAGCGCTTACGGGTCCTCTCGACTCGTAAGAGGGAAAAATTCTCTTATAGGATCCTTACGACTTGTAAGAGAAAACACACTTAGGAATTCTCACGACTCCTAAGGAGAAAATCCACCTATGAGATCCTCTCAATCCATAGGGAGAAAAGTCTCTATGAGACCCTCACGGCTCATAGAGTTGAAAAGTCTTAGGCAGAAGATCTGAACCTGCGGCCTAAGCCATCGCTCTCTCTTGAAAAATCTAGACGCTTACTCTATTATCGGTCAAATGTGTTTATCAAGTCAACATGCTGATAATAAGAGAAAGAAGAAAGCGACAAAAGAACATCCGATTTACAAGCGTTCGAGACACACTCATTCATGCATAGGAAAAAGACTCAGAACGAAAAATAAGACAAGCTGGGATAAAGTTTTTCCATTAATATTGCCGAAAATTCTTACAATCATAAAGCAATAAACGAGAAATAGTGTTACAATGGAATAACCTCAGATCCGGGGCACGGATTGAGGAAGTCAAAAGTAAGGCCATCCAGAGTTCTTCTAGCCTTTCTGATTATTCTTGTGCGCAGCCTCTCGCGCTCCTGTATGTCAAGATCCTCAGCAAGCCCTCCCAGCCTTCGATAAGCAGCGACTATCGTCGTCTGCTGGAAAATTTGATGTAGGATGTCAACGAGGCTATCCCGCCATTTCTTCGAGATCAGCCCCGACAGGTACACTGAATGCACCTTGTCTTCGGCATCATCCAGCGCGTTGAGCGGTAGGGCCTCGTGGAGCCCCGGGAGTGCTCTCCAAATTGCTCCCAGCACGACTTTCAAAGGAGCAGAGAGGCGAGGGAGCAGCCAACCAACACGTGCATTCAGACGACCCATGACCTCCGCACACTGGGCATCTGTAAACTCTTGGTTTTGCTGATGGCCCTGGGCACAGATATCCTCATAGGTGATGAATTCGTACAGACTGTATAGACGCACCGGCATAATCCCTGAAGGAAACAGCATTGGAAGATCAGCAATGAGAAAAACACAGAGAGTTAAAACTCCTCGAGAGCAACGCTCTGTAGACAGGAGTAACATCTATCAAAATCAATAATGAGGAGAATTTGAGGAAAACTCCCTCAGAACATTGAGAGCTTTGCTCTAAAAAGATGATATGATTATAATAATAATATAAAATGCCATCTTTAACTTCCAAGATCCATGAAGAATTCTTAAGAGTTCTTCTATATGATTTGGAAGGAGCAAAGCTCCATAAAATGCAATCTACCTAAAATTCTCTAAAAGTTTAAACTTTTAAAAGTGTTTAAACAAAGGAACAAGGCTCTGTTGGTAAAACCCCAAAGGGGTTTTTTTAGATCAAAGATCTGTGAGAGCAAAAATCTATTAATTAAAATTGATTTAATTCAAGACTAATTCTTACTTAAATAGTTTCTGTTAAAGAAAATCTAACTCAAGGAGTTCTCGAAGGCAAGAGAAAAGCTCTGAAGTTTTTGAAAATAAAAATCTTAAAGATGATAATCATCTGTATAGGACCAAAGGTCCTATTTATAGGCATCAAGTACCCTTTCAACTTCCAAAGGTTGCCATAACGGTTGGAATTCTGCCACCGTTGCGCTCGCATTTGGAACCATGCAAGTGCAACGGTAGGGGGAATTTGTTTCCCCCAATTAGAACGAAACTCTATTTCTAAGACTGAAAAGTAAAGCACCGCTTCATGAAATAGGCTAAAAACACCAAAGGCAATTTATCCTTGCAAGAATCATATGCACTTAATAATAGCAAATTAAATCATACGATGCACAAGCACAACAGAGAACTAAAATAAAAGAACTCTTAATAGATAATGAAATACTTGATTAAAAAGAAAAATACTTGTTCATCATTATTATTATTACATTTAAAAAAGATCACCAAATATGGGATTGGAAAGACAAGGGTTCGCAAAGATAAGAAGAAGATTCCCCAGTTCCCTTTCTGTCTTCTCCACCATGTTGAAGCGGCGATCCTCCCGAGAGGTAGACATCCAGCGATCGTCGCCACATTCATCAGAAAAAGTGGCGATGACAACCCGGCGAGCCCGTATCTGGCTCAGCAAGTGGAAAGAGCAGTCCCTCAGGGCTTTGGTGATCAAGTGCGCTTCGAGAAAGCACTTGATCTTATCCTCGGCGGCATCAAGCATCGCCGAGGACATCTCTGCTGGAGGAGGGGGAATATCGACGAGCACCGAGGCAAGGATCATCCGAAGCCAAATGGAGTGCGGAGGGAGAAGAGACCCCACACGAGTCAAAATCTCGTACATTGCAGCATCGCATTGCTCGTCCGTAAGAGAAGAGTCCACCAGGCACGCAGCGAAACGGGGAACGATGTCCTGAATCGGCACTTCCCATGGTTGTCGGCGGGCATGAGGGCGGTTGCAAGCCATGATTGAAGAAGTTCTCTGAAGATGAGAGAAGAAAAGGCTCGGCCTTGATTTATATATAGACCAAGCACAGAAAATTCTGTACACAGTGGAATTATTTCCAAGACCCGGGAAACTAAAATTTTGGGAAATACAAGTTTGACTTGAAAAAGGGAGATGAAAAGATATCTCAGGTGAACCAACGCTTCCGATTCCCCCAATCAGAGCAAAGCACTACCTTGAAAATCTAAATTTTAATAAATGAAGTAACGCTTCAGATCCTCTGCACTGTGCGCAGAATGCCACGTGTCAGAAGTTGATGTATCAGTGCAGCGTCCAAGGCAGCGCATCCAATCAGAGCAAAGCTCTATCTAAAAACAAAACAAAAGGAAGCAACGCTTCAGTTGCGCAAGCACTGCGCTGCGCGACACGTGTCACGCACTGGGGCATTTGCGCCAAACAGAATGAAGATTTTAAAGAAATCTTTCTGTTCTGTTAAAACAAAAAGATTTTCTTCTGTAAAACAGAAGCCCTTGGATCAAAGATCCAACGGTGGGGAAAATTCCCCAAATCACTCAGAAAGATCTCTTTAACAAATTTAACTAATTTATGGGCACTATAAAAAGGACCCCAGACCTCAATTCAAAGGCATCAACATTTTGTGAGAAATCAAAATTTTCAAATAGAGAGAACTCTGAAGAAATCTCAAGAGGAAAAATGGTAAAAACCTTTAAAATAGAAGAATTTCTTCTAATAGATCATTGATCTAAGAACAAGATCAATGATCTTCAATAAAAAACAAATAAAAATAGTACTTTGCATTTTTTATGAACCTCTGGTTCTTTGAGATAAGAAAAACAAGAGAAACTTGTTTTCTTTGATCTAAATTAGATCAAGAAAGCAAACAGTGTTTTGCACTTCTGTTATGAACCTTTGGTTCTTGAATCTAAAAGATTCTCAAATTAATAGTGCTTTACACTTGTAAATCTGCACTGTTGCGCTCTTGGGTTGGTGCAAGCCACCAGAGAGCGCCACGTGTCAGCATCTGAACCACTTGCGCTATGTGCTTTAAGATAGAGTTTTGCTCTCTGAAATTGGCGCAACTCACCAGAGTGCGGCACGTGTCAGCAGCGCAAGCGCAGCGCACTAGCGTAGAGCACTGCGCTTGCATGACACATGTCGTCACCACAAGCGCTTGCGCTCTTTGATTAGCGCAAAGCGCCTGAAAATGCAATGCATTTCCTAAAGGGCCAGGCCCAAATCAAAAGACCTGGTAGGCCTAATTAAATTGCAAAGCAATAAATGGGCAGAGCCCAAGATAAATTGATGCTCTGCATCCTTTATGGGCAGAGCCCAAACAAAAACAAATAAAAGTGTTGAACATTTTTCAACTGGACTTAGCCCAATCGTGGCCGTAAGTCCTCAAATTAAATTGACTGAGCAAAATTGCTCTCCTAAATCAACTTTGGTTCAAGATTACATCTCCTAACTCCTCTGACACCTATCGTTGTAATCCTTCAACGACGTCAGAGAGGTGACGGGTCCCAACGACCACACATGAACACGGACTGCGGGGTCCTTAAACTCGTGGACCGAAACGTCCTTAAACTAATGTTGGACCGAAACGTCCTTAAACTAATGTTGGACCGAAACGTCCTTAAACTAATATCGGACCGAAACGTTCTTAAACTAATATCGGACCGAAACGTCCCTAAACTAATAATGGACCACCACGTCCCTAAACTGGAACAATAGAGCCTCCAAATGCTCTTTTGTCGGATTTAAACGATCCCGTTTAGCTTGATCTTAGCCCTAAACACGGCTAACATATCCTTAAACATTCAAATGGACTATAAAACTCCAAATCAACTTTGGTTCAAGGGTACATCTCCGAACTCCTCTAACACCTATCGTTGTAATCCTTCAACGACGTCAGAGAGGTGACGAGTCCCGACGGCCATATATTAAATGGATCACCACGTTATGTTGATCTTAGTCTCAAACAGGACTAACGTATTCTTAACGAACGTTTAAGTTGATCTTAGCCTCAACACGGCTAACGTATCCTTAAACTAAAACACCAAACCCAAATCTAAGTAAATACGGATTTGGACTAATCCACGTCCTACGGGCGACGGCATTATTCAGTCTCTGTATACAATCCACGGGCAACCACAAACAAAACAAACACACACGACACGAAGTGAAATTCTGGAGAAGGAGAAAGTTGTTACCGCGATACGGTAGCGTAATTAACTGCAGGGGCTTGCGCCTGCAGGGAAGAGCGTCCCCACAATCAAAAACCCCTCAAGCGAGGGGGAATCTGACGAAGTCTGCTACATCGGCCGCATTCGTCTAAACCTCCGATACACGGTGCCATAAATCAACTTGGCATCTTCGGAGAGGTAGACGGATAAAACCAAATAGCATCTGCCCCGGATCTCAGCGTCAGGACTTCGTAGTCTTGTGCGCTGTCCTTCGGTGGGGAACAGCGCGCTCTGTTGAGCGCAAGTCTGTTAACGCAGTGCGCTGCGCCAGTGCGCTGCTGACACGTGGCGCGTGCTGGTGACTTGCGCCAATTCAAGAGCGCAACAGCGCAAATTAGGAGTGCAGGGCACTGTACGGTAGCGCAGAGCGCATCTTAATCTAATTTAGATCAAAGAAAAGAATCATTTTAGAGGTTCTATCTCAAGATTCAAGAACCGATGGTTCATCAAAAGGCAATGCCTTTATAGTGATCAAAAGATCTAATCAATGAAGTAAATTACTTCTGTTTTATCTTTTTTCAATTAGATCTTCTGTTGATCTTTTTTCTCTTTTTTTTATCCAAGATCTTGATATTGTTCTTAGATCATTGATCTTTTTAGAAGAAATTCTTCTTTTATTCAAAGGTTTACCTTTTTTCTTTCTCTTTGAATTCTTCTCAAAGTTTATACAAGAGCTCTCTGTATCTCTATCTCTCTGTATGTTTTAGACCTTGTGTCTAGGGGCCTTTATATAGTACCAATTGATTTGTTAAATTGGTTACAGAGATCTTTCTCTGATTGATCTGGAGATATTTCCCCACCGTTGGATCTTTGATCCTAGGGCCTCTGTTTTGCAGAAGATAATCTTCTTGTTTTAACAAGATTGGAAAGATCTTTCCAGAATTTTATTGTTTAAATACCGGCACAGTTGGCGCAAGCGCACTTGCGCTTGACACGTGTCGCACAGCGCAGAGCGCAATTCATCTTAATCGTTGCTTCCTTTCTTTTTATTTTAAAACAGAGCATTGCTCTTATTGGGTGTGCTGTCTCGGGCGCAGCGCTGGCGTGTCTGTTTTTGACACGTGGCGCGTTGCGCGCAGCGTAAGGAATCTGAAGCGTTGTTTTACCTTTTGAATTTGAAATTCAAATAGAGTTTTTCTCTGATTGGGGGAAACAGAAGCATTGCTTTATTTCCCGCCTTGGAATTTGAACAGAGCTTTGCTCTGATTGGGGGAAACAACTGCTGCTAACTCCAGATCATGCGTTGGATAATTGCGCTCATGAGTCTTCAGTTGTCTTGAAGCATAAGCCAATACCTTACCGTGCTAATGTAGAACACATCCTAATCCCTTACCGGATGCATCACAATGCACTTCGAATCCTCCAGATTGATCCGGTATTACGAGAATAGGTGCAGATGTCAATCTTGACTTGAGTTCTATGAAAGCTTGTTCGCATGCTTCTGACCACACAAATTCTTCATCTTTTCGTGTGAGCTTGGTCAGGGGTGTTGCTATCTTTGAGAATCCTTCAATGAACCTTCTGTAATATCCAGCTAAACCCAAAAAACTCCGAATGTCCTTCACTGACTTTGGTGTAGGCCATTCGCTAACTGCTGAAACTTTGGCTGGATCCACAGAAATTCCTTCTCCTGATACGATATGTCCAAGGAAACCAACTTGATTTAGACAAAACTCGCACTTGCTATACTTGGCATAAAGCTTATGTTGTCGAAGAGTTTCCAGGACAATTCGTAGGTGCTCTGCATGCTCTTTCCGACTCTTAGAATACACCAGAATGTCGTCGATGAAGATGACATCAAATCTGTCTAGGTACTCCGGAAAAACTTGATTCATTAGGTTCATGATTATTGCTGGTGCATTGGTCACTCCAAATGGCATCACTAGAAATTCGTAATGTCCATAGCGAGTTCTGAAAGCTGTTTTGTGAATATCAGCTTCCTTGACCTTCACTTCATGATAACCTGAACGAAGATCCAATTTAGAGAAAACACAAGATCCACTTAGCTGATCGAATAAATCATCGATGCGCGGGAGTGGATACTTGTTCTTTATAGTGACTTCGTTCAAGGCCCTATAATCGATGCACATTCTATATGAACCTTCCTACTTCTTCACTAGTAGTACAGGTGCTCCCCAACTTGAAGTGCTGGGACGAATCCATCCTTTCGCCAATAACTCGTCCAACTGTGTTCAGACTTCCTTCAATCCTTCCGGACTTAATCTATAAGGTGCTTTGATTACCGGTTGGGCTCCTGGTACTAGATCAATACTGAATTCAAGAGCTCGATCGGGAGGCAAACCTGAAATATCGTCAGGAAATACATCGTCGAACTCTCAAACTACCTCTGGTCTTCATTCTTCTTCGGCTTGAGCTGCTGCAACTACTGCTTCCCTTGGCTTCGCTTTGTAGGTACTTGGCTCTAGTGTACGGTCTCCACTTTTGAAATAGAAGACCGGATGGTCTGGAATCTCGAATACTACCCTCCTTTGACGACAGTCGATGGTAGCATAAAAAGTTCCAAGCCAATCCATTCCTAGAACCACATCGAAGTTCGGTATGTCCAGTACTTTGAAGTCAGCATAAAACTCTCTGCTGTAGACAACGACTGGACACAAGCTGTATCGCATAGTTGCCTTTAGAACGCCATTTCCGGAACTGAAATTCCAGCTGGATACAAGCGGTGAGACTGAAATCGCATGGGTTCGGACGAACCGTTGCGACATAAAGCAGTGGGATGCTCCAGTATCAAACAGTGCAAGTGCAGGGAGTGAGGCTACTAGGATTGTACCTAAGGTATATGGGATATGTTTTAGGTATAGGGAAAGTGTGTAGGTAAACAAGACTAAAAGATAAGTTTGAGAAGGAAAGTTTACCAGTAATGACTTGGCCAGTGGCCTCAGCTTCTTCCACAGACATCGTGAAAGCCTGGCGCTTTGGTACATTCCTCCTGGCCTGAGGAGCATTCCTCGGAACGTTCCTTTGAGCTTGATGGAACTGACGAGGAGGTGGTGCAGCTTGTGGACCTCTGGGTGGTGCAGGTAGTGCAAGTCTTGGAGCAGGGGCTTGGATGGCTGGACGTTGTGGATAATTATTTGCTAGCCTGGGTACAGCAACCGGGTTTTGCTTATGAGGACAAGCCCCAATACCATAAGCAGCTGAGCCGCAGATCAAGCAAAGGTTGTTCGCACGCCGGCAATCTCTCTCCAGATACCCATTTCTCTTGCAGTAGTTACAAAAGGCTGGGTTGGGCCTGTTGATTGGTGCTCCACGACGTCTTGGACAAAAGGTGGTCTGGACGAGGCTCCACCTGCCATCTGGTTGGCAGGGCGCTTGACTCCTGCAGACTGAGGTCTACCCCTTGCTTTTATCACTGCCTCATAACTGCGAGCAGCTTCCAGAGCATCCTCATGAGTCAAAAATTTTCCAGTGGCTAGAGCAGCCTGAATCTCCGTGTCCAGTCCTTGTTGAAAGCGACGGGCTCTGATCTCGTCCGTCGGTATCAAGTGTGCCGCGAATCTGTTTAAAGGATTGTGTTAGCTGTGTAGTATGTGATATTTTAGAAATTTGAAATACTGTGACATATCTTACCGACTTAGCATGGTGAATTCAGCGTCATATTCATCCACTGACTTGTCCCACATCGAACCTTGTTGCAGATGAATGAACTGCTGCTCCATGGCAAACCTGGCAGTCACAGGGAAGTACTTCGCGTCGAACTTCTCGCGAAAAGTCTTCCATTCAATAGGCTGTGCAAGACGGCTTTCTTCCGCCTTCCACCAGTTGCGAGTATTGTCCGTGAGCTGTAGTTTAGCCACACGGACCCAAGCTATGTCTGGCACTTGTGCTGCGGCCAGATCATCCTCGATACTTTGAGCCCATTCCTCAGCTTCCAGTGGGCTCCCCTTTCTTGAGAACTGCTTCGGATGTAAAGCTCTGAATTGCTTTACCCCAGGAGCATCAGTCTCAGGACGGTTCAGAAGTTGTTGCTGTCCCTCGAGAAGGCTGCGGATCGCCTCAAGTAGCATTGTTTGCTCGGTAGGTGGCGCAGGAACAGCTGGTGTGAGAGGTAGTGCTGGAGGTGTGTTGTTGACGTTGGTGCTGGTGTTGTTCGGAGAATCCATAACCCTGAAGAAAAATTTGGGTTAGGACAGATTCAAGTACATGAAATGATAAGATTCAAGGAATATGAAATTGCAAGATTCAAGGAACATGAATTGTAAAGAATGTTTTAGTTGCTGGTTCTTGTGTTATATTGCTTAGGTTGTTCACGCCGAACAGAACTGCATGATGGGGATTCATACAGCTCTGACCTGCATGGGCCTCCAACAAAACCTGTTACACCCCGCTTCCCAGTGTACGGCAAAGGGGACGCGACGAGGTCCGCTACGTATATACTCAGAAGTACATACGCTAAGCGTATCTAAGCAATATAAAATAAATACACAAGAGAAAAGAAATAAAAAGAACAGCAACTTTTATTTATTAACATTCTTTGTACAATGCATGAAAGGAAATACAACTGAAATAAAAAGATGCCTAAACAGTGGCATAACAGGAAATGAAAAGTACAGAAAGGAAAAGTGTACAATGAAACTACAGTGCAGGGTCTTCAGTAAACTGCCCCAAGTCTTCTTGCGATGGCTCGACCTCTGCCGGGCCCAAATCACCTGACGACATTCAAAGAAGAGAGAAACAGAATATCGTCAGCGAGCAGGTCGCTCGGTAAGTCCCAAAGGTAAGAGAAAAGTAGAATAAGACAGAATAAGAAGATATATTTTAAAGTTGTATTATCCTGTAGTAGTGTCGTGTTAACGCTGTTATTTGTAGTTTGGTACTGAAAGATGCCAGTGTATACGAGGGGAGTCTCTATATGCCAGAGAGTAGGGGCACGTATAGTACAAGGAACCGTTTATGCCACGGTACAACGGCAACTGGATTCATGTTAGGTGTATTAAATCTGACCACCTCGTGCCACCTTTAACACCTTCCGTACCAATCTACCCCTTAAACCCCGCGATATCTTTGTATTGTTATCTTGTAAAATTGTATTGATTGTATGAGAGATTGACTGACTGACCGAAACCATGATATCAGGAAACGGTTGTAACCGTGGAATCATGTAAATGGAATACTGAGAATCATGTAAAAGGAATATATATCCATGGTTCGGTTCAGTCAAGTTGTATAAATTGATAATTGTATTCATATTGAATTGGAATCTTGTAGATTATAGATTGACTTGAATCATATTCAAGTCAGATTAATCAGACTCAAATCCGAGTCAGACAATCAGAATTGTGAATCGAGGTCTTATAATTGCTAGGGTTCTTAGGGTAATTTATAAAACTTGAGGGGTTTTTATGTAAAAACACTTTTATATACTTTTCAAAATACGCCTCAAGTATTTATTGTTCGTCTTTAGAGTTGTAATGAGGGTGGATTTTATGTTGTGACATTTCTAGTGAAAATATCCTAGTTTTATAAATAAGGGTATTTATCTGTAATATTGATTTTTTGGAAGTTCATGGTATTTTAGTATAAAATATATTCTTGTGATTTTTAGAAAAAAGTGAAAAATTTAGATATTTAAATGATAAATATACATATGTTTATACAAAAGTAATTTTAATAAATATTTTATATTCCAAAAATCTCATTTTCTTAGGATGTTGTATTTTAAACCTTTCGAGACCGCATGCTTCTTGCGGAGGTCTGAATCTCGTAGTACTAAGCCCGAGGGTGCATGATAAAACCGTACTAAAGATGGGTTGTAGCGGCGCTTTGCAAAGATTGTAAAATACTAATCCTTTAGAAAACAGTTTTATAAAGTAAAAGGTATTTATTTGCAAAGGTGTAAATTTTCTGTATTTTAGATTCTAGGGTTTCCTAAGCCAACTAGCCTATTTCTAAATGGTCTAAACGACAAGTCGTTAGAAGCCTCAAATCGCCTCTTCACCGCCAATTATGGCCAGGTAAGTACAAGTGAGGAAGGAGGGATCCGCTCACGAATCATGAGACGGGCCTTTTAAACTTACCTAAGCTCACTTGCCTAGCCTAGACACCACAAAATCAGGTTTAGATAAACGATCGATATCCACAACTTATCGTATTTTCCTAATAAGAGGTATTATTTAAAAGCGTATCAAATCTAAAACTTTTAAGAATGGTTTTATTAAGAATATGGTATTTAAATGAAAGTTTTGTTTTATCGTATTCTAAGTTCTTTGATGATTTCGTTTAGATTTGTATTTGCGTGTGTGTGGAGGTAGGTCATTACCTCGTGCTCTACTTTAAATGTATAGTAAGGTTAAGGGGTTAAATGTGAAATTGAAACATGATGGTATTAAAGTGAAAAAAATACGGTAACTTGGAAAGGTTATCATTTCATGTGAGAAAACTTGTTCAAATTGATTTTTAAAAGTTTAATAGTAAAGATAAAGATATTTAGGCATGAATGTATTGGTTAGAAGTGAAATTTTATAGAAAACCGAGTCGGAAATCGGATTTGTTCCGATTCCGTCGGGTTTCATAATTTCGTATTTTAAAGAAATAGAAAGGGGGATAGAATGGGACTTACGGGTTTCGATCTATACTAAGGAGTGTAGGGGAACTAAGGGAGTTGCCGAGGTGTTGCTTCGTCGCCGGTTGTTTCTAAAAACGTCGCCGGAATTCCCGCCGAAATTTCATCAGAGCTTCGCCGTGAACTTGATTTCAAAGTACACAACTTTTGGAAAATTTTGAGAGAGTGAGCTTAGGATTTTGGGGTGAGAGGATAGTGTGTAGGGTTGGTATTTATAGGGTTAGGCTAGGGTTAGGGTAGATGAAAAATTAAAAATAAAAATGTGATAAAATGTAATAAAAATGTATTAAAAGTGGAGTAATTGGGGGTTTTAAAGAGTTCTGGAAGTGGTCTGAGGCTGAAATTATGCAGGTGCATAGGGAATATGAAAATACACAACTTTCATGTTGGGGCCGTCGCCGGAATCGGCCGACTCGGGGGTGACTCGGCCGTGACTCGGCCGGAGCACTGAGTCGGCCGAGTCGAGGCCGAGTTGGCCGATTCCCGGCCGAGTCCGGCGGCCAGGATCCCCCCGACGGTTCATCTAACTCCTGCAAGTGTTACATCTTTGGGTGTAGTGGGGTTTTTGTGAGATATGCACGTGTAAACTCTTGGTATTCTAAAGGTTTTTAAAAAATCAATATAAAAAATAATATGGGGTATGGGATTTGAACTCTGGTGGCTTGGTTCAGCAGTGCAAGGTATTACCAATGAGCTACAAACTCTTTCTTGTAATTATTGTGGGAAAATAAATACTTAAAGTGGTAACAGTAACATTAAATACTCCAAGTATACTTCAAATTTAAATGAATTTTATGTATACAAAAAATTGGAGTTATTACAATGAGTTCGCTCATCGACCTCCCTTTTGGTCAATACCTGGTAGCCCGTTACGTACGGCTAATACCTCTGACGTGCTAGTGGTTAAATCCACAGCCAAAGTATTGACGAGTCTTTAGAGTCCCCCACAGACAGTTTCTCAAGTTTCGGGCGAAACGATGTAGAGGCCGTATGATATATGCCAGGGTCCGATCATATACGTGCAGTAGTGTACGGATCATGATCGGACGGATTATACTAGTGGGCTTTGGTTTAAGCCGGATCCCAGTATTAGATTTGTTGGATAACTTTAGTCTCGTCGTATTCGCATTCAGTCGGAATGCGGATGCATGTATGTATATACAGGTGAGGGGTATCCTTGTGATCCGTCACGAGTTTACTTTAGATGTTGCCGTATCTTTTTATTGTTGTAAACATTTGGATTAATGTTTGCATATGGAAATTATGAGCTAGAAGCCATCATTTTGTGCATTAAATGATACATGTACTTCATTGGTGACTCATGGTATCATTTCTTGTGCAAATGTCACCTGTTGTGATGGATGTGTGGGTTGAAATGAGAGGAGGAGAGAGAAGGGCAGCCATGTATGAGGGTGAGCTCTTGTATTTTTTCATTATTCTCACTCTCTCATTTTATTACACATATCTCAAAAGAAAAGAGAGAGAGGAAAACTTCTTCTTCCTCTAGCTCATTATCTCCATCCAAATCAATGGATGCAAGAGACAAAGTGATCACAAATATTATCTACATCACCTTGGACACGTCGGCTAGCACACTTCGTGCCCGAGATGCTTCGGATGAAGCGGGAGCCCGTAAAAAAACTCGTAGATGTGGTGCCCTTTCCGACGAGGAGATCGAGACCGGAGTTGTCGCGAGGAGCTTGGGATGGTGGCCAAAGACCGAAGGACACGGATTGATCTGTATAGCTTTCCAACCCTCTCTCTAGATAGCTAGTTGTAGGTTAATGGTTCGATCCGGGTTTTAAGCATACGATAGCGCCGGTTTTCAAGTTAAGAAAAATTTTCGTTTCCGCATTTTGGTCTCGGAAAGACGGCCGGGGCGCTACCGTAGTCTTACAGGGTTTAAGGGGTAGATTGGTACGGAAGGTGTTAAAAGTGGCACGAGACTGCAAGATTAAGACACCTAAGATGAATCCAATTGCCGTTGTTCTGGGTTGTATAACGGAGCCTTGTACTTCCATTTGCCTCTAGTCTCTGGCATATAGAGACTCCTCTCGTATACACTGGTATCCTTCTGTACCAAGCTACAAACAACAGCGTTAATACTAAATACAATATTATAACAATATAATACAATTTTAAAAGATACCTTCTTCTTCTGTCTATTCTATTTCTCCCTTATCTTTGGGACTTACCGAGCGACCTGTTCGCTGACGACATTCTCTTTCTTTTTTCTTTGAATGTCGTCAGGTGATCTGGACACTTCAGAGATCGAGCCCTCTGCTGAAGACTTGGACCAGTTCAGTGAAGACCCCAAGCTCTAGTCATTGTACACTTTCCATTCAGTACTTTTCATTTCTGTTATGCCATTGTTTAGGCATTGCTTTTTTTTTATCTGTTGTATTTACTTTCCATCTATTGTACAGAAAGAATATGAATAAATAAAGTTGTTGTTTTTATTATATCTTGTTTCTTGTGCATTTATTTTTATATTGCTTAGATACGCTTAGCGTATTTACTTCACAGTAAATACGTAGTGGACCCGTCGCGTCCTCTGCCCGTATACCGGGAAGCGGGGCGTGACATGTTTTGTTGGTGTCCCATGCAGGTATTTCATGTTGAAACTGTTACAAAATTCCTAAGCAATATAACACAAGAACCAGCAACTAAAAATATTCTTTACAATTCAAATTCCTTGAATCTTCCAATTTCATCTGTCCTAAACCAAAATTCCCCCACCTCTTTTACCAGCTACAAAAACTTTCGCATCTTTTCGTTCTTCCAAATATTTTTCATGCACTATCAATAGTTCTATCACTAAATTTGTTTTGAATCTGTTACACTTTCCTTCTACTAATTTCGAGGACGAAATTTTTATAAGGAGGGTAGAATGTAACGACCATAATATTACTATACCATCGTGTTTTCTTTTTTCAGTAAAATATTGTATTTATTTATTCGTAGTATTTTTCCGTATATTTTGTTTTCTATTATATATATATATATATATATATATATATATATATATATATATATATATATATATATATATATATATATATATAAATTTATTATTCCATCTTTTTTTTCCCAAACCTAATTCTTTAAACTAAATCTTAACATATTTCAAATTAAACGCAAGACCTGACCCTGCCCATAACCCAAATCCAATCTCATTTTCAATTTGTTTTATAAAACTATAAGCCCAAAAGCCCACTTTCTTTTCAAGCAATATCATATATTTAATTCTTATTAAATATGTGTATGAACAATCTTGTAACTTATTGGTTAAGTTTTTGTATTGTTATTCCATAGATCACATGTTCAAATCCCCATTCTTGCAATTATTTTTTTTATCAAATTTTTTATTCTTCTCATAACTTACAAATGAGATATTTCATTTCCAAAATGAATGGTGACCTTTCATTTCTCTTTTAATTCACATATTGAATGTATATATTATGATAGATAATTCACCATTACACCATCTTTATTTTCCTCTTTCTTTTTCTTCCTCACATTTTTCTATCTCTCCCTTCTCCCTCTTCACCTAGAGTCCTAGAGGAAGAACATGAAAAAGTCTTCAAGAAGGTCTCGTTAGTAACACGAGACTATCGGCGGATAGACAAGCCCGGTGATAATACCGGCTTGTGTATGTAAGTCCCTTCTCTCTCCCTCTCTCCATCTCTTTATTCTTCTTTTTTCATATCTCGTGAAACCGTTTTTTTTTCATATCATAATCCTTAAGAGAAAATAAATATAAACATATACATATATATAAGTCTAGATACATATGGTTATATATGGTTTAATAATACCTTATTGCCTCTTGTTCAAATTAAAGTGTTTTCAATTCTTTGTTCATGACTATAAATGTTTATTATGAGTAGTGAGAACATAGATTTTATGCCATAATATATCTACGATATCTCATGAAATCGGTTTGGTTATTAAAAGAAAATATGAAGCTTGCATAAAAATACTATTTAATCTTTTTGCCGATTTTAGTATACATATTAATACCTTTACCTTTAAAATAATTTTTAGAAATTAATTTTTACTTCTGAAAATTTCATGAAATTTACATATAATAGAATATATTATTTTCTACACGCTGTAAAATTTTTAGATCGATTCGCATAACGGTTTAGGAATTACATCGTTTTTATTCACTGTTCGTAAAAACAGAAAACTGCATTTATCGATCAATTTCTTAGACACATAACTTGGTCTACAAATATCCAAATTGAGTAAACTCAAGTATTTTAGATATATACATCGAAATATCTAGATTTTATTAGTTTTAAGTTTTTACTGAAAACCAACGTAAAATATAGAAAACCGCGTTACAATATTTAGTGACGGATCTGGACAGAATCTGTTCCGATTCGCACACTGTTTTTAAATTGGACATAACTCGAACACTCGATATCCGTTTGTGATAAAATTTAGATGTGTAGATGCACAATTAAGAGAACTATAATTTTCTGTATATTAGATTACTTAGAAATGCATGAAACAATCCGATATAGGCTTTGTAATACAATATATAATTGCTGTCTAGAAATATCACCATATAAAATCTACATTCATTACAACTCTAAAAACGAATAATGAATACTTGGGGTGTATTTTGAAAAATATATAAAAAAAATTTTACATAAAACCCCTTCAAGTTCTATAAATTACCCTAAGGACCCTAGTAAACATATGTTAAAGCGGGACCAATCTCTTGACCCTCAGGGAGCCGGAGAAGTGGGTACTTGCCTATTTAAGGTAGACAACTTAATAATGGTGTTATCAATAAGGTAATCGTCTTTAAAAAAGACACAAATCCTGTCGTCCATGTGCAGCGGTTACCGATAACATCAAAACAATCAGAACTTCAATTTACTTTTCTAATTGTCTGACTCAGAGCGAGTCTCATTATAATCTGACTTAAATATGATTCTAGTACAATATGCAATCTACAATATTCCAATTCAACATGAATCCATGAATCCATTATACAACTTGAATGAACCAAACCATGGATATACATTCCATTTACATGATCATCCAGTTTACATGATCTCCAGTTACATACATGATTCTACATTTACATCCGTTTACTGATATCATGGTTTCGGTCGGTCATCCAATTATACAATCAATACAATTTACAATATAACAATACAATCAAGATAACACGGGATTTAAGGGGTAGATTGGTATGGAAGGTGTTAAAAGTGGCACGAGACTGCAAGATTAAGATACCTAACATGAATCCAATTGCCGTTATTCCGGGTTGTATAACGGAGCCTTGTACTTCCATTTGCCTTTAGTCTCTGGCATATAGAGACTCCTCTTGTATACACTGGTATCCTTCTGTACCAAGCTGCAAACAACAGCGTTAATACTAAATACAACATTATAATAATATAAGACAACTTTAAAAGCTACACTCTCTCTTTTACTCTCTGTCTATTCTACTTCTCCCTTATCTTTGGGACTTACCGAGCGATTTGTCCGCTGACGATATTCCTTCTCTTTCCTCTTTGGAATGTTGTCAGGTGACCTGCATGGGCCACCAACAAAACCTGTCACGCCCCGCTTCCCGGTATACGGGCAGAGGACGCGACGGGTCCGCTACGTATTTACTGTGAAGTAAATACGCTAAGCGTATCTAAGTAATATAAAAATAAATGCACAAGAGACAAGATATAATAAAAACAGCAACTTTATTTATTCACATTCTTTCTGTACAATGCATGGAAAGTAAATACAACTGATAAAAAAAAGCAATGCCTAAACAATGGCATAGCAGAAATGAAAAGTACTGAATGGAAAGTGTACAATGACTAGAGCTCGTGGTCTTCACTGAACTGGTCCAAGTCTTCAGCAGTGGGCTCAATCTCTGAAGTGTCCAGATCACCTGACGACATTCAAAGAAAAAAGAAAGAGAATGTCGTCAGCGAACAGGTCGCTCGGTAAGTCCCAAAGATAAGGGAGAAATAGAATAGACAGAATAAGAAGGTATCGTTTAAAGTTGTATTATATTGTTATAATGTTGTATTTAGTATTAACGCTGTTGTTTGTAGCTTGGTACAGAAGGATGCCAGAGTATACAAGAGGAGTCCCTATATGCCAGAGACTAGAGGCAAATGGAAGTACAAGGCTCCGTTATACAAGCCGGAACAATGGCAATTGGAGTCATGTTAGGTGTCTTAATCTTGCAGTCTCGTGCCACTTTTAACACCTTCCGTACCAATCTACCTCTTAAACCCCGTGTTATCTTGATTGTATTGTTGTATTGTAAATTGTATTGATTGTATAATTGGATGACTGACCGAAACCATGATATCAGTAAACGGATGTAATTGTAGAATCATGTATGTAACTGGAGAATCATGTAAACTGGATAATCATGTAAATGGAATGTATATCCATGATTTGGTTTAGTCAAGTTGTATAATGGATTCATATTGAATTGGAATATTGAAGATTGTAGATTGTAGATTGTACTTGAATTATATTCAAGTCAGATTATAACGAGACTCACTCTGAGTCAGACAATTAGAAAAGTAAATTGAAGTCCTGATTGTTTTGATGTTATCGGTAACCGCTGCACATGGACGGCAGGATTTGTGTCTTTTTCAAAAACGATTACCGTATTGATAACACCATTATTAAGTTATCTACCTTAAATAGGCAAGCACCCACTTCTCCGGCTCCCTGAGGCTCAAGAGATTGGTCCCGCTTAAACCTATATTTACTACGGTCCTTAGGGTAATTATAGAACTTGAGGGGGTTTTATGTAAAAATACTTTTATATACTTTTCAAAATACACCCAAGTATTTATTATTCGTATTTAGAGTTATAATGACTGTAGATTTTATATTGTGATATTTCTAGTGAAAATATTCTAATTTCATAAAGGTATTTATTTGTAATATTGATTTGTATGAAATTCATGGTATTTTAGTGTAAAATGGTTCTTGTGACATTTTTAGAAAAGTGGAATATTTGTAATAATTCAAAAATAGATATTTTTATGTTACATATACATATTTTTAAATGAAAATTTTAGTATATATATAATATTCTAGAAATCTCGTTTTCTTAAGATGTCATATTTTAAATCTTTCGAGACCGAATGCTTCTTGCGGAGGTCTGTATCTCGCACTACTAAGCCCGAGGATGTGCGATAATCCGGACCATCCCGAACGGGCTCCCCAAATGGGTTGTAGCGGCGCTATGCAAAGATTTGTATAAGTACTAAATCCTTTAGAAAACGGTTTTATTAAGTAAATGGTATTTATTTGTAAAGATGTCGATTTCCCGTATTTTATGTTCTAAAATCTCCTAAGCCAACTAGGCTGCTCCTAACTGGTCCAAAACGACAAGTTATGAAATATCCCTCAAATCGCCTCTTCACCGCCAATTATGGCCAGGTAAGTGCAAGTGAAGAAAGGAGGGATCTGCTCACGAATCACCGTGAGACGGGCCTTTTAAAGTTACATTTCTCACTTGTCTAGCCTAGGCACCACAAAGTCAGGTTTAGATAAACGACTGAATGCCCACAACCTTCCTCTGTCCTAATGAGTGCGACAGTCCTTAATTGGCTGAGTCTAGATATTTTTATTATTAGCTCAAAAGTTATTTATTTGTAAAGATGTATCAATACAAATCTTTTAGAAATGGTTTTATTAAGTAAAGGGTGTTTAAATGAAAATGTTTTGTTTTCCCGTATTCTAAGTTCTCGAGAGTATCATGTTATGTTGCATATGAGTGTGTGAGGAGGTAGGTCATTATCTCGTGGTCTATTTAAAGGTATATCAAGTTTAATGAAGTTAAATGTATAATTGAAACAATGTGGTATTTAAATGAAAAATACGATACAGTGAAATAGCCATCATTTTATGAAATGAAACTTGATCAATTTTTTTGATTTGTGTTTAATAGTCAACATGAAGGATTTAAACATAATTGTATTAACGAGAAGTGAAGTTTTAAAAAGAAACAGAATCGGAAATCGGATTTGTTCCGATTCCGTCGGGTTTTGTAAATCCGTATTTTAGAATAGAATAGAGAAGTTAGAATGGGACTTACGGGTTTCGATCAAAAATAAGAGGAAGGTGGATCGATAGGAGTCGCCGGTGGATCGTTTCATCTCCGGGAGTTCCTACGGTCGTTGCCGGAAATTCCGCCAAAGAATTCGCCGAAGTTTCGCCTTTCGCTCAATTCGATTGCACACAAGAGTTCTTGAGAATTTTAAAGAGTTGGCTCAGAGTTTGGGGTGAGAGGGTAGAGGGTAGGGGTGGTATTTATAGGGTTAGGCTAGGGTTAGGGTAGGTGAAAGGTTAAAATGAAAAATGTGATAAAATATATTAAAAATGTATTAGAAGTGGAGTAATTGGGGTTTTAAAAGAGCTCTGGAAATGGTCTGAGGCTAAAATTTTGCAGGTGCATAGGGAATGTGAAAAGACAAAATTTTCATGTTGGGGTCTCGGCCGGAAATCGGCCGACTCGGGGTGACTCGGCCGTGACTCGGTCGGAGTGTGCCTTCAGCTAGGAAGAATGTACCATGGCGACATACATTCAATTTAGCGGCCATAGAACCTGAGACTGTGAACCAAGGTAACCCAGGTAAATCCCTCACATTCATTTCAATTTTGACCAAAACTTTTTATAATATTTCTTTCTTCTAAATATTTTCATACACTATCTATACTCCAGTCACCAGATTTTCCTTGAAATTGTTACACTTTCCTTTTTCAAATTTCGAGGACGAAATTTTTATAAGAAGGGTAGAATGTAACAACCCTAATTTTCCTATACAAATATTTTTCAAAATCCATAAAGGGGTATTTTAGCCTGAGCAAATGATATAAGTAGTTATTTTGCTTTTTAATTACAAGTTAAAAGAATGTAACAACTCTATTTTTAGTGTACAAAATTTGCTTAAAAATTAATGTATATTTGGGGTATTTACATTTACTGTTATTATTTTAAGTAATTAATTAGCTCCATAATTACAAGAAGGAGCTTGTAGCTCATTGGTAATACCTTGCACTGCTGAACCAAGCTACCAGAGTTCAAATCCCATACCCCATATTATTTTTAATATTGATTTTTTTAAAACCTTTAGAATACCAAGGATTTACACGTGCATATCTCACAAAAACCCCACTACACCCAAAAATGCAATATTGCCAGAGGATAAATGAACCGTCAAGGGGGATTCCGGCCACCGGAATCGGCCGGAAATCGGCCAACTCGGCCTCGACTCGGCCGACTCAGTCCTCCGACCGAGTCACGGCCGAGTCACCCCCGATTCGGCCGATTCCGGCGACGACCCCAACATAAAAATTGTTTCTTTTCACATTCCCTATGCACCTGCAAAATTTTAGCCTCGGACCATTTCCAGAGCTCTTTTAAAACCTCAATTACTCCACTTTTAATACATTTTTAATACATTTTATCACATTTTTCATTTTAACCTTTCAACTACCCTAACCCTAGCCTAACCCTATAAATATCACCCTTACCCTCTACCCTCTTACCCCAAACTCTGAGCCAACTCTCTAAAATTCTCAAAAACTCTTGTGTGCAATCAAATTGAGCGAAAGGCGAAGCTCCGGCGAATTCTTCGGTAGAATTTTCGGCAACGACCGTAGGAACTCTCGGAGATGAAACGATGCATCGGCGACTCCTCCCGATCCACATTCCTCTTATCTCTGATCGAAACCCGCAAGTCCCCATTTCTACCCCTCTTTTCTTTTCTAAAAATACAGATTTACAAAACCCGACGGAATCGGAACAAATCCGATTTCCGATTCGGTTTCTTTATAAAACTTCACTTCTCGTTAATACAGTTACGCTTAAATCCTCTCTTGTTGACTATTAAACACTAATCAACCAAATTGATCAAGTTTCATATCATAAAATAATGGCTATTTCATTTTACCGTATTTTCATTTAAATACCACATAATTTCGATTCTACATTCAATATCACAAAACATGTTATAACTTTAAATAGATCACGAGGTAACGACCTACCTCCTCACACACTCATATTCAATATAGCACGATACCCTCGGGAATTTAGAATACGGGAAAATGACATTTTTCATTTAAATACCATTTACTTAATAAAACCGTTTTCTAATAATTAGTATTTATACAAATCTTTGCAAAGCGCCGCTACAACCCATTTTGGGGAACCCGTTCGGGATGGTACGGATTATCGCACATCCCCGGCTTAGTAGTGCGAGATTCAGACCTCCGCAAGGAGCATTTGGTCTCGAAAGATTTAAATACGATATCTTAAGAAAAACGAGATTTCTAGAATATAATAAATATATTAAAATTTATTTTCATATAAATATAAGTATATGTAATTCAAAAATATCTAATTTGAATTATTATAAATATTCTATCTTTTTCTAAAAATGTCAAAAGAATCAGTTAACACTAAAATACCATGAATTCCATATAATCAATATTACAAGTAAATACCATTTATTATGGAATTAAGATATTTTCACTAGAAATATCACAATATAAAATCTACATTCATTACAACTCTAAAGACGATTAATAAATACTTGGGATGTATTTTGAAAACTATACAAAAGTATTTTTACATAAAACCCCTTCAAGTTCTATAAATTACCCTAAAGACCTTAGTAAATATAGGTTTAAGCGGGACCAATCTCTTGAGCCTCAAGGAGCCGGAAAAGTGGGTGCTTGCCTATCTAAGATAGACAACCTAACAACGGTGTTATCAATACGGTAATCGTCTTGGGAAAAGACACAAATCCTGCCGTCCATGTGCAGTGGTTACCGATAATATCAAAACAATCAGGACTTCAATTTACTGACTCAGAGTGAGTCTTATTATAATCTGTAACAACCCTATTTTTAGTGTACATAAATTTGATTAAAATTTGAAGTATACTTGAGTATTTAATGTTGCTGTTACCACTTTAAGTATTTGTTTCACACAATAATTACAAGAAGGGGCTTGTGGCTCATTGGTAATACCTTGCACTGCTGAAACAAGCCACCAGAGTTCAAATCCCATACCTCAAATTATTTTTAATATTGATTTTTTTTAAAACCTTTAGAATACCAATAGTTTACACATGCATATCTCACAAAAACCCCACTACACCCAAAGATTTAACATTTTCAGGAGTTAGATGAACCGTCGGGGGGGATCCCGGCCGCCTGACTCGGCCGAGAATCGGCCAAATCGGCCTTGACTCGGTCTGACTCCGTCCTCAGACCGAGTCACGGCCGAGTCACAGCCGAGTCGGCCGATTCCGGCGACGGCCCTAACATGAAAGTTACGTCTTTTCATATTCCCTATGCACCTGCAAAATTTCAGCCTCAGACCACTTCCAGGGCTCTTTTAAAACCCCAATTACTCCACTTTTAATACATTTTTTTAATACATTTTATCATATTTTTCATTTTAACCTTTCATCTACCTTAACCCTAGCCTACCCTATAAATACACACCTACTCTCTACCCTTTCACCCTAAAATCCTGAGCCCACTCTCTCAAAAATTTTCTAAGAGTCGTGTACTTTGAAAACAAGCTCGAGGCGAAGCTCCGACAAATTCCCGGCGGAACTTCCGGTGACCGTTTTAAGGAACTACTAGCGACGACGCAATACATCGGCGATCCCTCTAGTTCCCTCTCACTCCCTTGTTTAATCTAAAACCCGTAAGTCCCTTTCTATCTCTCTTTTCCATTCTCAAAATACGAAATTACAAAACCCGACGGAATCGGAACAAATCTGATTTCCGATTTGGTTTTCTATAAAATTTCACTTCTCACTAATACAATCATACATAAACTTTCTCATGTTGACTATTAAACACTAATCAAACAATTTGATCAAGTTTCGTCACAAGAAATGATAGCTTTTTCAATTTATCATATTTTTCACTTAAATACCACATTGTTTCAATCCTTCATTTAACCCCATCAAACTTGCTATACATTTAAAGTAGATCACGAAGTAACGACCTACCTCCTCACACACTCGTATGCAACACCCCCGAGAACCTAGAATACGAGAAAATAAACATTTTCATTTAAATATCATATATTTAATAAAACCATTTCTAAAGATTTAGTTTTGATATACTTTTTAAAGAAGTACCACTTATTATGAAAATACGATAAGTTGTGGACATCGGTTGTTTATCTAAACCTGACTTTGTGGTGTCTAGGCTAGGCAAGTGAGAAAGGTAACTTTAAAAGGCCCGACTCACGGTGATTCATGAGCGGATCCCTCCTTTCCTCACTTGTACTTACCTGGCCATAATTGGCGGTGAATAGGCGATTTGAGGCATCTCACAACTTGTCGTCTGGACCAGTTAGGAATGGACTAGTTGACTTAGGAGAATCTAGAACATACAATACGGAAAATATACCCCTTTACAAATAAATACCATTTACTTCATAAAACCGTTTTCTAAAGGATTTAGTATTTACAATCTTTGCAAAGCGCCGCTACAACCCACTTTGGGGAACCCGTTCGGGATGGTGCGGTTTATCGCACATCCTCGGGCTTAGTAGTGCGAGATTCAGACCTCCGCAAGGAGCATTCGGTCTCGAAAGATTTAAAATACGACATCTAAGAAAATGAGATTTCTAGAATATAAAATATTTATTAAAATTATTTTTGTATAAATATATGTATATTTATCATTAAAATAACTATTTTGTTAAGATATAAATATTCCACCTTTTTCTAAAAATCACAAGAATCAATTTTACATTAAAATACCATAAATTCCACATAAATCAATATTACAAATAAATACCTTTATTTATGAAAGTAGGATATTTTCACTAGAAATATCCCAATATAAAATGCACCTTCATTACAACTCTAAAGACGAATAACGAATACTTGAGGTGTATTTTGAAAAGTATATAAAAAGTATTT